>CAWUFW010005263.1:0-1369560 GCA_963921515.1 Calotriton arnoldi | reverse complement strand
CCTAACTATAACTATCTACTGGCGACCGCCAGTAGGTTATATATATATATATATATATATACATATATATATATATATATATATATATATATATATATATATATATATACGCGAGAGAGAGAGAAAGAGTGACAGAGAGAGACATGTATTACAGTGTCAATCTCAAATGTGTACTTATAGTTATAGATTTCCATAAGAAGAGCATTTTTTATTTTGCTAATAATGCTGGCTCTGTTTGACGAATCTTCATGAAACTTTCAACAAAATAGTGCATCCATCTCAGCTCCTTTCAGTATTGGGGTGATCCATCAAGCGGGGGCCAAAGAAAATTCAAGGGCCCCAAAACACTTTTCCTCAAGCAATTCCCCATAGGGAATTTAGGATACATTTTAGAAAAAACAGCTAAACAGGATTACACCAATCTTGGCAGAAAGCTAGACCTGTACTAAGAAAGCATGCTTTTTAGTGATTTGGGGTTCAAGCGATATTCACACTGTTCTCCAGGGTTTCTATCGCTTTGGAGATAAGCGTTGCTGATAGCACGCTATCTCCACGATAGAAACCTGAGATAGCCGGCGATAATTATCCTAGCGCTAACTGCGCTTAGCGATAATTATCGCCGGTTATTGCTAATAGGCCCCAAAGTCCCTGAGACCAATACCTATCTTGGGGGGAGGTGGCCACACACAGGCCTCCTCTCCAATATATATATTGCACAGGCCCCGGGAGATGAGATCCCTGGGCCCAATACCTGGCTCGGCTACCTGGCTCAGGGAGGGGGCTCACACATGTTCCCTACTCATGTTTAAATACAAGGGGCGGGTCCACCTGAGGGGGATTATAATCGAAAAGGGAAGACCCAACTTTTTAAAAAAAATTCCCCATGGTACCACATTTAATTTTTAATTTTTGAGCCCTCTGGAACCCCGTACAAGTTCTAATATAGATGCCAAACACTAGATATCTATACATTTTGAACCTTAATTTCTCAAAATGTACTGAACAGATTTACATAAATAAACATGCTTTCTGGGTAAAGATTTAGCATTCTACCAAATTTGGTGTAATTCTGTTCGGCCATTTCTGCTACATCTTTGTCTACATCTCCTATGGAAAATAAGGATTTTGCCCCCCCCCCCCCTCCCTTTTCTCGACCACCACTGAAAAAATCACTCTGAAACTCTCCAGGAATGAGCTGAAGTGGATGAACTTTTTTTGGGAAAATTTTGTGAAGATTTGTCAAACAGACATATATATAAATCCAACAGAGTTGCCCCCAAGCGAAGTGCACTCTTTAACAGAAACATTTATTCATGGGAGCAGTCACGGTGAGTCACATGATACAGCAGTTTAAATGCCTGACGCGTTTCGGGATACGATCCCTTTCTCAAAGGCAACACATACTAGGATGCAGAAAACATTTTCTACCAATTTATCCCCAAGTAATTATCATCATGCTCAGGTGAGTCCCGGCCAGTGCTATGCATCCTGAGAAAGGTAGTTGCAAATTTTTACCCATGTGGGTTTCGCCACACAACTGAGTGCCAATGTTCTTCCTTCTGCCAATGCAAACAACAGGGCATAGCCCCCGATGTAGAATTCTGTGAATACGCATCACGCTGCCCCAAATAAGGCTGCCGTGGCCCGCAAGGATTCTGTGGTGGTGCTCTTCACGGCCGGGCCAGCTGTAATACAAAAATCCAACAGAGTTGCCCCCAAGCAAATTGCGCTCTTTCACAGAAACATTTATTCATGGGAGCAGCCACGGTGAGTCACATGATACAGCAGTTCAAATGCCTGATGCATTTCGGGATACGATCCATTTCTAAAAGGCAACACATACTAAAATGCAGCAAACATTTCCTATCAATTCATACCCAAGTAATCATCATCATGCTCAGGTGAGTCCCGGCCAGTGCTATGCATCCTGGGAAAGGTAGTTTCAAATTTTTACCCATGTGGGTTTCGCCACACAACTGAGTGCCAATGTTCTTCCTCCTGCGATTACTTGGGGATAAATTGGTAGGAAATGTTTGCTGCATTTTAGTATGTGTTGCCTATATATATATACACACATATATACACATATCTCCGGCACCAAAGTTAAGGTTTATTGAGGCTGAGATAATGATAACGAATTTCAACAACACTACCTTCTTCAAACCAGGAAGTTCTCTTACTATGAGGCCACTTACTTAAGTACAAAATAAGCATAAACAAAGGACAAAAATACATTACATATAAAATGTGATTGCTTTCTACCCCACTGTATCCAAATAGACACTTTGTTGTTTCAGTGCAGTTTTGAACGCCTCGCTCCATATATCCTAGGCAATGCCTTTGTTGGTGTTCTATTGATGTCATTGGATGCCCATGACACAACAAACATATTCATAACAATATTGCACACATTATATGAGCTACTTTTGCCCTTTTGATTACCATTATGAAAGCATATCTATCCAAATGTTAGATTAGTCCAAAATCAATATTTGTTCAAAAATAAAGCCCAAGTTTCCAACCAAAAACAAGAAAGAATTGCAATGAAATTATATCTGCACAGAACGCTTGAGCATGTAAAAAAATAACACCACAGTGGACTGCCCGGGACAGAAAAACATTGTTAAATGTACTTATTTAGCTTCTTATCTCATTTCCTGTGTCTATAATAGTCATGTGATACCTAAATTAAAGCAGGGGGTTAATTACTGGCTTAGCATCATGTGTCTACTCAAACTAGGCTAAAACACTCTAAAATGACATAATCATTCAAAGATAGACTCATTTCCTGTATTGCATCCCAAGGTTGGATGACCAGTATCCCATCGGTATTCAAACCATTTTGCTACTTGATCCAAGGCATATATTTTGATCCCAACTGGCCTGATAGTAACTCTCTCTTTGTACTTCTTGGAGTACTAGTTTTTTTGCCAATTCAAAATATGTCAGCTGATTGCAATCTGCTCCATTTTTGTCCTTGAATTGTCTAGCTACATGATAAGTGTGATCATTGATAGTGATCACTCTATGATGTACCTGGATTCTTTTTTTAACCAGAAGCACCATATTCCTGGATATCTACACAATATATGGTTAGACTGTCCTGTTACAATGTTTACTTTTCATTGACGTTGGTGGAGTTTTCTCAGTATTTTCCAAAGCCTTTGAAAACAGTGCTTATCAGTTTTTATTTAGGTACCTAACCCATAAAATAGACCAAAACTGTGCTTTTCCAGTGTTTACAAAACATTTAGTTTTTTAGTGGTGATTGTTATAAAGCACATATTTAATTTAAAGGAGAAGAAATGCAGGGTATGCAATGTCTTCATACTGGCATTCTATCCAATGGACTTAAGTTAGACTGCTTTAAGCATAGAAGGTCTGTGTATTGCACTCTCGCTCAAACTCACACCTCATTAGTCTCTCTCACATCTCATTACCTCTCACACTCATCTGTCAGGAGTCTGTCTGGTTTACAGAACTATTAACAGATTTAAAAAGTAAGAGTGTCTATTTAAATATTTTAATATAAAAATTCCTGGAGACAGTTGGGTCATTCTCCTACTCCTTACTCCATACAGGCCAACCCTCCCAACAGCATAGTACCTCGTGAAATATTTAACATTTTGAATTACACCAGATTAATTTGTAGCCCTGCAAATCTAAGGCACCTGAAACTTCATGCTTTGAGCATGCTCGCTGCAACTTTTCTGTACTCTTTGACTCACTACATTAAGGTGGTCTGCTGTTTTGTGGCCATTCATAACTGGCAAGTGTCCCCATGGCACATCTCTCACTTTAAGTCAGTCCTGACATTTTAACAGACATCACATTGTATTCTCGGACTTGAAAGTTTGCTGTTATCATTGTAGCCATGGACTAAAAAAACTTGCAGTAAAGTGCAGTTGCGGAAAAAGCCTGGATTAGCTGAAGCTATCACACATAGCAATGGGACACCTTGAAGCTATGAATTGTATGGTATGTTGAAAGTCTTCTATCTTGTTTTCACCACTATCCCATATGCATGATAACTATACTCTCTTCACAGGTACCTGTCACTACACCTTGCATTGAATGTTTAAAGCCTGGAGTATTTGGCAGATGGCCTGCTATCAATACTGACTTGTTAGAAATATTTTAACCACAGGCAACAAAGGTAATAAATTAAATATTGTACTCTGTGGTTTGCTAATAACTTTGCTGCTGTTTCATGAATCTTCCAAAAAAAGTGTCATCCACCTAAGCTTCTTCCTGGAGAACTTCGGAGTGACTGTCAAGCAAGGGCTGTGAGGGTTGGGGGTGGAGGGGGGGGGGGGGTGTTCCAAAGCACATTTCCCCTTGCAATTTTTTATAGGAAATTCACCAGTGATATCGCAAAAACAACTGTACAGAATTACATCAAATTAGGCAGAGAACTAGATCATGGTCCAGAGGTCAAAATGTATGTACATGTCACACTGCTGTTCCACCGTGGATCCATACGCTCAAGCATGCATTGTAATTGGCTGGTCGCAACCTGAAGGAAAAGTTGTGTTCACCATCTTATGACTCCAGCCTTGGCCCAGAGTCCTACAACATACATTAAAATAAGATATAAGAGAGCTGGGTAGGGTCACTCTGATCCCCTGGGCCATGTGGGGGGAGAGGTTCCTAGGGGACAAGCTTTCATGAGACCGTGTAAAAGTTGTTTGCAGCAAGCACTGCCTTAACTTCCCACCAAGGACATAAAAAAGCACCAATCAAAAATGATTTGTGACCTGACCATATGTCTTAATTCATCTCTTTCAGTGCTCACTTTATTTGAATGGGCCCTGATACATTCAGCAACTTTCACTGAACTGCATAATGAGGAATATAGGAATACATTGTCCTTTGGAATAAAAGACACTAAACTGTGATTGGCAGCTTTTCCTCCTGCAAGTTCAAATGAAAGGCAGCTCGCAATAGATAGAGATCATTATACTAAGCTGTCTGCTCCTGAAGTTTCATCATTACTGTACAATATTTGGTGACAAGGTAACATGATGAGGAGGAGGTGTGATCACCCGTTTACCAGGATTCGTGATTACGACAGTATATATATTTTGACTCTCTTTGCTCCTCCACTTGAAAATGTAAGCAGGGTACTTAGACGAAATAAATATATATTTTAGTTTAAAATATGTCGGTAGTAAATGGACAATGTTCAAAGTAGGAAGGAACTTATGAGACAAAGTTACTCAAATTGGCCATCAGTGGATGATTAACATAACAGTCATTTGTAAAGAGGATGATCAAACCTTGGGGCATCATGGTGCTGAACAACAAATATTTATTGTTGCTCGGCTCAATGGAACTTATTTTATAAACCTCTGAAGGATGAAAGGTTGAGTAGACCAACCAGGATTTCAATATGTAACCAAAAGGTTAAGCACAGAATTCTGGAGTGAATGCATTGGTCACACAGCAATTAGACCTTGCTCCAAGGAAATGAAAAAAACATATATTATTAAATATATGTATTTGCTAATATAATTGTTAAATAGCCAAAGATTGTAACAACCTGATGAGCAAGGCCTTCAGACCATCTCCAAACAGTCATCAGTGATCAGTTATTAAGGCAAACAGATCTCAGGTAGAGACACATGATCGAAGCATGTCCATGGGTTGGGCAGCGCTGTATTGGGGTATAGGTACTCCCTGCACTGAGTCTTGGCATTGTTACCCACTGTTCAATGTCACAAAGTGGTACTTCCATAACCACAAGGATTTCAAGACTTACAAGCATCCGTAGAGGTTGGTACATTTGTGGTTAACTGAGTTATGGTTATTGCTGGAGGCTGCCGGTAGAGCAAAAGGCAAGGTGCTCAGTGATGGCATCATCGGCAAAGGATGGACTAAACCTCTCTGCCAAGCCTCACCTGATCAAGAACTCACTGCTTGCCCATGAGACTTTGGCCTCAGTTCTGTAGTGTCGCTGCAGCTCTTGAGTATGACTCAGTATAAAAGCCACTCCTGGTCTTTCTGCTTGCCTTTGAGACGTCTGAATAGGAGACAGCAGCATCTCTTCAGGCTCCAGCAATTTAGACTCTAGTATAGGTCATCTCAATGCTTCAGCCACATTCCTGTAGTGCTCCATTCTACTCTCCTGTGTCAAGGTGCTCGGACTCCTTGGTTTGAGAGTTCGAATTTTAGCACCTGTTTCACATTTCTTCGGTACTTGATGGAATATCAGCATAAAGCCAGATTAGTTAATAAGTCAGTTAGGGATTCAGTTTGTGTGCTTCACATGCATAGAGTTTGGGATTATTGTGCCAACAGTAAACTATTAACTAGAGTTACAACGCAGTGAACTTGGCTTTGTGGTGCAGCATTCCAGACTCACCTGATTTCCTGCAGGTTGCCAATTGTCTAGGTGCTATAGGTTCTTCTTTTGATTGTTAGGGCCAGATGTACTAACGTTTAGCGAGGCACAAACAAGCTGCAAATGGTTTTCCACAGGTAAAATAGCATGATGCTATGTACTATTGTCTAAAAAAGTTGTAAACGCAAAAATAGCATAGCAATTAGCAACTAAAATAATTAGTTTTTTTGCGACATTTCTTATTTGTGAATTCATAATAATGAATAACAAGTAATACGTAAAAACAATTCGTAAATTGAGACTAGATGCAAAATGGCCATTTGGCACTCGCAAATTAAAATCAATTTGTTTCAGATGGAAGACATAAAATTAATCCCTAAATGCATCTTCTTTTTCCACAATAGCTGTGATGTATGCTATGGTGAGGAAAATGAGTATTTGTGCTGCCCAGGAAAGGAGAAGATTTTAACACTTTTTTAAAAATTCTTTTTGAGTAAGCAGAGGAAGAAATCTTTGCAAAGAACACACTTAGGGGCTTATTTACAAGCCCCTTGCACCGCCAGTGGGTCACGTTTTCCCATATTAAAAGTGACGCAACGGAGGCGCAAGGGGCTTGTGAAGAAGCCCCTTAGTTTTGAAGGTATTTTTGATGTAATCCAAGAGCTAGATCCACTGCAAAGAAGATCAACTCAAGGACGTCAGGCCATACCTATACATGTTCAGGTTTTATGGCCACCTCAATATCTTGCAGTTTTCAAGGCACTGTTGTAACAGGAGGTGTGGTGTCATTGAGTGCAATCTCTAGATTTTTCAATAATTTGTGATAGTATGTTGAGATTAATTAACAATCTTATATTTTTCCAAGCACTCCTCAGGAATTACAGGATACTAAGGGGGTCATTAGGATGGCGGGCGGATCACCACCGCCGGCCCGACGGTGGCGATCCGCCCACCATCCCAACCTGAATTACCCCCCGCCATATTATTATGGCGGGGGGTATCGCGGCGGATGGAAAATCCGTCCGCCGCTTTACCGCCGGTCGGCAATCGTTCCGATTGCCGGCCGGGCGGAATTGGGCCCTAATATGGTGGCGGTGTCTAGGCACTGCCATCCATATTAGGATGTGTGTTTCAAAAGGCCTTTCCATGGCGGCGATGCCGCCATGGAAAGGCTGTCGGAGATGTGCTTTGGGGGCCCGTTGCAGGCCCACAGGTGGGGTGGGGGGTGCACTTGGGGGTACCCATGGTACCCCCTGCAGTACCATGTACAAGGTGGCAGGCACCGCGCGGTGCCTGCCACGTTGTGCATGGGAATGCACAACATGCTCATTTGGCATTGCGGCGGGTGCTGCTGCAAGCAGCACCCGCCGCAGTGTCAAATATGCGGAATGCGACCGCCAGGGTGGCGGTCGCATCCTAATCAGCGGTGCTGGGACCGCCCCACGTCTGGCGGCCGGTCCCAGCACCGCGAGGATGGCGGCGGACTAAAGTCCGCCCACCATCCTAATAGGCCCCTAAGTTGGAGTTCTACAGAATCGCACATTTCCCCACGTAATTGGCCGTGTAGATGGGACACATGCAATATTTATGCACCTCTGCAACTGAACTTTCGTATAGAAATAGAAAAAACCTAGCATAGCCTTAATATAGATGTCATCTGCGATATGCAATGTATTGTTACAAAATATCCTGTTAGTGCACACGACTCATATATATTCAAGCACTGTGCCCTTAACAGGTGTCTTGCCAGAGGTAACCGTGTTTTTTTTCATACTTAGTAAGTGTTATTTCCTTACTAAATCATGAAGAATTGTTTGTCACACAATAATATAATTAGTCATTTATGTTATAATCTTTTTTTTAACTTTAATTGTGAAAGTGGCTATATCATCCGTCCCTGGAATTTTGCACCGTATCCTGACACACGTCTCCACGAGAAAGAAGATACAACAGTGCGCACAAACAAATGCACTCAGTTATTGAGATACCTTTTTGGAAAATTCAAATGTTGTCACAAAAGTGGTGGAGCATTTCTATATACACTAAAGAAATCGGGAAAAATAATAGCCTACTAGGTAAAGTTGCACAATATAGCAATTAGAAAAGGCTTACTATGAGTGCCAATAGATGTTAAATCAGATAATTATGAAACTCCACTAGGACAACCCCAAAACAACTTTGGTAAGAATGCAGTTAGAGCTGCTGAGGGTACAGCATGCCATATAGAATTCACAAAAACTATTTTTTTAAGTAGGATTTGTTTTTTTAAAGCTATAGAAAATAATTCTTTTAATAACAAATGATTGTGAGTTTTAATCCTGTTTTTTCCACAGGTTTACATTTTGTTTAACATTTTGTTTAAGAACAAAATGAAAAACTGCCCAATAAATTATAGAAAAAATGGAATACACAAAATAAAATGTTATGTTCTCCAAAATCATACCAATAAAGAATTCTGAAAATAATGTTGCTTTTCTCCTTGGCCTCCAGTAGAAGGTTCAGTACTTACTGTTCTCAATTTTTGAACCTCTGAATTACTGCTCTCTGTGTGTCTCCCCCTCACTACTTCTTGGACAGAAACTCTGCTCAAACTTGAAGTCTACTCACTTTCATTAGCCATCACTCGCTCCCCTTTTGCAATGCATGTTGTTTGTAACTTCCCTTGACTAACTCCCTAGAAACATCTCCACTAAACACCTGGGGGCATATTATCAAGGGTAGTATCACCACTTTAGCGGCACTTTTTGCCGATAAAGCGGCGATATTTTTATCGCTCCATTAGCAAGCTGTCACTAACAGCTGTTAGCGACAGCTTAATGGCGATAGCGGCCGTTTTGTTGCCGCTTTGCATGTCAGCGATAATTATCGCTAATGACATGCAAAGTCGGCGTTCCCAACTAAAAGCAACTGCAAACTGTCGCAAACACAACTTCCCCCTATTATCAATGCCCGCGAAGCGATAAAAAAAGTCGCACTAACCGCGATTATCGCTGGAATTTAACACCTGATAAAAACTTGACTTAACCATCTTGTCAATGGGAGGTGGATTGTAAGGTTAAGTCCTCACCTGCCTATTAGCAAGCTTTCCATTAGTGCAGTGAATTTATCGCTGGATTTCTCGCGCTATTGCTGGGTTTCGCCGCTATCGCTGGATTTTTATCGCCTTGGAGATAAGCATTGATAATAACGCGTTATCTCCGCGATGAAATCCAGCGATAGCCGGCGATAAAAAAAACAGCGCTAAGCGCGCTTTGCGATAATTATCGCAAATCCTTGGTAATATGCCCCCTGGAAATTTACAGTGCGCCCAGCAAGCAAATGTACTGAATTGTCAAGTCTATTAACCGACCTGCCAAGTCAAGTAGGTGGTAAACCACTCGCAAAGGTTCCCCTTTGTGAGTATGTTGGAAAATATTTTTTAAGAGCAGGCAGTGGCCCCAGAGACCACTGCCTGTGCTTAAAAAATTAAACTGAAAAGTTTCATTTTTCTTTTTTAAATGCATCCCGTTTTCCTTTAAGGAAAACGGGCTGCATTTAAAAAAAAAAAAGCTGCTTTATTAAAAAGCAGTCCCAGACATGGTGGTCTGCTGAGCCCAGCAGGCCACCATCCCTGGGAGAACTGTCATTCCCAATGGGCTCGCAAATTGCGAGAGGCTCATTAATATTAATGAACCTCACAATTTGCGACCCCATTAGGAATCGCAAACAGTGTGAAATACACTGTTGTACATCGGAAATTGCGCCTCGCAAATTGCGACTCGCAAAAGAGTCGCAATTTGCGATGCACAATTTTCTTGGTCGTACATCTGGCCCCTAATGTTCTAAACTTGCTTTTTTTTACATTATTTGTTTCATTATTCGTCAGTTCATTTTGTTAGTCAGACTTCAAAAATGTGTATTATACAAATATGTATTATTGAATTGATACTTGGTTGCTGAAATTACTATTTTATTAAGGTCTGAATTAGAACTAAGGAAGAGCTGGGCCCCATGCATCAAACGAAATACCGGTCGCAAACGAGCAGATTCGCAGAATCTGCCCCTTTGCGACCGATATTTTTGCATTTGGGATGCATCAACCCAAATGCAAAAATCGCAAATTGCGATTGCATTTAAGGAATCGCAATTTGCCATTCCTTAAATGCAATGCTAGAAGCAATTTAAAATAGCGATTTCGCTATCAGGGGTCGCAAATTACCGAAAAATAAAACAGGTCGGTAATTTGCAAAAACTTTGAAAAATGCACTAAAGTGCATTTTTCAAAGTTACATGTTACACACACACATGCCCTTGGGGCATGTGTGTGCGCAACATTGGTGCACATTACAATTTCAGGGGTGCAACAGGGTGTCCTTTAGACACCCTTGCACCCTTGAAATTGCATGCGTAATTAGCGAGTACCTAATGGGTACTCGCAAATTGCGCATGCAATTTCCATTCATTCCTATGGGCCTGTAGGCCCATAGGAATGAATGGGAAGCCATTCCTTAATTGCGACTCGCAATTTGCGACTCGCAATTAAGGAATGTTTAGGAATCGGTATTTTCATAGCGATTCCTACATGCATAGGCTTTTGCGATTCCGTAATTGCGATTCCTTAATAATCGCAATTAAGGAATCGCAAAAGCCTTCCTTGATGCATGTGCCAGAGTGAGATTAGATCTGAGGCTTATGAGTCGCTAATGGCAGCCAGTAATCTGAAGGATACTCGGCAATAGCCCCTTTTTTAAAGACCATATTGAGGCAAAGATTACCTCAGTGACTGGCCCTGAGAGATGGGTTGAGCATTTTAAAGAGGTTTATGATCAATCGAATTTGTCAAATCATCTTGGTGGCATTATGGAAGGAGACTCATTAGCACCTTACATTGGAATGACGATTGAGTTGAATGAAGTTACAGCAGCCATAAATAGGTGCCCTATAGGGAAGGCACCAGGCCTTGATGGGATTCCCACAGATTTATTTAAAGATAACGTAAATTTTTGGGCACAGCTTCTGACTAAAGTTTTGAATGTCGAAGTTAAGGCCGCCAAAGTCCTGGTCGCATTCAGTCATTGTGTCTATATTCAAGAAAGGAGATAGAAGAAGTCCAACATGTTATCACCCCATCTCCTTGATTAACTCAATAACAAAGATTATGGGCAGAGTAATTTTGGATCGATTAGAGGCTTGGGCACAGGAGAACAATATTTTTTCTGATCTTCAATATGGATTTCGGACGGGGCTAGGGGCTGTTGAACAATGTCTACAGCTAATAAATAATTAACAAATACACAATGGCCAAACCAGGGCATGTTTACCTACCTTTTATGGATCTAAAGTCTGCTTTTGATCATGTGAATCGCACCAAACTTTGGAGTATCCTGACGGACTTGGGAGTTGAGGCTAATATTGTCAACTTCCTTACAGAGCTCCACATGAGGTTTAGCCACCGTGATGTATGGTCCCATGGTGGAAACCACTGAATAGTTTCTGCTTTCTCTGGGGTATTTAACGGTCTGTGTTTTGGCCCCGCTTTTATTTACTCTTTATACAAATGGTTAAGAACAAAACCTGGCCAACTTCAACGCGGATGTGCAGCGTATAGGTTCCCATCCAGTCCCTGTATTACTTTATGCGGATGACGCAGTCTTAATCGCCAGGATGAAACTTGGGTTACAGAAGCTCCTTGATAGTTTTGTGAACTTTATGAATGGACTGGAATTAACAGTGAATCACTCCAAAACCCACATTGAATGGACTGGAATTAGCAGTGAATGGACTGGAGTAAACAGTGAATCACTCCAAAACCCATAATATGACTTATGGGCCAAGGTCAAATAGGGAAAAGTCTTTTTTAATTAATTGTATATCAATTGTGCCCATTCCAACTTTTCCCTATTTGGGCATACTTTTGATGAACATAGTACATGGAATCAACTTGGCATTGATACAGCAGCCAAATTTGCCCGTACTATGGAGGGTATTTTTACGTTTATGAACAATCTAGGATCAAAGCCATTAATGAGTTTGTGACGGCATATAACGTCAAATGCCTAACAGTCACGATTTATGGCTGTGATCTTTGTGGGACTAAATACTTTACGGTCATCCAGAAAGTTGGTAATGGGTGTTTGAAAAGGCTGTTGGCATAGCTACCTATATAACCCATACAGAACCTTATCTCGATTATGTTAACGATCTTGTTAGAATCTGACCACTTCTTCTGCGGCTATACATCTGGGCAAAGCTGGAGACTGATCTTAGTTGTAGTGTGATCAGAGACTGTATGACGCTGGATAAGGCTGCCAGTATCCCCTGGCTAATGTACATAAAGAATGAGAGTAATAGTCTGGGCTTTTCTAAATTGTATACTTGTCCAGAGTCCCTTTTGTCGACTTTTAAACAAACTCTAAAAGATCATTTCTGGAGCTGGACCAGGAATAGAAGTGACTGTGCTGAGAAAGCTAAAAGTTCATTTTGTCTATACAGTCTTCTAAATTCTAGGCTTGTTTTGGAACCGTACCTCATATGGGTAAACAATAACTACCTGTGGGTTCTGTCGACTAGGATGAGATTATGCACTTTACACTTTATGGTGACTTTCCCAGTCACGTATCCAAGACTCTTGATGTATGCCCATGTGATGTTTATGCTGCACAATCCACCTTCCACCTCCTCGCCGCAACAGACGACATCCGCACCCTACTGGACAAAGGAGAAACAGTAGCCCTCATCCTCCTCGACCTATCAGCGGCGTTCGACACAGTCTCCCACCGCACCCTAATACGCAGACTCTACGACGCAGGAATCCAGGACAAGGCCCTCGACTGGATCCGCTCCTTCCTCTCCGGCAGGACGCAGCGGGTCAGACTCCCCCTTTCCTCTCGGACCCCACACCTACCACCTGCGGAGTCCCCCAGGGCTCCTCCCTCAGCCCGACGCTCTTCAACGTCTACATGGCTCCACTCGCCCCCATCGTCAGAACCTACGGACTCAACATCGTGTCATACGCAGACGACACCCAGCTCATCCTCTCCCTATCCAACGAGCCCAACACCGCCAGACGCAACTTTCGAGAAGGCATGGAAGCCGTCGCCAAATGGATGAAAAACAGCTGCCTACAACTAAACACCAACAAAACAGAAGTACTCATCATGGGCCCAAACCCCGATGCCTGGAGCGACACCTGGTGGCCCCCCGCCCTCGGAAACCCGCCAACCCCCACAGACCACGCACGCAACCTGGGAATCATCCTGGACTCCGAGCTCAAAATGGACCGCCAGATCAACTCTGTCTCGTCTTCCTGCTTCCACACCCTCCGCCTCCTTCGTAAGACCTTCAAATGGATCCCCCTCGAACACCGAAAGACCGTCACTCACACCCTGGTCACCAGCAGACTCGACTACGGCAACGCACTCTACGCCGGAATAAACAAAAACCTCACCCGCAAGCTACAGAACATCCAGAACGCCGCCGCAAGACTGGTCCTCAACCTGCCAAAACACTGCCACATCTCCCAGCACCTGCGCACACTCCACTGGCTCCCTGTCGAGGCGAAAATCACCTTCAAGATGCTCACCCACGCACACAAGGCCCTCCACGGCACCGGACCAGCATACCTGAACAGCCGACTCAAATTCCACGCACCCCAAAGGAACCTACGATCAGCCCAGCTCTCCTACGCCGTGGTCCCCCGCACCAGAAAGACCAGATCGGGAGGCCGCTCCTTCTCCTTCCTCGCGGCCAAAGCATGGAACGCCCTTCCGCTCCACCTCAGACAGACAACATCGCTCCCCATCTTCGCAAGAAACCTCAAAACCTGGCTTTTCGACAGACCCCCTTACGGGTGAGTAGTCGCGCTTTAACAAACCCCTGATTGATTGATTGACTTAATGTTATTTTGAATTTTTTATTCAAGTTTTAAGCAATCTATTACATTGCCTCTTTTAAAGAATATGGATGTCAGACATTATAAGTCAGCTGTGCTTTTCCTACAATCTCTTCCATCTCTATATAATAGAATAGTGAATTATATACAATGTGTAATTAAGCATTAGAAATTCGTGCTTCAGAGAAATGTGTTTGACTGATGGCTAGATGCATTTTTATACTTCATATTTTCCTATGCTCCAAACTCGACTTTATATAATATATACTATAATTTATTATAGTGATTTACATTCATTGTGCAAAAAGTATAGGATCATGGCCTGTATGAAATTTGATTTGTTGACGGCTTTGTTGAACTATATATTTGTCATTGTATGAAGTAAACTACGGCTGGTCTTTTATCTTTGAATATGACTTATTTTATAAGTGTACTTTTATGGCCTTTGGCTGAATTAAGTTTTCCTGACTGACTATTTTGGTCTCTCCCAACACAGATTCACTTGGAAGGTAGACTCAATTAGTTATTCCATAGGTGTTGCAGGTGGTTTAGATGAAAGCCCTCCTCCAGCTGCCTCACTTTGTCGTCTGGCTAACCTTTCTTTAGTTCGAGAGAGAAGGTCACACCATATCCTACATATTTCATCTATGGTACATTTAGTAACCCCAACAGTATTTACATAATCTTGTACTTGAAGCCAAACCTTCTTTTTAGTGGCCTCTGGAAGATCCAGGGATGTTTTGCCAAAGAGTCCATCATTATGCAGGACACATTCCACTACCAAAATATTAAGTTCCTTTTCTAAACATTTGCGCTTGTATTGTGTTGCACTTTCCTACCTGGATAGGTCGTAACTGGCCATGATGTATTCAAACTGAATCTTCCCTCTGATCCTGTGCAATGCTCTTTCATGGGCTCCTCTAAGTATGTGGAGTAGTCCTTCCTCATTCTAATATCATAATTTACTGCTACATCAACGTTCGCAATTTGCGAATGAATTCGCAAATGGCTTTCAACAATGTACTGAATCGTCTGTGAGACATAATTAATCACTATATCTTTACTACTGACAAATTCATTAGGAATATTAATTCGGTAATTGTTGCTAATTAGGAGTGAGTATTTTAAGCCTTGATACATCTGGCCCTTAGTGTTGTTAGAACTCCAGCACTCTCTGTTTTCATCTCAATGGATGACATAATGTCTAAAGGCAAAGAAAATTCTTGAATCCTCCATTCGCACAGGCACTGGCCTCACTCTGCACTCACAGAGACTCAACTTTCAACCTATAGACCACTTACCCTTCACTCACAAAAGACAATGTGAATCCTGCATTCACACAGGCACATCCCTCACAATGCACTCACAAAACATGGTGGCTATCCTCACTCACACAAGAACACTGCTCGCATGCAGGTACACCATTCAATAGGAAGGAGCAGAGTTTGGATAGATGGTGGCAAAGGAGACACAGGTTGATTATCTGGTGCATTAGTCCACTAGTGTTATGCAAAGGTCTTGATGTAGGCAAAACTGAAGCCTGGATGTCCACTGAGGTTATCTAATGTCCCATCAGTCACAGTTGGATCAGCACTGCAGACTATGTGAGTCTGACATTTGTGGACTTTATGAGGAAAAGTCTTGGCATAAAAATAAGTCCCAATTGCCTTCCAAAAAATAAGGAGGTGGATTTCTTTGTAGTGCAAGCATATGCCAAAATAAAAAAAGATAGAAATAAAAGAAAACAAAACAAAAAATATGCCAACTAAATGTGGGGCAAGTGCTTTAAACAAACTAGTAAAGCTTTGTACTGGTCTGCCATCTTGGCATGGTTTTGAAGCTTCCAGCAGTGATGCTTGGTACTTTGCTGGTACTATGCATAAGTAAGTCATGGTCCAATGGCAGGAGAGCTGCTGGTACTCTAATTCCTCAATAAGCACTATTCTGCATTTTCAGGTGAGCTGCTGGGTGATGAACTAAAGGAAATATCTCCTGAGGTCCAGAGTAACACAGAGTAAGCAGGCAAAATACTGATACTCTGACTCCTGACATCTTAAAGACCAGTGGTTGTCTACTAGGCAGAGTCAAACATTGGCAACAAAGCCAATGGCTAAAGAGAGCTGATCCAAGATTTGTATGTGCAGAGACTCCGCACTCGTAAAGATACTACTCGTAAATTCCTTTGTGAATAGCATACAATCATAAACTTACCCAAAAGTGTAAGTTTACCTTTGGGAATCAGGCCCATAGTCTGATGAATAACTGAAGTGGGCTCAACAAAAGCCCACTTTATCTAAGCAAGAATATGTATCATGTTTGAGAAACTATGAGGCTGGAGAGACAGCTAAATCAGTCTTTTGGTCAGTCCTGAATACCCATTGAAAAAGATAGAGCACAGAATGCAGAAGTGCAGAGGGTCTTTGGTTAACACGCAAAAGACATAAAGTACTTGTCAATAACACCACAATCTCCCCTGAAAGACATGGAACAAGGGTGATACTGCAGGATCAGTGCAAGTTTCTGCTAAAGACATGGAACAAGAGAGCTACTACAGTTCCAGTCAGTGCAAGCTTCCTTCAAAGTCATGGAAGAAGTATGCTACTGCAAGGCCAGTCAGTGCAAGCTTCCTTCGAAGACATAGAACAAATGTGGCACTGCAGGACTAGCACAGGCTTCATTTAAAGATATGGAACAAGTGTGGCACCGCAGGGCCGGTGCAAGCTTCCTTCAAAGACATGGAGCAAATACGGTACGCAGGGCCAGTGCAGACTTGCTTCAAAGAAAAGGAATACGTGTGGTACTGCAGGGCCAGCCAGTGCAAGCTTACTTCAAAAACATGGAATAAGGGTGGTATTGAAGGGTCACTGTAAGCTTCCTTCAAAGACATGAAAAAATATGCCAATAGGTAGCACCATCTAACGCCTCCCTTGGATACAATGAAGATGCAGCATTTCAGATTTGGTACAAGTGTAAGGAACAGCACTTAGGTGTGTGAGTAGAATTTTGACTCACGCTCATAGAAAGATTTCCACACACAAAAAGGTACAGCAACAGGAAGGAGTACACGCTTCCCTCACACCCTTATAACACATACTGATCTGGTCAGAAAAAATGCAAGCTTCCCTCACATGTATCAGAAAATGGACAGCATCACACACACAATATGCAACATTTGGCAGCATTGTAAGCTTCCCTCACAAGCAGCACAGGTACAAGATGGTCATCAGCAGTGCAAGTTGTGTGCAGTATGCTGTCACTAACCTGGGAAAGCTAGGCTCCCTGGTGTGTGTGGAGGAGCCTAGTGCCTCTCGGGTCTCTCTTGAAGCTGGCAGGCTCAGCAATTGTGCACGTAACCTCCCAATGATAATTTGTCTTGCTATCGGTCCAGCTTGTTCTTCCCCTTCCCATCTCCTCCAACTTACATCCGAGTCTTGTGCATGACCCCTGTCTCGTCTCTTTCTCTACCTTTGTCTCTCCCATCCTCAGTTTCTGGAGCCGCCCCTAGGAATTAAATGTAAGTCCTTTATTTGTTTCTCTCACTCCTCTGTTTTCCTTCCCTGTTTGCCCTTCTTCTGTTTTAATTCTTCCTTTCTCTTTTGCAGGTAGCGAATGCCGTGGTGTGAAAGAGAATTCAAGTGGTAATACAGGCAAGGCCTCTCTGTCACCTCATTTTCCATTACGCACCACTACTAACTTCTCCATCTCAATCATCACCATAATCAATACTGACTTCCCCACTGTTGCCACCACCATGCCACCTCTTACTATTATCACCAACATCACCGTTGTTACCTCTACCACCACTTTCACTACCTGCACCACTGGTACCACTATCCTCAGCATTCTCACCCCGTAACAACCACTAATATCATCAGCACAACCATCACCTCCAACACCACTACTAGTATCACAACTATTACAATACTAACATAATAACTACCCCCACCATTACCATGCCTATGTCTCAGCCTTTGTAATGCAGGTCGAGGGATAGCAAGACTAATCCCTCCATCTCCCCTTACAGGTGGCCCCATTCCCTGTGTCAGAATCCAGGAGGGAACAAACACCTACTTGAACTTGGGGGAAAGGGGTAGGGGATGAGAGAGAGAGAGAAAGAGCAAGACCCTCTTTTCCAACAGTCTGATTCTTAGAAAACCTGGACCAGATTCTCTGAGGTACAGTATGGAAAAGTGTTGTAGTGGCAGAAGCATACTATGGCTCACTGTAAAGAAAATAATACAAGAGAGTCAGTTTTTGAGTAACTATACATAATTCTATACCAGGTATGTATATTGTTAGAAACTTGAGAGAATTACCCAGGCAAACCAGGAAACTTGCTTGAGAACTAAAGATGAAATGCACCCTTGTCTTCCAGAATGTAGAGTCCTAGTCACCAGGACCAAATGAGGGAATTCTATAGAGAGGTTCAAAACCAGGTTCCAAATATTCAAGGCTAATTGTAGGAAAGTCAGGAGACAGTGAAAATCTATAGTGTAGTCAAAAAACAGTAATCACTGCAAAACAAAAACAAGGGTAAATAATGGGATGAGGAAGGAGGGATTCAGAGGGAACTTTTCAAGGGAAAAACAATGAAGGTGAGGGAACAGAGATACTGATGTGAACTAAAGCGTCCAATGAACGAGTCAAAACTCTGTGCCAGACACCGTCTTGAGAGTCCCCTGTCTGAATGTTGTGGGTCCACCCAGTACATGGCTTGGAGACAGGATGAGGGATGCTCTTTAAGTACTCGTATTACTTTATCAGGCAACTTGTTGTCAGTTTGAGGGTTGATGAAACCTCAAACAATTGAGTTTTTTTCCTTTTCTACCCATCTAGAGCCAATCCTTCCTTGCTTCCTCACAATCTTTGTATGGCTGCAACATTGGTTTCTTCTCTCTCTTTTTTCTGCATGTGCTCAAGTACCCGGAACATTCTGTGGTGGCTCACCTCAAAATAAGAAAAGAAAGCGGCAGATAAGTTTTTATGCCTTTCTCTTCTTAGTGTTCTTCCTACTTAGGCCTTTCCTCTTTTTGT
Organism: Calotriton arnoldi; assembly: GCA_963921515.1. Classification (NCBI taxonomy): domain Eukaryota; kingdom Metazoa; phylum Chordata; class Amphibia; order Caudata; family Salamandridae; genus Calotriton; species Calotriton arnoldi. The sequence continues at coordinate 1,350,313 of CAWUFW010005263.1, read as the reverse complement.
GCAAAACCTATGCTTGTGCCCCTTTCTTTCTTTCCATTAAATATTTTTGCTGTTTTCCTCCTCCCCACTCTTTAATGGTTGCATCTATGCTTTTTAAGTGCCAGTGCTTCCAACTCTTTATAAGAGCTGCCTTTATCCCCCTCTTGTTTACCCCGGCTGCTCTGAAAAACCAACCTCCAGGAATGTGACAGGAGCTGATCGCAGGTAGAGTCAGCTGTAAAGTGTTGCCTCCTGCCGAATCTGCCTCCACCTGCTGGCTCATCACTTTTTCCAGGCCTCCGACTTGCTCTACAATCCACCTCTTGTATTTTGAAACATCCCCTTCCGAAACAGGAATGAAAGTGGGCAGAATTGTTTTGTACCATGGATCAAGTAGTGTGGCACAGATGTACTCTTTGGACGTGATAATGTCATGTTGCAGCCTTGCATTACAAGCAAAGGATTAAGCTCTCAACCAAGGCATGTGCTTCTGTGTTATCATTCACACCTGCAGGGGCAAACCTTTCAGACACCTTCTTTACCTGGTCCTGTAGGAGATGCAACAAAGGGATAGCTTGCCCATCGTACTGTCTTCCTTGCTAAATTCCTGTGTGAAAACCTCAAAAGGGAGTAGCATCTATGTCAGGCACTTGACTAGGTCCCATTTGTCTGCATCCATGGTCATAGCTTTCCGAACTGCATCCCTTCCTCTTAGAATGTCATAGTCATTGATCTGTTTGTACTGCTCAAACAGAAGTTGCAACATGTAATAGGTCGAGTTCTAACGTGTTGGCACCTCCTGTATCAGGGCTTTAACTAGTGCTCTATTCTTATGAAGAATAATCCGCAGCTGCTTCCAGGCTTTAAAAGAATGGCTGAAATGAGTGCAGATTATTCTGCAGGTGGTCAGTATGTTGCTGACTATGGGGTCGATTACGATGCCGGCCGGAAGTGCATCCGTAGTGGTGGCGGAAAACCAGTGATCATTCCGCTCCTGATGCGGTGACTGCGACCGCCATATTACGATGGGCTAACATAGGCCATTTTCCGGCCGCTGCGGTGTTTCAGGCTTCGCATGTTTTTTCCTTACGCAAGGGTGGCGGACGGAACCAATAGAGCAAGAACTGCGTGCGGATTCACGTCCCGTCCACCAATCAGATTACGATGGATCAAACAGCCAATCCCACCGCGGCGGAAATACCACCTCATCGTGGATGGCGGAAGCACAACTACGGAGAGGAAAAGTCGAAGCAGAACACGCACACAACCAGAGCCGCCATGGATCCTGCTCTACGGGCCTTTCCGCTGCTCTACCTGATGCATCACCAGCAGATAAGACGCCGCCGCGCTCTACAGCAGAGGTACGTCCAAAACATATCCATGCATGCAACCCCGGTACAACAATAACTCACAGCAAGCGTGCAGGCAGGGCCTGCTCTACGATGTTTGTGTAAACATGCGAAATGCAATGTGTGAGGCTCCCTCAATTTACATTAGTGACACCTTCAGGGCCCCGAAGGATGCCCTGTGCTGACTCTACCTGGCACGCTGCTCCCCTCTCCCCCACCTACAAGCACCACTCACACAGCTCCGATCGGCCTCAAGGTGGCAGATTTGCTTGGGGGCTGGGAGTGAATACAATGCAGCCTGCAAAGTGAGGAAGATGCTTGCCCACGATGGGTAGCAGTGTCGCAGCAAACAGCTACACACTTTTGCTATCCCCTACTGCTACACAACCCAGGCAAACATCCATGCTGGAACAAGACAAGAGGACTGTGCTGGAAATCCATCTGTACTGTACATCAGCAACCATGACTGAAATCAATTAGGTTCAAATAGCACAGATCACCTACTGAAACAGTGCTGATGGCCACAATGCTGCTGGATACAAATCATTTGCACACAGTACAGTGTCACAACATGGAGTGGTGGGGAGGGTTAAACATGTGCATGGCATGCATTGGCACATGGATTGACTGAAGTGGTGTATACACGAGAATTGCACAAGTGAGGAGTGTACACAGCAAAAAGCCATAGTGGAGTATCTCCCATTGTGTAGGCCTAAATGGTATGACTGTGACTGCTAGGAATCAGACCAACACCTATAGGAGACCATAAAGTGGAAAGCGACAGCAATGCATGTTAAAACTCACATATCATGTTTGTATCCCAGAGACATGCAGCATAGTGAGAACAAAGGTAAGCAAGAGCCAGGCCGGATCCCAAGACACACAACACAGACATTGCAGTGACACACTCTGCATACTCACAAATGATGTGGAAAAGATGTAGGTGTACCCTAGGACTGTGAGGTCACAATGACACACTGCTACGGCAACAACCCCAACATGTCCACAAACAATCCACAAGGTGTGTGATCATGGAAACAAACAGGCACTCATCAACTGGATCATACATGTGTGAAAGGGCAATGCTCAAGGGCACATACACATCAACACCTCTGCTAATGACAGGACACTCACACTGTCTGATGACTCCAGTAAGCACATGTACATCCATCCATTTGACTCTGAAGCCATACCTATCCAAGATGACAACACACCTACACTGGTGTGTACACATCAAGATAGATCACACAGATATGTTGTACCCTGTCCACCCCTCAAGTCAACATGTAAATTGGAATAGATTCTCATGATGGAGATTAAACAAATCTGACATGTGTGAATAAGTAGAGCTCGTCTCACATAATGAACAGGACCAGAGTGGACCATCACAGACAAGCAGCTCGCCCCCATCAACCCTCAGAGTCAAAAGTGGACATTACTTGCCGTAACCTCTGGTAACACATGCAATATCAACTTAAGTACATGCCAATGGATAAGTGTGAATTCAGAGCATGGAACCGATGAACATATACACATATATTGTACAGCATCATCAGTAAGGCCAGCGACAACGCTCAGAACATAAATATATTTTTTATTACATAAACTCAGTATCAGCATGGAAAGTGCAAAACATTAAGGGCAACGGCCAGTCAAAACTCAAGTCCGTACATGTGTGCTTTGAAATGCCACACAGCTGATTGAATCACAGTCCACAGCCATGGAAGCATCACCAAGATAGGGCCAGATAATGGGCAGCTCAGGCACCGCTCATGGAGGAATGGGTTGGGAAGGATAACTCTGCTTAAAATTTGTGGAGAGCTGGAACTGGGTGGGGGATGACTGTCTGGGGTAGTCGGAGACTGGACCTGGGAGGGGGAGAGCTAGTTGACATAGAGGGATCCCTGGATGTGGGAGCCTGAGGGCTGGCTGGACCTGATGGAGTCATCGCCCGTGGAGGTGGTGAAATGCACTGGGGAGGCTCAGTGGCTGCTGTTTCATGTGGAGGGCTGGGCCTCATTTGCTTGGGGATACGATAGCCCCCAAGTGTAGTGGGCCATGGGGCAGGTGAGGTGGCCACAACAGCTTTCTCCTTCCCAGAAGGTGGAGCAGGTGCTCGTGGAACCTTCCTGGAAAAACCTTCGGATCTGGTTGTACGCTTGGGGGGGGCTTCTACCCTGCCTCCCCTGTATTTGAGCTACCACTATCTCACTGCTTCTCTGTCCATGCTTCCTAGGGGGTGGCTTGGTGGGAGTGGAAGTCCTGGGCACAACAGCCCTCTGAACTGGGGAGGGTGCAGTTGTGGCAAGCAACAGGCCCACGGCAGCCAAGGCAACGTCCTGGTCTGATTCTGGAACAGCTGTAGATCTTGGAGGGCTCTTGGTGGGTGAGGAATGTGAGCTCTGCAATGTGGATGCATGTGTTTTGTGTTTCGGCTTCTCTGTGTCCTGTGATGTCTTTGTGGTGGGGCTGGCATGTGTGCTCCTTGTGTGCCTTGGGGATGATGTATCGTTTCTTTGTCGCTTGGACTCCTGTTGTCTTGTGTTGCATGGGGATGACCTGGTGCCTGAGTGTACTGTTGTGTGTGTGCTCAGGTCAGGTGGGGTCACTGGCAGGGTGGTTGCGGAAGGGACCGGAGCCGGACTGTGAGCCTGTGACTGCAGAATGGCTGCCGTCAGTGTGGAGGCCAAAGACTGGACAGTCCTGTGCAGGCCACCGACGTCAGAATGGATGCCCGCCATGCACGCAACAACCTGTGACAACTTGTTGCCATGATCCTGGAAGGAATTCAGGAGCAAAGTCTGCCCCACAGACACCTGACGCAAGATGTCTATGGCCTCCACACTGAGGGCAGCAGGGGACCCAGGGGCTGGGGCAGTGGTGCCTGGGGGGAAAGATACCCTACCCTTCTTAGGGCAGCAGGCCCGGATACCAGTTGGGGGAGCATCAGGGAGGGTGGACACAGGACGGGGTGTGGCGGACGATGAAGCAGAGGCCGATCCTCCTTTGCCCGACAACACCGAGGAGTCACCGCTGGAGTGTGAGGAAGTGGAGGTAAACGTTTCTGGAGCGGACTCCTCCAGGGCACTCATGTCCCCCTATGATGCGCTGGTCCCCTCAGTGTCGCTGTACTCCCGGGCAGCAGTGATGCCAGTAGCTTCACCAAAGGTTTCGTGCCCCTTTCCTTCTCTGACCTCGGTAGATTCTGTAGGAGACAGAGACACTGTTCAGTGAAGTGGCCGGAACACAAACATGTTAGGCGATACCAACTGAAAGCTTGAACTCAAGGCACACATTTGACTCTCCATGTACTGTTTGCCTAAGTCTAAATATTGCTATGCTCAGCTGATGCATGTTAACATGCTCATTGGACAGTCATGCTCCATGTTGCCTTCATACTGCCAAATTGCTAGGCATGTGTTGGCATTTCAACATCACATCCTATTGTCTGAAGGAACTTCGACATGCCTTCAGCTAAGAGAGCTAGACATCTGAATTCACTGTGTGTGTCACACTGGAATTTTGAAGTGAGAGAACCACACTCATAGTGAGTTAAAGGAAACAATTGTTAAGTGACATGACATCCTTACATCCACTAATGTAGGTACTGCAACACAACTACTGTTGAACATTGGTAAGCAATCTGTAGATGTATCACTTACATGGAAAAGCACAACATCCATTTCGAAATTCACCCTGACATGATGCTCACTGATGTTCACTTCCAGTTCATGCCACAGAGACTGACACTTATGCTGATGTCACATGGCTACATGCCAATCCAGACATTGTACAGGCGCAGAATATCTGCACTCACCACTGAGTCAACTGAGAGGCAATTACCCTACACCAGAGACAACCCATAGGTTACTGCCTTGCTCTGGGCTGGGATTCGTGCAGTCTGTCATGCGCAACATCACACTTTGTACAATACTCACCCCCAACTTGCTGCTGATGGGCCCTCAGGCGCACGTCCAGCTCTGGCTGGGTCACTGCCAGTATGTGGGCCAACAGTGGGGTCATGCTCCGGCGCGCCAAATGACCAGCCTGAGGAAACAGGCCCAGCGTCATTTCGGCAACGTTTTTGCTAAGGCGGCACATGTCATCCCACCTCTTGTGGCAGTGGTTGTGTCAATGGTTAGATACCCCTAGGGCCCGCACCTTCCGGGCGATGGCCCTCCATATTGCCTTCCGCTGATGGACCTTGAGCTGTTGGCATGGGAGACAAGAGGAGACATTTGTAACACTTTGTAGTGGTGCATTGTGTGTCAGTACACAGTGCATACACATGAGCGAGTCTACACATAATGACACCAAAAGAAGGATGGCATGTCCACTGTACATGTATCCGATGCGAGAGGTTATTTCACACTAATCTAGACAGTAACAGGCCCTGTACCCTTGTGCATACTGGGCTCACCTCCATAGTATCCCTGTAAAATGAGCACACCCCATAATCACTAACCCCTGCCCAATCGAAACTTACCATCTCACTAATGTACATATGTACACGTAATGAACTCATAGAGGATATGGCACAGGGAATGTGTGTCCGAAAAGAGATTCCATGGACTCATCATTGTAACTGTACTACAGATAAACCAGGTTCTGGATAAATCGTCATTGCATGCACTCAGGGCTCAGGGGGAACAAGGCTCAACACCATGCACTTGAACTTGTTTGGCTACACAGACTCCAACACGTATACATCATCCTTTCTGAGATTCACATGTGTGATGTTTCCCAACTATGGACCTGCAACATTGACGAGTGTGCCATCCTACCCATGAACTGAAGTGCATCAAGTAGTACGCCATGTATGGGAAATGCAGACGACTAAATCAGAAAGCACAAATATAGGCTTGCAGTCTGAGGCACAGAGCACCGTACAGTGACATGTTGTGAGCCTTCGGACCACCCTAAGTAAGTTTGGCATTCACTTACCAGTACCTCGGGAGCACCATAGAGCCGGCCGTACTGTCCAAGGACCTCGTCCACCAGGACCTCCAGCTCCTCTGTGGTGAAGGGATGGGCCCTCAGGTTCTCAGTACGAGCCATGACTGGTCCAGAGATGAGGTACAGCAGCAGTTCGTGGTGAGGAATGGCAGGCAGCAGTGTCTCTAGGCAAGTGACAGGTGTGGACATTTCACAGGCATATATATAGTGCCCTAGGCTCGTTCCAATGTGGCTCTGCTGATACCATTGGGCAGCCTGGTTCGCATCATTCAATTGGGGCCGATGCAGAGCCCCGCAGTGGCGAAGCACGCCTACCGCGAGTTTCAAAAAATCAAGCTGCTGGCGGTTCCCATTGGCTGATGGCTATTCCTCATAGGCGGTGACGCACCGCGAAGGTCAGGAAGTGTCCACCGCTATCCTGCATCAATCAATTGTGGCCAATGCCAGGCCCCCCAGTGGCGGAGCACGCCTACCGTGACTTTTGAAAAATCATGCCGCTGGCGGTTTCCATTGGCTGATGGCTATTCCTCATTGGCGGTGACTCACCGCGGAGGCCAGGAAGCAGCGACCGCTATCCAACATCATTCTATAGGGGACAATGCATGTTACCGCTGTGGATGCCAGCTCATTTTGTAAAGTTGATGTGTATTGTGGGACTGAAGCTTGCGATCGTGCAATGAAAGCAGATAATGCAACTCAGCATTGATGCTGTTAACCACATGTGCTGTGCCATACACCCACAGTGCTTCTCTCACTTTGCTGTAGCAGTGTACCACATGGCATACACATTGACTTCTTTAGATGTTGTACTAGTTAGTATGTTGAGTGAGTGGATAAAATGAAGGTCTGTATGCAGGTCACTTGTGCATTGAACGTCTTCATGAGTCATGGCAATGTTGTGTTTGTGTGAGTCTTTGCTTAAGCACTTCTCACACATATCATCTTTTTCTCATCTTTTGCATATGTCACCTGCCAGAGTATGTAGGAGGAGACCACCTATCTACCGCCCTGTCCCAGTCCTGGCAATGATGGAGGACATTGAAATCATTAAGAAATTCCGTCTGGATCGCCTCAAACTGCAAGAGCTATGTGCTCAGTTGGAGCCCCATTTGAAGCCAAACAGAACATATCCTGCTGCATTGTCTGCCACAGTCAAAGTTATGGCTGCGCTGCATTACTTTGCCACTGGGTCTTTCCAGTACACCGTGGCCAGCGATGGTGGGATGTCACAGCCTATGTTCAGCATGGTGTTGCATGATGTCTTGTCTGCATTGATGACCTACAAGGACAACTACATACACTTCCCAAGGCGCAATGAATTGGCAGATGTGAAGGGGGATTTTTATGACCTGGGACGCATCTCACATGTTGTGGGAGCCATTGACGGAACCCACATTGGCCTAATTCCACCACAGGCACGTGAACACATATATCGAAATCGCAAGCATTACCACTCCATCAATGTGCAAGTGGTATGCCAAGCGGATCAGATCATTTCACACGTGTGTGCAAAGTATCCAGGATCGGCACATGACTCTTACATTCTGCAGAACAACAGCATACCACAATTGATGGCAAATCTTCACCCAGAGCGTGCCTGGCTTGTCGGTGAGTGGGCTGTGTCAATGAGTGTGATGTATGTGTGACATGCTGCTCTCCTCACATATTACTGTTACAGTGTTGGTCTATGTTTCTCACAACTAGGTGACTCAGGGTATCCCAATCGTCCGTGGTTGCTGACCCCACTGCGGAATCCTACTACGCCTGGGGAAGTCCACTTCAATGAGGCCCATGGGAGGACACGTCGTGTGTTGGAGTGCACTTTTGGACTTCTAAAGTCTAGATTTTTTTTTTTTTTTAAAGGTTTTATATAGCGCTGGCTAGACCCGGAGGTATCAGAGCGCTTTACATGAGTATCAGACCATAGTTGCAGGTTACATTCTTACAAAGCTTACACAGTTATTAGAGCTTGGCAAACATAGTTACATGTAAGGTCGAGACTACAAAAAGGACATATACGTAAGGGAAAAAGCAGGCAAGGGGAGAGATTCAGGGGAGGGGGGTAGGAGCTGGGGAAGTAGACAGAGAAAGGAGGAGGGAAAGAGGAGGGGAGGGTGAGAGACACAGCATGGAAAGAGGAGGGGAGGGTGACGGGGACACTAACCGGTAGACGAGTCAAAGCTGCGTCCAACGTCCAGTAAGCTGTGATCCCAGGGGAAGTGGTATCATTTCCCCATCTCTGTTGCGAGAGGTTCCCTATACGCAGTGGACTCTCTCAGAGGGGTCTCTGAGACTCCAAGGCCTACATACTGGATCCTTCCCCAAAAAGGGGAGAGGGAGTGCTTTGGCAAGGGTGCCATCCCATACCTCTACTGTGGGTGGCTCCCTTGGTGCTGTGGACTCTCTCAGCGGGTTCGTTGAGACTCCAGAGTATAAATATTGGATCTTTCCCCAACAAGGGGAGAAGGAGTGCTTAGTCAAAAGGGCACAAAAGGACAGGGGGCTAGGTGGTGTAGCAGGCAAGGGGAGAGATTCAGGTGAGAGGGGATAGGAGTAAAGGAAGTAGACAAAGAAAGAAAGAGTACTAAATGAGAACGGACAGCATCGGTTAGGGGGACAGACTGTTTTCTCTCTGTGGCCATGAATTTGCCCCATCTCAAAGGTAAAAACCTAGCACAGGCCATTCCAGAAGCTTTGCCATCCAGGACATGAAGCACACAGTTTGTAATTCGAATTATTTTTCACAATTCACAGAAGTTTATAGTACGCTGCACATCAGCAATCCAGATGTTATCATATTAAGTTCTGCAGAGGATGATGTTCAGAACTAACAGTGATTAACCCATTCATTATCCAGGGGAGATAGTTCAGAATCATGAGACTGCGGGAGAAGATCATGAACCCAATGAAGGCCAACCAATGGACCGCAGGGATCTCTGTAGAGGACACGTATTGGAGCAGGCATAGGTTCTCCAGAACGTTCAGAATGAGGATAAAGTGGCACAAGACGTGGTAGGTGATGGTGTGCGCAGTGCCTCCCGTTTCTGAGGCCAGCGCGTCTGCGATTGTTATTCCCTAGTATCCAGGGGAGGGAAGGAGTGCTGGAGGGTCTGGTGAGCCTTCCGATGATTAGTGGTTCGGGGCGGGCAGCCGCCATCCCCCGCGCTCCAGCACCCGATGTCGATCTTTCTTCTCCGAGCCCCGCCGTCTGCAACACATCGGCGCAGGGCTCAGGTGCAAAGCTAGAGGTGCGCTGTCTGCGCGGTACCTCGCTGCGGCCTCAAAACATTGCCGGGAAAGTGACGCCAGAAATGAGGCGGCCCGGAACCGGTCCGCGAGTAATGGGTGCCATTTTGAGGGTTCACCACGGCTGCTCCTTCCTTTGGTGTTCGAACAAGCATGGGGCCTCCGGAGCACAAGGTGAGCCCCGCCGCTCCCTACAGTCCGGCCCGATCCGGAGAATCGGGCCTAGGCCCCGGAACCAGGAGCGCGCTCAGCACACGGGCTACCCCAACCCCCAGCCAGCACTCACCGCACCAGGCCGCAGCGCAGGGTCCACTCCCCTCAGATCCGGGTGACGAGTATACCTCTCGGCCATCAGGGTGTGCCGACTCGCAGCAGCTCTCGATCCTCAGCGGGCTCACAGGTCAGTCCCGGGTATGCAGGATGGAGGTGAATCAGCTCCGCTGTTGTCAGGTATGGGGGGCTCTTAGAAGCCAAAAAACTGCGCAGAGTGTTAGTTCGGTCAACGAAATTGCCGTCGATGTCAGCGGGCACAACACCCACGAAGCCGCACGGCCCAGCACCTCTCAGGTCAGTTGCATAGAGGTATCAGGGCTCAAAAGTTACTGTTTACTGCACCTTCGCGCGCGGCGACCATATTATTTATTACCGCTTCTATCTGCCATGAAAGCCGCTTTCTTAACGGCCTGGCTCCTCCCTCATTCCGCCGTCCGCCCGCCGTATCGGAGTGGTGGCGAGATTTCTTCAAGGTGGAAAAAGCCTCTGGTGTTTATCGGTCAGGATCCGTTTTTCTTTGGCCAAATGCTCCACAATTAGGGTTAGTCTGGTCCTCCAGAGCGGAGCCTAGAGCTCACGCCGCCATCTTCCTCACTCTCCCATACTTTCTCACGGGGACGTTGCTGCTCATAATTTGGCCGATCAGGATCGTAGAAAGGCGGTTGTACCTTCTACGTGATCCACCAGCATTCCGATTTCGGGACTGGTGTTTCCGGCGGGATATGACCACGGCAAAGTGCCGCTCTGGATACCGGAGTGCGGGTTCACCACGGAGCTTCAGCTCCGAGCGGCCATGACGGCCCTCAGCCCCGCCCCAGATTTAGGTGTCTGGACAAGAGTGGTGGTGCACTTCTATACTCACCCCAGAAGGTGTGTCAGATAGTAGTCGCCTGCTGCATGCTCCACAACCTGGCCTTGCGCAAAAAGATCCCTTTGATTCACGACTATGATGAGCAGCAGCAACCCCCCGCTGCAAACCCACACATGCCCAGTGATGATTATAGTGGTGAGGAAGAAGGTCTTGACCTGCGTGCACAGCTCATCGCCAACTGCTTCCATTGAGTATAAGTTAGCACTGAGCAACTATGACTGTGTCTGTGCGCTTTGCTGTTGTCTGCCAAACTTGGAGGATTGTTGCAGGGATTCTACCCACAGATAGCACTATGCGTAGGATTATAGGACTTGGGCAGGCAGGGACTGAGTCATCCTACCACCTGAGTACCCATGAGCACAGGACCAAATGGCTAGAGTGCCTCACTAGCTCTCCTACTCACTGACAGTGGAACAAGTGCTTATACACCCCAGGACACAACACTCTCAGATCTCTCAGGAATCGGGGTAACAAGACACACCCTGTTGCCCTCACTCTCATACTTCTCCACAATAATATCAGTTGAATTCAAGAAACGTCTCTAAATGTTTATTTCAAATAACGTGTCCTAACATGCAGTATACGTGCCACAACAAGCAGATTAATGCATCATACAAAAACAGTCAGCATAGAAACATGTCCAGATGTCATGAAGGGAGAAGTCATATTAATAAGCCCTCATGAGGAAGACCTACGGGCCTATACCCCCTCCCCTTGCTAGAAGAAGTCATGTAATATATCCCAAAAGCCTCTGGGCTTTGTCAGCAGAGCCCATTCCTCAGCCCATAGATGGTGAAATGTACTGTACTGCAGGACAGCGCAGAGAACAAGCTCTGCGGACAGTTCTCATGTGAAAGACATAAACGAAGCTACTTGCAAAACAACAAAGCCATGTATCAACGTGCGCTACAGATGCATGATAGAAGCTGGGCTCATACTAGACGACAATGTCCACAACGGGCATATAACAGACTCCCCTTGCTCAGGTCTGTGGTACCAAGCGAAACCGACCGCAGAGGAAAGCAGAGTCGAAGCGAATGCAGACATGGCCCTAGTTTGTGATCAATCTGATTGAATTTCAGAAGGAGGCGAGAAAAGGTCAAACAATATTGATTTAGTTCCAAACATTTACGGATGCTGGTAAGTAGTGCCTTATCCAGGAAAGCCTGAGCAGCTTCGTAGGCAATCAGTTCCAATAGACGATCAGATTCAGCATCAGCAAACAGGACCGCCATCCAATACAGTAGTATGAAGGAACAGATGTGCTCCTCGCACCCCGTGGACGAAAGGAGCATTTCAGGGCAACCTGGAAGAGGTTCCATGTAGGCATGGCACAGGAGACGTTGCGCAAACGCACATGCGCAGCTGGCAGCCCGTCTGCCACGTTGAAAGGCATCCCATAAACGGCTATCCCCGGAACAGTCCTGGTCGTGGGCCAACAAAGGACTCACCCACAGGTCATAATCCAGATCAGCAAGAGATGTGTTTGAAAGGCAGACATCCATGGCCCATTGAAAGCGGCATCTGCGACAGTGGAGCACAGGTTGCACGCAGGTGAAATAGGCATAGCGGAAGGTTAGCCTATAACTGATGCGTAGCACAGCTAATGGCAAACATCCGAAAATATGCTGCATTCGTTCACGGTACAGTTGCAACTGACCGGGGTTGGGCTGGACCACAGGACGGCCAGCCATTGTGTAAGGGCTGTAAGTGAACCAGTGCTCAGCAGAACAGCCAAAGGAATGATGCAAAATCGCCCATTGCACTACAAATATTGTTGGAATGACCCCCGGTAGTACTCCTGAAATAGCCTGAAACGAAGTAACAAGGCCATAGCCCACAAGTTAAAAATGATATGTGCAAGGACTTCAGTATCAGAAGTTTTTGATTTTTGGTGTATCAGTTCCCCAAAATGAAGTGGGAGAGTCTTGTTCCGCAGTGACTGGATCTCGCTGGACGTTCGAGCCACCTGCAAATTGAAGGTCTCACGGGCTGATGTGTGAGCGCCTTCTTGTAGATACAAAGGAGCTTTCAGCCTGCTCAACTCTTTGAAGTATGCTTTCATAGTGGGAATGTGAGGCCACAACTAACTATCATTATTCACATATGTGGGAGTGAAACGACATTGCTACAGCAAGTGACACGTAGTGAAACTGTCACTGTAGACGTGAGGCCAGCCCATAAACAGCAGCTGTTTTGGTTATTCATGATTAGATGACTTCTGAAAACTAAAGGAGATTTAGCGTGGAACATTTGGCTGGGACTGGTGTTCATTAGTTAAAACAGGCTAAAAACCACAATGATACCTTACAAGCCCCGTGTGACTGTACTTGACCTACTGACCACAACAATGGCCCCAACAGACATTTAAAAGGATGTGTTTGGATGCTGACTCTTGTTGGCATACTGCTAAGGGTTACATTGTGCAGCGCTGTGTGAATTTTTACCACTTACTTCATGTCCATGTTGATGGTAGTAGGGGGATGGTAGGACACTGATTCACCTCCCAGCACAATTCACCCCTTAGCATCCAGGTAAATGCAGTTCAGTTCAAATGCTCATTTGAAATGTAGGTGAAGTGTTTCACCAAAGTTGATCAGGGAGAGGTACAGAGACCTGAGAGGATTGTGGCAGCTTTCTCAGCAAACACAGAATTTCCTTTTTACCTCTACTGATGAAGGATAATATCCAGGTAAACATGTGACTAGAGATTCACAGCACTAACTTGCAACAACCTTGGTGAGACACTTCAACCGAAATTCAAGTAAGCATTTAAACAGAAGTGCTTTTACCAGGATGCTAAGGGTTGAACTGTGCTGGGAGGTGAAGTAGTGTGCTCCCATCCCCCTTCTGTCCATGGTGATGGTGTTGTCCAGTGTGATCTGGAATGCTTCTTGTACAGTGTTGCTTAGCGCTGTGCTTTAGCTGTCATGCCATCATATGTCAACTCAATGTTATTTCCTTGTGTCGTTCTAGGTTCCTCCGCTCTCTCAATGGATTTTCGACTTCAAATCTTGTGATACATTGCAATGTGAGTTAACATGCTACTTACTATGATAAACATGGTACTGACACAAAGGCATAGTGGTGTAAATAGTGTTTATTTGTACCTGAGTGACAGGTGAGGGATGAAGTTGAAAGTGCTGGTACATGGATACTCAGGTTAGAACACACAATGGTGGAATTCCACAGTCAAACAGAACACTCCCATCATTGTGGCAATGTGGGATCAGATGTACAATGAAGTCAATGCTCTGTGCAACACTGGTGACATCAACGGTGGCTCATAGAACTTGTTCTGGAAGGTGCTTTACCACGTGATCCTTTGGTGGTCTTTCTCGGACATCCCCTCTGCCGTTTGGCAGGGGAGGAACCTGCTGCATTCTCAGAGGTGTCTGAGGAGTCTGTGCCTTCTGCCTCACCCCTCCCTGTGGCCGCTGTTGAGGTGTTGTGAGTATCATCAGGCTGGCCACTGGGAGGGGGTGTCACTATTTGAGCAGCATGGATGTCCCTCAGAACACCCACAAGCTAGCCTATGTCCTCAGCAATTTGACCCAAGCGTGTGTCCTTGGACCTCTGCAGCAGGCGCAGTTCACGCATTTCTTCAAGGATCTGGCCCATCTGTCCCTGGTTCTGCTGGTATGCACCAAGGACAGTTTCCATGGTGGACAGGGCCTCAGTCTCAGTGTCCTCCTGTGACTGTCCCCCAGTTGCCCTTCCACCTGCCCTACAGACACGGACCTGTGGCGTTGCCTGTCGACGACCCCGCACACTGACCCCAGCGTTTCCAGGATGGCTGGTGGTATTGTTGGCAACTGCCATGGGGACAGTGTTGGAGGCAGCGTTAGTGATGTTGGAGGTGGCTGCCGCACAGGTCGTTTTTGCAGGGGTCAGCGTTGTAGGTGCAGCTGTTGTGGGAGTCGTGATGGTGGTGGTGGTGGGGACAGTGAGGGCCGGAGACTGAGCTTGCCTGGGCACGCCGGAGGGGCCAGGTCGGTCCTCCTCTTCCGAAAAAACCAGGGAATCTGCATCCAAGAGTTCACCTTCCTGGGGGGGAGACTTGCTTACCTCATCCATGGCACGGGCACCTGCTGTTGCTAGTGAGTCACCTGTTGAACAGAGGTTATATTGTCAGCAAATTCAGTACACAGCACAACTTTGATGTTTATGTTTTGCACATTTCATTTGAGATGACATGACTTTTGACATTGACATTATTTGGCATTCATTACAGTTTGTCAGCAGTCGAACATGATGTAGAGTTCCATACATTGTTCGTTAGCAATGTGACATGGCGTAAGCAACAATTTCATATGTAGAGATATTGTATTTACAAGGACATGTCCTCTGGTAGCAACTTGTTGCTCAGCCACTTCAGTTTATGCTAGGATATTTGTGAATTTTCTATGAGTATCTGTCTACTATGCCACTACTTCATGATTTCTCTTGTTTGTTTTTTACTGACTCTCGCGGTAGGCGTGCTCCGCCACTGCAGGGCCCGGCATTGGTCCCAATGGAATGATGCCGGATAGCGGTGGATGCTTCCTGACCTCCGCGGTACATCACCGCCTATGAGGAATAGTCATCAGCCAATGGGAACCGCCGGCAGCTTACATTTTTGTAAATCGCGGTAGGCGTGCTCCGCCACTGCGGGGCCCGGCATTGGCCACAATGGAATGATGCCGGATAGCGGTGGACGCTTCCTGACCTCTGCGGTGTGCCACCTCCTATGAGGAATAGCCATCAGCCAATGGGAACCGCCAGCGGTAACATTTTTGAAACTCGCAGTAGGCGTGCTCCGCCACTGCGGGGGCTGGCATTGGCCCCAATTGAAGGGTCATGTTTTGCAATTTTCATTTGTAATGACGTGACTTATGAAATTGCCATTACTTGGCATTTGTAACAATTTGTCAGCAGTCGGACATGAGGTTGAGGTACATACATTGGTCGTTAGCGATGTGACATGGCGTAAGCAACAATTTCATATGTGAAGATATTCTATTTCAAAGGGCATATCCTCTGGTAGCAACTTGTTGCTCATCCACTTCAGTTTAGGCTAGGATATTTGTGAATTTTCTATGAGTATCTAACTAGTATGCCACAAATCCAAGGTTTCTGTTGTGCTTTTTGGACTCACCTCCTGTGTTTAGTGATGGGTGACTGAGTCTCCATGCATGTGTTGTTTTGATGTGAGCCTTTATGCTTTGAGACAATGTGACTTGTACATTGGATTTTGGCCATTGCGATTCAGGGATTTGCTTTGCAGTTACATGTGACTTCATCAATGACACTGTGATTAATGTGACCTCTCAATGGGATTGGCTGTGTGTGCTCCCCACCTACAACTTATGGAGCTTTACAGGGTTGGCTGACAAGTGCGGAATGTGGTGGTCATGTAGCTCCATGCTGTTTGGGAGGGAGTACAGGGTGCATGAACTGACTACGTACCTGTTAAGTGAAGCAGAGGAGGGTGATGGCTGCCAGATGGCTGCGGGGTGGGGAGGGTGCTCCATGCTGTTTGGGAGGGAGTACAGAGGGCCTTGTGGGAGTTGTGGTCTTGCAGTCAGGTCTCAACAACCCCCTCCCCAGTGAGATGGCTACCTACCTGTTAGGAGACACTGTCGACGGTGATGGCTGACACATGGCTCTGGGGTGGCGAGGGTGCTCCATGCTGTTTGGGAGAGAGGCCAGGGTGCATGAGCTGACTACCTACCTGTTAGGTGAGTCAGTTTGAGGAAATGCTAGCCTTGTGAGACATTCATATTGAAAGCGTGCATTCAACATGAGTTTGATTTGGTCTGACATTGAGGCTCACTTCTTGTGCACAAAAGTTCATTACAGTGGGATGTGATCTTTTTGTTTGTACTTACCAGTCTCCACTCCCCCCTCGATTCCGGTGAGACTCTCGGGATGCAGTGTGGCAAGCACCTTCCCCTCCCATTCAGTGAATGTTAGTGGTGGAATGGGAGGGTCACCACCAGTTCTTTGGGCCGCCTCGTGGTTCCTCTGTGCCCGAGCCTTAACCCGGGCCTTGAGGTCGGTCCACCGCCTTTTGATCTCACGCCGTGTGCGTAGGGTGGTCCCTACTGCATTGACTTTGTTGTAGATTCTAGCCCACATCTGATTTTTGCGCACAAGGGGTGTCTGTTGGACCAGGTTCCCATACAAATGTGATTCTACCCTGATTATCTCATCTACCAGCACTTTCAACTCTGTGTCTGTGAATTTGGGCATTTTGGGATTGGGCATGGTGCAAATGAATGAAAGGTGCAGGGTGCAAGGTGGTAATGGGGATGTGTGAGGTGTGTCAGGTGTGTGGCTGTGAAGTGGTGGTGTGTGGAGTTGTGATGGTGCGATGGTGTGCTGTGTGACAAAATGGTGTCCTGTCTCTTTCTGTGTCTCTGCCTCTCTCTGTGCCTATTTTGCAAAGGATGCTGGTCCAGGAAGGGGTTGGTTTTGTACTGTGGTATGTGGCTGTGTCCACATGAGTGATGACCACCAGGTGTATCTTCCATGCCGACCATGGATTTCATTTCAGGAATGCATTTGTGGTGTGTAATTGGTGCGTGTCTGATGTTATTGAGGGCTGCGGATAATACTGGCACACTTTTAGCATTGTAGTGAAGTTTGTTCCGTCAGCCATTCATTTGGCCTGAGTGCGACCGCGGTGGTCGGAACAGCCATGAGCGTTACACCAGCTCCGCTGTCTCATCGTAATTGGCCGTGCGGTCATTCCGCGGGAAGTGTGGCCTTTTTGGTCCATTGGTCAGCTTTCCCCGACCGCAGCAGTCGGATTTGCAGCTTTTCCGACCGTGGCGGACGAACTTTTGTGAATTGCGCCCGCCGCGGATGGTCTTTACGTGCTTTGCATCGTAATCTGACCGGCGGAAATGCCGCTGTACAATCGGACTTTTTTTACCGCGAGCACGGCGGTCGGATGGATTTTCTGTCCGCCATCGTAATGAGCCCCTATGTCTTCTTTTTTGAGGAAGTCTTGCACCACCAGGTTGATTCAATGGGCCAAAAACAGGACCCTGAATTAGCCTCCATCTGACATGGCCTTGACTATGTTACTGCCATTGTCCATGGTAACAAATCTAATTCTGAGACTTCTGGCTAACAGCCACTCAGACACCTTGCTGTTAAATTCCTCCAAGATGTTTACAGCTGTATGTGATTTCTTCATGGCGAATCTGGCCACTGCTTCATGCCGCCGAACGCTCTTAAAACTTTCTTCAGGGCCAAGAACTGCAGATATCTTTTGCTTTACCCTTGCAAAAGAGATCCAGTGTGCAGTGATGCACACATAATCATTCACCTGACAACTGGTCCACATTTCTGTAGTCAGGTGGATGATGTGAGCAACACTTTGCTACAAAGCTTGTTCAACCAACTGCAGCACATTGTGATGCAGCACTCGAACAGCAACTCTGGCAAAATAGGTCTGACTTCGTACCTTCCATGTGGGACAGATGGCTGCCACAAATTCTAATCATCCCACTCCTTCCACAAAAGAAAAAGGAAGGAGGTCCAGCGCTAACATTTTTGCCAGCTTTCTATTACACAAACGTGTGGTTGGGTGGTTCCCCTCGTAGGGCCCCTTCTGACTAAACATGCTTGGAAGAGTAGCCTGGATTTTCTTCTTTTCTGGGGCCACTGACACAGGTTTCTTTTGAGAAGTAGATGGTGGTGGCAGACTCAATGTTCATCATGGTGGGGCAGTCACTGTATGCTGTGGTGTCTCCATCTCACTCAGAGTCTTGTGCCATTGTAAATTCTCTGAGGTGGGTGATTCTGCTGCCGCACTGCTGGGGACAGGGCTGCTTTGCGTGAAGATGTCACCCTCTTCTCCCTCATCATCACCTTCCACCATGATTGAACTTATAGTTGATGTTTCCCGGCTCTTCTCACCATCAAACCACATTCAGCAATTTTTTTAAGGTGCTCCTCCCACTTGATTGTGTGGTGTTTTTTCATATGGGCCGTTCGGCCTCCAGTACCATGGTTCATACCAGGATTACCTCGATGAACATTTGTGTGGCAAATGCTGCATACTGCAATGTGCTCCCCCTCTTTGCTAACCAAAAAAAGTCTCAAATATGGCAGGAGTACTTTTTTACTGTGCCACTGCCAACGCCTGAAGAAGTACTGGAGGTAAGTGAGGGTGTCCTTGATTGCCTCTCTGCTTCTCCTGAGGTAAGGGTTGGTGCAGTTCTCAGCTGCGGTTTACAAATATGGAAGTTGGTGGCAGGGCTACCTGTGCCACATCCCTCAGAGGAGGTTGAATAACAATGTCATACTTCTCTGTGTCACCTTCCACAGTTACTGCCTAGTCGTCGGCATCCTCCTTCTCACCCCCTTCCAGTAGTCTAAGGGGTCGATTCCGATCTCGGCCGGAAGCGCACCCAACACCATTCGTCCGGGAAAAAAGCAAGCCGAACGCGTGTTTCCCGACCGATTCGAACATTCGTCCGAACGAGCAAGTACGATGCGCATAACTGCCCAGATCCCGACCCAGCCGTACTTACCCAATCCAGCTCCTGTTTCCCGCCCGAGCCGGTTCCGTAAACGCAGAATCGAGTCGCACAGATGCCAAAATACAGCACCTTCCGGCCGGACTAGTACGATGCGCCTTCCGTACGTGCCGAACCCGTCGCTACGTACGGCACATCAGAGCATCCAGGAGAGCTGCACATAAGCTCCGATTCGCGCCACAAGACGATCCACGGCTACGAGACGAACACGCCAGCCACGAGTACGAGTCGAAGCAACGAGAAAGCCGAACGAGACGAACCAATCATGAATCCCATCGCGCAGGTCCTACCAATACTCTACATCTATTACCGGAACAGGTACGGACGCGTACGGCGCAGAAGGTAAGTCAAACACCCACCACACAAACAAACGACACGTACCCGACACATAACACACACACATAGGGATGCAGAAATTACTTACACTAGCTACAGCAGAACCATAGGGGCGGGATGGCCATCACCAATGCCATATACACCCATAGGGGCCTGGATGCCTACCACTAACACCACCCCTACTCAGGGGGGCCTGGATGCCTACCACCAACACCACCCCTACTCAGGGGGGGCTGGATGCCTGTCCCCAACACCACCCCTACTCAGGGGGTGCTGGATGCCTGTCCCCAACACCAGCCCTACTCAGGGGGGCCTGGATGCCTGTCACTACTACCATCCCCACTCATAGGGGGATGGATGCCTACCACCAACACCACCCCTACTCAGGGGGGCCTGGATGCCTACCACTACCACTACCCCTACTCAGGGGGTGCTGGATGCCTGTCCCCAACACCACCCCTACTCAGGGGGGGCTGGATGCCTGTCACTACTACCATCCCCACTCATAGGGGGATGGATGCCTACCACCAACACCACCCCTACTCAGGGGGCCTGGATGCCTGTCACTACTACCATCCCCACTCATAGGGGGATGGATGCCTACCACCAACACCACCCCTACTCAGGGGGCCTGGATGCCTACCACTACCACCACCCCTACTCAGGGGTGCTGGATGCCTGTCCCCAACACCACCCCTACTCAGGGGGCCTGGATGCCTGTCACTACTACCATCCCCACTCATAGGGGGATGGATGCCTACCACCAACACCACCCCTACTCAGGGGGCCTGGATGCCTGTCACGACAACCATCCCCACTCATAGGGGGATGGATGCCTACCACCAACACCACCCCTACTCAGGGGGTCCTGGATGCCTACCACGACCACCACCCCTACTCAGGGGTGCTGGATGCCTGTCCCCAACACCACCCCTACTCAGGGGGGCCTGGATGCCTACCACCAACACCGCCCCTACTCAGGGGGGGGCTGGATGCCTACCACTACCACCACCCCTACTCAGGGGGTGCTGGATGCCTGTCCCCAACACCACCCCTACTCAGGGGGGCCTGGATGCCTGTCACTACTACCACCCCTACTCAGGGGGGGATGGATGCCTACCACCAACACCACCCCTACTCAGGGGGGCCTGGATGCCTGTCACAACTACCATCCCCACTCATAGGGGGATGGATGCCTACCACCAACACCACCCCTACTCAGGGGGTCCTGGATGCCTACCACTACCGCCACCCCTACTCAGGGGTGCTGGATGCCTGTCCCCAACACCACCCCTACTCAGGGGGCCTGGATGCCTACCACCAACACCACCCCTACTCAGGGGGTCTGGATGCCTACCACTACCACCACCCCTACTCAGGGGTGCTGGATGCCTGACCCCAACACCACCCCTACTCAGGGGGGCCTGGATGCCTGTCACTACTACTACCCCTACTCAGGGGGGGTGGATGCCTACCACCAACACCACCCCTACTCAGGGGGGCCTGGATGCCTGTCACAACTACCATCCCCACTCATAGGGGGATGGATGCCTACCACCAACACCACCCCTACTCATAGGATGGGTAATGCATGACACAACCAGCATACTCCTACATAAGGAATGTCTGAAAAAGACATCCCCCCAACACCATGACAAGCGTGTGTAGACTGTGTCAAATGCCTACAACACTGAACATGACATTGAACATACAATGTGACCCCCTATCACATGTGTCACACATAAATGTGTGTGGCCTCCACAATGCAAGCAGACCATGACCACTGTGGCAATGGGCTCGAACACCCCATCCCCCATCCCCCATCATCACAGTGACCAAAAGGTAAGTGTGGGGTCCATACCTGAAGCACATTTTGAACATTGTGGCAATGGGGTGTAACCCCCCATCATCACAGTGACCAAAAGGTAAGTGTGGGGTCCATAGCTGAAGCACATTTTGAACATTGTGGCAATGGGGTGTAATCCCCCATCATCACAGTGACCAAAAGGTAAGTGTGGGGTCCATAGCTGAAGCACATTCTGAACATTGCGGCAATGGGGTGTAATCCCCCATCATCACAGTGACCAAAAGGTAAGTGTGGGGTCCATAGCTGAAGCACATTCTGAACATTGTGGCAATGGGGTGTAATCCCCCATCATCACAGTGACCAAATTGTAAGTGTTGTCATGGAAAAAGCTGCAAATGCCAAACAGCATGGATTCTCCCTGGTCACAGAACAACAAACACATCAGTGGCATAGTAGTGCTTGTGTCCCATAGCAACATAGATTGGGTGAGGCAAACAGTGCAGTGCAAATAAGACATACCTTTGGCCATGTGCAGACAAACATCACCCATGTCAACATTCATCAATAACACAATGACAGAAGTGACCATGATAATGCAGACCCACATATCTGCACCAATGGGCACACAAATGTAGATATCCTGTGGAGACTGTAGATGTGAGGTGAACAAATACCATACCATGGCAGCAATGGGACATACAAACCATGATCACTGTGCTGACTGATGACCTAGGAGTCCCAGGGACAGCAGGGGAAAGCCACCAAACAACATACAGCCAATGGCACACTAAAGATATGCCAATGGTGCAGATGCACACACACAAACATGCAGCCCCACACTGCATATCAAACACAACAGGTGAGGGGGGGTGCCAGTGTCCCCAGGCAACCACACAACACATGAGGAGGCCTGAATCCCAATTACACAGATGTGCATACAGTGCCACACAAAAGTAACTCATGGATCCGAATCCCCTATGTGGGCAATCAGGCATTGTTAGATGAGAGGGAGCCCAAATTACACATGTCACACAAGCTTGTAGGAACAGCAACTAACACAGCAAGACACAGACCCACCACAGCACCACCTCCAGGGTCCCCACATTGTGGTGACACTGGCCTGCATGACAATCCCACTGTGATGACAAAGCTAGATGTCGTTCACACTGTGAACCACAGTCATGTGTCCTGAGCAACAAACTACCATCACACCTACACAAGCACAAATCAATCAGCACGGCCTGTCAGCCAAGGCCAATATGGAGGCAGGGGTCTACCCGTGAAACAGCTCTCATCTGCACACACTCAACGCCACACACCTTGATCTCCACCAATGTGCAGCAGTGAAGCTCACATGCACTGGTGACATTGCACATGCACCCATGACAATCCCAGGGGTGGTGGTGGGAACTAAGGTGCAGAAACCCATCACACATGGGCAGTCAACAAGTCTCGTGAATGTCTGACACACTGCACAGTACGCCGTACATGGGCATGACGTCAATACCACACCAACCTATGGGATCCCGCCCACAGTCACACACCAATGAAGAAGCCAAGGTCACCCACAAAGAACACACATAGACAACTACCAACATTGCAGCTCTGACCCTGAGGAATGGCAGCAGTCACACACACAACGTCTCACAATCACTGAAAGCTAACACAAACTGTAAATTACATGACTGGTGTAACCAACAAGTGCCAAGGGGAATCCTGACTGTGTCTCATCTGCGTTTGCCCACAAACTCAGCCCTGACAGCAAACACACCTATGGGTGACACCCTGATGACCAGTAATGTGCCATGCACCCACATCCCAGAGAAGCCAGGGAGAAGACTTGGGGGGAACATAGGTCAACTCATCAAGCATCACAAACAGGAACATCACTAGGGATCCCAGCCTGCGTAGCAAAATGGAAGTGAACACACACATACATGCTCACACAACACACACCTTGTGCTCAGGCAATGTCACAGAATTACACACTGCCATGAGGGGACTCCACTCCTGTGTAAGGAAAGCTGTGCCATACGTTGTCCCAGTAGGGCTCTATCATGTCAGCAGAACACTTGGTCACTCAGTCAACAATTAGCACAAAATGAAGGCTCCCGTCATATCAGCCTGGTTATGGGAGTGTCACCGAAATCATCAGCACAGATCCAACACACATGTATAGCAAGTTGCACTGATAACACAGATGAGTCCATCCCCATTGATGCTCAAACTTGCATGTCCAGAGGAGATGGTCACACGGTCAGGGAAATAGACAAATAGAACAATGGCAAGCACAACTGATGTGCAGGGGTGTAAGCCACAGATGTGATATTGCAAATAAAAGTAGGAAATCCCATTGCCAAATCTTGAAAACATGACACCCTCATATTGCTGCAAAGGATGACATGGATACACAACAGGATAGGACACATTCCCCCTGGACCACATGGGGTCCTGCACAGTAACACTTAATTTTCCTGACATCAAAAATCACCATCACTGCAGCAAGGGCATGGTTAGCATCATCAACATCATGTACATCAGAAGCCAAACCACTAGAGAACAGAAAGTAGCTTTATTCAGCATATGTGTTAGAAAAAATGAAAGTCCAGAAAAATAACAAAGGTCAATGGCCAGTCCATTATCAAAGTCCAAACAGGGTGACAGTGGCAGATGTCACCCTTTGCATGCCTGCACTGCTACACACCAGGGACATTCCCCTCGGAGGGGCATACGGGGGGCAGGCCAGGCACCACAGGGACAGGATCAGGGCTCACCAGGAGGAGGCAGGGAAGGGGTGGTGGGTGCTGGAGAGTCACTGACAACTGCAGTGGATGTGTCTGACATGGTGTGTGCCGGCACAACTGGGGGGCATGAGTCAGATGGTGTAGGTGCCGGCACGACTGCAGTGGGCTGTGCAGATGGAGTGGACAGGTTCCCCACTGCAGTGCTCAAGTCAGACGGGGTGGTAGTGGACTCCACTGCAGTGCCTATCTCCAGGGGAGTAGAATGGGGTTCGGGTAAGGTGGGCAGGACAGAGGGGAGGACACGGTCTCCACACCAGTGGCACAAACATGCGCAGCGGGGGTGTGGTGCTGGAAGAGCAAGTGTTAGGGGAGAAGGCCGGATCATTTTGGGGATGGTGTATCTGTGGGTGGGGGAACCTGGGGCAGAGTGTGGTGGGGGAACCTGTGGAGTGGGGGCCTGAGGGATGGAGGAAGGAGACTTGGTGGTTGAGCTGCAGGGCGGCGGCGGGGTCTTGCTCTTCCGGGTCCGGGGGACTTGCGGAAGGGGGCCTCAGTCTGTCTGTGCCTGGGGGAGGGTGTCCGGGGGTGAGGGGCACTCCCCTCTGTGCGGGTGGACTTCCTCTTCCCCCTGTATGCTGGATCAGCTGGATCAGAGGGGAAGAGGCCGAGGTCACAGAGGAAGAGCTGCTTTGTAGGTGGGGTTGCAGGTGAGGCAAGGGAAGGGGCCTTGGAGGGAGAGGTATCGGAGGACTGCAGAGTGACTGTGGTTGCCTGTGTGCGTGTCTGTTCCCCATCCCCTGTGGGTGTGGTATCAGTCCCCTGAGGATGCCTGCGTGCACGTTTTGGTTTTGTAGTGGGTGTGTCTGTGCTGCACGTGTATGGGTGATTGTGCAGGTGTGCATGTGCTTGGGACAGGTAGGGTGCCAGGAAGTGTGGATGGGGCAGAGGTAGGAGGGGTGAGGGACTGTTGGAGGAGGGACACTGCTGCCGTCAGGGAGGAGTCCATGGACCTATTGCTCCTCTGTAGGGCAGACATGCCCGATGAAATGCCCTCTATAAACGACACCAGCTGTGTAAACAGAGTGGTGTGGGCACGGAGGACACTCAGCATTGCTGTCTGCCCTACATGGAGCTGGCGAAGTAGGTACACAGACTCCTCACTCAGGGCAGCAGGGGACACAGGGGCAGGGGCTGCGGTGCCTTGCACAAAGGAGACACGCTCCCGAACACGGGAGCCTCCACGGACCTCTGGAATGGGAGCCAATGGGAGGGCGGTGGTGGTGGCGGGGACAGCAATACTAGCTGGGGTGTTGTGGCTGCTGACACCCGCCTCCACAAGGGAGTCATCCTCCGAGCTGCTGTGGTCCTCAGCTAAGGTGGATGCTGCTGAGGACTCCTCGGTGTGGCTCCCCTCGCCCTCCGTGCCACTGGGTCCCTCCGACCACTCATCGGCTGCTGATTCAGTCTGGCTCTGCGGCTCCTCCTGGTCCATGGAGCTGTCCCCTCCTGTGGCCGTGGATGTATCTGCAAACAATTAGGGAAACAGACAAACATCAGTCACCTGCACTGACCGCACACACCACAGTAAGTACAGCACATTACAGAGCAAGCCCTGGCATCCTTAGTTGAACATTGCCAAAAGTGCTCAAACAGAGTAGGAGAAGCCAATTGTCAGTCTGATGGTCAACCATGGCACTCACATCCCTCCTGGCCTTGCACCCATCTGTCTGGTGCCTGTCGGATGGCAATACCCCAGTGTGGACACATGCACCACCTACACAGTAGTTGGACAGTGCAGACAACACGGTGAAGTATGTGAACTTGCACACATCACAACTCTAGCCACTGAGTCAGTACAGGTGTCCGGATAAAGGGATGGCCAGAGTCTATTTTGAAATGCATGTGATGCATACCAGCACCAGACACCATGATGCACCCATGTCCTGATAGTCAATGCCACAATGGGGTGCATGTAGCACATGTCACTCACCTGCAGGATCACTCTTAGGGAGTTTAATGTCATGGCACAGGCATGCCTGCAAAGTCATACATCACTGTCTCCAGTCACATGGGCAGGGCAGCCAGCCAACAACAGTCTGCACTGTGTCACAATCCTAGGTCATGGGGAATGCAAGTTCTGTAGCTGACAAGTGCACATGTCCATCCCCCACAAACCACATCATCTGAACTCTTATTTGTCCACGTCATACCAATTGGACATATGGGAGACATGAAACACAACCCTCGGAACCTGAGCACCTCAAAATCTGCTGTGAATGGGAGACAGCTGCCTGAACTTCACATTCGCATACCCCAGTCTGCACAGTCAAGTGATCAAACACCTATATGTCACACAAGTATCGTCTCCTATGGTCACATCTCCGGTGGCATGCTGAGCCCTAACCGATAAACACCCCAGTGGTCCTGACAACAAAGCCACAGCACAATGACACAGAGGCAGACACCTGAGGGAACATTCCACTGAGCACAACGTGTCAGCTGATACACGGGAGTGGGAGTACAGAGTGTATTGTATGGCCTGGAGTAGGCATGACTGTCCTGCTCCACGTGGAAGAGGGATGAGCCCTGGACAGTAGGCAGGTGGCTAAGTATGTGTGACACACTTGATATACATACTCCTGAGGCCCAAACATTGTTCCCACCCGCAGCATGGGTGTGTGCCAAATACCCCAGGCACATGTGGTGAATCAGATCAGCAATTGGAACACATATCAAAGCAACACGCAGATTACATGTCAGAACTCAGGCATTGTGTAAGCAATGGACCCACCCATGAAGCACACAACAAAGTTACGTGAACAAATGCTGTCCCCCACCTTGAGCTAAGCAAAATGTAAGGACACAGTACCCAAGTGACACAATTTCCTGACTGTAAAGGCCACACCTGGGCATCAGATGAGGAGTGGGCATGTCACAATTGAGGGGCATGGGTCCTGGACCACAAGACTGATGTACTGTGGAAGTTTAACCAGGCCAGAGGAGGGCACATAGCATGTCAGACAAAGTTCACAGTGCAGTCATGGACTCACCCCCTCCTTGCTGCTGTCTGGCCTTCAGCTGCCCATCCAGGTCAGGGAAGACCACCGCCAGAATCCGGAGCATGTGGGGGGTCAGGGTCCAGTGTCCTCCCCTCCTGCGAGGAGGCGACAGCTTCAGCTGGACCCTTGCGATCCTCCGGGTCCAGCCCCGAAGGTCCTGCCACCTCTTCTGGCAGTTGCGGATCCGGCGCTTGTAGACCCCCATGGATGTTACTGCCTGGGCGATGGTCAGCCAGATTTCCTGCTTCTGGTGGGCATCAACCTGTGAGGATGACAAAGTGTAAAGGCCATTACTACACATGCAACATATCCGTGCATCACACATTTGGATATACATGTCTCAATCACAGGGGCACATGATGTACACAGGCAGTGCAACGATGGCTATGAACAGTTTGCCAGCAGTTACTACATGGTATCATTGCCTGGGAAGTCAAACCTTGTTGGAATGCACTGTTACTGCACTATACCTGTTCAGTGCATGTAACTACACACTATGGGGGTGACAACTACTCAGTGAGCATGCTAGCCAGTGGCGTGCACACTGTAAGTCTTGCTAGTCAGACAACATGCACATTTAGTAAGGCAGTGGACAGCACACTCACCTGCTCCCCTGCTTTCCCATACAGCTTGCTGTACTGTGGAAGGAGGCTGTCCAGCAGGGCCTGGTTCTCCTCAGTGCTGAAGGCTGGGGCTCTCTCCACAGTACGTGCCATTGCAGGATCCAGAGGATGCAGAGACAGCAGCAGTGGTGTTGGCAGATGTCGTCCTGGAGCATGTAGTGCAGGCAAGTGAGCTCTCAGGGGAACAGCCAGCATTATATGTGTGCTGCTGAGGCAGATACTGTCCCATGTGTCCATAGTGATAGGTCCAAGTCGTTTGCATCTTCTGAATCTGGCCAATCCATGGAATTGCACCACTTACACACGCCCACAGCATCCTTCAAAAGTTCAACTTCATGAGACCCATGAATTTGCAACATTGTTGTGGGTGGCCAACTGAATTCACAGCATCAGACTCGTTGAAGGTTCGAAAACGCGTCCGTTGCCATGCCAGGCCACAGCCAATGCGTGCACACCGATCTGTCCATTGCTCTACAACGCGTATTTTGAAAAACAACGTCTACCCGCTCACATCATATGCAATGGCCAATGCGTGCGCACCGATCGGTCCATTGCTGTACAACGCGTACCCGCTCACATCATATGCAATGGCCAATGCGTGCGCACCGATCGGTCCATTGCTGTACAACGCGTACCCACTCACATCATATGCAATGGCCAATGCGTGCGCACCGATCGGTCCATTGCTGTACAATGCGTATTTCGGGCCACATCATATGCAATGGCCAATGCATGCGCACCGATCGGTCCATTGCTGTACAACGCGTACCCGCTCACATCATATGCAATGGCCAATGCGTGCGCACCGATCGGTCCATTGCTGTACAACGCGTACCCGCTCACATCATATGCAATGGCCAATGCGTGCGCACTGATCGGTCCATTGCTGTACAACGCGTACCCGCTCACATCATATGCAATGGCCAATGCGTGCGCACCGATCGGTCCATTGCTGTACAACGCGTACCCGCTCACATCATATGCAATGGCCAATGCGTGCGCATCGATCGGTCCATTGCTGTACAACGCGTACCCGCTCACATCATATGCAATGGCCAATGCGTGCGTACCGATCATTCCATTGCTGTACAATGCGTACCCACTCACATCATATGCAATGGCCAATGCGTGCGCACCGATTGGTCCATTGCTGTACAACGCGTATTTCGGGCCACATCATATGCAATGGCCAATGCGTGCGCACCGATCAGTCCATTGCTGTACAACGCGTACCCGCTCACATCATATGCAATGGCCAATGCGTGCGTACCGATCATTCCATTGCTGTACAACCCGTACCCACTCACATCATATGCAATGGCCAATGCGTGCGCACCGATCGGTCCATTGCTGTACAACGCGTACCCACTCACATCTTATGCAATGGCCAATGCGCGTGCACCGATCGGTCCATTGCTGTACAACGTGTATTTCGGGCCACATCATATGCAATGGGCAATGCGTGCGCACCGATCGGTCCATTGCTGTACAACGCGTATTTCGGGCCACATCATATGCAATGGCCAATGCGTGTGCACCGATCGGTCCATTGCTGTACAACGCGTACCCGCTCACATCATATGCAATGGCCAATGCGTGCGCACCGATCGGTCCATTGCTGTACAACGCGTACCCGCTCACATCATATGCAATGGCCAATGCGTGCGCACCGATCGGTCCATTGCTGTACAACGCGTACCCACTCACATCATATGCAATGGCCAATGCGTGCGCACCGATCGGTCCATTGCTGTACAACGCGTATTTCGGGCCACATCATATGCAATGGCCAATGCGTGCGCACCGATCGGTCCATTGCTGTACAACGCATACCCGCTCACATCATATGCAATGGCCAATGCGTGCGCACCGATAGGTCCATTGCTGTACAACGCGCACCCGCTCACATCATATGCAATGGCCAATGCGTGCGCACCGATCGGTCCATTGCTGTACAACGCGTCCCTGTACAAGTCACTCGCATATGTCACCATGCCTGTCACAGGTGAACGTACGCCAGCCACATTTACTTTCCAGGGACTCAGGGGCACACCTACAACACCACAGCCTGTCCACACTGTATCCTAAGACATGTAAGGCTGCATTACCTTTTCTGTGTATGGGTGTCAACATGTGGTTGTTTGGGTGGCACTTGGGGACAGCCACTCCCAGGATGTGCACGTGTTCATGGGGACAGAATCCTTGGTGTGTTGTGCACATGACCACTGTGATGTGCAACTGTTCATTTCAGAGCATGTGGCATGGTCACATTTCCAGGTTGTGTATGTGTATGTCATGTCACATACCCCCTGAGTCCCATGTGGGACGGTATGCACGTCACAGGGTGACCCATTGCCACAATAGTGCTGGCCCTCCACAGTCTGTGTGCATGTTGTGTTTACAATGTCTCTGATTCCATGTGCACAATGGGAGACAGTCTCCACATCCACGTTGTTTGTGCATGGACTTTGATGTTGTGCGTGTGTGTATCACGGACGTCCATGTCTGTCCTGCAGAGGCAACAGGGACCACTACCTGTGGGGGTCATGGTTGTTTTGCTGTGGTGTATTCATGATACGCCATGTCATGCCAGTGTCCATGTGGCAATACAGGGTCCCTGTGAATCTACCTGTCAATGAGCTGTGATGCCTGGGGCACATCTGTCCTCACATGTCACTGTGGTGTGTGTTTGGAACGTGACAGCAGTACATGGGTACTGTGACACAGCCTAATGATATCCCATAGCACAACCTGGAACTTGTTGACAACACATGTTGAACTGTGATGTTAGATGTTGGCCATGTAGGTGCCATACATGTCCTTACAGAACGGCACACACATCATGTACTTGTGTCTCGTAATGATGTATCATGTGATATTGAGTATGGTCTATACCACATATGTCGGGTGACTGACAATCTTTCTTTCTTCACCCTTGCACTGCAGGGCACCAGCTGTCCATAGACCATTCCCTGACCTTGCAACCATGGTGGAACGGGACTGCATCTGACGTTACCGCTTCACCAGGCCGCTGATTGAGGAATTGATGGAGCGGTTGGCCCCACATTTGCAACCTGGCCGGACATATCCTACAGCGCTGACCCCCAAGGTGAAGGTGATGGCAGCCCTACACTTCTTTGCCACCGGTACCTTTCAACACACTGTGGCGTCTGCTGGTGGGATGTCACAGACCATGTTCAGCCGTGTGCTACGTGATGTTTTGGAGGCTATGTTGAGATACCTGAACCAGTACATCTATTTCCCTAAACGTCAACAACTCACTGACGTCAAGAGTGACTTCTATGCCCTGGGGAGGATGCCGCATGTCATTGGCTCCATTGATGGGACACATGTGACTTTGGTACCACCACAGGCACATGAGCAGGCATACAGGAACCGAAAACATTACCATTCGGTCAATGCTCTGGTGGTATGTCTTGCAGATATGAGCATCTCACATGTGTGTGCCCGTTTCCCTGGTTCTGCACATGATGCCTACGTGATGAGGAGTAGTCGCATCCCGAGGATGATGTCACAGATGCGGAACCAGCGTGCCTGGCTTGTCGGTGTGTACTGACTTTGTACCATTGTGTGTGTTCTGCGATGTAGTATTCCACCCTCTTTTCTAACTCAGATAATGTGCAATTGTCTGTATGTAGGTGACTCCGGATACCTCAACATGCCGTGGTTGCTGACGCCCCTCAGGAACCCTGTGACACCAGCCCAGATGCGCTACAATGAGGCACATGGTCGGACCAGGAGAGTGATCGAGCGGACATTTGGTCTCCTGAAGAGCCGCTTTCGCTGCCTGGACAAGACAGGAGGGGCCCTCCCATATGCCCCAGCAAAGGTGTGCAAGATTGTCATTGCCTGCTGCATGCTACACAACATGGCAGTGCGGAAAGAGTTGCCTCTCATCCTGGATGATGATGACCAACATCCACCACCTGTGGAGGATCCTGGCCTGGGCCACGATGCCAGTGATGGTGATGATGATGAGGGTGATGTCCGCACACAGCTCATCACCAACTTCTTCAGCTGAATGTGAGTATCCAGAGATGTCATGTCAATGATGTGAGTTTGCGTGATATGTGTTGGTGGTGCTCTGGTGCTGTTTGAGTGTGGCCATGTGCTACTTGACTGTATGCGTGCAGCGATGTGTCCATACAGGTAGTCTGTACTCCCCAACAGTGTTGACATGCTAACTTGGTTTTGTGTAGGTATCTTGTGACATGTATTGGGCATGAGTATTGCAGTTCTGTCCTGTTCTTCAGTGCTTTTGACTGTGTGACATTTCTGTCCTTCACAGGGTACTTTCAGAGTTGTTTGGTCAACTGTGACCCCCCGACACCGTGATTGAACTTCCAGGGTGGAAGCTGTCATTTCCCTACAGGTGATGTGCCACACACCCCTGGACTTTCTTTCTTCTACACTTGTTGACTGTGTGGCCACTGCCACGTGGGATTATCTTGCATCTGTAGTGGTAACAACATGTTGCAAATGTGTAATAAACCTGTGCTTCACTTTGGGATGTGCGTTGTCTGTGGTCACACATCTGACTGACATTTGCTTACTGCACCAGTTGGGTACTTAACACAGACTGTGAATAGGTGTGGTGTCTGTGCATTGCACTGTATTTCCTGGCAACATCGGTGTAGGCGATGAGTCAGATGGCCCTGGTGTGTATGTGTTGTGTAGCCCTAGTGGTGTGTCTCCCTCATATGTGTCACGTCACCATGACTCACATGACGGTGTTGTACTTGCTGTAGCAGTTAGCATGCATAGTGTCATTTAGCAGATCATCATCTCCATGACAGAAACCATGTTGGTATCACAACAGAGGCAAGTATGGTGTATTAGTGAGTTTATTTACATACATGTGTGAGTATAGTGCACAGGATGGTGGGTGCTGTACATTGGGATTGGAATCCAAAGTTCCCAGATGAGTTGGAAGTCTTGGTAGCAGAAATGTCCTGAGTAAAGTCAACAGTCATCTGATACATTGGGCCAACTTACACTCCCCATGTCATGTCGGGGAGTTGGGTTGCATTTGACAGGGTGAACAGTTTGCACACAAAGGTGAATTTCCAGAACAGGTGTTGGGTTCCTGGGCGATGTACATGGCCATCGGCCTCTCAGTTGTCCTTCCTCGGACGACCCCTCTTCTTTGGGGGGGGACCCTCACGTGCAGGCTGCTGCGGTGCAGGGGACTCTCCACCAGAGTCATCCTCCCTCCCTGTGGCAGTTGCAGTTGTTGCAGCACCAGATGTTGTGGGCACACAGGGAGGTGTGGCCATGTTGGTGCAAATCTGGCGGAGGCATGTCAATATGTCCCTATGCACCGCTGTCAGTTCTTGCAATGTGTCCCACTTGGACTCCATGCCAGACATGTGTGTCTCCACACAGGACATGTGTGTCTCCACACGGGACATGTGTGAGTCCAAGCGGGCATGATGGGCAGCCTGCTGCTGTTGAATGTCCTTGAGGATCCCCACTACCTGGCTGACCTCTCCGGTGCTATTCTGGTACGCATCAGCAATGCGTACCAGTTGTGGGTCATCATGCAGTCCAGACCCCTTTGCAAACAGCGACCTATGTCTACCACCCCTCCCACCACCCCTGGCGACACGTGCGGGACCTGCGGTGGCACGCACAGGTGACCCTAGGCCCCCTTGGGGGTTGTTACTGGGGTTGTTGTCCATTACTCCACGTTGGGCCGGGGTCCGTGTGCTGTTGTCATTGGTGGTCCTTGGTCTGTCCGTGTCAGCGGGGGTGGTCTGTGTATTGGCAGTTGTTGGAGGGGTGGGTGCAGGGGGTGCAGATGGTGGTCCTGCTGGTGCTGCATGATGACTCACACCGGAGGGGCCAGGTAGGTCTTCGCCATCCGAGGAGGGCAGAGGCTGTTCCACACCAGTGAGCTCAGTGTCCCCCGGAGCCTGGGACAGGGACTCCTCATCGTCTGCTGCTGTGTCCCCATCATCACCTGTTTTTGGGAGACACACACAATGTATGTTATGTTTCTGCAGGCATCAATGGTTCACACACCTGACAGTTGTGACTGTACCGCTGGATGCGGGCCTGTACATTGCATTGTCCTAAATTGTCACAGTCAGAGGTTGATATTGGTGTAGCACATTGTCCTGCAAACTTGAAGCATTTCAATGTGAATGTTGAGGTGTGTACATGGACAGCATTGGTTGTATTTGGTGGACATCGGGCCCTCCTTCTCCCCCCAGCCCAGTTATCCCACCATGAAGCATGCCACCCTTGCAGTGGGTGCAGGTTAACTCTCAGGATGTCAGTCAGTGGTGGCCTGCTGTTGGTTGGTGCACAGTTCCCAGCAGGGCCTGGTACTCCCACAACAGAGGACCATTGTCAGACATCTTTGAAGTGGCTTTTCACTCCCTGTGAGGTGTGCATGCTTCAGTGTGAGCTTGCTGGGCCATGTGGGTGGGGGATGTTGAGCTGTGACTACCACTCCCATCATGCTATTGCCTACACCCCCTTCCCAGCATGCCCATACTTCCTTCCTTTTGAGTGGACTTCACTTTATGTGAGTGTGACAGCAATGGCAAGATGGCTGACAGTGTGGTCCTGTTGTTTGTTGGTGCACAGTTCCCAGCAGGGCCTTGTGCTCCCACAGCAGTGCCCAGTGTCAGCCATCTTGTCAGTTGTTTTCCACTCCCTGTGATGTGAGCATGGTTCAGAGTGGTGTTGATGGGCCTATTGTGAGGGTGAGCAATATCTGTGACTACCACTCCCATCATGCTATTGCCTACACCCCCCTTCCCAGCATGCCCATACTTCCTTCCTTTTGAGTGGACTTCACTGTGTGTGAGTGTGACAGCACTGGCAAGATGGCTGACAGTGGTGTCCTGTTGTTTTTTGGTGCACAGTTCCCAGCAGGGCCTTGTGCTCCCCACAACAGAGCACCAGTGTCAGACATTTTGAAGTGGCTTTTCACTCCCTGTGAGGTGTGCATGCTTCAGTGTGAGCTTGCCGGGCCATGTGGGTGGGGGATGTTGAGCTGTGACTACCACTCCCATCATGCTATTGCCTACACCCCCTTCCCAGCATGCCCATACTTCCTTCCTTTTGACTCTGCTTCCCTGTGGGGTAGTGTGCCTGTGCTGACAGGATGGCTGACAGTGTTGTCCTGGCGTTAGTTTGGCTACAAGTCCCAGAAGTGTCCCTGTGCTTCACACAGCATAACCCAGGGTGGTGGTTCTTTGTGGGATATTTAATTAGAGTGTGAGGCAATGCATTCTCCCAGGTGAGTTGTGTGTAGTTTGTGTTAAGGGTGTGTGTGAGAACAGCTGCTGGTAACTATGGTCAGTGCTGTCAGTCCTCCTTCCCACCCAGCCAGATATCCCACCATGGAACATGCTTCCATTGCAGGGAGTGCAAGTTTGCTTTCAGGATGTCAGACAGTGGTGTCCTGCTGTTGGTTGGTGCACAGTTCCCAGCAGGGCCTTGTGCTCCCCACAGCAGTACCCAGTGTCAGCCATCTTGTCAGTTCTTTTCCACTCCCTTTGATGTGAGCTTGTTTCAGAGTGGTGTTGATGGGCCAATTGTGAGGGTGAGCAATATCTGTGACTACAACTTCCATCATGCTATTGGCTACACTGACTTCACCAGCATTCACAGAATTCATTCCTTTCAGTGAGCTTCCCTGTGAGGTGGTGTTCTAGTGGTGGCTACATATCTGACTGTGTTTGTTGGTTAGATTTGTGCCACTGCCTGGCTCTCTTTGTTGTTGGGTTTGTACATGTCATGACACAGTTACATATCAC
The DNA here is from genome assembly GCA_963921515.1 of Calotriton arnoldi. Taxonomy (NCBI): domain Eukaryota; kingdom Metazoa; phylum Chordata; class Amphibia; order Caudata; family Salamandridae; genus Calotriton; species Calotriton arnoldi. The sequence goes on along the minus strand of CAWUFW010005263.1, from coordinate 1,314,743 downwards.
TATGAGATGGCATGTATTGTGTTTATCTAACTAACATACACATCTTGGTATGATTATCTTTTGGTTGCTGTGGATTTGCTAAGGGTGCATGGTTTGACTATCCCCTTGACAGTGATGTGTGTGTATTGTCACACAATATTGTGTATATTTGTTGTGTACTCACCAGGCTCTGGGATGTTTGATAGTCCATATACGCTCACTGGTGGTAGGATGGCCCGCACCTTCCCCTCCCAGGGCCTGAGGTATACTGGTTTGGCAGGAGGGCCACTGCCGGTGTGTTGGCTCAAGGCGTAATCCTTCTTGAGTAGGTCCTTGACCCTCCTGCGCACATCATACCACCTGTTCTGGATGTCTTCCTTTGTGCGCAAACATGGTGATTGTGCGTTCACCCTGTCGACGATCCTCTCCCACATCTTGGTTTTCTGTGACATGGGGGTCTGTTGGACCAATGTACCAAACAACTGGGGCTCTACCCTGAGGATCTCATCTACCAGGACTTCCAATTCACTGTCTAGGAACTTTGGATTCTTCTTTGGGGGCATAGTGATGGGTGGTGGTAGTGATTGATGTATGTATGGGTGTGCAAGTGAGGGTGTGTGAGTGTAGGTTTTGCTGGGTGTATGTGAGGGTGCTATTTGTTGAGGTGCTGATGGTGTGTGGCTTGTGTGATGGATGAGCTGTGAGTGTGTCTGTGGTTGCTGTCTGATGGTGTTCTGTGCTGGCAGGTCAGTTGAATTTGCAAAGGATCATGGTGAGCGCGCAGCAGTTAGTCTCCTGAGGCTTGAGCCGGGAGGTAGTGGTGAATTGCTGTTCTCTAAATTGTATTTTGCACATGTCCTGAAATCATACTGGAACAATTGTTTTTATCGTTTAAATCTTTTTAACAACACTGTATTGCACTGAATTTGGGTTTTTAACCACTGGTACCTGTACCACCTGTGTGGTGATTTCTGGGCTGCTGAGGCGGGGTTGGGGCTTATTCAAGCTTGCTCGGTGGAGTCAGGCGGGGCCGCCATCTTAGGGGTAGACAGGTCAGCGGACCAGCCTATTTCCCTGACCAGGAGATTAAAACCGATGCAGGTGCGAGCGCGCAGCAGTTAGTCTCCTGAGGCTTGAGCCGGGAGGTAGTGGTGAATTGCTGTTCTCTAAATTGTATTTTGCACATGTCCTGAAATCGTACTGGAACAATTGTTTTTATCGTTTAAATCTTTTTAACAACACTGTATTGCACTGAATTTGGGTTTTTAACCACTGGTACCTGTACCACCTGTGTGGTGATTTCTGGGCTGCTGAGGCGGGGTTGGGGCTTATTCAAGCTTGTGGAGTCAGGCGGGGCCGCCATCTTAGGGGTAGACAGGTCAGCGGACCAGCCTATTTCCCTGACCAGGAGATTAAAACCGATGCAGGTGCGAGCGCGCAGCAGTTAGTCTCCTGAGGCTTGAGCCGGGAGGTAGTGGTGAATTGCTGTTCTCTAAATTGTATTTTGCACATGTCCTGAAATCGTACTGGAACAATTGTTTTTATCGTTTAAATCTTTTTAACAACACTGTATTGCACTGAATTTGGGTTTTTAACCACTGGTACCTGTACCACCTGTGTGGTGATTTCTGGGCTGCTGAGGCAGGGTTGGGGCTTATTCAAGCTTGCTCGGTGGAGTCAGGCGGGGCCGCCATCTTAGGGGTAGACAGGTCAGCGGACCAGCCTATTTCCCTGACCAGGAGATTAAAACCGATGCAGGTGCGAGCGCGCAGCAGACGCGCGCAGCGGGCGTGCCTAAGGCAAGCCCGTCTGCACCCGTCAGCGCTCGGAAAGGGCTCAGGGCCAGGACCGCTGGTAGTGGGGGGTCAGAAAAGCCCCTTCCGATTGCTTATACCACAAAAATGCTGTTAGAACTAAAAGGGGCAGACAGGGCACATAACTGCATCTGCCTTTCTTGTGACTCCCTACCCACACCACGAACACTGGTATGTCCCTATTGCACAACCTCACTTCCCAAACTCTTGGACCTGCCTGTGGCCTCTTGGAATGACCAAGGAGCCGGATCAGGTGGGGATAACACCCAAATAATCAAATGCTTGTTGCTCAATGCAAGATCGTTAGTTAAGCCCAACATAGAATGCACAAGGCTCATTGAAGAATGGGATATCAAGCTGGCCTTTATCACGGATGACTCCTCTGGTCCGGACATATTAAATGCCACTCCACCAGAGTTTCTATGCTATACACGAAACAGATTACACAGGAAGGGGGGGGGAGTGGCCGTGATTTATCACAGGGATATCAGGGCGACTTTTCAGTCGGTCCCATCGGATTCATGTGAGGCCATATCCTTCAACCTTAAGCTCTCCAACCATCATTCCTTTAAAGGTATTCTTCTATATAGACCACCGGGAGCTAGGAATACCTTTCTAGCCTCATTAAGCAACATCCTAGAAGAAGGCATTTGCACAGAGGCCTACACAATCCTGGGAGATTTTAACTTTTATCTTGAGAGCTTAACAGACCTTGATACAAGGACACTGTTAGACACTATGAACAATGTAGATTTGAAGCAACAGGTTCTTGGCCCTACTCATCTGGCAGGACATACCTTGGATGGTATATTCTCCAACCACCCAGGCCTACAGTTTATAGGCCTCTTGCTTCTTGTATGGTCAGATCATGCGGCTGCCCGATTTGAGCTATCATTTAACATCCGACCTACAAATGGCGCTCATCCAAGAGGTCGAATAACTACCAGGGCTTGGAAGAATATTGAAGCTACGGCTCTACAAGTGCTTCTTACCGCCACGGATAATCAGATGCCGGATAGTGTGGAAGAAGCCGCCATGATTTATACAAAATGGCTTGAGAAGGCGTGTGACAAATTAGCTCCAAAAAAATGTGTCCTCCCAAAAAGACTACACCCATCAGCCCCATGGTATACTGAAGCTCTGAAAAATTACAAACTTACCTGCAAACGGCTTGAGCGAAATTGGAGAAAGGACTATAAAGAATCAGATAAAATACTTTATAGAATGAGTCTTCTCAAATACAAACAATCTATCCACCAAGCTAAACAAGAGTTCTATGTCGCACGCATAGATCTAGCAAAAAACTCGACCAAAGAATTATTTAAAACGGTCTCTAGTTTGGCCACTCCACGCCCAGCGATAGTTGAAGCAAGTCAAGATCTTTGTGAAGAGATTGCTAAGTTTTTGTTAACAAAGTGGAAACCATCTTCTCAGCCTTTTGTGGCTTGACCAGTGTCACGCTGGACCAGGATAATGAGAAACTCAACCCCCAAAAACCTCCAATGAGACCTTAGATAGTTTTAGGCCAGTATCTTCGGGTAATTTGGAGAAGCTACTCATGGCCGCCAAATCAGGATCTCCACATGATCCTTGTCCGGTACAAGTAGCTCAACTAGCCCCCGGTCCCATTGCTCGGTCTCTGTCGGCCATTTTTGAGGGAATGTGTGAAACGGGGCACTTTCCCAGTTGTTGGAAAGTGGCCTCCATACTGTCCCTGCTGAAAAAACCGAGCCTGGACTCCAAAGATCCTAACAATTTCCGCCCGATTTCACGCATCCCATTACCAGCTAAACTGATAGAAAAAGTCCTTAATATCCAACTTAGTTCTTTTTTAACAACAACACAAGCATTAGACCCTTCCCAGTATGGGTTCAGAGGGGGCCACAGCCCTGAGTCCGCTCTTATTAAGGCAACAGAAGAGATCAGAGTAGCCGTTGACCAAGGAGGGAGGGAAGCACTGATCCTGTTAGACCTGTCGGCGGCCTTTGATACGGTCCATCATGGTATTTTGATGGACCGTCTAAAGGAGTGTGGGATTCAATCCAAAGCTTGGGCGCTGATAAGTTCCTTCCTGTCCGACAGAAGACACACGGTGGCACTGGGTAGTTGTCAATCAAAACCCTTGGTGCTTCCTTGTGGGGTCCCACAGGGATCCTCCCTTAGCCCCACCCATTTTAATGTCTATGTCTCCTCCTTGGCCCCCATTGTTAGATCATTCGGGTTCGGTCTCACGTCCTATGCGGATGATACCCAAATTGTTGTGTCATTACTTCCGGGCCAGGATGTAGGCATAGACAAACGTTTCCAAACATGTATGAAATCTGTTGGGAAATGGATGGCAGAGAACTGCCTAAAGCTTAATTCAGGCAAGACTGAGGTCCTTCTATTTGGAAAGGATACTAGCTTTTGGACCCCAGGCTGGTGGCCAGACTCGATGGGCTCTCTCCCCACGCCTTCAAAAAAGGCAAAAAATCTAGGGGTAGTTGTGGACGAGAGACTAACCTTCGGGGATCAGGTCAATGCAGTAGCATCTTCAACCACTTACGTGCTTAGAACAGTGAGGAAGGTAATGCCATTCCTACCCCGAGTAGTCAACAAACAGTGGTCACAGCCTTGGTGTTATCCAGGCTGGACTATTGTAATAGCTTGTATTTGAATATCCAACAGAAAAGTCTGAACAAACTACAGCTGCTGCAAAATGCAGCAGCAAGACTTCTGATGGGTACACCCAAATTCTCACCCATCTCCAATGGATTAAGGAATCTCCACTGGCTTCCAATACGGAATCGAGTGCGTTTTAAATCCCTATGCATGGTCTTCAAAGCCCTTCATGGCAAAGGCCCAGACTACCTGAACCAGCTGTTCCACTGGTACATTCCGAACAGAGCACTTCGCTCAACAGGTGCCAAGCTGGTTTCGGTTCCACTCAGAAGGACTGCTTTGTGGGGGGGCAGAAGCTTTGCTGTTAGCGCAGCGAAGGCCTGGAACGCCCTGCCTTTTTACCTCAGAGATGCTACGGATCTCTTAAATTTTAGGAAGGGCCTAAAGACCTGGCTCTTTTCTGAATAACTCCTCCCTTCTTGTTTTTTGCCTCAGGATGCATTTGCTAGCGCCAGGACACCCATGGGTAATCGCTGCGCTTTATAAAAGTTATTAACATAACATAACGTAGGGATTTGTGGCCTTTATATTGGTGGAGTTGTGGGTGTGTCTTTGTTCCATGCCCCCCCCCCAGTATTTATTGGCTTTGTAATTGCTTGTTTGGCCCTTTTTTTGGTATTTTTTCCTTTGTAGTTTTGGGGCATGTAGGAGACAATCTTCTGACCGAGTAGGACGCTGCAGTTGTCTCGTGAGAGCTTCTCCGAGTCCTTCACGCTGTGTTTCTGCTAGGTTTCATGTGCAGCGTATGCGTCGGTCGCAGAGTATTGGGTTGCTTCGGCTGGGTTTTGTATGCGGGTCGATCGTACGGCTTGGGCTCCGTGCGACTCGGTCTGGTTTTCCACGCATTGCATCGTACTGCGCGGGTCGGAGTTCGCGGGTACGTTTCGGTCGGGTTCATTCCTGGTGTGTGTCGGTCGGTTCGATTCGCGTGGTTTCCCGGCCGGATAGCTGGTTTCCGTGCGGTTCGGTCGTTCGGCTTGTGTTCTGTACGAGTCGGTCGTGATTCACATGCATTTCATCGTACTACGCAGGTCGGGCAGCGCCGGTACGTGTCGGTCGGACTATTTTCCCGTACCGAGTCGGTCGATACGTTTTCTGGCCCGAATCGGAATCGGCCCCTAAGTCTTTCAGGAACTTTTCTTTTCCCTTACCTCTCCTGTTGTCTCTTGGACTTTGACGGAGTCCACTCCATGTCCCTACCATCATTAGAAGTGGTGCTTGGTAAAGAGTCAGAATATCGAGTTGGAAATGTCGACTTGCACTAATATCGAGTGCAGAATATCGAGATACAGAAATATCGACTGCAAGAATATGGTGGTCAAGAATATCGAGTTTAAGGTAAGAAATATCGTTTTCAAAAATATCGAAGTCATTAATATCGTTTGCAAAAATATAGTTGTTAAAAATATCGTTTTTTCAGTTAGTGTTATGTATTTTAGTATGTATTTTAAATGTATGTGCTCTATTTTTTTGCCTAAGTATTGCATTTGTTTTTTAATATATGTGTTAAATTTTTAGAAGATATTAATTTATTTTAATAAAATTTTGCGTTTTAGTTCCGTAGCGGGTTGTGGGTTTATAGGGGAATAGGGTGGGAAGTAATTTAATTATAATAAATTGAATAGTAATTTTTATTTATTAGTATTTCTTTAATTTTGATCTTATAGTGTTAATTGTGGGAATTAATTTATTATTAATTAATAATTGGCTGTTAATTTTTATTGATTAATTAATTGGTAAATATGTTAATTGTGTCATTTATTAGGAGCGGGTTTTGGGTTTATAGGGGAATAGGGTGGGAAGTAATTTAGGGGCCGATTACGATGGCGGTCGGTGTTAGTACCGCGGTGCCGGCGGTGCGGAAAAATGCCTTTTACCGCCCGCCAGCAGCGGTCCTCACGGCCGCCATATTATGAAGGGCAAATATGCCCCATTTCCCGACCTCCGCGGTGCAACGCCGACCGCCATGAAATTGCGCCCGCCACCGCACCGGTGGGAGCCAATGGAGACTCACCGCTGTGCGGAATGACGTCCCGTCCGCTCAACAAATTACGATGCGCCAAACAACCCGTCGAACCGCAGGGGAGAAACCGCCCTTCCAGACACGGCGGAATCTCGACAGCGGAGCGTGAAACGAGACTTCCGGAGCCCTCCACCCGGAGCCGAACGCCATGGATCCAGCACTACATGTCCTCCCGGTGCTGTACGTGATACATCACCAGGCCAACATCGCCCGCCGCGGACGCCGCCGCAGGTACGTAAACAAAACACAATACAACACAAAACAGAACACAAATTCCACGGGCTGAAACAGGGCACCTGGCCACACCAGACACACTGGTGTGGACAGGAACACATCCATCAGTGTACCCACACATGTCTCAGCTGGCACCAATTCACACCCTACATCAAGCCCACCAAAGTACCGCGAACATAATGTAATGTGTTGCTGACGACACCGCAGCGGTGAGCATGCGGGAAATCCATCGCACAAAGCAGAATGCATGTACAGCAACGGATAGGCCAGAAAGATCACAGGCCACCACCACCACCCACCACCCACAGCTCCGCCGCACACAGCAAGAAACATGCCAATCCCCCCTGTGCACCCCCATGTCCAACACCAAGAGAGCTAAATCCACACCCAGCAGCACACAACTAACACCTAGGGAGACAGACACAGCAGCATTTGGTGTAGATCAACACACAGCACAGAGGCACAGGCCCAGGGCAACACACACACACACCACACCACCACATACATGGCAAGAAAGCAGAATACAAGCACAAAATGAACATACACACAAGGAACATACAGACTACTGGACACACACCCTGCCAACTCACACAGACATACCCCACACCGACACACAGTCACATACACAGACTACATGCCACCAGCAATGGAGCACAACATAGAGGAAAGCAAAAATGATGTGCACACAAATGGGAGGGCAAGGAGACAACCAACAACCAGGTGAACAGACACATGCAGGACAAGGAACCCAGAACAACATCCACACCCCATCCAAGCACATGGCTGGCACAGTGAGTGAAGTCAAACAACAGTCACCTCAGTGCAACAACTCCGGGAGACAGCAAGGTAACCCATGTATAGGGACAGGGATGAAAGGAAGGACCTCAAGTCAAACAGTGAACAGCAAGTACACATGAGTATCACACAGGGCACATTGGCACACTCAATGACTGCCAAACACAAGTAGGAGTCCCCAAACATACCCCCTCATATCTGCAGCACACAATCCCAATGCCAGACACACAGAAGGGCCTACATAATGTCCAGACAAGATACAGACAAACAATCAAACCCCCTGGGGGCATCCACAAACATCACACACACACAGGGATTTCAGTACCAACGTCTGCACCAAAACAAAAATGGCAAACACAATTCAAAACAGAAACACATACAGAACCACAAAAATAACACACAGCTCCTGTGCAGCCAAACTAGGGAAGGCAATGGGAGCACACACACAACAGGAGTGCACCACCTCATCAGTCAGGAAAAATGCATGGGCTACAAACCACAACACAGACAAGAAGTGCACCATCACAGAACAACACAGACACATCAAACACACAACAGATGCACAACACCACAAAACACATAGCAAACACAGCAGTACATCAGGGGATGTACACTAGGACAGCACAAGGCAACATACACCCACAGCACTGAATGCACAACAAGCAGTGTGTGCACACAAACACACAACAGTCCCACACAGCCATGAGTCACACGCCAGTAACACACACATCAACACACACGACAAAGCCACAACCAACACACCGTACAACCCTTGACCACCCAAATGCACACCATGTAAGTAACCGTTGTGACTAGGATGACTGCCCATCACAACATGACTACACATCTACACTGCTAGGCATACATGAAAGCAAGAAAGCACATACATGTTGAGCCTGGTCAGCCTGCCTGCAATCCCGTGTATATGACCCCTCTATGTGTTTGCAGTGCCCACATACCAGGATGCAGTAAAACATAGCCAACAGCAACAAGGAAGGAACATGAGTCTGGTATGTCCCAGAAAACAACATCAATGAGCCCACAAGTATCCGAGTCATGAAGAACTGAAGTCCCCGTCACCCCTGTAAAATAAATGATAAGTCAAACAAGCCAGTGGCACAGTTGAAGTGGCACACAGAGCATGTGGCACAGTAAATGTGAGACATACAGGAAAAGCCTTATTCAGTAAGGACAATGACACAACTGACAACATGAGCAACTGTTTTTATTCACAAATAGCACTGATAGGAAACAATATCAGACAGGACCAAGGCACAAGATGCAGAGCCTGAACATGAGAAGCTGCACAGGCAGGGGGCAAACTGCAAGGCCAGTGGCCAATCCAAGGTGCAGACAGAGACAATGAGAAGCTGCACAGGCAGGGGGCAAACTGCAAGGCCAGTGGCCAGTCCAAGGTGCAGACAGAGACAATGAGAAGCTGCACAGGCAGGGGGCAAACTGCAAGGCCAGTGGCCAGTCCAAGGTGCTGACAGAGTCAATGAGAAGCTGCACAGGCAGGGGGCAAACTGCAAGGCCAGTGGCCAGTCCAAGGTGCAGACAGAGACAATGAGAAGCTGCACAGGCAGGGGGCAAACTGCAAGGCCAGTGGCCAGTCCAAGGTGCTGACAGAGTCAATGAGAAGCTGCACAGGCAGGGGGCAAACTGCAAGGCCAGTGGCCAGTCCAAGGTGCTGACAGAGTCAATGAGAAGCTGCACAGGCAGGGGGCAAACTGCAAGGCCAGTGGCCAGTCCAAGGTGCAGACAGAGACAATGAGAAGCTGCACAGGCAGGGGGCAAACTGCAAGGCCAGTGGCCAGTCCAAGGTGCTGACAGAGTCAATGAGAAGCTGCACAGGCAGGGGGCAAACTGCAAGGCCAGTGGCCAGTCCAAGGTGCTGACAGAGACAATGAGAAGCTGCACAGGCAGGGTGCAAACTGCAAGGCCAGTGGCCAGTCCAAGGTGCTGACAGAGACAATGAGAAGCTGCACAGGAAATGTGTGTCACCAAACTCCGCCATGGTCAGCAACACAGTCTGGTGTGACACGATGGGCAGCACAGGTACCGGTGTGGGAGAGACAGGTCTGTGACATTGACCAACATTCAGAGCTGGCTGTCAGTCTGACTGGGAGCTGACTGTGTGTCGGGCACAGTTGGACCACTTGACTGGGGAGTGAGACGCCCAGCTGAGGAAGAGCTATCAGTGGCCTTGGACGCTGGAGGGCTGCTTGGACCAGGTGGTGTAGTGGCACGTGGAGGTGGACTCAGGCCGACGTGGGACACAGTGTGGGAGGGAGACAGTGGAGGGGTGCCTTTCCACTTCTTGGGGATTCTAAATGGCTTGCCTGTCTTCGTATCAATGGGAAGTGGTGTGGACACAAACGGCACACTCAGCACCAAGGCTGCCGCAGGTGCACACGCTGGACCTCCCTTTGGGGATGTGCTGGATCCAGAAGGCCGCTTAGCCTGGCATTGCCTCTGCCCCTCCATCCCCTCTTTACCCTGTGTGCCCCCTACAGTGCCCTCCTGTCCCTGCTTCACTGGACCTGGAATGGGAGTAGAGGTAGTTGGTGAAACAGCCTTGGATACCTTACTACGTGTAGCCTTGCCAGGCCCCACCTTCACAGTGGGCATGGAGAGTGTCTGCATGCCTTTGCGAGACGTTTTTGGGACCACAGAGTCTGTGGCCGGGGATTGCTCTGAGGCTTGTGACCCTGAGTACTTCCTCCTTGAATCATGTGCCTTTGCAACGCCTGACGGGCTCTTCCCTTTGCGCTCTGGGGTTGTTTTTCTCTTTGTAGGGGAAGGTGTCTGTGACCTTGACCGCTTGGGCTGCTGCTGCTGTGTGCTACGTGTGCAGTATTGTGAGGTTGAGGTGTGTGAAGCGTGGTCACCGTCGTCAGACGTCGCCACTGGCATGGGGGTGGACAAAGGGACTGGAATTGGACTACGAGATTGAGCCAGTTGAAGAGCAGCTGCCATTGTGGAGGACATTGTCTGGACAGTGCGGTGCAGCCCACCCACGTCTGAATGGATGCCCTCCATGAAAGCTAACACCTGTGCCAATTTGCGGTCGTGGTCTGACAATGCATTGAGGAGCCCTGTCTGCCCCACACACAGCTGGCGCATAAGGTCCACACACTCTGCACTGATGGCAGCAGGGGGCACAGGGGCAGGGGCAGCGGTGCCTGGAATGAAGGACACCCTTCCCCTCTTTGTGGTGCGAACACGGGCAGCAACAGAGGAAGTGGCTGGGAGGGTGGGCACTGCACGCTGTGTGCTGGAAGATGTAGCAGACTCTCCGTTTCCTGTGTCCTCCAAGATGTCTGCACCACCGCCGTCATCAGATGATGTTGAACTTTGCGTCTCGGGCTGTGATTCCTCCAGCATACTCCTATCCCCCTCCGAGGCGCTGGTCACATCTGTGTCACTGGGATCCTGTGCAGCTGTTGTGCTTGTTTCACCACCACTGGTGTCCGTCCCCTGTCCCTCCGTGCCCACGGGAGATGCTGCATAACAGAGAGACATGTAGGGTCAGCAAAGTGACAGCAACAGGACAAACATATTCAAGCAAAGCAACACTGAGGATGACAAAGTCTACATGTTGCAGGCCACCCCGTGCAATCTCACCATGCAGACACACATCACTACCTCAAACAGTGCGTACAAACATCTAAACACTGCACAGCTGAGCCATGTGATGGGCAGACAGCACAACATCATGCATGTTGGGGCGTACAAACACTAACACCAATGGACCAGGCCTGCAGCACACCACCCACAATGCCATTGAAATTCCCAGGATTGGAAAAACATCAGTAAGTGCATGTATGTAATATCCGTGACTGCCACACCCAGCACAGGGGCCACTTACAACCCACTGCATCACAGTAACCACATCACGTACACCAGCGCAGGTACAGGCATGGTACACATGCAGCCACTCACAGACAAAATCAACCTTCACAGAATACTCACCCCTAGCTTGCTGTTGATGCTCCTTCAAACGTGTGTCCAGCTCAGGCTGTGTCACAGCCAAGATGCGGCACATCAGTGGTGTCAAGCTGCGTCGTGACAACCTGCCACTGCGAGGGAGTATCCCCAGTGTCATCTCGGCAACGTTCTTTGCCAGTCGTGATATGTCGTCCCACCTCTTGTGGCAGTGGGTGCGCCGGCGGTTCGACACTCCCAGAGCCCGCACCTTGCTTGCAATGGACCTCCACACGGCCTTACGCTGGTGTACCTTGAGCTGCAGGTGTGGGAGACAAGAGGGGAAAACATCAGTGACACACTCTCAAGGTAAAACCTCTCTCTCTGAACAGTGGCATGACACGGACTCATCTCCACACGGCAGATATGGGTCATTGATGTACACTCATGCGAACCACACACGTATCACACTCTGTACAGTCAGTGATGTGTCCTTGTCACATTGGGCGTGGACAGTCCATGCCAGGTAGAATCACACAGAGATGGACAACGAGGACCCACACAAACAGTCACATGAACAATAACTGTCCAGAAACATGCATCACCAGATAGCTGTCACACCATATGGATGTGTACACAACACATGTCCATCCACCCTTCATGTCCATGCATTGAATGTGTGGGTTGCATACACCCCCTTAACAACTAGGAAACAGCATGTCAGCCAGTGCATTACACAACCCCACACTCTCAGGCACATACACCATCTGATCGACTACATGTGTGCCCCCTTGCACTCACACCCCCACTGTTGGAGACTTACCACAACATTTGGGCCACCATATAGCCGTGGGTACTGTGTCAGCACCTCGTCCACCAGGACATCCAGCTCCTCGCTTGTAAATGGACTGGCACGGATCTTCTCCGTCCTAGCCATCACTGTGGACATGAGACGTCAGCGGCGGCAGTGGGCGGTGAGGGGTCCCAGGCAGCAGTCCCTGGAGGCAGCAGCAGGTGAGGGGTCCCAGGCAGCAGTCCCTGGAGGCAGCAGCAGGTGAGGGGTCTCAGGCAGCAGTCCCTGGAGGCAGCAGCAGGTGAGGGGTCTCAGGCAGCAGTCCCTGGAGGCAGCAGCAGGTGAGGGGTCTCAGGCAGCAGTCCCTGGAGGCAGCAGCAGGTGAGGGGTCCCAGGCAGCAGGCTCTGTGAGCAGTGGAAATGTGGTGCTCCCTTCCACACATATATAGGGCCCTGGACTCGTTTCAGTGGTCATAGTCTTCTGCCATTGGTGTTCCAGGTCAGCCTTCTTCAAAAGCATCCAATGACCGCCTCCGCGGGGCGGAGCACGCCTACCGCGATTTTGAATCTGCATCATGCCACCGCGATAGCGGTCCCCATTGGCTGCAAGGGCATGGTTCATGGCGGTGACACACCGCGGGGTCCTGGCCGACGCTACCGCGGTGGTGCATCTTACAAATGCATCCTATCTCCGCATCCGCTGGGGGCGGAGCACGCCTACCGCGATTTTGAATCTGCATCATGCCACCGCGATAGCGGTCCCCATTGGCTGCAAGGGCATGGTTCATGGCGGTGACACACCGTGGGGTCCTGGCCGGCGCTACCGCTGTTTGATTGCCATAGAGTGACATGGGTGACCGGGATGTGGCTGGTGGAGCATGACAAACGCCATCTGCAGCTATGTGGAGGGCCATCACTAACACCAATGTGTCATGTGCAGCACATGACACACTTGCGTCAGTGGTGGGCATCGACACAGGTACAAATGGTGGTTGGCATGCTCCGCCACCCAATTCACGGACAGTATGTGCGTCCGCTATGGGGAATATGCAGCACCACATCGTACACTCTGTGCGTCATTGTGTTTATGGGGCACGTTTAAGGCACCTACGGACAGTTCTTGTTGTGTGTGGATCAATGGTCATTACTGTGCTACACACAGTGGATACTTACAGTGGCACATGGCACTGGATAACATTGATATGGTCTCCTGTCACAAATGTCAGCCACTGTGTAACGTCTCACACCAAATGGAACACTGTACTCCATTATGTCGATCAATATTTACACACAATGTCGTATCTGCCACCCATGCTGACCACTATCTCACACCTGAGCCCATGTGTTACACTGAAAACCCAGATAAACTCATTCATTCAGCATGACTGTCATCATTGGAAACAGATGTCACCCTGTTGTGTTATTGCTAAGACCAATTACATGCCGCATGTTATGTCTTTGTACACACTGGCAACTCCTGCAGTGTATGTCCACATGTACAGGGGGGGGGCTCGACCTGCTAAAGGATGACGAGTACTTCAGCACCACACCTGGCATCCGTTGCATTATTATTGTTTGTCACTTGGGTAGACGGCCAGAGCAGATGTCTCTGCTACATGTCTGCCACCTGTAACCACAGGGACCTATGTGGTAGTGTCAGGTCTGTGCTCATGTTGTTTGGACTGTTGTATGTGAATCAGTGACATGTACATTTCAACAATGGTGCTTAGCTACACTATGGTTTTTGAGTGTTGTGCTGTGTTCCGGTGCTACTCACCTGCCACCAGTGCATGTCCATTGTTCACATCAGGAATGTTGCGTTGGCAGATGGACTGCATGCACGGTTGTGGATTGTGCTAACTGTATGGAATATAGTATGCGACATTTGTCCACAGGCTATGGGTGTCCAGTTTTGCCCGTGCAATGTGTGTGCACTGATGAGCGGGAATTGTCTGCAATGTTGGATGGTCAGCACAAGTGGCACACGTGTGCAGTGTGTTGCCACCAACACTAGTGTATGTGCATGCTATGGGGTGCTAGCCATCCTTGCTCACCATCTATTCCAGCACTGTGTGGGTGGATCACATCTGCTGGTGTATCAGGATGGTGTGGGCACCCAAGACAGGTGAGATGTACCTTGACTGTTGTGCCTGTGACACTCATCCAACTCCGACATTTGGTCAATGTGAGGTACCAGTGTCCCACTACTCATGCACAGCCAGCATGTTTGTTAGATGTGTGATATTGATTGTATGCTGTGTTGGGCCTGACAGCCTGTGTGGAATGAGGGTCAGGATGCATGTCCCTTGGGACATGTGGTGTAAAATTACATCCACTGTTGTCAGGTGTCTGAGCCAGTTGTCCATATGTAATGCATACAGTCTGTTCATGCGTAGACTTGTTGGCATACTGGCTTGGCATTGTCCATGTAGTGTTGTATGTTTGTGTTGTGGCACTGTTGTGTCTTGAAACAGCTGGATGTGTATTACCATGGTATGTGTTGTGGCGCACATGTGTCCTTGGGCAGTCCCTCCTTGATGCTGCATGTAAATGTCCAAAATGGAGGAAGATTAAGGGTGCATACAGGCCCTGCTGATCACGTCCCTCATCTATTGTTAATGTGTGCCACATTGGCTATCTGTGTGCTTGTAGAGAGTATTGGGCAGTGGGGTAATGGTGGCCTGTTACAGTGGTACACATACTCTGCACAGGCGTGACATCATCTGTCACTGTCCGACTTTGTATTCAAGTCAGCAGCAGATATGGCCTGTGTACTGATGACATTGGCACATGTATGGGTTTGGGATGTGAATGTCATTGAATTTGAGTGTGTTCGAAGTGGCACTGAGTACAAAGACAATCCCAATGATCTATCCACATTGTGTTGTTGATGTGTCCCCTGCAATTATTGGCCAAGGAGGTGTGGCAGGTACAGCAGCAACGTGGAAGCCAGCATTGTCTCTGCTTCACACATGTCCTGTGTCATGTACACCCAAGGCTGAGTCCACCTCAGCTCGATATGTGACTCTTGGCATTCACATAGACAGTGTTCGTATTGTGTCTACTGACTGTGCACATCCATGACAGTTGTACAATTAATCTGTCTCATGTTGGGACAACACTGAATTGCACTGTGTGCTTTCAGGGATGACAGTCAATGTTAGCGTCGTGACAGGACAGACTTTATGAATTTGTGCACATCCTAATTTATGTTGCTATGACGTGTCCCCTTTCATCTCACCTAGGAGGCGACCTAATGTGTTTCGTACCTTCACCCTGCTGGCTAACATAGAGGATACCGACATCATAAGGCGATTCCGTCTGGATCGGACAAACCTCCTGGAACTTTGTGCACTATTGGAGCCACACCTGCTTCCACGCAGGACATACCCAACAGCACTCACGCCAACGGCAAAGGTGATGGCATTCCTACATTTCGTGGCTACGGAATCCTTCCAGCAAACTGTGGGCATTGCAGGGGGATGTCCCAACCAACATTCAGCATGGTGCTACGTGATGTCCTGTTGGCTATGATGCAACACAGGGACCAATTCATACATTTCCCCAGGCGGCATGAGTTGGCGGATGTGAAGGGCGAATTTTATGCACTTGGACACGTTCCTAATGTAGTTGGTGCAATAGATGGCACACATGTTTCCCTGATTCCACCCCAAGCACGGGAGCATATTTACCGAAATAGGAAACATTATCATTCCATCAATGTGCAGGTGGTGTGCCAGGCAGATATGGTCATCTCACACGTCTGTGCAAAGTTTCCAGGTTCAGCCCACGATTCACACATAATGCGCAACAGCATTTTACCACAGCTGATGGCCAATCTGGCGCCGGAGCGGGCATGGATTGTGGGTGAGTACAAAGGGTCGAGTCGTGTGCTGTTTGTGTGCCATGCTGTCCTCGGACACATGTCAGACACTCAATCTGTATGTGTCTTTCACACTTAGGTGACTCTGCATATCCCAACGGACCTTGGTTGCTGAGTCCACTTCGCAATCCCAGGACACCAGCTGAAGTGCGCTACAACAATGCCCATGGGAGGACACGTCGGGTCATTGAGCGAACATTTGGACTCCTGAAATCGCGTTTTCGATGCCTCGACAAGACCGGAGGGGCTCTGCAGTACTCACCCGTCAAGGTGTGTCAGATAGTGGTAGCATGCTGCATGCTACACAACCTGGCCGTGCGGAAGGGGATCCCCTTAATCCAGGATGATGATGACCAGCCACAGCCCCCACCTGCAAACACCCAAACGTCAAGTGACGAGGATAGTGGAGAGGAGGAAGGTGTTGGACAGCGTCAGCAGCTCATCAACAACTACTTCACTTGATGGTCAGTGGCAATGTCAATACTGGCTGTTGTCTGATGATGTTGTGCTTGGTGAATATGTGTATGTGAGTTTTGTGACTACAGCATGTTGCTGAGTCAGTGCTGGCTGCAGGTGTGTATGGCAAGGGATCTTTTGACACAGCTACTTGATGTCTATGTTGGTACAGTTGCTCCTTGTGACATGTGCAGATTGTCATACCTTGATGTGCTGTGTTGTGTGATGGTTGTTAGTCCACCACCTGAGTAGCAACTGATGTTCTGTTGTGTTTTCCTAGGTCCCTTCAGCCTCTACTTGCCTGCGGAGTATCCCTGCTCCTGTGACATTGTAATCATGGGTGTGAGTTAACATACTGTGATGAACATGGAACAGTGACAACTAAATTGGTGCGTTATTAGTGTTTATTTACAGTGGATACATGTGATGTAGATGTGGATATTGACAGATTTGTGAATGGTGAATAACAGATTTGTCAGTGATGGTAGATGAGACAATAGAGTATACACTAGATCAGTATGGCAACACAGTCCAACAGTCATTTGCCATTCCCACGCCATTGTGTGTGGGGACAGTCTGCAGGGTACACAGCAGGGTGAAGAGGGGTGCCATCATGGCTGGCTACTTGACTGGCTTTTGCCAGGTGCTTTGCCACGGGATGCTCCCAATGATTTTTTCGGGCGGCCCCTTGCTCTTTTGGCCGGGGGGACACAGGTGCATGGCCAGTGGTGTCTGATGAGTCCCCATGCTCGCTGGACGCAGGGGAGGGTGGGGGTCTGTCATCCTGCGGCACAACGGAGGGAGCTGTCGGTGTTGGCGGTGCCGCATGCCTGTCCCTGAGGACCTCCACTAGCTGGCCCAGGAGGTCCCTGATTTGGCCCATGCAGGCCACGAGTTGGCCCATGCGGTTGTCAATTGAGCGCAGCATCTGTTGTTGCTCACGGGCATCCTGCTGAGCCTGCCTCAACTGTCCCTGGGCGTGTTCATAGGCCCCCACAACTCTGTGAATGTGTGCCAGTGATTCTGTGGCAGGGTCTTCTTCCCTTTGGGTCAGCCTTGTCCTCACACCTGGCCTGCTGTCACGGCCCTGTTGCCTCCCTCCTGTGGACACCGGCCTACTCTCCCGTGCCTCCGCAGTTGTTGTGATCTGGTTGGCCTGTGGAGCAGGGCGAGTGTTGCAGGCAGCAGTGGTAGTGGTAGTGGTGGTGGAGGTGGTGGTGGTGGCACAGGTCATTGCAGCAGGGCTCTGCGTTGATGTTGTTGCTGAGGGTGGTGGGGCTGTGGGGTCCTGGGACACATTCCGCCCTGCCACACCAGATGGTCCGGGTTGGTCCTCCTCCTCCTCATTATCCAGGGAGTCTGCATCCGAGGGGAGATGTTCGGGAGCTGGTGACTGGCTGTGCTGGTTGAGGTTGTCGTCCTCTGCAGTCAGTTGTTGGTCACCTGTGGGACAGGAAGTAGATGGTAATTGCCTTACACACCTCAGGGTTGCTGTGTTTGATGTCTCTTATTTACATGTTATGCTACACACAGTTGCCTTTTTCACACATTGTATGTCTGCACAGTGATGTGCCTCATGCCATGAAGTGGAGTTACATTCATCATTTCACAATGGTGTGACCTGTGATTGGTTAGCATGCCACACATCTAGTATTTCTGATTTCAATGTGAGGTTGTCATCTGACAACTGGCATGACTACAAGTTGATGTTCAGCATCTTTGCTGATCACTCTGCCTGGCAGACATTACCTGTGTGCATGGACTAGCCATTGTCATTACATGCATACCGTTGACATGTCCTGTGCTTGTATTTCTTTATACAGCAGACCATGCTAGTTTGGTTTTCCCATGGTCCTTCATGATCAGCACCCATGTACGCTACAGAGGGAAGTCTGGGTGATGCATGTCAGAAGGCCCGTTTTCTTGGACATATTTGTTGAGAGTCACAGTTCTGTTTCTGTCACAGTTACGTACGCTGAGCTGTCTGCATCCTGTCAATGGCTGTGCTTTACTTTTCTATTTTTGGGTGAAGTAGAGCCTCATGTTGTCATGTCTCCCAATGCTTTTGTTGAGTGATGGTGGTGTGCATGCACTGTCTGATTACCTGTGCAGTGTCACTTTGGTTTTTACTTACAGACACATGCTTCTGGGTGGGGTGCCCCAACCTGCTGAGGGGTGGGAGAGGGGGCCTGTTGTGTGTTGTAGTGCTGCCTCCAGATACACATTCCCCATCCCTGTGAAGATGGCTACCTACCTGTTAGGTGGTGGGGGAGCGTTCAATGGCTGACACATGCTTCTGGGTGGGGTGCTCCATCCTGCTGAGGGGTGGGAGAGGGGGCCTGTTGTGTGTTGTAGTGCTGCCTCCAGATACACATTCCCCAACCCTGTGAAGATGGCTACCTACCTGTTAGGTGGTGGGGGAGCGTTCAATGGCTGACACATGCTTCTGGGTGGGGTGCCCCAACCTGCTGAGGGGTGGGAGAGGGGGCCTGTTGGGAGTTGTAGTGCTGCCTCCAGATACACATTCCCCAACCCTGTGAAGATGGCTACCTACCTGTTAGGTGGTGGGGGAGCGTTCAATGGCTGACACATGCTTCTGGGTGGGGTGCTCCATCCTGCTGAGGGGTGGGAGAGGGGGCCTGTTGGGAGTTGTAGTGCTGCCTCCAGATACACATTCCCCAACCCTGTGAAGATGGCTACCTACCTGTTAGGTGGTGGGGGAGCGTTCAATGGCTGACACATGCTTCTGGGTGGGGTGCTCCATCCTGCTGAGGGGTGGGAGAGGGGGCCTGTTGGGAGTTGTAGTGCTGCCTCCAGATACACATTCCCCAACCCTGTGAAGATGGCTACCTACCTGTTAGGTGGTGGGGGAGCGTTCAATGGCTGACACATGCTTCTGGGTGGGGTGCTCCATCCTGCTGAGGGGTGGGAGAGGGGGGCCTGTTGGGAGTTGTAGTGCTGCCTCCAGATACACATTCCCCAACCTTGTGAAGATGGCTACCTACCTGTTAGGTGGTGAGGGAGCGTTCAATGGCTGACACATGCTTCTGGGTGTGGTGCTCCATCCTGCTGAGGGGTGGGAGATGGGGGCCTGGTGTGTGTTGTAGTGCTTTTTGTCTGTACACATGCATCCCAGTTGGTTTTGTTTAGCTTTGTGCTTTTTCAGGTTGAGTGGTGCTTACATCTGTGTGACCCGTTTTTGGTATTGTGGGTCAGACGAATGTCCTTTGGCCTAGGGGTTGTAGGTTTGAATTTGTGCAAGACGGTACATGGCAATGTGATGTTATACATTGGTTTGTACTTACCAGCTTCCAGTCCCCCGCGGATTCCTTCAAGACTCTCTGGATGTAGGATTCCAAGGACCTTCTCCTCCCACGGACTGTATGGTTTGGGTGGGATGGGAGTGCCTCCACCAGTCCCGTCAGCCAGCTGACGGTTCTTGGCCCTCTTCCTCTTTACCATGGTCTTCAGGTCATGCCACCGCTTCTGTATTTCCTGCTTGTTGCGGGGGTGGTCCCTACTGCATTGACCTTATTGACTATCCTCACCCACATTTGGGTTCTTGTGGCTAATGGGGTGTGTTGGACCATGTTGCCATAGAGTTGTGGTTCAACTCTTATTATCTCATCTACCATGACTGCAAGCTCTGCATCAGTGAATTTTGGCATTTTGTGTGGTGCCATGGTGTGTGCTGTGCAGATGTTCTGTGGTGCAGTTGTGTGGGTGTTGTGGGTGTTGTGGGTGGTGTAGGTGGTGTGTGTGTTGTGGTGGTGCTGTGTGCAGGTTTGCCTCTCCTTTGTTCTCTGGGGTTGGGACCTTCAGTTGTGGAGTGTAGCAAAGGATTGTGGTCAGGGAGGGGCTGGTTTTATGCTCGGCTATGGGGGTGTGGCAAGCTGGTATGTTGCTGTCAGGTGTGTTGTGTGTGTTGTCCTGTGATTGGTTATTTTGAATTTCTGGGGCTGTTGTCATTGGGCACTTTTGGTTTGTGTTGGGACAGGTCTACTTCAGTGTGTGCATTGTTTGTTTTTTTGTTTTTTTTTCAACGTCCGCCATTTTTTTTGCGGTTCCTCCGCAGCGGTTCCTCGGCAGCGGTGGCTATGCTGCGGCCCTTCCGACGCCTATCGGATTCGTCACTGTTCGCGCACGATGCAGTCGGATTCATAGGTGGGTACCATGGTGGTAGCGGGGATGTCATAATGTCACGGGCGGTTACTCCGTGTGCATGGCGGCGGTTCTTGGCTTTTCCGCTGGGTATCCGGCCGTTGCGGTCGGATTTTGAGCTGGTCCGGCGTGTGCGGGCGTTTTTCGTTCTCTCCCGCCGCCGCGGACGGATTATTGTGGCGGTTCATCGTAATGTGTGCGGCGTTTTCCCGGTGGCCATGCGGGCGGTTTTTGCTGCTACCATGGCGGTCGGTATGTTTTTCCGACCGCCATCGTAATCGACCCCTTAATTATAATTCAATTATTAATATTTTTTATTAAATAATTTGTATTTATTTAATATTTTATATTGTTAATTGTGGAAATTAATGTATTATTAATTATTTATTAATTGGTTGTTAATTATTACTAATTAATTGGTAATTATGTTAATTGTGTTATTTTTTTAGGAGCGGGTTGTGGGTTGATAGGGGAGTAGGGTGGGAAGTAATTTCATTTTAATACATTTATTAATATGTTTAATATAATATTTATTTAAGTTTATTTTATAGTGTTGTGTGAATTCATTTTTTATTATTTATATTTTGCTTGTTAATTGTTATTAATTAATTAATTAATTGTTAATTAATTATGTTAATTGTGTCAAGTTTTAAGAAATTGGTGGTGGCATTTATAGGGGAATATGGTAGGAAGTAATTTATTTATAATTAATTAATTATTTGTTAATTAATGCTTATTAATTAATTAAAATTCAAATATGGCAATTGTGTAATTATTTTGATGTGTGAGTTGTGGGGTTTATAGTGGTAAATGGTGGGAAGTACATTTTTTACAATTAATTAATGATTTGTTGTTAATTGATATTAATTTATTAATGTAAAATTAGTTATGGAAATTGTGTGAATATTTTTAGGTGTGTGTTTTGGTGTTTATTGGGACAGAGGGTGAAAAGTAATTTAGTTTAAATTAGTTAATCATTACTTGATCATTAATATTAATTTATTAATTGTTAAATATCTTTTGTAATTGTTTATTTTTTGGGGGGATTTAGGTTCTATAGCTGTAACGTTTGGTTAGTACATTAATTTTTACCTTTTTAAATGTATTTTTTAATTATTAATAATTTTTTAATTGATAATTAATTGTGTTAATTATGGAGGTACACTTTTTTTAAATTTAGATGTGTGTTGTAAATTGTGTGGTGTTATAGGGTAGGAAATTTTTTTACATTTATGTAATAAATATTTTTTTGAATAAAATAATTTTTATTACAAAATATTTATTTGTTTGTTAATTTTTTGTTAAATTAAATTTTTTATCTTTTTATGTAAATTTTAGATTTTCTTTACATTATAAAATGTTTTTATGTTTTGTAAATTTTTATATTTTTATATATGTTTTGTTTTTGGCTTTTTATTATATTTTGTATTGTAGTTGATATTTTGTTTGTTTTTAAATTTGAATTTTATTTAGTGGGAATAGTAATTTTTACCCCTCCACTATCCAACACTTTCCCCTACTGCTGCATTCGCAGGAGTGGGAATAGTAATTTATACCCCTACACTATCCAACACTTTCCCTACTGTTGCACTCACTGGAGTGGGAATAGTAATTTTTACCCCTCCACTATCCAACACTTTCCCTACTGTTGCACTCGTTGGAGTGGGAATAGTAATGTTTACCCCTACGCTATCCAACACTTTCCCTACTGTTGCACTCACTGGAGTGGGAATAGTAGTTTTTACCCCTCTGCTATCCAACACTTTCCCTACTGTTGCACTCACAGGAGTGGGAATAGTAATTTTATCCCCTCCGCTATCCAACACTTTCCCTACTGTTGCACTTGTTAGAGTGGGAATAGTAAATTATTCCCCTCCGCTATCCAACACTTTCCCTACTGTTGCATTCGCTGGAGTGGGAATAGTAATTTTATCCCCTCCACTATCCAACACTTTCTCTACTGTTGCACTCGTTGGAGTGGGAATAGTAAATTATTCCCCTCTGCTATCCAACACTTTCCCTACTGTTGCATTGGCTGGAGTGGGAATAGTAATTTTTACCCCTCTGCTATCCAACACTTTCCCTACTGTTGCACTCACAGGAGTGTGAATAATAATTTTATCCCCTCCGCTATCCAACACTTTTCCTACTGTTGCACTCATTGGGGTGGGAATAGTAAATTATTACCCTCCGCTATCCAACACTTTCCCTACTGTTGCACTCATTGGAGTGGGAATAGAAATGTTTACCCCTCCGCTATCCAACACTTTCCCTACTGTTGCACTCACTGGAGTGGGAATAGTAATTTTTACCCCTTCGCTATCCAACACTTTGCCTACTGTTGCACTCGTTGGAGTGGGAATAGTAATTTTTATCCCTGCGCTATCAAACACTTTCCCTACTGTTGCACTAGCTGGAGTGGGAATAATAAATTATTCCCCTCCGCTATCCAACACTTTCCCTACTGTTGCACTCACTGCAGTGGGAATAGTAATTTTTACCCCTACGCTATCCAACACTTTCTCTACTGTTGTACTCGCTGGAGTGGGAATAGTAATTTTTGTCCCTCCGCTATCCAACATTTTCCCTACTGTTACACTCATTGGAGTTGGAGTAGCAAATTATTCCCCTCCGCTATCCAACACTGTCCCTACTGTTGCACTAGCTGGAGTGGGAATAATAAATTATTCCCCTCCGCTATCCAACACTTTCCCTACTGTTGCACTCACTGGAGTGGGAATAGTAATTTTTACCCCTACGCTATCCAACACTTTCTCTACTGTTGTACTCGCTGGAGTGTGAATAATAATTTTATCCCCTCCGCTATCCAACACTTTCCCTACTGTTGCACTCATTGGGGTGGGAATAGTAAATTATTACCCTCCGCTATCCAACACTTTCCCTACTGTTGCACTCATTGGAGTGGGAATAGTAATTTTTACCCCTCCGCTATCCAACACTTTGCCTACTGTTGCACTCGTTGGAGTGGGAATAATAAAGTATTCCCCTCCGCTATCCAACACTTTCCCTACTGTTGCACTCACTGGAGTGGGAATAGTAATTTTTTCCCCTACGCTATCCAACACTTTCCCTACTGTTTCACTCAATGTAGTGTAAAATGTAGGTTTAAAAAATATTAAATATTTTAATATTATAATTTATAATATAATTTAAACAAAAAAAAATATGTTACAGGTGTATGTATATATATATATATTTATTATTTTTAATATATTTGTAACATTTTATAATTAAAATTATTATTTATTAATTATTTTTAAGTAAATATATATATATTACATTTTATATATGTATGTTTAATTTATTTTTAAATTACATTTACTTATAATTGTTAAAATGTACAAATAAATCTAAATATTTTTTTTAAGTTAAATGTATTAATTAATTTATTTTACATTATTTTTTATACATATAAAAAAAACGATATTTTGTACTTCGATATTTTTAACAACGATATTTTTTTTCAATATTTTTGTACTTACCATTATGAAGATAGGAGGTCGATATTTTTGACAACGATATTTATGTCCCGATATTTTTGTATCTCGATATTATGGTACTCGATATTCTGTCAGTGATCCGTGGTGCTTGGAGAAAGTGGTGGAGTAGTACCCTTCCTTTTCCTTGCTGGAGATCTGGGAGCCAATGATTCTAAAAGAGGAGGTACCTGCTCAGAAGGAAGCTCAACCTCCAGTTCTGCTCCAACATCAGGAAAATGTACTATTGCTGTCTGCCGATGCTGTCCACTTTGCTCTGTTTCCTGAAATGATTGTGTACTACTTTGCGAAAGGAACAAATCTAATTCAACATCACTACTCATCGGCGTTGACATGATTGCGGTGGCTGCCTCACTGACAGACATGGTCCTGGGCTCAGGTTTGGGTGGTGCTGTTGATGCAGGGGTGCTGCTCCCCGGAGGCTGGTGCAGCAGGCACAAGTTTGCCAAAAAAGGTTCTGGCCGGCATGCCAGTGGTAGAAAGTTGCTTCCTCTAACTGGCAATTTTCTTGGCAGCATCTTTCTTTGGGGCCATCTCCTTAAAACTCTCAGTTGGCAGTTGCACCAAGCTGCACAAACTGAAGTGATTTGAGGGCTGACGTGTGACTGCACAGGCCTTCTGTTTGGCAGTACTGCAGGTGATGTCTCTTCTCTTATGCACCTAAAAGCAAACAAGCAAGAAAAACATTAAGGGGCTTATTACGAAGTCGGTCGGAGACACCGTGGCAGAAACGGGACCGACCGACCTTTGGTCGGCGGTCCCGACCGTCCAATTATGATGCGACCGCATATGATATGGTCGCATTCCCAAATTTCCCTATGGGAGCTTGTGTTACGGCCATAAACCGGCTGTAACAGAAGCTCCCATTGAGAAATGGAAGATTGTGTTAATTTCTGCACCCCGTGGCAGGCACTTCTAGGTGTCTACCACAAGGTGCAGGTATTAACAGGAGGGCACCATAGGTGCCCCATCAGCCCCCAACCAGAGGCCGCAAGGAAAAGGGGGCCCTGCTAGGGGCCCCTAAACACGCTTTCTGACAGCCTTTCCATGTTGGAAAACGCGGTATGGAAAGCCTGCCGGAAACTGTGCATCGCAATCCGAACAGCGTGAAACGCTGTCCATATGGATTACGGGCTGGTTCCGACTGGCGACGGGCTCCTTGAGCCCGTCGGAAGCCAGCCGTAATGACCGGGTGGTTTTAATTCCAACCGGCTGTATTGTAATCAGCTGATCTGAAGTGAAACTGATGATCTTGGTTGTAAAGCCTTCGACCCAAGGTTGGAGTCTTCATGACCGAGATCATAATAGGCCCCTTTGTGTGAAACGTGGCATTGTTTGTACTTTGAATTAATACAGACGAAGACAATATTAGTGTGGTTGTTTTGTTAACTTAGATAACCAGTTTAAAGACACACCACCATTCTATAATTTCCCATCAGAATATAACACACAACATACAGAATGATAAAGCTCTTTCCTTTATGTTCAATATATTCTAAAGGAGACACCTGTAGCACTCGAGGAACCTAATGTGTAAATGGAATACTAATCTTTTAAAAAATAAATGATGCTAGAGTCTAAAGTGCACCTTAGCCAGGGTGGCCACCAGGAGGAAATTGAATTATATACCTAAAAAACTGAATGCTGTTGTGCAGCTGTGTGCCTATGGTGGGTGGATGGATGGATGATGGATCTACCAAGTTAAAACGGGAAGAAATAATTTACAATAAAAAAATGAAAAAAAGTTAAATTACAAAAAAGTTTTAAAAAGAAATTACATGTAAAAAATGTAAATAAAAAATGCAATAAAAAAAATAAAAAATTAAATTGAAAAAAAATAACAAAAATAAATTAAAATATAAAAATTAACAAAAAATTACAATAAGTGAAATTATCTTGAAGCATATTATTAAACTGATATCTCATCTGTCCATGCAAGCCTATGGCAAAAACACACTGCCTGGCTACACAAAATGGGCGCCAGCCACATGGTCACAACAACAACCAGCAAGGAGGCATGGCCACACAAAGAACACACACATGCAGGCCTATGACAAAAACACACTGGCTGGTTACACAAAATGGTTGCCAGTCACATGGCCAGAGCAACAACAACCAGCAAGGAAGCATGGCCGCAACAAAGAACACATGCAGGCCTATGGCAAAAGCACACTGGCTGCCTACACGAAATGGCTACCAGCCACATGGTCACAACAGCAACACTGAGCGAGAAAGCATGGCGTACAAAGAACACATGCAGGCCTATGGCAAAAACACACTGGCTGGCTACAAAAAATGGCCCAGCCACATGGTCACAGCAAAAACAACAACCAGCAAGGAGGGATGGCCACAACAAACAACACATGCAGGCTTATAGCAAAATCACACTGGCTGCCTATACAAAATGGCCACCAGTCACATGGTCACAACAACAACACTGTGCAAGAAAGCATGGGGAGCAACGAACACATGCAGGCCTATGGCAAAAAGGCCACCAGCCACATGGTTGCAGAAACAGCAACAACCAGCAAGGAGGAATGGCCACAACAAAGAACACATGCAGGCTTATGGCAAAAGCACACTGTCTGCCTACACAAAATGGCCACCAGCCACATGGTCACGGCAACAACAACAACTAGCAAGGAGGCATGACCACAACAAAGAACACGTGCAGGCCTATGGCAAAAGCACACTGGCTGCCTATACAAAATGGCCACCAGCCACATGGTCAAAGCAACAACAACAACCAGCAAGGAGGCATGGCCAAAACAAAGAAAACATGCAGCCCTATGGCAAAAGTACACTGGCTGCCTACACAAAATGGCTGCCAGCCACATCGTCAAAACAACAACACTGAACAAGAAAGCATGGGGAACAAAGAACAAATGCAGGCCTATGGCAAAAGTACACTGGCTGGCTATACAAAATGGCCGCCAGCCACATGGTCACAGCAACAACAACAACCAGCAAGGAGGCATGGCCACAACAAAGAACGCATGCAGGCCTATGGCAAAAACACACTGGCTGCCTACACTACATGGCCGCCAGCCACATGGTGACAACAACAACACTGAGAATGAAAGCTTGGGGAACGAAGAACACATGGAGACCTACGGCAAAAGCACACTGGCTGACTACATAAAATGGCCACCAGCCACATGGTCACTGCAACAACAACAATCAGCAAGGAGGCATGGCCACAACAAAGAATACATGCAGGTCTATGGCAAAAGCATGCTGGCTGCCTACACAAAATGCCCATCAGCCACATGGTCAAACAGCAATGAGCAGGAGGCATGGAAAACTAAGAACACATAAAGGCCTATGGGCAATGACTAAAAATGGCCCCTGGCCACATGGCCTGGGGAACAAAGACAGAAGGTGGCCTATGGCAAACACACTCACACAATGGGCAGACAAAGGCGGCATGATAACACAGAAAAAAGAGCATTAATTCTGCAATGCCAAAAACGAAAATGAACCGGGCTAAGAAATTTTACAACATTCCACATCCTCCAAAGGCATCAAATATAATTACCCCACCTATATAATGCTTGGAGAAAAAAAACTTGAAATACCCCCAAAAACACATTTTGCAATTTAATCCAATACAATCCATGGCTTAAATGATGTTTCAGTTCAACAGACACCACAGAAACAGTTGTATTTATGCTAAATGTTCCCATGACTCAGCTCATGCTTAGGATCTTAGAGCCTAAATGGGCGCTTATGGCCAAGACAGACCCTTAACTCAGGTCTCTCTGTTAATTTGTTGGCTCGTCCACCTCTACTACAGTACTGTGTATAACAGTTACTCGAGGTCCACCTCTCTCAGTATTTCGCTCTGGGAGCAACATGTTGTTTCTGAGATTCTGGTCACTTTCTATCAGAAGGAAAACTGTTGCTTCTTCTGGTTTTAATAAGGTAGGATTGTACATTTGCAACACCAAGAAATTGTAAAAAGTTTCATGTGCATTTTTTAGCATAAAATGAAACAAACAATGCTCAAATCATTTATTTTCACAATTCTAGCACTTGTTCCTAAGTAAGTCTATGTTCTCTTACTAACTGCCATTGTTATTAGAAGAACTCCACCTGTCAGGCTGAATGCAGCAATTACTGTGACTGTCTTGTCTTCTTCTTCTTTGACCTCTGCTGGTGTGAGGCAGCCATGGCCGAATGGCACACTCTGCAATTACAAAAAGGAGCATGTGCACTGCTCATCCATTCAGTTCATGCAAAGTGAGTCTTTTTCAGGGCCCCTGCAGGTGCTTCAGTAGATTCTGATGCTAGGAGTCTAACCCCTGCACCTCAGGGTATCGGACAAAGCTAACAGCAATCTCCCTATGCTTTAAGAGCTCCTGCAGCCCGAATAAGGAGTGATGCTGGAACAATTTTCAGACTAGCGGTGCTGCCATGTGAAAAATCCAAGTATCACACAATGAACAAGTGTCGCAATTGAACCTTGCCCATTCAGCAGTGGAGTCGTAAAGGAGTAATGTGAAGCTGGTGTTGCAACAGATACTACTGAGAAGGGGTGCTAACGTAAGTGGAGTTGTTTTGTTAGCAATTCGAGAGTGTATTGAGGGAGGCATTTATTTAGTTGATTTTTTTATTTATTTCTTTTAACTGAAAGGACATGGGACCTCTGGTGTGTTGAAACTTTAATGCCTGGAAGGGGAGAAGGCAAACAGATAAGTATAAAGAAAATATACCTAATAACTTGAGTAATAGGGTTTTTTGCTCTTTGATGGTATTGTCATTTTTCACAAACTGGTTATCAACACCAAAGAATAAAGAGGACCAAACTTAATACTGAAAGACACACAAGTCACTTGTACCCTTTTTTCTCTTCATAAAAATATGCTTGGCATATCAAATGGTGGTAACTGTGGTGGTCATAGTGGTGGCAATGTTGGTCATATTGGTGATTGTGATGGCAATGATGGTGATACTAGTATTGTTATTGGTGTTACTGGTGGTGATGGTAATTGTGAAGCCGGTGGTAATGCTAGGACTGTGGTGACAAGGGTGGTGATATAAGGTTGGTATTAACAATGGCGGTGATAATGATGGGGGTGATGTTGATAGTCATACCTTGGTGGAACTAATGTGGGAGGTGGCAACAGTGTTGGTAATGGTAGCGGCAAAAATGGTGGCAGTAGTTGTTGTAATGAAAGGTGTGGTAATGGTGGTGGTGAAAGTCATGGAGGTGATGGTAGTGGCAGTGGTAATGGTATTGGTCTAGGTATTAATTGTAGTGAAAGAGCTGGCAATGAAAGTGATGGCAATAACAGTGCTAGAGATGATGGTTGTGGTGATAATGGTGGTGATAATGTTTCTAAACAAGTT
Organism: Calotriton arnoldi; assembly: GCA_963921515.1. Taxonomy (NCBI): domain Eukaryota; kingdom Metazoa; phylum Chordata; class Amphibia; order Caudata; family Salamandridae; genus Calotriton; species Calotriton arnoldi. Next base: position 1,285,147 of record CAWUFW010005263.1, on the reverse strand, counting down.
TGTGCTAATGGTGATTGTGATGATAAGGGTCGTAATGGTCTTTGTAATAGTGGGTTGGTAATGGTGGTGGCGTCCAAGATTTCAGCCCTTGAAAGAACTTCAAAAGCTGGACGTTTATTAGTGATAGAGAAGAGGGATGCCAGACCGAAAGACTCAGGGGCATATTCACAAGGACTTATCGCCGAGTTATCGCCACCTTAACGCATCAAAAGTGGAGATAGATTTAACGCCCCATTCACAAGCGGGTGCCAACTGCAGACATCGCCAGTATTCCCACGATAACTGCCACAAATTTTACCCCCACGGGTGACACCACCAACTAACCCTAATGAGATGCAGAGTAGGCGTTCCCGTGCAAAAACACACGAAAACACCACTACACCACTTTCACAACCAACTGCCAGATCTGCAATGCGAACCAAAAACAGGCGATAAGCCGCGGTAGCAGCAGGGAATTAACACCTGCCTTTTGCCAGTGTTAAGCAGGACGACTACCTGCAGCATGAAAGGGAGCCCAGCCAAGAGCCACATCTGAAGACCCACAGATGCCATGGAGACAATGAACATGCAGCTCGGAGACCCATGAGGGCCACAACACCCACCGCCACCACTCCCAGGCCCCCCCAGACCCCCCCGGACAAACACATACCGTGCACGACACAAGAGCCACAAAAAGCACATGATGTCGCACAATGACAAAAAGAAACACACATGTGTGGTCAGAAGAACGAGAAACAGTCACTCATCATTGAAGTAACAACCAAAAACTTTATTGAAATACAACACAATACACCAATGCGGAAGACTCCTGTTGGGTCCGTCCGGGACAACCTTGATGTCACAGCCTGGGAAAAAAAGCACCAAATCAGAACGTTTGTCATGCGCACATCAAAGGAGCGAGACACAGAGAAACAGAGAAGGAAAGAAAGGCAGAGAGAGAAAGAGAGAGAAGGAAAGGAAGGGAGAGAGAGAGAGATGGAAAGGAAGGGAGAGAGAGAGAGAAGGAAAGGAAGGGAGAGGGAGAGGGAGAGAGAGAGAGGGAGGGACACTGCCACCCCCACGCACCCAGGCACCACTGCTCACTTGCTGCCACCGGTGTGTCTCCAACCACGTGCCGGGATACACTGCAAGCCACCAGGTCTGCAATCTGTAATCGAGGCCAGAGTCAATCATGGCAGAGTCCATCTCACTGCACACAGCAACAACGCCTGTCTGTCCTGCGCACACATGCAGCCGCACCCTACCCCCTCCCGCCGGCCAGCACTGGCTGTCCACACTTGCGCACCCATGCCCCACTGCTCACCTGCCGCCAACGGTGTGTCCACCAGTGGGCACACCATGTGCCCGTGCAACCTCCAGGTCCCGGTCCCGCCACCATGGCATGCTCCACATCATGCGGACCCGCACCGCGGACCAGCAGGTCCCACACATGACGCTGAGTCCTGAGGCATCAATGGCAGAGACCACATCAGTGCACATGTCATCATCGCAGGCTGCACACCCGCTCAGCAATTTCGGTGCCACTAACCCTGTGCAACCCCAGTCAGCGCCACGTGGTGGTAGGCCCGTGACGGCCGCTAGGCTTCGGGTGCCACTAACCCTGTGCAACCCCAGTCAGCGCCACGTGGTGGTAGGCCCGTAACAACCGCAAGGCTTCAGGTGCCACTAACCCTGTGCAACCCCAGTCAGCGCCACGTGGTGGTAGGCCCATGACGGCCGCAAGGCTTCGGGTGCCACTAACCCTGTGCGCAACAACTCATGGGCCCTTTATGATTGAGAATCGTGGAACGTCGTCATCCAGTCACCACCGGCAGTGGGGAATGTGACGTTGTCGGCCCCTTATATTGGCAGGGTTACATGGCCTGTGACGCCTGTGCCGGATGGGTGTGGTGTGTGTGCAAATCTGCCCTCAGGGAGTGGCCGTGACATGCTGACAACTAGACCAGTGACCTGCAGGCCACTAGCGTGTACACCTGCGACATGTAGCTATGTGGGCCCCCCCTCGGATCGTAAGCAGAGTGGTCTAGCCTGGCGTATGCCGGACCAGCGCAGGGCTTGCAACAATGACTCGGGGGCTCTGGGCGTGGTTCAGTCCATGTCCGGACAAGGAAGTGACTAATGCGTGTGTCCCTGTTGTAGTGTCTACGGCACCCGGAACGCAATCGGCAATGTAGCACACTGTGACTGGAATCCCACTAGATGAGCATCATTGACGTTAGGGGGAATCACTGTCCCTACATTCATCCACACATTCATACATGAATGAAGAAAGACATGACACAGCAGTGCGTTTCTGAATGTTTAATGCACATCCAGTGGAGTTTTGCAGCTGGAGCAGTACAGGGCCATGCCAACCCCACTTCACAATATGGGCCCGTGGAGGGCCAGCCAGAGTCCATCCGGGAATGACAAGTACTGCGGAAGAGGAAGGGTACAGTCCGCAGTCTGGTCGTTGTGTCATTGGTCACCAAACAGGATATGGCAGTCCATGTCGCGGTCCAAGGTGAGTGCAGCAGAGTGTATCGGGGGTCAGTGGAAGGTCATGGGGCTATGTGCGGCACCAAGCAGCAACAGGCCAGGTGGCGGAAATGAATGCTAGTGCCTCCTTCTGAACTCAATCCCATCCACGTCCTCGTCCTCGGATGTGTGCTCTGCCCCACCTGTGGGTGTTGCAGTTCCGGCTGCGGCACTGTGTGCCACTGACACATCAGGGGCCGGAGGTGGATTGTCGGCCGCACTGTGTGGCAGTGACACATCAGGTGCCGGAGTGGAGACGCCTGCCGCACTGGGAGGCACTGACACACCAGGGGGCGGAGATGTGGATGGTGTGGGAGCAGCAGCATTCATCTGCGCCACGCCTTGTGGCAGCAATGCCATGATGAGGATCTGCAGGGCATGGTAGATCCCAGCTACATTTTGCTGATGTGCGGCGGTGGCTGCCATCCTTTCCGCCTCCATCCGCACCATGTCCTCCATGAGCCTCCGCATGTGTGCCAGCTCACGGCTGGGATCGCTGGAGCCACTCTGAGCGGACAGGTGTTCTTGTCTCCGAGTCATGACTCCAGCGATGTCAGCCAGGGCTCGTTGGAGACCATGGAGCGGCCCGTGGGTGTCCGTTAGGGACTGGAGGTGGTCCCTGATGGGACCTAGACACCCATGGATGGCATCAAGTTTGGTAGCCATGAGGTCGAACCCCACCGCACCTGCTCAGCTGTCTCCCTCTGGCCCTCCAGCACATGGCGTTGGAAGGCCGGGGTTGTGGGTGCCTCCTGCTGGGTGGTTTGTGGAGTGGGTGGGGTCTCCTCGATGCAGCTGGGCTGCCCTGATCCTGGAGGTGAGTTGCGGATGATGTCAATGATGTGTTGGAGGGCTTGGGTGTCGATGCTGGGGGTGTCCTCCTCGTCATCAGTGAAGAGTGGCTGGGACTGCTCTGCAGGAGGTGTTGACGGTGCCTCTGCAATGTGAAGGGGAGATGCTGTATTACAATGTGTCCACATGTATGTAGTCGCATGGTACATGTTCACATTCAGACAGCATGGCATTGTACATTGTGACAGTCTGTAGATCAGGGCCATGATCCAGAGTCATTGTGGGTGTGCACTGTGCTCTGCTTGATTGTGCATGTGTGCCATTGTGCCATCTCCCCCGGTCCCTCCAGTACCTGGTGGTTACTCACCCTGTTGCTGTTGTGTTGTGTCATGTCAAGCAGTGTCCGGTCCCCCGACTCCTGCCACAGTCTCCACACTGATGACTGTCGACACCAGCTCCTCCATGTCATCCAGCTCCAGCTGTGGCGCTGGGCTCCCACCTCCAGTCTGCATTGCTGCCTTCTGGTTGCCTGCGAGTTTCTCCTTGGTTTTGCGCTTGATGTCAATCCATCGCCTCTTGACCTCGTCCATTGACCTCTTGTGCTCTCCGACGGCATTCACCTTGTCCACGATGGACCGCCATATTCCATTTTTCGTGCCCAATGACACGTTGGAGGTGACGAACAGTTCTTGATGGTGTTCCATCACTTCCGTGACCAGGATCCTATTCTCCTGCGAACTGAACTTCATCTTCCTCTTCTTCTTGTCCTTGCCCTTCCTTGTCCCTGAGGTCCCAGGCTGGTCATCCGGGGTGCTTGTGGGGTTCTGCTCGTCCTCTGCGCCTGCTCCGGCTGTCTCCATGGTGCTTCGGTGTTGGTCATTTTGTGTTTTTTCTACTTTTGTAGTGATTTTCCCGCCTGCCGTGTGTGTATTGCAGGCGCTGCTTATCGCTGATTTCCTCATCGCGGTTTGGCCCATCGCATGTTTTTTTGCGTTGGGGTTTGGGTTTTTATCACCGTCGCGGTTGTTGTATCGCGGACATTGTCCGCGTTTTCGGGAGACTATCGCATGGTTCCCCCGTGTTGTGAATTCCACGTTAACACTGGGTTATTTTCCCGCGATAGACTGCGATGTGAGAAGTTGCATTAAGCGAATTTGGTGATAGTTAACACACGTTCTTGAGAATATCCCCCTCAGAGAAGGACAAATTAGGTGACAGAGACTGCAACATTCTAAACAGCCGCGGTCCGTGCAGGTAACAGCGGTGGCGTGGTGGGGCCGGGTAAGGGGGGATTTCGAGGGACAATGCAGAGGGAAAATTAAATAAATAATTAATTTTCCCTCTGCAACGTCCCTCGAAATCCCCCCTTACCCGGCCCCACCGCTGTTACCTGCACGGGCCGCGGCTGATTCTAAATGAGATGTCTCACTTTGCGTGTTTTGCAAATTTGTAAACACACACCAGACAGATCTCCTTGGGAAACAGCGTCATCATGGTTTCCCTTTTCAGTAATGACTTGCATTGTGAAGTGTTGATAGTAAGATGTTCTTTGAAAAATAAATGGAAGGAAGGTAAGTGCTGTGAGGAGGTCACATTTTACATTCCATACAAGTTTTGATGGTTCGTAGGCAAAGTCACTTTATGCAACACTTATGTTAAACAAATGATCCTCGCTCTTAGAAGGCCCCCAACTGGCAAAGGCAATCCATTTCGCTTTGGCAATAATGTGCATGTGGCACTACTGGCCTTCCCAGTGCCTGAGGATTTTAAAATGCCACAGCTGGAGACCAGACATGTATCGTATACTTTATTTTCGGTCCATGGACCATAAAAGTGCATGTGCAACATACGTACCATACATAAAATAAGTTAAAGAAAGATAAAAAACCATCTAGAAACAATATAAAATTGTGTAGGACAAAACACAGATAAAAAAGTCAATCAATATTAAATTCATAGGTTGGTTTCTAAAAACGACTTGCGTGCCCACCACATAGAAGTTGAAAAGCGCAAGACAGCAAATACAATTGGGAGTTGGGTGTTATATTTCAATAATCTATAGGTCTCTTCACACCGCCTTGAGCCTAAGTTCCTACACAGTTGAACCAACCATCTTTCCCTAGCTATTTTGTATCCAGAACAGAAAAAAAGTACGTGGAGTTCAGTCTCCTCTTCACTACTGCATGCAGGACACCTTAAGGAAGAACTACGGTTCATTTGTTAGAGAATGCGCGCAGGGGAAGAGACCCATGCCTAAACTGCATGCATAATTTCCTGGCTAATGCTGGTTTACCCTCCCTGTAGCTCCTGACTAGTTGATTACGAGATATTGCAGGGCAGGCTACCTCTGGGTTGCTCCATAGGCTCTCACTACCTATGCTACGAAAGACTTCCTTAATGTATGCAAACCATGCCACTTTTCCTATACTCGGTAGTCCCAGTACCTCTTTTAACTCTGTCCTGAATTCAGCCAGTTCTGGGGTCGCCCACAATCGCTGCCAAAATATTAAGGGTCTACAGCCAATTTCCTCCGCAATCAGTTTTACCCCTAGGTCCAAGCGCAGTGGGGTGAGTGGGGAGCTCAATGGGAGGCCAAAAAGCTGCCGGATAAATTTATTCTCTGTCTTGTTTTTTGGATGACAGTGGCCCCACAGTTCAGCCCCGTACAAAACAGCACCCCTTAATTGGGTTTTGTAGACCTCCATGACCCGTCCTACAGGCTTATGAAATGAATTCCTATATAACTTAGCCATCCCTCCTGCTGTCTGCGCAAGCTTGAGGCTCGATTTATCTATTTGAGACCCCAGTCCATTTTTTCAGTTGGGGTAAGACCTAAATAATCAAAAACCGGTACCCTCTCCAGTTGAATGCCATTCATATACGGATTGGGACGGGACGAACTAGCCGGATTGAAGACAATGTATTTTGTATTCTATATATTAATCTCCAGCCCCCTGCTTCTACAAAAAGTTCCAAAGCCATCAACGATCCGCTGGATACCCATCGGAGACTTAGAAGGCAGAAGAGTGTCATCGGCAAACAGCATTGCTGGCATTTTTCTGTGCGCTAGCTTCGGGCGTCTATGTCTTTTATCCCATTCAATACATCAAGTGAGTTCCCCATGCTTCCCATATCTAAATTGGGCGTAATTTTCTTCATGTAACCTCTTTAACATATTCAGAAGATAGTGGGGAACTCCAAGATCACTTAGGACCACCCAAAGTACATCCCTTGGCACCAGCGTTTTTTAGGTCCATAAAGACCAGATAAAGACTACCACCTTCCAAATACACCGTTTTCTAGTAGAGGAGTTGGAGCCTGAATATTTGGTCAATAGTGGATATTTTTTTCCTGAAACCAGCTTGGAGTTGGCTCATAATTTTTTGTTCTTCCATCCACATCTGCAGGCGATCCAACATTACCCACAGCAAAAATTGTACGGGTTACATCAATTAGACTGATAGGTCTATAGTTGATGGGCGGAAGTTGGGACCCTTTTTTATAACTGGGAAATCTCGGCTCCAGCCCATGTTGCGGGGATTTCCAACCCTTGCAGTATGGCATTAAATAGCACCCATAGATATGGCCCCCAGATTTTTGGCTCGGTACGAAAAAGGTCCCCTGGTACCTTGTCCAATCCTGGGGCTTTGCAGGGGTCTATTTTGCTTATGGCACTAGTTACTTCAGTCAAAGTAAGCATGGAGTCCTGTATGTAAGAGTTTTGTGGTGGCTTCAACGCTGGTGCCACACTGTTGGCCACAGTCTCCTGCAGAGAATATAGGGCCATGTTAAAAGTGTAGAAAACATACTTTAAAGGTGGCCCCACATTGTCTGACACAACATGCATTGCATTGTCAAGTTGTGTTACACAACCCGGCAGATATCTTAAAATAATTGTGGCAGGGCCATGCGGTGTGCCATCTTGAAAGTATGGAAAACATTGTTTTCTGTAAAACTGCATTGCATGATATGTGACGATATGCACATAAATTGCATCACACAACACAGCAGCCATCTAAAAAGTATGGAATATGGCAATACTTTCTACACAATGAACATGGTTGATCACTGCTATTGGTTTTGCCACTAACATGGCATTATAAAAGCATCCAGCGTTGATAAAATGAATCACAGCTATCAACATGGAGCCGGAGAGGGTCAGCAGGAAGAAAAAAATAACACAGAAGTACAGGAGACTGCAGTGGGACAACATTCCATAGCATTACTTAGACCACCATCTGGTCCTTGCACATGATGGAGGAGCATGAGGAGGGAGGGTGCGAGGCAAGGGATGTGGTGAGTAGGGGAAGGGAATATCCAGGGCATCACCAAGGCTTCCATCTGGCACCTGGCATCTCGGAGAGGAGCATCAAGATGGAGGATGGGAGGGGATAGATGGGGGGAGTAAGTAGGAATCAAGGGAAAGAGCATGAGAATGCACCAAAGAGGAAGACATGCACTCCCATGGAGTACTACAAAACAAATTACATTAAAAACAAATGTAGTTACTTGGGATCTGCAATTGAAGGATACACGTTTCCCAAACAAATTGAAGGGTAAACAAGCTGTGCTGCATGGGTGGGACTTACGCAGAATAGGGAGGAACACCATCCAATAAAGAGGCGGGAACTGAGACTGACAAAAAAGCCATCTAATCATGAGCAATTGCCTACACAAAGATCATTTTGTGTAGTATGGATAAAGTGCTGTTGGTGACAATTAAAGCTGCCTCTAGCGAGAACACAAAGTTTAAATATTTCTGATGAATAAGATGTTTGTACGTCAATGATGACAAATTACATAGTACAGTGGCAACTGAAATATTTAACAGTTCAACTTGGGCACTTTGGCAAATGCAGAGATTTTTGTAATAACTACCAGACGTTTGGAAGCAGCAGAGTATATGGGAGCAATTGATAAAGAGGTGAGTCATCACATCTTCAAATTAGAATTGGATATTGTTCATCTCTCGCCTCTTACATACCTAACAATCAGAAGAGTTTTGGCAATTTCTGGTATACTGAGTTGCATTATTCCACACAATAAGCTATATATATTTGGAAAATCGGCCAGAAGAGCTAATTCAAGTGTAGGTGAGGTAAATCCTGTCAGTTTACACCTTAATCAGAATGTATTTCTGTTTTTAAAAGATGAGCGATGAGTCATCGTTCAACAGCTTGGCTTGAAATAAACATGATTTTTAATATTGTGATTCATATTTTTTCATGCGCTTGTATATACTCAAAGAAGACAGAAAAATGTATTAAGCTTCAAAACGTCAGTTAGATAGTTTCAGTAGAAATTTAGTAACAGCTAACTTCACTCTTCAAGTCATACGAGAATCAGGGTTTGCTTAAAAAAATATGTGACAAAATAAATGATGAATTAATAAAAGTAGGAACGAGCAAAACATTAAATTAAAGAATGAAGGAAAAAACGAATGGGCACATATAGTTGTATAGAACTTCTGTGCATACTTATTTCTGTGGAGTGGCTCTAAAGAAGACTCTGTAAAGGTAAGTACTGGGTTGATGGCCAAAAAAGAGGTTGTTAGCCAAACTGTGAAAAATCTTGCAGTGCTCATTCTAAGGCAGAGGTGCATGACCTGAAAAATGTCTTGCTACTTTCGAGCTACAGTGTGCTCAACATAACTGAAGGAAATTATTTTTGAGAGAGGAGGAAGCATCCAATAATAAACTTATTTCATAAATTATCTTTGAGAGTTGCTGTGGATGGACATTTTGCTCAGAGGTCTTTAAAGAGATCTGGGAATTGATAAGATGTAAATATATCTATTTCTGAGTTGATGCAATGAATTCCCAGGATCACGATGACCCAGATTTACTATGGTCCTGAATACTATTGGGTTGGTGTATTCTGACCCATGTGTAAACTCCTGTTTGCTCACAGGTCAATATTATTAAGTTATTGCATTCAATAATTATGGGATGCTTTAACTAAACTTTGTTAAAGTTTGGCAGGTCAAACCTCTGAACATTTAACAGGATAATGTGTACGGTATGTAGATCAAAGCAAACACAAGGAGATGATGGAAGGAGTGCTGAATCTTTTCAGACACTCACCCCCAGTCACAGATCTGGGTGGAATCCATCATCGTTCTTTAGCTCACTTCACCACCCCAGTTCAGACCCAGCTATATGCAAATCAGTCTTGACCCTGTGCCTCATGGGAACAGCCCAGCCCGAACTGCCAAGCCAGGTCTTCCCTGGACTGGAAACAAGCATCCTGGGACCGGTTTCGGGGTAACACCCCTCATCAGCCAGGCTAGCTTGAATCCTGTGGCAAAGTGAGCAAGGGACCCACGTCTGGGCATACCCTGACAACTTAGGGCGAACAAAGCAAACACAAGGAGATGATGGACGGAGTGCTGAGACTTTCAGACACTCACCCACAGTCACAGATCTGGGTTGAATCCATCATCGTTCTTTAGCTCACTTCACCGCCCCAGTTCAGACCCAGCTATCTGCAAATCAGTCTTGACCCTGTGCCTCATGGGAACAGCCCAGCCCGAACTGCCAAGCCAGATCTTCCCTGGACCGGAAACAAGCATTCTGGGACCGGTTTTGGGGTAACACCACTCATCAGCCAGGCTAGCTTGAATCCAGTGGCAAAGTGAGCAAGGGACCCATTCCTCGGCATACCCTGCCAACTTGGGCGAACAAAGCAAACACAAGAAGATGATGGACGGAGTGCTGAAACATTTCAGACACTCACCCCCAGTCACAGATCTGGGTTGAGTCCATCATTGTTCTTTAGCTCACTTCACCACCCCAGTTCAGACCCAGCTATATGCAAATCAGTCATGACCCTGTGCCTCATGGGAACAGCCCAGCCCGAACTGCCAAGCCAGGTCTTCCCTGGACAGGAAGCAAGCATCCTGGGACCGGTTTCGGGGTAACACCCCTCATCAGCCAGGCTAGCTTGAATCCATGGTATGTAGATTACCATGCAGATTTTAGTGAAAAAAACACCAAGATCCGCCTGTAGTTCTTCGAAAACGTGCAATAGGTGCTATTTATTGCACCCAATAAATAACGTAATCTGGGGTATGGTTATTTATGCAGTGCAATAAATGGCACCTTCACTCCGAATCAGGGCCTACATATTTGTGTAGGTGCTCGCATGATGCTTGAAGGTGCTTGACAGTGCAAACAGCAATGTTGACCAACCTTAAGAAAAAAAAAAAGTTGAACTGAAAGTTGACTCAAGTGCTGTGCAGCAATTACTTTGTGCCACTGAGCGCCATGCAAATTATGCAGGTGGGACGTATTGGGATGAAAAGGTGCAAGCAGTGCAAAGCCAGATTGACAAAAATAAAGTGACCAAGCTTTCATGAAATCCTAATGTCAAAGGAAACCAGGCACATACCAGGGGCAAGGTGGACTTCATTTACGGGTTATTTAAGCGTTGCAGCTGAAATCCCTGGCTTCTCCCTTGCGACATCTGATACTGCTTTCGTGACCCCTGGCCTCAATTGTTATTTTGTGCTGCCACTTATTGTAAGGGATTGGGTTCTTATATGTTCCGCCCATGAGACTATTGTTTTCTTTCTTTTAAGACCACATATATTCCAGTCAACAGTATTTCAGAACTTCGCAGGTTCAAGAAGTTTGGAGAGCTGGAAAACCTTCCGTGGGTAGCCATGCGCTTTACAATTCTGGTAAATAGAAATAGTGACTGTTATCACCGTCACTTGTGGAGATCCAATATGACCTCAGCGCAGTGCAGTGCAAATATTTTCTGCAGCCTAAGCAGGGTAAGTCTGCCTTATGTCCCTGGCGCCATGCATTTGCTTGTTCGGGTGGGGCGGGCAATGCTCATCCTGGTGTGTGCTGCAGTGTGGCTCTCACTGCTTGACCAGCGCTGCCCCTTTTCCATTGTCTCTTGACCACTCCACTGCCTATGCCCAGGCTCTTCTCACATGTATATTACATGATAAAATAAACCAAAATTGGGATAAAATACTCCAAACAATCACATTGAGTAAAATCAGATAACACGCTTCAAGGAAATTCTTGCACCACAGACTCATTGTTTATGCCTCTAGTTCCATCCATTTCTGCCTTTATTCTGAGCCTTTGGACTTTGTGAGTTACAAACACAATCTATCCCTGACCTTGCACTCCCAAAACGGGAAAATGTGACTGTCATCCCCATTTTCAGAGCCCATTTTCATCACACTTATCCTGAATGCCGTGTACAGAGCAAAGATCCATGTGCAATCAGGGTTTTCAACCCAGCTCTGGTACAAACCACGGTCAGCACTCAAGAGACAATCAGCTCTTACTGGAGTGTTCATTTTGTTCAGAAACTCAGAAATAGTGATCTATCTGGTGGCAAAAGCAAACAATGCAGTCCATATGACAATTGCATACTATTTGGAAACATTCTTTGAGTTTCCAAACACACATACAAGAGTTTCTGTTATGTCATTGTTCTACCTTCATGTTCTTGCTTCTAACATGACATGTTTTTGCTATGTATTACATGATTTGTACTTGTCTCGAGACCTTGAAATCTGTGCCCTTCACCATTTCTGCGATCTGCTTTCAGAACTTTCTCGCCAGTCGGTGCTTAGGGCTAGTCCCTGCAGGATGCTGGATGGTGGGCTTGCTTTCCTAATGAAATCAATTATTTTTCAGTTTCTGATAAGCTACTGAACTTGTGGACGTGAACAGCCGCTACACGGTTTGCTTGTGGATTGTAAGAAAAGATTCGTAAATAATGCAAAATGAATTGCCTGCAATTAATGCAGATTTTTCTGCTTCAACCATTGGTGACTGGACAATAAAAGACTTGAAATCAGATGGTTGACTTACGTTTCCAAAACATTTGGAAACTTTATGGCTGGAATTTGAGGCCCTTGATTAGATCACATGGAATACAGGTTGAAGTAAATTGGAAACAACACTGCATTAAATATCATGTAATGGGCTATCTAGTTCCCTCTAAATTTTATGCCTTGAAAAAGTACCCATGTTTTTGGGATGAAACACATTGGCTCTGTCCTTGTCCTCTGTCTTAAGCATATCAAAGGTATAAAAGAATGAATACACCAAACAGATTTTGTGTGATGTTTTGATGTCAATGTTTGAAACTCTTTTTTGCACTGGTCTTGTACTCTCTTTTGGGTATTAGATTAGACCTTATATAAATGTCTTTGCTATTGTACACTTGTGTTTGAGTGCTTTGCCCTTTTGTTGTGGAATTGATTGTAGTCCTGTTGAATAAGAGCCGTGGGTTGTAGATTAGCTTTTTAGAGAAACATACATCATTATTCGGACTCAGAAATTCCTGTACTGGTCCTTTTTGGGGCATTTTGGTGCATCCGTTTTGTGCAATCTTTGGCGAGGTACTGGATGGGGGGGTCCCCAGTTTGGGTGCCTTTTTAGGAATAGTTGAGTTTTGGTCATGGATCACCTGAGTTTTATTTTGTGGGTCCTTTAGATCTCCCTGCTCACTGTAACAGAGATGAGTGTTTTAGCAGGGTGATCTTCGTGAGTGTGTGGATGGCTCTTTTCACCTAACTGTTGGTTTAGGGGCATTGTCAGCTCTCTAATACCCTACTTTCCCTAATGTGTGTGTGTGTAGTTTGTTGATGCAGATGGAACCTTTTGACCTACACATGCGAGATGCGCCGTGGAAGGAACGGGGCATGTCACATTTTTGGAGGTTGTGGGTAATGGCAACGTGTCATGAGGACATGTGTATGCCTGTCTGGTCCCTGCACATGGTGTGCAACAAAGTTTTCCCTAATAGAGTTGGGTGTTTTGACTACCCCCTGTTTTGGAAGCTTAGTTTTTGGGCTACTTTTGGGCTGCTTTCTGCAGGTCATTGGGCACCTTCCTACGGTCTCATGAAGTGTTGGTTTTATTGTGGCATAACGGTGAGAGTTGAGAAGCTGCTCTTCTGGCCCCCGTGTGGTTTGAATGTGGCAATGAGTAGGATCGGGCCTATTGTTCTCTTGGACGATGTTCATGAGGCCCTGTGTTACTGGCTTCAACAAGCTTGGTGAGCATATCTGTGCACCTTGTGTGGGGGCTGCGATGGTCATCTACAGAACCCCTTTCCCTCCTGGTGCCCCTCTCTCCCTCAGATACAGGATGCTTTGGATCTGCCGCCCTCGGCGAGGATCAGGGACTTCTTATTCGGTGACACGCTACTTTTGCTGTTTTGGAGGGACATGATCCGATGAACAGACTTTGGATGTTTGGAAGCATTGGATGGAGGAGGAGGCAACATATCTTGCTTATGATGGGAGTTAGGTGTGCGGATGGGTCTTGTCGTGCTGTGGGTAATGGGCTGGGATGGCTAATTGCCCTGGTGTATTTCCCTGTTGACTTGGTGCCAAATTGTTGCTTATTCGTGCGTGGACTACGGAGTTCTATGGGGCATTTCGACATCCCGCCTGTGTGGAAAATCTGGCTTCCGGAGCATTGGATGTCGCCTTGTTTAGGAACTAAAAAGGGGGCCTCCATTAGTTGGAGGCATGTTGTTGAAGAATGGGGTCCCTTTGATTTGGTAATTGGACCCCGTTCTGATTGAACTTAGCTGAGGGGACCTGGGTGCCTGTTTTTATGCACTGGTCGGGGCACCACCCTGCCACCTCATTGGACTGCCCTCCCCCCGGGATGTGGCCAGCCAATCCCATCTGGGGGACCAGCAGCAGAGTGGGGCATAGGCCCTGGCAGTCACCCAAATGGCGAACTCTGGCATGGATTTCCGGTCGACATATCATATGGCAGCCCAAAGTCCTTCCTGAGGGCAAGTAAAGACTTTAGTTTTTGTTCCAATTGTTGCAACACTAGCCTTTATTGTTGGGATGAGTTTTCTGAAGTGAGTATGAAGTAGATGTGTTGTATTGATGTTTTCTTTTTTCTGCTTAGTGCACATTTGGATTGGTTGATTATGTAAAGGTATTGCCTCCCCAGACAGTCACCCTCTCTGCCATTGCTGTGGCTCCGGTCCATGCTGGGCTGGGTTTCCTGCCTACTGCTGTTGCCATGTGTTTAGCCAACCACCTGGTCCTTGTTGCGGTAGTGTATTTTCTGACTGATTTCCTTGTTTCTGAATGTGCTGTGTGCCTGGGTTGATCTGGGCTTGGTTTTGTAGACAGGGATTTTGCAGGGCCTGGCCCAGGTTTATTGAGCCCTTGTTCAAGATAAGCTTTCATGTGGCATTGGTCAATCATGTGGCCCATTCGGTGACAATAGTAGCACTCTCTGAGGTCTGGCCGCTGCTAGTCTCCCTGACCTCTGCTGTTATGACTGGGTGGAAAACCTCTGGGGTTCAGAGGCAGAGCTCCCTTTAAGACTGGTGCTATTGGCATGCTCGCGGCCAACCAGACCCCTCAAGGGTGGTCTTTTTTAGTTTATGTTGGACCAGCTTGATGGTGTCTCCTTGGGCTTGCTCCTGCTTTTCCCTGTCCTTTTCATGCTTCTTTCTGTAGTAATGTAATATGTGGGTCTGTATTTCCCGCCAAGGTTTGGTATCTAATCCTACTGCGCTATCTAGACCACTCTGTATTTCGGTGGGCAGTCCCTTTTTGAGGATGTTGAAGAAGAATGCAACCTTGGGACCTGTGTCGGTCCATGGCTGTCCTGTCTCCTGTCCCCATCGTTCCCTCATTCTGTCTAGAAAGTCAGTCACTGTTTCCCCAGGCTTGATGATTTCTGCCATCAATCCTCCTATAGTTGGAAGGTCAAGGAGCATTTCCCTCAAGGCCATCAATATATGGTGTCTAAATGAATTAAATGCGGTCACGTCATGCTCGGTGTTGGCCAGCGTGACGTCTGGGATGCAGGCTCGAGAAAACACTGTGTTAGTCTGTTCTTGAATGAGGCTGCTGAACAGGCTCTTGACATTGCCTATTGTTAGGTTGATCCCCACGGTGTTTTTCTCAAAAAATGTGATCCATTTTCCTCGCCCCATCCATCAATGAGGGCAGTTTGGTCTTGAGCCCCTCCTTGTCCATTTAAGACCATGGCACATAGATGCAGTCTTCTGTGATGGCCATGTCCTCTGGTTTGAAGGATCCCTTATCCAGCCAGGGTCTATCATACTGCCCCTCCCTTTCAGTCCAGCAGACTAGCAGGTGGCAGAATGGTCGCACAAAGGCCTCACCTTCTTCTTCTGACACTATCTCTCTAGGGGTCACCTTGTTTGACTGGTGCCTTCAGGGGGAGCGGCAGACATCCTCGTTGCTGCCCTCTCCGTGTGTGATACAAAAGGGGATGATGGACGGAACGTTTGAGCCAATCAAACACTCACCCCCAGTCAACTGATCTGGGTTTAATCCATCATCATTCTTTAGCTCACTCCACCACCCCAGTTCAGACATGGCCATATGCAAATCAGTCTGACCCTGTGCCTCATGGGAACAGTCCAGCCCGAACTGCCAAGCCATGTCTTCCCTGGACCGGAAACAAGCATCCTAGGACCGGTTTCTGGCATTCCAGCCGTCATCAGCCAGGCTTGCTTGAATCCCGTGGCAAAGTGAGCAAGGGACCCACGTCTGGGCATACCCCCGCCAACTTAGAGCGAACAAAGCGATACAAAAGGGGATGATGGACGGAATGTTTGAGCCAATCAAACACTTACCCCCAGTCAACTGATCTGGGTTTAATCCATCATCATTCTTTAGCTCACTCCACCACCCCAGTTCAGACATGGCCATATGCAAATCAGTCTGACCCTGTGCCTCATGGGAACAGTCCAGCCCGAACTGCCAAGCCATGTCTTCCCTGGACCGGAAACAAGCATCCTAGGACCGGTTTCTGGCATTCCAGCCGTCATCAGCCAGGCTTGCTTGAATCCAGTGGCAAAGTGAGCAAGGGACCCACGTCTGGGCATACCCCCGCCAACTGTGTGTGCACAGAGGTGCCATTCTTTTTCTCCTATCTCTTAATTGAGTTTGGGCTAGGTTACCCTGATCTCTTATTTCTTGGTCAGCCCCTCTCCTACGCTGACGGTCTGGTAAGGTTCGAGTTCCCAATAGGGGCCTCCTTTCTAATTCTACTTTAGGCTCCTCTACTCGTCGAGCCCAGGACATAGCTCCGCTCTCCTCTGGGGAGGATGCACGGTTCTGTTCTCCCTTTCCACCTCCCAGGCGAGAGTTCTACCTCTCTCTATTCTCAACCCACGCCTCTCCTCTAACTCCCACCTTGCTTGCCTCCTTTGCTCGGTGCTGGGTGTGGTTTCCCTTGGTAGGAACTTGTCCTCCAGCTCACTTTCTGTTGTTTTTTTCGCAGCCTGAGCATACCCAGGATGAGAGTACCTTGCGGCTCCCCCCTCGATGTCAGACCTCGGAAGGCTGGGACTTTTTTCCTGTCACTATCCAGAACCGCTATGAACCTCCCTGTTACCTGAGAGCGCTCTACTGGATGGGTTGGAGTGCATCATCCCTGTGCCGCTGGGGCTTGATGGGTTTAATATGATGGATGGGGGGTCGAACTTTGGGGAATTCTAGCACCGAGCCTGGGTGCAGCTGGAATTGCCGAGGTTTGTTGATCTGGCAACCTTCCAATCCTAGATCTGGTGGCTTGCTGCCCGGTGGCGGGCCCTCTGGCCCCCTAGACCGGCGGGTTGCTGTAACCTGGTGAAGGAACAACTGGGATGGCCAGCATCAGAGAGAGCACCTCAGTGCCGGTGTGTGGTGGGGGAGGTGCAGACGCCTTGCTTGCAGATTCAAGCACAGAATTGTAGGTTGCAGCCACCTCGAAGATGGCCCACAGTTCTAACAGTACCTCTCTTTTAGTCTTTTTCTATCCTACGTATTTAGTCTGAATATGCATCCTCAAAGTGTTTGATTATGTTGGTGTCGAAGGTTGACCCCTCTGGACAGGGGAAAGCGTGTGTCTTAGTGTGCGCATACCATTCACGGCTCAATTTATTCAACTTTTTAGCTTGGGTGGGGAATCTAGTTTTCATGTGGTTTAAAGGCGACTCCATGATGGGTTGGAAACTTTTTTAAGGGATGTACTGCACTTTTAGACTTATTGTGTTTTTTAAAAATAAATTTAAATCCAACTCTGTTCATGGGGAAAGACTATGTACACGGGGTTATGCCGTCAATAATTACTTTTACTACGAGCTCAGCTTAGGACAAAGATGCATCAAACACAGTTAGTACTTAAAACAACACATATGAAAAAACACAACCTGTAAGAAAGTGCAATGGTTAATTCAAAACATTATGAATTGTTGTTTAGCAACGAAACAGCAAAATGTGAACAAATTATGACTTTTTCATACGCACATAGAATCGTTAACTGGACATAACTTTCAACATAAAACCCAGCTGCTGTAATTTAGCAGCACCACAACATCAAAAAAATGAATCAATTGAGAAACCACAATGGAGATAAATGAGAAAACGTGACAGAAATTGAAAATGATGACTTTGTCAAAAAAAAACTTAGCCCGCTCCTAGTGCATGCTGCCTGGTGACAGGGGGAGACTCCTCACGGTACACAGAACTAATTGAGCCAGATAATCTGTCAATAGCATCTCTGAGACAACAATAGCAACAATTGATGTGGATAAGAAGTAATAACTCGACAACTACAGGCCCTCTTTGGCCAAGCACAAGCTACTCCTTAATCTCCAAGGTACCAAATGTTTCCCTAACTGCCAAATTGCACCCTGTTTCACACCCAGGGACTTAGCATACCATCTGTGTCATGCGCAGCGGTCCAAGCAAATAAAACCTCTCACTTCTTTCAGATACTACCAGTGTTTAAGAGACAGGTAATATGGAGAAAATCCCTTTAGGAAAAAATAATGTTTGTGTGGTATAGCATTTCGGGATATTTTGTAAAGCCTAAGCCATAATTTATCCCAGAATGCAATAGACCAGGAGCAAATCAAGTCGTATTCCCAGAGAAGTTCCACTTTGGATTTAGAACAAGAATGATTTGTAGAGAACATTTTTTATAAATATGGGAGGCTTTAGGTAAGGACTCTAATAAGCAAAAAGATGTTGAGGAAGGTGAAGAAAGTGAAGGAGTTTCTTCTAATGAGCAGAAAGCATCTAATACAATATTTTAATAAAGGGAAGAATTTCTTTTAGAAGAAGTTTGGGCAATTACATTTTTTTTTAAAGATATAGGAGCTTTATCATGGAATAAATCTGCTACCCAAATAATACCTTTCTGTCTCCAAGATCGCCACTATAGCGGTCAGGTAAACAACAGGTGTAAAAATGATGCTTCAAGATCAAGCCATAAGAGAAGAAAGGTGGAAGGAGCTTTGGATATCCACAAGGAGGCAGGCTGTTAACAAAAGGCTTTATGTTAAACCACCGTTTGCAAGAAGATCCTGGATTTTTTGTGCTTCTATAAAAATTTAGAGAGAAGAGAATCTACTTTTTGGAAATAACTGAAATGTATAGTAACCGGAATCATAGATAAGTTATATAATAATAGGGAGATAATCATAATTTTAATAGAGTCAAGACGTACATACCAAGAAAGAAACAAAGGATTCCAGGAAGGTAGTAACAATTCAACTTTAGTAAAACCTTCCTTGAGATTCGGGTTTATTGAATTACTAATAGATGGGGCAAACCAAATTCCCAGATATTTAATCCTTGCGGAGCTCCATTAAAATTTGTTGAGGGGTAGAATTTCAGTTTTAGCAGAATACATTTTGTAACGTGACAATGAGGAATAATGAGAAATTTCCTTGAGTAAAGCTGGTATGGAATTATCAGGATTTGAGATGAAGAAGAAGATGTCATCAGCATAAGCTGATAATTTCAATTGAAGTGCCCCATATTGAAAACCAGTAATTAAGTAATTATTTTGTATATGGGATAGGAAGGGTTCATGGGCTAGAATAAAAAATAACAGAGATAATGGAAAACCATGGCGTACCCCTCTCTAAAGGAAGGAGTATGGGGAGGTCGTCCCATTGACTAAAACTAAGGCTTATAGGGTAATTAATATAAACATTAAAAAAATCGCAGTAAAGGGATGAGGGATATAATCTTTGGGCCTAGGCCATGCCACATGATTTGAGCATAAAATTCCAATCAATCCTATCAAACGCTTTTTCAAGATATACTGTTGGAGATGTTAATGGATAATGAAAAAGGGAAGCTTTTTAAGGACATTAAAGAATGATCTAGTGTCATTTGAAAGCAAGTCACCCCTTTATAAAACCTGACTGTTCTTTGCCTGCTAAGGTGGGAAGCAATGACTCTATCATATAGCTAGAATTTTAGTAAAAAGTTTGTAATCTTCATTTACAAGAGAGATTGGTCTATAATTTTTACAATAAAAGGGATCTTTTCCTTCCTTATGAATAAGGCAAATTGTGGCTTCCTGAAATGTGCCCTGAGTCAAGCCAGTTGTAGAGATTTTTTTTTTTATAATTGTAATAGTCTTGGCAATAAAATATTGGAGAAATGGAGAAAAAATTCTATCAGGAACCGGGGTCTTTTTTCTCTTAAGTGTATTAAGAGGCTTAGAGATTTCCAATAAGGAGATATATGTCTCAAGAGAAATAGTATCTAAGTAAGAGTCAATACTAGAGGAGAGTGGGAGAGTTTCGGTAGTATATAGAGTCTGATAGTATTTAACAAATTTATTCAGTATGTCATTATCTTTAATAAATCGCAAATAGAATCAATACGATTGCGTTTTTGTTTGATTTTGTCGAGCAGTACTTTTAAGTAGAATGGTAGATGCAGTATTCATAGAATGCTCATTAAAATGGATTTTGGCTCTTATAAGATCTTTTAAGGCGTGCCAGATTTTGATGTTAAGTAATGATGTTCTTGTTTTTTAATAGTGGATAAAAGGGATTTATGTTCTTCAGCGAAGTGTCTCTTCTTTTTACCTACAAAATCAATAAAATAAAAACATCAGCATTCGCTTTGAAAGTGTCCCAAAGAAGTTGAGAGAAATCTCGTGATTGTCATGAATTGTAAAGAATTCTGTAGCAAAGAAAAGATAAAACAAAGGAAAATTGGAGTCTTGCAAGAAAGAATTATTAAATCTCCACCTACAGGATTTGGGTAGGAGTGGAAGAAAATCAAAGTCTGTAATCACTGGGGCATGGTAAGAGATTAAAATAGGACCTTGGGAAGATCGAATGATATTTTGTGATAAAGACTTACTAATAAAGATATGGTCAAACCTAGCGAGGCATCCATGAACAGGGGAATAGAAGGAGTAGTCTCTGGAGGACGGATTGCAAATTCTCCATGAATCAATTAGATGTTGTTGTTAGGGGTGGGAAGAACTCGCAGAGTTTCACTCTGTGGAATTCCACTGAGTTACATG
The DNA here is from genome assembly GCA_963921515.1 of Calotriton arnoldi. Taxonomy (NCBI): domain Eukaryota; kingdom Metazoa; phylum Chordata; class Amphibia; order Caudata; family Salamandridae; genus Calotriton; species Calotriton arnoldi. The sequence goes on along the minus strand of CAWUFW010005263.1, from coordinate 1,264,529 downwards.
AACGGGCAGAATCAGGCACGTCACACTGCTCATGCTGATTTTTAGCCAGGAGCTCGTTCCATGCTGAAAAATCAGTGCAAACAGCACCACAAGGCGTGCCAGAGGGTGCTGCTTCTTGAGTTGATTTTGCTTCCTCTCGAGTAGATTTTCTATTCAAGTGGCAGATTTCTGACCGCGAACATTTGCGACCACCCGCGTTGGGGAAATCTCACTGGCCCTTCTTAGCAACCAAAAATGGCACTAGGGGATGCCAAATGACGCTCGCCAACTTACCATGGAGAGCCGTACGCAAGAAACAACTCCACCACACAGCAATTGGCAGAATTTGTCCAGAACTTTGCATAACATGCAAACGCGGAGGGGCCAAAACTCAGCCAACTCCACCGGCGAACCAGATTTTATCACCCACCCCTAGTCGTTAGAGTAATAGCTGAATGAAATTGCTTATGCATTTTAGAAGATATCAATTTTACTGTGAATTGACGATCAAGGGAAGGATGCATAATCTGATTGCAATCGCCACCTACAATAAAATGTTCATCATCATATTGTAAACTTTGCTTAGAGATATCCAACCAAAAATAGAGGTCTGTTTGTGTGGGACCATAAACATTAAAATCTGTTAAGGGTATTTTATTAATAAGAGACACAATCATAGCATTCAACTTTTTGTGAAATAAAATAATTACACCACTATGTTTATGAGGAGACGGTGATGTTTAAACTGTACCTACCCAACCATGTTTGGGTTTTAAAGCTTCAAGGTCACTGAGGTGAGGTTCTCGGAGCAAAACTAAATCTGGGTCATATTTGTCTAGGTCACAAAGAATTCTTTGTCTTTTTATAGGATTAATAAATCCATTGACATTCCATGAGATTCCTCTGAATGTTATAAATAGTAACAGAACAAAAATCCATTAGGTCTTCATTATGAAAAAAGCACAAAAATATCCAAAAAGAATTTGAGAAGAAGAAGGCCAGACATAAGGAAGAAAATAGAGAGGAGATCACAGAAGGAAAAGGCATGATTAAAGAAGGGATAGAGAAGAAGGAAAGGAAAGGCATCAAAAATTAAGAGGTAGAGACAGTATATGCCAAAATAATGATGACTGAAGAGACATACCTTGATAGAGGGCATAAATAAGGATGGGGTGGTGACAAAACAAACAGAGGGTGCCACAGAAGGGGAACATGAAGCATCGATGACAATATATATGAAAACAAAATGAGAAAAGATGAGGACACCTGCAAAGAGAAAAAGAGATCAGAATCCAAACTAAGAATAATAACGAGGCTGAATACAGCAAGTATAACAACATTAAGAAATGGAATGACAATAGAGTAGAGAGAGACATCAGTAGCACATAAGGTAAGTATATGATATTAATTTTTAGAAGGAACCAAAGTATCCCAAATATCAGAGGAAACATGTTTTAGAAAGTTTCGAAGGTCTGCAGGATTTTAGTAATACTCTTGTCCTAAATTGTGTCCTTAAAGAGGCATGGATGAAGCAGACCATATCTGACTCCTCTTGGCGAAATTGGATATGCTGTGTGAAGATGTTGGCCAAGTTAATGTGCACGTTGAATATTAATGACAGTGGAAGATGGTAAGTCTACTGGTTGAGATAAAAAAAAGCTGTAAAGAAAAAGAACCAGATCTGTGCCTTCAATGCTTTCCGGAAGACCACAAAAGCTAAGATTGCTCCGCCTATTCCTATTTTCCAAATCCTCCTTTTCAAGTGTGAGATGAGCCACCCCCTTCTCCAAAGTAGTTATTTTATGAGTTACATCTTGTACATTGCTAATATGTTGCTCAATTATCGAAACCCTCACCTCAGTATTAGACCATTGGTCATCTAAGTGCTGTAAGCGAGCATAGATTTCTTCTACAAAGGGACATAGTGCTCTGATATCATCAAGTAAGGATTCCAATGTAATAGGTGATCGCGACTTTACAGGAGAGGGAGGGTCTTGTTTGACTCGTTTATGAGTGGAAGGAGGAGTTTGTGTCTTCAAAGTAGGTGAAGTTATTGTAGATCCACTCACCACACATTGGCAAGTAATGTAGGAGTGAGAAGTAAAAAGTCACTTAAGCAAGTGCAATAAATGTATAGTTTGTGAAAGGACTGTATTTTGAGGAGACTTAATAAATATGAAGACTAATGGACCATAAGCTGTCTTTAGGATGAGCCACCAGAGTCATTAAAAGTAAAAGTCATATGCTGTACCTTCAAAATGAATTGAGTTCCATTGTGAGGGAGAAAATGCATCGACTCAGGGGTGCTAGAGGAATTCAAGATGGCCGCCGCACAGCTACGTGAGGAGAAAATATGAGCATTGTGTGACTGCAGTGGGAGTGGGCACTTAGGAAAGGTAAGAAAGGCTCTCCCCTGATACCGAGACCTTCCGAAGCTTAAATCATTTCATTGCAGGGTGATTATGGTGGAATGGACGGCGTCCTTATAGGAAGATTTCTGCCACAGCACAGAGCTCTTAGCTCAGACAGCCATCTTCTGCGGCAGTAAAGCTCTGCCACCACAATGATTTCATTGTTGTTCCCGGAAATGATCCATTTCTGAGAACATTGGCCAATATGTAGCTTCTTTAAGAATGTTGGCTTGTATTTGCAACTTTTAGAATTGTAAGATGAAACTATTAAGAATGCAAAGGATTCTGAATGCTCTGTGGCATCTGTGCATGTGCTTGCTGGTGATAATAGACATTTTGGCCATGAATGTTTAAAGCAGGGCCTATGAGTCTGTTGGTAAAGAGTAGAAATTATTTTCAAGCAACATCACGTGTTATAGATGTGGTTTGAGTAATCGTGTTGGTAGTTATGTGAATTGCCCTGTTCAGGGTATGAGGTGCAATATATGTAAAAAAGTGGGTCATTTTATGTAGGTTTGTAAGAATGTGGGTACATCAGTAAGAGTGAGAAATATTAATAGTGATGGGCATGATGTTACTGAAATTGTCAAATGTGATTTTGACTGTAGCGGTGAATAGTGAGAAAAGTATATTTACATACAAAAAAGGTTCATTTTGTAAAGTACACATTGGTATTATTGAAGTGCATATCAAACGGGTTGGGGCTTGCCAATAACCATGTTGTCTGAGTGCACGTTTAACAAATTTTGGGTTAGCCAGCATTTAAAGTATTTTGATGTTAAAGCAGTTGCATACAGTGAGTACAAAATTAAAAACTTTATTATTTTAGGATCTCTTCGAATTTTTTAGGAGGGCTTTTTCTTCTAAACATATATAGTGCAGTTGATAGCAGAGTCATCACCAGTTGGGCTGACCAAGGAATGTTAGGAATTGTCCAAGAACGAATATTCCTGTAATGATTGTTTAACATAAAGAAAGTGACTTGCATAAAATGTTTGAAAATTATAAAGAGTTTAGTGATAAAGTTAGTATGGTGAAAGGTTTGAATACCAGAGTGTTTTGAATGAGGGAGCTGTGCCTGTGTCTCATAAAGTGCATGATTTGACATTGAGTGTTGGAGAGGAGTTGAAGTGACATCTAGAAGAGTTGTGTAAAAACAACATATTTGAACCCATGAATGCATGTAAATGGGTTAGTGCACTTGTAAAGCGAAACAAAGTGGGCAAATTTGACTTCAATCATTTAACAAGGGCATTTTGATGTATTGTCACCCTGTCACCAAAATTGAATAGTAGTTAACATTGATTGGTGAAGGAAAAGATTTCAGTACAATTTCTTTAAGAGCTGCTTAACACCAAGTGGTCTTGGAAAAAAAACTCCCAATTGCGTAGTACATTTATCACCCCATTTGGTACTTATAAGTACCTATGTTAAATTGGCATAAGTTGCCAATGTATTACAAAAACAAATGTATTATATATTTAAAGACATCCTGGGGTGCAGGCCTTTCAAGAGTTCCCTCCTGTGTTAGTGTGGAATGACTATATTGCGCAACACATCAAAATTCTTGACAGATTCTTTACATCACCTCAGTCACAGAATCACTGCTGAGGGCTTTAAACAAAAAGAAGCTCTCATCAAGACCGTGAGGGAGGCAATTGATGAGGATCAATTGAAGTTGTTTATTGGTCAACGTGATTACTATTACCTTTTTGTGAAAGATTATGGGACTTTAATGGAGCCATTGTAGCGTTTTTTAAGAAAGAATGAACAATGTATCTGGACTGGTAAAGAACAGCAACTGTTTGAGCAAATCAAGACTTTACTTTCAATATACCTGCAATGAAAAAATGTTTCAACCTGAAGGTCTATGGTCTAGAATGATTGAACTTGCTTATTTTGGTCAACAATAGATGAGAGTGAAGGTGGTATAGGGGCATTTTTTGCCAAAGAGTGGGCAGTGCTCAGCATACTATTACTTTTGCTTCAAGACTGCTAACAGATTTTGAACAAAGATATAGCACTATTGAGCATGAGGCTTGTTCATGGGACATAGAAATGTTTAAGATGGTTCACTGACACAATATTGTGGTTCACATCAATAGCGTGTAAAAAATATAATTTACCACAAAATCATATTCCTATACTTATAATGGTAAGTACAAAAATATCGGAAAAAATATATAGTTGACAGTAAATTCATCCAAACATAGACGAAAAAAGCAATTTGTTTTTGATATAGAGTATAAAGTAGTAAATGTTAAATATTTTAATATGTAAATTTAATATAATGTAAATTAAATATATTCCACTAATATTTAATACAATATATATATATATATATATATATATACATATATATATATATATATATATATACGCAATTTTCCCATCTTAGAAAGAACCTTGATCCGGAACTGTCAAGAAGGAAACTGACTCCAATTACTCGGTGCAAAAATGCTGGTTTATTTCATGCAAAATGTCGCCATGACGCGTTTTGGGCTTTGCAGCCCTTGATCACATGACATGACTAAAACTTTCTCTCCCTTTTAAAGTGCTAGTGCGACAAACGACCATGAAGACAGACTATCGTACTGTCTTAAAGTTTCCCGCCAAACAGCAAAGTTCATGATACTTTTATGGAAAAGTTATCTCATAATGTAACATTGTCCATACATTTGCAATCATTAATAATATCTGTATAAATACATATTGATCACAATTTTTAAATGTCCTGACTGTTGTTATAAAATTGAACACAACAGAGGTTGATAAAACGTCAAATTAAAAACATTATGTATATCAATCACAAATTTCGGATACATTACACAATTTGAAAAGTTGGAGACATACTAAAATTCTATGGCTTAAACTTGAATAACCATATATTTTCCATTAATGTCCCAACTTTTATGACATGCCCAGTTGTATACATTTTAAGTACCACAAGTTGATATGGCCCAAGTGGGCCATGTCTAAAGCTGCTATATATTGGCATATATACAATAGACCTGGTCGTAAAAATGACTACATTGGAAAAGTGCTAAAAAGTGCTAGTAAAGTGCCTAAGTGCAAAGACTGTTTGAAAACAGTACAAATTGTGCTAAAAGATTTTAAAAATTGGGAAGAATAAGTGCAGGGATATTGGGCGGTTTGGATAACAAATAGCCATCTCATTTTTAATTTTTTAATTTTTTATTTCTTGAATTATTAAAAAAAAAATTGAATGTCTTAGGCTATAAAATTAATATGTTCTATTTTATCTGAATGTAAAGTATGGCTGTACTTAATATGTTTAAATATTTATAGCCATGTGTACAAGTCCTCAGTTGTATTGAGGCCATTGGGACTCTTACTGTCAAACTCTAGAATATATTTAGTTTCAAGTTTCCTGAGGTTAGCCTCCCTGTTCCCACCACGCCTTAATGGAGGTATAGAGTCCACGACAAAATACTTGAGTTCTTGTATTTGCTTGTTGTGGACCTCTTTAAAGTGGCGTGCCACTGGATAGCTCGGATCTGAATTGGAGATGGCTCTTACGTGTTGGAGGATTCTCTTGTGGACCTGCAGTTTTGTACTGCCTATGTACCGAAGTCCACAAGAGCACTCCAACACGTAGATGGCAAATTCAGTTTTGCAAGTTAAAAATTTAGAAATCATGGTGGGAGCAGATTTAAAAGGTGTGACGTATGAGGTTTTATTTATACCCAACTTGCAGGCCTTGCATGTGGAGCATCTCTTAAAACCTTTTGCCCTGATAGCCAATTTTTGTTGGAGGATAATTCCGGGCTACTATTCACCAAGAAATCACTGGTTGATGGAGCCTTTCTGTACGTTATGGTTGGTTTTTGGGGAATAATTCCCCAATTACAGGGTCATTACGTACAATATGCCAGTTCTTCCTTACAGCCCGACATATGTCATCTCTCTGCCTGTTATATGTAAGAATTAATCTCGGGTTACTCGATGCAGATGTTGGACTTTTGGGATTCGGGTCTGATTTATCAACAGGTTTAAATAGTAAATCCTCCCTACACAATTGTTTTGTTTTCCTTATTGCTGCATCAATTGTCTGTTTAGAGTAGCCCCTAGATAAGAAACGCTTTTTGCATTCCTCCTGAGCTAGGTTGAGATCTGCTTCCCTACTGCAAATTCTGTGCACCCGAAGCATTTCCCCATAGGGGATGCTATGTATTGTATGTTTGGGGTGAAAGCTAGATGCATGCAATAGGGTGTTGCCTGCAGTGGGTTTACGGTATAGTCTTGTTTCAAGGCTATCATTGGCCACAAATACTTCCACATCTAGAAAACATACAGAATACTCACTGATGTTATACGTGAGATATAAATTGATGTCGTTTTTGTTGAGGGTAGTGATGAAATCTACTGCACTTTCTCTACTGCCTTGCCAAATTAAGAACAAGTCATCAATATATCTGACCCATTTGATCACGTGGTTGGAAAGTATATCCCCATATAATACATTCACAATCATTTCCTCCCACCACCCCATATGGAGGCAAGCATAACCGGGAGAAAACTTGCCCCCATAGCCACTCCTCGTACTTGTTGATAGATTTGGAAGAGGAAATAGTGGTTATTCAAACAAAATTCAGTTAGATTGATTATCATTTTGTTATGATTGTAGAACTGAATTGGTCGCTTATCTAGGAAATGTTTGAGGGCCCTCATGCCATCCTTATGGTGTATGCTAGTGTACAAATTTGATACATCTATAGTTATTAACAGATAATCGTTACACCATTGACACTCGTATATCTTTTAAAAAAAATCAGTAGTGTCTTGAATAAAGGAAGGTAGGTCTCTCACATATTCCTGTAAGAACGAATCAATATAAATAGATACGTTTTCCAACAGACTTTGTTTGGCAGAAATAATAGGTCTTCCCGGAGGTTTGTTGATATCCTTGTGTATCTTCGGGATAAAATAAATCACAGGCGTGACCGGATATTAATTTTTTTTAAACTTGTACTCATCTTGGTTTAAAAGGCCAGCACTTTTCCATGCCAAGAGTCTTTTAAAGAGTTCATTTTGTGCTGTCAAAGTTGTTAATTTATTACTGAGTTTGTAGCACGTCCGATCATTTAATTGCATGAGTGCTTCTTCCAGATAGAGTTTTTGGGCCAGAGCACCACATTGCCTCCTTTGTCAGAATTCCTTATGACTAAGGAGTCATTTGCTTGTAATTTTTGATTAATTGATGGTATTGGTGTTGGCGCGCTTTTTGATACTTAGTCATTGCCTGCGTTTTATAGTTTAGTTTTTTTTATTTCTGTCAAAATTGCCTCATTAAAGGCATCAATAGAGTCCCTTGGCAAAATAGGGATGAATGTTGACTTGGGTTTGAAGCCTGTATTTACCGTGGCATTGGCTTGTATAGATTGATTTGCAAGGATTTGCTCTGTGGTTGCTGAATCCACCACTAGAGAATCATCACTTTGTAAGGCTTGTATGTCACACAAAAGATCTACATCAGACACTGTTAGTGGATAGGTTGTATCTTGAGCCATGAGATCAGATGTTTGCTGTGATGCTTTGGCTTGTCTTAGATTGTGATACTTTTTCAATTTGAGTTTTCTTATATATTTATAGATATCCACCCTGGTCTGTGTGTATTCAAAATTTGATTCGGGACAATATGAGAGACCCAACGAGAGGAGCTGTTGTTCGGCCTCACTTAGAACGACTTCTGAGAGGTTAATTATTGTATTTACATTGTGTGATGTTTGATTCACTTGTGCCCCCAGTTCCTTTTCGCCGGTTTCTTGTTGTTGTGGAGACGCGATGCTTCGTTGGCGCCTTGCTCGGCGTCTCTCACGGCGTTTGTCATTCCTCCTTTGTCTGCCCTGGTATTTATAGTCCTGGGGCGCAGTGTTGAGCGCCGTTCTTCCTGTAAAAAACCTATTTCTTCAACCAAAGAATGTTTAGGTTTTTGTGTGTTGGAACCATCCGCGGCACCTGTACTTAATTCAGCTTCTGACTCGCTTTCGACAGCGGAGCTTAGGTCTGACATTGATGAAGCTGTTGGTACCTCATGGCTAGGACCTGCTCGGTTGCCGCGATCTCTAGTGAATTTTACTGCTTTCGGAATGGCTTTAACAGCGTCGTATTTGCGCGCAAATGTAAAGATTTGGCCTCTCTCATAGTCAATTTTATCCCGTTGGAATTTAAAAGTTTTGCGCTTTTTGATTATGTCCTCCTCTTTTTTGAGACGTGCCAACATTTCCTCTCTCAAATTAGATGTTGTAGTGCTGTTTTCTAGAAGTGCAACTTGCTCGTTAATCTTGTCGATTTTATTTTGCAAATCCACTCTGTCACTGTCTGCATATTTGATTAGGATTATCATAAGGTTTTTAGAAGCCTCCAAATTGCTCTCTGCCCACTCACGCAGCATGTTAGGATTGGGATTCTCATAACTAGGAGCGAGCATAATTCGGAGACCTCGTGGAATCCTGCCCACTTCTAAATATTTAGAAAGTGACTTGTGCTCCCACCATTTAGCTTGCTCGGTTCTCATTAGCTTCTCCAGTTGTTTATATAGTTCTTTTACGTTTAATCACATATAAGCACACAAACACATATATGTGTTTTTGTTCATATATATATATTCTGCAGTACCGTTTGGAACTCTATACTCCGCCCATCTGGACAGCTATTAATGGCGGAACGACCGGCAGCACACCTGTGGGTTTCCTGGCGTGAGGACTTCGTTGGAGCAGGCATCTGATGAAGGCACAGACCGAAACGCGTAATGCCATTGCTCCTGTGAATAAATGATCCCGCTGTGTCTCTCCGATTCTTTTCATTTAGAATCTTTTGTGGATATATATATATATATATATATATATATATATACAGCCAAAACTGCAATAAACCCCAATCCAAGTGTACTGGGTCAATGATTACAGAGCCGCCACTCGAATTCCAAACACAGCGTATGTTTATTCACACACGGCAACAACGAACAACCCAACGCGTTTCGGAGTTCACGCACTCCTTGGTCACGGGTTAGGCATATGCATACTTCCTGCCTTATTTAAAGAGACAGAGTGTGCGTTTCAATTTCATAAACATAGAAAACATACTTTGCATTGTTTGTACATTTTTCACAATAAAGAAAAGCAGTTTTCATCAGCGTATTATTCAAAAGAGTCAGCGTGATTAAAGAAATTAACATTATAGCGGTGTGTGGTAACGTGTATACAGAATGTCTTATTCCATTAGCGTTGTAGCACCCTGTGATATTATAACAACATTTTAAATTGCCACGTGGCATACGGTATTCATAAACGGTAATCAACACGCCGTTTTATATCTTCCTAGTTAACTCCTGAGAAAGTCATATATAACATTCCCCTACAGGGATAATATTGCACCGTAACGTATGCATCTCAATCAATCAAGCCCCAGTGGGCAATGTACAGACTATCTGTATAACATTACCAAGTCCAATTGTTTCGTTGTAGTGACTGGACAAATGATAATAAGGGTTGTGCCTCAGCAATAAACCAACTCAATTATGCCCCAGTGGGCTCTTCCAGACAGAATCAATCATGGACATCTTAAACAACCTATATAAACATCGAGACACGCTGACCCACTAAAGATATAACAGCTTCTCTGCTCTTTCAGACTTCTCCGTCTAGAACAAACAAAAACAAAGTATTGATTAAAACCACAATTTTGCAACACACAAAGTTAAAAAGGCATAAGCCGATACAGAAGAAAAGAGGATAATCATGCAGAAAAAAACATTAACCTAAATGTACAGCCATTTCCTCATCCATATTCAATCCATTGGGATACAGGTATTGTACTTAATTATCATTTTAGACTCAAGTCTTCTCAACTCAATGGTACGGTCTCCCCCACTTTCTCGTTTGGGTATGGTGTCCAGCACAACAAATTTCAACAATTTACAGTTCTGAGCGTGGTGAGTTTTAAAATGACGTGCCGTTGAGTAATGCTTATCGTTATTACAAATGGCATGAATATGCTCCAATATGCGCTTCTTCGCCCTATGAATTGTACTGCCTATATAGGCTAGTTTACAAGGACAAAGAAGGGCATACACCACGTAATCAGAATTGCATGTGAGGTGTTTATCAATTGAAAATGGTTTCTGCTCAGATGTTAGTGCCACAGTCTTACAACTACTGCTATATTTACAGGCCTTATATTGATTACAAGTATAAAAGCCTTTAATAGTGCTTTGAGTTGTTTCAGAATGTATCATGGACTGGCATAGGGAATCTTGTAGGAATTGCTGCTGCCAGGTCTGGATCAGTTTGTAAGACGTTCCAATATTTCTTTAAACTTTTCTTAAGATTCCATGACTGGTTATTATATTTGCTTATAAATCTAATCTTTTGTTCTGGTGTTTCTTTAGGTCTAAGACCTAATAAGTTGTTCCTATCCAATTTCATCACTTTCTCAACTGCCTTATGGATCATTCTATTGCTATAACCCCTGTCGCTGAATCTTTGTTTCATGATTATAACTTCATTATTGAATCCCTCTTCGGTGCTGCAATTGCGCCTGGCGCGCATCAACTCCCCATACGGGATACTTTCAATCAGGGACCCGGGTTGGCAACTGTCAGCTCTCAATAAACTGTTCCCCGCTGTTAATTTCCTAAACAGATAACTGACAAGTTTATCATTTTGGGCAGAAAGCCTGAGATCAAGAAACTCTATAGTCTCACTTTCGATATGGCTCGTAAATGAAAGGTTGAGGAAATTGTCATTCAGAATGGTAACGAACTCTAGAACTTCCTCTTGAGTTCCATTCCAAATGCAAAAAATTTCAGCGATGTAACGCTTCCAGAGTACGACATGGGATTTAAAAAGTCCGATGTTATGGACTACTTGCTCCTCCCACTAGCCGAGGTATAACCCTGCAAAGCTGGGGGCGAAGCAAGTACCCATTGCCGTCCACTGGGTTTGTCTGTAGATTGTTCCATTGAATATGAAGAAGTTATTGGTCAGGCAAACAGAGATCATTTCGATGATCATTTCAGTGTGTAACATATAAGATACTGATCTTGTTTTAAAGAAATGTCTACATGCATCAATACCCAAGTTATGGGGGATGCAAGTATAAAGACTATTAACGTCCAAACATAAGAGAAAGTATTCTTTCTTCCATTCAATATCTTTAATGCACCTCAAAAAATCACCTGTGTCCCGTACATATGACGGGAGCGCTTGTACCAATGGTTGGAGAAAATGATCCACGTATTTCGACGTGTTCTCCAACATGCTGCCTCTAGAGGAGATGATAGGTCTCCCCGGTGGATTAGCTGCATCCTTATGCAGCTTCTCCAATAGATATAGTGCCGGTATCTTTGGAAATTTACATGATAAAAATTGGAGTTCTTCTATTTCTAAAATTCCCTGATCTTTCCAATTACTCAATTTGCCTTCATATATTTTATTGCTCTTTTCATGACAATCTCTAGATGATTTCTCATAGCGCTCAACATCGTTACGTTGTTTCTGACCCTCACTGAGATACATTGTTAGTGGCCACACCACAACGTTCCCCCCTTTGTCAGATTTTTTTATGACAATATTGGTGTTATTTTCCAATTCTCTTATAGCCTCTATTTGTGCTTTTTTGAGATTTTTTGTGCCATTAACTCTTCTAGAATTCATGTATTTAAGCTCCTTAATCATGCCCTGTTCAAACACATTAATTGCCTCGTTCATAATCTGAGGCAGAAAAATCAATTTCGGTCTGAACCCACTAGGGGCACTCATGCCAATGTCAATGTCATCATTGACCAAGTTGAGGATAGGATTATCAATAAAATTAGATTCACCTTCTAGTTCATACATTGTATGTAATACATCCAAGTCATTAACATCCAGTTTATTACTCATCTCTTTATGCTTCTCAGGTTTCTGAGTAGGCATAGTAGCATACCATTTTCTAATTTTCAGTTTACGTAAAAAGTGAAATAAATCAATGCGACAGTCAGTATAATTAAAATTAGCTGATCAAGTTCTCAGTGAGAACGAAACGCGTCGGTTTGGTCTTTCACCCGAAATTTTTGGAAAATAAATGAAGCTTGGAAACTATTTCCTCTGCGAGTGCGACCTCATTTCCCTGAAAAGGATTGTGTGTAATAATTACCCGGCATGGCTCTGCCTCGAGGTTTGCACCGGTTTTTGAAGTGCCAAGGGATCCAGCGTCTGAGAGCCAGCGCAGGAGGATATATATATATATATATATATGTATATATATATATATATATATATATATATATATATATATATATATATATATAGTGTAACATATTTAATAGACATTTAATTTGCATTACATACATGTATATTTGCATATATATATGCATATATAGTAAAAAGATATATTTTATATTATATAAGTGTTTTATAATTTTGAATTTATTAATGTGAATATATATATATATATATATATATATATATTATTTTTTCTCCAAAAGTTCAAACCCAAGGAATGAGGCGGCACACCAAATCCATTTACGAGTGATTTTAATCGTGCAAACAACGCGTTTCAGCCGTGGCGGCCTTTGTCAAGTTGCCCGTGCGATACCAGGTAAAACTTTAAATACACATGACATCACAATAGACATAGAAGAGATTGATTCTTAGAAACTGAAATGTTTCTTTTTCTGTTCTGTTTTTCTTTTTTTCTTTGCTTATTCTCAATAGGGATTTCTTTTCCCTTATGCAATTTTACAATTGGGTTGCACATCACATTGGTCTAAACCGTGACTATGGTACACATATCAGTTGGGCACTGGCCCTGGAATGTGATATTATATTTATGAAATGCATTTTCTATCTGATCTATATCATATTAGATACGTACAATGGTGGGCATTGGCCCGTAATTATGTGAGCATTGTTAAATATGCTATTTGGTTATAATGAATTTGCATTGTTGCTCCGTATGGTTTAGTATCGTATGATTAGACAAATTGTATCTACTGAAGATGATTATTCATATAATGAATGACAGTGTATCCATCTGTCTAGGTAAGACCTTCATTCTATATATTTTTTCACATTTAACACAGAAATATGGAACTGCATTGTGCTTGTCCCAAGCGAGTTATCCAGCATAATAGGTGATACGCATCTATGTGAATGAATTACAGATTTGTGGATTGTTTCAGAAGGGTTGCATCATTACATAATTGCTTCGCCCACTACGTATGAATAACGGAGGTGGTGTGAATAGTATAATTTCTAAAACAGCAATAATGATTTCGTCAAAAATCTCTGCATTCTTATATTTAATTTTGTTTTGTTTACTGTTATCCTTATTTAGGAGATTTACAATTGCAAAAAATGAAGTTACGCATTGTAAGAAACTGACGAAACAATGTAAACTATAAACGAAAGTTGCTGCAACTCTTCTATGTCTATTGTGATGTCCTGTGTATTTAAAGTTTTACCTGGTATCGCACGGGCAACTTGACAAAGGCCGCCACGGCTGAAACGCGTTGTTTGCACGATTAAAGTCACACATATATATATATATTTCCCCACAAACGGCTCCTTTTGTCGGATTCTCGGCGCTCAGTACCAGTGCGGGATCCTCACGGTCGAGCCAGACCGTTACATATTCACCAAACTCCTCTGAAGAAGGAACAGATCTGTAGCTTGCACTAGATAATGAGCTGAATATCTAAGTTAAAAATAAATTGTTGAAATTGCGTTGTGCGACCCGGTTCCTTCTTCAGAGGAGTTTGGTGAATATATATATATATATATATATATATATATATATATATATATATATATATCACACCACTTTTCCCAACGGGAGTTCCACTCGCACTCACGAGTAAGGAGGTATTCAGATATGTTACAGCTTTAGTTTATTTCAGCATGCCAGAAAACATCTCTACGCGTTTCAGTCTCTACAGAGACCTTGCTCACGAGACTGAAACGCGTAGAGATGTATTCTGGCATGCTGAAATAAACTAAAGCTGTAACATATCTGAATACCTCCTTACTCGTGAGTGCGAGCAGAACTCCCGTTGGGAAAAGTGGTGTGATTTATCATCGGCTTGGCTCTGCCGAAACCGCAACCGCACCGCCTAGAGCGCCCAGGAGTCAGAATAGTGGGCCGTTGTGAAGGAATATATATATATATATATATATATATAACCACCAACTGCTGACCTAAATAAAAAGTCAGCGGGACACATGCTCCGGGTACAAAACAAAGGATTTATTTGGCACAAATAGAGCGCTTCCCTGCAGTCCGTGAAATGCTTAGGCAGACGCGTTTCTGGCCGGAATGGCCGTCATCAGTGCCGGTCCCACAGGCTGTTAGATTCTCGTGGGCTTCAGAGACCACTCCTTTACAAGTAGTCTCTCGACTCCTCCTCCCACAGGCAGGTGTGTGGATTGCGCTGAAGACACCAAGCCCACTGCATGATGGTATTTGCAGTCCTTGCGTGGGTCCTCATACAGTGATGGGGAACTCCGAGCAACAATAATGCCCCCAAATTCTTGGCGCTGAACTGCACTGCACCCCAGGAGTCCTGAAAATGATGGTCCCGCTAATACCTTTGTTTGTACCCTTATCAGGCAGCACAATGCCGCCTCCTCTCTCCCCTCGCACAAATAATCTCCAAATGGAAATAACTCAGCTTGGGGGGCACCGCGATGTACTCCTCGTACTACACCCAAAATTTGCTGATTTCGCGGTGCTCCAGACCGAGAGGGCGTGTCCCAAGCCGGTATCAGCGGAAACCGGTTACACAAAACCACCAAGTGCTGACCTAAATAAAAAGTCAGCGGGACACATGCTCCGGGTACAATATACATATATAATGCATGATACAAATCTAAAAGCAATTAATCAATTTACACAATTACTATTCAATAAAGATAATTAATTAGAAAGTAATAAATAACTATTATTAAGTTATTCATCAATTAACTTCCCACCATGTAGCCTCAAAACCCTAGCAACCCGCATCTCAAATATAACAAAAGAAATAACTTCTCCATAACGTTCATATTTAAAATCAATTGAAATAATTAACTAATAATAATTGCTAATTAATTATTACTTAATTGACTTCCCACCTTAGACCCCCTACAAACCTAGCACCCACAAATAAAATACAATTAAAATAAATAAGTATTCCAAAATTTACATATTTAAAATTCAATAAAATAATTAACAGACTATAATAAATACTTAATTATTGCTTAACTTCCCACCCTATACCCCTGCAAACCTAGCAGCCCGCAACTAAAATATAAGTAAAATAAATCAGTATTTCATGTTTTACACAATTAAAAATAAATTAAATAAAAAATTAATAATAAATAATAATTTAATTATTACTTAATTAATTTCTCACCCTGCACCCCTAAAAACCCAGCAGCCCGCAACTAAAATATAAGTTTAATAAATAAGTATTCTATAAATTATATCATTCAAAATTAATTAAATAATCAATTAACAATTAATTGTTTCTATGCAAAATAGAGAGGCAACAGAAACAATTTTGAATAGTCACACTAAATATAGAACAGATGCTCGTAGATCTTGGTTAACAGTGTAGTATTTTATTTTTATTGTGTGTTTTTGGAAAGAACTCCTGTACTACCTTTCTCCGAGGATGATTCCAGTGAGGGCTGTCTTGATTTTCAAATTAACTTGTGTAACAAACAGCAGGCTACTGAGGTTCACGATGACATCCAAACGTGCAACAGTTGTATTTCCAGGAAACCAGAGTATTTACATGATTGTAAAGCTTACTGCTAAGCCCTTCCCCACCATGCGAGCAGCCACCAGTTCCCTCCCAGCAATTCAACTGCACCCCCACCCTTTTTAGTGAACAGACATGGGGAGCCATTGTTGGTGCATTACGCCCGCAGTTTATTCAACATAACACGTTAACATGAGACATCACAACTTAATGACATTGATACTCAAAAATTGCACCCTGTTTCTACGTGACATCCTAACCTTTTGGTGTTGAATAGCTGGCATTACACATTTTGTGGCTTCCCTGATGAAGGCGCTTGGGTCGCCGAAAAGAGCGTAGACTCGATCCACGAAGATCTATCCATGATCGAAGCCAATCTTTTTGTCTCTCAGTACGGATACATTCATTGGGGAAATCATTTTTCCTTTCTTTGCTAAGTGAATGATATAATTACTTTTGTTAATCACGTTGTTATTAATTTTTGATGCCATTGTGATTTTATCTTAAAATGTTTTCATAATTGCAACTATTGTATTCAAAGTATCAAATAATACCAGGTCATTTTTTGACATTACATTAATTATCTTTGATCATGTTGATTTTATCCCAATGAGAGCCAATTGGATTATGAAGCATGTTGTTTTTAATTTGTCATGTAACCATACAGACATTGTATATCATAGATGTTTATATATTTTGTAAGAATAAAAGTATATTGAGTTATGTTCAGTTGCACACTTAGGGGTCGATTCCGATCTTGTCCGGAAGCGCACCTAACAGTATTCGTCCGGAAAAAATACAAGCCGAATGCATGTTTCCCGACCGATCCGTACACTCGTCCGGACGAACAAGTACGATGCGTATAACAACCCAGTTTCCGAGCGAGCCGTACTCACCCAATCCAGCTCCTGTACCCCGCCCGAGCCGGATCCGTAAACGCCGATTCGAGCCGCACGGAACAAAATACACAGCACCTTCCGGCCGGACTAGTACGATGCGCATTCCGTACGCGCCGAACCCGTCGCTACGTCCGGCACATTTGAGCATTCGGGCGAGCCGTACATAAGCTCCGTTGTGCGCCACAAGACGATCCACGGCTACGAGACGAACAAGCCAGCGACGAGTACGAGTCGAAGACACGAGAAACCCGAACGAGACGATCCAAGCATGAATCCCATTGCGCAGGTCCTACCTATACTCTACATCTATTACCGGGACCGGCACGGACGCGTACGGCGCAGACGGTAAGTCAAACACCAAAAATACAAACAAACTACACGTACCCGAAATATGTCACACACTCATAGGGATGCACAAATGACGTACACAAGCAACAGCAGAACCATAGGGGTGGGATGGCCAACAGCAGTGCCATACACACCCATAGGGGGATGGATGCCTACCACTAACACCACCCTACCACCACCCCTACTCATGGGGGGCTAGATGCCTGCCACCACCACCACCCCTACTCAGGGGGGCCTGGATGCCTGTCACTACTACCATACCCACACTTAGGGGGGTGGATGCCTGTCACAACCACCATCCCCACTCATGGGGGGATGGATGCCTACCACTACCACCACCCCTACTCATGGGGGGCTGGATGCCTGTCACTACTACCATACCCACCCTTAGGGGCTGGATGCCTGCCACTACTATCACCCCTACTCAGGGGGCCTGGATGCCTGCCACTACCACCACCCCTACTCAGGGGGCCTGGATGCCTGTCACTACTACCATACCCACCCTTAGGGGCTGGATGCCTGTCACTACTACCATCCCCACTCATGGGGGATGGATGCCTGCCACTACCACCACCCCTACTCATGGGGGCTGGATGCCTGTCACTACTACCATCCCCACTCATGGGGGATGGATGCCTACCACTACCACCACCCCTACTCATGGGGGGCTGGATGCCTGTCACTACTACCATACCCACCCTTAGGGGGCTGGATGCCTGGCACTACTACCACCCCTACTCAGGGGGGCATGGATGCCTGCCACTACCAACACCCCTACTCAGGGGGCCTGGATGCCTGCCACTACCACCATACCCACCCTTAGGGGCTGGATGCCTGTCACTACTACCATCCCCACTCATGGGGGATGGATGCCTACCACTACCACCACCCCTACTCATGGGGGGCTGGATGCCTGTCACTACTACCATACCCACCCTTAGGGGGCTGGATGCCTGCCACTACTACCACCCCTACTCAGGGGGCCTGGATGCCTGCCACTACCACCACCCCTACTCAGGGGCCTGGATGCCTGTCACTACTACCATACCCACCCTTAGGGGCTGGATGCCTGTCACTACTACCATCCCCACTCATGGGGGATGGATGTCTGCCACTACCACCACCCCTACTCATGGGGGGCTGGATGCCTGTCACTACTACCATCCCCACTCATGGGGGATGGATGCCTACCACTACCACCACCCCTACTCATGGGGGCTGGATGCCTGTCACTACTACCATACCCACCCTTAGGGGGCTGGATGCCTGCCACTACTACCACCCCTACTCAGGGGGGCCTGGATGCCTGCCACTACCACCACCCCTACTCAGGGGGGCCTGGATGCCTGCCACTACCACCATACCCACCCTTAGGGGGCTGGATGCCTGTCACTACTACCATCCCCACTCATGGGGGATGGATGCCTACCACTACCACCACCCCTACTCATGGGGGGCTGGATGCCTGTCACTACTACCATACCCACCCTTAGGGGCTGGATGCCTGCCACTACTACCACCCCTACTCAGGGGGCCTGGATGCCTGCCACTACTACCACCCCTACTCAGGGGGCCTGGATGCCTGTCACTACTACCATACCCACCCTTAGGGGCTGGATGCCTGTCACTACTACCATCCCCACTCATGGGGGGTGGATGCCTGCCACTACCACCACCCCTACTCATGGGGGCTGGATGCCTGTCACTACTACCATCCCCACTCATGGGGGATGGATGCCTACCACTACCACCACCCCTACTCATGGGGGCTGGATGCCTGTCACTACTACCATACCCACCCATAGGGGGCTGGATGCCTGCCACTACTACCACCCCTACTCAGGGGGCCTGGATGTCTGCCACTACCACCACCCCTACTCAGGGGGCCTGGATGCCTGCCACTACCACCATACCCACCCTTAGGGGCTGGATGCCTGTCACTACTACCATCCCCACTCATGGGGGATGGATGCCTACCACTACCACCACCCCCACTCATGGGGGCTGGATGCCTGTCACTACTACCATACCCACCCTTAGGGGCTGGATGCCTGCCACTACTACCACCCCTACTCAGGGGGCCTGGATGCCTGCCACTACCACCACCCCTACTCAGGGGGCCTGGATGCCTGTCACTACTACCATACCCACCCTTAGGGGGCTGGATGCCTGTCACTATTACCATCCCCACTCATGGGGGGATGGATGCCTCCCACTACCACCACCCCTACTCATGGGGGGCTGGGTGCCTGTCACTACTACCATCCCCACTCATGGGGGGATGGATGCCTACCACAACCACCACCCCTACTCATGGGGGGCTGGATGCCTGTCACTACTACCATACCCACCCTTAGGGGGCTGGATGCCTGCCACTACTACCACCCCTACTCAGGGGGGCCTGGATGCCTGCCACTACCACCACCCCTACTCAGGGGAGCCTGGATGCCTGCCACTACTACCATACCCACCCTTAGGGAGCTGGATGCCTGCCACTACTACCACCCCTACTCAGGGGGGCCTGGATGCCTGTCACTACTACCATACCCACCCTTAGGGGCCTGGATGCCTGCCACTACCACCACCCCTACTCAGGGGGGCCTGGATGCCTGTCACTACTACCATACCCACCCTTAGGGGGCTGGATGCCTGTCACTACTACCATCCCCACTCATGGGGGATGGATGCCTGCCACTACCACCACCCCTACTCATGGGGGGCTGGATGCCTGTCACTACTACCATCCCCACTCATGGGGGATGGATGCCTACCACTACCACCACCCCTACTCATGGGGGCTGGATGCCTGTCACTACTACCATACCCACGCTTAGGGGGCTGGATGCCTGTCACTACTACCACCCCTACTCAGGGGGCCTGGATGCCTGCCACTACCACCACCCCTACTCAGGGGGCCTGGATGCCTGTCACTACTACCATACCCACCCTTAGGGGCTGGATGCCTTTCACTACTACCATCCCCACTCATGGGGGATGGATGCCTGCCACTACCACCACCCCTACTCATGGGGGGCTGGTTGCCTGTCACTACTACCATCCCCACTCATGGGGGGATGGATGCCTCCCACTACCACCACCCCTACTCATGGGGGCCTGGATGCCTGTCACTACTACCATCCCCACTCATGGGGGGATGGATGCCTACCACTAACACCACCCCTACTCATAGGACGGGTAATGCATGACACAACCAGCATACTCCCACATAAGGAATGACAGAAAATTACATCCCCCCCAACACCATGACAAGCGTGTGTAGTCTGTGTCAAATGCCTACAAGACTGAACATGACATTGAACATACAATGTGACCCCCTATCACATGTGTCACACATAAATGTGTGTGGCCTCCACAATGCAAGCCGACCATGGCCACTGTGGCAATGGGCTCGAACACCCCATCACCACAGTGACCAAAAGGTAAGTGTGGTGTCCATAGCTGATGCACTTTTTGAACAGTGTGGCAATGGGGCCTAAAGCCCCATCACCACAGTGACCAAAAGGTAAGTGTGGTGTCCATAGCTGATGCACATATTTGAACCGTGTGGCAATGGGGCCTAAAGCCCCATCACCACAGTGACCAAAAGGTAAGTGTGGTGTCCATAGCTGATGCACTTTTTGAACAGTGTGGCAATGGGGCCTAAAGCCCCATCACCACAGTGACCAAAAGGTAAGTGTGGTGTCCATAGCTGATGCACTTTTTGAACAGTGTGGCAATGGGACCTAAAACCCCATCACCACAGTGACCAAAAGGTAAGTGTGGTGTCCATAGCTGATGCACTTTTTGAACAGTATGGCAATGGGGCCTAAAGCCCCATCACCACAGTGACCAAAAGGTAAGTGTGGTGTCCATAGCTGATGCACATATTTGAACCGTGTGGCAATGGGGCCTAAAGCCCCATCACCACAGTGAACAAAAGGGAAGTGTGGTGTCCATAGCTGATGCACTTTTTGAACAGTGTGGCAATGGGGCCTAAAGCCCCATCACCACAGTGACCAAAAGGGAAGTGTGGGGTCCATAGCTGATGCACTTTTTTAACAGTGTGGCAATGGGGCCTAAAGCCCCATCACCACAGTGACCAAAAGGGAAGTGTGGGGTCCATAGCTGATGCACTTTTGGAACAGTGTGGCAATGGGGCCTAAAGCCCCACCACCACAGTGACCAAAAGGGAAGTGTGGTGTCCATAGCTGATGCACTTTTTGAACAGTGTGGCAATGGGGCCTAAAGGCCCATCACCACAGTGACCAAAAGGTAAGTGTGGTGTCCATAGCTGATGCACATATTTGAACCGTGTGGCAATGGGGCCTAAAGCCCCATCACCACAGTGACCAAAAGGTAAGTGTGGTGTCCATAGCTGATGCACTTTTTGAACAGTGTGGCAATGGGGCCTAAAGCCCCATCACCACAGTGACCAAAAGGGAAGTGTGGTGTCCATAGCTGATGCACATTTTTGAACAGTGTGGCAATGGGGTCTAAAGCCCCATGACCACAGTGACCAAAAGGGAAGTGTGGTGTCCATAGTTGATGCACATTTTTGAACAGTGTGGCAATGGGGCCTAAAGCACCATCACCACAGTGATCATAAAGTAAGTGTAGTCATGGTAAAAGCTGCCAAAGCCAAACTGCATGGATGAATCCTGGTCACACAACAACAAACACATCAGTGGCATAGTAGTGCTTGTGTCCCATAGCAACATAGATTGGTCGAGGCAAACAGTGCAGTGTCACTGAAACATCGTTTTGGCCATGTGCATACAAACATCACCCATGGGGTCCCACATTGTCAACATTCACAAATAACACAATGACAGAAGTGACCATCATAAGGCTGACCCACATATCTGCACCAATGGAGACACAAATGTAGATATCCTGTGGAGACTGTAGATGTCAGGTGAACAAATACCATACCATGGCAGCAATGGGACATACAAACCATGATTATTGTGCTGACTGATGACCTAGGAGTCCCAGGGACAGCAGGGGAAAGCCACCAAACAACATACAGCCAATGGCACACTCAAGAAATGCCAATGCAGTGGTGCAAAGGCACAAACACAAACAGGCAGACTCACACTGCATATCAAACACAACAGGTGATGGGGGTGTGTGCCAGTGTCCCCAGGCAACCACACAACACATGAGGAGGCCTGAATTCCAACCACACAGATGTGTATACAGTGCCATACAAAAGTTACTCATGGATCGGATACCCCTATGTGGGCAATCAGGCATTGTTAGATGAGAGGGAGCCCAAATTACACATGTAACACAAGCTTGTAGGAACAGCAACTAACACAGCAAGAGACAGACCCACCACAGCACTACCCCCAGGGACCCCACATTGTGCTGACACTAGCCTGCATGATAATCCCACTGTGATGACAAAGGTAGATGTCGTTCACACTGTGAACCACAGCCATGTGTCCTGAGCAACAAACTACCATCACACCTACACAAGCTCTAATCAATCAGCACGGCCTGCCAGCCAAGGCCAATATGGAGGTAGGGGTCTAGCTGTGCAACAGTTCACATTTGCACACACTCAACACCACACACCCTGATCTCCACCAACGTGCAGCAGTGAAGCTCACATGGACTGGTGACATTGCACATGCACCCATGACAATACCAGGGGTGGTGGTGGGAACTAAGGTGCAGAAACCCATCACATATGGCCAGTCAACAAGACTCGTCAATGTCTGACACACAGCACAGTACGCCGTACATGGGCATGATGTGAAATCCACCACAATCAATGGGATCCTGGCCATAGTCACACACCAACGAAGAAGCCAAGGTGACAGACTAAGAACACACGTACACAACTTCCAACATTGCAACTCTGACCCTGAGGAGTGGCAGCAGTCACAAACACAACGTGTCACAATCACTGAAAGCTACCACAAACTGTAAATCACATGACTTGTGTAAACAACAAGTGCCAAGGGGAATCCTGAATGTGTCCCATCTGCGTTTGCCCACATCCCCAGCCCTGACAACAAAGACAACCTGGGATGACAACCTCATGAACATTAGTTTGCCATGCACCCACATCACGGAGAAACCAGGTCCAAGATGCTGGATGAACACAGAACAACTCAGCAAGCATCACAAACAGGAACATCCCTTGGGACACAGCCTGTGTAGGAAAAGGGAAGGGTACATGCACAGACATGCTTACACAACACACAACACAGGCCCACGCAATGTCACCGGATTACACACTCCCATGAGGGCACTCCACTCCTGTGGAAGGTCCGCTGTGCCAAACCTTGTCTGTGCACGACCCAAACATGTCAGCAGAACACTCCGTCAGTGAGTCAACAACTACAACACACAGAAGGCTCTGCTCACATCAGCCTGGGTACGGGAGTGTCACGTCAGTCATCTGCATACACCCAAAACACGTGTCAAGCAAGTTGCACTGTATACACAGATGAGTCCTTCGACATTGATGTGCAAAACTGCATGTCCAGTGGAGCTGGGCACACAGTCAGGGAAATCGGAACATTGAACAGTGGTAAGCCCACCAGATGTGCATCAGTGTAAGACGAAGGGGTCAATTCCGATTCGGGCCGGAAAACTCTCCGTCCAAGCCGGACCCGGAGAGATTTGCGACAGAATCGGACCCTGGCAGTCCGACCAAACGAGTACGATGCGCACGCATGCACTCGGACTCGAGTCGGTCGGACTCCCATTGAAGTCAATGGGAGCCGGTCGTACAACGCGTACGCGGGCTCCCATTGCCTCAATGGGTACGAGGCGAACAAGGGCGCCCCCTACAGCGGGTACGCGGCGAAGCGACTCGCGCCATACACGCACAGGTAGGGGGGACCCATGGGTCCCCCCTGTGTGCGACTCGCGCGGCTACGCGTACAGGGGGGTCCAACACGGACCCCCAAAGTCCGGCTCCGACAGCTGTTTCGAGCCAGACGGCGCGAGTCGATCGGACTGCTCGCGGTGCGCATCGTACTTGCCCGGCCGGGGAACGTCTCCATTGCGCAGTGCGAGGCGAGTCCATGCGAGTTGGTCGGAGCGGTTCGGACCCGTGAACGAGTCGGTCGGCAATTTCGCGTGCGCTCGCATCGTACTTGCTCGGCCGGACGCGTGTTCGAATCGGTCGGGAAAGAGGGCTCCGAATCGGATCCGGTTAAGCCGAATCCGATTCGGTGCGCTACCGGCCGAGATCGGAATCGGCCCCAAAGATGTTCATTTACAAATGCAAAACGTACATCCCTGTGTCAAATGCTGAACATTACACCCTCAGACTGCAGCAAAGGATGCCATAGATCCAGACTACAACAGGACACATATCCCATGGACCACATGGAGTCCATCACAGCAACACTTCATTTTCCTGATATGAACACTATTACAACTGCAAATGCAGGATGCTACTCATCCACATCATGTACATCAAAAGAAAACCCACAATTAAACAAAAAGAGGCTTTATTCAGCAAATGTCAAGGAAAACTCTGAAGTCCAAAAGAAACTAAGGCCAATGGCCAGTCCAAAATCACAGTCCCAAAAGGGTGATAAGTGACAACTGGTCACCCATTGCTTGCCTGCACTGGTACGGACAGGGGACATCCCCCTTGGAGGGGCATTCAAGGGGCAGGCCAGGCACTGCAGGGACAGGATCAGGGGATGGCAGAGTGAGGCAGTGAAGGGGTGGTGGGTGCAGGAGTGTCACTGGCAACTGCAGTGGAGGTGTCTGACTCAGGGGGGGCCGGCACCACTGTGGTACACAAGTCAGTTGGTGTGGGTGCTGCAACCACTGCAGTGGGCTGGTCTGATGTAGTGGACTGGGTCCCCACTGCAGTGCCTGAGTCAGATGGGGTGGTTGTGGACTCCACTGCAGTGCATGACTCCAAGGGAGTGGAAGGGTGGGCAGATGAGGTGGGCAGGACAGAGGGAGGGGACCCGGTCTCCACACCAGTGGCACTAACAGGCAGAGCGTCTGGGTTGGGGTGGAAGAGCAAGTGGCAGGGGGGGAGGGCCTAAGCAGTCTGGGGATGCGGTATTGGTGTGTGGGGGAACCTGTGGCAGGGTGTGGCGGGGGAACCTGTGGAGTGGTGGCCTGGGGGATGGAGGAGAGAGATGGGTGGTGGAGCTGCGTGGTGGTGGTGGTGGGGTCTTGCTCTTCCTGGTCCGGGGGACTTCCGAATGGGGTCCTGTGTCTGCCTGCACCTGGGGGAGGGTGTCCGGGGCGAGGGGCACTCCCTCTGTGTGGGTGGACTTCCTCTTCCCCGGTATGCTGGATCAGCAGGATCGGAGGGGAAGAGGCCGAGGTCACAGAGGAAGATCTGCTGCGTAGGTGGGGTAGCAGGTGAGGCAAGGGAAGGGGTCTTGGAGGGAGAGGATTTGGAGGACTGCGGAGTGACTGTGGATGCCTGTGTGTGTGTCTGTTCCCCATCCCCTGTGTGTGTGGTATCAGTCCCCTGAGGATGCTTGTGTGCACATCTTGCCTTTCTCTTGGGTGTGTCTGTGCTGCTCGTGTCTGTGTGCTTGGGTGATTGTGCAGGTGTGCATGTGCTTTGGACAGGTAGGGTGGCAGGAAGTGTGGATGGGGCAGAGGTGGGAGGGGTGAGGGACTGTTGGAGGAGGGACACGGCTGCCGTCAGGGAGGAGTCCATGGACTTATTGCTCCTCTGTAGGGCAGACATACCTGTCGAGATGCCCTCCATGAACGACACCAGCTGTGTCAACAGAGTGGTGTGTGCATGGAGAACACTCAGCATTGCTGTCTGCCCTACATGGAGCTGCCGAAGGAGGTACACAGACTCCTCACTCAGGGCAGCAGGGGACACAGGGGCAGGGGTGCGGTGCCTGGCACGAAGGAGACATGCTCCCGAGCACGGGAGCCTCCACGGACCTCAGGAATGGGAGCCAATGGGAAGGCGGTGATGGTGGTGGTGGTGGTGGCGGGGCCAGACAGACTAGCTGGCCTTTGGTGGCTGCTGAGACCCGCCTCCACAAGGGAGTCATCCTCAGAGCTGCTGTGGTCCTCAGCTGAGGTGGATGGTGCTGAGGACTCCTCGGTGTGGCTCCCCTCACCCTCTGTGCCACCGGGTCCCTCTGACCACTCGTCGGATGCTGACCCAATCTGGCTCCGCTGCTCCTCCTGGTCCGTGGAGCTGTCCCCTCCTGTGGCCGTGGATGTATCTGCAAACAATTAGGGAAACAGACAAACATCAGTCACCTGCACTGACCACACACACCACAGTAAGTACAGCACATCACAGAGCAAGCCCTGGCATCCTTAGTTGAACATTGCCTAAAGTCCTCACACAGATTCGGGGAAGCCAATTGTCAGTCTGATGGTCAACCATGGGACTCACACCCCTCCTGCCCTTGCACCCATCTGTCTGGTGCTTGTCTGATGGTAAGACCCCAGTGTGGACACATGCACCACCGACACAGTTGTTGGACATTGCAGGGAACACGGTGAAGTATGTGAACATGCACACATCACATCTCTTGCCACTGAGTCAGTGCAGGTGTCCGGATAAAGGGATGGCCAGAGTCTAAATAGAAATGCATGTGATGCATACCAGCACCAGACACCATGATGCACCCATGTCCGGATAGTCAATGCCACAATGGGGTGCATGTTGCACATGTCACTCCCCTGCAGGATCAGTCTTAGGAAGAATAATGCCATGACACAGGCATGCGTGCAAAGTCATACATCACTGTCTCCAGTCACATGGCCATGGCAGCCAGCAAACAACAGTCTGCACTGTGTCACAATCCTAGGACATGGGGAATGCAAGTTATGTAACTGACAAGTGCACATGTCCATCCCCCAAAAACCACATCATCTGAACTACTATTTGTCCACGTCATACCAATTGGACATATGGGGGACATGAAACACAACTCTCTGAACATGAGCACCTCACAGTGTGCTGTGAATGAAAAACAGCTGCATGAAAGTCACAGTCGCATACACCTGTGTGCACAGTCAAGTGATCAGACACCTATAAGTCACAGAAGTATCGTCTATCATGGTCACATCTCCGATGGCATGCTGAGCCCTAACCGATAAACATACCAGTAGTCCTGACAACAAAGACACAGCACAATGAGACAGAGGCAGACACCTGAGGGTACATTTCACTGATCACAACATGCCAGATGATACACGGGAGTGGGAGTACAGAGTGTATTGTATGCCCTGGAGTAGGCATGACTGTCCCGCTCCACCTGTAAGAGGGATGAGTCATGGACAGTAGGCAGGTGGCTAAGCATGTGTGACACACTTGATACACATACTCCTGAGGCCCAAACATTGTTCCCACCGGCAGCATGGGTGTGTGCCAAATTCCCCAGGGACAAGTGGTGATTCAGATCAGCAAGTGGATCACATATCAAAGTTACACCCAGATTACATGTCAGAACTTAGGCATTGTGTAAGCAATTGACCCACCCATGAATCTCACAACATAGTCACGGCAACAAATGCTGTCCCCCACCTTGAGCGAAGCGAAATGCAATGACACAGTCCCCAAGTGACACAATTTCCTGACTGTAAGGGCCACACATATGCGTATCAGAGGAGAAGTGGGCATGTCACAAATGAGGGACATGGGTCCTGGACCACATGACTGATGTACTGTGGAAGTTTAACCAGGCCAGAGGAGGGCACATAGCATGTCAGACAAAGTGCACAGTGCAGTCATGGACTCACCCCCTCCTTGCTGCTGTCTGCCCTTCAGCTGCCCATCCAGGTCAGGGAAGACCACCGCCAGGATCCGGAGCATGTGGGGGTCCGGTGTCCACCCCTCCTGCGAGGAGGCGACAGCTTCAGCTGGACCCTTGCGTTCCTCCGGGTCCAGCCCCGAAGGTCCTGCCACCTCTTCTGGCAGTTGCGGATCCTGCGCCTGTAGACCCCCACGGATCTTACTGCCCGGGCGATGGTCAGCCAGATTTCCTGCTTCTGGTGGGCATCAACCTGTGAGGATGACAAAGTGAAAAGGCCATTACTACACATGCAACATATACGTGCATCAGACAGTTGGAGATACATGTCTCAATCACAGGGGCATATGATGTACATAGGCAGTGCAACAATGGCTATGAACAGTTTGCCAGCAGTCACTACATGGTATCATTGCAAGGGAAGTAAACCTTGTTGGAAAGCACTGTTACTGCACTGTACCTGTTCAGTGCATGTAACTACACACTTTGGGGTGTGACAACTACCCAGTGAGCATGCTAGCCAGTGGTGTGCACACTGTAAGTCCTGCTAGTCAGACAACATGCACAATTAGTAAGGCAGTGGACAGCACACTCACCTGCTCCCCTGGTTTCCCATACAGCTTGCTGTACTGTGGAAGGAGGTTGTCCAGCAGGGCCTGGTTCTCCTCAAGGCTGAAGGCTGGGGCTCTCTCCACAGTACGTGCCATTGCAGTAGCCAGAGGATGCAGAGACAGCAGCAGTGTTGGTGGCAGATGTCATCCTGGAGCATGTAGTGCAGGCAAGTGAGCTCTCAGGGGAACAGCCAGCATTATATGTGTGCTGCAGAGGCAGATACTGTCCCATGTGTCCAAAGTGATAGGTCCAAGTCGTTTGCATCTTCTGAATCTGACCAATCCATGGAATAGCAGCACTAATACATGCCCACAGCATCCTTCAAATCTTCAACTTCATGACACCCATGATTTTGCAACATTGTTGTGGCTGGCCAACTGAATTCACTGCATCAGACTCGTTGGAGCTTCGAAAACGCGTCCGTTGCCATGCCAGGCCCGAGCCAATGCGTGCGCACCGATCTGTCCATTGCTGTACAACGCGTATTTCGGGATACAACGCGTACCGCTCACAACAGATGCAATGGGCCGGCCGGGCACACCAATCGGTCCATTGCTGTACAACGCGTATTTCGGGATACAACGCGTACCCGCTCACAACAGATGCAATGGGCCGGCCGGGCACACCGATGGGTCCATTGCTGTACAACGCGTGCCCGCTCACAACAGATGCAATGGGCCGGCCGGGCACACCGATGGGTCCATTGCTGTACAACGCGTGCCCGCTCACAACAGATGCAATGGGCCGGCCGGGCACACCGATCGGTCCATTGCTGTACAACGCGTACCCGCTCACAACAGATGCAATGGGCCGGCCGGGCACACCGATCGGTCCATTGCTGTACAACGCGTGCCCGCTCACAACAGATGCAATGGGCCAGCCGGGCACACCGATCGGTCCATTGCTGTACAACGCGTACCCGCTCACAACAGATGCAATGGGCCGGCCGGGCACACCGATCGGTCCATTGCTGTACAACGCGTATTTCGGGATACAACGCGTACCCGCTCACAACAGATGCAATGGGCCGGCCGGACACACCGATCGGTCCATTGCTGTACAACGCGTACCTGTACAGGTCAGTCGCATATGTCACCATGCTTGTCACTGGTGAACGTATGCCAGCCACATATACCTGCCAGAGACCCAGGGGCACACCTACAACACCACACCCAGTCCACACTGTTTCCTAAGGCATGTAAGGCTGCATTACCTTTTCTGTGTATGGGGGTTAACATGTGGTTTCTGTGGTGGCACTTGTGGGCAGCCACACCCAGGCTGTGCATGTGTTCATGGGGACAGGGTCCTTTGTGTGTTGTGCACATGACCACTGTGATGTGCAACAGTTCATTTCGGAGCATGTGGCATGGTCACATTTCCAGGTTGTGTATGTGTGTGACATGTCACATACCCCCAGGGTCCCATGGGGGAAGGCATGTACGTCACAGGATGAACCATTGCCACAATAGTGATGTCCCTCCACAGTCTGTGTGCATGTTGTGTTTCCGATGTCTCTGATTCCATGTGCACGATGGGAGACAGTCTCCACATCAACGTTGTTTGTGCATGGACTTTGATGTTGTGCGTCACTGGCGTCCATGTCTGTCCTGCGGAGGCGACAGGGTCCACTACCTGTGGGAGTCATGTTTGTTTTTCTGACGTGTACATGATACGCCATGTAATGTCAGTGTCCATGTGGCAAGACAGGGTCACTGGGAATCTACCTGTCAATGAGCTGTGATGCCTGTGGTGCATCTGTCCAGACATGTCACTGTGGTGTGTGTGTGGAACGTGACAGCAGTAAATGGGTACTGTGACACAGCCTAATGGTTTCCCATAGCACAACCTGGTACCAGTTGTGCACACATGTTGTACTGAGAAGTTAGATGATGGGCATGTAGGTGCGAGTTATGTCCGAACAGAACGGCACACACATCAAGTACTTGTGTCTCATAATGATGTATCATGTGAAATTGAGTATGGTGAATGGCACATATGTGGGGTGACTGACAATCTTTCTTTCTTCAACCTATGCACTGCAGGGCTCCAGCTGTCCATAGACCATTCCCTGACCTGGCAACGATGGTGGAACGTGACAGCATCCGACGGTACCGCTTCACCAGGCAGCTGATTGAGGATTTGGCAGTGCGCTTGGCACCACATTTGCAACCTGGCCGGCCGTACCCTACGGCGCTGAGCCCCAAGGTGAAGGTAATGGCAGCCCTACACTTCTTTGCCACCGGTACCTTTCAACACACTGTGGCGACTGCCGGTGGGATGTCACAGACTATGTTCAGCCGTGTGCTACGCGATGTTTTGGAGGCAATGTTGAGATGCCTGAACCAGTACATCTATTTCCCTACACGTCAACAACTCACTGACGTCAAGAGTGACTTCTATGCCCTGGGGAGGATGCCACATGTCATTGGCTCCATTGATGGGACACATGTGGCTTTGATACCACCACAGGCACATGAGCAGGCATACCGGAACCGTAAACATTACCATTCGATCAATGCTCTGGTGGTATGTCTTGCAGATATGAGCATCACACATGTGTGTGCCGGTTTCCCTGGTTCAGCACACGATGCCTACATGATGAGGAGTAGTCGCATCCCGAGGCTGATGGCACAGATGCAGAACCAGCGTGCCTGGCTTGTCGGTGTGTACTGACTTTGTACCATTGTGTGTGTTCTGATCTGTAGTATTCCACCCACTTTTCCAACTCAGCTAATGTGCACTTGTCTGTCCGTAGGTGACTCCGGATACCCCAACATGCCGTGGTTGCTGACACCCCTCAGGAACCCTGTGACACCAGCCCAGATGCGCTACAATGAGGCACATGGTCGGACCAGGAGAGTGATTGAGCGGACCTTTGGTCTCCTGAAGAGCCGCTTCCGCTGCCTGGACAAGACAGGAGGGCCCCTCCCATATGCCCAAGCAAAAGTGTGCAAGATTGTCATCGTCTGCTGCATGCTACACAACCTGGCAGTGCGGAAGGAGTTGCCTCTCATCCTGGATGACGATGCCCAACGTCCGCCACCTGTGGAGGATCCTGGCCTGGACCACGATGCCAGTGATGATGATGATGATGATGGTGATGTCCGCACACAGCTCATCACCAACTTCTTCAGCTGAATGTGAGTATCCAGGGAGATGTAATGTGAATGATGTGAGTTTGCATGATATGTGTGGGTGGTGCTCTGGTGCTGTTTGAGTGTGGCCATGTGCTACTTGACTGGA
Organism: Calotriton arnoldi; assembly: GCA_963921515.1. Classification (NCBI taxonomy): domain Eukaryota; kingdom Metazoa; phylum Chordata; class Amphibia; order Caudata; family Salamandridae; genus Calotriton; species Calotriton arnoldi. Next base: position 1,232,560 of record CAWUFW010005263.1, on the reverse strand, counting down.
TGCGTGCAGCAATGTGTCCTTACAGGTAGTCTGTACTCCCCAACAGTGTTGACGTGCTAACTTGGTTTTGTGTAGTTGTCTTGTGACATGTATTGGGCATGAGTATTGTAGTTCTGTCCTGTTCTTCAGTGGTTTTAACTGTGTGTCATGTCTGTCCCTCACAGGGTGCTTACTGAGTACTTTGGTCAACTTGGATCCCCCGACACCATGATTCTGCTTTCAGGGTGGCAGCAGTAGTTTGCCTACAAGTGATGTGCCACACACCCCTGGATTTCAAATCTTCTGCACTTGTTGACTGTGTGGCCACTGCCACATGGGTAAACCTTGCATCTGTAGTGGAAACAACATGTTGCAAATGTGTAATAAACCTGTGCTTCACTTTGGGATGTGCGTTGTCTGTGGTCACACATCTGACTGACATTTGCTTACTGCACCTCTGGGCTAGTTGCCACAGACTCTGAATAGGTGTGGTGTCTGTTCATTCCACTGTATTTCCTGGCAACATCACTGTGGGCGATGAGTCCGATGGCCCTGGTGTCTCTGTGTTGTGTAGCCCTAGTGGTGTGTCTCCCTCATATGTGTCACGTCACCATGACTCACACGACGGTGTTGTACTTGCTGTGGCAGTTAGCATACACAGTGTAATTTAGCAGATCATCATCACCATAACAGTATCCACATTTGAATAACAACAGAGGCAAGTATGGTGTACTAGTGATTTTATTTACAGAAATGTGTGTGTGTATAGTGCACAGGATGGTGGGTGCTGTACATTGGTATTGTGATCCAAAGTACCCAGATGAGTTGGAAGTCTTGGTAGCAGAAATGTCCTGAGTGAATTCCACAGTCATATGATACATTAGTCCAACTTGAACTCCCCATGTCATGTGGGAGAGTAGCGTTGCATTCGACAGGGTGAAACGTTTGCACACAAAGGAGAATTTCCGGAACAGGTGTTGGCTTCCTGGGGGATGTACGTGGCCATCAACCTCTCAGTTTTCCTTCCTCGGATGACCCCTCTTCTTTGGGGGGGGACCCTCACGTGCAGGCTGCTGCGGTGCAGGGGAGTCTCCGCCAGAGTCCTCCTCCCTCCCTGTGGCGGTGTCAGTTGTTGCAGCACAAGATGTTGTGGGCACACAGGGAGGTGTGGCCATGTTGGTGCTAATCTGGCGGAGGCATGTCAATATGTCCCTATGCACCGCTGTGAGTTCTTGCAATGTGTCCCACTTGGACTCCATGCCAGACATGTGTGTCTCCACACGGGACATGTGTGTCTCCACACAGGACATGTGGGAGTCCAAGCGGGCATGATGGGCAGCCTGCTGCTGTTGTATGTCCTTGAGGATCCCCACTACCTGTCTGACCTCTCCGGTGCTATCCTGGTACGCATCAGCGATGCGTGCCAGTTGTGGGTCATCATGCAGTCCAGACCCCTCTGCAAGCAGCGACCTATGTCTACCACCCCTCCCACCACCCCTGGCGACACGTGCAGGACCTGCGATGGCACGCACAGGTGACCCGAGGCCCCCTTGGGGGTTGTTAGTGGTGTTGTCATCCGTTGCTCCACGGTGGGCCTGGGGCCCTATGCTGTTGTCATCGGTGGTCCTTGGTCTGTCCGTGTCGGCGGGGGTGGTCTGTGTGTTGGCAGTTGTTGGAGGGGTGGGTGCAGGGGGTGCAGATGTTGTTCCAGCTGGTGCTGCATGATGACTCACACCGGAGGTGCCAGGTAGGTCTTCGCCATCCGAGGAGGGCAGAGGCTGTTCCACACCAGTGAGCTCTGTGTCCCCCGGAGCCTGGGACAGGGACTCCTCCTCGCCTGCTGCTGTGTCCCCATCATCATCACCTGTATTTGGAAGAGACACACATTGTATGTTATGTTTCTACAGGCATCAATGGTTCACACACCTGACAGTTGTGACTGTACCTCTGGATGCGGGCATGTACATTGCATTGTCCTAAGTTTTCACAGTAAGAGATTGATATTGGTGTAGCACATTGTCATGCATACCTGGGGCATTTCAATGTGAATGTTGAGGTGTGTGCATGGCCAGCATTGGTTGTATTTGGTGGACATCCGGCCATCCTTCTCCACCTAGCCCAGTTATCCCACCATGACGCATGCCACCCTTGCAGTGGGTTCAGGTTGACTCTCAGGATGTCATTCAGTGGTGTCTTGCTGTTGGTTGTTGCACAGTTCCCAGCAGGGCCTTGTGCACCCCACAGCAGTACCCAGTGTCAGCCATCTTGTCAGTCCTTATCCACTCCCTGTGATGTGGGCATGGTTCAGAGTGGTGTTGATGGGCCAATTGTGAGGGTGAGCAGTATCTGTGACTACAACTCCCATCATGCTATTGCCTACACCCCCTTCCCAGCATGCCCGTACTTCCTTCCTTTTGACTCTGCTTCCCTGTGGGGTAGTGTGCCTGTGCTGACAGGAAGGCTGACAGTGTTGTCCTTGCGTTTGTTTGGCTACAAGTCCCAAGAGTGTCCCTGTGCTTCACACAGCATTACCCAGGGTGGTGGTTCTTTGTGGGATCTTCATTTGGTATGTGAGGCATTGCATTCTCCCAGGTGGGTTATGTGGAGTTTGTGTTGAGGGTGTGTGTGAGGTGAGCTGCTTGTAACTATGGTCAGTGCTGTGAGTCCTCCTTCCCACCCAGCCAGATATCCCACCATGCAACGTGCTTGCATTGCAGGGAGTGCAAGTTGTCTTTCAGGATGTCAGGCAGTGGTGTCCTGCTGTTGGTTGGTGCACAGTTCCCAGCAGGGCCTTGTGCTCCCCACAGCAGTACCCAGTGTCAGCCATATTGTCAGTTGTTTTCCACTCCCTGTGATGTGAGCATGGTTCAGAGTGGTGTTGATGGGCCAATTGTGAGGGTGGCCAATATCTGTGACTACAACTCCCATCATGCTATTGCCTACACCCCCCTTCCCAGCATGCCCATACTTCCTTCCTTTTGAGTGGACTTCACTGTGTGGGAGTGTGACAGCAATAGCAAGATGGCTGACAGTGGTGTCCTGCTGTTGGTTGTTGCACAGTTCCCAGCAGGGCCTTCTGCACCCCACAGCAGTACCCAGTTTCAGCCATCTTGTCAGTTGTTTTCCACTCCCTGTGATGTGAGTATGGTTCAGAGTGGTGTTTATGTGCCAATTGTGAGGGTGGCCAATATCTGTGACTACAACTCCCATCATGCTATTGCCTACACCCCCCTTCCCAGCATGCCCATACTTCCTTCCTTTTGAGTGGACTTCACTGTGTGTGAGTGTGACAGCAATAGCAAGATGGCTGACAGTGGTGTCCTGCTGTTGGTTGTTGCACAGTTCCCAGCAGGGCCTTCTGCACCCCACAGCAGTACCCAGTTTCAGCCATCTTAGTCCTTATCCACTCCCTGTGATGTGAGCATGGTTCAGAGTGGTGTTGATGGGCCAATTGTGAGGGTGAGCAGTATCTGTGACTACAACTCCCATCATGCTATTGCCTACACCCCCCTTCCCAGCATGCCCGTACTTCCTTCCTTTTGACTCTGCTTCCCTGTGGGGTAGTGTGCCTGTGCTGACAGGAAGGCTGACAGTGTTGTCCTTGCGTTTGTTTGGCTACAAGTCCCAAGAGTGTCCCTGTGCTTCACACAGCATTACCCAGGGTGGTGGTTCTTTGTGGGATCTTCATTTGGTATGTGAGGCATTGCATTCTCCCAGGTGGGTTATGTGGAGTTTGTGTTGAGGGTGTGTGTGAGGTGAGCTGCTTGTAACTATGGTCAGTGCTGTGAGTCCTCCTTCCCACCCAGCCAGATATCCCACCATGCAACGTGCTTGCATTGCAGGGAGTGCAAGTTGTCTTTCAGGATGTCAGGCAGTGGTGTTCTGCTGTTTGTTGGTGCCCAGTTCCCAGCAGGGCCTTGTGCTCCCCACAGCAGTACCCAGTGTCAGCCATCTTGTCAGTCCTTATCCACTCCCTGTGATGTGAGCATGGTTCAGAGTGGTGTTGATGGTCCAAATGTGAGGCTGCCCATTATCTGTTACTACGAGTCACATCATGCTCTTGGTTACACTGACTTCACCAGCATACACAGGATTCCTTCCTTTCTGTGTGCTTCCCTGTGAGGTGGTGTTCTAGTGGTGGCTTAATATCTGACAGTGTTTGTTGGTTAGATTTGTGCCACTGCCTAGCTCAATTTGGTATTGGATTTGTACATGTCATGACACAGTTACATATCACTATGACATGGCATGTATTGTGTTTATCTGACTAACATACACTTCTTGGGATGATTATCTTTTGGTTGCTGTTGATTTGCTAGGGGTGCATGGTTTGACTGTCCCCTTGACAGTGATGTGTGTGTATTGTCACACAATATTGTGTATATTAGTTGTGTACTCACCAGGCTCTGGGATGTTTGTTAGTCCATATACGCTCACTGGTGGTAGGATGGCCCGCACCTTCTCCTCCCAGGGCCTGATGTATACTGGTTTGGCAGGAGGGCCACTGCCGGTGTGCTGGCTCAGGAGGTAATCCTTCTTCAGTAGGTCCCTGACCCTCCTGCGCACATCATACCACCTGTTCTGGATGTCTTCCTTTGTGTGCAAACATGGTGATTGTGTGTTCACCGTGTCGACGATCCTCGCCCACATCTTGGTTTTCTGCGACATGGGGGTCTGTTGGACCAATGTGCCAAACAACTGTGGCTCTACCCTCAGGATCTCGTCTACCATGACTTCCAATTCACTATCTAGGAACTTTGGATTCTTCTTTAGGGGCATGGTGATGGGTGGTGGTGGTGATTGATGTGTGTGTGTGTGCAAGTGAGGGTGTGTGAGTGTAGGTTTTGCTGGGTGTGTGTGAGGGTGCTATTTGTTGAGGTGCTACTGGTGTGTGGCTTTTGTGTTGGATGGGCTGGTTGTGTGTCTGTGTTTGCTGTGTGATGGTGTTCTCTGCTGGCAGGTCAGTGGAATTTGCAAAGGATCATGGTAGGGATTTGTGGCCTTTATGTAGGTGGAGTTGGGGGTGTGTCCTTGTTCGATTTTTTTCACCCCCTGTATTTATTGGCTTTGTCGTTGCTTGTTTGGCCCTTTATTTTTGTATTTTTTCATTTGTGATTATTGTGCATGTAGGAGTAGTTCTTCTGACCGAGTAGGACGTTGCAGTTGTCTCGTGCGCGCCTCTCCGTGTCGTTCCTGCTGTGTTTCAGCTCAGTTTCATATGCGGCGTACGCGTCGGTCGTGGAGTATTGTGCTTGTCCGGCTGGCTTTTGTATGAGTGTCGGTCGTACGGCTTGGACTCCGTGCGAATCGGTCTGAATTTGCACCCATTGCATCGTACTGCGCGGGTCGGAGTTCGCGGGTACGTTTCGTTCGGGTTATTTCCTGGTGCGTGTCGGTCGGTTCGATTCGCGTGTTTTCCCGGCCGGATAGCTTGTTTCCGTCCGGGTCGGTCGTTCGCCTTGAGTTCCGTACGAGACGGTCGTGTTTCCCATGCATTTCATCGTACTACCCGGGTCGGACGGCGCCGGTACGTGTCGGTCGGACTAAATTCCCGTACCGAGTCGGTCGGTACGTTTTCCGGCCCGAATCGGAATCGGCCCCTTAGCCTTTTTTGAGTATCATTTAGTAATTATCACATATATTGTTAAGTAAACTGTAGTTGCCTAGGGATTTGTTTTGTACAATTGTATTTTCCCTGCCCTGGGAACTGATTTCAGTAGCATGACGTCCTGATATATACACTGACATCACAACTTAATGGTCATTAGCATTCTATAGATTCAAATACTTTACTACATTGGTCATATCTTTTAAATTTTACTACAGCAGTTCTGGTTCTGTTGCCACATATTTAATTATTGACAGCACTTCCTGCACAGCCCTGTGTTACTGCCCCTTTGCAGGTGTCTAGCGTTAGCAGTTTCTAGGCTTCCCCTGCTACCCATACCTATGTGGGCAGCCGTCTGGCCTCTCCAGGGCTGTAAGTGCAGTGTCCGCCTGCAGCTGTCTGTTGCTGGCCCATCGCCTGCTCCCAGTGCCCCTGCTGTAAGGCATCCCAAGGACACTGTTTGAGCAGCTCTTCTTCCTAGGGTGTTGTGCTTTCCTTGGCTATGTGTGAGTGCCCTGCCTTTTGACCTCCCGATTACCATGCCATTTAAAACATGCAACCAATCACCTGCATATGTTTTCATGGTCTTTGCTGCCTGTTCCAGTTGTGGCACCGCCCTCAGGAAGCAATGTTTTGGGGTCTCTATCAGGTCCGGCTTTGCCTTCCCTGGCCTGTGCCAATTCCGTTTGTTCAGGAAGTCGTGATGTAGTATGTTCATGTTCTAGTTTATAACGTGATAAGTAATTTGCAATGTTTTTCTTGGTTTGCACTGTTGTGTACCTCATGACTTGTCTCCAGACCTTGTATGTTGCACCTTTCATCTGTTTCTGCACCCTGGTGGCTGGAGCCAGTCCCTGCTGCAGTGATGGCAACTAAAAGACTCCCAAAGGACAAATGGCGAACCCTATAAACTCCTCTGAAGTTGGCAAAATGTTTGCTTCTCTACAAATAATCTAGATTGACATGGACATGATACACATGCCCTTACAGAATGAGAGTTGATGTGGATGTTGATGTAAACAATACAACATAGAGCAAAATTGCTCCCCTAAAAATATCTGAGAAGTTACAAGAGCATTGCAAACCACAAAGTATGATGTGGTATTCCTAGACATGTTATTTCACTCAGCTCTCTCCCAAGCTCTAACCAAATGGTAAGATCCTCGGAAATCCAATTTAGTAAAGTTGGACACATCTTTTGTTTGGTCCAAAATTATAAAAATTGAAAGCAACAGATCTTAATTATTTATAGTAATGCATTTGATTCCTATGCATCTTGTCAAAAACTCTGTAGAAAAATCAGGCTCTATGTAATCAAGTGAGGTGCCCAGTCCTTCTACGGTTTCTGAAGAGTCAGTCATGGCTTTGGATTTAAACTGAGGGGCATCAATCGAATAGAAAAAAAGTCTTTATGCACATTTTTTTCTGGAACAGGGAAAGGTTGCTCTTTCAGTGGTCATCTGGGTTTGTGATTCATGTGTATCCTTTGGTACCGGAACTGGTTGAAAAGGATTCTTGATTGTGTCCAAAGGAGGTGGCACTACCCAAGGATCTCTACCAGGAGAATCTGGGGTCAAACAGTGCTAATCCTGAATGTAGTTAGCATACTCTATGCACAAGCATCTATATTTATATAACTCTTCATGATACCACCTCCTGTTAAGTGCAGTTCATTTTTATTTAAAGTATCTGATTTAAGGTATACTACTATCATGGTCATCTCGATCAGAGACAAAACCTGCTGCATCTATGTAGCTCAGATAAAGTGTTGAGGTGGGCTTGGAAGCTTGGTAGGCTTTCCCTTGATCTTTGTACAAGCTCAGATAATACATGTTATAACCATTGACCCACCACAAAAAGATTAAAATGTATTTGCTTAAGAAGCATAAATGGAATTCCTGTATCAGCAAGGAGGTGCATTCATCATCTACATACCTTCATGAGTAGCCTTTATACTCTGCCTCTATCTCATATCTGACATTCATATAATCAACACCGAACACAACATATTGAGATTATAACAAAATTATGCAGACAAAATCAATGGTTTATCAAAGTGGTGTGATCAAAACTTCACTTTCCTGATTGCTGTGGCGGCTGAATGTTACATGCCTTTGAAGGGTATTAATGTAGTTTTCAGAAGTACAAAGAGGGCACCATTTCCAAATTTGATTTGGAGACTGTTAGACCTGTCAGACTTAGGGTGCTCTTGCCCCAAACCTTTTTGCTTTCACCCTTCTATTTTCTAAATTCATTTTTGTTGGCCTTAGAACTCTGTGCACTTTACCACTGCTAACAAATGCTAAAGTGCTTGTGCTCACTCCCTAAAACATGGTAAAATTGACTTACACCTGATTGACATATTTAATTTACTTATACGTCCCTAGTAAATAGGTATAGCATATACCCAGGACCTGTAAATTAAATGCTACTAATGGGCCTGTAGCACTTATTGCATCACCCATTAAAGTAGCCCCTCAAAACATGTCCCAGATCTGCCAGTGCAGCTTGAATACAGTAGGCCCAAGGCAGCCGATAGGGAAGGGTGCATTGTATATAAGAGGTTGAGAATGTACTTTCACTTTTTACATGTCCTTGTAGTAAAAAACTCCTGAACTAGTTTTTCACTACCTACTTCTCCCATAGGACAAAATTGGGTTACCTTATTACATTTAATAAGTGCTAACTTTTGACTAAGGGCACGTAGGTAGTTCATGTTTGGTGTCTAAGAAATTGTAATTTAAAATCCACTTTAATTGTAAAGTCGGATTTTAAGTCACTGTTTTCAAAATGTTACTTTCAGAAAGTTGGCTTTTTCCTACACTAGCTATTTTGTGCCTGTAGCCTGTTCCTGGGTCACAAAACTGGGTGTAGTTGGCAGTTGGACTTTGTTTATTCCTCCCAGACAGCATCCCCACTTTCAAATCAACAGAATTTGCCCTGCATTTACACAAAGGACATCACATTACCTCATTGTTCAGGTAGTCAGGCTGGAGCCAGGGCAGGGGAGCCATGAAATGTCAAGCACTTCAAAGGGAATTCTCTAGAAAACTCTCCTACTTCAAAGAAGGCACCATGTATAAAAATAGGAACCTCAGACCCACTCTTCAGTTCACTTTCGGACCTGTGGAAGGACGCTCAGAGGACTGCGTCTTGCAATGGCCTGCTGTGTACTTCAAAAGATTGCATCGCTGTACCTGGAGGGGCTGCTTTGCCGACTGAAGCCTGCTTGAACCCTCAGAGGCCTGCCCTGCTTTTGAACCCTGTTGTACCTCTTGAACCCAGGACTACCAGAGTGACTCCAAGGGCTAGTTGGTCAACCTCCTGAGCAGAGCCTCAGGGACAGAAAAGTCTTCCACCATCTTGAACCTACACCTGGACCATCCCTGAGTGAGTCCTGACCCTCTAAGTGGTGCATCTCCAGTCCTAGACCATTGTAAGTGGTGCTAAAGGTGCCCAAATAGTGAAGATTCACTACTTGGGACTTAGAAACATTAAGGCTAAAAAGTGTTCCGAGAACAGAGCGGAGACCAGCACCTACCTGCTCATTGATCCGCCCAAGGTCCATCACCGGTTGGCCTGACTTCATGGTGTCCCCCGCTATGTTCTTCTCCTGTTCATGGATCACATGAGGATCAACAGTAGTCCTCATATGAGGACTACTGTTGACCCTAGTTTAATCCATTCCTGGTGCAGGCTATAGGGCCAGGCACACAAGTGGGTCAGTGTTTTTATCGGGACAAGTGGGGGAACGCTGGGTGGTAGGATTTTTGTGGATCCCTGCGCATTCCTGTAGTTTACATCACAGAAATGCACAGACAATTAGTGTTTTTATTCAACGTTTCATCTTTGCACCTCCCTGAACTCCCCCAGGGTGGAAAGTTTTCAGAAATGTCTGGATTTGATAGGTTTCCCTAGATGGTTGCCGACCCCAGGACCAAAAATGCTGGTGCCCCCCCTTGCAAAACCAGGTCGTTTTGTGATAGATAATTTTGATGTCTCCACAATATGTTTTGGGCCCTTCCCTGTTGCACGTAGTTGGCCCACCCACACAAGCACACAAGTGAGGCAACATTTTTATCAGGAGACCTAGGGGAAAGTTGGGCAGCAGGAAATGTGTGCCCAGTCATTCCACAACTTTCCCACACAGAAATGTGAGGAAAAAATATGTTTTTGTCAGTTAGTCAAATTTAGAAGGACTTCTGCGTATGGAAACCTTGTGGGATCCACACAAAACATACCACATAATATTCCCTTTGTGATCAGTTTCCAAAAAGATGTGCGGGCAGAAGGTGTACACTACAGATAAAGTATGCACTGACAGTAAAAGGCAAAAAAAAACAAAATATCATAGCACACCCATCCACTATTCAATCAAAGGCATACTGGTTGTATTTGGCACAAGGGTAAGTAAATGGTTCATAAATTTTTTTATTCACCAATGACTTTACAAAATAAAATCCACAAAAGTCACTGTTAATAAATTAACATCAGAATAGAGCAGCCACGACAAGGCACCAACCTCTTTACAGGCCATTCACATGCCTATCATGCGTCAGACACAGAAAACTATTCACACTGCCAGCGCAGGCCCAACACAATATAACATTTACATTTACAAATAGTGCCATTCAAGGGTTCATCACTTTCATACACCAATAGGACTAACACGCCAATTACACCACCAAACACACAAACATCAGACAACTTACAAACGCACCTCAAGCAAGTCACTATAGATGCTGGCTACCATCCATCAACACACCGCCAGCCGACACACACCACCAGCCAGATGCCAGGTCAGCCACTGCAATCACACCACCTGGAAGCTGGTGGAATATGTGGACTGGGGCTTCGGTGGTGGTGTGTGCATGTAGTAACTTACTGCTGCTCACAACACACACACACACTGGCAGCCAAATGCCAGTGAACACACACTGTCAGCCAAACGCCAGTCCACGCACACCACCAGCCAAGTGCAAGTCCATGCACACTGCCAGCAAAGTGCCAGTCTACACACACCGCCAGCCAAGCAACAGACTACACACACTGCCAGCCAACTTGCAGTCCACACACCACCAGCCAAGTGCCAGTCCACACACTCTGCCAGCCAAGCGCCAGTCTACACACACTGCCAGCCAAGCACCAGTAAACACACACTGCCAGCCAAACGCAAGTCCAAGCACACCACCTGCCAAGTGTTGGTCCACACACCCACCAGCCAGGCACTAGTCTACAGACTCCAGCAGCTAAGCGCCCCTTTACACATACCGCCAGCCAAGCTCCAGTCCACATACACTGCCAACCAAGCACCAGTCTACAGATACAGCCATCACATATTTTTGTTAACAAACTAGAAAACCCAAACCATTTTAAACGAGATAAAAAACCAACTATGACTACAAACACAACAGGTCTAAATGAATACATCAAAAAAACGCCAACCGTGAAACTGAACAAAAAATAAAAAAGGACACAGACAAGCCAGTTCACTTTTACTCTCCCAGTTGCTCCCAATACTTGAGTTGCATATGGTACGATTTAAAGTATGCGGGCACACATGTCACAGAATTAGAATAGAAGGACACTCTGGGCAGTACATACAACTCTCCTTTGACACGTCTCTTCAGACACAGACTCTTCATCTCCTACAGAGAAAGTATCTTTTAAGTGTGGGAGGAATGTAATCAGGAATTGGTGATCTTTCAATCATCCTCCATCACTCCAACTCTAGGAATATGTGCCTGCTCAACTACAACAAGGCTGCCACAGACTGCTGAAACTGAACAAAATTCATCTTTGAATCTGGAGAACAATCCTTGAAAACAACAAAAGCATTGAAGGTTACCAAAATAAACAAATGAACAGCCAACTTCTCATACCAAATGTATGACTTTGGAACAGCACTGTAAGGCTCCAACCTTTGATCTACTCTATCTACAACACCCATGTGCTTACTGTTGTCTAATATGCACACAGGTTTACGCACTTAAGCAACTTGATCCCAAACAGTCAACGATGAAGTACTTTCACCATGAATGGTTGTCAGCATATGAATATTTCTCCCGTCTGAAATTTCCACAGCTAGATGTTCATCACTACCCAAGACACTGCACTGTCTCCTCAGAAGATTTCAACATACAAGCTCGTTAGGGTAACCTTTACGGTTAGAATGAATTGTGCTACATGCAACAGTGTCCACTTTGAAAAATTCCTTGAACAATTGCATGCCAGTGTAGAAGTTATGTACAAATAAATGGTGACCTTTGTTAAAAAGTCCTCTGCCAAGTTCCCACACAATTTTCTCACTGATTCCAAAAGTGGATGGACATCCAGGGAGGTCAATAGAAGAATCCCTACCAGTGTACACCCTGAAATTATAGCCTTATCCAGTACTACTCTAAGACAGCATATACATCATAATATCATAACTTGCCCTCTGGAATGTACTGCCTAAAAAGCAAACGGCCTTTGAACAGGACCAAAGATGCATCCACAGCTATTTCTTTCCGTGGAACATAGATCTCTGAAAAGCAATCTGCAAAATGATCAAGACCGAATCTTGAAGAGATGATCACAGCAGGGTGATCCCTAGGCAATGCTGAAGCATTATCAACAAAATGCAGCATCCGAAGTAGAAGCAAATATCCATTACAAGTCATGGTTGCAGGAAATATTGCAGTTGCCATCAAGGGACTAGTAGATCAATATGAAGACAGCAAAGGCTTCCTTATCAATCCCATCAAAAAAGTGAAACCCCAGAACTTCTTTAACTCATCAAGATTTGTAGCAGTCCATCGGCTAGCTCTAGAGTGGGACTTAATTCTTGCACTGTTATCCCTCAAATACTATTTCGCATACAAATTAGTCTGATCAAAATTTCATCCAAAAATACATAGTTCATAAACAACTGAAAGAAATCTATAGGCAAAAAGTTTTCTGTATTGAATGTACACCCTGTACACCAAAAGCAGGCACCACGTTTGGGGCCACCCAAAGTTCAGCACTTCCAGTGGGAAGCCTTTCAGCCCCAGGCTGCAATCCACATTCCTCTTGCTGCACTATCGGCATAACACTGCCCTCCTCTAAAAGAGGCACTTCCTCTTCACTGATAGTGGCTTTATCATCAGATGATTTCTTTTGGACAGAAAATTCACTGCCAGAATCTTGGACTTCATCCTCTGCCTAAGATGCAGAGGGTTCACTGACAGAATATCGATGTAAAACATATAGATGTAAAAAATATAGATGAAAAAATATAGAATTCAAAAATATCGACTCCCTATACTTAAACAGGTAAGTACAAAAATATCGGAAAATATTGATTTTTATATATATAAAATAAAATAATAAATATTAAATATATTAAATAATAAAATTAATTTAAAAAAATAAAGTACATCTAATATACATTTTAACAAATATAACAAATAAACTTCATAAAAAAAATTAAACACACATACGTAATAACATATATATATATATTTACTTTAAAACAACTATTAAACTATTAATTGTAATTTATTTTATAATTTTAAAATTATATAAAAATTTACAAATATATATATATATATACATAATATTTATATATACAAATAACAAAAAAATCTATGAAAAAAACATTCTATTATAAATTGAAACATTAAAATATTTAAAAATATTTCAACTTAAATTTACCACTCCAGTCAGTGCAACAGTAGGGAAAGTGTTGGATAGCGGAGGGGTAAAATTTACTATTCCCACTCCAGTGAGTGCAACAGTAGGGAAAGTGTTGGATAACGGAGGGGTAAAAATCTCTATTCCCACTCCAGTGAGTGTAACAGTAGGGAAAGTGTTGGATAGCGGAGGGGTAAAACTTACTATTCCCACTCCAGTGAGTGCAACAGTAGGGAAAGTGTAGGATAGCGGAGGGGTAAAACTTACTATTCCCACTCCAGTGAGTGCAACAGTAGGGAAAGTGTTGGATAGCGGAGGGGTAAAACTTACTATTCCCACTCCAGTGAGTGCAACAGTAGGGAAAGTGTAGGATAGCGGAGGGGTAAAAATTACTATTCCCACTCCAATGAGTGCAACAGTAGGGAAAGTGTTGGATAGCGGAGGGGTAAAAATGACTATTCCCACTCCAATATTGCAACAGTAGGGAAAGTGTTGGATAGCGGAGGGGTAAAAATTACTATTTCCACTCCAATGAGTGCAACAGTAGGGAAAGTGTTGGATAGCGGAGGGGTAAAAATGACTATTCCCACTCCAATCAGTGCAACAGTAGGGAAAGTGTTGGATTGCGGAGGGGTAACAATTAATATTCTCACTCCAGTCAGTTCAAAATTAAAAACAAATAAATTTAAAAAACATATTATAATGTTACATTTATATGACAAATACCTACAAATATTATATTAAATAAAATGAAAAATAATTTTCAAACAAATAAACATTATCAATTAGAAATTATTTAGAAACAAAAACATTAATTATTACATAAATGTACTTTTTTTATTTCCTACCCTATAACACCACACAATTCACAACCCACATCTAAATTTAAAAAAATATATATTTACATAATTAACATAATTAATTAACAATTAAAGAAATATTCTTAATTAAAACTCATAAAAATGTATAAACTTCCCACACTTTACCCCTATAACCCCCAAAAACCACAGCTAAAATTAAACTATAAAAAAATTAATTACACAATTAAAACTTATTTTCAATTAAAAAACTAATAGCATTTAACAACTAATTATAAAGTAAGTAAAATTAATTTACTCCCCACCCTTTAACTCTACGAAAGTAAAACCCACACACAAAAATTAAAGCAATTACCCTTATTAAATAGCAATTAACTAATTAATATTAATGATCAACTAATTATTAATTAATTAAACATAAATTACTTCTCACCCTTTACCCCTATAAACCCCACAATCCACACCATAAAATTAATTACACAATTTCCATATTTAATTTTCAATTAATTAATTAATATTAATTAAGAACTAATTATTAATTGATTAAACACAAATTACTTACTGCCCTTTACCCCTATAAACCCCACAACTCTCACCTAAAATTAATTACACAATTTCCATAATTATTATGCACCTAATTATTTAATATTAATTAACAACCAATTATTAATTAATTAAACATAAATTACTTCCCACCCTTTACCCCTTTAAACCCCACAACCCACACCTAAAATTAATTACCCAATTTCCATTATTAATTTGAAATCAATTAATTAATATCAATTAACAACTAATTAATTAATTAAAAATAAATTACTTCCCACCCCTTACCTTTATAAACCCCACAACCCGCACCTAAAATTAATTACACAATTTCCATATTTACTTTTCAATTAAATAATTAATGCTAATTAACAACTTATTATTAATTAATTAAAAATAAATTACTTCCCACCCTTTACCCCTATAAACCCCACAACCCGCACATAAATAAATTACACAATCACCATAAAATTTGCAATTAATTAATTAATATTAATTAACAACCAATTCATAATTAATTAATAATCAATTACTTCCCACAACACTATAACATCTCAATTAAATAAATATTAATAAATAAAAAATAATCATTAATTTATTATAATTAAATTACTTCCCACCTTTTTCCCCTATAAACCCACAACCCGCTACGGTACCAAAAAACGCAAAATTTAATTAAAATAAAATTGATAACTACTAAAATATTTACATATATGTTAAAAAACATAAACAATTCTTATACAAAAAAAATACATCACATACATTTAAAATATATACTAAAATACATAACACTAATTAAAAAATTGATATTTTAAACAACTATATTTTAGCAAATGATATTAATGACTTTTATATTTTTAAAAATGATATTTCTTACCTTAAAATCGATATTCTTGACCACGATATTCTTGCTGTCGATATTTCTGACTCACGATATTTAGGACTCGATATTTCTGCAGTTCGACATTTCCAACTCGACATTCTGCCTGCACACCGATGCAGAGTCAGTCTCAGAACCATGGTCAGAGGAAGATTCAAAAAGCAAACCAACAACCTGCTGTGAGGTCAACATGCAGCTAGCCATAATCCTTGATAATAAAAGTAACACAAAAAATAAATCAACAATAACCAACACAGTGCAAAATAAATAAACAAACTGTGGCTTAATCAAACAGAAAGTAAAACTACTGCCATATAAAGGAACATATGTAAGGAAATGTTAATCAATACAAAGCACACAAATACCTATATGCTTAAAAATGATACCACTCACTTGCCAAAGACAGCATGACTTAGGTTCAACTGCATCTACTCTGCACAGACACAGCATACACCAAAGAAGTCCAGCTGGAAAGGAAAAGACAAAAACAAAAAAGCATATTACACATATCACCAGGCAGTATTGAACGTGCACAAATCAATACGTTACTTTGAAAGACAATCACATTAAAAACTAAAGATTCAAACATTAGTATAACAGTCAAAAACAATTATACAAACAGGCCAAGGATTCACATTAAATTACAAAATGAGTTGCTTACCAACCGCAACTTCACAAACTACTCATCTGCCAAAGCTGCACCCACAAACAGGATTCACCACCAAGGCAAAGAAAATGATTGGCTATACACTAAAAAAATAAAATGAAAACACAAATAAAATATCGCTCAAAAGACACTGATATTCCCCTGAAAGGAGGCATGACAAAGGCAGATAAAGACAGCACCAGATGGAAGCAAACCTTACCCCAGAAGCAGATCCCCCAACCACATACATAACCTTATTCCCAGGTGACTCAAGAGTAATCACCCACCCTGAGGCCCAATCCAAAATACAAAACAATCTGCAATCAAGTGGGATGGCGGAATGCAAAAATAGTATGGCACCCAAGGAGAGTGACCCTTGCCCAAGGGGATGCTCTCATACAAAATCCCTGGTGTATAGTGGCCATCCATCACCCCAGAGAGCAGATCGACCTAAGAATGTCCAATCTGCCTTTTGGGGGGGGCAGAAAAAAACAATATGAGCCCCAAGGGTCACTCCCCTTCAAAACACAATCTCTATTGTCAAATAGGCTTCTACCCCCCCCCCCGAGAGCATATTAGTCAAAAAACAGCTGATATGCCCTCGGGGTGACAGAACACAAAAACAAAAGAAGCTCCCCAGAGGAGCGACCCTTCTGCACACAATCTCTGGTGCCTAGTGGGCTTCCAACTCCCCAGAGGGCAGTTTGGCCTAAAACATCCGATCTTCCCTCAGGGGCGGGCAGAATACAAAAAAAACTTGGGCCAAGGGGAGCGCCTTTGACCAAGGGGTCACTCCTCTTCCAAACAATCCCTGTTGTCTAGTGGGCTTCCGACACCCAGAAGGCAGATCAGTCTAAAAACGGTCAACATGCCCTCAGGGGGCAGAATAAACAAAAAGATGTCCCCCCCAATGGAAGCGACCCTTGCCCTAGGGGTTGTTCCCCTTCCAAACATATTCCCTGGTGTCTTGTGTCCTTCCATCCCCCTTCAGAGGGTATATCCATCTAAAAACAGCCGACCTGCCCTCCAGGACGAGTAGGAATACAAAAAACAATTATGCCCCAAAGGGAGCGACCTTTGCCCAAGGGATAGCTCCAGGCAATTATCTCAAAATGGCATCCCTGGCATCTAGTGGTTTTTCACCCCTCCAAAGGGACAGATCAGCTGAAAAGAAAACAGCTGAACTAGTCTTGGGGGGGGGGTGAAACATGGATATGATATTAGCCCCAAGGGGATCACTCCTTGCCCAAGGGGCAAGTCCCTCAACAAAAAACAAAGCCTTAGTGGTCTTGTGGATTGGATTCCTGCTCCACATTCGCGGCCCCACCCATGATTGTGGAGAGAGAATTCACTACAGACAGACACAGAGGGAAAAGAAAGATTATTTCCTTCCCCCCTGTGTCTCTCTGGCTACCTAGCTCCCTCGAGAAAGACTCACCTAAAACCAGTTCTCTCTCCTGGACAAGCTGGCAGCAAATGGCTTTCAGAACATCCCTGGCATCATCTGGTTATGTTGGTGTGCCGCAAGTGCACTGATGTCATCAGATCGCTAGAGAGGGCTAAGGGGGGGGCAGTGGAAGTGCTTCCTCTTCCACCCCCAGTAGAGGAATGTTGCGGAGGGCCATGGGGGGAGCACCAGTGCTCCCAACATCAGTGGGTGCCAGACGGCCTGGAGCTGTCCACAGCACACAAGCACAGTGGCTGAGGATGGCTCCAGACCATCCTCAGCACCCATGGGGTTAAGAACATTTATTGATGTTTGTCTATAGATTTTGAAGGTAGGGTCACAGTCTATGAACATCAATAAAGGAGGAGATCCTCAAATACATGTGAGTATTGTCTGCATTCTGGTGAATGGAGAAACTGTTCATGCATCACAAGTCTCAGGGGCTCAAAATACAACATGAACATTGAACCTTTTCTAGCCTGTAATCTACAATAATAGGAGAGTGAATTTTATAGAGGAATAATAAAGTGCCAAGTGATCCCAATGAAGGGAGGTGAAATACAACAGCATGTGACTGAAGCAGTTTATACAGATCATTAAATAGGACCAAGTAGAATGTAGGGTATTTGATAATTCTACATAAACTGGAAAGTTGCTGGAAACTGTCTGTCAGGGTGAGGGACCGTAAGTGCTGTTTACCGTCACGTTAGATTTGGGTGTGAGGGAGAAGTCCTTTGAGTTCAACTATACTGAGGGCCTCCCAGCAACAAAAAGGCTTATGGTCAGTGGGGGTGATGATTCATTTCAAACTGTGCAGGCATTAAGAACAAGACATGCAATGAAGTATCTGCAGTAAAATAGATTTCATAGTTGGCCACAAACTCTCACACGACTAAACAGAAGGCGTACATCTTTGATCTTCAGGTGTAACTTTCCCCATGGTGCTTGGTGTCATTGCCAGGCAAATGTGCTACAATGTTGCTTCAAGCCTGCAGTTCCCTAAGGAATTGATTATGAACATTTGGGCTCTCAGAGAAGTATATTGAATGCATGTGTGATATGAAAAGAAACATTGAACTATTTGTGCATTTGTTTGAACTCTAAAACGCTAATGCACAAGTGTAAAAAGTGTTAGGTTACCGGTATTGCTAAGTGTAGGGAATTGCAGGATGATAATGAAATTCTGTCCCCAGTTTACAATAGTCATGTGGACTCATTTAGGACCACAGATTGAGGGTGGTTATTCTAACATAGGTAATGGTGGACACCTCAGTCAATCAGATCACTCTATTATTTGAAGTTGCATGCAAGTGGGACTCTTGCTAGTGTCCTGTGAACCCAACAGTCAAGACATACAAATATTTTGAACCTGAATTTCTCTAAAAATACTGAAGAAATTTACACCAAATAAAAAAAAAATCATTCTTTCTAGCTAAATATTTAGCTCTTTGCCAAATATGGTGCAATTCCGTTCAGCCGTTTTGGAAGTAGCTGATGAAGTCCTCATGGACGAAACGCGTTTGAACAGTGCCCCAATTCTTTATTATTCTTAGATGAGCAAATTGGTCTGTTACAACACTGGTCAATTGGGAGACTGGACCAACAACAAGAAACCTGTCATGAAAAATATAATTGTGCGGTTAATATATTAATGCATTTGAATGTGTATAGCAACCGGTTGGTTTTTAAAATAAAATAAATATAGCAGTGTATAGGTAGGGTAGGGAGTTTTGTGTTTTCTGTTTACAAGTGTTTGAAATATTGTATATTGGGTCTGTTGTAAATATTGTTGTGTATATATATATGTGATATAGAGCCTGATTTATGTTTTTAATTCTACAGCCCTGATGAAGTCCTCATGGATGAAACGCGTTGGCTGGGCTGATGTGCAATTGTAAAATAAACTTCAATAAAGCAGATTTGAAATTCAGGTGCAAGACTCCTGAGGAATATTATTGGACGTTAATTGTTGATTTAGTATTACATGGAACTTGTCCAAATGCTATTAGTTGAGCTATATTGATTATATCATTGTATGCTCCTTTTCATCTGTTATTGTTGGTTTTGGACTGTTTGTGACTTCTAAGCAGAGGGGTCATGAGAAGTTGAGCAGAGAGAAAAGGTATAATAACTATAGTAATACACTAGTGCGACAGCTAATGGCCCACACTGCTAGTGCTTCATTTTTGTTAATTATATTCCAATGTTTACTGAAAATTCTCCAAATCTCATTACTTTTTTTACGGGATGTAAGCATTCCTCTGATATAACTGATGTATGAAATTTCAAGATTTTGTTCTTGTTTTGTTTCATGGGTTTCCAATCTGGTCTAATGTTTGACTCTCTCTAGAACTTTTATGTCCCTCCAGTGATAAATCCTGATTATAAATCATTCTGTTACCTCCTCGTACTGGTCTTGTAAGTTCATTTCATTTGAACAGTTGTGTTTTATACAACGTAGCTCTCTGTATATCTAGTACCATGTAGGATGCTATTTGTTGCAATTTTCTTTCTAAACTGTGTGATTTCAATCATATAATTTTTTATGTAGACTGATATGTCTATAAAATTCATTTGAGTTGGGCTTTTTGTGCATGTGAATTTTAGACCACAGTCATTGTCATTTTTCACACTGGAATACATCATGAGGTCTTTACTTGTGCCATTCCAGATGATAAAGAGATTGTCAATATAGTTCAGCCAGAGGACAACGTTTTCCAAATATATTCACTTTCCTCTCCTCAGGCTACCTCCTTCACCCATCAACCCATGGAGAGATTTGATTAGCATGGGGAAATAGAAATGCCCATGGCAGTTCCATATTGTTGTTTGTATAGATCCTGATTGAAAATGAAGATGTTGTTTGTAAGACACATCTCTAATATGGGCAATAAAATTCATGAATCTTATGACTCACAAATGTTCCTTTGTTTTGGGAAATGTTTGCATGCTCATATTTCTACATCATGTTTGATCAAGATGGGCAATAACACCATGTTGAGTGTTACCAATAAGTATCCCTTTTGCCAGGTAGTTTTCGCTAGGATGCTTAATAAGTCCCCTGTGTCTCTAATACACACTTAAAGTTTTCAAAAAGAGGGCTAAGGAGTAGTCCACATATATTTACATGCTTTCATAAAGTGATTCACATGCCGAGACAACTGGTCTTTCCGTAGGGTTGGTCAGACTTTTAGGGATTTTGGGAAGAAAGTAGTTGGTGGGGGTCATTACATTGTTTAAGATATTTATATTAGTCATCAATAAGTAGTAGATCAGTATGACAATCTAATAATTTCTGATTCAACATTGTTGTCAATTTTTTGTAAGGAAACAGGCTTTTTGCAGGTTTCCCCTCACTTTTTGCCCCCATTCAGACTACTAGCTGCTGGGTTATTGACTTTGAGGGTGCACTGACGCCTGCCAACCAGGCCTCAGTGCCAGTGTTTTGACCAATCACAAAAGGTATATCGAACTGGATGTGCCCAATTGGCAAGTACTGGATTACTAATAATAGTATATGGTACCTAGGGCATGTAAGGCAGAGTGTCCACCGAGGGCCATAGTACAGTTTGTGCCACCCTGAGTCTGACAAAGGACAACATGGCTCTCAGGCTGCCACTGCAGACTGGAAGGACAGTGTTTACACTGCCAGTTTGACTTTGCCATTCAAACTAATGGCAAAGCCACCCATAATAATATATGCAAGTCTCCCCTAAGAAAGGCCTATAGAGCCTTACGGCAGGGAGCTATGTATTACTAAGCAAGACATTTAGGTTTACATATGTCTTAACAGCAAAACCCTTAAAGTTGTCGCTTTGCTGAGGAAAAGTTAGTAGCCCCATTGACTAACACAGGGTTACAGGTTGGCATCCCAGCCTGGTTAACTTCTGAATGGGTCTACCTAACTGGGTACAGTAAGATATCAAATTAATTGTGGCATTAAATCTGACTTGATGCGCAAGTCAAAATTAATGTCACTATTAAATTTAAGCAACATTTAGACAGTTGCCACTGTGAGCCCCAGTTGGTCAAGAGGCCTCAAAAGGCTCTGGCAAACGGAAGCTTTCAGTCCACCTGGGGAGATGTGTGAATGACTCCCAGGCTTAGGAACAAAGGCTGTTGCCGCAGAGTGAGGTGTGACCTCCTCCCCCAGGAAAGCCACTCAGGGTGCTAGCCCAAAAGGCGAGCTTCAAAGGGGAAGCCACCTTTGAAGGGCCGCCTATGACAACACTCTTGTGCAAGATGTCTTTTGTTACTGCATATAAGTTGGAGACCAGGATAGAAAGTGAAAACCTGTCCCCAAACTGGTTTTTCCCAAGGGTGTGTAGCCCTTAGGTAGCCATACCTCTGGGGTGGGTTACCAAGCTCCTCACAGTCAAGGAAAGGTTCAGACATCTTGAGAGTGGCAAGAATATTGCACTCTGGAATCGCTAAATGTCACACATCAGTGGAACTTTGCCACCAAAGAGGAGGGGAACTACTAGCCATTGGCTAGTGACCACGTTGTCCCCTCGGGGCACTTTCCCAGGATGTAATGCAAACCCCTTGCACCCTGAACCTCAGATCACGTTGAATTTGAAGAAAGGACCAAAGAAGGACTGCCCTGCTGCCCTTGAACTGCACGGGGAGAGGCTGCACCGTAGGAAGGACTGCAACTGCAGTACTTTAGCTGGTGAAGTTTGGACTGTGCCTACAACTCATGACCTGAGGAAAAGTTGATTCCTGGGACCAGGTCAAAGCATTGACTTCAAGGATCAGTCAGCTAATCCCCTGGGGCCTGAGCTGAAGAAGTTCAATCAGTAGGTTGGTAATAACCGCAGAAGTTTCGTCGCTACCTGCAGCCGGACGTATAAAGCAAATATTCATTGAGGACCAAAAGTTGCAACTGACTCCGCTGGGCCAGGGAGTGCTGCCAAAGTCCGGATTCATCAACCAAGAGGGACACCTGCCCGCACCAAAGGATTTTACCCCAGCCACGATGCTAGGAAACCAGTAGCCAAGCTTCGGCAGGCCAGCTACTGCAACAAAGAGGACTTCAAGGGACCCGACCTCTGAGGCCAAAGTCACTCCACAACACTATTGGACTGAGGGTTCACTACAAAGGCACCCCCATCAACCGCATCTCAATCGAGCATCCTTGAGCAACTTTTCTCCTGCATCCCCAGAATCAGGACCACTTTATTATAATATATGGTGGTCGTCCTGTAAAGTTTGGAACTTGTCTTAAAACCTTCCGGTGGCCAGGTAACTGTCCAAAGTATCCTCTCTGGCCCCCTAGGCACCCTAGACCTCCATCCTGTCAGATTTGGTCAGGCAAGCCGGGCCGGAGTTTTTTAACTAACTCTTTCAAACTTTTCAAAAGTTTACAAACTTTTTGTTGACCAATGCTTGTTTTCGGATGCATTTAAAAGTATTTATATCTTCAAAAATCTGTATCTCCGGAACCATCCAGTGGATTTCGATTATCCAGGTCTCTAAAAATACATAAAATGTGCTCAAATTTTATAGTTTTTCGTTGTGTCTCCTTCTTGTTGTTTGACTTTTTTATTTCATTGTTTGGTGCTGTTAAATGCTTTACACTATGTTCCTTTGTCAAGCCTTGCTGCTCCAAGCCACTGCTACCCAGAATTGAGCAAAGGTGATACAAACAAGCCTGACTAGACCCAAAATAGTGTTTGGGAGTGTATGCCACAATTAGGCCCCACAGCCATATCATATAATACACCCAAATCCTCACATTTTTCATTTATTTTAATTTTATTTTCTTATAGATTTATATAGACCTTCCTTGATGTAATCTTCTTTGATTATAATCAGAATATTTCTACCTTTGTACGCTTTGATGTTTAGAGCATCATTATTTCTAAGATTCTCCACAAACCTGCTCTTTTTTTACATAAGGTTTTCTTTTTGTTTAGGCTGTTTGCAATTCTTTAATTTGTCAATATCAGTGGGTTCTAGCTCATGAAACAAATCACATTTGTTACCAGGTGACAGTACTGGGCAACATTTAGATTTCTCTTTCAATGTACTGTTTACATATTGATTACTATTAATGTTAAGCACATCAAGATTTTGTGTATTTTTCATTTCTTCTTTTTCTGTTTCATTCATTCGTTCATATAGATTTCTTGGCTCTGGTATCTGATCTATCATCAGATCTATCTCAAGACTACCTGAGCTGGTTATTGCTAGTCATTGCTTTGTTGGAGCTGGTTTGTTTAGCATCATAATTTGGCCAGTTTCCATTGTGTGAGAAATTTGTACATATCAGCATGTGTTTCCACATAATTAAAGTGTGTTTCTGGACAGAAAGACAGCCCTTTATTAAGCATTTGCAATTCTTCTGTTGTTAATGTATGCCTGAATTGACTACTAGATTGTCTTCAGTCAGGGTGTTTTCTTGTCTTATTTGGAGATTGCAAAGCGGTTATTGTTTTTTGCTGGTGCCCTCTTTTGACTTTCTTTCCTCTTTGTTGGTCAATGCCATGGCCTCAGCCACAACCCCTTCCTTTTGTAAGGTTTTGGCCTATGAAACCCAACCTCATCTCGTCTAAAAATAGTTTATTTTTGTAGTTGCTGTTGAGGTCCCTTCACCTTCACTCAAATCAGTGTCTGATTTACTGGCATCCTCTGTTGTTCAGGATCCCATTATGGTTTGATCTATGGTAGTGTTTTCTTTAAAATATTGAACCTTTTGGAAAAGTAAAAATGGTTCACTGAACATAGTCTCTCTCATCTCTGATTAATTTTTTATGTTTTTATTGTTGTATTTTCTCCTCATAATTGTCTAGTCTTTCTTAAGTCTTCAGTCCATTTTGGTTTTAATCTTTTGGGTCCAATTTGATTTTATCCTCTTGTACTTTATTGTTATTGTGTAATTTTTCCAGATCCAAGTTAGCATATTTGAGTAAGATTAACACCATGTTCTTTGAGCACTTCATGTTATTATTGCCCAATTTCTGTAGCATTTCGTGGCTTGTGCCTTGATGGTTTGGCACTGTGAATATTCTGAAACCCCTTGGTACTATTTCAAATTTCTCTAAAGTGATTATCTCCCAACTCTTGTTAATCTCCTTTTTGTATAAACGTTCAACTTGATTAAATGTTTGTTTTAAATTCATTTTGTCATCAATATTTTATGTTTTCCTTTACAGTTTGACCTTCGTCTTTTGTGAATAAAGATGTCAATTTAGTCAAGCGTTTTGCTGCTATGGCTTCCATTTTATTTTTCAGTTTAATAAGCTTTTATTGAATAAAAACAATTACAAAGCAACAAGCCATGAATGTGATATATAAAGTGTAAAATAGCAAAAAGGAAAGATAAGCAATAAAACTGAATAAAAAGCTATTATCATTTTGATAATATCAAAGGGAAGGAGGGAGAGGAAATGAGAGAAAGTGGGTAGAAAATACAAGTCTGCAACTGAAGCTCGAATGACAATATAAAACTACATGAACTGTAAAGAAATAATTCGAACAACCAACAAACAATGCAATAATGAAAAATAATATAGAGGAAAAAGCAGAGACAATAGCAGTTTATGGGGATTGAAAATTTTCAAAACGATTGCGTAGTGCATGAGTAACTAACTTTATTTAGATAATTAGTTAATGGTGACCAAAATAAATCCCTATTAACAAATGGTTTAAAAGAAGAGGCAAAAGCAATATCCAGCCTGTGATAATGACAAACATTATTCCACCAGGATTTAACTGAAAGTTTAGTTGAACATTTCCAATTTAGTGAAATTTGCTGAAATGCTAAAGCCAACATCAAGTCAAATAGACCCTTTTCTTGTAGGAGTAAACTCTACGACTTTGATAAACTTCCTGTAAAAAGAATAATATTCAATAAGGGAATATGTTGATTAAAAATAAGTGAGATACGAGACCAAATATTCTTCCAAAAAAAAGATACAGCAGAGCAGGAAAACAGGTGGTGCATCAAATCTGCCAAGGGAGCATCACAAGCCCAAAAGGCCGTGTTATCAGTGTGTGTAAAATATAGTCTATGGTATAGAGAAAACATGGACTGAGAGGTGGAGGCAGATCTAGAGTTCTTCAATGATCCAACCCAGAAATCAATGCTCCTACCACAACCCAAATCCGTCTCCCATGTGAGTTCCAAATTAGATTTAAGATGGTCAGAGTTTGGGGTATGGAGGTGTTTAAAGATCAGAGAATCTTTGGGAAGTACTGCCAAAATTCTGAGAAGCGGAACTTCTGTGGGTGTAAATTCATTTGAAGGAATACAATAAAAAACATCTAGACCTATTGCCATAAGAGTTGAGAATTTATGCCAAAACGAGCAAGGAAATTTAAAAATATCCTAAAACTGAGGAACAGAGCAAGGAGATATACCATCAAACAAGTCCTGAACTCAAACAATTCCCCTAAGTCTCCAGGATTTCCAATAAAGAGGTCTATTATTGGTGGTAATGAGACGATTGTACCAAAGAGGAGATCGTAGAAAGGAATCCCTAGAGATGATATTTAACTGGCAATGAGGCCTTAATAATGAGCATGTGTGCTTAAACAACGGAAGAGATGTGACATTTACTTTTGTAGTAAAGGCAAGAACTTCCTTTACAGAAAAAGGAGCGAATAAGGACCGTTCAACAGTAACCCACAAAGGTGTAAAAGGGGAAACTAATCTAAGACAGAAGGCCTTGTGATAGAGCCGAAAGTCAGGAAAGTTCACTCCTCCATTGGAGTCAGATTTCTGAAGTTGTGGCAGGGAAATCCTGGATTTCTTATTGTTCCATAAGAATTAAGGGGCTGATTACGATGGCGGACGGACTGGAGTCCGTCCGCCATGGTGGTGTAAACTGGGACCGTACGCCATGCATGCGGCGGTCGCGCATACCCGATTAGGATGGGACCGCCACCGCTGCGGTCGGATTCCGCACCTTTAACATTGTGGCGGTGGCTGCTGACAGCAGCACCGCCGCGATGTCAAAAAGAGCATGTTGTGCATTTCACTGCACTATGTGGCAGGCATAAACTGTGCCTGCCACATGGTGCAGTGAAATGTAGGGGGGTACCATGGGTACCCCCCAGTGCACCCACACCTCCCCCCAACACAAGGGGGGCCCGCAATGGGTCCCCAGAACCAAACTCCGCATGCCTTTCAACGGCGGTTGCACCACCGCGGAAAGGCTGGCTGGAGACCTCATCCTAATTCGGCAGACGGTGCTTGCTAGGCACCGCCACCATTTTATGGATGCAGACCGCTCCGCCGGGCAATCATAACGATTGCCTGTGGCGGTTCAGTGGCAGACGGGCTTTGCCTCCGCCATGGTCTGGATCCCACCGCCATCGTAATATGGCAGTGGGAGAATCGCGGTCCGCAGGGCCAGCGGACCTCACCGCCGGACCGGCGGTGGCGATCGTTCCGCCATCGTAATCAGCCCCTTAGAGAGAAGGGAGTCCAATTTTTAAAAAAAATGGACGGAATATGAATGGGAATCATAGGGAGAGTATATAATAAAATAGGAGTTATAATCATTTTAATAGAATCAAGACGTCCCCACCAAGAGAGAAAAAGAGGGTTCTAGGAAGAGAGACGTTTAGAGATATGATCAAGCCCTTCCTTCATATTGATTATAACTGAATCCAAAATAGAATTATTATGCCTAGATACTTGATTTTAGAACTATTCCATCGGAATTCAGTAGATTCAAAATGATGTTTGAGACAAAATTTAGTGATGGGAAGGATTTCTGTCTTATCAGAATTGATCTTATAACCTGAAACTAGAGCGAAATCTAATATTTCTTGCAAAAGAGGAGGAATAGAGGTTTCAGGATGAGATATAAAAAGTAAAATATCATCCGCATAGGCGGATACTTTCCAATGTTGATCACCGTAGGAAAAAACAGATACAAGTATTTTGGCGGATACGGTATAAAAAGGGTTTAAGTGACAAAATAAATACAAGAGGAGATAAAGGGCAGCCCCCTTGCAAAGGAAAGAATTGAGAGATAAGACCATTAACAACGACAGAAGCTCTGGGAACCGAATACAGCAAAGTGACAAGAGAAATAAATTTAGGACCAAAACCATGCCAATGAAGAGCTTTAAATAAAAAGGACCAATCTACCCTATGGAAAGCTTTCTCTGCGTCAATAGAGAATGCAGCTAAAGAGTAAGAAAGAAATGGAGCCTTGTTCAAAACTTTAAAGAATAATCTGGAATTATCAGAAGTTAGTCTGCCTTTAACCAACCCACACTGTTCTAGACCAATTAGATTTGGTAGAAGAGGATCAAGGCGCAAAGCAAGCAATTTGGCAAAAATGTTATAGTCAATATATACCAGAGATATAGGGCGATAATTCTTACAATGTTTAGGGTCACGACCATCTTTATGAATTAGACATATTGTAGCTTCTAAAAAAGTGCCATCCGCCTTACAGGTAGTATAAAAGTATTGAAAGAGTTGAAAGAGTTTTGGAAGAAGTAGACTAGAGAAATGTAAATAAAATTCTACTGTAAAGCCATCTTGGCCCGGAGTTTTATCTTTTTTAAGGAGACTTAAAGATTGAGATAACGCCAGAGTCAAAAGATCAGATTCAATAGATGCAAAGTCAAGATTTACATGAGAAGGGGACGGAACATGACTAAGGGGATCATTACGATGGCGGACGTACTTCCGTCTGTCCGCCATCGTGCCGGAGCTTGGGACCCTCTGCCTGGATTGCAGCGGTCCCGCACATAAGATTACGATGCGACCGCCACCGTGGTGGTCGCATCGTGTATCTCTGACATTGCAGCGGGTGCCGCTGGCTGCAGCACCCGCCGCAATGTCAGAAATATTGTGTTTGCATTTCCCTGCACTACGTGGCAGGCACCACGCGGTGCCTGCCACTTGGTGCAGGAAAATGTAGGGAGGTACCTTAGGTACCCCCCCAGTGCATACCCACCTCCCCCAACACAAGGGGGGCCCACTACGGCCCCCAAATGCAATCCCTGCCAGCCTGTGAATAGAGGTTTCACCGCCATACACCGGATGGTGGGGAGGCAGCATCGTAATATGGCGGACGGTGCCTGCTAGGCACCGCCAGCATATTGTTGATGCAGGGTGGGTCCGCCAGGCAATAGTAATGATTGCCTGTGGCGGACCCATGGCGGACGATCTTTGCGTCCGCCAGCACACTGCCCGCCATTGTAATTTGGCGGCGGAGAAGTGCTTTACGATGGCGATGAAACCGCCACTGGCAGGCTGCTGGTGGCGGTTTCACCACCATCGTAATCAGCCCCTAAGATAGGTGTCAATAAGAGACATAGATGGAGAGGATTCCGAAGTATACAGAGTTCTATAAAATTTCATAAGTTCATCTAAAATGTCCTGGTCTTTAAAAAGGAATTTAAATCTGATGAGTGAATGGAGTCTATCAATATACGTTCTTTCCGAGATTTGAGGTAATTTGCCAAATGTTTGCCAACTTTATTTCGTCCACCATAATAACGCGCACTAGTACGAAGGAGAATAGATGAGGCATTATCCGTAGTTATTTCGTTAAAATCAAGCTTCGCACGAACAAGCTCCTGTAAGGCAGAATCATATCAGGAAGTGTAAAATTGGTGTTCTAGACGTTTAATGTTGGCCAGTAGAATTTTATGCTGTGTAAGTAAGTGTTTCTATTTCCTGGAAATAAAGTCTATGATAAAGCCACAGTCAGTGGACTTAAATGCGTCCCATATAAATGAAGGGGAAGCACCTGGATCTGCATTTAAATAAAACAAAATCCTCAGGAAAGGAAATAAAAAAGGAAGAAAAGGCCGGATCTTGCAAAAGAGAGTTATTAAAGCGCCATCTGGAGGGACCAGGATGTGAATGGAGCAGATCGAAATCAGCAACAACCGGGGCATGATCAGAGATGACAATGGGGCCGATTCCGATCTCGGTCGGAGGCGCACCCAATACCGTTCGGTCGGGAAAAAAGCCATGCGAATGCCTGTTTCCCGACCGATCCGTACAGCATACCGAACGAGTAAGTACGATGCGCACAACAGCACAGAATCCGGCCGAGTCGTACTCACCCAATCCAGGTCCTGTTCTCCGACCGAGGCGAATCCGGAAACGCAGAATCGAGTCGCACGGAAGGGAAAATGCAGCCCCGTCCGGCCGAACAAGTACGATGCGCTTTCCGTACGCGCCGAACCCGTCGCTACGCACGGCACGTCAAAGCATCCGGGAGAGGCGCACATAAGCTCCGATTCGCGCCACAACACGATCCACGGCTACGAGGCGAACACGCCAGCGACGAGGACGACGCAAAGCGACGAGAAAGACGAACGACACGAACCAACCATGAATCCCTTCGTCCCGATCATACCAATATTCTACATTTACTACCGGAACAGGCACGGACGCGTACGGCGCAGAAGGTAAGTCAGACACCAATCACAAAACACATACAACACGTACACGACACATCACACACACACAGAGGGATGCAGAATTTACTTACACCAGCAACAGCAGCAGCATAGGGGCGGGATGCCCATCACCAATGCCACATATGCACACAGGGGCCTGAATGCGCACCACCACCACCACCCCTACCCAGGGGGGGCCGGATGCCAACCACCACTACCACCCTTAGCCAGGGGGGTGCCAGATGCCCACCACCACTACCACCCTTACCCAGGGGGGGCTGGATGCCTACCACTACTACCACCCTTAGCCAGGGGGGTGCCAGATGCCCACCACCACCCCTACCCGGGGGGGGCCGGATGCCTACCACAACTACCACCCTTACCCAGGGGGCTGGATGCCTACCACAACTACCACCCTTAGCCAGGGGGCTGGATGCCTACCACTACTACCACCCTTAGCCAGGGGGTGCCAGATGCCTACCACTACTACCACCCTTAGCCAGGGGGTGCCAGATGCCTACCACTACTACCACCCTTACCCAGGGGGCTGGATGCCTACCACTACTACCACCCTTACCCAGGGGGCTGGATGCCTACCACTACTACCACCCTTAGCCATGGGGGTACCAGATGCCTACCACTACTACCACCCTTAGCCAGGGGGCTGGATGCCTACCACTACTACCACCCTTAGCCAGGGGGGTGCCAGATGCCTACCACTACTACCACCCTTACCCAGGGGGGGCTGGATGCCTACCACTACTACCACCCTTAGCCATGGGGGTGCCAGATGCCTACCACTACTACCACCCTAAGCCAGGGGTGCCAGATGCCTACCACTACTACCACCCTTACCCAGGGGGGGCTGGGTGCCTACCACTACTACCACCCTTAGCCAGGGGGGCTGGATGCCTACCACTACTACTACCCTTAGCCAGGGGGGTGCCGGAGCCTACCACCACTACCACCCTCACCCAGGGGGGCTGGATGCCTACCACTACTACCACCCTTAGCCAGGGGGGTGCCAGATGCCTACCACCACTACCACCCTTACCCAGGGGGGGCTGGATGCCTCCCACTACTACCACCCTTAGCCATGGGGGTGCCAGATGCCTACCACTACTACCACCCTTACCCAGGGGGGGCTGGGTGCCTACCACTACTACCACCCTTAGCCAGGGGGGTGCCAGATGCCTACCACTACTACCACCCTAAGCCAGGGGGGCTGGATACCTACCACTACTACCACCCTTAGCCATGGGGGTGCCAGATGCCTACCACTACTACCACCCTTAGCCAGGGGGGCTGGATGCCTACCACTACTACCACCCTTAGCCAGGGGGGTGCCAGATGCCTACCACCACTACCACCCTTACCCAGGGGGGGCTGGATGCCTACCACAACTACCACCCTTAGCCATGGGGGTGCCAGATGCCTACCACTACTACCACCCTTACCCAGGGGGGCTGGATGCCTGTCACTACTACCACCTCTACCCATGGGGGGCTGGATGCCTACCACCAACACCACCCCCACTCATAGGATGGACAATGCATGACACAACCAGCACACCACAACCTAGGGAATGCAAGAAAAAGACATCCCCCCAACACCATGACAAGCGTGTGTAGACTGTGTCAAATGCCTACAACACTGAACATGACTTTGAACATACAATGTGACCCCCTATCACATGTGCCACACATATATGTGTGTGGCCCCCACAATGCAAGCAGGCCATGACCATTGTGGCAATGGGGTCCAAACCCCCATCATCACAGTGACCAAAATGTAAGTGTGGGGTCCATAGCTGAAGCACATTTTGAACAGTGTGGCAATGGGGTCCAAACCCCATCATCACAGTGACCAAAATGTAAGTGTGGGGTCCATAGCTGAAGCACATTTTGAACATTGTGGCAATGGGGTCCAAACCCCCATCATCACAGTGACCAAAATGTAAGTGTGGGGCCCATAGCTGAAGCACATTTTGAACATTGTGGCAATGGGGTCCAAACCCCCATCATCACAGTGACCAAAATGTAAGGGTGGGGTCCATAGCTGAAGCACATTTTGAACAGTGTGGCAATGGGGTCCAAACCCCCATCATCACAGTGACCAAAAGGTAAGTGTGGGGTCCATAGCTGAAGCACATTTTGAACAGTGTGGCAATGGGGTCCAAACCCCCATCATCACAGTGACCAAAAGGTAAGTGTGGGGTCCATAGCTGAAGCACATTTTGAACAGTGTGGCAATGGGGTCCAAACCCCCATCATCACAGTGACCAAAATGTAAGTGTTGACAAAGAAAAAGCTGCAACTGCCAAACTGCATGGATGATTCCTGGTCACAGAACATAAAACACATCAGTGGTAAAGTAGTGCATGTGTCCCATTGCAACATAAATTGGGGGAGGCAAATACTGCAGTGCAAATAAGACATACCTTTGGCCATGTGCAGACAAACAACACCCATGGGGGCTGACACTGTCAACATTCATCAATGACACAATGACAGAAGTGACCATCAGAATGCAGACCCACATATTTGCACCAATGGGCACACAAATGCAGAAACCCTGTGGATGCTGTAGATGTGAGGTGAACAGATACCATACCATGGCAGCAATGGGACACACAAACCATGATCATTGTGCTGACCGATGACCTAGGAGTCCCAGGGACAGCAGGGGAAACCCACCAAACTACATACAGCCAATGGCACACCCAAGATATGCCAATGCAGTGGTGCAGATGCACAAACACAAACAGGCAGACCCACACTGCACATCATACACAACAGGTGAGGGGGGTGCCAGTGTCCCCAGGCAACCACACAACACATGAGGAGGCCTGAATACCAATCATACAGATGTGCATACAGTGCCACACAAAGGTAACTCATGGATCCAAATCCCCTATGTGGGCAAGCAGGCATTGTCAGATGAGAGGGAGCACAAATCACACATGTCACACAGGCACGTAGGAACAGCAACTGACACAGCAAGACACAGACACACCACAGCACTACCCCCAGGGCCCCCACAATGTGGTGACCCTGGGCTGCATTACAATCCCACTGTGATGACAAAGCTAAATGTCGTTCACACTGTGAACCACAGTCATGTGTCCTGAGCAACAAACTACCATCACACCTACACAAGCACAAATCAATCAGCACGGCCAGTAAGCCAAGGCCAACATGGAGGCAGGGGTCTAGCCGGGCAACAACTCTCATCTGCACACACTCAACACCACATACCTCGACCGCCAACAATGTGCAGCAGTGAAGCACACATGCACTGGTGACATTGCACATGCACCCATGACTATTCCAGGGTGGTGGGTGGGAACCAAGGTGCAGAAACACATCACACATGGCCACTCAACAAGACTCCTGAATGTCTGACACACTGCACACTACGCTGTACATGGACATGACGGCAATACCACACCAACCAATGGGATCCCAGCCACAGTCACACACCAATGAAGAAGCCAAGGTCACCCACAAAGAACACACATAGACAACAACCAACATTGCAGCCCGGACCCTGAGGAGTGCCAGCAGTCACACACACAACGTGTCACAATCACTGAAAGATAACACAAACTGGAAATCACATGACAGGGGCAAACAACAAGTGCCAAGGGGAAACCTGACTGTGACCCATCTGCGTCTGCACACAAACTCAGCCCTGACAGCAAACACACCTATGGGTGACACCCTGATGACCAGTAATGTGCCATGCACCCACATCACAGAGAACCCAGGGAGAAGACTTTGGGGGAACATAGGTCAACTCAGCAAGCATCACAAACAGGTACAACACTAGGGATCACAGCATGCACAGCTAAACGGAAGTGAACACACAGACATGCTCATACAACACACACCTTGGGCGCAGGCAATGTCACAGGAGTACACACTGCCATGAGGGGACTCCACTCCTGTGTGAGGAAAGCTGTGCCATATGTTGCCTCAGTAGGGCCCCATCATGTCAGCTGAGCACTTGGTCACACAATCAACAATTAGCACCAAATGAAGGCTCCTGTCACATCAGCCTGGTCATGGAAGTGCCCACGAAATCATCAGCACAGATCCAACACACTTGTATAGCAATGTTGCACTGACCACACAGATGAGTCCTTCCCCATTGATGCCCAAACCTGCATGTCCAGTGGAGATGGCCACACGGTCAGGGAAGTAGACGAATTGAACAATGGCAGGCACAACAGATGTGCAGGGGTGGAAGCCACAGATGTGAAATTGCTAATGTAAGTAGGAAATCCCATTGCCAAATACTGAACACATGACACCCTCAGATGCTGCTATGGATGACATGGATACACCACAGGATAGGACACATTCCCCCTGCATTCCTACTGTGCAGGAACCACATGGGTTCCTACACAGTAACACTTCATTATCATGAGACCAAATATCACCATCACTGCAGCAAGGGCATGGTTAGCATCATCAACAACATGTACATCAGAAGCATAAGCACTAGAGAACAGAAAGTTGCTTTATTCAGCATATGTGTGTATTGAAAAGTGAAAGTCCAGAAAAACCACAAAGGCCAATGGCCAGTCCATTGTCAAAGTCCAAACAGGGTGACAGTGGCAGATGTCACCCTACGCATGCCTGCACTGCACAAAACCAGGGACAATCCACTAGGAGGGGCAACCGGGGGGCAGGCCAGGCACCGCAGGGACAGGATCAGGGCTCACCAGGAGGAGGCAGGGAAGGGGTGGTGGGTGCTGGAGAGCCACTGACAACTGCAGTGGAGGTGTCTGACATGGTGTGTGCCGGCACAACTGGGGGGCATGACTCAGATGTTGTGGGTGCCGGCACGACTGCAGTGGACCCTGCAGATGGAGTGGACAGGTCCGCCACTGCAGTTCCCAAGTCAGACAGGGTGGTAGTGGACTCCACTGCAGTGCCTACCACCAGGGGAGGAGAATGGGGAACAGGCAAGGTGGGCTGGACAGAGGGGGAGGACACCCTCACCACATCAGTGGCACAGACAAGCGCAGCGGGGGTGTGGTGCCGGGAGAGCAAGTGGCAGGGGGAGAAGGCCGGATCCTCTTGGGGATGGTATATCTGTGGGTGGGGGAACCTGGGGCAGTGTGTGGTGGGGGCACCTGTGGAGTGGGGGCCTGAGGGATGGAGGAAGGAGACGTGGTGCCTGAGCTGCAGGGCGGCGGCGGGGTCTTGCTCTTACGACTCCGGGGGGACTTGCGGGTGGGGGCCTCAGTCTGTCTGCACCTGGGGGAGGGTGTCCGGGGGCGAGGGGCACTCTGCTCCGTGTGGGTGGGCTTCCTCTTCCCCCTGAATGCTGTATCAGCTGGATCGGAGGGGAAGAGGCCGAGGTCACTGAGGAAGAGCCGCTGGGTCTTTGGGGTTGCAGGTGAGGCAAGGGAGGGTGCTTTGGAGGGAGAGGCAACTGAGTGCTGCGCAGTGCTCGTGGATGCGTGTGTGTGTTCCAGGGCCCCATCCCCTGTGAGTCTGGTTTCAATCCCCTGACTGTGCGTGCGTGTGCATTTTGTTTGTGGCGTGTGTGTCTGTGTGCTGGACGTGTGTGTGCTGGTGTGTGCCTGTACCGGTGTGTGTGTGCTTGGGACGGGTAAGGTGCTGGGGAGTGTGGATGGAGCAGAGGCAGGAGGGGTGAGGGACTGTCTGAGGAGGGACACTGCTGCCGTCAGGGAGGAGTCCATGGACCTATTGCCCCTCTGTAGGTCAGACATGCCCGATGAGATGCCCTCCATGAACGACACCAGCTGAGTCAACAGAGCAGTGTGCGCATGGAGGACACTCAGCATGGCTGTCTGCCCTACATGGAGCTGGCGAAGGAGGTACACAGACTCCTCACTCAGGGCAGCAGGGGACACAGGGGCAGGGGGTGCGGTGCCTGGCCCAAAGGAGACACGCTCCCGAACATGGGAGCCTCCACGGACCTGGGGAATGGGAGCCGATGGGAGGGCGGTGGTGGTGCTGGTGGTGGCGGGGACAGGAACACTAGCTGGGGTGTGGTGGCTGCTGACACCCGCCTCCATAAGGGAGTCATCGTCCGAGTTGCTCTGGTCCTCAGCTGAGGTGGATGGTGCTGAGGACTCCTCGGTGTGGCTCCCCTCGCCCTCCGTGCCACTGGGTCCCTCTGACCACTCCTCGGCTGCTGACCCAGTCTGGCTCTCCGGCTCCTCCTGGTCCATGGAGCTGTCCCCTTCCGTGGCCGTGGATGTATCTGCAAACAATGGGGAAACAGACAGACATCAGTCACCTGCACCAAACGCACACACCACTGTGAGCACAGCACATTACAGAGCAAGTTCTGGCATCATTAGTTGAACATTGCTAAAAGTGCCCTAACTGAACAGGAGAAGCCAATTGTCAGTCTGATGCCAACCATGGCACTAACATCCCACATGGCCTTGCACCCATCTGTCTGGTGTCTGTTGGATAGCAACACCCCAGTGTGGACACATGCACCACCTACACAGTAGTTGGACAGTGCAGAGGACACGGTGTAGCATGTGGACATGCACACATCACAACTCTTGCCACTGAGTCAGTACAGGTTTCCGGATGAAAGGGATGCCCAGAGTCAAATAGGAAATGCATGTGATGCATACCAGCGACAGACACCATGATGCACCCATGTCCTGATAGCCATCGCCACAATGGTGTGCATGTAGCACATGTCACTCCCCTGCAGGATCACCAATAAGTAGACACATGCCATGGCGGAGGCATGACTGCTAAGTCATACATCACTGTCTCAGTGATGTATGACTTGGCAGCCAGACAACAACACTCTGCACTGTGTCACAATAGTAGGTCATGGGGAATGCAAGTCCTGGAGCTGCACAAGTGCACATGTACATCCCCCACACAACACATCATCTTAACC
Source organism: Calotriton arnoldi (assembly GCA_963921515.1). NCBI lineage: Eukaryota > Metazoa > Chordata > Amphibia > Caudata > Salamandridae > Calotriton > Calotriton arnoldi. The sequence continues at coordinate 1,195,690 of CAWUFW010005263.1, read as the reverse complement.
CTCATCTGTCCAGGTCATACCGATTGGACATATGGGAGACCTGTGACACTACCCTCTGAACCTGAGCCCCTCACAATCTGCTGTGAATGGGAAACAGCTGCCTGAACTTCACATTCGCATACCCCAGTCTGCACGGGCAGCTGATCAAACACCTATGTGACACACAAGTATCGTCTCCTATGGTCACATCTCCAGTGGCATGCTGAGCCCCTACCGAGAAACACCCCAGCAGTCCTGGCAACAAATCCACAGCACACTGACACAGAGGCAGACACCTGAGGGGTCAAATCACTGCGCACAATGTGTCAGCTGATACACGGGAGTGGGAGTACAGAGTGCATTGCATGGCCTGGAGTAGGCATGACTGTCCTGCCCCACATGAATGAGGGATGAGCCCTGGACAGTGGATAGCTGGCTATGTATGTGTGACACACGTAATCTGCACACTCCTGGGGCCCAAACATTGTTCCCACCTGCTGCATGGGTGTGTGCCAGATACCCCAGGCACATGTGGTGGCTCAACTCAGCAAGTGGACCGCATATCAAAGCAACACGCAGATTACATGTCCGAACACAGGCGTTGTGTGAACAATGGACCCACCCATGATGCCCACAACAGAGTTAGGGAAACAGATGCTGTCCCCCACCTTTAGTGAAGCAAACTGCAAGGACACAGTCCCAAGTGACACAATTCCCTGAATGTAAGGGCCACACCTGGGTATCAGATGAGGAGTGGGCAGTGCACAATAGAGGGACATGGCTCCTGGACAACATGACTGCTGTACTGTGGCAGTTTAACCAGGCCAGAGGAGGGCACATAGCATGTAATACAGAGTTCACAGTGCAGTCTTTGACTCACCCCCTCCTTGCTGCTGTCTGGCCTTCAGCTGCCCATCCAGGTCTGGAAACACCACCGCCAGGATCTGGAGCATGTGGGGGGTCAGGGTCCGTGTTCCGCCCCTCCTGCGAGGAGGCGACAGCTTCAGCTGGACCCGTGCAATCCTCCGGGTCCAGCCCCGAAGGTCCTGCCACCTCTTCTGGCAGTTGCGGATCCGGCGCTTGTAGACCCCCACGGACCGGACAGCCCGGACGATGTCCTTCCAGATCTCCTGCTTCCGATGGGCATTAACCTGTCAGGATGACAAAGTGAAAAGGCCATTACTACACATGCAACATATCCGTGCATGACACAGTTGTATATACATGTCTCAATCACAGGGGCAAATGATGTACACAGGCAGTGCAACGCTGCCCATGGACAGTTTGCCAGAAGTCACTACATGGTATCATTGCATGGGAAGTAAAACCTTGTTCAAATGCACTGTCACTGCACCATACCTGTCCAGTGCATGTCACTACACACTATGGGGGGTGACAACTACTCAGTGAGCCTGCTAGCCAGTGGCGTGCAGACTTTTAGCCTTGCTAGTCAGACAAAATGCACATTCAGAAAGGCAGTGCACAGAACACTCACCTGCTCCCCTGGTGTCCCATACAGCTTGCTGTACTGTGGAAGTAGGCTGTCCAGCAGGGCCTGGTTCTCCTCAAGGCTGAAAGCTGGGGCTCTCTCCACAGTACGTGCCATTGCAGGGTCCAGAGGGGGCAGAGACAGCAGCAGTGCAGTGGCAGATGTCGTCCTGGAGCATGTAGTGTAGGCAAGTGAGCTCTCAGGGGAACAGCCAGCAATATATATGTGCTGGAGAGGCAGATACTGTCCCATGTGTCCAAAGTGATAGGTCCAAGTCGTTTGCATCTTCTGAATCTGGCCAATCCATGGAATAGCAGCACCAATACACGCCCACAGCATCCTTCAAATCTTCAACTTCATGACATACATGATTTTGCAACATTGTTGTGGGTGACCAACTGAATTTCCAGCAACCGACTCGTTCGAATTTCGAAAACGCGTCCGTTGCCAGGCTAGGCCATTGTCAATGGGTGCGCACCGATCGGTCCATTGCTGTTCAACGCGTACAGGGGTACAACGCTGTACCCGCACACATTGAATGCAATGGGCCGGCCGGGGCACCGATCGGTCCATTGCTGTTCAACGCGTACAGGGGTACAACGCGTACCCGCACACATTGAATGCAATGGGCCGGCCGGGGGCACCGATCGGTCCATTGCGGTACAACGCGTACAGGGGTACAACGCGTACCTGCACACATTGAATGCAATGGGCCGGCCGGGGCACCGATCGGTCCATTGCTGTTCAACGCGTACAGGGGTACAACGCGTGCACCGCACACATTGAATGCAATGGGCCGGCCGGGGCACCGATCGGTCCATTGCGGTACAACGCGTACAGGGGTACAACGCGCACCGCACACATTGAATGCAATGGGCCGGCCGGGGCACCGATCGGTCCATTGCGGTACAACGCGTACAGGGGTACAACGCGTACCCGCACACATTGAATGCAATGGGCCGGCCGGGGGCACCGATCGGTCCATTGCGGTACAACGCGTACAGGGGTACAACGCGTGCCCGCACACATTGAATGCAATGGGCCGGCCGGGGCACCGATCGGTCCATTGCGGTACAACGCGCATACAGGGGTACAACGCGTGCACCGCACACATTGAATGCAATGGGCCGGCCGGGGCACCGATCGGTCCATTGCTGTTCAACGTGTACAGGGGTACAACGCTGTACCCGCACACATTGAATGCAATGGGCCGGCCGGGGGCACCGATCGGTCCATTGCGGTACAACGCGTACAGGGGTACAACGCGTACCCGCACACATTGAATGCAATGGGCCGGCCGGGGGCACCGATCGGTCCATTGCGGTACAACGCGTACAGGGGTACAACGCGTACCCGCACACATTGAATGCAATGGGCCGGCCGGGGCACCGATCGGTCCATTGCGGTACAACGCGTACAGGGGTACAACACGTACCCGCACACATTGAATGCAATGGGCCGGCCGGGGCACCGATCGGTCCAGTGCGGTACAACGCGTACAGGGGTACAACGCGTACCCGCACACATTGAATGCAATGGGCCGGCCGGGGGCCCGATCGGTCCATTGCTGATCAACGCGTACAGGGGTACAACGCGTACCTGCACACATTGAATGCAATGGGCCGGCCGGGGGCACCGATCGGTCCATTGCGGTACAACGCGTACAGGGGTACAACGCGTACCCGCACACATTGAATGCAATGGGCCGGCCGGGGGCACCGATCGGTCCATTGCTGTTCAACGCATCCCTGTTCAAGTGACTGGCATATGTCACCATGCCTGTCTCAGATGAACATATGCCAGCCACAGATAGCTCCCAGGGAGTGAGGGGCACACCTACAACACGACAGCCTGTCCAAACTGTATCATAAGGCATGTAAGGCTGCATTTCCTATTGTGTGTATGTTGGTGTACATGTTGTCCTGTGGGTGTCACCTGGGGGCAGCCACCCCCAGGCTGTGCACGTGTTCATGGGGACAGGATCCTGGGTGTTACGTGTACATGACCACTGTGATGTGCAACTGTTCATATCTGTGCATGTGCCATGGTCACATTTCACGGTGGTGTATGTGTATGTCATGTCACATACACCGTGAGTCCCATGTGGGACGGTATGTTTGAGCCAGGGTGTCCCAGTGGCACAATAGTGATGGTCCTCCACAGTCTGTGTGCATGTAGTGTTTACAATGTCTCTGATTTCATGTGCACAATGGGAGACAGTCTCCACATCCACATTGTGTGTGCATGGACTTTGATGTTGTGCGTGTGTGTGTCACAGACGTCCATGTCTGTCCTGCAGTGGCAAGTGGGACCACTACCTGTGGGGGTCATGGTTGTTTTGCTGTGGTGTATACATGATACTCCATGTAATGCCAGTGTCCATGTGTCAATACAGGGTCCCTGGGAATGTACCTGTTGTTGAGCTGTGATGCCTGGGGCACATCTGTCCTCACATGTCACTGTGGGGGGTGATTGTGACACGGCAGCAGGAGATGGGAACTGTGACACGGCCTCATGATATCCAATGGGCCAACCTGGGACTTATTGATGCCACTTGTTGAACCGTGATGACAGATGTTGGCCATGTATGTACCATACATGTCCTTACGGAACTGCACACTTCATGTAGTTGTGCATCATAATGATGTATGTTGTGATATTGAGTGTGTTCAATGTCGCATATGTGGGGTGACTGACAATCTTGCTTTCTTCTCCTCTGCACTGCAGGGCTCCTGCTGTCCATAGACCATTCCCAGACCTGGCAACGATGGTGGAACGGGACAGCATCCGACGGTACCGCTTCACCAGGCAGCTGATTGAGGATTTGGCAGTGCAGTTGGCCCCACATTTGCAGCCTGGCCGGCCGTATCCTACAGCGCTGACCCCCAAGGTGAAGGTGATGGCAGCCCTACACTTCTTTGCCACCGGTACCTTCCAACATACTGTGGCGACTGCTGGTGGGATGTCACAGACCATGTTGAGCCGTGTGCTCCGCGATGTTTTGGAGGCAATGTTGCTATTCCTGAACCGGTACATCTATTTCCCTAGACTGCAACGACTCACTGACGTGAAGAGTGACTTCTATGCCCTGGGGAGGATGCCGCATGTCATTGGCTCCATTGATGGGACACATGTGGCTTTGGTACCACCACAGGCCCAGGAGCAGGCCTACCGTAACCGCAAGCACTACCACTCGGTCAATGCACTGGTGGTGTGTCTTGCAGATATGACCATCACACACGTGTGTGCCCGTTTCCCTGGTTCAGCACACGATGCCTTTGTGATGAGGAGTAGTCGCATCCCCAGGATGATGGCACAGATGCAGAACCAGCGTGCCTGGCTTGTCGGTGTGTACTGACTTTGTGCCATTGTGTGTGATCTGATCTGTAGTATTCCGCCCACTTTTCCAAGTCAGCTAATGTGCACTTGTCTGTCCGTAGGTGACTCAGGATACCCCAACATGCCGTGGTTGCTGACACCCCTCAGGAACCCTGTGACACCAGCCCAGATGCGCTACAATGAGGCACATGGTCGGACCAGGAGAGTGATTGAGCGGACATTTGGTCTCCTGAAGAGCCGCTTCCGCTGCCTGGACAAGACAGGAGGGACCCTCCCATATGCCCCAGCGAAGGTGTGCAAGATTATCATCGTCTGCTGCATGCTCCACAACCTGGCAGTGCGGAAGGAGTTGCCTCTCATCCAGGATGACAATGACCAACATCCGCCACCTGTGGAGGATCCTGGCCTGGACCACGATGCCAGTGATGATGATGATGATGAGGGTGATGTCCGCACACAGCTCATCACCAACTTCTTTAGCTGAATGTGAGTATCCTGAGGTGTCATGTCAATGATGTGAGTTGGCATGATATGTGTAGGTGGTGCTCTGGTGCTGTTGGAGTGTGTCCATGGGCTACTTGACTGGATGTGTGTAGCGATGTGTGCTTACAGGTGGTCTGTACTCCCCAACAGTGTTGACATGCTAACTTGGTTCTGGGTGGGTATCTTGTAACATGTATTGTGCATGAGTTTTGCTGTTCTGTCCTGTTCTCCATTGCTTTTGACTGTGTGTCATTTCTGTCCTTCACAGGGTACTTTCAGATTCGTTTGGTCAACTGTGTCCACCGACGACGTGATTGTACTTCCAGGGTGGTAGCTGTTGTGTCCCTACAGGTGATGTGCGCCACACCCATGGACTTCCTTCCTTCTACAGTTGTTGACTGTGTGCCCGCTGCCAGGTGGGATTACCTTGTATCTGTAGTGGTTACGACATGTTGCAACTGTGTAATAAACCTGTGCTTCTCTTTGTGATGTGCATTGTCTGTGGTCACACATTTGACTGCCATTTGCTTACTGCACCTGTGGGCTACTTGACTACAACTGGGAATAGGTGTGGTGTCTGTGCATTGCACCGTCTTCCCTGGCAACATCAGTGTAGGCAATGAGTCAGATGGCCTAGGTGTGTATGTGTTGTGTAGCCCTGGTGGTGTGTCTCCCTCATATGTGTCACGTTGCCTTTACTCACATGCCTGTGTTGTACTTGCTGTTGCAGTTCGCATACACAGTGTAATTTTGCAGTTCATCATCCCCATGACAGCACCCACGTTGGAATCACAACAGAGGCAAGTATGGTGTATTAGTGTGTTTATTGTGATACATTTGTGTGAATAGTGCATAGGATGGTTAGTGCTGTACATATATATTGCAATCAGAAGTTCCTAGGTGAATTGAAAGTCCTGGTAGACAAAATCCCCAGTATTGGGGCCACAGTTGTCTGAGACATTGGTCCAACTTGTACTCCCCATGTCATGTGTGGGAGTTGTGTTGCCGTCAACAGGGTGAACAGTTTGTGCACAAAGGTGAACATGCAGAACAGGTTCAGGCTTCCTGGGGGTTGCACTTGGCCATCGGCCTCTCACTTGCCCCTCCTCGGACGACCCCTCTTCTTTGGGGGGGGGCCCTCAAGTACAGGCTGCTGCGGTGCAGGGGACTCTCCGCCAGAGTCATCCTCCCTCCCTGTGGCAGTTGCAGTTTTTTCAGCACCAGATGTTGTTGGCACACAGGGAGGTGTGGACTGGTTGCTGTTCATCTGGCGGAGGCATTGTAATATGTCCCTGTGCACCGCCGTCATCTCTTGCAGTGCGTCCCACTTGGACTCCACGCGGGACATGTGTGAGTCCAAGCGGGCATGATGGGCAGCCTGCTGCTGTTTCATGTCTCTGAGGAGCCCCACTACCTGGCTGAGATCTCCGGTGCTGGACTGGTACGCATCGGCTATGCGTACCAGTTGTGGGTCATCATGCACACCAGCAACCTCTGCAAGCAGCGACCTCTGTCTCCCACCACCCCTGCCGACATGTGCAGTGCGTGCAGTGGCACGCACAGATGACCCTGGTCCCCCTTGGGGGTTGGTGGTGGTGGTGGTGGTGTCCATGGCCCCACGTTGGTCCAGGGTCCCTGTGCTGGTGGTGCTCCTTGTTCTGTCCATGTCGGCAGGGATGGTATTTGTGGTGACAGTCGTTGGAGGGGTGGGTGCAGGGGGTGCAGCTGGTGGTCCTGCTGGTGCTGCAGCTGGTGGTCCTGCTGGTGCTGCATGTTGACTTGCACCGGATGTGCCAGGTTGGTCTTCTTCGTCCGAGGAGGGCAGAGGCTGTACGACACTAGTGAGCTCTGCATCCTCTTGAGCCTGGGACTGGGACTCCTCAGCGTCTGCTGCTGTGTCCCCATCATCACCTGTTTTTGGGAGACACACACAATGTATGTCATGTTTCTGCAGGCATCAATGGTTGACACACCTGACAGTTGTGACTGTGCCTCTTGGAGCGGGCCTGTACATTGCATTGTCCTAAGTTGTCACAGTCAGGGGTTGATATTGGTGTAGCACATTGTCCTGCATTATTTTGGCATTTCTATGTATTTGTTGGGGTGTGAACATGGTCTGCATTGGTTGTATTTGGTTGACAGCCGGCCCTCCTTCCCACCCAGCCAGTCAGTTATCCCACCATGGACTGTGCTTGCATTGCAGGGAGTGCAAGTTGTCTTTCAGGATGTCAGTCAGTGGTGTCCTGCTGTTGGTTGTTGCACAGTTGCCAGCAGGGCCTTGTGCTCCCCACAGCAGTAGCCAGTGTCAGCCATCTTGTCAGTCCTTATCCACTCCCTGTGATGTGAGCATGGTTCAGGGTGGTGTTGATGGGACAGTTGTGGGGGTGAGCTATGTCTGTGACTATGACTCCCATCATGCTATTGCCTCCACCCCACTTCCCAGCATTCCCATACTTACTTGCTTTTGTGGGGAGTTCAGTGTGTGTGGGTGTGAGAGCAATGGCAAGATGGCTGATAGTGGTGTCCTGCTGTTGGTTGGTGTGCAGTTCCCAGCAGGGCCTTGTGCTCCCCACGACACAGCAACAGTGTCAGACATCTTTGATGGGCCTTTCCACTCTCTGTGGGATGTGCATGCATGAGTGTGAGCTTGCTGGGCCATGTGGTGGGGGATGTAGAGCTGTGCCTACGACTCCCATCATGCTATTGCCTCCACCCCCTTCCCAGCATGCCCATGCTTCCTTCCTTTTGACTCTGCTTCCCTGTGGGGTGGGCTGCCTGTGCTGACAGGATGGCTGGGAGTGTTGTCCTGGCAGATGTTTGGCTAAAAGTCCAAAGAGTGTCCCTGTGCTTCACACAACATAACCCAGGGTGGAGGTTCTTTGTGGGATCTTGAGTTAGGATGTGAGGCATTGCATTCTCCCAGGTGGGTTCTGTGGAGTATGTGTTGAGGGGGTGTGTGAGGGGAGGTGCTTGTGACTATGGTCAGTGCTGCAAGTCCTCCTTCCCACCCAGCCAGATATCCCACCATGGAACGTGCTTGCATTGCAGAGAGTGCAAGTTGGCTTTCAGGATGTCAGGCAGTGGTGTTGTGCTGTTTGTTGGTGCACAGTTCCCAGCAGGGCCTTGTGCTCCCCACAGCAGTAGCCAGTGTCAGCCATCTTGTCAGTCCTTATCCACTCCCTGTGATGTGAGCATGGTTCAGGGTGGTGTTGATGGGACAGTTGTGGGGGTGAGCTATGTCTGTGACTATGACTCCCTTCATGCTATTGCCTCCACCCCACTTCCCAGCATTCCCATACTTACTTGCTTTTGTGGGGAGTTCAGTGTGTGTGGGTGTGAGAGCAATGGCAAGATGGCTGACAGTGGTGTCCTGCTGTTTGTTGGTGCACAGTTCCCAGCAGGGCCTTGTGCTCCCCACAGCAGTAGCCAGTGTCAGCCATCTTGTCAGTCATTATCCACTCCCTGTGATGTGAGCATGGTTCAGGGTGGTGTTGATGGGACAGTTGTGGGGGTGAGCTATGTCTGTGACTATGACTCCCATCATGCTATTGCCTCCACCCCACTTCCCAGCATTCCCATACTTACTTGCTTTTGTGGGGAGTTCAGTGTGTGTGGGTGTGAGAGCAATGGCAAGATGGCTGACAGTGGTGTCCTGCTGTTTGTTGGTGCACAGTTCCCAGCAGAGCCTTGTGCTCCCCACAGCAGTAGCCAGTGTCAACCATCTTGTCAGTCCTTATCCACTCCCTGTGATGTGAGCATGGTTCAGGGTGGTGTTGATGGGACAGTTGTGGGGGTGAGCTATGTCTGTGACTATGACTCCCATCATGCTATTGCCTCCACCCCACTTCCCAGCATTCCCATACTTACTTGCTTTTGTGGGGAGTTCAGTGTGTGTGGGTGTGAGAGCAATGGCAAGATGGCTGACAGTGGTGTCCTGCTGTTGGTTGGTGTGCAGTTCCCAGCAGGGCCTTGTGCTCCCCACGACACAGCAACAGTGTCAGACATCTTTGATGGGCCTTTCCACTCTCTGTGGGATGTGCATGCGTGAGTGTGAGCTTGCTGGGCCATGTGGTGGGGGATGTAGAGCTGTGCCTACGACTCCCATCATGCTATTGCCTCCACCCCCTTCCCAGCATGCCCATGCTTCCTTCCTTTTGACTCTGCTTCCCTGTGGGGTGGGCTGCCTGTGCTGACAGGATGGCTGGGAGTGTTGTCCTGGCAGTTGTTTGGCTAAAAGTCCAAAGAGTGTCCCTGTGCTTCACACAACATAACCCAGGGTGGTGGTTCTTTGTGGGATCTTCAGTTAGGATGTGAGGCATTGCATTCTCCCAGGTGGGTTCTGTGGAGTATGTGTTGAGGGGGTGTGTGAGGGGAGGTGCTTGTGACTATGGTCAGTGCTGCAAGTCCTTCTTCCCACCCAGCCAGATATCCCACCATGGAACGTGCTTGCATTGCAGAGAGTGCAAGTTGGCTTTCAGGATGTCAGGCAGTGGTGTTGTGCTGTTTGTTGGTGCACAGTTCCCAGCAGGGCCTTGTGCTCCCCACAGCAGTAGCCAGTGTCAGCCATCTTGTGAGTCTTTATCCACTCCCTGTGATGTGAGCATGGTTCAGGGTGGTGTTGATGGGCCAGTTGTGAGGCTGAGCGATATCTGTGCCTACTACTCCCATCATGCTATTGCCTCCACCCCCTTCCCAGCATGCCCATGCTTCCTTCCTTTTGACTCTGCTTCCCTGTGGGGTGGGCTGCCTGTGCTGACAGGATGGCTGGGAGTGTTGTCCTGGCAGTTGTTTGGCTAAAAGTCCCAAGAGTGTCCCTGTGCTTCACACAACATTACCCAGGGTGGAGGTTCTTTGTGGGATCTTGAGTTAGGATGTGAGGCATTGTATTCTCCCAGGTGGGTTCTGTGGAGTTTGTGTTGAGGGGGTGTGTGAGGGGAGGTGCTTGTGACTATGGTCAGTGCTGCGAGTCCTCCTTCCCACCCAGCCAGATATCCCACCATGGAACGTGCTTCCATTGCAGGGGGTGGAAGTTGTCTCTCAGGATGTCAGTCAGTGGTGTTGTGCTGTTTGTTGGTGCACAGTTCCCAGCAGGGCCTTGTGCTCCCCACAGCAGTAGCCAGTGTCAGCCATCTTGTGAGTCCTTATCCACTCCCTGTGATGTGAGCATGGTTCAGGGTGGTGTTGATGGGCCAGTTGTGAGGCTGAGTGATATCTGTGCCTACTACTCCCATCATGCTATTGCCTCCACCCCCCTTCCCAGCATGCCCATGCTTCCTTCCTTTTGACTCTGCTTCCCTGTGGGGTGGGCTGCCTGTGCTGACAGGTTGGCTGGGAGTGTTGTCCTGGCAGTTGTTTGGCTAAAAGTCCCAAGAGTGTCCCTGTGCTTCACACAACATTACCCAGGGTGGAGGTTCTTTGTGGGATCTTGAGTTAGGATGTGAGGCATTGCATTCTCGCAGGTGGGTTCTGTGGAGTTTGTGTTGAGGGGGTGTGTGAGGGGAGGTGCTTGTGACTATGGTCAGTGCTGCGAGTCCTCCTTCCCACCCAGCCAGATATCCCACCATGGAACGTGCTTCCATTGCAGGGAGTGGAAGTTGTCTCTCAGGATGTCAGTCAGTGGTGTCCTGCTGTTGGTTGTGGCACAGTTGCCAGCAGGGCCTTGTGCTCCCCACAGCAGTAGCCAGTGTCAGCCATCTTGTGAGTCCTTTTCCACTCCCTGTGATGTGCGCATGGTTCATGGTGGTGTTGATGGGACAGTTGTGGGGGTGAGCAATATGTGTGACTACGACTCCCATGATGCTATTGGCTACACTGACTTGCCCAGCATACACAGAATTCCTTCCTTTCAGTGGTCTTCACTGTGTGTTGGTGTTGTAGTGGTGGCTACATGTCTGGATGTGTTTGTTAGTTATATTTGTGCCACTGCCTAGCTGTAGTTGTAGTTGTGTTTGTACATGTGATGACACGGTTAAATGTAACTTTGAGATGGCATGTGTTGTGTTTATCTGACTGACATACACATTTTGGGATGATTCTGTTCTGGTTGCTGTGTAATTGCTATGAGTGCATGGTTTGACTCTCCCTTGACAGTGATGTGTGTGTGTATTGTGGCAGAATATTGTGTACATTTGTTGTGTACTCACCAGGCTCTGGGATGTTCTCTAGTCCATAGACGCTCACTGGCGGAAGGATGGCCCGCACCTTCTCCTCCCAGGGCCTGAGGTATACTGGCTTGGCAGGAGGGCCACTGCCGGTGTATTGGCTCAGGAGGTAGTCCTTCTTGAGCAGCTCCCGTACCCTCCTGCGCACGTCATACCACCTGTTCTGGATGTCAGTCTTTGTGCGCAGACATGGTGATTGTGCGTTCACCCTGTTGATGATCCTCTCCCACATCTTGGTTTTCTGGGAGATGGGTGTCTGTTGGACCAGTGTGCCAAACAGCTGTGGCTCTACCCTGAGGATCTCGTCTACCAGGACTTCCAATTCACAATCTAGGAACTTGTGATTCTTCTTGGGGGGCATGGTGATGGGTGGTGATGGTGAGTGATGTGTGTGTTGGTGTGCAGGTGAGGGTGTGTGAGTGTGTGTTTTGCTGGGTGTATGTGAGGTAGCTATTTGTTGGTGTGCTGATGGTGTGTGGCTTGTGTGAGGGATGAGCTGTGGGTGTGTGGTTGCTGTCTGTTGAGTGCTGGCAGTAGAATGGCATTTGCAAAGGATCATGGTTGGGATTTGTGTCCTTTATATGGGTGGAGTTGTGGGTGTGTCTTTGTTCTCTGTCCCCACCCCCCCCCAGTATTTATTGGCTTTGTAATTGCTTGTTTGGCCTTTTTTTGTGTATTTTTCCTTAGTACTTTCTGTGCATGTTGGAAACGTTCTTGTGACCGAGTCGGACCCTGCATTTGTCTCGTACGGTCTTCTCCGTTTCATTCACGCTGTGTTTGTGCAGTTTTCTATGCTGCGTTCGCGTCGGTCGCGGTGTTTTGTGTTACTTCGGCTCGGTTTTGTATGCGTGTCGGTCGTACGGCTTGTCCTCCGTTCAACTCGGTCGTGGTTTTCGCGCCTTGCATCGTACTTAGCAGTTTGGAGTTCGTGTGTACGTTTTGGTTGGATTTGTTCCGGGTGCGTGTCGGTCGGTTCGATTCGCGTGTTTTTCCGGCCGGATTGCTGTTTTCCATGCGGCTCGGTCGTTCGGCTTGGGTTCAGTACGTGTCGGTCGGATTTTGCACGCCTTGCATCGTACTTGGCGTGTCGGGCGCCACAGGTACGTGTCGGTCGGAATAAATTCCGGCTCCGAGTCGGTCGGTGCTTTTTCCGGCCCGAATCGGAATCGACCCCAATAGGTTCAATTGAGGAGGAAATAAGGTTCTGGGTCAGGGATTTAGAAAGGAAAACGTAATCTAAACGGGTTAGGGAGCCGTGTGGAGGAGAGAAGAAAGAAAATTCTGTTGCATCTGGGTTACAAAGCATCCAAGCATTTACAAGATGTGTCTGAGAAATGGTACTGTGGAATTGTTTATGGGTCTTGTGAGGGATAAAACGAATTTGGGATTGGCGGTCAACAAAAGGATCAATAACCTGGTTACACTCACCTCCTAGGATAAAAAATTCATCATTATATTGAATACATTTTTATGTAATTTTAGTCCAGAAGAGTAATCTGGTTGAGTTGGAGGATAAACATTAAATACTGTTAACAATATATTATTATTGAACAATTTAGCTAGTAACCATCTACCCTCCGAGTCAGTTTCTTGAGAAATAACAGGACAATTCAATTTTTTGTGACATAAAATAATTACTCAATTTTTCTTAGTGGTCGTAGGAGACACTAAGACTAAACCAAATCCGTCAAATGGGTTTCTTGCAACAGAACTAAATCAGGATTGTATGAAGCTAAATGGGATAATATTCTCTGCATCTTCATAGGGTCCATAAAGCCTTTCACATTCCAGGAAATAACTCTGAATGTAAATAAATTGAACTAGGTAGTAAACAACACGATCAACAGTAATTGAAAGGGATGAATGAAATAGATGAGAAAAAACTACATAAGATGAAAAATACAGTAAGGTCAATAAGAAAAGAGTTAAAGAATGAGAATAGGAAAAAGGGAAAGGGAATGAGTGAGGAGATAAGGGAAGACAGTACATGTCATACATAGAATGACAACTGTAGTACATTCCTTCAAAGGGAAATGAGCATACAACAAGGGCTGGCGACAGACAGTAAAGACGGCACTGCCAACAAAGGGAAAACATACCACGTCGGGAGATCATGAAAGAACAGGGGACGGCTATGTAAGGACTCCGGATGATCTGTAATAATCACAAGAACAGAGAAAAGACAAATAAAGATGACTTAATATAAATATATCAAACAAAATGCAACCTGTAGGGAAAAAAAACAACTGAAGATTAGAGAAAAATTATCATGAGACGTTTAAATTCTCAGAGACAGTCATATAATAGTCAAGTGATAGAAGAAGGACCAGCTGTATCCATGGAGGCTGTGGAGTGTGAATGAAGACATTTTCAAAGATCTGCAGGGTCTTCAAAGGTGGAGGTGTGGTTCTGAAAAGTCACCTTAAACAAGCATGGATGAAATAAACCTTATCGAGTACCCAAAGCACGTAGAGCTGGTCTGAGTTCAAGGAGATCCTAATGGCGTCTAGCCATTACTGTAGACACGTCTTGGGACAAGAAAAATTTGGCACAAGACCAAATTAATTGTTTTTTAAGTTTGGCTGCATTTAAAACTTAAGAGAATAATATAAATAAGAGAATTACGCCACAGGGTTTTATAGGAGCGGATGAAGAAGAGTGACGAGGACCCAGTCTATGGGCACGCTGTATATTCAAAGACGCTGATGTAGGAAGGTCTAGAAGCTTCGGAAGAAAAGAGTCGAAGAAGGTCACAGGATCATCACCCTCAATACCCTCTGGAAGACCATATAGGTGAAGATTGTTGCGCATATTTAAGTTTTCAAGATCCTCAGCAGACTTCTGAGAAGAAGAGTGTAATATCCTTCTCCAGAGAAGAGATCTTTGAAGATACATCTTGAAGATCACTGATGTGCTGTTTCACAACGGACACCCTGGAGTCAAGTGAAGACCACTTACTATCCAGAACTTTTAAAAGTGTATTGGTTTCCTCAATGAATGGTCTCAAAGCACATATTTCCTCCAAGACAGTGTCTAAAGATACAGGTGAAGCTGATTTCGGCACAGAAGGTGGGTCTTATTTAAGCCTTTTGTTAGCAGAGGAAGGCGAATGCATTTTTTTTTTTTTTTTTTAAATTTAATAAATTTATTATAGACATACAGAATCTTTACAAAACACAGTTTAGACAGTTTACATTTCCGTACATGTATGCAAGATGTCAGGTATATATCTTTACGCCCTCCACCCCTTCTAACCTAAACAGCTCCCCCACCCCGCCACCCCCTAACCGACCCCTGCCTCCCCCCACCCCTATGGAACCAAAGGCTATTAACTTTCCGTTTGAGCTACAATGAAACCTTAGTTGTATGGTCCACAGTAAAGCTCATTTAATCTTACAGTAATCCAAATGAACTAAATCATATCAAATCAAATCCTAACCTCATTAGTCCAATTAGTTATTGGAAGCCAAATTGCAAGCCCTCTTCTCTTGGCTTTTAAACCCCTTCGTTTATACACCGCTTTTTCCTAGCGATAAGTAGCTAGGAATTTCCCTAGCCAACAATGAACTGATGGGGGTCTTTATCCAACCACACACTGGCCAGGGATAGCCTGAACACTGCCATAGCTGTAAAAAGCAGAGCGCGGTTCGGTTCAATCATTGCTTGGTTACTTACCCCCAGCATAATTACTTGCGGCGAAATGTTCCACCTCAAACCCCAGCATACCCCTAATATATCTGCCCACCTCAATAATCAAAGATATAAGTCGGGGGCAAGTTGCAAACATGTGTACACTATCAGCGGCGAGACATCCGCATCGGGAACAGTGAATACCGCTCGAACCTCCCCATTTGGATATCCGTGCTGGAGTAATGTACAAATTAAGCCAGGTTTTAAAACATTGCACTTGTAAGTTTGCAGAAAAAAATGCAGTCTGACTTAACAGTAGAGAATCCTCGCATTCCTCTGCCCCGACTTGCAGCAAATCCTGCCAACGATTAATGTGTTTAATAAAATCATCCCCCATTAAATTAATAAGTAGCTTACAAAATATAGATAGTGATGATGGAGTCCCTAATGCCACATCCAGTAAGGGGACTCTCTGGCAGCAAGTTACTTTCTTAGATACAAAATCCCTCACTTGTAAATATTTAAAAAAATGATTATTACCTATCCCAAATTTGCTCTTAATTGTTTCAAAGGAAAGAATTTTGTTATCCTCCATAAGATCCTCAATGTACCTTGCGCCCTTGTCAATCCATGTTTTCATATATCCATCTTGGAAGATTTCAGGTAATAAATTATTGTCCGCCAGAGGGGAATATCTATGTATCCTGCCTATCTTAAGTTTTTTCCTAACGGCCGTCCAAACCTTAAATGCTCCCAGCAAAATCTTAAATTTCACTCTTTTAAAATAAGCTAAATCTATAGGCCGCATGAGGCAGCTGTTGGCCTCCGATCCCAATAGTAGCCTATATATAGAGGAGCTGGGTGTTTCCTCAGTTGATACCGTCTCTTTTCTCAGTACATCTGCCATTTGTTGTAAAGCTGCTGCCCAGTAATAAACCTGGAGATTTGGAACAGACCAGCCCCCACGATTTCTAGGTAAAGTCATAAATCTTAACGCTCTGCGGGGGCGTTTCCCGGCCCACAGAAATTTCGAAATTATTTGATCAAATGCAGAGAACCAGCTCTTATTTATTTCAATTGGAATGGCTCTGAAAAAGTATAAGATTTTGGGTAAAAATAACATCTTAATAACGTTACATCTCCCTAAGAGTGTAAGGTACAAGGCATTCATTCTGTTAAAATCTGCTTTAGTCTTATATAACAGAGGTTCCAAGTTTATTTGCACAATTTTGTCGATGTTAGCGCAGATCTCAACCCCCAAGTATCTGGTGTTTTCCACTACCCGAGTATCATCCAAATCAGTTCTTAAATTTTTAACAATCATCGTCTTATTCTCGTTAAGGTGATACCCTGAGATTTTACCAAAATCTTTTGATTCCCTTTCAACCTCCTTAATAGCCTCTAATGGGTTGGCTGTAATTATGGCAAGGTCATCCGCATATGCAAGGATCTTAGTATCCCCTCCCAGAGAATGGATGGCCTGTATCTTACCATTCCCCGCAATTTTTCTGATTAAGGGATCTATATATAGGGCGAATAATAACGGGGAGCAGGGACACCCCTGCCGCGTGCCTCTAGTTATATTGATTGGCTCTGATGCATACCCCATCATTGCATTTCTAGCCACGGGCTCCTCATACAAACATCTAATAGCTCCAATAAAATCCTTGCCCAAGCCATTCTTTTCCATAATTGCCCATAAAAAGGGCCAGGAGACCCTATCGAACGCTTTTTCAGCATCCAGTAATATTGCAGCCATAGGGTCTCATGAAACCTTCGTATAATCAAACAGCGTGATTATACGTCGAATATGGTCCGTCGTGCCCCTACCCGGGACAAACCCATGTTGAAAAGGGGAAACTAGTTTTTTAATAACTGCAGCTAACCTGCTTGCCAGAATTTTGGAGAAGATTTTCGCATCGCTGTTAACCAGCGTAATTGGCCGGTATGAACCCAGTTCTTTTAAGGGTTTGCCTTTTTTAGGAAAGACTATAATGTTAGCGTTTTTCCAGGAATCGGGGATCAACAATTCTGATTGTGCTCTGCGAAATACTTCCAACATGAGTGCCATGATCTGTGTCCTAAACTTTTTATAAAATTCCCCTGGTATCAAATCGGTGCCCACAGCTTTGCCTAATGGGATAGAATCGAATGCTGCTGTAAGTTCATCCATTGTAATTAATGCACCTAGGCTATTTTTCTCCTCAGGAGATACCTGATCGAATAATAGCCCCTTTAAATAATCCTCAATATCCTGATCCTTGTTTTGAATGTCCTCAGTGTATAATCTATGATAACATTTTTGAAATGCAGTGAGGATGGCATCAGGCTCGTTTACCGTGCCTACGCCGGGATCATTGATTTCGCTAATCCGGGTCTGTACAATTTTCTCCCTAGTGCGTACAGCAAGTAAGTGGCCCACCCTCTTGCTATTCTCGTATACCCTGCTCCGCCATGCAATGTACTTCCCAGCTGACTTTTTGGTAGAGATCTCGGTAATTGCAAATCTAGCAATAATAATTTTTGATTGAGCAGCCTCCGAGTCTCTCCCTTCAGATAATACCGTTATTAATTCGGCTTCAGCCTTACCTAGATCCTCATACAGGGTTTGTAGCAAAATGTTGTCCTTCTTCTGTGTCTCCCAGCCGTACTTATATGTTTCCCCTCTGACCCCTGCCTTCAATGTATCCCATACTATGCCTATATTTGTGCTCCCTATATTCTCCACAATGAACCTTGGGATCCATTCCTCAAAATGTTGTATATACTCCTCCTCGCTTAGTAAGGGCCTGTTAAATGTCCATCGTGACTGTGAGGGTTCTAGTCTAATGTTAATTTCTATTACCAGAGGATTGTGATCGGACATAACTTTTGGGTACTTGCTGATCTTGCAGCCTTGTAACAACTCCTGTGACATAAAAAAATAATCTAATCTTGCATGCACTTGATGTGGTGCGGAAAAGTACGTGAAACCGGGGTCATTCCCCCTCTGTTCTGCCCATACATCTACTAACCCATGCAAGGACCTAAGTTGCATCAGAGATTTAAAAACCTTGGGTTTACGACCTTGATACATCCCTCATTATTCCTGGAAACCTGACAACTCATGTTAATATTCATATCCCCACAAACAATCAAAGGTAGAGGCCAACCGACCAGCACGATATTCAGCCATTCGAATATTGCAGGATCATCCAACACAGAGCCATATATTGAGCAGAGAGTAAACATCTTTTTATCTAAGCAACATTGCGTTATTACCCAACTACCCATTTTATCTACAGCAGAGCGCGGGAAACTACCCATTCCCTTCCTTGCCATTACCGCCACCCCTCTTGTCCTGGTTGTTTGTGTAGTGCTAGAAATGATTTGATAGCCAGCCATCTCCAAAACCCACTTCCTACATGCTTCAATATGTGTCTCTTGAAGACATATAATGTCAGCCTTTAAAAATTGGACATCCATACTAATTCTCCTTCTTTTAAGGGGGTCGTTCAGCCCACAAATATTAATAGAGGCTATTCTGATCTTCCTAATTGATAAGAATGCAGTAGTTCCGTACCAGGTAACTGTGTGATCTGTGAGATATCCATCTCATATATACTGAACCCAATGCCCAATAGACCACCCCTAAAAACCACCCCTTCTCCCCTGGTTCCAACCAACCCCACCAACCCCCCTCCCCATCCTGTTCAAAAAGGCAAGAAAGGTCCAAGGACCCTTGTGATGCCTCCTGCATGCTGTGTGCCCCTAACCGCATCCTACCAGAAAACCATCATTGTAGAGAAAAGGAGTAAAAACAAAAATCACATTTTCCACCTCTTCGATCATAACTTATTTCTTAGAGAGTTCTTGCAGGAACTCCTGGGCTTGAATCTCTGATGGGAATACTCTAGTTATACCTTTACAGGTAACCTTAAGCCTGGCAGGATTCATAAGAAAGACTTCACAGCCCAATTTCTGAAATTGGGAGATCAGCAAACAAAGTCTCCATCTCCTCTCCACCGTTGCATGACAAAAGTCAGGCCGGACAAAGAAGGAATGCCCCGCAGCCATCCTCCTTGCATCAGGCCTAGCCTTTTCAAATATAGACTGTCGAAGGAGAAAGTTACCAAAGAATATAAGGATGGCTCGTGGTTTATCATCTTGCCCTGGCTTTTTTTTGAGCATCAAAGGATATCGATGCACCCGCTGTATTTCGGATTCCCAGTTCCAGTGAGCCAGCTCAGGAAAGGCCTCCTTGAATAGCCTCAGTACGAAGCCACGAATATCGTCGCCCTCTGCTTTCTCTGTGATCCCAAGTAAGCAGAGATTATTTCGACGTTGCCTATTTTCAAAGTCCTCCAGTTTCCAAAGAACATCTGTCATCCTGCTTTCATTAGACGCAGTTAGTCGGTCGGAAGTTTCAACGTTGACCTCGAGTTGCACTATGCGTTCTTCCAGTGCCGTGGTGCGTTCTGAAATTTCAGTGCAGGCTTTGTTAACTTTGCGCACAGCCCCTTGTAATTTCCTAGTGGCCAGATGAGCCCTCTTGTGTTCAAGACGTGCCTCGGTCTGCATTTGCTTCAGTGTAGAATATATTAACTCCATTGATGGAGTACATGGCCCCGCAGTGCATTGGCTTCCTATTGCACGTTCCGGGGCTTCTGCTTGGACTCTAATCTCATCCTCTAAGTCCCTCCCAAAATGGGTGGCAGAGTAGTCCCACTTTAGCTGGCTTGACTGGCTGTAGTCCGACGTAAAGCCCCAATCTTTGTCTGACTCTCTTGTGCTCCTTTTCTTAGTGCGAACGGGTATGCGTTTTTGTGTGTCAGGTTTCATGAGGGGGCTGCCACTATCCCCCTCTGTAAGATCATCTTCAGATCCATCCTTACCGCTATTATCAGACAAGTCCGATTCATCAGTCAATTAATACAATTTTTCCCCATAATTCGGTGTCCCTAAATATTTGCCAGCTACCTGGTTGGCAGCTCCATGTCTCTCCTTACGGGCGGTGGTATGGGGAGTTTCAACTACAGCTTGTAATTTATTGGAGATGACTCCTTGATGCACAATACTTTCAGTTTGTGACAATTCTTCGGATATGCCTTGTGGGGGTTTATCCAGATCCCCCCCAGACAGAGCGGCAGGCCCTGCAGCGATTTTGTCTAGTTCTGGGGAAGTCTCTCCTGTATTAAAAGAGTTTTGCGCACCCCCCGTCAGTGCCGAATTCCTGGAGCTGTCTGTATTAGATTTGAAAGAAGTGTTGCCTTTACCTTTGATTGATTTCTTTTCCCCTGTTTGGACTGCTCCGGGCCTCCGTAACACCACCAGTATAACACCGGTTGCCGCCGTAAGAAGAAACCTTGATGCTTGAGCCGTCAATGCTCCGATCACCATCAGCAGCCTCATCTGCCTTGCTCCGAAGCCGGATTTAACCCATGCGTGTTCGGAGGTGAGTTATGATCGAATACTGCCAAAATTCAATGTATGCCTTTTCTCATTCTGGTAGCTGAGTTTGCCGTGATAGGAATAGCGGCTTGCCACAACGCTCACGCAGCCGCCATCTTGCCTTGGAAGGCGAATGCATTTTTGATGGCGCAATTGGCATAGACGTTGTTCGGGGAACATTAGAATGAGCCATCTTGTCAGAATTATGCAAATCATCCAAAAGGTGCGTAAAGGAAGCAGAACTCGATACAGGCAGACCAGCAGTAATCCTTTTATTGGAATTTAGTAAAAGTTTGGATCTGCCCATATATAAAGCAGATACTTTTAACCCAGCATGAGTATATGGCATCAATAAAATCTCCTTTGAATGAAAACTAGAAATAAAAAAAAAAATTAAAGTCCAGTGGCGAAGGTCTTTAATCCAAAATGTATTGAGGAAAAATCCCAATATGCTGTAGAATAAATAGGTAAAAGATAAAAGCAGTACTTAATAGATTTTCATAGTTAAAATGAATTCCTTCAGTCAGGCGAAAAAACAAAATGTCGGCCGGAATGCAGCAGTCCCTGTCTCATGACATACCACACAGCCAGAAGGAGGGAGGAGAAACCTGAGGACAGCCTCCCGTTCAGGAGGAATTCCGATGTATAATAAGCTCCATTGAAGTAATAAAGTGGCCCTGAAACCGCCGAAAACAGATGCATCACACCTGATGCGGCTCGGAGCTCCGAGCTCAGGTGGCCTTCTTGGGTGGCGTCACACGTGGCTTTCCTCTGGCTTCCATGTTCATCCCAAGCAGAGACCTAATGGACTTACTTGTTGCTGTATATTGCTGTGGTCCTGTTTTTGATCAAATTGTATGAATTGCTGGCCCCTCCTGCTCAAATGTTCTTCGTTCTCAAGTGACCATAAGCAGTTAAGGTAGTGACACAAACTGGTGGGTTCGCATTGTCAAAGTCAGTTAATTATTATATCAAAATTTCGAGACTTTGAGTTCAGGGACCCTCCAATTCTGCCCGTCCAATGCTCAACCCTGGGTTAAGATTGGCATCTGTTCTGATACTTTCCACCTGTGTTTGTTTGTTGGGTGCTCCTGCTTATGTAAATCCTTGCAACAATGCAGTTTAGTTGTGCAGCCCACTCCCTCACCTGTTGCAGGCATGGATGGCAGACCAAGCCTCCCAAGATTCTTTTATTCCAATAAAATCTCGCCACACTCCAAAAATTTGTTTTATATTATTTAGGGCATAATATAGCACAGATAATGACGTGTTACATCCTCTTTGTCCTATTAAGTCAGTGGCTCGTAGAACGGGGCGGGGGTGGCCAGAGTAGTGGGAGGAGTGGTTTACACTCCTTAAGTGCGCATGACTGCTTGGCCTTTACATCTTCCCCACCAGGCTTGCTTTACAGAGCCTGGTGAGGAACATGCAAAGCCTTCCATTACCCCTCTGAGCACCTTGGTTTGGTGCTCAGACCAATCCTGTACAGACCTTCTGACTTTCAGGAGACTCCTCAGGACATGGATGTTTATTCAGGCAAATGAATAACTCACCAGGACTCAGGGTACTCCTATATTTAGTGCCAAGAAACCGACTGGTGTATGTGCGCTCTACAAATAATTTTAACATAGCATAACATAACCAATGACAACGCTGCATTGCAGCGTTGTGATTGGCTATGGGGAGCCTGGGAGTCGGTGCCTCCTATTACTTCCTGCTTCCGGTGGAGACAGGAAGAAGAGGACGGAGGAGAGGTGGCAGCCGGCCGGCCGAGGTAAGTGTTCTTTTTTTTTCTTTATTTCCTTCCCACTCCCCCAACAACCCTCCCCTCCTCCCCCTCCCACCCCGCCACTCCCGATCGGTAGCAGCGGCTACTGAATAAAAGAAGAGACAGAGACTAGTGAGGATGGAAATGAAGATGGTGGGGAAACTCATCACTGTCTCCTCAATTAGGTGACATTAACAGCAATTTGTGTGGCCCTTGGGAGACATAGGAGAAGGCATTTGCTAGAAACCACAATGGCCTCTTGTGATGTCTAACATGGCAGTGCTGCAATTTGGAATCTTAAAGTTAAGGTTCTATATAACCTGGATTGTTGGGATAGAATGTTAAGGTTTGAAGGGTTGGACAGTTATAACTTAGACCAGTGACCGGCTGAGGAGTTCTAAATACAGTTCATCTTGAAACATATTTAATTCTGCATGGGAGTCATTCTTGCAATGCTACATTGCCGACGAGTGTGCAAGAAGTAAAAGTGAGATGACAGAACTCTGCAGCAGAAGGATAAATATATTTATGGCATAGTAACTTATTGGAACTCACTATATATCAAGAGGAGAGGTATTGGATTTTGTGAATAAGGAGGGGTATCAGCCGTGGTGAAGAGGTGAGAAGCACCGGAATGAAGCGGGAGGGAGTGAAGAGTAGTGGTAGGAGAAACATCTCCGCTTAAGGAAAAGACGCAAAGAGAAAACACTTCAAACTTCTGTAGAAACAGATGTTGGAGGACGTTGACAGTCATTTTGAAAGTGAAATGCATATTTGTTTCAGTTGTGCAACTGAGAATGGTTGACCAGCTGTAGAAATCACACTGTGTGGTATCAGTGGCCATCTTTGAAGGAGAATGATTTGCACATGAATACGTTTCAGTGGAGGAATGGTGTAATTCTTTTTGCATACTGAACGTGCAACAGAGATGGCTCTCATAGTAATAAAAAAGGGAAAAACAATGTTGGTGGCATTTGTTTAAGTAAACAACTTGCTTTGATTAACTGATGGTTAAAATATTGAATTACACAAAGCACTGGAAAAGTTACGCACACTTTGTAAGAAGTCAATGCATTGTGCATAGAGGATTTGCCTGTTTTCTCATTGACAGGCACACTTGGTAAGAAACATGGTGAACTCACACATAGAAGATGCGCCTGCTTCATCAGTGACAGGCACCCTTAATAAGGCACACAATGATGTGTGTAGCATTTGGATCAGGCTGTTGGTTCTACCTGGGTGTATGCTTAGATTTTGGTAGTAAAGATGAAAAATGTGAAGCCTCCTCAATTTTGCTTGACCAGTCCAGGGAACCCTCCAATAAAATGAAACAAATGGAAGGAAATATTCATAAACTATGCAAGGGTATGTGGCACAAATTTGATTGTGGAAAAAGTATTCACTCTTGTTACACTATTTGGGAGGGGAGGGGCAAGAAGTCTTGGAAAACTTACCAGAACTAAGTGCTGAGGAAAAGAGGAACCTCAATGAGAATTAGGGGTCGATTACGATGGCAATCTGCCCGCCATCGTAATCGGCCCCTTAGATTT
This sequence comes from Calotriton arnoldi, assembly GCA_963921515.1. Classification (NCBI taxonomy): domain Eukaryota; kingdom Metazoa; phylum Chordata; class Amphibia; order Caudata; family Salamandridae; genus Calotriton; species Calotriton arnoldi. Next base: position 1,171,861 of record CAWUFW010005263.1, on the reverse strand, counting down.
GTATGTTAAGATTGGATTGTCACTATCTTCTACGAGTAAGTACCATCATGGAAAGGTAAGAATAAGGGATCAGTGTGTATTGAAGGGACAACATTAGAGAGTTTTTTTTTGTTTAAATTTGTTTATTAGATTTTAACAATTTAGATACAGTGAGGCCTAGTTTCGTACGTGAATTACATGCTTAGATAGACTGATATGGTTTTGGCAGTTGATTTTACATTGGTAGTTATCTTCATACATAATTGCCACTGATCATCATTACAGTCCCGGTATTACATGCATATTGAGGTAATCTACGTTGTTTGTGTGTTTTCTGTAGGATGCCTGTAAACATGTACCCTGGCTTAGGAGCTAGGTCTACCTATGGTGCAATTGGGAGTCGTAATATTCTGTTCCCTCGATTGGGCTACATCCTCTGCCAACTACTGTTGATACCAAAGCTGCTGGCCTGTATCTTTAACTTGTAACCTGGGTGTTGAACTGGGGTATTGATACGGGGTCAGTGGGGGGGGGTGCAGACAGGGGGAGGGGAGCAGGTCCTCTATCCAAGTGTGCATGGTGACCTGGCGGCCTACGGCTGTGGATGCGGGGGGGGCGATTATTTCCCCCGAGTTATCCTGGGGTTGTGCTCAAGTGTAATAACTGCTATGGGGCTTCTCCAGTATGTGTGCGCTCCGACTCGTGTCCGTCATCGGGTCCTATTGGTGTGGTGGGTGCTGTCTGGGTTTGGGGTGCCTCGACTGGTTCTTCCCGTGTGGTTTGCTGGCTGAACTGGTGCAATAGTTGTGCCCATTCCATGGATATATGGTGTTTGCGTGTTCCTTTCACTTCCTCGTCTCGTATTGCTTCCTCCTCTTCTGAGCCCCACTTCTTAACTGCTCCCACCCAGGCCTCCACTGGGGGTCCTTCCGGAGCTCGCCAGTACATGGCTGTTCCTCTTTTTGCCAGGAGCAGTGAAAGTGACATAAATCGGACCTGTACTTTATCAGTTTTTTGTCTCCTAAACACGCCTAGTGCGCACGTCTCCCATGAATTGACCCCTGGGATATTTCTGGTTGCGCGGAGCGTCTCATGAATGTAATCCCAGTACTGTTGTAGTGTAGGGCACCCACAGAACATATGTTTGAAGTCTGCTGCTGGAGCCGGACATCTGGGACAGAGGAACTGCGTATCTGGATAGAAGCACTGTAGGCGCCCTGGCGTTAAGTATGCCCTGTGTAAGATATTAAATTGTATGTTTTTAAAGCGTGCGTTTCTAGAGACCTTTTTGGGGTATTCTATAGCCTGCTCCCACTCCTTGTCGTGTAGCGGCTGACCCATGTCCTCCTCCCACGTCTGTCGCAGCGAGGTTAGCGGTTTGAGTAGTAGTTCCCGGATGGCCTTATACAGCCATGTGACTAGGTGTCTGCCTGCCCCCATATGTAGTGTGGTATGTATTACTGGATGTGTCGGTGGTTCTCCTTCGATCAGATCCCAAAACGGGCGGCTGCTGGCTATAATTCGTCTATGTAACAGAAATTGCCCCGGGGGGAGAGCATATTCCTCCACTGGCTGAATGTAGGGTCGTAATCGCCCGTTCTCAAAGAGGGATTCCAGCTCAGTCAGTGAGCTGTTGGTCCACACCCGCAGGGTTTGGGCTGTGTAATATCTCTCATTGTTTGGGAACCCTACCAGTGGAAGCAGTGGGGAATACGGGGGTCTCCCCTCAGACATGTGATGTATTTGCAACATACAGGTGCGAGCCACCGACACTTGCAGTGGGTGAGGGACAACATTAGAGAGTTATGGTTAAAAGATTAACTGCCCCTAGAAGACGTGATCAACATTGCAAAGAGAGTAGAACATATGGTTCAATCTGTTGCTGAACTAAATGTTGGTGATAAACAAACAAGTTAAACAGTCAAAGTGGAAGAAGAGGTTTTTTTAATTGAAAAGAAAGGTGAGGTTAGTGTCAAAGAGGAAACATTGGAAGTTCAAAGGTACCTGTTTTAGATGTGGAAGATTTGGACATGGAGAAAATGCAAGTGACTGTCCTGCTTTGCATTCTAACTGTAATATTTGTGGGAGGAAGAGTAATTTGGGGAAATGCTGCAAAAGCAGTATAAAGAAGGCTAAAAATAGAGGGGTTATAGAGGTCACTCAAGAAGTCAGGTTGAAGATATGTGTAATACTGTTAGTGAAGAGAAACAAGGGAAATACTCTCAGGTTGATATTTCTGAGAGGGTCATGATCAATAGACATAACGTTTTAATGGTGCTTTACTCATGTTCACACTTAAACATTGTTTCTAAAGATGTATTTGAGACTAATTTCAAAGAAAGTGTGCATCTGTTGAATATGGATATACATCCTGGGCTTCATGGTAGTGTTCCAATCAAAACGATAGTCTATTTTAAAGCAAAAATTGAGTTATGGTCTCACAGTTGTGAAATTAAAATCTATGTTTCATTAAAGGATGACAATGTGATTGGATGGCCACAGCATGAACTGCTTGGAGTTAAGCTAGCCCCAAATGCCTGTCCACAAGTTCAGATAAATGTGATTAAAAAATCAAGCAGTTCATTTGAAGAGAAATTCAAACATCTGTTTAATGATCAACTGGGATGTTTGGTAAGGTATAAACATTGCATCAAACTAAAATTAAATTCCGCCCCTGTAGTGGCCAAAGTAAGGTGAATTCTACTTAGTTTACAAGAAAGTGTCAAAGATGAATTGGGAAAATTGGTGAAACTGGGTGTGATTGAAGCTGTAGAAACAACAGAATAGTTGTCGCCTGTTGTTAAAGCTAGAAAGGCAGAAGGAAACATTCGGTTTTGTATTGATTTGAGAAATCTTAATCGAGAAGTGGTTTGGGATAGATTTCCCTTACCTAATATTGAGAAAATTATTACATTGCTAACTGAGACAAAATTGTTTTCAACCCGAGACTTAACATCAACCAACCATCAAATAGAATTAGATGAGGCTTCTCAAGATTTGACTTGTTCATTACTCCAATGGGTGCATGCAGATTTATGAAGATGCCCTTTGGTCAAATTTAGGGGCCTCAGTTGTTCAAAAGATAATGTGTAAGGTTTTACAAGGAATAAAAGGAGTTAGATGCAATCAGGATGACTTGTTGATATGACTTATAATGATCACACAATGGTCAATACAGGGGAACGCGTCGGCACGCGTCGGCACATGGCACAGGCACACGGCACATAAAAATACAGAGGAATAATGAATAAAATTTAATCTGAGAAGATTTCTAAAATAATAGTTTCCCCTGTATTGATTTGGGATACTGAATATAAACGCTTTAAGAGTTTTAGGATTAAAATTGAGAGTAACAATTGTGATATATGTATTGGATGTGATATATGTATTAGATTTTCTTCTTTTTTGTAAAAGTCACACACTGATTTATGTAAATATATGTTGTATAGCACATTTATGTCTAGAATTTTTGATATGACCAGACACATGTTTTTTTCTGATCAAAAAAGCAGCAAAAAATAAGAATTTAGTGAAAATAAAAAGGTTAAAATAAAATACCTGCTCAAACTGAAATCGATGGGTTTGACTATTTAGTGAAATTGTATACTAAACAAAGAACGCAAGGTACAGGCTCATTCTTTTTACAAGTATATATAAACGGCCCTGCCTGTGCCTTGCCCCATGCGCCTAACTCCCTTTTTTTCTGACTTTTAGAAAGTTGGCATTTTCCCGCCTTAGCCATTTAGTGCTTGCAGCCTGTCTCTGGGTCACATGACTGGGTGTAGCTGGCAGTTGGGCTTTGTGTATTCCTCCTAGAAAGCCACACACAATAGAGGGCTTAGGTGTGCCTGGATAGGCCATAACTGGTAGGATTGGAGGGCGCAGCTGGGCACTGCTCCTCTTACACTTAAATAGGCTGTGTCCTACCTCCACACAAAAGGCTGCATACACTCTGGAGTTAGTATGGAGCCAAGTCAGGGAAGGCAGGATGCCAGTTTGCTTCAAAGGGAAAACTCTAGAAGCTTCTCCCACTTCAAACAAAGGCCTAGGTATAAATAGTGGACCCCAGATACCAACTCTTCAGTACACTTTGGGACCTGTGGATAGTCTGCAGGAAGAAGGACTGCTGAGCTGCTGAAAGGACTGCCACTCTGCTGGACTGTAGCTCTGAAGGACTGCTGCCATCTTTCCTGGGTAAGAAGGACTGACCTGCATTTGTTGAACCCAGGACCCCAAAGTGATTCCAGTGGCTAGTTGGCAGGCCTCCTGACTAGAGCCTGAAGGAAAGAAGGTGCCAGCAATATTGAACCCAGCCCCTGGATTCTGCCATCTGTGAGTCCTACCCTGTCAAGTGGTGCCACACCTGTTCTGGACCCCTGGAAGTGGGGCTGAAGGTGTTCTGACAGCCTATCTGTGGATCCAACAGAACTGAAGCATCTCCTCTGCTGCGCGGCATACTCCTGAGCAGAATAGATGCATCGCCTCTGCTGCGAGAATTCCCTCAGTGCAAGGACTCTGCATCGACCTAGCAGTCTGCAATAGAACCACCACTGTGTGAAGCTTCTCTGACTCCGGTGCTCTCATTGCAAATTTCTCATTGACTGTAGCCTCAATGCAGGTAATCGCATCGCAGCCTCACAGCTCTTCGGAACCAATGCATCGCCTCGGGAGCGCAAAAAGTTGGAAGAGAAAAGACGTGAAATTGGAATGCAAATTAAAAAAATACCACCATTATGGAAGACACATTCCACTTGCTCCTCAATATGGCCAACTACGGTTACCATCAGCTGCCTTTAGTGCAGCTTTTCAGTTTCTTCTCAAACTGGTGTTTGAACCATGCTTTAACACCCCTGTTTATCTCTTTTCAGGTATGGGTACCTTATGCATTCATCAGATACCCAGAATCTGACAATGTTGCACTGCTGCTTCCCCACAGGTGATGCTGCTGCTGTGCTGTGGAGCTCTTTGTTGCCTGAAGAAGAATGAGGCTGAGGCTCCTTTTGGTGTCCATTTTAAGACAGCATAAACTGCTAATAAGGCCCAGCAATAACCTCTCTAGTAACCATAAATTAGATGCATTAGTTAATTCGTATCTCCTATTGCCCCCACTAATTATTCTTTCTCAAGTGACGGAACGGGAAGCCTAATAAAGGACTCACAAACATAATATACTGCACACAAATTCTGATCGTCTCTCTTATGGCACTCACTAATCCTCAAAATGTGATCTGTCACTTAATTGATCCTCTTCGAAAATCATCCCCCCAAACCCACCAAGCCAAACAAATGTGACCTGCAAGTCCTTCACTGGCATCACATGCATTCTTTGCATCTCCAATATATCGTTCCATTGGTTCATTTAATTTGCATCAAGTTGAAAACTTAATAGAAAATGGTGCCATGGTGTGAGATATATCGGGTGCCTAGGGAGATAGTATTCAAGTTTAGCTCTGAAACCTGAAGCCCCTGTTATGAGTCTCCCCGAGTGATAGTCCAGCGAGGGTACTTCTCTGGGTGATACTAAGGTGTCCAGTGTACCTGCACTGTCAGGCGGAGAAACAGCGGGTCCAGTTTATCAGTTGTATAAAATCACCTGGGAAATCACCAGAAATCTGAGCCATGGTCACAGTAGAGAGGCACCCCCCATGCTCACCAAAATTCCTCCTTCAGCAACGCAGGGGGAGGCAAAGGTCAAGGAGCCCCACAGCTCAACATCTTTATCCTTGCATCCCTCTAAAGACACACCCTCCCACTCCCATTGGGCCCTCGCTCATATTTACCTTCTGCTCAGAGCAGATATAACACCTGGGGGCATATGTATCAAGCCCATTTCCCGTTCGCAAACGGGCCGATTCTCAGAATCGGGCCGTTTGCGAACGGGAAAAAGCCTTTTGGGATAGATCATCCCCAAAGGCCCTCGCAAAATAGGGAATCGCAAAATTTGCGATTCCCTATTTTGCAAATGCATTTAAGGAATCGCAAATTGCGATTCCTTAAATGCAATGCAGGAAGCATCCAAGTTGTGCGATTTTGGCTTAAGAAATCGCAAATTACCACCAACTTCAAGTTGGTGGTAATTTGCGATTTCTTTGAAAAATGCACTTTTTTGCATTTTTCAAAGTGCCATGTGGCGCACATACATGCGCCACATGTGCACACATACATATTTCAGGGGTGCAACAGGGTGTCCTTTTGACACCCTTGCACCCTTGAAATTGCATTAGCAATTTGCGAGTACCTTTGCGAATGTCTTCCCATTCATTCCTATGGGCCTCTAGGCCCATAGGAATGAATGGGAAGGTATTCCTTAATTGCGATCCGCAATTTGCGAGTCGCAATTAAGGAATATGTAGGAATCGCAATTATTATTGCGATTCCTACATACATTGCATTTAATAGCGATTCGCAAAAAATCGCTATTAAGGACTCGCAAAACAATGTTTTAATACATATGCCCCCGGATTCCAAAAATTAATCGCTAATCCAGGAATTTCAAAGGTTGATGCCCGGGGATCGGGTTCATACTACAAGAAAATGCTTTGTGAATGAGGCCTGTAGATTCAAGTGTAACTCACACCGTCCTAAGGCAGGAGTGAGACACACCTACTCAGAGAAAAAGCTTTCCAAAGCGAGACCATTGTGTTCCTCTTGTCATTTAAAGATAGTCCTTGCTCCCAAACCCTTCTTATTTCTGTTTATGTGACACCTTTCAGTGTAACAAATGAGCTCTCTTCAAGTTATCGCTTTTCCATTTTAAACGTAATCTATCAAATATATTGTTTACAAGTTATATATTCAAAAGTATTGTTTTTTTAGAATATGTTACTTCCAACAACTGGAGGTGCACGGTGCATGCATTCACTTTTACATTGTCATGAATTTACATAAACTTCTGTTATTTGGATGTATGCAAATTTCATTCACCTGCAGGCTATTGTTTGCAAAGATTTCTTTAATGACCTGAAACGTCGGGGTTACTCACCAGCTGCTATAACTGAGTCTCCGTGAACTGTCCTACCTCGTATCAAATGGAATTTTTTTTTATCTGCTAACTGACCATCTGCCCTTCCGGCATTTTCCCGATGGGCTGTTGACAGGAATGCTAACATGACCCAACCATCAAAGCCCACACTTTCTATTTTTAGTCACGGCTTCTACAGTGAGATGTTGGTTTGGGCACTTTGCCCTGGATGGTTTTGGTTGCCATTCGGGCTATTTCACTTGCTAAACATTTGTGCCACAACTGCATTTTTAATTCTGCAGGTGGAGAGCACTCTAAATTAGAAGGTATTTAAACAGTAGGATAGTTGCTGTGTGCATTCACACATGGGAGATCAATGAAAGGGTGCATTAGAAATGAGCTGGCAGATGGCGTTGGGGCTTGAAACAAAGAGTAGCAGAGATGAACAGATGCTAATGTCTTTTGTGATAAATTGACCGTGTTTAGGTGGTTTTTATTACCTTGCACAAACATACCATTCTCTAACAAAAGCATCTTTCTGCTGCAGCTGATTAATTGTGGCCCTTACCTTTCAGTAATTATTTGCAGAGCACATTGCTGCTTTATGAAAGGTTAAAAAGCAGGTCTAAGTCTTTCCTGCATCCCCCACTCCCCACCACACCCCCGCTGCACCTGGCTCAGGAGCACAGTTATAGTGCTTCAAATGCGTTTAACATAACATGGGCATTGCACTGGAATAATACAAAGACAAATAAGCTTCAAAGATAATGCACCTTCCACTCCAGGAGCAGTATTTGCCTATCAATAATTCCCCTTTTAATTTGTGCAAGTAAGATCCCTGAGTCACATAGATTAAAAGGTCATTTGTAGTGTGGTGGGGCAAGACTACTTCACAGATGGACAAGCTTTACAAAGCCACTGCATTGCTGACTTCGGTTGGTACTTTAGCACAGAGAAGAACAGGTCACTGAGTGAAAGTGTAGAACGTCATTTTGCTTTGACAGAAGAACCCAGTAGTCAATATCTTATGGAATTGATCAACAAAGAGGGAATCAGGGAAGTGTTCAATGGTGTTGTGCTTGAACCGTTTTGCTGCTGCTTTGGACAGATTGGGGGGATAGATGACTTTGAAGCAGTTAACTCCCGACTTAATTCGAATGGAAGCCATGGTAGGGAGAGGAGGGCCACTAGGGTAGCGATAGATCAAAAAAGAATAATATGAAGAGGAGGGCACATAAGCCGGAAGACGAGTGAGGATAATCCAATGAGATAGCGGTCAGGAGGCTACTAGACATGCAGGGCCAGGGCCTCTGGTCTAACTCCCTAATAAGACATCATACCGGTGGGATAGAAGGCTGGCTTGTCTCCAGCAGTGGAGAGGGTGTGGGATCATACCGGGGCAAACCCTACCACCCGGGATTGGGACCTCCCAGTGTGGAAACCTGCATGGAAATGGGAGTCGCCTATAGGATCGCAGTGATGGGGAAGGACATTCTTTGGCTCCCAGGGAGGAGGCCCAAATGGACACCGTACCTCAACCAAGAGCACAGTTAGAGGAGAGCAAAGTGGACGCCAATTATGTGAATTACTCATCCCATGGGCCACCGATCGAGCCAGGACAGCCCAATAGGAAACTCCACCTGTTACCTGTCCCCCTACATTCGCCTTGCATAGCCTACAGTACCTATCTTGCACCATCCTCTCCTTTCTCCCCATTCCTCTGGCCCTCCTCGGACCCCCTGCCCTCCCCCTCCTTTACAGCCCCCTTTTCTTTCGGATCCACGCACATTCGGACCTCATCTGTCCCCCGCCCACCCCGCCCGGGTCAGTCTCGTCTCCCCTCTTCTCCCCTTACCTCCGGCCTTCTTTTATCCCCCTCCTACTCCTCAACTTCCTCCTCGGACATATGCCCTCTTCTCTTCCCCTCTGTTCAACTCCAGTAAAAATATTTCTCTTCCCACCACTGTTTCACCTTCCACTCCTTCTGTTCACCATCGTTCCTCACCCTCTTCCCTTGCTCCCCAACCCCCACCCATTCCCCCACCCCTCCCCTCCCTCCCTCCTTCACCCTCTGCACTCCCTCACTTATCCCATTCCACCACCCCGCCCCGTCCTCCCTCACCCTCTGCACTCCCTCTCATATCCTGCTCCTCCAGCCCGCCCTGTCCTCCCTTACCTTCTGCACCACCGCCCTCTACTCGTTCCCCCACCCCTCCCTGTCCTCCCTCACCCTCTGCACTCCCTTCTTTATCCATCGAGCCACCTAACACTCCATGCTCAGCTCTCCTCTCTCTGGAAAATAAACTGGATTCTCTCATCTATTCCATCTCCCAGCTGGTAGCGTCCATCTCACGTTTAAGCGCCAAGTTATCCCCTGTCCCTAACACCCTCCCGAGGAGTCCCTTGCTCCCGCGCCCCAATAAAACCAATCACAGTCTGCCCTCTGCAGACATCACCAACTTACGGGACAGCCTCAAGACCACCAACGTCACTCCCTCTCCGCCCTCCTCTCCTAAGAATTTTACGCAGTTTCCTATTCAGGTCATCTCCTCTGTCAGACCTCACCAACCTCCCTCTTGCCGGGCTCCCTCATTCAAGAATCTTATCCCTATCTCCCTGAACAACCCTAACACCCCCTTCACCAAAACATCTGCGTCAGAGCTGCACTGTTTGCTCCACAACTGCAGATCTGCAGTCAAACACAAAGTGGAAATCTCTGATACTATCACTCACCAAAATCTTGACATGATCTTCCTCACTGAGACCTGGTTTAATGACTCCTCTCATACTTTGTTTGATCTGTTGGTACCCACTGACTATTCTATCCTCAGAAATGACAGGGCAGACAAAATTGGAGGAGGTGTCGCTATCATCTTCAGAAACTCCCTTCAAATTAAAGCGGTCCCAACCACCCTCTTCCGTACATTCGAATGCCTTTCCCTAGAACTTCAAATACATCACGGCTCACCCTTTAGATTCCATGCCATCTACCACCCGCCTGGTTACTGCTCTTCCTTTGTGGAGGAACTGACTGACTTCATCAGTGACCAACTCTCTCAAAGTGACAGACAGATCTTCCTGGGTGACTTTAATCTCCACTGGGGCTCCTTGGAAGACTCGGCTGCCAACAAGCTTGCCTCCTTTCTCTCAGCCAATGATCTCCTCCAACATGGCTCGGAAACCACACATTCTAAGGGCTCTATTCTGGACCTTGTCATATCCAAAGAAGACCTGCTGACCACTGCTCCCCCATCCATGTAGACTGGTCTGACCACCTCCTCATTCCCTTCCGCTTTCACCTATCGCACGTTATAACTCTCGGCCAACCTAAAAGAGCTACTACCTGGTTCCGTAACACTAAGAACATTGATCTTGACACTTTTTGTGATTCCGCTATGCGGGCACTTCCTAGACTAGACCCTAGCGTGGATGTCAACGTTCTCACTTCTCAGTGCCTCTCAGTACTAGCAGTCGAAATCGACATTGTTGCTCCTCTCCAAAGCAAAAGGAAAAGACCCACCCCCTCAGCACCTTGGTTCAATAAAGCGCTCTACGATGAAAGGAAAAACCTTAGATTCCTGGAGAAGCATTGGAGAAAATCTCATTCCACCTCCAATCTCTCTCTTTTACGCTCAGCAAGATCCAAATATCACAATCACATCTTCCTTGAAAAAGCATCACATTTCAGATCCCTCCTTGACTCAGCTAAAAACAGACCCAAAAAACTTTTTGACCTCTTCAAAAACCCAAACTGTTCTCCTCCAACCATTAAGCCTGAGGATTCCTCAAAGAAAGCAGCAGATTTCGCTATATTCTTCGATGAAAAGGTCAAAGCTCTGGTGGATCAGGTCGCCCACCCCCCCATGGAGGAGCGGAAATCCTTGGTCACCTGGCAGAACTTTGACGTCATCTCGGAAGATGACCTCCTCAAATGCATCCGCGAAACTAAACCCTCCAACCATTCCTCCGACCCCATCCCTAGCGACATCGCCATCGATTTCTATACCTATACTCTCTCTTACTGGACCAGGCTAGTCAATCTCTTCCTCAGTCAAGGCTCCCTCCCGGTTGCCCTCAAATCAGGTCAGGTCACCCCTCTTCTAAAAAAACGCCGCGGATGCGAACGACCTCAACAACTTCCGCCCTATCTCCAACCTCCCTTTTCTGTCGAAAATCACCGAAAAATGTGTCGCGAAACAACTTTCCTCACATATTATGGACAATAACCTCCTCAACGTCTTCCAGTCGGGCTTCATCCAAAATTGCAGCACTGAAACAGCCCTGCTGCAAGTGATTGACGATGCGCTGCATATACTCGACGCTGGGGAATCATGTCTTCTGATTCTTCTAGACCTCTCTGCAGCCTTTGACACGGTTAATCATAGCACCCTCCTCAACACTCTTCAACAGAGAATGGGTCTGGATGGCACAGTGCTCAAATGGTTTGCCTCTTTCCTCTCGGACAGATCCCAAATGATCAAGATAGGGAACAGTCTTTCATCTCCTGTGGCTGTAGGTCAAGGCGTCCCTCAAGGTTCTATCCTGGCACCCACCTTGTTTAATCTCTACCTGGAACCTTTAGGGAACCTCCTAAGCAAATCTGGGATCCTTTACCATCTGTATGCGGACGACACGCAAATCTACCTTAAGGTGTCCTCCGCACACGATCTCTCCCTACTCAATTCTACCCTCAACTCTATTCACAACTGGATGTCAGCTCACCAACTCATTCTGAATCCCGCCAAAACTGAATTCCTCCTCCTCTCTACCTCTCTCTCACCTCCTCCTGTTCAATCTTGGATGGATCAGCTGAACCTTCTCAACAACAAACCCATCATTGTTGACAGCGCTAAATCCCTAGGTGTCATTCTTGACAAAAGACTCAACCTAATCGCCCACATCAACTCTATTGCTAAGAATGCACGGTACCAGCTGCGCCTTCTGTGGGGGATCCGTCGGTTCTTCCCGGAGAAAGACTTAAAAACCTTGGTACAATCTCTGGTTCTCTCAAGACTGGATTACTGCAATTCTCTTCTGACTGGCCTACCCAAATCCCACCTCTCCCCTCTCAAATCCATCCTCCATTCAGCAGCTCGCTTCATTTCAGGGTCTAAACGAAGCGACCACATCACTCCTATCCTGTCCTCTCTGCGATGGCTTCCGATCGAGGCAAGATCTATTTACAAAACTGCCTGCATCACACACAAAGCCTTACACACGTCCTCCCTCATTACCTGGCGAATAAATTGAAATTGTCCGGTGGCTCTCGCCCTTCTCGCAATGCGGAAAAGCTTCTGCTTGAGCCCCCGTCTTCAAAAGGGAAAGATCGATGGCTCAATCCTTCTCGGGCAATGCGGTGAGAATCTGGAACTCGCTTCCCCCACTGCTCCGTGCCACCTCCTCTACCCGGATCTTCAAAGCTGACCTCAAGTCTCTTCTATTCCAAAGACACTTCCAGAACTAATACGTTCGGTCTTAGGCCCCTCTAGGAAGTTCGCTCGTCAGTATAAAGTTGTACTTTTGTCTGTTCATTCCTTATTTTATGTGTTGTGTTGGTTTTTATGTGCGTGTTCCCCTCATTATAAGTCCCCTGTGAAGTCACGCCCTCTCTACTACCTCAAGGAAGCTCTTCCACGATAGGAATTCTGTATTCCAAGCCTATAGAAGGGCCTTCTCAGTGTGCTTTGAGTTACTGCCACTTATTACAGTATTATGCCTTTAGTGGTATTTTGTACCCCATGTATCATATATTTTGTACCCCATGTACCCCCTGCTGAATTCACGCCCTCTCTACTACCTCAAGGAAGTTCTTCCACTATAGGAAATTCTGTACTCCAAGCCTATAGAAGTGCCTTCCCAGTGTGTCATGTGTGACTGCCACTTATTGCAGTATTATACCTCCATTTGTATTTGGTACCCCATGTTTCATGCACATCTGTCACTTTTTCCTATTGGAACTTATTCCTCTTTTTGTATTTGGTTTGTTTGTTTTTGCACAATTGTCACTTTTTCCTCATGCAATGTAACGCTTGCCTTTGTATTATGCTCATTTGTATCCTCCTCCTTATGTAATGTTGCTGATCCTGTTGTGAAGCGCTCTGACACCCTCGGGTAAAGTCCGCGCTATATAAAAACGCATAAATAAATACACTCTTTTCAATATTATTGCCATGAACATACGGCTGCTCTTTGGTAGCTGCAGATGTATAAATGTGCAAAATACACACAAAAAGGACTGGTAGGCTCTGGAAACTCTCAAACACTTTCAGTGTGATATTGTATTGGTTATTGAGACCTACCCTAATGCAATTCAAGTAGTTCACGATTGACACCCCTTTTCCACTTCCACCACAATTTTCACACACAAACAAATCTATGAGATTTGTATAAGTGAGACCACAAAGCTACAAGATGTTGCTGGTGTTGAAGCAACCCCAATGATGAAGCATGCCACCTCAAGTGGATGAGGTGTTGCATCTTTTTTAAAAAAAAGAAATTAGAAAAGAACTCAATAAAGTTATCAGTTCCTTCAATCAGCTATCTAACAGAGTAAAAATATTTTTTGAAGAAATCAATACAATATCACAGAAACACTTGGGCAGTTGGAACACTGAGAGTGTTTCTAAATGTCCTGGAGACTATTAGCCCTTTTTGTGCGTATTATAGAAACACAGGAGGTCCTCGTTATAACAAGCAACAGGGCATTTGTAACACTTCCGAAATGCCACCTTTGCTCCTTTAATCACAAGGAGACAATTATATTGAGTTAATTTTGGGAGCATAAGAATTTGGAGTGAATTCGTCCTACATATGGACCAGATGTACAAAGGATTTTAGCATTCGTAAACCCTCCGAATGAGCACATCAGAGGGTTTGTGAATGCTAAAACCCTTTTCCTAGGTACTCAACTTGTTTACTGATTCTGAAAAGTGTTTCTGATTTGCTAAATCTGTTTACAAATGTATACTGATTCGGTATTTGGAAAGGGTATGTTGTAGGCACCCCTTCCAAATACTGAATCGGTGTGCTGTGTATCAATGTTTTTTGATCGAACTCCGGTCACCAAACAATAATATATTTACCAACACCTCAACGGAGGTGGTAAGCCATTTGCAAAAGGTAAGGGATCCCTTCTGACCCCTTCCCCTCTGGGAATGTAAAACAAAAAGGTGTTCAAGAGGAGGCAGTAGCCCATACAAAAAAAATAAACTTTTCTTTTTAAATGTCCTGTTTCCTATAAGGAAACAGCTGCATTAATAAAAGTTTGCTTTATTGAAAAGCAATCACAGATATTGTGGTCTGCTGACCTCTGCAGACCACTATCCTTGTGATGGCAACAAACCATAGTGGGTCGCAATTTGTGACCTACCTCCTTAATATTCATGAGGTAGGTCAAATTAGACCTACTACTGTTCATTTTTGCAAACCTATCAATTAGTACATAGGTCGGTTCACAAAAAACACACTCATCACAAAAATACTGGTCACGAATTTTGACCAGTATTTTGCACCCAGTGTTTAGTACATCTGGCCCATAGCCCTTAATTTGTAATGAGGGCCTCCGTCTGCATATTCAAATTACAGATGGGATTCCACACATTTTTTGATTAGAGATGTGCAAAGTTTTTTTGCCTGCAAACTTTTGCAAAGACGGTATGCAAAGTTTCCAATTTTTGCACCTCCCGAAGTTTGTAAAGGTTCATTGTTTACATTCACTTTTGCCCCTGCAAAGTTCTACTGAGAATCAGCAGATTATTTGCATAAATATTGAGTTAATTTTCATTCTGCTCAGCCAATCAGCATAATGTAGGCAGTTTTTTTCTCTGCAAGACTAAGTTTTCTGAATTTCTTTGCAATCAATGCACATTGGAAAATGTATGCTGAACAATTTACAAAGCAATTTACATTTGCAGAGTTAGATAGTACATAACTAAAGATATAAATTTCTTTCTTTTACGGATTATTTTGTAAAGCACTTTCAGCAACTTTGTAGCACTGATAATAGGCAATGTAGGGAATCAAATCCCCATGCAAATTGATGCACTGTCTGATCTACTTAAAGGATACGTCCAAGTTAGGAAGTCTCATGGTATTGAATATTATTCAGATTGTTCACCAATCTGGGATTCTCTCGGTACCCTAGAATGCCTATTAGACAGCTTCTTGAGTCTTCCTTTGAGGGATGCTGGTATAACAATGTGGGGAGAACTCCTCACTGTCCAGAGCCTGATTCCCTGGGAGATATTGATGGGTAAGACTAAGGGTTGACTATCAAGATTCAAATATGTGCAGTTGGCCTCATCGTATATGAGTGAAAAACAGGAAATTGGAGGCCCCTGGGAGATCGAGTCAAGGCTAGAGTATATACGACCTATAAAAAAAGAGGTCTCCATATGGTATTAGACTTTTGTGCATGCTGCGGAAAGTAAATTAAAGGCTCCATATTTGAATTGAGAAGGTAGGATGCCAGGGACAGAGCTGCAGCATTTATGCCAAGTATCCCTCAAGATATTATACAATACTGTTAGACATGTGGTCTCTACTTGGCAGAGGTTTGCACCCTCCACCAAGTAGGGACGACCACCCTAGTCAGGGTAAGTCAGATACACACCCTAAATTAACCTGTGCTCACCCTCTGGCAGCTTGGCACAGAGCAGTCAGGCCTAACTTAAGAGGCAATGTGTAAAGTATTTCTGCAACACACACACAGTGAAAACACCACAAAAAGACTCCACACTGGTTTAAAAAATAGGTTATTATATTATAAATCCATTGAGGCCAAAACAACACAAATACAGTGTATACTTTTCATCCAGGGAGATCAGTTAAAAACTAAATGAATCTAAGGTACACTATGCAAGATTTGTGAGTTCAAAGTTAGAAGTTGACACAGTGCTAGCAGAGCACTGGTGTCTTGTGGACTAGGTGCAGTCATGCTAGACTAGGGTAACTGACAAAGGATCTCCTTCTGGGATCAGGAGATAAGCATTCACACAGGTATCCAAAAATGAAAGGAAGTGCAAGGTCTCCAGAGACTGGTCTACTTAGCCAAGTTCAGCTGCTCATGAGTGCATGCCAGATGGCTACGGACATCCTTGGAGGTCCCGCTACATGCCGTACCTTGATGGTATGGGTGTCGATTCTGCGAGGGAGCCCAATGCCGGTGTCATGGCATGGAGACGGTTGCTGAGAGACTATTGGTGGGCCTCATAGACGGGTCCTGCATCGTAGATGCTTCTTTCTCCTGGGAAGCGCTGGCTGACGATCTTGCAGCTCCTGTGGGGATAGATGGCTGACAAGCCATGCGTCTTGGGGATGAGTCTAGTAACCACAGCAATGCGGTACAGGAAGGCGCTGGTCCGGCGTTAGGAAAGGCGGTGATCACAGAACTCCAGCTCGGGGTGCAGTGCAAGCCTGCAGTGAAGCGCTGTCCCTGGGCACGGCAAAGCGATTGATCTGCAGTAGGTGAAAAGCGCATTGTTCTGTTTACAGCGGGGCTGGTGATCAGACATGGGCTGATCCTTGTCAACAGCCAGCTGCTGGACTTACAAGTGGCAGTCTCACAGCAGTGGCAAGAAGGTGAAATCTTTGATGGCCCTGAGATTTCCAGCCCTTGGAGTCACTCTGGGCTTAGTCCTTTTCCTCAGCAGGGCAGAGATCAGCAGACAGCAGGGGAGTTCATCAAAGCAGAGAAGCAGTACCTCAGAACAGTAGTCACATTAAAGTGGCAATCCTTACAGTGCAGCTGCCTTTTCTTCAGCAGAGTTCTTCCCAGGTCCAGTAGTGTACTAATTTGGTAGAGCCAGAGCTCTGGTACTTATACCCAAATGTGCCTTTGATGTAGGGATGGCTTCAAAGGAACTCTCTGAAGTGAAGAAGGATCCCTTTCAGACCAGCCCTGGCTCCAGGCTACCAGTAGGAGGTAATCAGCCCTTTGTGTGAGTGCAGGACACAACCTATTCACATGTAAGTGTGAGCCACCTCTCCTCCTTCCTGCCCAGGAAGGCTATAAGTATGCAGGTGAATGCAGACCAACCTCCTGTCACACCCAGCCCCTCCTGTGCTGTGGCTGTCTAGAACGAATGCACAAAGTGTAGCAGTCACCCAGACCAGACTTGTATTGTAGACAGACTGCAAGGCACACATAGCAGTAAGAGTAGAGAAATGTCAACTTTCTAAAAGTGCCATTTCTAAAAATGGTAATGTTAAATCCAACTGCAACAAATGATGGACGGAATGCTGAATGATTCAAAGATTCTCCCCTAGTCAAGAGATCTGGGTTAAATCCATCGTTCTTCTGCCCACAAGCCACCCCAGTTTGGACCCAGGCATATGCAAATCAGTCTTGACCCTGTGCCTCATGGGAACAGTCCAGACCGAACTGCCAAGCCAGGTCCTCCCTGGACCGGAAACAAGCATCCTAGGACCGGTTTCGGGGTATGTCACCCTTCATCAGCCAGGCTAGCTTGGATCCAGTGGTATAGTGAGCAAGGGACCCACGTCTGGGCATACCCGTCCCACTTAGGGCGAAAAGTGTAACTGCAACAAATGATGGACGGAATGCTGAATGATTCAAACATTCTCCCCCAGTCAAGAGATCTGGATTAAATCCACCGTTCTTTTGCCCAGTACGCCACCCCAGTTTGGACCCAGCCATATGCAAATCAGTCTTGACCCTGTGCCTCATGGGAACAGTCTAGACCGAACTGCCAAGCCAGGTCCTCCATGGACCAGAAACAAGCATCCTATGACCGGTTTCGGGGTATGTCACCCTTCATCAGCCAGGCTGGCTTGAATCCAGTGGTATAGTGAGGAAGGGACCCACGTCTGGGCATACCCGTCCCACTTAGGGCGATAAGTATAACTTCAACAACTGATGGACGGAATGCTGAATGATTCAAACATTCACCTCCAGTCAAGAGATCTGGGTTAAATCCATCGTTCTTTTGCCCACTATGCCACCCCAGTTTGGAGCCAGCCATATGTAAATCAGTCTTGACCCTGTACCTCATGGGAACAGTCCAGACCGAACTGTCAAGCCAGGTCCTCCCCGTACCGGAAACAAGCATCCTGGGACCGGTTTTGGGGTATGTCACCCTTCATCAGCCAGGCTAGCTTGAATCCAGTGGCATAGTGAGCAAGGGACCCACGTCTGGACATACCCGTTCCACTTAGGGCGAAAAGTGTAACTGCAACAAATGATGGACGGAATGCTGAATGATTCAAACATTCTCCCCCAGTCAAGAGATCTGGATTAAATCCATCGTTCTTTTGCCCACTACGCCACCCCAGTTTGGACCCAGGCATATGCAAATCAGTCTTGACCCTGTGCCTCAGGGGAAGAGTCCAGACCGAACTGCCAAGCCAGGTCCTCCCTGGACCAGAAACAAGCATCCTGGGACAGGTTTCGGGGTATGTCACCCTTCATCTGCCAGGCTAGCTTGAATCCAGTGGAATAGTGAGCAAGGGGCCCACGTCTGGGCATACTCGTCCCACTTAGGGCGATAAGTGTAACTGCAACAACTGATGGACTTAATGCTGAATGATTCAAACATTCTCCCCCAGTCAAGGGATCTGGGTTAAATCCATTGTTCTTTTGCCCACTATGCCACCCCAGTTTGGACCCAGCCATATGCAAATCAGTCTTGACCCTGTGCCTCATGGGAACAATCCAGACCGAACTGCCAAGCCAGGTCGTCGCTGGACTGGAAACAAGCCTCCTAGGACCGATTTCGGGGTATGTCACCCTTCATCAGCCAGGCTAGCTTTAATCCAGTGGCATAGGAAGCAAGGGACCCACGTTAAATCCAACTTCATCATTAAAGAGGATTATATCATCACCATTTAAAATATATTTAACATGAAGTAGATACTCCTTTCCAATCAGGAATTTCAGCTTAAAATGTATTTTAAGGAATTTCAAATGCTAGCCTATTGAAGGAGTATGCCTCACAGCAGTGAAAAACATATGTAGCTGTTTGTCACTGCCAGGACATGTAAAACCTAAACGTACATGCGCTGTCTTTTAGCTACACAGCATCCTGCCCTTACGACCTACCTTAGGCGTGACTTAGGTGTAATAAAAAGGAGAGTTTAAAGCTTGGCATGAGATTTTAAATGTCAAGTCGAAGTGGCAGTAAAGTGCACATGCAGGCCCTGCAATGGCACACATGAGACAGGTTTGAAAGTCTACTTGTCTGGGTGGCGCAACCAGTGCTGCAGGCCCACTAGTAGCATTTAGATTACATGCCCTGGGTACATGGTGTTCCACTTTACAAGGGGCTTACAGGTAAACTAAATATGTCAATCAGGTATAAACCACGGTCAACCTGTTTAGTGGAGAAAAACATGCGCTTTAGCACTGGTTAGCAGTGATAAAGTGCTCAGAAGCCAACAAAAAGATACAGCAAAAAGTGGAGGTAAGCAGACAAAAAGAGGGGGGGAGACCACCCTAAGGATGAAATGTCCAACACATACTATTAAACTGGCTAATCGAAAAATGAATCACTTTTTTACACTTAATAGGATCTTTTGGAGTCCCAAAAAGATTGCGAGATTTGCATTACATCAGGTTCCCAGATGTAGAAGATGTGGCTGTCTCGAAGCACATGATGAGCATATATTCTTTTCTTGTTTTGTGTTATCTAACTTTTGGGACAGCGTGATCAAGGTTATGATCGGGAATCTTGGTGTCTCAATTGTGGTTAATCCCATATTGGTTCTGTTTGGGCTGGAGACTGCAACAAACAATTGCCTGGATAGCTCACAGTTGTCCCTATTGTTCTGTCTGCTCCTACTGGCCAGAAGGGAGGATAGTAGGAACTGGCTTAATCCCACACCCCCTCCTTGGAGATATGGTTGAAGGCCGTTCATCAGACTTGTAAATTGGATACTGGAGGTGATTGTAGTGGGGTGGATACTATTTGGGACGGTTTTCTGAAAGGGGAAGGGATGATTAATACGTAAAATCAATTATTCCTATGATTACAAAAGGGTTCCAATGTGATCGGGGTCTCTGTAGCCTGTCTCTGTGGCAATCAGTGGCACTATGCTTGTGGCCGGTCTCCATCATGTCTGTGCCTGAGATAACAGCTTGCCTGATGATAGGACACAGAAAAAAACAAAAAAATGCTGTAACCAAATTGGATCTTCAGTGGTGCTAAACTTCTCTCAGCAGGACCCAGATTCTTTTAGGAATTAGGGCAGCCACAATGGATTATTGAAGGGAAGGAAACTCTTCTTTAAAGAGTCTTCTCTCTTAAGTGTTTTCCTGAATGATTATATGCGTAGTTGTTTCCTCATCTTTGGTCTTAGCCATTAATTTTTGGGCCCCATCACTACATCAATATATCCCTGATTGTAGTACAATTAAAAATGGCCTGTGTAAGCAGGCTGGTCTTGCTCTCTCTCTGGTTGAGGCCGGGTGTATAGTTTAGGAATAGAGCCTGTGTGTATTTTGAACAGTACACAGCACTTGCCTTAAAGGAGTTACAAAGAACTTTATTCTCTGTGACACCAAGAGCCAGTGTGGGTCTTTGAGTGCCGAAGATATATGGTTTGATTTTATTAAGTTGAGGTAAAGTCTAGCTGCTTGGATTTATAGTCTCTCGAGTTTCAGGTTCTTCTTCACTGGCGACCCAGCATAGTGGTATTGCAGTAATGCAATCTTGATAACACATGGGGTTTATAAGTTCAGTGTTGAATCAGCAGCAATGAGAGGATCCTTTTCTTCAGTATGAGATAGAAGTTCATATTTTTGGAAGGGATTCGTGAAATCAATTTTTAAAAATTTATAGAAAAATGTCATTAAAATCATGCAGAATTACATTAGGTTTTCCAAACTCATTTGATTTTTTATCTCATGTGAAGTATAAATGTGAGGCCTATATTGCACTCAAAAGTCACACAAGGTACTGCAGAAGACTGGTGTGAGTAGAAAATGTCTCCCACAAGACATTTTTTTATTGAACCAGCCTCCTGTGGGCAAAAGGTATATTGACTTTTGCAACAATGAAAAAATATATACAGGTCTAAGTTTTTGTTTACTGTTGATATTTGGTGGTGTTGTATTCCGCTTTAGGTGTCCGTATATAGGTTTTCCTGAAACATGTCCTTATATAGGCACAATTCGCATTGCCCTTATATAGGCATAGAATCCCAGTCCTTATTTAGGCATTAGCCGTGCACTCCAAATACAGGCATGGTCACCGACATCCGTCCACCCTAACGTCACAACAAGTTCTTAGAAACCAGACCCTTAAGCTCTTGGGAGTTCCCCTAGCACAGGATTATTGATTTCTCCAAGAACTCATCTATTATGCATGAACCGCTATACCTTAAGGGTTCATTCCTTACGTCTTCCTCTGTCCGACTTCACGTCAATGCTAACATTCCAAAGTACCTACCAGGTATAAATATACCTTCCCTTGCCCAAGCAAGTTAGAGGAGACCTCGACTTCAGAGGAGCCCGTATCCCGGCCTGACGCACTGAGAAGACGCTGTCATCCCTGCTCGCAGAGAATCCAGCTTCCAGTGATCTGACTCCCTTCGCGGGGTGTTGGAGTTCGAGTCCGGAAAGAGATTCCCACCTCTCTCATTCTCAAGGTATGGAGCTGACTAGAACCTAGAGGGACTCTTGGCATACTAGACTTTACATACTTTTAGCATACCACACTAGAGAATACTTCGCCTACTTCTTACCTTGCCCTACACCTAGACTATGTTAGGTATGTTGGGGTAGAACTAGCTTAGAGACGCATCATATGAGTACTCGCATTTTTAGCTCATGTTATTTATGTATGTGAATATATGCTAAAAGATAATGCTAGCGCAGTATTATTTATTTCTACTGCTTACGCTGTACATTATATATCTTGCATACTGTCTTGTGATCATAACAGCACATATCTCTTACACGAGAAACAAGACTGTTCAATAAAACCTTTTTATTGAAACGCCCATCTATTCTTTCTGTGTAACTCTGAGGAAACTAAGCATGCACGTTTAGCTGAGTGAAACTGTTATCTATTGTTTCCACAATTCTGAGACATGTTCCGATTCTAAAGGGAAACAAAGTGGTCATGTTTATGCGGTTGCCAGAAACTACTCCCTTCTTGTTTTCAAGGAGTTTCTAGTGGCCTCTGAGCTAGCTGGCACAAAGTAATTAAGTTTAATATACTCGATAGGGACATACCGACCTCAGTCCTATGTCAAGCCTATAGGGTATATTTTTCCAATGCGCAGAGCCTATTAGGGAAATAGGAACTACACTACATGGCGCCGAACAGTTTGGTAAGGCAGTAATTTAACGCTAGATACTGAGTAACTCAGTCGTGCTTTTCTCTCAGAGACCCCTACTCACATACTCCATAAGACGTCTGGAGTGGGTAGGGTTAAATATCCGCCAAAGCTAAATAGGACAAAAACCCTATATATTAGCTATTTTGGTTTGTTCAACGTTGAAGGATATAGTGTTCCAAAATATTGTGCACCTTATCTTTTGTTTCCTTGAAACTTGTTCTACATTTTTCAAAAAACAAATGTCCGAACACGGGGACAATGTCACCGGGAACGGTGTAGCTGTGGCTGAACCAGTCGTAACAGCTTTTAACTTTACAGGTTTAAATGAAACCTAGGAGGGTGTTATAGACATCCATCCAAACTTAAGAAGAGCCATCACTCTAAAACTTATAAAACACGGCCTACCACCAAGAGGCGGTAGAGCAGTTTTCGTGATAGAGGCACACAAATCCTTTCAGACAGAGGTATTCTATTCATGGATAGTATTCCCAGAATCAAATCCAGTAACAAGAATGTTTCACTTCTACAAAGAAGATGAACCACCAGAGGAATATATTCCTTTCGAGGATATTGAAATTCCACTAACATACCAGGAGCAACAGCTCTGGTTTAAAGCGCCCTAAAACATCACAAAAACATTACCAGGCTCGGTCCACTAGGTAGACCAGGAGCAACATGGCCGATTCTAGCCGGCTACACTCCTCATCCTGACCTCGATATGATGTCAGACGAGGAATGACTTACTCAACTTACAGAGTTAATAAAAATTTACAGACAAATGGTCCAATATGTGATGCGGACTTTCACAGTCCAACCACCATTGACCATTCCAAATCAAACCCCTCAACAGGGGAATACACTAACAATTACACCACAGACTTTGTACGCAGTCATGGGTAAAATGCCCACAAAACGTGAGCAAATTCCATTCTGGATAGCTCAAAAAATTACTCAAATCGAAGCAGTATTTCCAAATACTAGCCCTTATGAGAAACACAGAATCCTAACAATCTGTTTACCAATGGGGATCACACCACAACTGGAAGACTGCACCCCTTGGGGCTCAGTCTTTGCTGCCATCTATACTAAAACACATGGTATTCCATCAATTGCAGTAATACCAGATGTCCTGAAACAAATTCAAAACGAATACGGGGCAGAGCCTGCTCTAAATTTGGGTATGAAATTACTGAAAAATTTCGACCAGGTCTCAACAATAATATTATCTAATATTAAAGGGGAGGCAGCATCAGTGGCGATCCGCCAACGATTAAGGGAATTTGATGTAACAGAACATCAAACAGAACTACCCAGAATAATAGAACAATCTTATGCAGAATTAGGCAGAGATAGTTTGGGTGGAAGACCATTGAAGCCAAAACTATCTGAGAATCCTGAAAAGGACTCTATTAAACAAACTCCTACATCTTCTAAAAAGAAGTGGGAAACTAATAAACAAAACTCAAACGAGAAACGTTCTCAATCCCGAGGTAGGTCTCCACAAAAGGAGCACTCTGAAAGGAGGTATAACCTCAGGAATAGGGATAATTTAAGAAAACCTGACAGGTATCAAGATACTGATACACGTTCCTCTCGTACCTTTCAGATATCGTCACAGACATCGGAAAGAAGAGGACGTCAGAACATAGAGAAGAACGCGTGAAATCCAAAGAAGACAAACACGTTCAGAAAAATAAACCAAAACCACAATTCTCAAAAAAGAAGGTAGCAGGTTTGAAGATCAGACATGCCGAGGATACTGAGAACACAACTCAAGAACGGAGAATGGGCTCAGACAATGCTGGACAGTGCTGCAGAAGTCACAATAGCTCGCCAGAACCTGAAGGAACTTCTGGAGATAGTGGACATCACAGTAGAGACTGTAGACACCAGGGTTAGTACTCCACAAAAGTTATATGAAATAACACTCCGAATGGAGGGAGACATACCAAGAAAGGTGAAAACACTCTTTTGGGAGAAACTTTCAAGGGGTTATGACATACTTCTAGCAGAAAAAGACTGGCCACCACAATTTGTCAGGGAGTGCCCACATGGTGAGGACATTATTATGCCTGCCTTCTCCAACCATATTCCAATTCACCTAAAATATACTTATGCCAGGAAATGGGCAGTTGCCCAGGCCCCAGCATTATATAAAAATCATGTAGGATGAGATGAGGACTCACCTCACCATAAAATACATCTAAAAAATGAACCTACTGCACAAAGGCAGTACCCAATAAAGCAAGAAGCTAAAAAACAGGTCAGGGAGATCTTAGATCAACTTGAATACCAAGGGGTGATTGAAACATGCACCTCCTCAATGAACAATCCTTTGTTTCCTGTATCCAAACCAGACCATACATATCGTCTAGTTTTGGATGACAGACACTTAAACACTTGTTCAAAAACATTTGCAGTGCAAAATGCACATAGTACAGCATTAATGAATAACATTGTGCGCAAAAAATATAAAACCACATTAGACATCTCAAATGGTTTCTTTTGTCAAAACATAGCACCTGAAAGCAGGTACTTAACAGCTTTCTAAATAATGGGGACCCAGCGTCAATTTTGTCGACTCCCACAAGGGTTCAAAAACAGCCCAGGGTTATTCTCAGCGAGGGTAACAGAGTTACTACAAATTTATGATAATGAGGCATTGTCATATGTCGATGACATCTATCTGACAGACGATGACCTGGATAGGCACTTGAACAGGGTGAGTACCATTATATTGGGCTTCGCCTCTGAGGGCTATAAATTCAACTTTAAAAAATCCAGAATTGCCCATCTCAATGTCCTATTTCTAGGATATGAGCTTTCAAGTGAAGGCAAGAGCTTGGCAGCTAACTTTTTAGAAAAGTGTGCGCTGCTCCAACCTCCAAAAATGCAAAAAAAATTACAGTCCATCCTGGGTTTCCTAAATTTTGGAAGAACGTACATTCTAAATTACGCAGAAAGGGTTAAACCTCTCTACGCATTAATGAAACCTGATTTTTTTATCAAAAATTGGACACAAGAACACACAGAAATCTTGCGTTCACTCCAAGCTAACATGTTAGCAACAAATCACTTACAAACACGCGTAAGTCAACGCAACTTAGTGATCCGAATAATTTCGGGTCAATGCGGATTCACCTACTTAACATTTAATGAGGGTGAAAAAGTACCAATAGCATACAAATCTCATTTGTATACACAAGCAGAAATGCGCTTCATTTCAACTGACAAAATACTGACAGCAGTTCAAACCGCTGTAGCAAAAGAAAGAGCTCTAGCCCAAGGGAAACGCATTATTGTCGTAACTCCAGTACCAGCTTTAGAAGCGGTTACTAAAGCGAGTATTCCAAATGCAAAAGCTTTACATCCTAGATGGATACAATGGGTTAATTCACTTGCTGCAACAGATGTTGAATATGTTTTTGATCCTGATTTAAAAACACAAGCGTTCCTGCAATATGAACATGAATGTCCTCTGCCCACTGAAATTCTGCCTCTCGATCAGTACGAATTTATAATTTATACTGACGGATCCGCACAACCCGCTACGGGGAGTAAGCAAGCTTACAGTGCTGCGTGCACAATCGTTAAAGGTCGCATGCGGGATGTTAACTTCAGACCAATGGTCACTAAAACTCAATCTCTAGTAGATTGTATAGCTCAGCGAGCTGAACTACAAGCATTCAAACTGGCAATTGAAAGTACAGATCGGGCATTCCCCACACTCATAGTGTGCAATTCTTTCTTCTGTGTGCAGTAGTATAATGAATATATACAAAATTGGCTTGAAAATGGGTTCAAATATGCAAAAGGTGGCACAATAAAGCATAAAACGCTTTGGGAACAAGTAGTTCAGTTAAAAAACGAACTACCAAAGGCTCACGTGATACACACGCTGAGTCATCAACGTGATGGCGTTCACGTTGCAGGGAATTCATTGGCTGACGAAGCCGCAAAGGGGGCTGTTCACACGGCTTCTGTAGCTGCGATCACTCGTTCAAAAACGAGAATAGACAGTGAGATATTGTTGGCTGTCAATGCTACAAGCAAAGGCAGTGGTGCAGCGTTACCAAAAAAGTTTCCACTCAAGTACTCTTATGTAATTGATGCGAACAACGTTCCTTTTGCTCGAATCCCTGGAGTGGGGGATAGGGTAATTCCAAACATGGAACATAGATTAGGACTAATCCTAGCAGCACATGAAGGGATAGCCTCTGCCCATGCAGGTGTTTCTGCAACAGTATCTTTACTTAAACAAAGATATTGGCGGCCTGGCATTTGGAAACAGACCAAAAACTATGTTTTGGAATGTGAAATATGCCAACAGATGAAAGTCTCCACAGTGAAACGTCCTGCGCAGACACCCCTGTTAATTTCAGACAAACCATTAGCTTGTGTTTACCTGGACCACTGCGGTCCCTTGCAAAGGGACGGTAACTATAAATATATAATGGTCGCAGTGGATTCGTGCTCAAGGTTCCTATGGATATGGCCTCAGCGCTCGGCTGACGCTCGAACTGTTATAAAAGATTTGCGAGTCTTTATCGGCACATACGCAATAGGCACGCTACATTCTGACCAGGGCCCTGCGTTTAGCTCTCGGGCTTACAAAGAAGCCATGGCCAGTTTGGGCGTTGCATTGTGGTACTCCTCTCCGTTTCATCCTGAGGGACATTCTGTTGTAGAAAGGAAAAACCGGGACATAAAGCAATCTATAACAGCTAGAGTATTAGGTTCGGGTGATGGGTGGGTCAAACATCTTTATGGGGTCCAACGCTCATTAAATAATTTGCCAAGAAGTTCTCTAGGGGGTCACTCCATATGAGGTCCTATTTGGGACAAGAATGTGGGTTCCTGATCTCAAATGTAAAGGCACAGTGGTGGAAAATAAACCCTTTGATATCAAAGATCGTTTGGCTGTTTTACAGGATCTAAATGAACTAAGATCGAAACAAAGCAACGTATTCCTGAAGCCAACCACCACTGGGGAAAAACCGGCAGTCCCAGCAAGGCCTGTCTGGATCCCAAAAGTTGGGGATCTAGTCAGAGAGAAGATTGCGGACAAGAAGGAATTTGGATCTTCTTACAGACAACCAGTACCTGTCCTAGCCGTTCAAGGAACAAGAACAGTACTTCTGCCGCCCCTTGCTGGAAAAAAGGAGAAAAGATTTGTGTCAATCGACCTCATCAAACCACAGTATGTGGCCAATACTAAATACTAGGTCCGACCTAGTAGCACACGCACTCCTCTCGCTACTATCCAAGAGGTTCGGACTGAAAGACTGATAACCATCGAGAATTCAGCAGTAACAGATGAAGGACTAAGCAACAATGCTCAGACCCCCCAGGATATTGCGGCATGGATTAGCAAATTTAGCGGCACAAATATGGAAATTTAGCGGCACAAATATGGAAATTTAGCGGCATTTTTGCGGCACTTTATTTTACTCATAATCATTCATTTTCAGCCTTAAATCAATAGAAAATGTTTTAGCAGAGTATTCCACTTTAAAATAGGCATGTTTAAAGTTATGCCGCTCTACGGAAGCATAGCTCCAATACTAACCTCGTTTGAGGGGGTCCTATTTCTCCCTGGGATGTTCTAGCACCCATGTACACACCCCTGCTGGGGCACCGCTGCCTCCTGGACCTACGAGGCACAACACCTCTTCCTCAGGTGCCCTAGGGCACAGGATCGTAGTGGGTGGAGGTGCATTGCCACGGCTAATGTAAGGATGTTAAATATTGCTCTATGCCATGGCAGACATACTGAGGCCTATAGATGGGAAAACGTGCAATGTTTTGTTCACTGTTAGTTAATATCGCATTATTGTAATATGCTACAGGATGGATCTGTTCTAACCTTAAAAAGAGATGGGAGATGCAATGTACGTGCTTAAGTTCAGTAATCTTACGCACCAATATAAAGATTATCAAAATAAAATAAAAAAAATATTGCTCTACACAGATCAGTGGCATGGGGGTGGGTGTGAGCCCTTATACAATACAGCCCCCACCTCAATGTGACTTACAGGTGATGTGTGTGCAGTCTACATCCCAAATATGAGACTCTTCCCACCTCCTCTGCGAGCAACACCCCTCCCCAGGCTTTTGGCACAGAGATCTTTTTGTTACTTGCAGCTCGTACCTTGCAATCTTTCTAATACAGCCTAATGCTTTCCAGTATGGATGATAGGGGACTCTTACACCGTGTAACCCTTTTTTCCATATGCAACTTGATATACATTTGAGTCACGTGTTTGATTTTTTGTCTCTGTTAATATGTGGGTGTGATGCAAAGCACTCTAACATCCTGCATTAGAATGAATAGCGGCATTAAATAATTAAATAAAAATATAATAATTTGTAATTGTTGTGTAATTAGTCATACAGATCCCCCTCATTTTGTGTATGGAGGTAACTAGTCCACTTCTACACATGATGGTACAGAACTTTCTCTTTCAAAAAATATACCTGAAGTGGTTGTTAACAACACAGTAGAAACTGTTCTCCATCACTTGATAGTCTTATAATAAGTGAACATGCCTGGCTTGATAGCTTACTGTTTGAAGGTTTTTCTTGGCAAACGCCCCTAGGAGGCGAAGGAGAATGGACGGCTCTGAGTAAGCCTTACATATCCTGCACAACTTCATTACGTTGCCGAAATGCAATTTAATACAGTACTTAGATACTTTCAGGCTCACTGTGTATATTAACTTCAAAAGATGACCGAGGTAGCGCGTCCATTTTATGCAAGGGCACTGGAATTATTCGGATGGTAGGCACAAATTAAGCAGGCGCATTGTCTAAATTATTCATCAACAAAAGCAAAATATGTGGCATAATGTGTGACATTTTGTGACAGTAGTTTTGTAATTTTTATATTTTTACACTCTCTGGGCAAAGGTGTCATCTTAATACTATCAGTAAGACACCTAAATACTGCAGTCAGCGACTAAAAACTCCTAGAGTGACTATATCTGAAGGGCAGGCTGTGCCTCTCACGCCCAGCAGTAGTAAGCCTCTCCTGGTAACCTTTCCCTTTACTAGCCTCATCCACCTGCCAGACCTTCTCCCTGCCCCGTCTCCTCCGTCACCCTGGGCACTACCTTCACTTCCTCCTCTGCCATCACCTTCGCATCACCTCAGCTCCCCAGCTGTCCCCCCTCACTACCTCACCCCTCCTGTAGAAGCAGCATCTCTCTCTCCTCCACAGACCCATTTATTGCATCTCTCCTCTTCACTCGCCTCCCTATCTACTGGCCCCCCTCTCTCACCAGGCCCCGTCTTCACAGCTCCCCTCTCCTCTCCAGCTCTCCTCTCCAGCACCTCCCTTCACAGCTCCCCTCTCCTCTCTAGCTCTCCTCTCCTCTCCAGCACCTCCCTTCACAACTCCCCTCTCCTCTCCAGCTCTCCTCTCCAGCACCTCCCTTCACAGCTCCCCTCTCCTCTCCAGCTCAGCTCTCCTCTCCTCTCCAGCACCTCCCTCCACAGATCCCCTCTCCTCTCCAGCACCTCTCCTCACTGGCCCCTCTACCTACAGAAAGGGAGCAGAGGATGAGAGGGGGCCTGGGATTTCAAAGGTCACTTAAGCTAAAGCCAAAGTGACATGCCTAAAAATATGACCTGCCTGCTAATTGATGAGCAGGCTTGCCACACTGCACAGCCAGAGACTGGTTGCGTTGACTATGCTTGTGGCAGAGTGAATGGAGGAAGGAGAGATATGATGACGAACTTGCGTTCATTTCACTGTATTTCTATTTCTAGCAACTTTCCAGCAGGTGGCGCTACCTGATGACATTGCATCACACAACAGCATTATCAATAGGGCAAAAGAAACGATAATTAAAAACAGCAATAGACGCTACCTTTCATTCTCGCAGCTCCCCACTACTCTTCCCCTCCTTTCTCCACTGATGTTTGTGGATCCCATGTGCCTTTTCGCCTGCTTCTCTTGTGTACCTTTCACTCTGCCCCATATCTCTAATGCTGTACGGAAACACGTAGTGACGTGTTTGCGTACATCCAATAAGAAGCCACCATTTTTTTTAAATTGCAGCTGGGACACCTTTTTCGCGGCCGAAATGGTAAATATCGCGGCCATCGCGCTTCTCAGCTGATTTCGCGATTTTTTCGTGAATCGCGAAATCGCGAAAAGCTGGAGGGTCTGAATGCTATGGAACTCATCCCTCTTGAAACTCAAGTAACAGTTCGTCCAAATACACCTGTCTACACCAACGTAACAAGTGATCAACTGGTTCCAGCGATTTCAACAAATCCTGATGCAATTCCAACAATTGACAGAACTGCTACTGGCTATTTCATTAACTTTGATACGTTTTCTGAGGATCCGAGTGAGCCTGAAACGACGCCAGCATCAAAAACTTTCAAACAAAAAGTACAAGACTTTTTTCATTTCCTAAAAGAGACTTATCTGGTTTCACCATGGATTGAACTATGGATTATTTCTGGAATATTTTTCTTTCTGCTTTGGCTAGCTTTGGTTATGACTATCAGCGTGCTTATAAATGGCAGATACATCCATATGGATATTGAAAGTAAACATGTGAACTTACTTTTGAAACCCCACAAATCATCCCATTGTGAAACAAGAGACTTGTCAGCAGTGAACATCACAGCCGTTCCTATACAGGATGGTATAGTGTGGGACAAAACTGATTTCGATATCTTCGGTCCTACGGAACTTTTGAACATTCCACATTTATTTAAAATTTCATTAAGTGATTTTATTTCGTCCAGTACCTATTCTGATGATTGGGACTTTGAGACTGTAAATGATATGATGTTTGATCTAGAAAGGTCTGCTGCATTTTCTAACAATGAATATTTAGAGGGTTCATCAGACTATGAACAGCTGTATTGCTATAACCACTATGGTCATCATTTCTTGCATAAATCTGCAACACCTAGAAATGTGTTTATGTTTAACCAATGGGAGCATTGTCCTACACCACCAAAAGGTAGCTCAAAAACGTTTGCTAAAAAGTTTCCCTATTTCTCAGGGTACAATACATCTGATCCGGAAACATTTTACTATAAAAATGTAAACAAAACAGGACAGAAAATTATTTTAACAAATACAAAACAGATTTACTCTGCAGCATTTATTGCCCAACTGTCTAGACATGGATTTGATTTGTGGAAAGACACAATAGACACAAAATCTGTCTGGGGCTCTAAAGATTGGCAAGTGCAGGGGATAGAAGCTTTGTTTAGAGCATGTATCATCCCTCAGCAAATAATGTTTTTGAATGACACTGTGCAACAAACGTCTTGCCTTGGTTTAGCCAAGATCAAAGACATGAAAACACCTTCTGTACCAACACCTGCCAGTTATAACAATACACAGGCAGCGGTTACAGTTGACTCAATACTACAAATCAATCTGCTTACAGTAGAACTATTCTTATAAAACGGACTTCTTTGAGCAAACTTCCAGGGACACATTGTCACCTTATTTGTCGAAAAATTTCATTTACTTCCATGATATGAAATGGCTTTGATTTTTGAAATACTTATCAATCATTTTGTCATATGTATATATTACTGTTTATTCATTCATGTTGCATTTATTTCCAATATATGCTTAGCATGAAAACATTGCTTTAAAATGTACTGTACCTATTGAATTCAACAGTTTATTTTTAAACTTCTTTTAATATGCTTTTAGAAATGTTTTTAGCAATATGTGGTACTCAATTTTATGTTTAGCATTTAGTATTATCGTTCATTCGAAAGTGGAGTGGGTGTTGTATTTCGCTTTAGGTGTCCCTATATAGGTTTTCCTGAAACATGTCCTTATATAGGCACAATTCGCACTGCCCTTATATAGGCATAGAATCCCAGTCCTTATTTAGGCATTAGCCGTGCACTCCAAATACAGGCATGGTCACCGACATCCGTCCATCCTAACGTCACAACGAGTTCTTAGAAACCAGACCCTTAAGCTCTTGGGAGTTCCCCTAGCACAAGATTATTGATTTCTCCAAGAACTCATCTATTATGCATGAGCCGCTATACCTTAAGGGTTCATTCCTGACGTCTTCCTCTGTCCGACTTCACGTCAATGCTAACATTCCAAAGTACCTACCAGGTATAAATATACCTTCCCTTGCCCAAGCAAGTTAGAGGAGACCTCGACTTCAGAGGAGCCCGTATCCCGGCCTGACGCACTGAGAAGACGCTGTCATCCCTGCTCGCAGAGAATCCAGCTTTCAGTGATCTGACTCCCTTCGCGGGGTGTTGGAGTTCGAGTCCGAAAAGAGATTCCCACCTCTCTCATTCTCAAGGTATGGAGCTGACTAGAACCTAGAGGGACTCTTGGCATACTAGACTTTACATACTCTTAGTATACCACACTAGAGAATACTTCGCCTACTTCTTACCTTGCCCTACACCTAGACTAGGTTAGGTACATTGGGGTAGAACTAGCTTAGAGATGCATCATATGAGTACTCACATTTTTAGCTCATGTTATTTATGTATGTGAATATATGCTAAAAGATAATGCCAACGCAGTATTATTTATTTCTACTGCTTACGCTGTACATTATATATCTTGCATACTGTCTTGTGATCATAACAGCGCATATCTCTTACACGAGAAACAAGACTGTTCAATAAAACCTTTTTATTGAAATGCCCATCTATTCTTTCTGTGTAACTCTGAGGAAACTAAGCATGCACGTTTAGCTGAGTGAAACTGTTATCTATTGTTTCCACGATTCTGAGACATGTTGTGATTCTAAAGGGAAACAAAGTGGTCATGTTTATGCGGTTGCCAGAAACTACTCCCTTCTTGTTTTCAAGGAGTTTCTAGTGGCCTCTGAGCTAGCTGGCACAAAGTAATTAAGTTTAATATACTCGATAGGGACATACCGACCTCAGTCCTATGTCAAGCCTATAGGGTATATTATTCCAATGCGCAGAGCCTATTAGGGAAATAAGAACTACACTACAGTGGCCCAAGGAAAAATTTGAATTAAACAATATACCAATGTTTCTTACTACATTCTTATTGTTTTTGCACGAGTTGGTATGGCTCCTAGTTTCTCAAGCAAATGGGATGGAAGACTAGAACATGAGAGGGCTCCCACTCCTGGTATTTCAATCTTTGATCACTTTAGACAAAGGTAGCATTGCGCATCCTGCATTCAACATTTTTCAAGGAGGTACTGTTACTTTCATTTTTATCTTTGTGGTGGTCGAATCGAATATTGAGTTCGATGTCATCTGCATTCATTTGAAACTATAAATTGTATTGAGAGTCAAATTGGGATGGCAGTGTCAGGTAGATTTTAAATAACAGGTGTAGGAAGGTGGAATCTGACTGCATGGTTGCCCCCACTTTTTTTCTGGTGTTTTGCTGGTTTTCGACTTAGTTGGACTGGGACCCTGCTATTCAGGGCCCCAGTTTATCTGCTTTCTCTTTAAAATGGATTCCCTGTACCTTAGGTACACCACAGATTGGATTCTGGGGTGCCCTTATAAGTCCCTAGTATATGGTATACTATGTACCCAGGGCATAGGTACCCCAGAGGCCTACCAGGGGCTGAAGCATGTATTATGCCACCCTTGGGCAGCCTTCCAAAATGACCCCACAGGACTGCTACAGCAGCCTGAGTAAGGTGGTGCATGCACCCCTTACTGAGATATAGGTCACTATATCTCACCCTATCACTGCACATATAAATCTATCAGTCACCCCTATGGCAGGCCTTATCAATCCTGAAGGCAGGGTGCTTGGTTTTGTGTGAGAGGGTGCCCATGCATGAGCAGAGCCCCTCTGCAGACTTCGGAATCTATCCTCTGGGGTTGTCTGTGAGGCAGCATGACCATATACTCTTAAGTGCATTATAACCTAGCGGTAAATGCTAACTTTGGGATGGCTGCACGGAAACATGTTGTGTTTGGTGTCAAACACCTTGGAATCATACCCCCACACCAGTAACTGGTGTGGGAGTATGATCCCACCCTTCTAGAGGGAGAGACATGACAGCACCAGTATACCTGCTACCAGCTAACAGAGCCCTGGCATCACAAACGGGATGCTGCAGCCACAGACACGAGTCTGGCCTCCTGCTGCTGACCGAAACTCCGGCAGGGGAGGCCTGGACAATAGGTTTCCTGTCACAGGGAGGTGTTACCACCTCCCAGACAGGCTTTAGTGTATTGGGGCTGGGTGGGTGCACTCTCAGAGTGATTTGAAGTCCTGCACTGGGGGCACATTTGGTGTCCCTGTGCATAGTCCAGTTCAAACCGGTTGCAGGGGCTACCAGCCCCTGCTCTTGCGCGAAACTGGACAAAGGAAATGGGTGTAGCCACCCCTCTTTCCAAACCCTCCCATAGGTGGGTCCCCAGAGTATGTCCAACCCCTTCCTTGGGTATAAGAAAGAAACCCCTGGCTACAGGACTTTATATATCCCTGGATGAAACTCTGAAACTGAATCCTGGACCTTCGATGATCTCTTCAATGCCAGATGACTGAAGAATCTCCCTTGGAGTAAAGGAGTTACTCCCCTGCTTGGCAGGCACCAAAGACGCATCTGACCGGTCTGCATCTCTGAAGCTCCCGCCGGATGCCGAAGGCTTTGCAACCTATGAGGTAGGTTTCCAGACTTCCCAGAGGCTGACCCGAGTCCCCAGCAAAGCTGAGACCCGTAGCCCTCATGGGTACCATGGAACTGGAACCCCTGGACACTGTGCACATTTGCAAGTGCATAAGCTTCTCGTCCAACCTTGAGGCTGTGCTTTATGTTACTTGTATCCCTGACCCCGGGCAGTGAATCTACTGAAGATTGCTGGCCTACCTACTCCGAGTGATCCGTGGGCCACCATTTTGTGATTCCTCTTGAGGTCTCTTCGTGATCCCTTGTCTGTCGACTTGTGGGTCCCTGAGAAAGGTAACTTTACATTGATTGGGCTTTCCTGGTTGCTCCAGACATGCCCTGACTCTCTGTCGCTTGGGGAGTCCCCAGGACCTTGCTGGTCCGTCCCAAAGCATCTTTCCTCTTCCTGCGTGGGTTGCTGTTGCCAAGGCTTGTTGTGTCCAATTGGGTCACCAATGCTGCAGCACTCGACATCCTTTGTGGGACAGCTTGAATCCAGCTCCTGGTTGTCGTCGACGCCTCCTGGTCCTCGTGGCTGAAGAGTCAAACTTCACCTCTTTCACCTGAAACACCCGACATCGGTGGGCATTCGTTTATCGTGCCCCTGGTCACTGGCTAGTGACCCAGACTCTGTCCCCTCTGCTTTCAGGTTCTTCACATCTCTGATCCAGGCTTGGATCTCTTCGGACACTTCGCATCTTCCCGGCAGCAGCACTTCTCTGCAAGCTGCCATTGAAAACGACGACGCGACCCGACACCATTTGACACCTATGCACCCGGCTTCCCTGGGTGAGGTAACATGAGTACTCCGGTGCTCCCGTGGGTGTTGGCCCTAGAACCATCTAAGTCCAAAAGGGTTTGTTCCTCGTCCACTCTGAAGTGTCCCTAAACTCTAAAACTCTAACCGCGACTTTCCCCATAGAAGCTAACGGAGCTCGCGGCTGTGTTCACACACTGCACACATCCCCCGTGGGTCCCCTGTGTCACTACCTTGGGTGGTTCCTTGGGGTCCCAGCAATTCTACAGGCTCTAGGCCTTGTGTCTAGTCAAGTCATGGTTCTTAAACCACTTTCTTAATATATGGTTTGGTACGCCCCTAGGGCTAATCGTATATTGTGCTAATTTACTGTGCTATTTTAAGGGTAACTTGTGTACTTCGACCTCTAGCCTCATAAAGAGACTAGGGGGGGGTGTTTTAGAATAAATACATATATTTTATATATATACCGGGTGTGGTCTCCTTTCATTTAGCCATTCAAGAGATTATAGACTGGTAAAACAAACAGCTTTATACTCCTTCAAGACTTAGCCTGAAGGCTGCTCTCCATAGCTACCACTAAGATAGCTTTCAATAAAGGTTGTCTTTAACCTATCATCAATATGGGTTGTTTGGACTGGTGCAAGGTGCCCACTATAACTAGTGGACAGCATATACCAGGCCAACTTCTCACATTGGTGTGCAGTGGTTGGATTCAAGCTTGCCTTTGTTTTACCAGATAATCTCAAGTGAGTGACTAACTGAAAACCACTAAAGGTACCTGAGGTACATATAATTGAAGCTTAAATTACAGTAAGTTCTACTGAACTTAGAGTTGTGTGTCAAGGGCTTAGCACCCCCTTTCTACAACTCAAGAGAGTTTAGTAGGCCACACTAGAGTAGGTATTGCATACACCACACCTCACTAGTGATGTCTTCAATGCCAGGAACCAGTGGGTCCCTGCCAGAAGCCAATGGGCTTCTACCATCCAAGTATGACGACCTCCCATTCTTGGAATTGAGAGCATTGTGTAGTACTAGGAAATTGAAGACAGGAAAAAGTGCAAACACCCAACGCCTCATAGAGGTACTGCTGTTGGATGATCTCAGAAGACCCACAGGGTCTGAAGGGGTAGGCAGAGAGGGTGGGGCAGCAGATGAGAAAAGGCCAAGGGGTGAAGATACCCATGACCTGACCTCTGAAGCTGACCAGGAAGACGACACTGATCTTAACCTGGGAAATCCAGCTCCTCCTGCAGATGAGGAGGATGGCCAAAATGGCCTCCTCTTTATTCCACCAGGGAGAGTTGAGAGTGTGCCTAGAAGGTCAAGATCTCCTTCTCAGGAGTCTAACCATTCTGACACCTCAATAGGGACCTCTGTTTCCTCTCATAGGAGGGAATCCTCTCATGAAAGGAAAGAGAGACTGCTCAAGTATGAAGAAGCTCAGCTTAGAATCAGAAGAGAACAGTTGGCTTTAGTTAGGGAGCCCCTAGAGCTTCAGAAAACTAGAAGAAAATTGGGACTAGAGTCCCATGGTGGCAGCAACTTTCCTAGTGTTAGGGAAAGGTCTCATGACCATAGAAACCTAAGCAAGATTGTCCCTCCCTACCATTGTGGGGATGACATCCACAAATGGGTTACTGCACTGGAAAGGGTCTGTAAAGTTCAGAGGGTCCCCCAGGAGCAGTGGGCAGCAATCTTGTGGCTCTCCTTTGCAGACAAAGGCAGAGACAAGCTCCTCACTGTTAGAGAAGAGGATGCTGAGAATTACAAAGTCTTGAAGAGTGCTCTGATTGATGGGTTTGG
The DNA here is from genome assembly GCA_963921515.1 of Calotriton arnoldi. NCBI lineage: Eukaryota > Metazoa > Chordata > Amphibia > Caudata > Salamandridae > Calotriton > Calotriton arnoldi. The sequence continues at coordinate 1,134,423 of CAWUFW010005263.1, read as the reverse complement.
CCTAACCACTGAACAGTACAGGTTGAAGTTCAGAGACACCCAAAAGACTCAGACTCAAGACTGGGTTGACTTTGTAGATTGTGCTACTAAGGCTCTGGAAGGTTGGATAAATGGCAGCAAGGTGCATGACTTTATAGGATTGTACAATTTGATTATGAGGGAGCAGATCCTTAATAATTGTCAAAACCAGCTTTTACACCAGTACCTGGTGGACTCTGATCTGACCTCTCCCCAAGAATTGGGAAAGAAGGCAGGCAAATGGGTCAGAACCAGGGTAAGGCCTAAGAATCAGGGTGGTGACCAGAAGAAAGATTCTACCAAGTCCCAAGAGAAAGGTGGGGATAAATCTAAGGATAAGTCCACTACAGGGCCCCAAAAGTCCTCTTCTGGGGGTGGGTCCCAAACTCCTTCCTCTCCTGAAAAGAAACCATATTGCCGTGTCTGTAAAAAGCCTGGACACTGGAAAACTGATCCCAGTTGCCCCAGGATTGGCAATAAAGAAAATGTTCCTCCAACTAATACTACCACCCCTCCTGGTACTACTAGTAGTAATCCCCCAGGCGGTAGTATTGCACCCAAAAGTTAGGTGCATTCTCATGGGGAACAGAGGTGGGCCCTAGTTTAGACAGGTCCCCCTCACAAGCCTCCTTAGTCTGTGATGGTGGCATGGGATTTGCCACTTTTACCATGGGTCCCAATGCATTGGGCAGGTACAGACTGGGGCCACTGATTAATGGTCAGAAAGCTGTGGCATTCAGGGACACAGGGGTTAGTGTCACCATGGTGGCAGGGAAACTAGTCCCCCCTCACCAGCTTTTGCCTGAGTTTAAATACCAGGTGACCAACATTGATGGTGTCAGAACAGATCACCCCATGGCCATAGTCAATCTCAGCTGGGAAGGGGTCACAGGCCCAAAAAGAGTGGCAGTGTCCCCCAACTTGCCTGTAGATTGCCTGATGGGCAATGATCTAGAAATTTCAGCCTGAGCTGAAGTTGAACACCAAGCCCATCTGAGAATGCTGGGCGTCCCTGAGAGAGTTAGTGGGGCGGTGAGGGCCACAGCCCAACCCCAGGTAAATTTTGGAGTGATGGAGCCTGAAAGAATGGCCCACTCTCCTCCACAAGAGAGCACAAGGGTTGAAGAAAAGTCTTCTTCCCCCCAGACTATAGGTAAGGGTCAGCTTCCTCAGGGAACTGATCCTACCCCTAGTGAAAGAACTGCCCCAGAGGTAGTCAGGCCTGTCCTGGCAACACCCCTGATGGCAGGGGACCCTTCCAAGGTGGTACCCAGTCTGGAGCAGGTAACCTGCCCCTCTCTACCCTGCCTCAGTCAGCCCAGGGCTGCAGAGGTCAGGGAGGTCAGTGGACCCCACAGGGCCCCCTGTCCAGAGGAACCCCTCCATCAGCAGATTAGGGGCACCCAGTCTAGTAGCCCTACCCAGGTGAAAATTCCTCAACCCACTGAGGGATCCCCCTTACCATTGTGTAGGGACCTCCCCCAGATGGACTCTGCTGGGCAAAGGCAAACCTGGGACCAAAAGGTTCCAAACCTGCCATGTCCCTCCAGTGTTTCAACCAAAGGGACCCAACCCCCAGCTGTAGGCAGCCAAAGGTTGACCCTTAGAGCTAGACCCAACTTAGTCATGGAAAGTAAGGCCCCCGTGGTGGCTAGTGATCTGAGGAAGCTGATGCCATTTTTATTAGGGTCTCACTTCTCTACTCAGACACCCCACCAGCCTTTTACTATGCCAAAACACACCACAGGTAGTGACTCCAAATGGTGGAGATCCTCCCATCCCCTTGGGGTTAGGGATTGCTTTGTGGACCATAAGACAGGGGGTAACCATGCTAGTGCAGGTACTTCCTTATATGGCCACTTAGTAAATAAAGGCTCAACTGGGCAAGGTTAGCCTTATCTCCTTTTGTTTGGGGGGGGGGGTATGTAGGAAGGTGGAATCTGACTGCATGGTTGCCCCCACTTTTTTTCTGGGGCTTTGCTGGTTTTCGACTTAGTTGGACTGGGACCCTGTTATTCAGGGCCCCAGTTTATCTGCTTTCTCTTTAAAATGGATTCCCTGTACCTTAGGTACACCACAGATTGGATTCTGGGGTGCCCTTATAAGTCCCTAGTATATGGTATACTATGTACCCAGGGCATAGGTACCCCAGAGGCCTACCAGGGGCTGAAGCATGTATTATGCCACCCCTGGGAAGCCTTCCAAAATGACACCACAGGACTGCTACAGCAGCCTGAGTAAGGTGGTGCATGCACCCCATACTGAGATATAGGTTCACTATATCTCACCCTATCACTGCACATATAAACCTATCAGTCACCCCCATGGCAGGCCTTATCAATCCTGAAGGCAGGGTGCTTGGTTTTGTGTGAGAGGGTGCCCATGCATGAGCAGAGCCCCTCTGCAGCCTTCGGAATCTATCCTCCAGGGTTGTCTGTGAGGCAGCCTGACTATATACTCTTAAGTGCATTATAACCTAGCGGTAAATGCTAACTTTGGGATGGCTGCACGGAAACATGTCGTGTTTGGTGTCAAACACCTTGGAATCATACCCCCACACCAGTAACTGGTGTGGGAGTATGATCCCACCCTTCTAGAGGGAGAGACATGACAGCACCGGTATACCCGGTACCAGCTAACAGAGCCCTGGCATCACAAACTGGATGCTGCAGCCACAGACACGAGTCTGGCCTCCTGCTGCTGACCGAAACTCCGGCAGGGGAGGCCTGGACAATAGGTTTCCTGTCACAGGAAGGTGTTACCACCTCCCAGACAGGCTTTAGTGTATTGGGGCTGGGTGGGTGCACTCTCAGAGTGCTTTGAAGTCCTGCACTGGGGGCACATTTGGTGTCCCTGTGCATAGTCCAGTTCAAACCGGTTGCAGGGGCTACCAGCCCCTGCTCTGGCACAAAACTGGACAAAGGAAATGGGTGTAGCCACCCCTCTTTCCAAACCCTCTCATAGGTGGGTCCCCAGAGTATGTCCAACCCCTTCCTTGGGTATAAGAAAGGAACCCCTGGCTACAGGACTTTAGATATCCCTGGACGAAACTCTGAAACTGAATCCTGGACCTTCGACGATCTGTTCAACGCCAGATGACTGAAGAATCTCCCTTGGAGTAAAGGAGTTACTCCCCTGCTTGGCAGGCACCAAAGACGCATCTGACCAGTCTGCATCTCCGAAGCTCCCGTCGGACGCCGAAGACTTTGCAACCCAGGAGATGGGTTTCCAGACTTTGCAGAGGGTGACCCGAGTCCCCAGCAAAGCTGAGACCCGTAGCCCTTGTGGGTACCGTGGAACCGGAACCCCTGGACACCATGCACATTTGCAAGTGCATAAGCTTCTCGTCAAACCTTGAGGCTGTGCTTTGGGTTACTTGTAGCCCTGACCTCGAGCAGTAAATCCACTGAAGATTGCTGGCCTACCCACTCCGAGTGACCCGTGGGCCACCATTTTGTGATTCCTCTCGAGGTCTCTTCGTGATCCCTTGTCTGTCGACTTGTGGGTCCCTGAGAAAGGTAACTTTACATTGATTGGGCTTTCCTGGTTGCTCCAGACGTGCCCTGACTCTCCATCACTTGGGGAGTCCCCAGGACCTTGCTGGTCCGTCCCGAAGCATCTTTCCTCTTCCTGCGTGGGTTGCTGTTGCTAAGGCTTGTTGTATCCAATCCAGGCACCGACGCTGCAGCACTCGACATCCTTTGTGGGACAGCTCGAATCCAGCTCCTGGTTGTCGTCGACGCCTTCTGGTCCTCGTGGCTGAAGAGTCAAGCTTCACCTCTTTCACCTGAAACACCCGACATCGGTGGGCATTCGTCTATCGTGCCCCTGGTCACTGGTTAGTGACCCAGACTCTGTCCCCTCTGCTTTCAGGTTCTTCACATCTCCGATCCAGGCTTGGATCTCTTCGGACACTTCGCATCTTCCCGGCAGCAGCACTTCTCTGCAAGCTGCCATTGAAAACGACGACGCGACCCGACACCATTTGACACCTATGCACCCGGCTTCCCTGGGTGAGATAACACGAGTACTCCGGTGCTCCCATGGGTGTTGGCCCTAGAACCATCTAAGTCCAAAAGGGTTTGTTCCTAGTCCACTCTGAAGTGTCCCTAAACTCTAAAACTCTAACCGCGACTTTCCCCATAGAAGCTAACGGAGCTCGCGGCTGTGTTCACACACTGCACACGTCCCCCGTGGGTCCCCTGTGTCACTACCTTGGATGGTTCCTTGGGGTCCCAGCGATTCTACAGGCTCTAGGCCTTGTGTCTAGTCAAGTCGTGGTTCTTAAACCACTTTCTTAATATATGGTTTGGTACGCCCCTAGGGCTAATCGTATATTGTGCTAATTTACTGTGCTATTTTAAGTGTAACTTGTGTACTTCAACCTATAGCCTCATAAAGAGACTAGGGGGGGTGTGTTTTAGAATAAATACATATATTTTATATATATACCGGGTGTGGTCTCCTTTCATTTAGCCATTCAAGAGATTATAGACTGGTAAAACCAACAGCTTTACACTACTTCAAGACTTAGCCTGAAGGCTGCTCTCCATAGCTATCACTAGGATAGCTTTCAATAAAGGTTGTCTTTAACCTATCATCAATAAGGGGTTGTTTGGACTGGTGCAAGGTGCCCACTATAACTAGTGGACAGCATATACCAGGCAAACTTCTCACAACAGGGTAGACAAAGGAGATCCCTGTGGAACTCTTGGTGAGATGTGTGTCACAGATGAGGAGGATGAACTGATTCTGATTTGCTGACGGTGATTTGATAACATTGTGAGATACAATGGAACAGCTGTTCAGGATAGTGGTCCAGCTTTCAAGCCACTCCAGAAATATGTTATGATCCAGAGTCAGAAGCCGGGTCAAGTGAAGAGGGATAAAAAGTTTGGATTGCCATAAGCCTACACACTAAATCAACTTTACCCTAATATCTGCAAGTGTGTTTTTTGTCCCCTCCCTGGTCTAAATCCCAACTTTGTTGCTTGAAGAATTGGGTTTGATTCAACTAATTCTTATAACTAGCTCCTTCCTCCATCTTGCTAATGAATGGACAATTTTCTGTAGACCTGTAGTTCATGTATTGCTTTGCACTAGTCGACTTTTTTAACAACTCTGTGAAAATGGCATGTTTTAGTCTCTTGAGAACTATTCCATGATGTAGCAATGTGTTTATGATTTTTGGTATTCCTAGGTCAAACGTAGCAATGTGATCCTATTGTGAAGGCCAGCAAGGCTCGACTAAGATATTCAAGGTTTTCTACTTAGTATTCCTAGAATACACAAGAGCAGATCAGGGGGTAGGCCTTTTGCTTTCCAAGCAGCTAAGCTATGGAACTTGATCAGCTTTGCTGGCTTGAATTAGAGCCAGTCTTCAAGGCTCATTTGAAAACGTGCCTCATGAATGAGTTTATAGTGCATCCTTTGACATTATTAGATATCTGCTTAGCTCACAGCTGTTTTGCGTGATATAAATACTTTTTTTTCATTCATTCAATTACCTGATTTATTTGTGTACTTGCAGAGCTTACAGCAGAGAAAGTACTGATTTTCTGGATTGTATTCTAAAGAAGGACATGAGGATTTGCATAGTGTTAGCATGTATGTTAGTATGAGGTAACCTGTGTATTTTCTGACTCTGATATTTCTCAGAATAAGTTTAATAATTTGCTTGTGGGATTTGACCTGATTGCTTATATTCACAAACTGTTCTTTCTTTTTTTTCTGGATTGTTCTGTGGTTCCCTCACATGGGCTTCAATGATCTTTGTCAGAAGCAATTTGGGACTCTGCTAACATCCATCCTGTCTCCTGCCTATTTTTTTATATTAACAAGAAACGTAATTTAAGCAGGACTTTGGAAAATAGTACTGGAGATGTTGCTGAGGGTGGCACAAAAAACAACTGCCATTGCACTTATAGAGGAATGGCCTCATCGTTCAGGCAATCAATGTTAATTCTTTAACAAGCAAGAGTAAGCAAGCCTGATGTGTGAACACTGCTGCTATGCCCAGATATATGGTAGACAGAAATCAAGACGTGGACAAAGAAAACTAGAATTGACCAGAGAGGCAACAAGGGCATCAAAAAACAAAATGATAGATGGAATACTTGAATTAATCTCAGCTACTGATGATCTCTCAAGGCCGCATCCCAATCCATCTTTTTTGCCTACCATGCCATCTCAGTTTGGACCTAACTGCTCCAATGGGTACTGTCCAGCCCAAGCTGCCAGGCCAGGTCCGGGCTTGTGTATGGATTGTGTGTTAGGGAGCAGTTTAGTATCTTTTTCCAGAAAGTGGAGAGAAGAGGGTCCTTCGCTATTTTAGCAGTAATGGGTCACAGAAATGTGACGCTGGTTTCAATAACAGTAAGATTTTATTGTTTTTGGCTTCACTTATGATTTCAAATCGTTCCCAGTGGCCTTGCTCTTGGTCTTGATAGGAATGATGTGTGTTTGTGTTTCTCAGTGTTAGTAGTTTCCTACTGGAATTGGTGGGCGTTTGGACTCAGATCATAAAACTGTTCAATGTCAGTTGCTATTGAGTTTTCAATTTTCTTTAATTTCTCCTCAAAGATAGCAGAGAAAGCTTCACAGTTCCCTGAGGCAGCAATACAGGTAGCCATGGTATTGTTGGACCTGGTCTGCTGTTTGATGATCTCAAACAGTTTACCTGGTGGTTTCTGGCGTTATTCAGTTGATGTCTGAAGAATTCCACTTTGGCATGCCGTATACATTTGTTGTAGGGGTTTCTTAATTCTTTAAGCTGTTGTAGGTGAAGGGAGGAGGGTTCTTGTCTCCAGACCCCCTTCAGCGTGTCTGAGTTTCCTCCTTTCTTCATTAATGTTGAGGTTGAACCTTGGATGTGCTAATTTGTTAGTGAGCCTTTTGGGGAGTAGAGGGGCTAGGACCTCCATTATGCTGGTCATCGTGTGATTATAGTGCTCCGTTAGTTCTTGTGCATCTCACAGATCCTCTGGGGGTGTGAGGTTTACCTGCAGAGGGAGGAGAGATTGTCCTAATTTAGGTTTCTGGTATCCCTGGACCAGTATCTCGGTTTAACACCCTGGTGTCTTGATTTTTGCACATGGGCTGTGATACAGAAAATGACGTAGCAATGGTCTGACCAGTCACATGGTTTTATAGAATCGATGCTCAGCATTTCTGCCTTGGATTTTAATAGGTCAAGTGTTGTTCCTTTGTTATGAGTCAGCCCTGTACAAGCTTGCACAAGGTTTGATCATTGAGGAAGTTCTTTAGAATGTTCACGTGCATGTCATGCATTTTGTTCTGTCAAAGATTGAAGTCCCTGAGAAAGATTGTATTTGGATGTTGCAGAGTGGACTGTGAAGGTTTCCATGATTTGCTCAGTGAACAACTTGTTGTCTCTAGGAGGGTGGTAGATGAGGTGCAACTTATCTAAGGATCTGCCTGCTGTGCAGCTTTTCCACACCCATGTATTCACAGGAGGATAAGTTTTTAGTTTGGAAGGGCATTACCTTCAAGGGTGTATAGTGGATGCATGCAATCCCACCGCCTAGTTTTCCAATGCAATCAAGCTTTATAATAGCGTATTTAGGAGGGACTAGAATATCTATTAAGGTTGAGGGAAAGTGGTTTAGCCGTGTTTCAGTCAGGAGTAACATGTCAAGCTCAAGAGATAGGATAGTATCTGCTTTGTCTGCGGCATGTTTAACCGCTGATCTGCAGTTATGTAACATGCATTTTAGGGCCTTCTTGGACTTTCTCATCCCTGTCAAATGGCCTAGGACGAGGGGAATCAGAATCAGGTTCTGGTACTTTATGGTACTTTATGGCAGCTTTCTGTAGCACGGCTTACATGTGTTGGTCTTGTTAACTACGGTATGTATTCTGTAGGTCATTAAAGTGGGTGTCTGAGTTGCTGCCTCATTGTTGGGGCAGTAGTTTGTACTATCATGTCTAGTTTCTCCATGATGTGTTGGGTTTCCTGACTAATTATGTTTATCTTGAGCTCGAAATTGCCAATTAAGGTGTGCTAGTGAGAGGTTGGGTTGAGATTGGAGTTAGTGATCTTCCTATTTGACGGACAAGTTGGTGTGACAGGTTTTCTATCTGGCTCACTGATATGGGTTTGTATATATTCGACATTTTAGTGCATGGGCTAAAAGTGTTCAGAGGCAGGGTCTTGTTGATTGAGTGTGGGGCTGTTTCTTTGCATAGTTGGTGTTGAAATATCTTCTGTCCTCTTGGTGCAGAGGGATGTTTGGATGGATTGGTGGTATATGGCTTCGGGAGTGCTTGTAGCCAGTCGCATTGGCCTGCCGCTGTCCTTAAGTGAGAAGTAGAGTCGGTCATTGGAGGCGCAGTATTCCCCTGGGTGTAAAGCAGATCTTGGCATTGGGATTTATTTTGGTTCATTATGTTATGGAGATGGTTGCCTTTGATAGATTGTGGGAAACCTTCCTGATGTGTTATCTTCATTCACATTCATCATGAGGCAGTTGTGAAAGTGGTGAATTGGTTTAAGGTACTGATGCTAGGATGCTGAATCTTTTGCAGTCGTTTCTACTGAAATGACTGCAGATGGTGCACAATTTTGAAAATGTTTAGGTTGGCAGAAGTTGACAATGGAATGACTGCAGCTTTGAACAAAATACAATAAGGGCATTTCAGAGTGATGACATAAAAGGTGGGCAAGATAATAACACATGCATAAAAAGAGCAATGAGTATTGAAAACAAGCCGGAAGAGGAGATATTGCTATCTTTGGGGCAGGATTGAGGTGTTCTGAAAGCACAAGGGTGAAATGAAAGCAGATTGTACTGCTACCGATAGTGAGATCTATGGAGAGGGAGAACAGAGTGATGACAGATTGGTGTGAGTAGTCATCAAATATTTTGAATATATATGACCTAGCACATTTCGTGGAAGAACGATGGTTGTTGAATGCATGGAAACAATCATAAGTTACAAGAATGACTGTTGTAGGCTGGTGAGGATTAAGATCTTGAGATAGGCTGAGGATATATTCCATTGAACCTGGGGGAATGTGGTGTCCTACATGGCAACACCAGTGAACATAATAGATGGATATGACTACACCGTTGGTCAAAAATGGTAACACTGACATAGATCTGTACACAATAGTTATGTGCGTGTGTCACCGAGCTTGCTGTACTTGCTCCCTGGGTATCACTTATGTTAAAGCTTGAATTGATTGCTGTGCTTAGAAGCTGGCATGAGTAGACGCCTTGGATAGTTCAGGCACATGTGGCAGGATTAAGACACATGCTTTACTGCTAACACACATTTCTGTGGTTTTGTAGTGTTCACCATACATCTAAGATGTTACCCTCTTCTGGCATGCAGAGTGGAAATATTAGAGAAGTCTCAAAGGAACAACCTGCACCCAATCTCTAGGATGACTCTCATTAAAAGTGTCAGTGTCTGGTCTTTCCTGCATCTTTGGAGAAGATGAGTCAAGTGTCAAATCAGCATTTAGTGATAACATTGCAGCCTTCAGCAAAGTTGTAAGGATGCGCCTTCCTATCCATACGACTACCCTGGGTTGGACTGTCCGTGTAGTGAGCAAATTGCTGTAAGATCACAGCATCTCCTTCTAGTTACATAGCATTATGTTGTTATTATGCACTTCTCATTGGTTAAACACATTTTTCAATGGCTTTCCCTGGAAATAAAAAGTGTGTAATGGATACATTGTGGGTGATATAGTTCTTGTCCTAGCGTGATAAATGCAATAGTCCTATATTTCGAAATTCTTTGGTCAGGCTGTATAATAATGGACACTGATCAGGGTCCTGTCGACGGGACTCAAAAGTAATTGTAGAGAATTTGAAGTCTTCAAACATAGGGACATATTCTCAAGGACACATCGCCTAGTTAGCGGAACTTTATCGCAGCCAAAGTGGCGATAAATTTATCGCACCATTCACAAGCTGGTGTTAACAGCCCATAACACAATTTTACCCGCGATAGCAGCCGCAAAAAACATCGCCACAGATTACCCCCGCAACTATCACTAATGAGATGCAGAGTAGGCGTACCTGTGCAAAAAGCCGCGAAAACACCACTCCGCAACATTCTCAACCACCAGCCAGATCGGCGATAAGACCACAAAACAGGCGATAAGGCCCGTTAGCAGCAGGAAACTAACACCTGCTCTGACCTGGTGCAAAGTCGGACCACAGCCTGCACCACAAAATGGAGCCCAGCCCAGAGCCACACCTGAAGGGCAACAGATGCCATGGAGCCACTGATCATGCAGCTCGGAGCCCCAACACGGCCACAACACCCACCGCCACCACCCCCAGGCCCCCCCCCCGGCCAAAGACATGCCACATCAACTATACAGAATCATGTACCAAATAATCCGCCTGATATCGCACAATCACATTTGGTGGCATGCATGTGTCGTCACAAAAATGAGCATCACACATCCACCTTCGATGTAACAAATGAAAATGTATTTAAAGAAACACAGAACAGAAATGAAGACACATGGCGGCTCCCCTCGGGACAATCCGTAGGTCACAGCCTGCAAGACAAAAATCATGATGAGAAGGTGTGTCTTGCGCACATCAAAGGACAGAGAGAGAGCGAAGGAGAGAGAGAGAGAGAAAGAGAGGGAGCGAGAGAAAGACAGACAGAGAGAGGAAGCAAGAGAAAGACGGACAGAGAGGGGGAGCGAGAGAAAGACAGACAGAGAGGGGGAGCGAGAGAAAGACGGACAGAGAGGGGGAGCGAGAGAAAGACGGACAGAGAGGGGGAGCGAGATACAGATAACAGAAGAGATGGACAGGGAGAGAGAGTGCCCACAATGCGCACCCAGGCCACACTGCCCACCTGCTGCCACAGGTGTGTCTCCAACCACGTGCCTGTATGTAGTGCAGTTCACCAGGTCACACATCTGAAACAGATCCGTCATCTGAAACAGAGTCCAGAGACATGAATGGCAAAGTACATACAATTGCACAAGACATCATCGCCTGTCTGCCCCTGCGCACCCAGGCAGATGTACCCCAGCCCCTCCCGCCGCCCAGTGGTGCATGCCTGCCCCTGCGCACCCAGGCCTCACTGCTCACCTTCCGCCCCTGGCATGTAGTAATGATGGCCCACCACGTGCCGCTGCAAGCCACATGCCCGGGGCCCGCGGACATGGCACCCTCCACATCATGCAGCCCCGCTCCGCAGGCCACCAGGTCTCACATATGATTCTGGGTCTTGATTTCGCCATGGCAGAGGACATACCAGTGCACCGGGCATCATCGCAGGCTGCAGACCCGCTCAGCCCTTGAGGTGCCACTAACTCTGTGATCCGGGATGCGATGCCACGTGGCGGTAGGCCCGCGCTGCCCGCTGGCTCTGGCCTACACTGCGGTCCAGCAGGGCACACAAATCCTGAGCAGTCCGGACGGCCGGGACGGGGCATCATCGCAGGCTGCACACCCACCCAGCACTTAAGGTGCCCCTACCTCAGTGCACCCAAAGTCACCGTCCCGTGGCGGTGTGCCTGTACCGGCCGCAATGTATCCGGTGCCACCAAGTCTGTGTCCCAAAGTCATGGACCCTGTATGATTGGGTATCATGTTGCGGACGCCATCCTGTCACCTCCGGTCCTGGGGAATGTGATGTTGCAGGGCCCGAGGCCCTCATGCCTACATTAACACCACACAGATGCACCCAGATAGAGAGTGGAAATGGCGTTGAGCACGTGCGCCCGTCCCTTTTCATTGACAGGGTCACATGTCCCGTGACGCGTGTGCTGGATGGGTGGGGTGTGGGTGTAAACCAGCTGTGAGGGAGTGGCTGTGGCATGCTGACAACTAGACCTGTGAGCAGCAGATCACTACAGGAAAGACAGGGGACATGTAGCATTGCCGTCCACCCCTGTGAGCGTAAGCGGAGTGGGCTGGCCTGGCATATGCCAGTCCAGCGTAAGGGTTTGTATATGACCCGAGGCCCTGGGCGTGGTTCCGTACTGGGCTGGACAAGGAAGTAACTCATGCGTGTGTCCCTGTTGTTGTGTCAGCGCCACCCGGACCGCATTGGGCAATGTGTCACCCTGTGACCCCTGTTCTACGACATGAGCCACATGGACATATGAGGAGTCCAGTGAGCCTACATTCATCCATACTTCCACACTTGAAAGACCATAGACATGACACATCTGTTTGAATATGAATGTTTAATGCACATTCAGTGGAGTGTTGCATCTGGAGCAGTACAGGGCCATGCAAACCCCACATGACGATGTTGTCCCGTGGAGGGCCAGCCAGGGTCCTTCAGGGAATGACAAGTCCAAAGGAAGAGGAAGAGTTCAGTCCGCAGTCTGATTGCTGTGTCAATGGCAATCAAACAGCATATGGCAGTCCATGTCGAGGTCCAAGGTGAGTGTCGCAGAGTGCATGGGGGGACAGTGGAAGGTGATGATGCAGAGGGCAGTACCAAGCTGAAGCCGGACCTATGGATGAGATGCATGCTGCTGCGTCCATCTTACCACGAGGGCAGTATCATCCGCATCTTCGGTCTCTGCTGTTTCATGTGCCTCACGTGTGGGTGGTGGTGTTCTGTCTCCAGCACTGTGTGGCAGTGACACATCAGTGGCCGGAGGTGGAAAGTCTGCCGCACTGTGTGGCACTGACACTTCAGGGGGCGGAGATGTGGATGGAGTGGTGGCAGCAGCATGCATCCGCGCCAGGCCTTGTGGCAGCAATGCCATGAGGAGGGTCCTGAGGTCATTGAGGAACCCAGCTACCTCTCGCTGGTGTGCAGCCGTGGCAGCTGCTCGTTCCGCATTCGCCCGCTCCATGGTCTCCATTAACCTCCGCATGTTTCCCAACTCCCATGTGACATCACTAGGGCCGCTCGGACTGGACAGTTGTACTATTCTCTGAGTCAGGGCACCAGCGATGTCAGCCATGGTCCATTGGAGAGCATGGAGCGGACTGTGGGTGTCCGTTAGGGACCGTGAGTGGTCCCTGATGGGACTTAGACACCCACGTATGGCATCTAGTTTGTCTGCCATGCGGTCGAAGCCCACCCGCACCTGTTCAGCCAGATTCTCCTGGCACCCCACAACATGGCGTTGGAAGGCCATGTGTTCTCCGTGGGGGTCCTGGGAGGCAGCAGTGGTGGTGGGTGCTGCCTGCTGTGTGGTCTGTGCAGGGGGTGGGGTCTCCTCATAGCAGCTGGGCTGCCCAGCTCCTGGAAGTGGGCTGCGTAGGCTGTGCACGAGCAGTTGGAGGGCGTCAGAGTCGAAGCTGTGGTCATCCTCTTCGTCTCCAGAGAAGAGAGGGTCGGGCTGCTCTGCAGGAGGTGTTGATTCTCCCTCTGCAATGTGAAGGGGAGATGCAGTTTAACAATGTGTCCACATGTATGTTGTCGCATTGTACATGTTTACATTCAGACAGCATGACTGGGTACATTGTGGCTGTTTGGGAGGAGCTGCCTATTTGATGGGGGACAGTGGACATTTCGAAAACAGACGTGTGTGTGTTTGTACTTGTACATTATCAATGCACATTTCCCTGCAATGCCAATTGTGATTGGCCAGTGTCTGCACCCAAGCGGCACCAGTTGTGTCCTGTGTTCTGTTGTAGGTGTTTTGCGGATTGTGTCACATTGTTGTCAATGTAGATGTGCTCTGCATGTGATGTGTGTGCTGCATTTTTTGGGAGTCGCCCCTGCAGCTCAGATTTTGCTGCCCCTTATCACCTTCATGAGGTGTGCCTTTGACTTCTGTGCTTGTACAGTGTTGACATGTTGCATACTTGGGTACGTTGGTCTCTTGGTGGGAGTTGGTGGTCTGGGGCATGGTTTGTCCACAGATGTGCTCAACTTAATTGTGCATGTGTGCCATTGTGCCCATCTCCCCCATCCCCCCAGGCCCTGGTCGTTACTCACCCTGTTGCTGTTGTGTCGGGTCCTGTTGAGCAGTGTCCGGGCCCCCAACTCCTGCCAGCGTCTCCACACTGATGACTGTGGACACCATTTCCTCCATGTCGTCCAGCTCCTCCTGTGGCGCTGGGCTCCCACCTCCAGTCTGCATTGCTGCCTTCAGGTTGTTGGCGAGTTTCAGCTTGGTTTTGCGCTTGACATCATTCACGCGCCTCTTGACCTCGTCCATTGTCCTCTTCAGCACTCCGACTGCATTCACCTTGTCCACGATGGACTGCCATATTGTATTTTTTGCTGCCAATGACACAGTGGAGGTGACGAACAGTTGTTGATGGTGTTCTGTCACCTCCGTCATCAGGATCCTGTTTTCCTGCGGACTGAACTTCGTCTTCCTCTTCTTCTTGTCCTTGCCCTTCCCTGACCCCGAAGTCCCCGGATGGTCCTCCGGGGGGCTTGTGGGGTTCTGGCTCTCCTCCGTACTTGCTCCGGCAATGTCCATTGTGCTTCGCTGTTGTTTGGCATTTGTTTGTCTGTTTTTTTTCTACTTTTATGGTGATTGTTCCCGCCTGACGCGTGTGGATTGCAGGCCTGTAGCTGGGTTTCGCTGATTTTCGTATCGCGATTGGCCTCATCGCAGCTTTTTTTCCGTTAGTGTTTCGCATTTTTGCGGCGTGGCGTTGATTTTAATGCGGTTAGTTGACGCGTTATCTGGGGACTATCGCATGGTACCGCCTTGTTGTAAATACTTGGTTAACAAGGCGTTAATTTCCCGCAATGGACTGCGATATGCAAAGTTGCGTTAAGCTAAATTTGCGGTTGTTATCACACGTTCTTGAGAATATGCCCCTTAGACTGCTGGAAGCACATAGAGAACAAATCATCTTTTGATAATATTTGAGAATCAAGCATAGCCACAGCACACCGCAATACAGAAAAACATAAAATGATGGAAAGCAAACCAATATACTAAATATACAAACATAAAATATAATCTTTCATTTAAAATTGCTCCAACCAACATTAAAATAACATAGCTAGTACACAGAGTGCCAAAAATAATTGCAGTTACATGACTGTAGGAAAACGTATATACTATTGTAAAGTGATGAGTTATAATTTTCAAAAAGCATGTAAATGCATATCAGGAAGAGGCCATACAGAGTATCTTACCGGTGGAATCAGTACTGAATTTGAGCCGGTTGCTGGTTCAGAAAGATATTTGTGACTCCAATAACATTTTAACTACTTCACATTTATCAGCTCAAACAGCAGCATTTTCGAGTGCAGTTTCAACACTGTGATTAACAAAACACCACACTTGAGTGGCTTGTGGTTGATTCTGGGTGAATCAAGCATAAGAAGCTGTTTAAATGCTACTGCATCGTACGTGTGTTGTCAACGTGAAATAAAATCTACTCATGAAATTCATTTGGAATATTCTGGAACAATTATTTTGGCTAATTTGGACTTTCTGGTAAACTTATATGGTGAATGACTCTACAGGCTGTGCACCGGACTGGAGTGGAAACTTCGCTCCTCGTTTTGATGTTGTACATAAATGTGGGATGCTAGGGTGGATCCTGTTGTCCTGGTTGCAAGCTAAATAAGTTATAAGTAAGGAACGATGTTTGAACATGGAAAAGAGAAGTTTGAAAACACTGGTGTGCACTGTAACACTTTTTTGCTTATGCAAGTTTATGCCCTATTTACATGTTGCACCCGTCACCAAATGGATTCAATGGACATAAGCTCACACCTAGGATGCTGCATCCTGTTCAAAAAAGTTTAAAGAACTGTGTTTCTACCGTTTTGGATTACGGACCTTTTGAGATTTATATGTGTACAGTTTCATGTAATCACGGATTATTGTAATGAATTGTCATATTTTAGCATCAGCGTTTTTAACATCTTGAGGGAGGGCGGGGCACAGGGACATCATTGTCTGGAGTGAGGTTTCATTTAAGCTCTTGTTATTGCAAATAGTTACTGTTCAGAATGAAGTGGGTCCACATTCACGGAATGTTACAGCAGTGGATTATGGGTATGGAAGTTTTTTGAGGACCGACAGTGTAAGATCAGGTTCAAAGTGATTGGTTGATGGAGAGGGGTGGAGTCATGACGCATAAATTTAAAAAGTGGGTAGCGGGAGTAACGTTTTTGAAACACTGCTTTCAGTAGAGAAGATCGTGTTGGGAAAGAGATCACATCGCTTGAAATTATTAAGGTACAAGGGGAGGTTTTAGGCATGTTTTGCTTATAGTAATATGTGCTAAGAGGGCAGTGGCACTAGGTAAACTGAGGGTTCACATACTAGGGTGGTTACCTTTGATGAGGTAGTGGAACGAGGTTAGGTTGTGTATCATTACAGAGGCTGACGCAGACAGTGCTGTTGTTGAAGTATAATTACACTTAGAGGGAGAACGCTGAATCGGGTTAACAAAAAATAGGACATGATATATGTACTAATAGTTCTTTTTCAAGATGGCATATTAATATTATGCTCTTTTTACTCACAGTGAACGCCTGAAGAAGGGCCAATTTCGGCCCGAAATGCATTGGGTATAAGAAGTTCTGTGATTGAGGATGTACGTCGCGTTTATCGCGTGCTCAGAAAAAGGCCTTGATGGGCATATCTGTAGCATAAGAAGCTGTTTAAATGCTACTGCATCGTACGTGTGATTGTCAACGTGAAATAAAATCTACTCATGAAATTAATTTGGAATATTCTAGAACAATTATTTTGGCTAATTTGGACTTTGTGGTAAACTTATATGGTGAATGACTCCTCAGGCTGTGCACCGGACTGGAGTGGAAACTTCGCTCCTCGTTTTGATGTTGTACATAAATGTGGGATGCTAGGGTGGATCCTGTTGTCCTGGTTGCACGCTAAATAAGTTATAAGTAAGGAACGATGTCTGAACATGGAAAAGAGAAGTTTGAAAACACTGGTGTGCACTGTAACACTTTAAAAAAAAAAAAAATTTGATTCTGGTTGAGGACATCTGCAAAAGGTGGTGAGGACCCACAAACTCACAGGTTTGTCTGTAATCACAACATATTTACAGGCACTTCCGTAACATGAAAACGCCTGGAGATATACTACTCTTAAAGGAAAGAGTAAGGGCCTGATTATGAGTTTGGCAATGTGGGAGCAGGCTGGCACACCAGCTCCCTGTTCCCACACCAAATCGTCCGCCGACCGCCTGCCAGATTAGCAGTTTTCTCCTGGTCTGGCGGGCGGTGCTTTGGCGGTCCCAGGCAGTGAGCCTTAGAAAGGCACCACAATGGGAACGCCAAAGAAAGTTCCTGCACTGCATGGACTGTTAAATCCATGCCATGCAGGTACTGGGGATACATGCATACAGTGGGGCACACCATGTGCCCCCCCCCTCGCATGCATCCCCATGGCCCTGAGGCAACAGGGGGCCCTCCTAGTTTCCTCACCGACACACTTTGGGCTCACTGCCATGAAAAGTGTGGAGGTCTGGAAATTCATAATATGATTGGCGGTGCCGCAGCCAATCCCCGTCGGTTGTGGCAGTCCAATGTCAGACCGACCGCCAAAGTCATAATACGGAGGTCGGACTGCCGGTGAGGCGGTTGCCGCACTGCCACCGTGGGTTTGGTGGTCCATCAGAACACCAAACTCATAATCAGGCCCTAAATGTGCTCTCAAGATGAAAATGGGGAGGGTACTAAACCACTGGTCCTGCAGGAAAGAGGGCTCCTTTATAGGGAACATGCTTTCCTCATAATGAAAATAATGATAATTTCTGACTTTCTTTAATAATCCTAAAAATATATATTTTCTATGGGAGAAACGTCTTATAGATGTTTGGCATTCGAGTGGCCACAAGACTGGGACCACAAGACAGCAAGCTATGTATTATATTGGGAACTATATAAACCTGCATAAATTTCATAAAGAATGGAATAACAAGACAGCCCTAATGCAAATACCTTCAAATAACCAGCAGCAGATTCATTACACTACTACACAGACCAATCAATGAATGTGTTATCTAATGTTAGGCTGTCATTTACCACGAAATATGGTCAAAAAGTTAAAGAACAGACAACTCATATTATGAAGCCCTAAGTAATTTCAAACGATTCACAAAGAAACAAAATCCTCAGATAAAAATGTTTTCAAATACAAACAAAATGATTCCAAGGGACAGGTAGATTAAGTTACCAGATCGTGCCCAATCATTTCTCTACGAATCAGCATCGTTAGCAAGCATATGGGTTGTAGACCTTTTGGCTTTGACAATGTTTTTATTATTTTTTATTTCTTTATTTTTATAAAATTGTACTGGGAAAACGATACGAAAATGGGCTTTGATGCACACAATTGCATGAATGGTTGGCCATCTTGAAATACTTTTTCAAATTAGGATTTTCGGAAATCCTTGAAAGATCACTGATTATGGTTCCTCGTATAAAATAACATTTCAGTGTTGGAATGCTCCCCATTCATTAATTAAAAAGGCTCTTTTTCTGCTTTTGTTTTGTAATTTGGAGCCACTTAGTGGTAGCTCCCTAGGACTTACCTTAACTTACAGAGGCATGAATACTGCAATATCCCTGCAGTCTAAACACATTTAGATTGTGAGTCTTGGTCTAACCACTTTTCAATTCAGTTTATTGTGTGACTGGCTATGCGGTGGATACTTACTCTAAAGACTATTCCATATCCTCTTTCCACACTCAGGAGAAATTGGCCTCTGCTAGACTCAGGCATGCATTAACAATCCATTTAAAATTCTCCTCAGAGTATATTAATATTCATTGTGTCAATCAATTTACTTCAATTTCTGCGGAGCTTTGCAATCAACTTGCTCCAAAATATCATCCTGTCACTCTAGGGAATGCTTTCTGATTCCTTCCTGGGTTGTGATTCATTTTTTGGTCACACAAGCAGATTTCTCTTGACCCTTAAACCATAAAGATATACCGAGATGGAGCTAATTAAAGTGATAGCCTATCTATCACCTATATTAAAGAAAATGAATTTTGGAATGTAAAATTCGTCTTGCTAGCAATCCGATTGGTTAGTTTCCAGACTCCCTCCGCCAACCCACTTACTTTCTACACACACTAGTAAGAAAAGTAGTTCGCATAAAGTATACGAAATTAGGAAACAAAGAATTACACATATATTTTGCATTCAGCTTACAAAATTAAGCAACTAAGCACATAGTATGTATTTGTAGATATGGTACATACACATCCTAGCCTAATTGCTAGTGGCTACCTTCTACCATCAGGGAATGCAAGATAAATATTGACTGCATGAGTCAGACTGAATTCGGCTTTTGGCCTACACAGCCCACGACCTGATCAGAGCTATGTACAAGGAACATATCAGAGGTCTTCGGAGGCCCTGCACCCTAAATGCTTTCCTTCCTTGCTCTCCCTTAATGTATGGAGAAATAGGCCTTCTGTATTGTTCTTAAGTAATGATTGAGAGTATGCCAGTTGGGGTAGTTGCGTATGGTTAGGAGAACAGTAGCTTGAAAGCTCGAGCATGTTTTCATGTTAGGGCTCGGTAACGTAATGCATTGGTGGTCTATACTTTACAGGGATAAAGGCAGGACTGAATATTACTAATAATGCCCGCCTAAACCCATTATGCACCCCATCACTTTTAACAATACCAATCTAAAATGGCAAAATGGTCACCTAAAATACCTGGGTCTTTACTACTGTTGAACCCTCAATGATTCACGGGCTTCTATTGAAAACAAATTATTGGAAAAAATGTGGCTCTGACTTAGATGTGGTCACCGAAACATATTACATGATAGGGGGGAGTGGAGTGCACCAAAATGATGACAGCCCCCCCAAGTCAATTTCATAACAAGCATGTTTCCTCTAAATATATCTGCAAATTTTTATAAAACATCAGACAAGCTCACTGTACAATTTATCTGGCACAATAAAAGACCGTGAATTGCGACAAACAAAATCAGGCTAGATAAAGAAAAAGTCGGGGTTGGGCTGCCAAATTTCAATAGATTTAAAAAAAAACTTTTATGATCAAACAATCATTACCCTGGTTACAGACCTCTCCTGAATTACTCCCGTCCACATGGGTTGAGGTGAAAAGGGATCTCAACTTTCTTTTCTCACCCTTGGCCATCTTAATGATAAAACACTTCAAGGCCCAACAATCAACAAACATATTCCGAGATACAATTGAAGCCATTAATCAATTGGAAAAAAAAACATAAAATGAAATTGAAATCCTCTTCCCTTGCTTTATTATGGAGCAGCCCACTCATCAAAATACATAGTAAAATGCCTTACCATGCTGGAAAATTTGCACATTCAACAATATTCTCTACATAAGGGATTTAGTAAACAAAAGCAATTCTATCTCTTTTGCAACACTACAACATAAATACAACCTCCCTAATGGGGAATTTTACAGCTTTCTCAGACTCAAACAATAACCAAGTTTTCATAACACCACATCTTCCTTACATTTTAGACACACTAAAACTGATCCAAACACAAAATCACCAAGCTTCAAGTTTATACAAGCCTTTAGGCAAAAAGAACTCCAAATTAATCTCAAAATCCAAGGAAAATGGGCAACAGTTTGTCAAAACCTATCTATTGATAGTCCGACAGAATCTAGCTGGACCAATCTCTTGAAACATAATGAAAGCCAAAATCTCACCAATTATCTTACAATGTAAATATCGGGTGATACATAGATGTTTCTGGACCCCTGACAAACTTTACAAACTAGGGTTAATTGAGTCAGACAAATGCTGGAATTGCTATGATGATACTGTAGATTTTGAACATGTGGTCTTCAACTGTAAACTCCTCAAAAATATTTGGGAAGTTTTCGTTCTATCTTTGTCGAGTCAACTGAAGGATCCTGTAGAAAATTAAAATCACCTCCCCATATGATCTGACCAGGAATGCCCGATAGGGCTTGCTTTAATTGTAAAATGGGAAGTGGATCATCTATCACTTGTGGCCAGTATAAGATCTAGCTGATTTAATTTTCCATGCACAAAAGTCCATCTTCCACCCAGATCTGAATGTGTAGCATTAACATGGAATTGAACATGCTTCCCTAAAAAGATACTCACTCCTCTCTGCGCAAAGCCCGAAACAGATGAACAATAAAAACCCGCCCAATTCTTAAAAATTTTGTTAGCATCTGATAAACTTCGAAAATGCGTCTCTTGAAAGAAGATAACGTCGGGATAGAACCCTTTGAGCCAGCTCTCTACAGCTTAGGCTTTGCGTCTATTATTTAGGCCATTAGCATTAAAGGACAAAATTGTTAGTTTGTTCCTATTCAACATTCAAGAAAAACTGGGATGCGTAGAGATGACTTGTGACAATCCCTCACAAAAAATCTTTTTCCTAAAGGTTAGTAGTACTAAGAAGTACAAATTGTGCAAATTGTGCATTGAGCAGCAGTTTTAAATAGCAGCTAAAACATAGTACTGCCATAAGGCCATAAGGCAGATGCCTTCTCTCTTCTAAAGAAGTAGAATTTGTGCAAAATGTGCATTGAGCAGCGTTGATAAATAGCAGCAAAAACATAGCTCTACAATAACATAGATGTATACTCTTACTGTAAGCTAGAAAAGTTAAAGTGGAAATTGTGCTAATTGTGCATTCGAACGACAGTACTAAATAACAGCTGAAACATAATACTCCAATAACATAGGCGCCTAATTGTGCGTTATGCAATGTGCAAATTGTGCAATAAACAGCATTAAGCAGCAGTTTTTAAATAGCAGCAAAGACATAATTCTACCGTAACATAGATGCCTACTCTTGCTATAAAATAGCAAACTTAAAGTGCAAATTGTGCTAGTTGTGCATTCGGACAACAGTTCTAGATAGCAACTAAAACATAACATTCATAATAGTATAAACACCTAAGGTACATTCTTCACTTACCATTAAGCAGCAGATGTTTATAGCAGCTGACATGTAAAGTGCAAAGAAATATATATATGCTTGAAAAAAAGAGACATAAAGTACCTAGTGCTCAATCTCCACCTAAAGTGCATACTGAATTTCAATGAAAATTACCTGTACTTTGACAATTTCTCTTCCAACTCAATTTATATTCTGAAACAATGAAACTTTGTGTAAGAACTCTCTTTTTCCTGAATGCTTCACCCCCGCCACCTCCCCCAAAACCCCCCCCTGAAGGAAGAGACACCCCACTGTTCCCACTCTTCCCTCCTTCTCCCTCTTTTTGCTGGATGCCATTTTGTTGCATCCTTGGCGTCTCCTGATTCACCTCCTACCCGCCCTCAAATATACTTAACTAGGAGACCTTATATCAAATCATAATTAAATCAGATGCCAGCTCATGACTACAGAATTTCTTTCTCTTATACAGTGCTCAGATCTTCCAAGAGAATTTGAGCCTCTGATATATCCGAAAAGATGAACATTTTTCCTTTGGCCAGGACTTTTAGTTTAGACTGTTGCACAATTGAAGCTTGCGCTCCTTTAGCCTTAAAGGAATCAATCATTTTAATAAAATCCTTCCGCCTATGTGCTGAGGCTGCAGACATATCAGAAAATATTCTGAAATTTGGGATCTCAGAGGTAGAAAATGATCTTTTGGTTATTGCTGTATTTAAAATTCTTTCTTTAATTCTGTAGTCTGAAAAGTTCAATAGAATCGTCCGTGAGTATTTGGCATTCGGTTTTTTCTGGGCAGGTACTCTGTGTGCTCTGGTAACTGTAAGATCCCCTTGCAGCTCCGGTATTACCTTTCTTAAGAGTGACTCAGACCACTTTATCATATCAGTAGTTTCCTTGCCTTCCGGAATTCCGACCAAGCGCAAATTAGAACGTCTGTTGTAATTTTCAAGATCCTGAAGTTTTAGCTCTATCTGGTGCTTATTTTTATTTAGCTTATTGAGATCCTTCTGCATAACTGTGATATTATCCTCTAGAACTGAAACACGGTTCTCAGCTTCCATGATCCTTTTAGGGATGTTAAGGAGGTTTTCCTCAAGCTTAGACAGCCTTTCATGTAGCTGAGAAATTTCAAGCGATTGAGAGATTTTTAAGTCCCTTAATTCTTGTAAGATAGTTATGAGCATCTTTTTTATTGAAGAGTTCCCTTTAGATTCCTCACCTGCTATTGGTAGAAATAGATCTAATTCTGAATCTGAATCCGAAGAGGACTCAGACATTAATGCTTCTGTCCTTGATTGAATGTCGCTTGTTGCCCCTTGGGTGGATTGTGGGAGCGTTTGATCATCTTGTCTAGAAGGAGGGTTATCAGAGGACAATTCTAAAGGGACTAAAGGGACTATCTCAGGTTGCACTATCTCGGGTTGCACATGCGAATAAGGCTGTAGATGGACTGTCTGGACGGGTGGAGCCTGCTGAGCAGGGTGGTCTAATTGAGATTCAGAGCTAGGTTGTAGGGCATTTTTTGAATTGCCTTGTGTGGATAGGTGCTTACTGAAAAGAGGGTATTGCTTGGGGCTAAGTAGGTTTTCATCCCCCTGCTAGATCCATCACCTGCTCCATCTATAGCCAACACACCCGAGTCTGCTAAATCTGCTGGATGTTCAAAAGGGGTTTCGTCCTCGTCTGAAGGCTCAAAGCTAGGATTTTGATCAGATTGTTTTTCCGTTACAGCCAGTGCCTTCACCTTCAGCTCCATTCTCAACTGAGCATTCCTTTGCCCCCTCCGCATTCCTCTTGGGGCAGGTGAAGGTGTTGTTGCTGTTGCCGTTTGACCCAACGGCTCTGAGAGTTCTGAATGCTCTTTCCCTAATCCAGTCTTACTCTGCTTACCACGCATTTTAAATACAGGCTTCCTCACTGCCTCTTTTCACCCGACTTCTTCTCCGTATCTCCGTGTCACCTCTGCCCCTTACCTCCGCTCCTCTCCTCACTGCAACTGAAGGGGAGTACGCGGGATGTATATATGAGGACCACACGCAACAGATTCTCCTCAAAACAACCTCAACAGCCTGATAGACAGGGGGCAGTCAGGGGAGAGCTTTTTCTCAGCGCACTATACTTATACAGACTTATGCAGACTTATGCAGGTGGCGGTAGCAAACAGCAAAAGAGCTTCAAAGAACGTCAGGTGCGCAACAACTTTCCCCCTTACTTTTGATCAGTACATCAGTGATGATCGATGTTTAGAGGCTTTGAAGGCTTTGGAGGCTTTGATGCTTAGTACTTATCATTTAGCATTTATCTTTTGTGGTAGCGTTCATGCTATTGGTTTATATATTTTTTAGGATCCTTGATTTGCTGTTAGGGCATTAGGGCACAAAGACGTAAGGTGCAGTAAGGCGCAATAATGTGCGTGAAGAAGGGTGAACAGCCGGAATACTCAGATTACATTTTTGAGTTTTAAGCCGTCTCGTGCCTCGCACTGCTCCCTTCTACACACTTCTCACTTCTCCCCCGCTGAAAAAACTCACCGGTTTCTCTTTTAGAGCCCTTTTAGAGTCCCTTATTGCTGTTAGGGCATCCGGGGCTGTTGGGGCAAGGCGCAGGGCTAAACGGCAAAACTCTCGAGTCAAGTCCTGATCATAGCCCCTCACCTCTCTTCCAGACTCGCTGGTTATTCTCCTCCTAGTCCCACCGTGTTGCTCACTCACTTACTTCTGCTCGGAGCTCAATGCTCAGCGCTCGGAGCACTTCCAGGTGCTATAATCGTCCCTCGCTCCGACCTTGCTTCCGCTCAGTTGCTCACAAACCTCCGCATAAGAACCACTCAAAAGCCGCTGAAAAACCGTTAAAGATCGGAGCCATCAATGCGTTTGGGAACTGCAGCGGCCATTCACCTCCAGCGCGGCTTCGCGGCTTCGCGGGCGGGCCATCGATGAGTCAGGTGACGCTGACAGCAACGTGTGTGGGTCACGTCCGTCTCATCCCTCTCCCCTAACTTTCACATCCACGAAAACAAAACAAACCCCAAGTTTCCACTGCTCTGTCTAGCTGTAAACTCGATCTAGATATAGTAGACTATTGGCGACTTAATAATCCAGCTAAACGTGGGTACTCATGTTACTCAGCAAAATACGATTCAGCATCAAGAATAGACTTTTTTTTGACCTCACATAATCTTATAGTTAGTAAATATGACTATATTGTAAATGCTTTTTCTGATCATGCCCTTATTAATATGGAAGTTGTTGTAGGGAGACTGGATGAAAGTGCATCAAGAAGATGGCATTTTAATAAATTTAATTTATCAAATGACTTGTGGTGCACAGAAAAAGAAACCGAGATCAGCTCCTTTTTTTACATAAATAAAGATTCTGCCCCAATTAATATAATCTGGGATGCATTTAAGGCCACGTTAAGAGGTATAATTACCTCAAAGGAGATCCCGCAACAAAGGGCTAAAAGAGAGGAAAGGTTGAAGATTGAAACAAGACTTGCCCACGCAAACCAGGTCTATATCAGAAACAGGGACCCTATAAGTAAACAAGAAGTAGTAGAAGCAAAAACACAAATGAGAGAATTTTACTATGGTTTAGGCGATATGGCAAGCAGAACTTACCTGCAAACAGTATATGAAAACAGCGAATACACAGGGAAGCTTTTAGCCTGGCAGGCAAAAGAAAAACAGGTTCGCAACAGGATCGAAAGTATATGGGATGATTCCACTAAAACACATTTAAGTACTACGTTAGATATAGGAGAGGTCTTCCTTAAGCATTACAAGGGAATATACCAATCTGACTACCATGCACCTTATGAATCTATCCGCGGTTTTTTGCACAATTTGTCAATCCCTATTTTAGATAGAAATTTTCAAGAAGAATTGTTAGCTGATTTTACGAAGGAAGAACTCAAAGTAGTCATAAGCTCTTTAGCCAATTGTAAAGCAACGGGGGAAGACGGCTTTCCCGCAGAATTTTTTTTAAAATTCGCAGCAACTCTTAATATTGAATTTCTAAATCTTGCAAATCATCTATTACAAGGGGGCGATCCACCATTATCTTTTCGTATAGCAGTTGTGGTCAGCATTTTAAAAAGGATAAAGACAGCGAGAATGTGAATTCCTATAGGCCTATAAGCCTATTAAATGTTGACTACAAAATATTTACTAAATTACTCACCAATAGACTAAACAAAATGGTTGGCTCTCTTATTGGTATGGATCAGTGCGGATTTGTTGCGGGGAGGCAGCTCCACACTAATACACATTTTTTATTAGAAGCACTAGATTTTTTAATTAAATAAAAGTGGCTCAGATCTGGTTTTTAGACGCAGAAAAGGCATTCGACCTAGTTTCATGGGATTGTCTGTTTTTAATTCTGGGAATGTTTGGTTTTCCAGAGGGATTTATTCATCTAATAAGACAGCTCTATATGAATTCACAGGCGCAAATTTTAATCAATTCAGTAAATATAGGCACATGCCAAATCAATAGTGGCACTAGACAAGGATGTCCTCTCTCTCCAATTTTATTTGCGTTATTTATAGAGCCATTAGCAATTGCAATTAGACAGAAAAAAGTGTATACTGTCCCTGTTCAAGGGATGACAAACATAAAACTTTACGCTGATGATATTGTCCTTTTTTTAAACTCAGAAACAGATACCCAGGAGGAAATCATGAGGATTTTCTCAGATTTTCAAGCAATAGGCGGTTATAGAATAAAAAAGTCTAAAACCGAGATTATATTGTGGAATTGTTCGGTCAATTCCCTGTTGCCAGAATTTAGGTGAGTATATAATACTCATCCAAAGAGATACTTAGGGATTTTTGTCACGGAGAAAGTAGAAGATCTATTTCATTTAAACTATACCCCGTTGCTAAAAAAGTGAAGCGCCTGTTAACACGATCGGATCAGCTCCCATTATTAATTCTAGGTCGAGTCACATTAATTCGTATGTCTATTCTTCCACTATTTAATTTTCTCTTCAGCGCCGTTCCATGTGCACTACAAGCAGCTTTTTTTAGAGAAGTAGATAGTATGTTCTCCTCATTTTTATGGTCACATAAGGTACCGAGACTGGCACTTAGCACTTTAAATTACCCTGTTGCAGAAGGAGGGCTGTCACTCCCAAATATTCGGAATTATTATTACGCAACTTGTGCACATCATAGTTTCAGATTTTTCTTTTTGGACCCTCAGAGGGTAGATAATTTCTTTATGGAAAAAATCTTGAAGGAATACAATATTATTGACCCTACAAGAATAACTAAGTACCCTAAGAAAGTACGATATAAGACTCTTCAATGGTTACTCAAGCGAAAATCCCAGTTTTTACCTATTTTTAGTATTCCAAGATTCACTAGCTCAACCATGCTGTCCCATTTTTTTACGGGGGACAGATGTTTTATAGTCAAGTATTCTAAAAAAATGGAAAGAAAATGGGTATGTACAAATTCGGGATTTTATTAAAGGTAGCTCTTGGAAGCAATGGCCAGAGATCGAATCGCGGCTTCTGCATTCTAAAACAATTTTAAACTGGTCATTTATCAGAATAAAACCCTTGTTGGAAAAATTCGATATAAAAAATACTATCGTTAGAACAAATATTAGTGAAGCCTTTGATTCCCCGATCCAACGGAGGATCAGTGCCTGGGTGAAAATCTTTGAGGAAGATAAAATTCTTTTGCCATATGATAAAATACATGAAAGATGGTGGAAAAGGGAAGGGATGCAGCTCTCAATATCAACATGGAACAGAATTAATATTTTCAATGCATCAACACTTAGAGGCGCAAATTTTAAGCGCATGGAATTCTATTCAAAATGGCTGATCTACAGGACTCCTTCCTTCCTTCATAAGTTATATCCCCAAATAGAGGATAGGTGTTTTCGCTGCGCAAAAGAAGGAGGGGGCTCATGGTCGCATATTGTTTGGGAATGTCCAAAAATCAATGGTCTGTGGGAGGGAATTGAACTCTATCTTAGATCCACTCTAGACCCTTTAATATCCATTGATGCATCAATTGCAGTTTTGGGCTGTCCCCCCGATAGTACTTTAAAAGATGAAAGCCTATACATCGCAGCATTGGTGGCAAGATCTTTAATTTTACAATGCTGGCGATCTGATATAGTTCCCTCTTTCCAGGCATGGAGAGCAAAACTAAATAAAATCAAAGAATTGAAAAAAAATATGCGCTAAGATCAGGCTCAACAAAAAAGTTTGAGAAACGTTGGAGTCTATTGGGGTTATAATCAAGTGTTAGGGAAAATATATCTAAAACTGTTTGGGTTAGAATTATACCTAAATGTTTAGCGCCTGCACTATAAATTATATGTATTCAGGGGGAAGGAAGGAAGAAAGGGGAAAAAGAGAAAAAAAAACAAAAAACGGTTAAAGTTGGTAGGTTACAGTTATACCTAAGTATTTAGCACTTGCACTTTAACTGATTTCTATTCTCTGCAACAGGGAGTTGTGAGCACTATGCACTTTACCCGAGAACCTTACAGTTTTGAAAAAGTTTAAAAAGTTGGATGAAATATGTTTACATTTTAAAAACTTAGCACCTGCACTTTATATGGTATTTATCCCTGATGTGCAATGTCGCATTTTTTTATTTTTTTTATTTCTTTTATTGACAATGTAATCTAATGTTTCTTTGATCTATTTATAATATGTACTCTATTTGACAACTCTATGGATTTGTAATTTGTATGAACTCTCAATAAAAAATTTAAAAAAATATATATATATTTGGGAAGAAATAAACAAGACTATTAGTGACATTTCTGACTGCAACATTGAACTATATCCAATCTCCATCGCCTGGGGTCCTTGGAATGCCACACCATTGCTACCACTCAACACTACAGAACTCCTTCCACTAGACATACTAATAACTCTGGGCAGCAAGACGATCCTCTGTGAGTGGAAGGATTACAAAGCTCTCTACTACCACACATGATGGGTGTTGAAAAATGGCCTTCTCTGTAGAGGTCACCCCAAACATTTTGCTTTCCCCCTCCTCTTTTTGCTGAATTCTTTTTGTTGGCTTTAGGACTCTGAGCACTTTACCACTGCTGACCAGTGCTAAAGTGCATATGCTGTCACTTCTAAACATGGTATAATTGGTTTTCACCTGGTTGGCATATTTAATTTACTTGTAAGTCTCATGTAAAGTGATGTACCATATACTCAAGGCCTGTAATTTAAATGCTACTGGTGGGCCTGCAGCACTGATTGTGCCACCCACACAAGTAGCCCTTTCAACAAGTCTCAGACCTCCCACTGCATAGCTTGTTTGTGCACTTTTACTGCCACTTCGACTTGGCATTTAAGACCCTTTGGCAGGCCTGAAACGCCCCTTTTATTACACATAAGTTACACCTAAGTTAAGCCCTAGGTAGCCCATAAGGCAGAGGTGCTGTGTAAGTGAAAGGTAGGACATGTAATTTTAAGTTTTCCATGTCCTGGTAGTGAAAAACACCTAAATTCAAATTTGTGTTTTTCACTACTGAGAGGCCTACTAGTCTCCTAGGGTAACATTGAGAATTCCTTAATACACCTTTAAGCTGTAATTCCTGATTAAAAAAGTTGTATTTGTATAATAATAAGGAGATATTGAACATGTTCAGAATGTTGAGTATGTTCGCTGTCTTAGATGCCTTCAGTGTATTATGTTGGGTGCATTGATTGAACTGTGACCTACGCCCTGTAATTACATAACCTATCTTATTCCCCCATGGTAGAACCAATATAACATCCTTCAAGGAAAATAGTAGAACTGGGCAGGATAACATAGTGACAGAGCATTACATGATGAGAACATAACATGTAATGGTATGGATAAATCAAGCGAGAGTAGATGCCATCTCTCTGAGACTGTTGTAACCTAGGTACGGTATAGACAGACTTACTTGTATCATTGGTGGGCCAGGAGAATATTTCAGGGTATTATCAGTTAATTGTCTGAGTTTCTGGCTTCTGTATATTGGTTGTCAACGTACTGTATGGGTAGGCTTACTTGAGTCATCGGAGAGACTAAGGGCCCGATTACGATGCGGGCTGAAACGGCTCCGACCATCGGTCAGGGTCCTTCAGCCTGCATCGTAATCGGCTGCTCAGATTCCTTTCCGACCGACCCATTTTGATGGGGTTGGTCGGAAGGGAATCCAAATCGAATTTCTGAATGGCTTCCGATGGGCTTGGAGAGCCCGTCCGCCATTCGGAAAGCCTTCAATAATCCCTCGGCTGGCTCTTTCTGGCCGAGGGATTAAAATGGCAGATTCCCAAAGCCTTTCTGTGCTGGCCTTTCCAACACAGAAAGGCTTTGGGAATCTGTCTTTGGGGCCCCCAGCAAGGCCCCCATGGGTGCAAGGCTGCTGAATGGTGGCCTAGGGGGCACCTATGGTGCCCCCCTGTTGATCCCTGCACCCGGTGGGCAGGCACCACACTGCACCCCTGTTCGGAATGCATGCTCCCATTGTAAAGTATAGGATTGCGACCGAACAGGGTTCGGTCACATCCTACTTGCTGGGCTGGAACCGACGACAGAAGGTCATTCGGTTCCAGTTCCCGACCTATGTCGGTCGGACTCCGGACCGTCCGACATCGGAATAGGCCCCTAGGTGTCTAGGTATTGTATAGGCAAGTGTATTTGTATCATCGATGAACCAGGGATTTATTACAAGGTAGTCGTGTGAGAGTCTGGTTTCTATATACCGGATGTCCTCTGTAGTACCATTGATAACCCAAGTACGGTGTTGTACTGTAGTGAGCGAGAAACAATTGACTACCAAGGTGGATCATGCACGTTGTTCCAGGATGTCGCTCAGGCCACACTGATGCGCCGACAACAGTTTCGCCTCGTTACCACCGCTCTGCGGAACAAGCAAATCAAATATAGATGGACTCGCCTTTACTTTCAACAAAAAACAGCAGCATTTCACTGTGGGGGAGGGCGCTGCGACCCTCCTTGGCCTCCCCAACCCAGCACCCCGGGAAAGCTCGACCCCATCGGGAGACGCCAGGGGACGGACGAGAGACGGGGAGGCCGTTAGAGGATGGCAGAAGGTACCGGCGACTAGCAAACAGACTCCATGACCGCCCTCTGTAATTTGACCCAGTCCGCCCGCCGGGGGCTCCACAGCCCCAAAAGAAGAAAGAACTCCTACGTTTCATCCGAGAGAGAACCAATGCGGGGCTCACGCCAGACCGCGCGATGGACTAATGGCGACCCTTCGAACTTACCCTAGTTTAAAAGACTCTGCCACGAGGGTCATCTGATATATTCTGCAGACTGTTTGGTGGTAGATTGGTCCTGCCCCAAAGGACGCCCGACAACGCAGACCTTGAAGTTTGCGAAGACGTTTATCCATTTTCTCTTATGTATTGATTTTGTTTTTTTTTTTCTTCTAGGTGCTCTACCCAGGGATGGACACACCAGGGACGGGGGGGACTGATGGGGGAGAGGGGAGACTTTTACATCGGCTGGACTGGCTTCCATAGGGAGGATGGGGGTTAAGATTTTATCTTGGAATGTTAGGGGCCTCAACTCCCCTAACAAAAGACACAGGTTTTGGAAATACATCGGAGATCAGGGACCATTAGTTGTGGCAATTCAGGAATCCCATATAAAGCGGGAAGAAGAAAGTAGACTTAAGCACAAACACTATCCCCAGATCTATCAAGCCACCAATATCAAAAAGCAGAATGGGGTCGCCCTGATATTCCATTCCTCCGCGCACTTTGTTCACGAGACCACACAGAAGGACAAGGAGGGTAGATTTATCATGGTCAAGGGGTCACTGATGGGCAGACCTTGCACAATTGCTTCTATCTATGCTCCTAACACTGGGCAAACTGACTTTCTCTCCTTCTTGGATTCCTTACTGGGCTTTGCAGTGGGGGACCTCATCATCATGGGGGACTTTAACCTCGTCTGGGATCCCCTTCTCGATTCCACCCATACGCAGAGATACGGAGGGGGTACATTCCCCACACCACTTAAACAAACAATGCAACAACTGGTGCTGATAGACATCTGGCACCACCTTAACCCGACTAAGAAGGACTTCTCCTTCTTTTCTCATGTTCACAAATCATATTCCCGCATTGACCACATTTTTATCAGCCAATCGCTCACTCATGCAGTCTCGTCCTCTCTCATTCTCCCTATCACTATCTCTGACCATGCCCCTCTGACCTGTCTTTTAAACTGGCCAGCCCCACGTTCTAAACTCATGAGATGGTACTTCCCTGAGTTTTTATGTAGAGATCGCCTTCACCAGGATGACCTTAGCAAGGCGATCAGAAACATTTTCCTACTCAATGACCCGACCGATACGGCTCTAGCGAATAATTGGGACGCATTTAAGCGCATGTTAGGGGTCACTGTATTTCCCATGCCTCCTCCCTCAAGAGACTTCAAACTCAAGAACGGATAGAACTGGAGCGGGAGTTGGTAGCAGCAGAGGGGCAACATAAGACCACTCCCTCAGCCCCCTCGCTGAGGAAAGTTACAGCCATCAAAGGGAAACTTAACGCAATATACACAAATAGGGCGGAGAAAACAATCCTGAGACTCCAGGGCAGAGGTTACAAAGGGAAAGATAAGGTGGGCACCCTCTTAGGCAAGAAACTGCGGGTCAAACAAGAGAAAGAATACGTGAAACAAATCTTAGACGACTATGGCACGACCCACACCAACGAGGAAGCGAAAGCGCAGGCCTTTCATGACTTTTATCAAAAATTGTGTCGAGCTTACACCTATAGCGAATCCAGGCAATCACAATACTTAGCGCCCCTTGACCTACCCCAGCTCCCTGACTCCGCCAATGAGAATCTGGGAGGGAATATCACCCTGGAGGAGGTACAGGCAGCAATCGACTCCTTGAAATGCCACAAAGCACCAGGGCCTGATGGCTTTACCGCCCAATTCTATTGTACCTTTGCAGCGGACTTGGGCCCTCACCTAACCACCCTCTTTAATGATAGTGCAACCCGACAGGCAGTAACACCATCCATGGGCGAAGCCCTAATTTCTATCATCCCGAAACCCGGGAAGGACCCCCAGCACTGTTCATCATATCGCCCCATCGCCCTGCTTAACCTTGACGCCAAATTATACTCCAAAATTCTAGCTACCCGACTTGAGAGATACCTTCCTGACCTTATTCATCCCGACCAGTCCGGGTTTATCAAGGGGCGGCAGACACATGACAATCTTAGACGCATTTTTCACCT
Source organism: Calotriton arnoldi (assembly GCA_963921515.1). Lineage (NCBI taxonomy): Eukaryota > Metazoa > Chordata > Amphibia > Caudata > Salamandridae > Calotriton > Calotriton arnoldi. The sequence goes on along the minus strand of CAWUFW010005263.1, from coordinate 1,101,334 downwards.
CATTGATAAGTCCCAAAAGAAGCAGATTCCTGCCGCACTACTATCGCTCGACGCGGAGAAAGCTTTTGATCGCGTTGATTCGAACTTCCTGGAGCTTTCTCTGCGCCAATTCAGTTTCTGTGACGTCTTCATTGGAATGATCCGTGCCAACTTTAGTGCCCTTAGGTCTTGCGTGGTGGTCAATGGAATAGCCTCGAACTTTTTTAACTTGGCGAGAGGGACCAGACAAGGGTGCCCACTATCCCCGCTCCTCTTCGCCCTGAGTATCGAACCCTTGGCATCCCGGGTCCGCGCTAATCAGACAATTACTGTGATCCGCTTTGGGACAGATGACCATAAGATAGCTTTATTTGCGGACGACATCCTCTTACCAGTTACTAACCCGACCGCTTCCCTCCCTGCCATTAATCAGGAACTGGAACAATTTGAAGCGGTGTCCGGCTTCAAAGTTAATCTATCTAAATCATTCATCCTAAATCTTACCCTGCCCCAAGACACGCAAAAGAGCCTGGAGGAGACATCCTCCTTTTAATGGGCGCGCAGGGCCATTACATATCTGGGGATCCAAATTACTCCCAAACTCACTGACCTCTACAAGGCCAACTTCCCACCCCTTTTAAAACGCTTAAGAACTGACTGCAAAAAATGGAGCACAGAGCCTACATATCATGGATTGGCAGAATCAACGCAGTTAAAATGAACGTACTGCCACGTCTCCCCTACCTTTTCCAGGGCCTCCCCATCCAACCTGACAAGGCACTCTTCCCTGAATTAAAAACCATATTGCTCAAATTCATTTGGCAAGGAAAGCGTGCACGACTCTCCTATCATTTATTAACAAGACCACGTTTGAAGGGAGGCCTAGCCCTACCAGACTTCCTTACCTACTATAGAGCGGCCCCACTAAGGGTACTATGCGAATGGTCACTGCGAGCATCTGACAAGCAATGGCTCCATATTGACAGACAGGTGACGGGTAAGACGATTTGGGATTTGCCATGGCGCCACAAAGCAGACAGGCCTCTCAACGCTTACCTAAGTGTACCTACTTCCACCACCCTTCAAATATGGGACGCAGTAACTAAAACTTTGCCACTGACTACATTCCCGTCCCCCTATACCCCCATACACTTCTCCCAGGATTTCCCGCCAGCTCTCCAAAAGGGGCCTTTTGACTTATGGTACGAAGGGGGATGCCTCATGATCTCGGACCTCTTTCAGGGCATTAAGATACGCTCCTTCCACGACTGCATGAACCACTTCCATCTTCCACCCACTGAACGATTCCATTACACTCAACTAATTCACTGGGTTCAACAGCCACAGATTCGTCAAGATGCCACTAGGGAATACCTTCCAATCGAGAAATTTGTGCAGACGGGTACCACGGGCAAAGGATGTATTTCCTTTCTATGTAATCTCCTACTTGCATTGTCACCACACCGCACCCAACACCATAGGGTGTTTTGGGGAGAGATGCTACAGACACCGCCCTCGGATAAGCAATGGGAAACCCTGTACAGAGACATAGCAAAATTTAATAGATCCATGCACCTCAGGGAAGCCCACTACAAGACGCTTTATGATTGGTATCTTCACCCCCATAAACTGCACACTATTTTTCCAGGCACTTCTGACCGCTGTTGGCGAGGGTGTGGTCTGTTGGGAGATTTTAAACACATCTGGTGGGACTGCCCGGTCATTAAAACCTTTTGGAAGGAAATTCTTTCCCAAATTAAAATTATACTAGGCTACCCTGTGGGGGACAACATAGAACAAGTGCTGCTGGGTCTGCGCGATCCCCTGCTCAAATATCAAACACATGCGGATAGGTCTATTCTATGGCTCTGCATGGGAGCCGCGAAGAAGGCCATAGCGGGGACACGGAAGAAGCCTGAGGCCCTCTCGCTCTCCCAATGGCATTCTCGATTGTGGAAGGCCTTAGCAATGGAGCAACTAACGGCTATAGCCGAAGAGTCACGAAAGGGATTTGATTACATTTGGACCCCCCTGGTTAGTTATCTTTCGGAAGGGCTCCCCCTATTCGCCTGTAGTCCTAGGTTGAGAGCTCTCCATCTCTTCCTGATCTAGGCCTCCTCTATCCATCCACCAAACTGCAATACCACTGTGGCGGCCCTGGCGGAGATAGCATCCTGCGCTGGTCGTGGGGTGCTCCCGTCTTAGCCTGGCCTCCTCCCCCCTCTACAGCCAGCAACACTGCCTCATTAACTTCCCTGGGTACCACCGTAGTTTGAATGTTTTCCCTTCTTTATCTTCTTCCTTAGTCACCTTTCTTTCTTTATCCTTTGTACTCTGCTTTTTTCTTAGATTTATGTTACATGCTCTGAAGCAATCTAGACATTGTTGACAGAACGCTTCCAAGATGGTTTTACTAGATGCTAGTTACACATCGCACGATGACGTTTACCTAAGTAGGCGCTACACGGAACATTTGGCCTAGTAGCTCCGGCGAGATACTGGGTGTATTTTTCTATTCTTTGTTATGCTACATCGCCTTCCGAGACAACATGTCGAGGGGCATACCTGCCCAAGTCATTAGAAAATGTGCTTTCTATGTTAGCTACCTGAAGAACGGTATCTATGCCCGCTGATCGACACGAAACGCATGGTATGATGTATTTGTTATGCATTGTTTGTATTTTGTGACAAATGTTTCAATAAATACATTTTGACAAAAAAAAATAGAAAAAACATATTATAATGTTAAATACACATCACAAATACCTACAAATATTATATTAAATAAAATAAAAAAATAATTTTCAAGCAAAGAAATATTTTTATTTAGAAATTATTTATTAACAAAAACATTAATTATTACATAAATTTAGTCTATTTACTTCCTGCCCTATAACACCACCTATGTTCCCTCTAAGCTGCGTGCCTGGGAGGCCGTGCACAGTGCCATTTTCAAGAGTGAAGGGGGCCTTAAGGAGCGCGCAAAACAAAGAAATCTCCTGCTGACAGGAGAAGCGTTCTCGATGGCTTGCTAATGAGCGTAGAGTAAGTGCGATATTTTTCTTCCTGAAAGTGCGACTCCCCCGCCCCACTATTGCCATTCTCAGAAGAAAACAAAGTAACAAACCGTTTTTGAAACGGCAATAGCAGACAAGATTTACACACTTTGCAAGAATGTTTGTGCGGGTACTACAATTTTTATAATAAAAGCAAAAACTTTTATTTGCATGCTTGTATTTAAAAGATGTTGCTACTGCAAAAGCCTCAGCTGTTCCAAGAAAATAGTGTCATGTTCAACCTTTAATTAGGGAGGTAGAGAAATGCCGAGCTGGAAAAAAATTAGACCGGTTGAAAGTTACTGACATACAATAATCTGCATCTCAGACATGCTGTTCTCCACCTCTAGGAAGGATATTTCCCTACTTACATTTTTAAGGTAAATTAAATAAACCAACTCTGTTGAAAAGGTTTCCATATTACATTATTCCCTGTGTGCACATTTGAAAGCTGCTTTCCTGTTCTTTTACACACGTGTGATTTCTCCAAATTGCTCTTAATAAGACAGTTCCTGTCTGGGACTGGCAGGCGTGCAGCAGAGGTTACTACAAGCAGTTCGTGAAAACAAATCACATAAAACAAATACTTAAAAGACAGTTAGCAATTCCATGATTGCTGAAGGGGAGCAGAGGTAAATCTAAGCTGTAGTTAAAAAGACCCCCTAAGGAAAATGAAGTGACCAGATTATGTGTACCACTGAGATGGGTAATAAGCATTTGTAATATAGCACCAACAAACCCTTGGATAAACATGTATTTCACAAATACATGTATGATTCCCTATCTGGTACACATTTTCTCCCAAACATTGGCATGCAGTCTGATATGCTTTGAACCTGCATTCTCTCCATTCCTTCTTCCCACAAGTTTCTTTGCTTCTCCCACTTCATGGAGGATACCATGCTTGATGCAGACAGCACCGCGTTATATTTCAGAGCGCCTGGGTTACAGAGTGACGTTGGTCTAGGAATGGGATTCTGCACTGGACTAAACTGACGATGCTGAAGGAGTGGTGGGTCCACTCTGCACAAGTCATGCTGCAAAGGGGGCAGAATTCCAATTATATCAGAAGTCAAAAAATGAGAAGAGGATGGGCTAGATTCAACTTGGCAAATTCAGAGGGTTGCTGGAAAGGAGGTCCTAGAAGGAGTCCTAAATTGCTTTATACCAAAACGAATGATAGCCACGTGTGCAGTACTACTCCGAGAAGCCACATTAGTAATTCAAAATACCTATTTCTTTACAGTACAATGTAGAAAAACATACATTTTTAAAAGACAAGGAACACCAGTGTTGATTACATGAGTGGGCAGTCCAGCTAATTGACACACGTTTTACCTTTGTATATGTTTCAGTGGAAATGATAGTGGGGTGCTAAGCCCACAGAGAGGATCTGAGGCTTACTGCCTAGCCTGCTCTCTCCAAATTCATTTAAGCCAACTTTTGGGCAGTGCTTGAATTGAAATCACATAGGCATTACAATTTCATGTTATCTCTTTCTATCTCTCATCAGATCAGATCAGGCAGTTTTTAATCTGATGGGACTACATGTGTAACCCCCAAGAGACCCTCAGCTTTCGGTGCAGCACATGGTGAAGAAGCCTACCACTGGTGAGGCACAACCCATACAACATGCTGGAGCAGCTAGGAATTCATCAGAATCTGAAAAACACACCTTTAATCTACTCTGAAAAGGGCTTCAAAGTTATCATAATGTAACAATTTGCGCTTTACAAACTACACAAACAAATAAAAGCAAAAATAAGCACATGCTCCACATATTTACTCAATATTGTGCTGTGCACTGCTAATTAATTGTTGTGGGGTAGTTCTTAAACTGCTGAGCTAGGAAGACACTTTTTTTCTGCACAGCAGTCTCTCTCAATAAATACTGTTTCAATCCAGTTATTTTTCTGTCAACTGCTGTCTTTCCTGGTCACCAACTCTGAGCAGCATTTTCTTCTTTGCACAGATGTGTCCCATGGTTACAGCTATATCAGATCTTGTTCCCTCTCTCTCACTGCTACTTCCCTGGCACTGTTTCTTTTGTTGTGGTCTCATTCTCTTTGTGCAACAGTCTCTCTCAATTAAGGCTCTCTTATCTTTAGTTGCCCCATCACTGCAGTCTACTTTGACAGTTATACACCCTGGGCAGGCTCTTTTCTTCTCTGCACAGCTCTCTAGGCCCCAATTGCTTCTTTTACCGGTGTCCAACCAGGGAATCCTCCTCCATGCACAGTCTCTTTTTTTGTAATGTTATCTTCACATAGTTTGCTAGGTTTGTTTCTAATTACCTGCTTGCCTCACTGATGTTGTCCTCATTACTGCCTATAATATAAAAGATGCTCTATACTTTCATTCACTTAGAAGGATTGTATTTTGTCTCTTATTTGCAAATCTCCTTCATCCATCTAAGTCTAACATGGATGGGGAAAGGGGTGAGATTGAATTCTCCTTGGCAGCTCTCCTCCTACTCCTACAGGTTGGGCTTTGGAGGAGCTATTCTGTGTCTAGTCCTCCCCAATGTCCCTGACTTGGTGCATGGTGAGTTGTATGCCTCTGTTAGTATAGGGATATGGGTATGTTTGTATTAGTGTAGGGTGACAGTTGTTCCTTTGCACAACTGAGCAGTGTGCATGTTGAGGGCAAGATGAGCAGTGTACCAGTTTGAGTGTAGGGTGAGTAATGCAACTTTGTGAATTTACAGTGAGTGCAGGGTTAGTGATGTGTATAGAACATGCTGGAAGGAGTGAGAGTCATCAGAAGGCACAGTGAAGTGATTGGATAAGTGCACGGTGAACTGTGTGAATGTAGGGTCAGCAGTGTGCCTGTGTGAGAATGAGGAAGTGTTCAGTCTGTGCAGGGCGAGCAAAGCGTATTTTGAGTTCAGGTTGAATAGTGTGTATTGTGAGTGCAGTGTTGGGGTGTGGCTTTATGACTATACAATGAGTGGTTTGCTTGAATGAGTGCAGTGTGAGTTATGTGAGGGCAGAGTGAGTGATGTGCATAGGGAGATCAAGGTGAAAGGATTGCTTGCAGAGTGTAGACTGAGTGGTGTGTCTGTGTGAATGTATTGTGACTCGTGTCTGTGTGAGTGTGAAATAAGCAGTATGTCAGAGTGTGTACAGTGAATAATGTGCTTGAATGCAGAATTTATGTGTGTTTATGAGTGCATCTGAATATGAGGTAAGCAAAGTGCCTGAATGTATTGTGAGCAATGTGTCTGTGTGAGTGCAGGGTGAGTATGTGCCTGAGTGCAAGTTTTTAGCTGTATTGTTGAGTGCAGGATGAGGGGTATACTTGTGTAAGTGCAGGGTGCACACATTGCCAATCCTCTTTAGACAATTTAGCAGGAAAATGTGCTTTCAGGGAACTCTTTAACTTTTCAATGTTTGAGGAGGTGTCCTTTCTAATCTCACTAGAAAGTAGTATCATTTTTGCTAATATCACTCAGTTGTGCACACAAACTAGAAATGTGTGCACACAAACAGGTCACTGCCGCACAGAGACAAAAATAATTCGAGGGAACACTGAACACCACACAACTCACAACCCACATCGAAAATAAAAAAATGTATTTGCATAATTACATAATTAATTTTCAATTAAACAAATATTTTTATTTAAAAAACGAATTAAAACACATAAAATGTAATTAACTTCCCAACCTTTACACCTATACCCCCACAACCCACACCTAAACTGTAAAAATGAATTACACAATTTAAAAACAAATTCAATTAAATAACTAATAGTATTTAACAACTAATTATAAATAGGGCTCCCGGTTTTCCGTTTTTACGGATTTTTACATATAAATACAGACGGAAATCTATATTTCCTTTGTCTGTATTTATATTTAGAAATGGCAAAATACTGGAAAATGCTGCCGTGCTCGAATCCAGAGTTCTCGCCACGCCCCTTCCTGCTGCTGGAAATACCTTCCCGGGCACACACACAGCCGCACCCGAGTACTTCACAGGTCTTTTGAAAGACCATTTACTTGTTAACGAGGCTTTATTGTTCTTTCACCCCATGCCGTAGCCTCCCCCAACGCTCCTCCTGACTCCTCCTGTCCCAGGCCCCATACAGTGCACGTTTTAAGCACTTCAATTCACAGTGCTGCAGCAGGAGCCCGAGTAAAGGCCTCGATGTGCATGGCATACAACAGCCCCGCTGGAGATGGAACACCGTCTACAGCAGAGGAGCCAATATTCTGTTTGGTCAGCCTGACTCATTCATTGCGCAGCGCGGGCAGACCCTGTCCCCACATTACACGCTGTCTGCTCTAAACACCAATAATTCAGTGTCAGAGGAATGCTATTAATATTCAACAGGCCCCAGCCTGTCTAAGTGTAACCTCCCTATGATCTCACCCGAGGCGCCCACGTTTATAAATAAAGCAGGGTAAAGGGGTCTCCTGTCCACAGTGCTTGTTGTCAGTGCAGCGAGGGCGGCATTCCCTGCTTTGCGTGTGCTAAGGCCACACTCACGTCCAACCTATGCCAAAAATACCACATGCCAAGAAGGAGCAGTCCTGAAACCGGAAAAGGACAACATCCGGAAGGTTGGCACTGATGCAGTCACTCCCCTAAGCAGGGAGTAAGTAACCATCGAGAGGCCCCTAGCAGCCTCCACTCTTCACCTATGCCCGTGAGCATTAATCTGAATCTCTTGTACAGCGCCCACTACAAACTGATGCATATCTAGGCACTTGTTGAATGCTAGTATTCCCAAGTAATGCCAGCGCCTCTCACTTCACTGACACTTTACATGAGTGCTATATTCTTCTATCGACCCTCGGGTGCCACCTTGTAAAACTGCCCACCTGCGTCAGCTTCTCACAATACCCAGCACTGCCATCTGATCAGCCAGCTTTTCGGACTTTAGCCTTGTGCCTGCTTCTGTCACGCCCCACAGCTGAGACCCAAACTCACTGTGAAAGGGGTGTTCAGAATGCACGCCCAGGCGCCCCATTGGTTCGCATTTGGTACGTACTTTCTGTGTGAAAACCATAGACATTTGAAGGCAGATTTCTAGCTGGCTTTAGATGGAAATACAGAAGCGCTGGCACATGTTTGCTCCTGATAAGTGCTTGTACTCTATCCTAAAGTGTTTTCATAGCAAAACTGAAAAGCACAGGTACTCTCCTTTTCAAATGACTCAGTACCGGACCATTTAAAGCACTGCTAAAGCCACAACAAATCGCTAGTTTAAGTGAGCGCATGTGTGCATTGTCAATTTAAATAAATGTGGAAAAATACTAACTGTAGCATCGTCTTTTACTTGTGGCAAAAATAAATGTGGATAAATACAGAAAAAATGCCCAAAAAAGAAATATGGATAAATACAGACGGAAATGGCAAAAAAATAAATACCATAAAACCGGGAGCCCTAATTATAAAGTAAGTAAAATTAATGTACTCCCCACCCTTCACCCCTATAAACCCAAAGCCCATACACAAAAAGAATAATTAAACAATTACCCTAATTAATTATCAATTAATTAATATTAATTACCAACTAATTATTAATTAATTAAAATAAATTACTTCCACCCTTTACCCCTATAAACCCCACAACCTGCACCTAAAATTAATTACACAATTACCATAATTATTTTTCAATTAATTGATTAATATTAGTTAACAACTAATTATTAATTAATTAAAAATAAATTACTTCCCACCCTTTACCCCTATAAACCCCACAACTCGCACCAAAAATTTACCCCAAAAAATTAAAAACACGATTAACATTATAAAGTCTCAATTAAATAAATATCAATAAATAAAAAATATTTATTAATTTATTATAATTAAATTACTTCCCACCCTTTACCCCTATAAACCTACAACCCGCTACGGAACTAAAAAACGCAAAATGTAATTAAAATAAAATGAATAACTACTAAAAGGTTAACACACATTAAAAAACATAAACAATACTTATACAAAAAAAAGACATCACATACATTTAAAATTTATATACTAAATTACATAATACTAATAAAAAATCGATATTTCTTAACTTAAAGTCGATATTCTTCACCACAATATTCTTGCTGTCGATATTTCTGTGTCACGATATTTGAAACTCGATTTTAGTGTAAGTCGACATTTCCAACTCGATATTTTGATTGAATACCACCCAGGTGGTAGTGCCACTCAGTCCGCTGCGTTTGTGTATTAGGTTCTGTCGCTTGTTTATGGTGGGATACTCCTCCGTTGCTGGGTGCAGGACGAGTGCTATGTTCTTATTCGACTTTACAGAATGTGCGCAATGGCTATGGGCATGGTAACCCCTCCCGGAATGTGTGCACTCTGACCTCCTTACTTTGTTTCAGTGCTGCCGCCAGGAGCGAGGGCAGCCGTAGGATCTCATAGGCGGCCAGTAGGAGCCATTCAGTATCTCACAGAGACGTGGAGGGTTGCCACCATTTTGTCCCTCATTAGTTCTATGCGCTCGTCCGCCAGATCTTCATAAATTCTTGGCAGCTCAGGACCCCGGTAGAGGCAGGGGGTCCATAGCCATCTTCATTCACTAGGGACTGGTGATAAGGGTAAGAGTATTGCTTGATTGTAGCCGAGTACTTCTCTGTTGCGCGGCCTGGAGCTAGCACTATGCGCCAGGTACTTGATACTGGTTACTGGTTTCTGCAGTTACGGGGCTCAAATAATGGCGCAGATCAGCCAGTCGTAATCATATGTTGAAATCTGGTGACAGGGTGTAAATATCGTCCTTTGCGGGAAAAGGGTTTTAGGGCAATGTACTCTACAGCGTCTGCCCTCCTCCTATCGGAGGAAACACTGAGACAGAACGCAGACATGGGCCATACCTCTGCCCTGATATTACTCAACCTGAGCGCAGCCTTCGACAAGGTGGCGCATGACATATTGATCCAAAGGCTTCAGGATTTTGGAATCAGAGGTAAGGCCCTGGAATGGTTTAGTTACTTCTTGCGGGGTCGATCATTCCAAGTTACACTTAAATCTTGTGTTTCCGACCTGTTCAACTCCACTAAAGAACTCTATGTTGAGCCCTACTCTGTTTAATCTGTATATGAAACCCCTGGCAGATATCATTAAAAGTCATAATGTTCAAGTGGTGTCGTATGCCGACGACACTCAATTAGTAGTGAATCTGTCCGATTCCACTGCCTTCTCGGCCGATCGGTTTAAAGCCTGCTTATCGGATGTAGTCTCTCGGATGACTAACAAATGTCTAAAATTAAATGCCAACAAAACAGAGATTCTGCTGGTTGGCAGAACTCCCTCAATATGGACATCAGCTTGGTGGCCAGTATCTCAGGGGGAACCCCCAGCCCCTAAACAAAAGGTCAAGAATCTGGGACTAGTTTTCGATTCAAAACCCTCCTTTGAAGACCAAATCAGGAAAACAGCCGGAAAATGTTTTGGCACCCTAAAGACACTGAGGAAAATCCTTGATCTAATTCCTACCAAATCTTGAAAAACCATAGTCCACGCACTCATTACTTCCCAACTAGACTATGGGAATGTTCCTTACCTGGGTGCTTCTAAAGGGAATCTCAGATTGCTGCAATGAGTTCAAAATGCGGCAGCCAGATTGATTCTAAATCTTCCCAAAATATCCTCAGCATCTGGCGCCCTAGACCAGCTACACTGGCTTCCAGTGTCTAAAAGAATCGGCTTTAAAGCTCTATGCATATGCCGTTGCATACTAAATAAACAAGGCCCCAGCTATCTTCACTCATTGGTCAAAACTTATGTACCTAACCGGAACCTCAGATGTTCTAATGCGAATCTGGCAACTATTCCCAAGATCAGGAAAGCGAGAACGGGAGCAAAATCTTTTGCCTACATAGCGGCTAAATTATGGAATTCTCCTCCCAGGGTCCTCAGAGATTTCCCCTCTGAAATTGATTTTAAGAAGAAACTGAAAACATGGCTGTTTAGCAACTATATTCAATTTAATTAGTCTTGATATCTTTTTCCCCATGCTTCTCTCTCCTTGAATCTGATCTCTGGTCCAGCGTGGGAACACACAGTTAAGGTGTAACCAAGCACTATACAAATGATCTTATTATTATTAGTAGTATTACACCTTTGCAGGGATTAGTACTAGCGTTATACGCTTACATGTCACAGTTTGTGAGCAATAGCTACAGACACGGGGGTCCCTCCAGGAGAGTAAGTCTATGGTGCGGAGGCCAGCACCCTCATCTCCTTACTGTATTTGAAATCGCTGCCGGGTGGGGTGAAAGCTGTCAGCTCATGGTAGGAGCTTATTCAGCACCACACGGAGTCGTGGAAGGCTGCAGCCATCTTGTCTCACATCGGCTCCGTGCACTCATCTGCGAGATAGACATGCAATCTTGGAAAATCTATTCTGCATGTGTTTATGTTGAGGTGAGACGTTGCAGGCTCAGTTAGAGTGATCCATTTCCCTTAGGATGTAGACTGGGTGTGGAGCAGTCAACCTAAGCGGCCATCTTGCTCGGGCTTTTGCTAGGGGTCTACTTGCTCAATATCACTCTACTATTGAACATAATCAATACCACCCTCCTGCAACTGTGGCCAATTGAAGTCTCACTGAGCAAAGTAACTGACGGAAAGGTGGGGTCCACAATCCTTACACAAACTACACCGACTCTCATCACTCACACTTAGGTGCATGATACATATTACTGCATAAGAGAGGTTAACCACCTTACCAAACAAAAGCCTTGCACAACGAATTATCAGCCCTATACCCATCTTAGTCACAACAAGGTCCCATTATTAACCAACACACAAAATGACGTTTTTTATACTATGACCTATGCCCAAAAGAATGCTTATATTCCCATTTCCTTGTTCATAACCGACTGTCTAACATACTGTGTTGCAGGGCTGTGTAGCTATCCAGATGATTTGAGATTGGGCTGCTCATGGCCCAAAAATCCTTATTACATGAAGGGTGGGGAAAGAGCAACACAAACGGACTTAACCGCCCTGTTAAACATAGAGTGGTGGCGGACTATTGCAACAAACTCAAAGGTGACCTTGGCCTCCTACAGGAGACCCGCCTTCAGTCTACACATGACGCTAAATTCTATAGTTCTTGGGTCGCAGACATTGGGCGCTCCCCTGCCCAGCAAAATAAGAACAGGGTTGTCACGCTGATAGCGAAAAAGGCTGACATCTCAGTAATATCTTACACCCATGACAAGGAGGGAAGATTACTTATCTCTAAAGTAAAGAAAAGGGAACTAGAATTCTTTATAATTAGGGCTCCCGGTTATATGGTATTTATTTTTTTCACATTTCCGTCTGTATTTATCCATATTTATTTTTTGTCAACTTTATCTGTATTTATACATATTTATTATGGGTTTTGTGAAAAAAATAAGGCTGAAACTGGTATATTTCCACATTTATTTAACCAATAAATATGCAGTCATGCTTGAATGCCTGGCAGGTTTCTGGGATATGAACACCCACAGAAGATAAATCAATGCACGTATATGAAAATATGCACATTTCAATATCAGTCTTGTGTATATCTACTGCTGTTCAAGCCTCTTTACTAAAATTCCTTTTTTTTAACCCCCTTACCTATCGATCCACACAGTTATTGGCCTGGCAGTCATGGCAAAGTGTATTTAGAATCACTCAAAAAGCACCCAATTTCCATTTTTATCCACATTTAAAAATAAATACAGACAAGAAAATAAATGGTTTTCTGTCTGTATTTATCTGTAAAAATCAGTAAAAATGGAAAACAGGAAACCTTATTTATAATTAACATATACGCCCAAAATGATAATGCCGTTACTTTCGGGAAAGACATAGATAAATAACTCACTGAACTCCCAGATAACTTGGTTGTGATTCTAGGTGGAGACTTCAACCTCCCAATGGACGGGAACCTAAACAGGATTTCAGCACATAAATTTGTAGAGACTAAATCACACAAACAGATGAAGCTCTGGTGCCACAACAATAATTTAGTAGATATATGGTAACTTCATAACCCCACAGGATCCGACTGTACCTTCTATTCTGCCCCTCATCACTCATTCTCAAGGATCGATCATATTCTAGTGAGCAAATCCCTTCTTCAACTTACACACTCCCCAAAAATTGAACTGATAGTGGCCTCCTATCACACTTGTGTGTCCACTCAATTGTCCCTCAATGAACCAACACCCCCCTCCTAGACAATGGCGGTTAAATGACGAATTACTAGAGGATCCTAATTCTAAAATAGAAATCACACATGCCATCAACCTTTTCCTGAAAGAAAACCCACCCAATGCCACATCACCCTTTATAAGATGGGATGCCCTCAACGCCACCCTGATGGGATGCCCTCAAAGCCACCCTAAGAGGTACACTGATCAACCTCATGTCTGCAAAAAACAAAGAGGTATCCAGTCATATCCAGGAACTGGAGACAGAATTATACACCTTAAATTCACAGCTCAGACAAATCAAAGGCTTGGCAATCCTAAATAAATTCCGATCTGCCAGTGTGAATATAATCAAATTCTCAGCAAGAGGGCGCGAAAATGGGTTGCCATAATGAACGCGGGTAAACTCTGTAATAGCAATAAAGCAGGAAATCCCTGCTCAACTATCTAAAATATACCAAAAATAAGAGTCTCATTGCCGCAATCCAAAATTCCAATGGTGTGATTACTTTGTCAACCCAAGATATCCTAGACACTTTCCAAACCTTCTACGTCAATCTATACAACTCCAATACTACCGCCTCACCCAAGGGAATTAATGAATACCTACAAACCTGTCACCTACCTAACTTATCAGAATAGGACTCGCTAGCTATAAACAAACTAATCTCCATAGAGGAAATCAGTACTGCAATACAAACTCTTAAGTCTGGGAAAGCACCAGTCCCAGACGGCTAGTCAGGAAAATTTTATAAAACCTTTTGCTGCAAGATTTCGGAACCACTTAATGTGGTTTTCGAACAGTTCACTTTCTCAGGGTGCATCACCGGTTCAGCAACTGAAGCCACAATCGTGGTAATCCCAAAAGAGCGAAAGGATCCATTGAAAATCAAAAATTATAGACCGATTTCACTCATAAATATCGATTGCAAGATTTGTGCTAAGATCATTGCACGACGATTGGAATCAGTCATTCAAAATTTGATTGCAAACTCCCAGACGGGTTTCCTCAAAAGGAGACTGGCCGCAGATATTAACAGGACTTTCTGCCATGTCCTGGAAAAGGCCAAGCTCGTCCAGTCTCCATCCACAGACCTCGCACTAGATGCAGAGAAGGCTTTTGACAAAGTCTCCTAGCCCTTCCTGCAAGCTGTTCTTCATAAATATTGTCTTGGAGATGATCTCATTCGCATGATTATGGCCCTCTACTCCAATCAGAAAGCACGTGTTAAGGTGAATGGTCACCTCTTGCAACCCTTAACCATCAACCAAGGCACTTGCCAGGGTTATCCTCTTTCTCCCCTTCTCTTCCTGTTAGTCATTGAACCACTAATCTCAGCATTCAGGATAATCAAGGCATTTTCGGAATCAACTTTGACTCCGGTAGACAAGTAGTGGCAGCGTACAAGGTTGACGTCCTCTTGCTCACCGAAGATGCCTCACCAATCATCAGGCAAGAGATACTCCTCTGTAGTAGGATACTCCCTAAACAAAGACAAAACTGAGGTGTTCCCCCTAAACGTTCACTGCTCTTCAGACGTTATGGGAGACCTCGGACTACATTGGCAGCCGAAAGCCATCAAATACCTTGGAGTGTGGTTCAGAGCTGACCTGAAACAATCTGTTGAAATCAATGAACAGAAAACTATTACAAAAATCAAAGAACTCCTCAGTTCCTGGTACCCGAAGAACATCACTTGGTGGGGGCGCATGGACATCATCAAGATGATGATCGCTCCTCTGATTAACTTCATCACAAGCATGCTGCCGGTTAACCTCGCTCCATCCTTCTTAAAAACAATAGACAGAACCATCTCAGACTGCTTGTGGAAAGATAAAAAACCGAGAATTTCCACGAAAACGCTGAAGATGAATAAACTTTTTGGTGGTATCAATCTTCCAGATTACCCCCAGTACTAAAAAGAATTTCTGATATCACAGGGCTCCTGGCGGCTAAGCTAACGAGGTTGCGGTTCCCCCTAGGGCTCCACATAGAATCTGACCTACTCTATCACAAGCCACTCTCCTCCTCCCTCACAATCCACAACTTATCAAAACTCCCTGTTCCATACTCCAAATATATCATAATCGATATTGAGGCCTTTCTTCTGCTACTTGATAGATGTCTAGAACACCGCACATACAGCTCCAGTATTGCCTCTTTATGGCCTAATCGGGCAATCAAATTAGAGGGCAAAACATTATACTGCGAGCCATGGGAAAAGAAAGGCATTAATGCGATAGATGACCTAGGTTCGTACACAAACCCCACCCCATTTTCATTCTTGCAGCAGAGCTTCGATCTACCAAACTTAGACTTTAACACATTTCTGTAATTGAAAGCCATATTCAGTAGGTTGAGGTCCCCACATACATGAACCAGTCCTCCCCAGTCTTCTGACAAAACTCAAAAGAGAGCGTCCCACCGCCTCAAATGTATACAAGCTCCTGGATTCATCCAATACCTCCACTTTGCGACTCTTTGCTCGGAATTGGGGCACGCACTTACAATCTAGATGCACTCCAGACTTCACTGACAAGAGATGGAGTAACATTTGCAAATCCCCCTTTACCAGGAAAATCACACCAGCACTTGCACAATCCAGATTCTGGTCAATTCATAACACCTACTGGACTCCTTCCAGATTGCACAAAATGGGTCTCAGAGACTCGGATCTTTGTTGGAGGTGTGAGGAAGGCATAGGTGACCAACAACACATGTTTTTCAATTGCAAAATGGCTCACCCATTGTGTTTGAGAATACAGATGCTGCTACAGAAGATCTCAGGATTAAACATAGAAATTAATTTCTTAACGACAGTTCTGGGCTTCCACGCGAATCCCCTCTCAGCTGACATTACTGGCAATATTGCATTACTAATGGACCTCCTCATAGCTCTAGGAACTAAATCCATACTCGTTGACTGGAAAATGACAACTCCGAGCTCCTTTGACAAATGGTGGACCTACTGTGCTCACTCCGGAATGCAGACAACATACTATATACCAGAATGCACAACTCTACTGGACCCAGGCAATTGTGGGATGCTTTAAACAAGTACCTTCAAGAAATCAAACCTCCCTGATCCGACTCCTCACATTAATCCTATGTTCAGGTTTGGCTGAGGGCTCTCCCACTTCCACTTGGGCATGTATATATGTATGTTGGTTCAACCGGGGTTGGGTGAGGGATAATCAAGTGGTACTTTACTCTCTATCCCCTCTAACCTCTTTCTATCTGTTTCACTCTTTCCATTCCCCCTTTATCTAGCTTTCCCGACTCTCTTCTCCTAGGAGCCGTCCATTGTGTCATGTTTCCACTCTGGTCTCAGAGTAGAACACAAAAGTACTTTCTATGGACCTTTGGACAAAGAACTCGCTACAACTCTCTGGTGTTCATGTTTAAGCCTACGGACCAACATTGTTGCTTTTTCCAAATGTATAACATTGAGAGTGCATGGCATATCACTGTTACTTTTTTTCTTTTCTTTTTGTTTTCTTCTCTGTGTGAATATAAAAACTGTTTGAACAAAAACAAAAAGAAAGGTGTAGCTGTGTCATGTTTTATATCTTTGGGACGGTAATGACAAATCCTCTTTACTGGTAAGACAGACAGGAGGAAGTAGAGAAAGCCCAGCTGGAGCTTGCTAAGTTAGAGCAGGAGCAGAAAGTTTCTTTGGCTGAGAAAAAGCAGGCCCTAGAAGAGAGGAGGCTGGCCATTGAGGAGAGGAAGATGGCTCATGAGTTAAGCCTCCGAGAGCTGGACATCAGAGCACTTCAGGTGTTCAGGTGGGGTCCAGCAGTAATGGTGGCAGCATACCTGCAGTGTGCACCAGTGAATCCAGAATTTGCATACCCAAACACCTGATAAATAGCAAGCTTACTGACCCCAGGAAGCTTGCTCAGGAGGCGGACATCTGGGTCAGCAGCAAAGTATTGAGAAAAGTACCTGGGAGTGACCCCAAGAAGGGTGGCTCAGGTTCCCCCAGCAGAGAGAGGGGTGGTCAAGAAAGACCCAGACAGGCCTCAGGGTAAGGGGGAAGGAAAGGGTTCCCATGTTCCATCTGAGAAGAAGGAGGGAGGTTCTGGTGGGCGGTGGCCTAGGGCACCCCAAATCCGAACGCACTACTTTGGATGTTCTCATCTAGGACACAAGCAGTAGCACTCTCTCTTTCCAAAGAAACCACACACTGGTTCGAACTCTACACGGGTGACCAATGTGGCCTATGGGGAAAGTAGTCCTCAGCGGCAGGTCATAGACCATGCCATGATCTCCCTAAGCTGGTAGATAGAATCTGAGGGTATGTTGGTGATCCCTGAGGGTGTGAGTCATCATTTCCACCAGGTGGCAGTGAATGGGGTCCCAATCACTGCTTTGAGGGATACTGGGGCTAGCGGGACAATGGTTGTGGAAGAGCTAATCTCCCCATAGCAGTTCACAAGCCAGGTGTGTAGAGTGATACCGGCCAATAGGCAGGACATTTCCCACCCTATAGCCCTTGTTTCCCTAGAGTGGGGTGGGGAGGTGACCCAGAGAAGAGTCACAGTTAGTCCCCCGATGTCCATTGACTGCATTCTGGGGAACGAGTTGCCTCCAGTGTCAAGAGAACTGGGAGAGGCAGCCGCCACAGGCAACCTGACAGTTCTGTTTTCTGGGGGTACAGTGGGTGCGGGTGTGTTTTCTCCATAGCTCAGACATTATTATCAACAAAGACCATGACCACAATGCCTCTTGACGTCTCTGGTCATCCCTAGATGAATACCTACAAAAGGCAAGAAACCCTTTATCCCTGACACTCTGAGTGTTTGTAAAGTGTACGTAAAACAATAAGAGAGAGGGAGGGTATTTAAAGGGGGTACTCCTAGTCCCCTGAAAGTTACCTGAAAAACAAATTGAAGGAGTATGCCCCAGAGAGCTTAAGGATGTTACGGGAAGCGTAGATGAAGAAAGGACAAAAGAAAATTTCTTTTGGTTTTAAAAGACCCCTCACTCACCAACCTAGTTGGTGAAGAAAGGACCACTAGGTTGGTGAGTGAGGGGTCTTTTAAAACCAAAAGAAATTTTCTTTGGTCCTTTCTTCATCTACGCTTCCCGTAACATCCTTAAGCTCTCTGGGGCATACTCCTTCAATTTGTTGTTTGTAAAGTGTGACAACCCTCTTGTACTCTTTCCTAGCTTGAAAACTTCGACCTGATATACCCAAACGCATTAAAACACCCTGGTGTTATAGAGATACCAGTATTCCACTTCCCTATCATATTTGACTAATTACCTTTTGCTCTTCTCTTTACTGTTAACACTTCTCTGTCTTTCCTCTACTTTCACTCAGCAGAGCTCATTCTAAAAGCGAGAAGCAAATTGTTACACTTATAATTGCTTAACCATTTCAGGTAATCAAAATGTGTAATGGACCTACTTAGTGAATGTGTGTTAATCTACTCAATTGCTTCTCCATGCTAAATATGTATATAATGCTCATGGTGCATTTTATACTTCACAAATTCTAAATAAAAGGATTTTGAACATAAAAAAAGAATTAGGCATGAATTTTACTAGGTGTAGCAAATCCTCTGCACACTGAGCACGGCTGTTCAGACCCCAGTGTATGTGCTCAGACCTCTAAAATATGGTGAAACTAGCTTACCTCTGACTGACATATTTAACTTACCTATACGTCCCTAGTATATGGTCGAAAATACACCCAGGGCCTGAAAATTAAATGCCACCTTGTTCTTAAGAAGGCAAGCTGTTCCTTTTCAATAGTGGTATGGGTGAAACTTTTTTCAGTCAGAGTGAATTAACACTCATGTGGCATAGCCATTTAGATGTATCCATGTTCTGTTCAATGGGATACGGTCTACTGGGATCTAGTGGGAATGAGATTTGTGAAATATGAATGTTGTCGAGCTACAGCATAATCTGACATTGCAGACTCAGAAAGAGACATATTTTGAAACTTGAAGGAAGGTCATTTAAGGGCGGTGGTTTTTAGTTTCTGGAATATAAATATCTAAGGACATGCAAAAGTTTGACAGTTTGTAGGAAATTCTGTTGCTGTAGTGGATAGAGGGCACTCCATGTGGAGAATGTGTGGTCAAATATAGGGATACAAATTCCATGAAGAGTGGTGAGGGGTGTTTATTTATGAGCATGGAACTTTTTCACCACGACAAGCATATTGCAAGCAATTTGTTTGTGCTACTATTGTGGAAGGGAAAGGGTGAATGGGAAACTAGGGTGGAATGTTTCCTCAATGGAATGAGTTGGTTGACATAATGTTATAGTGTCAATGGAGGAATAGATCTGGGAATAAAGGGCAACCACAGTGTCAGAGACATGGCCTATCATATCTACACATACCTAAAATATTTGTTCTGCCCCTTACAGTCTGTGGTTGACCTGGAGGGTAGTCCTGTTATGTCACACTGGTTCAATCCTAGGTATTAATGAGAAGACTGACACCAGAGGTTTGTAGTTTCATCTTCCTGGTGGTGCTCTTGGATGGAAGTTCCTTCTCTTTACAGCACCACTTAGGCTGTGCCACAGTGTAAGACTCCATGCATGTAGAGGTTGATTCAGGCACAACAAACAGAGGGAAAGTTTTGAAAAATTGAAAAGGCCAAATAGGGAGAATTTATCTTGAATTGGTCTTATGTTATGTATGTGGGGTGGTACTGTATGGCACTGCACAATCACAAGTCCAAATCCTCACCACTGAACACCAGTGTAAGAAATCGGGTTACTGGTTGAGGACGGTGAAGCCCTGCTCAAGCAGCAACCCCAATTCTTCTCCGGGTGAAGTCACAAACAAACCCTAAATTAACCTGTGCCAAACCCTTGGGTAGCTTGGCACAGAGCAGTCAGGCTTAACTCAGAGGCAATGTGTAAAGTATTTGTGCAACACTTCAAACAGTAACACAGTCAACACACAGCACAATAGGAGCCCACAACAGAGTCAGAAAAATGCAGTAGTTGTTTAAAAATAAAACAAGACCATAATTACAAAACTCCAATTTGGAGAGCAAGAGATATTGAATTTTAAAGTTTTTAGTGACAAATAGTGCCAAAAGGCGTAAAGCACCAACTTTGGATATGTAGTTGCACCGGAACAGGACAAAGTCACAAGTTCAGGCCTGCCGCAATTGAGTGCAGGCAATCTACAGGGACTCAGTTAGGTCCACTGAACAAAAGTATCTTCAATCCTCATTTGTGGAGAGTTCCGTGGATCTGTATCGAAGATGAGTTGCACACCGATGCAATGCATTAGTTCCGAGCTGCGGCGACAGGGCCTGCGATGTCATTGAGAATCCCGTCTACGGGGCTTGCGACGCAAAGTCCGCCGTTGAGGATGCGGCGTGCAGTCGTGGTGATGTGTTGGTTCCAAAGAGCTGCGAGGCTGCTGTGCGGAGTCCTGCATCATCGTCAAGGCTGCCATTCATGAGAGATGCAAGGGCCTTCGTCGAGGATGCGGCGCACAGTTGGGGCGATGCGGTGGTTCCGAAGAGCTGCGATGCTCACAGATGGCAGAGCCCTGGTGCAGGTGCTAGGTGGGTGGAAACATGTCATATCCCTGAGGCTTCAGATCAGGAGGCCAGTCAACTAGCATTTGGAGTCATTCTGGGTTCAAGAGATGCAGACCCAGTCCTTTTCACACAGGCAAGAGGGCAGCAGTTCCTTAAGAGAAGTAGTCCAGCAGAGTGGCAGTCCTTGTAACAGCACAGCACTCCTTCTTCCTGGCTGAGTATCCACAGGTCCAGAAGTGTATTAAGTTGGTGTCTGAGGTCCAATATTTATACCCAGTTGTACCTTTCAAGTTGGGGAGAAGCTTCTAGAGGTTCCCCTTTGAAGTCCCCAGGAATCCTGTCCATCCTGTCCTAGCACCAGACTAACTGCAGCCTTTGTGTGGGGGCAGGACCATCCAATTCAAGTATAAGTGGGGTTGTGCCCAACTCTTCCCTCCCATCCTGCCAGTGATGGCCCATCCAGACATACCCACGCTCCCTATTTTGTTTGGCTGTGTAGGGAGAATACACAAAGTTCACTTGTCAACTACACCCAGTCATGTGATTAGAGACAGGCTACAGGTGCAAAATGGCTAAGGCAGGAAAATGTTAACTTTCTAAAAGTAGTGCACAACAGTATACCTGGCTACTCCTTGATTTAACTGCTTCCCAGTTGAAGCAAAAGATCACTGGAAACAATCCAACTAGATCTGGTTATTTATTTAACCTTTTAACATCTCATTTTATAAATATTTTTCTTTTTTTCAGAGTGTCTGGTATGAGACATACACTTGTTCATTCAAAAAAGTGAATATACAATACAAATACAAACAACATGTATATACATTTAACATTCCTACATGTGAAACAAAACAGTTTTCTATACACCAATCTAAATTCACGAAGAGGGCAAACCCTTCAAATTACATTCCTTTCATCATAGAAGGAGGATGCCCGACATTAGGAACATTACTGATAACAGCCGGGATTAAAATGACTTTATGGTTCCCCCTGACTGTGAATAGCCACCATATGGCTCTTCCTCAATGTAATTCCAAAATGCCGACGCGTTTCGAGACCCTTGTCAACTCGGGGACTATGGTGGAAGTGGCCCATGACTTGGGGCATCCATTCTTGGCCGCTGCGTTAAACACAGCAACCAGAACCGGTGCCCAAAACAGGGGGTCAGACTTAAATAAATCCGAGGGGATCCCGTCAGGGCCTGGTGCCTTATTAATGGATAGCCCTGCAATGCCATCCAGGCGTGGAGGGAGCTAATCAATTCAAGCACTCTTAGGAATAGTTCTAGGTTCTGGCAAGTCGTGAACCAACCACTTTTCAGTCAGGAAGGGGGGGGGCTTTAGATGCTCATATCTCAGAGGAGGAGTGGGTGCTATATTTTACATCTATGTTTGATTGTCCCACTGATCAAAGCAGCTCAGTGAGTCGGGATCCAAATGCTCCAGTACTAACTTTTGACAAAGGTGAGTCTGTAACTCAAATGCTACTAGTAGGCCTGCAGCACTGGTTGTGCCACCCACATGATTAGCCCTGTAAACCTGTCTCTGACCTGTCATTGCAGTGTCTGTGACTGCAGCTTTAAACTGCCATGTCGACCTGGCAAATTCAACCACTTGCCAGGCCCACACCTTCCCTTTTACTACATCTAAGGCACCCCTAAGGCAGGCCCAAGGTACCCGCATGGGCAGGGCGCAGTTGCATGTGAAAGGTAAGACATGTACTGGTGTGTTTTACATGTCCTGATAGTGAAATCCTGCCATTTTTGTTTTTCACTATTGCAAGGACTAGCTCTCCCATAGGTTATCATTGGAGCTGCCTTGTAACATCTTACAAGTGTAACTTCCCATGGGGAAGAGATACAGATTTGGACTTTGGTTGCCTTGAACTCAGGCTTTAAAAACACACATTTCTGTGAATGTGTTTTTTAAATTGTGTGTTGGAAAATGCCACTTTTAGAAAGTGGGCATTTTCTTGCTTTACCATCTGGTGCATCTGCCTGCCTGTGGAATCAACGTCTGGTTTAGACTGACAGTTGGGCTGTTTCGGCATTCGCTCTAGACAGTCACACAAAGGGAGCTGAGGTATTCCCTGCATATCCTGATGGCCCATCACCAGGCTGATGGGCCTTCCTGAGCTGAAGTGGTGGGAGGAGTTGTCATTGACATCTGAATATGGCGGTGCCTGGCCTCTCACAATGCTGTCTCTGCCTCTCTGTAGTGTGTCTGGAGCCAAGGCAGGATCTTGTGGACAACAGAGACTTTCCTTTGAAGTATGCCTACTTCAAAAGACAAAAGGGGTATAAGTATTGGACCTATAACCTCACATCTTTAGAACACTTCTGGACTGAAGAGCTGACAGGAGGAGTACTGCCCCTTTGCTGTGTGTTGCTTCTCTAGGCTGGCCTGCAGTTGCTGCTTCTGTCCATGGGCAGTGAAAGAACTGGACTTTGCTTTTAAATCCTGCTTTTCCAAGGTCCTCTGAGGGCTTGTGTGTGCTTGCCTCCTGTTGGAAGTCTCAGGGACATCAAAGACTTCTCCTGCAGTATCCCTGAACTCCACTGTTGGGAGTTCTGACCTGCCAAGTGATGCCAATCCTAGTTCTGGACCCTTGAAGGTTGTTCCTGCTGCAAAAGACTGCAAAATCGATGCATCACCTTTTTTTACGATGCAGCACCGCTGTGTGGGACAAGTTTCCACGCACCACAGCCATGCGGCTAAAGAAATTGACGCAGAGCCTCTTCACAGCCCAAAGAACCGCCACAGCCGAGTCCAGCGCACTGTGTCTCCGGCATCCGAGACCACCGCACTAACTCCGATGCAGGCCCTGCTGTGCGGCTGAAAGAATCGACGCATCACTGGTCCATGGCTGAAAGAATCAATGCAGCGCCGGTTTACCGTCGCTGCCTCGACCTCCGGCGAGTCTGGATTTCCATGCATCAAACCTGTGCGCCATGTTTTCCACTGCACCCCGCAGACCAGAACCATCTTCGGATTGCGATGCATCACTTCTCCTTACAGTCCGGAACCGACGCAACACTTCTTCTGCATGCAGCAGAACTGACGCACCGCTTCCCCAGGGACTCATGAACTGATGCATCGCTGTGTTTTCCGACGCTTCCCTCCTCTGCGGCTGTTTTTCCTTGTGGAGATTGAAGCATCAAAGTTAGTTTGGGCTAAAATCACCGCATCCATACAGTTCTATGGACAGAATTGTGTAAACCTTTAAAAAGAGATATTTTGAGTTATGTATGTTGGATTTTTGTTATTTTGGTCTTGTTTGGTTTAGATAAAGATTGTTTATTTTTCTACACTGGTGTGGTGTCCATTTGTAGTGTTTTCACTGTGTTACTGTGTGTGTTATGTACAAATACTTTACACATTGCCTCTGAGATAGGCATGACTACTCGTGCAAAGCTACCAAGGGGGTGAGCAGGGATTATCTTGGGTGTGTAACTCCATTATTCTGACTAGAAGGAAGGGTCCCTACTTGGACAGGGTGCATACCACTGCCAACTAGAGACCCCCATTTCTAACACCAATGTTGCCCATGTTTAGAGAAGCAAGCGCAAGCACTTTAGCTCTGGTTAGCAGTGGTATAGTGCAAAGAATCCTAAGGCCAACAAAAACGTATTCAGCAAAAATAGGAGGGGTGAAGGCAAAAGGTTTGGGGAGTGACCCTGCAGAGAGGGCCAGGCTCATCACATGGCTTGAAGGCACTTCATCACACCTAGCGTGCTTAACTCTCTACTCTGCTAAAAACCTATGTGTGGAAATGTAATAGGCTAGTTGCCTCTGTGACTTTGGAATCCTCTGATGAAAGAATTTTGGGGATAGCAGTTGTTGGAAAGTGTTGAGGGGAACAACATGTTTTTCTCTCTATGCTGGAGATGTACTATATGAAATAAAGCTGCGATGGAGGAAGCTTGTAAGAGACTCCACTTATTTCACTATGGAGGCAAAAAGACTTGTGTAAATTAAATTTCTCTCAAAAAATGAAAATACTACACTCTCACCTGCCCGCTTCCCATTCTATTGCACTCTAAGGAGGTACTGATGAGTATGGCTTGTCTACTGTAAAGTGCACTATCAACACGATTTAGGAATAGCAGGGTTATATAAACTTTTAAAATAAATAAATATATGTACTTTTCATTCAGATGTGTTGTCATAATGTCAACGTATGCAGATCTTTCACCATGCCATTGATATTATACATAGGACGAGCGCAAGCATATAAATATATGTTTCTGTAGATATTTTCTGACTGAGGAAGCCCAGGATGTTTTTTCACAAACTGTACCCTACTGCCTGGTTTTCTGCAGGCTCAGTCAAAGGTCTTGAAAAATAGGATTTGTACTGTAACTGGTAATGTTACTGGTGGCCCAGAGAATGCGAGCCATGGTAACAGCAGGACCCTGCTATACTAAGGATTAACTGTTCGCAGACGATACCATTCTGATTTCACAGACCCCAAAGGGACTACAAAATCTGATGGATGATTTTAATAGATATTGCAACATAAAAGGCCTAGAAATAAAAACCAGCAAAACCAAGTATATGGCCATAAACCCACACAAGGGTTTTAAAAATAACTTTATGTTGAGTAATCAAAGAATAGAACATGCCACTAATTTTACCTATTTGGGCATATTACTAGACTCCAAATTATCATGGAAACATCAAGTCAACCATTCAGCACTACAGTTAGCCCAAGGGTCAGGTGCAGTCCTTAAGAAGTACAGTCTGTCCTTAAGCAAACCTGTGACACCAGCACTCGAGCTATACAAATGCAAAGTCCAGGCAGCAGCACTGTATGGATCAGAGCTATGGGGCATCAGTGACACTAAGCAACTAACAACTGGGGAAAATAAATTTGTGAGATAACTGTTGGGGCAACCCCTATCAACACCACTCATCCCAATGTTCCACGATTTAGACATGAAGCGCATAGGGCATCTCACAACCTTGCGACCATTGATTTATTGTTTACGGTTGTGGACAACACCAGAATTAGAAGCATATAGAGAAGGTGTATGAGAATTATTGATCATTGACACATGCCTTACCTTCCCCTGGCTAAGATTCGTAAGGAAATGGCTTATTGAGTTAGGTCTTGGATCATATTGGACCGAGCCTGCACAACTTAACATCAAGCTGCAAAGACATACTAAACGGAACTTATTGGCAATATATGCTGAACAGGCTCCACTGCGACCCGAGCCTAGGAAGGTTAACATCCCAATTCCTCACCACTAAACCAAGCCCGAGTCGGGAAGAACTTCTTGATAATTTACAGCCGTAATTAGCAAGAACTCTGTACCTAAAGCTAAGGTACAATATTCTACAGACTAAGAGTCACACAGCAAATTGGGGGGGGGCAAGGGAAATCGCTCTTGCACTTTATGCACTACACGCACTTTAGGGTCCATAGAAAATACAGCACATATTCTATTCTTCTGCACGGCGTATGAGAAATGGATTCGACCGTTATGTAATTCAATGGGATTTAGAAAGCACCAAGAGGCACTGAGGGTATTGACAACTAGCACTGTACTGCATGTTATATTTGCCTTATCCCGATACTTGTTTATAGTGGGACTGATAAGAAAAAGCGGGGTTAAAGCTGTGATGTGCCATGGACCAACACATCTATGACTCTGAAACCATTTTGAATTGCATAAAATAACCAGTCACTTCCCCCTTTTATTGTATTTTAAGAAGCTTTTTATCTACCTTTAAACAAAAGAGAACTTAAGGGGGTGGAAACAATGGAATGCTATGGTGATTGGTTTAAAGTGTTGTAAATTGTTCTTATTTTTAAATGATGACTATTTTTATCGAGAATACTTTTATAGATGGCTTGATGTATTTTAGATTGTACTATGAATGATCGTATTACTATGAAACTTTTATGGCCTTTGGCCGACATAAAGTATTCAATATATAAAGGATTAACTCATCTTCCATATAGCTGTCTGTGATTCTTGGAGGAAGGCTGGACTTTTGGTGATTTCAGCATACCAGCCTATTATTATGAAGACTGATCGAGAGGAAAGAATGGATGGCAACATGGGCCCCTTTCACAAAATAAAATAACTTTGTAAACCATCTGACACTCGCATCAACATTAAATCTATCCTGCATAAACAAAGCCTAACTTACCAGTTCTATCTCCAATAAATCATCAAGGCCAAAGTCATCGAAGCTGAGCCTTCATCTAGCTCCAGACCTTCGCTGAGGACATTTATTATAGTCTTGGACAACCGAGTAGGATGCCATTCTGGCAGAGGCACAGAATGCACCCATCTCAATTATCACCTTAGATGGCTTCCGGACCATCATTGACAGAAAAGAGTTATTGCTATTCGCCTGCTGGACCTCTTTTCGGCTTTTGACCCTACCATCTTACTACAGAGACTGAGCCGCCTTCTTGTCGAAAGATCTCCTTTCATGTTTGCCCCTTTCATCTACGTCACCGGGGCACCACATGTTTTCACTACAACACTCCTCTTCAGTGCTACCTTGGTCCTTAGAGGACCTTATCATATTCTTCAACCTCATCTTGTTCAACTATGCCAATGACACCCAGATAGTATAAAAGCTGGAACACTGCTCTAAGCGACTTGCCTCCAAGCAGTTGACCATTGGATGTATTCACCCACCTTAAGATCAACTCTTCAAAAACCGAGATCCATACTTGGGAAACCTCGACCAAGTACAGTCCCAGCATCCTCTGGCCTAAGGAGCTCGTACCTCCCTCGGACCCTGACTACTCAAGCAGGAGCGGTCCGTATGCACTGAGGGGCCACGCACCCCACCTTTTTCCAGGCAAGAAGAATGTCTCCCAGGCTTAACAAAGGGCAGTCTGACAGACACTCTTCTGGTTCAGGTCAGGCAGCCAGGAACCAAACATGCGCTAAATGTGCAGGCTCCTTGCTGCTTGAGATGAACTTTGCCAGGCTGAGAATTTCACAGCCCAGTGAGCATGACCTCCTCAGCCTGGCAAATGTGCCTTGAGGCCCTCCCCCTCATAACTAAGGGGAGCGTCACCGATTGCCTTCGACCTGGGCGCTTCGGTTTTTAAGCCCTGAAGTGCCCAGAGCCGAATGTCAATCAGTGACGAGTGGGGTGGAGTGGGGCCAGCAGTCTCACTGACCCCATCCCACTCTGTGACAAGATTGAGACTGCTGCCTTCCCTCATTGGCTGACCTTTGGTCCCCACTACTCTCTGAGTAGTTCAAAAAAGGAAAAACAATATGATAATAAACATGATGTTATTCTCATTTAATTTTTCTATACTGAGCCAATTTTGGAGCGGGCGGGCTGTGCTAACATCACAGCCAGCAAGGGGAGCATTCGCAGCCGGCATGACTAGTGGGTATGATGGGGTGGGGGTCGCGCGGGTGGGGTTAATTTTAAATGTAAAAAAAACTAAAAACTTACCTTCAGCGGTCCGGTCCCGCGTTGTGTCGTCCTCGCAGTAAGCAGCCCCAGGCAGCCTCCCTCTCCTCCCCTAAGCCAATCACAATGATGCAATGGCAGCGTTGTGATTGGCTGGGATGCCGGCCACACAGGCGTCTATGGGGAGGCCGTTTTCTCCATGCAGACTGCATGCAGCCTACATGGAGAAAAGGGAGAGTGTGCATGACTGGTTTGGTCGGTCCTGGGGCCGACCAAACAGTCAGGGCCCACAACATTGGGCTAGCCACTCCTCCCCTGGACTCCAGAAGACCTGCCCACCCGCCCAACCCAACCAAACCCTTATTCTGCTTTCTCACAGTGCGAGAAGCAGAACCAAAACATAAAATGGTATTTATACCATTTTATGTTTCTGCTTGTCGTAATGCGAGAAAGCAGTGGGGCGACGCTCCTCCTCCCACATGCAGGAGCCGCCCCTGAAGCGGAGGAGTGGTTGGTGCACTTAAGTGAGCATAAAAGTTTAAAACAGTCATGAACACTTAGCATGCTTCCTATCCGGTTTTATTGCACAGCCTGGGTGTAGAACATGCACAGGCTGAGCTCCCTGTCTGAGAGCCGAATCAGGCCACTCAGAAAAATCACGATGCTGCTATCATGCTATTGACAGCAGCATTGCGATTGGCTAGGGGAGTCTGGGAGCCCGTGTGCTTCCGAAAGTTGCAGACCAAGGAGGAGAGGTGGCAGCTGAACAGTGGTAAGTGTTTTTGTTTTTTTCCCACCTCCACCCTCCTTCCGCCGCACCACCCCTGTTCCGTAGCGTCGCCACTGGAGGGAAGGCAGCAGTCCCAACCCTCTTAGAACCTTCGAGGCTTGGGACTGCTGCCTTCCCTCATTGAATGACCGAAGGTCAGCCAATAAGGGAAGGCATCAGTCTCAATCCTCCAGAGACCTCCAAGGCTTCCCTGTCGAAGAGCTGCTGTTGAGGTAAGTTCTATGTGCTTTTATTTGCATGTTTGTATGGTGCGTGCGTGCGTGCAGCGGTGGCCGCCATAAACAAAGGGTGGTGGGGCGGGTGGGGTCTTGCGGGGGTTGTTAGAAATACATTATTTTTAAAAAACGTGCTTTTTGCCGCCGGCCACCTCCAGGGTCGCGTCGCGTTCGCCGTCTCTCCTCTTCCTCGGTCCCAGCAGCCCCTGGGAACGAGACTTCCATCCAATCCCTGTGCTGCAGAGCAGTGCGGGGATTGGTCTGAGCAGGAAGGAAAGACGCCCTGCTCAGACCAGGGAGTCTGTGGGATTTCTCCAGCCCGGCTGCTCAATGCAGCTGGGCTGGAGAAAACTTAAGTGCGCATGTGTGTTTTAGTCGGCCTGAGATGGCCGGCCAAAACACATATGCGCACTTAGGGAGTGGAGTGCACGTAGCACTCCTCCTTCCCCTCCCATGCCTAGGCCCCGCCCCTCCTAAAACCGCTGTCTAAGAGACGGCAAATGCAAAATAAAACAATGCAAGAGCATCGTTTTATTTTTTCATTCGCTGGCTCTGAGCCAGGCAGTGGGGCGACACTCCTCCGCCATTTCGGAGGAGCAGCAACTGCGTGCGTGCGTGCATGCATGAATGTAAGTGTATTTGTTAGTGAGTGCTGTGTATGGGAGTGTGAATGAATGGGTGTGAGTGAGATGTATGTGTGTCCCCTCAACCCCCACTCGGGTAAAATTACCGGCTGCCACTGTACATAAGTGAAGAACCTGGCTGCCATCATGAGCTACTCCTGCTGCCTTGCTCCACAGGTAAACCTAGTGAGAAAAATTCACATTTACCTTGCAAATCCTGCTGGAACCCAAAACGTGGCTTGGGTTCCTGTAATTGTAAAGCTCCTATTGCAGCACAATGTAGAGGGAGTGCAAAGATAACATGTGATATGTGTTAAAGAATAAGAGGATGAAAAAGCCCCATGAGCACACTGCAACGAAACAGATCACAGTACAGATGGGGAGGTAAGAATCACTCTTAAACATCTGGAACCAGAACAGTGTCGCTTCTGACCCACAATTTGGGAGCTGTCATGAAGAGATTAATACGCCCATAACAACATATCGTGTATATTAAGCATTTATGAATGATGGAAATGCTGCTTTGCTGCCATCTAGTGGCCAGTTGATATATGCAGCTCACCAATCTTTCGAAAAGACGCTGTTTGATTATCTTACACCTTTTTTTTAAAAAAGGTGTGGACGTACAAAAAAACAAGTCTGTAGCATATTAGAAATTCCTTTGACATTAGCAGTGTGTTTAACTGCTATTTAAAACACAGTACATTCGTCTTTACTAGCCGAGCGTCTTTCTCAAAACAACAGCATTTTGAATACAGCAGTGGACAGTAGGTTGCTAAATATGTAAGTATTTATCAGTACTTAATTTGTAGAAAAATAAGTGCCAGGGCCAGGGTATTTTACAGGAAGCCACTGAAGATTTCACCACCCACCCTGCCAGAATGGCTTAATGCCATCACGGTCCTATAAATGTGATCATTTGAACTATTTCAGGTCACATAAAAGTTGTGTTGCGTGCACTGGTATTGAATGAATAAACGCTGTGTTTATGTCCTGTATTTCAAAATAGCAAGACTGCGCCACCATGTGGTACACTGTCATAAACAAGTGCCAGTGTTGAGAATTAGGTGCCGTGCCGAGCACCGGAAAACACCGGTACAAATTAAGCACTGGTATTTATGCCGTTATTAATCAAGGCTGTCACAACCATTTGACCAAAGCAAGCGCAAAATGTCGTGTATACTTGCAGAGTAGTGTTGTGATGTGCGAAGTGCACAGGGAGAAAACAAAGTGCACTACAATTAACAAATTACTTAGCAGTAATCTTCAATACCCTTAGGATCGTCAGCCTCGTCCTGGCCTTTACGTATGAGGACATCTCGTATTCTGAGACAGAAACGATATCAGAAGCTTTCTTCTAGTTTTATTGATACTGCAACAACCAATAAGAATAAACGCCTCTCCCACCCCCTCGCTCCTTCTGTTGTTTTTTAAGCCATATTTAATTGTGTTTCAAGAAGGGAGGGACGGCGGGTTACTGCTAGGACGAGGAGAACTATCCTAAGGGTAACATTAAAACACACAATTTATATTGGAAAAAGGTATGATAGGTATACATGCCAACATTTTCAAACAGGCAAGTGGGAGATAGTTGGGAGAATGTATTTTTCCCACTGACATAGTGAAGCAGAGGCAATCTGCCTGAACAGGGCCTATTGGTATGTATGGTGACAGATAATCAGCATTTCATTTTTGGCAGTGTAATAACATAGTCCAAACAAAAACAGAGTTCTTGCTCTATGTAAAACGGCCAAAAATACAATTTGGAGACCGGTCACACGCTCTATTCTCCCCCTCCAAGAATGAAGAACAAAGAGTTAACCTTTCATGTCAGAGGTAATTCTTGGAGGGGAGATCCTGTTGAATGCTATTATGGCAAGAGCTCGTCTTCCTGATTCCTGGAGGGGCGCTGTAATTGTACCAAGTTTTAAGAAGGGAGCTAGATCTGACCCCAGCAGCTATAGGCCAATTAGTTTAATCAATATTCTTCAAAAGGTATTTTGTCATCAGGTTTTAGCTAAACTTCAAGAGTGAGTTCTCGATGAAGACATTCTATCTTCCTGTTACTGATGAGATGGAAGAAGGTCGGATTTTCCTCTGTTTAACACCAGCCCCAGAGAAGACAACATAGCAAATAAAACAAGATGATGGACGGAGTGCTGAAACTTTTCAACCACTCACCTCCAGTCACGGATCTGGGTTTAACCCATCGTTCATTTGTTCACTATGCCACCCCAGTTTGGACCCAGCCATATGCAAATCAGTCTTGACCCTGTTCCCCATGCGAACAGTCCAGGCCACACTTTCAAGAGTGGGTCAAGACGGATTTGCACATGGCTGGGTCTAAACTGGGGTGGTGACGTGAGCTAAAGACAGTGCCATATGTAAATCAGTCTTGACCCTGTTCCCCATGAGAACAGTCCAGCCCGAACTGCCAGGCCAGGTCCTGCCTGGACCCGAAACAAGCATCCTGGGACCAGTTTCGGAGTATTACCCCTCATCAGCCAGACTAGGTTGAATCCAGTGGCACAGCGAGCAAGGGACCCACGTCTGGACATACCCTTGACCACTTAGGGCGAACATAGCAAACACAACAAGATGATGGTCGAAGTGCTGAAACTTTTAAACCACTCACCCCCAGTCACAGACCTGGGTTTAATCCATCATTATTTTGCTCACTATGCCACCCCAGTTTGGACCTAGTCATATGCAAATCAGTTTGACCCTGTTCCCCATGAAAACATTCCAGCCGAACAGCCATGCCAGGTCCTGCCTGGACCGGAAACAAGCATCTCTGGACCGGTTTCGGGGTATAACCCATCATCAGCCATGCTAGCCATATGCAAATCCGTCTTGACCCTGCTCCCATCAGAACAGTCCAGCCCGAACTGTCAAGAGAGGGTCAAGACGGATTTGCATATGGCTGGGTCTAAACTGGGGTGGTGAATTGAGCTAAAGACAATGATGGTGGATTCAACTCAGATTTAATAGTGACTAAGGGTGAGTGTCTGGATTCAAGCTAGTTTGGCTGATGAGGGGTGTTTTCCCGAAACCGGTCCCAGGATGCTTGTTTCCAGTCCAGGGAAGACCTGGCTTGGCATTTCGGGCTGGACTGTACCCATGAGGAACAGGGTCAAGACTGATTTTCATATGGCTGGGTCTGAACTGTGGTGGCAAAGTGAGCTAAAGAACAGTGATGAATTCAACCCAGATCTAATAGTAACTGGGGGTGAGTGTCTGAAATGTTTCAGCGCCCTGTCCATCATCTCTTTGTGTTTGCTTTGTTTGCCCTAAGTTGGCAGGGTATGCCCAGACATGGGTCCCTTGCTCACTTTGCCACTGGATTCAAGCTAGCCTGGCTAATGAGGGGTGTTATCCTGAAACAGGTCCCAGGATGCTTGTTTCCCATCCAGGGAAGATCTGGTTTGGCAGTTCGTGCTGGACTGTTCCCATGAGGAACAGGGTCAAGACAGATCTGCATATGGATGGGTCTGAACTGGGGTGGCAAAGTGAGCTTAAGAACGATGATGAATTCAACCCAGATCTAACAGTGACTGGGGGTGAGTGTCTGAAAAGCTTCAGTGCTCCGTCCATCATCTCTTTGTGTTTGCTTTGTTTACCCAGAGAAGACAGCACCAGGATGGTTTGCTGGATATCCTCCTCTCCCTTGGAAAAAGAAATGTGACAGGTAACCAGTCATCTAAATATGGAAAAATATGCACCCCCAGCAAATGGCAATGAGCCACCACCTCAGGGAGGATGACAGTCCAAAAGGCAACACTTTGAACTCGAAATGCTCTTTGTCCATAGTGAAGAACAGAAATCTCTGAAATCTGTGGTGAATAGGAACATGAAAATATATATCCTGCAAATCCGATGTGACCAACCAGTCCCCTCGAGATATTGCTGGAATTATCTGTTGGAAAGTCACCATTTTGTATGTTATTTGCTATGCATATTTGTTGAGGTTCTTAAATCCAATACTGGAGAAACCCTCTTATCTGGCTTGGAAACAACAAAAGCATTGAATAGAAACTTTGCAGACATTACTGTATCAGCACCTGAGTTCTCTCATTTTTTGCGAGACTGTTCACGCCTTGACAAATTGCCAGTAGCTTCAGCAAATCTTTGGGCAGTGGTGTCTGAGCAAGATGTGATTCTTGAGGGGATTTGTCAAAGCTAATTTGGTATCCCTGATCGACAATGTCCAGACCCATTTGTCCGACATTAAAGAGAGCCAGTTTTGGGCAAAGAGATTAATTTATCCTCTCACAATTGATTGATTGTCATTTATTGATATGGATCTGCTGCTGCTGGGATTGCAACTGTAGTCATGTTTTTCCTCCTGCCTCAGCTCCTCGACCACAAGCCTGTCCTTAAAAGAGCTGTTTATTCTTGAAGGTTTTATTATACTTTTTTGAATAAAAGATTTTTTTACCTTGCAACGTCTAAACGTTTGCAACATTTTCTCATCATCAGCTGCCTTCTTCATCAAGTCATCCAGCTGAAATGGGAACAACTTATCCCCAGTGAAGGGAAGACAGAGAATCAAGGCTTTTTTGTGACTTGTCTTATTTCCATAACTTCAGCCACAGTTGATGGCACATTGGAATGGAAATACCTGCTACCGTTACTAATGACCACAAAAAATCAAAGCATATATCGGAGAGGAACTGGCTAAAATTTCCATATTTGTTAGAATCTGTCGTATCTTAATGCTCTTGTGTTGAATCAAATAGTAGTTGAAAATCCTTCAATAAAGTTTGTGAGGTATATACTACATATGTTGATGCCCCCAGAGAAAAAATAAATGCTGCATGGGACATCTTCGAAGGTGTTTCAACCTTTTAACAACTATATCTGACAAAGATGGTTTCTCAGATGGTAAAGAGGAGTCATGCTTGCGAATACTCAATTGATCTGCATTTGCGATAACTTTCCTTAAAAGATTTCTTGGGATACATCTTTGCTAAGAAGCGTTGAATATTAGCCTTGTCAATATCTTTCCATTCCTTCAAATACATACTTTCCACCACCTCATAAATGAGAAGATCATCAATTGCTGGGGGGTTTCTATTGGGAACAAAATGTTTCTTCCTGGAGCCGTTCAAAACCCAGTATATGTCTGACATTCTTCAAAATATCCTGCAGCGGAACTCCATGTGCATATCTCCCTCTGAGACTTGTTTCAGCATCCTCATCCTCATCTGGGAGATGCCCTTCACTCTTAACCGCTGGTTAGAAGAGACCAGAAGAGACTGCCTCATCTATCATAGCCTGCAAATCTGCTCTTGATAGTGACATCATGTCCTCTGGAGAGCTATAGCCTGCTGCTAAGGTACTTGGAACTGGCTCCATTGTAAGCTTGTCGCTATTGCAGTGACTTTGGTTTTATGTACATTGCCCAGCAACCTAGTCTTGCCTTGCGATACCACTGACATAGTCAAAAGAAATTTAGTGCGCGCCTACTTTATCATAGAGAAAAGTGAGTCAGATTTCCCAATCCATTCCACGGCACAGCGGAGTCTTGCCAGAAATGTGCCCCGCCCCAGCTACAGCACCTGAGCGGGAGCAACCATTTCGCTTTCAGCACCACCACCCGACTGCTGCAGCAGATTGCAGTAAAGTACAGAATTCAATTTCATGTACTAGTTATTTTATTTAAAAAATGAAAGGCTAGGCGCGCGGCGGCGGCGAATCAAGATGGCCGCCACCTGAGAAGCTCCGTAACATCGAGTAACGGTCGGAGCTGAAGGGCGTCTTTCAGGTTAGCGGTGCGGCAAGGAAAGGATGGATTTATTTATCGGAGGCAGTAAGGAGCACTGAGGCGAGTTTTTGGACCTGGAAATGGTCTACTTAGACACCTTTTCCTTCATTCTTTTTCTGCCTCAGTGATCCCTCACATTGCGGCCGCCATTTTGTGCGTTTGCTTCGAGCACTTCTTTTTGGCAACATCGTCAGAATGTGAATAGTTTTGGGAGTATTGAGCAACGCGGTTGCTAAACAGTTTAAATTGCAGCAGAATGTGTTTTTTCTTTTTTTTCTCAAAACAAATGAAACAATAATACACCGACTGCTATGCTGTCTTCATTATAAAGACCAAAAGAGAATCGCCTCGTTTTAAATAATTGACTGCTACGTCATGCTGCATAAGGCAAGAGGGCATGCCTGACATGTTGGCGGAAATGCCCCTGTAATCTTTATTTCCTGCCCATTTGGACTTTTCTCCTCATTACTAAGCATATATCTACTTCTGCTGGTCATCTTGGTTAAGCCCTCATCTGAATTTTTAGCGCAATTTTAGTCATTTTGTAGTGAAGTTACAGATTTTTGTGCCTTGAGAGAGCAGATTTTTTGGATTGCGTTGTCATTCATTCCTCAAACATGGATTCCTCGCAACCTACTAAATCTCAAGGAGCATCTGGGTCCAAAATTAGTAGTCGCAAGGATCCTTCTGGTAACACTAATAAGTTTGTCAAGAAAGACCCATCCTCCCCAACGAAATCACCTCTCCCTCTGATTTTGGAGGACATCATGGATGAACTGCGCAATATTCGACCTTTTATAACGGAAACCACTGCGACACTTCAAAGAATTGAAGAAAAATGGTCTGTTTTGGATTCAAGGCTCTCGGATGTAGAGCAAAAGATTAGTGATGCACAAGATGTTGTTGCTAAGGTGGATATCCTTTCTCGAGAAGTGGCGCAGCTGAAGAAAACTACAGAGGACTTAGAAAACCGAAATAGGTGCAACAACCTATGTGTTTATGGTGTTCCGGAGGGCTCTGAAGGTTCGGATATGATCTCCTTTTTGAAAATTCATATTCCTCAGATAGTCGGTTTGCCAAAATCTACTGATCTCAACATTCAAAGGGCTCACAGGATAGGCCCCCAGAATGCATCACCCTCTAGCAAACCACGAGGAATCATTGCTTATTTCCTATTATACTCTGATCTTATGGCGACTCTCAACGCAGCAAAACAACATAAACAGATGCTCTGGTCAAAAAATCTTTTTCAGTCAGGATGTCTCTAAACATACCGCTACTCGCCGTAAAGAGTTTCTAGACCTCAGTCTGACGCTGCGATGCATGTATGCACGTTACGGTCTCATTCATCCATGTTTCTTTAAAGTAACCTACAAAGACAGAACTTATACTTTTGAAGATCCAGCTGAACTTAGAAAATTCATTCACGTTCACAGGGGAGAAGCTATGGAACTGACCAAAACTTGAATGTTTTCTTACTTGTTTTCTCTTTTATTCCACAGGCTTCCCCTTCATGTCTTGTTTGATTCCGCTGTTCTTATCCGCGTTGTTCTTCTGTTTTGTCCTATATGCCTCACCCGTTGTGTTATCCCCCTTATTGTTCAGTAAGTCCCCTTCCAATATGTTTATGTTCAAGATTATAGTTTTCTGATAATTTTTGTGGTTATTATACTTGTCTTTCTCAGTGTCCCTCTTGGGGTGGCCTCTGTCCTCCTCGCCCCCCGCCTACTTCAATGTTCTTCTTGTCTGTGGTTACTATGACTGAAGTCTTGTGGTTTCTTGTCATCTTCCCTTTGGTTATTTTTCTGAGGAGACTGAGTTCTCCTTTTGCTTTTTTTCCTTATCCCTTTTACTCCCTCCTTACCATCCACCTTTATCCTTTTCTCTATGTTTTCAATTTTACTGCAGCTTCTCTCTCTGTCACTACGTTTTTACTTTTATGGTTTTCCTTTATTCTATAGCTTCTTCTCTCTGTCACTACGTTTTCACTTTTATGGTTTTTCTTTATTCTATCCATGGAATGTCTAAATGGTTACATCAGTCTAGTTGTTTTTTTCTCATTCATATCTCTCAACTCTTACTTTCGATTATTTTCGAGTCTACACCTGTTCCTCTCTTTTCTAGACTTACTTCTATTCAGGATTTGCATTGCTTACTCCTACTTTGCCTTTTGCATTTCATTTATTATACTTTTTTCAAGTTTTATATAGTTATGTGCTTTATTTGGATTAAGTTTTTCCAATGATTGGTCTACGTACTCTCTCTTGGAATGTCAAGGGTATCCGTAATCCAATTAAAAAAACAACGTGTACTATCTCACCTTGCCAAATTGAAATGCCATGTAGCGTTATTGCAGGAAACGCACCTTAGAGAACAGGACCTGTCTTCCTTACGCAAAGTATGGGTTGGAGATGTCTTCTGTTCCCCAGCAGTTAATAACAAAAATGGTGTTGTAATATTGTTTCACAAATCATTATCTGTTTGTTTGCAAAATGAGGTCAAGGACACTAACGGCAGATGGCTTTTATTGAATGTTAAAGTTAACAATACTCAATTTTCTTTTTGTAATGTATATGGTCCCAATGGTATTGATTTAACATTTTGGAATGATTTCTCCACTCTCCTTTCTTCTCATGCCTACGAAAATTTGATTTTGGGTGGTGATTGCAATCAACTTATGGATCCTTTTTTAGATCGTAAATCCCAAACCAAATTTATCCCCAATAGAATGCAAAAGACTTTCCACAAAGCAACTACATCTAGAGGGTTGTTGGATGCATGGAGAATTTCCCACCCTGATGTCCTGGAATTTTCCTTCTTCTCCCCTGTTCATAGGTCTCATTCCCGAATTGATTACATATTTCTCACCCAACCATCTCTTCAATGTATGACTAATGTTGAGATTGGATCCATTCTCATCTCTGACCATGCCCCTGTCATATTAGATATGGATTACCCCACATACACACCTACCTCACGCAGATGGTGTTTTAATAATGCCCTCCTGTTGGACACTCAATTTGTTGAACAATTTACAGTTTATGCAGGATTTTTTCAATAATAATCTCTCCTCTGTTTCACAATTCCACCTTATTTGGGAAGCCTTTAAAGCCACTGCTAGAGGATTTATAATAGAGTTTGTCTCCCGGAAAAAAAAGAAGGCACTTACTGCTGCAACATCAATTCTAAAACAAATCAAGGCCCTAGAGCGCGAATATTATACTACGAATTGCTCTGATACCTTGTCTAACCTCATTAAAGCTAAAATGCAATACAATAAACAATCCTGGGACAATGCCTGTAAGAACTTGCTCAAATTTAATGCAAAAATGTATGGTGGCCGGAATAAAGCTGGCAAATCCTTAGCCAATTACCTTAAAATCCAAAAACAAAAATCTAAGATTGTTGCTATCACAGATAGCAAAGGAATTAGACATATTACAGATACTAAAATTCTCGATTGTTTCACTGAATATTATACCTCTCTCTATACCCCGGAGTCAACCCCTTCTGCTGATAAAAGTGACTCGTTCTTTCAAACTATTCCCAAACCCTCTGACAATCATACGGATCTTACTTCTCTGGATAGTCCAATATCAGAACAAGAAATGACAAATGCTATTACCCAACTTCCCAAAGATAAAACACCCGGTCCAGATGGTTTTACTGTACGTTTTTTTCTTCATTTCAAACAATTTTTGGTCCCTCAGTTGTTATCCCTTATAAATCACTTTTTAGCTTCCAGTGTTTCACAGGGTTCTTTCACTCAAGCGATGCTGTGTCTGATCCCTAAAAAAGACAAGGACCCCTCTTATTGTAAAAACTACAGACCCATTTCCCTAATTAATACGGACTGTAAGATCTTTGCCAAATTATTAGCCCTTCGTATCAATCTGGTAATCCCGGACCTAATCAATATATATCAATCAGGATTTGTTAAAGGACGGTCCATTTCAGACAACTCAAGGACTCTCCTTAACATTATTCATTTAGCCTCCAAGGATAATTCACCGATTGCTGCTATCGCGTTGGACGCTGAGAAAGCTTTTGACAGGGTAAATTGGGAATTCATTTTTGGAGCATTAAAATGGCATGGCTTTAGCCCTCCCATTCTTAGATACATCCAGCTATTATATTCTTCACCTTCCACTTCCATTTGGGTTAACGGCCACCAATCCAAATATTTTCCACTTCACAGAGGAACTAGACAAGGTTGCCCTTTATCCCCTCTTTTATTTATTCTTGCCCTTTTTGAAAATCTCCGTCGCTCTCCACTTTATACAGGTTTCCAATATAAACATACTGAAATTAAGTTTACTGTTTATGCGGACGACATCTTATTATATCTCTCCAATTCCACTACCTCATTGCCAATGTTTTTCTCTTTGCTAAAAGAATATTCTCTAGTCTCTGGTTACAAGCTTAATCTTGACAAATCCGAGGTTATGCCACTGAATAAACATTGTTTTTCTCATATGTTTCAAGATACAGGTTTTAAATGGAACCCTAAGGGTATTAAATGCTTAGGTATCCTCTACACTAATAATATCAAAGAAACTATTAAAATTAACCTTGCAGACATACTTAAAAAACTTTCGGCACTCATCGATAGTTGTTCTCCACTATTTTTGTCTTGGTGGGGCAGACTTGCTACAATTAAAATGATGCTGCTTCCGATCATCAATTTCTACCTCTCTATGCTCCCAGTCACTCTTCCACTCTCTTTTTTCAATATCATCAACCGTTCCCTAACCAAATTTCTATGGAATAACCGTAAAACTAGGATTTCACTTATCCGACTTCAACAGCCCAAAGAATTAGGTGGGGTTAATTTTCCTAATATTAGACGTTATCACTCTGCATTCACCCTGAAACAAGTTTGGACCTTTTTATCTGATTCCTCACATATACCTTTAACAGCCTGGAGTTCGTTGGAACAATCCCAATATGCTCCATTCTCTTTTGCTATGGCCACTCGATTGTCCCAGCCCCCCAGACGCTTTTCATCGCCCATTCTCACGCATTCGACTGCTCTTGTTACTTCTCTACTTAAAGTTCATCTTTCTCACTCGGATAACTTCAAACTTACACCTGTTTGGTATAATAAACACTTAAAGATTAAAAATATAGCTTTATTTTGGAAAGAATGGATTGATAAAGGAATTATTACATTTGAACACTTGATGATCAATGGATCTCTCATGGACTTTACGGAGATCCAAGATAAATACTATATATCTCTCTTACATGCTCCTCAGTACTCCCAGCTCAGATCTTCCATCACTCATCTACACTCCCAAAACTTTTCCTCAACCTCACATAATCATACATCCACTCTCTCGCTTGATTTCTCTTCTTAACTTAAGGCATCCCATATATATAGGATATTATCTCACCCCTCTGATCCTAGAACTAAATCCAGTATTGAAATTTTATGGGAAAAGGATTTCGCACAAGAATTCTCATTTCAGACCTGGAGCTCCATTTGGTCAAAAATTCACACATCCTCATGATCAGCAAGCACAACGCAGACTCTATACTATTTCTATAACAGGCTTTTCCTCACCCCTACGGATCTTCATAAGTTCAAACTAATGGATGACACAAAATGCTGGTCCTGTCTGGATGGTAACAGTGACTTACTCCATATGTTCTTTCTCTGCCCTTTGGTTAAGAGTTTTTGGTTTCTTGTAGGCTTTTGGGCGAATTGGCCTTAGTAGAGGGTGGCAGTGGGCAAGGGGGGTTCTTATACAAATTTGGGACACCCAGATTCTTCAAGCGTGTACGTCTCAAGGTTTTGAAAGCCGCTCTGATGACTTGGCACAAATTAAGACGTATTTGGGGCATAGGTTATTTCTCCGCCTTTGCACCAATTTGGGATTCCCCAGGGACCCCCCCTGCCTGGGTGACAGCTTGGCGATTCCGATTAGAAGAGCAGGTTTGGAGAGGTGGTCGGATCTGGTGGACTCAGAAGGGGTTCTCACTTGGGAGATATTGCAAGATAAGATCGGTCCCTCATTCTCCAGGTTTAAGTACCTCCAGTTAAGATCATGGCATGAGGCGGAAGCTCGAGAAACAGCAGGGAACTGGGAACTTGAGCAGCTATTTCAAGACTCACGCCCAAGGAAGAAAGAAATATCTCTGTGGTACTTAAGCCTTCTTGAAGCAGAGGATCATGAGGTTCCCCTCAGTCATCGGCATGGAATTCTTCCCCACTTGCCCAGGATATAGAAAATGTTTTTGAAATCTCCTTTAAGTTACTGTATAAATATATCAAGCCTTCTAGGCTAAAGAAAAATCACTTTTTTGTATTAAACAGGCTTTATTACACCCCGGCCAAGATAGCCAAATTTGCACCTGTTCCCACTCCAGTATGCCCGAGGTGTTCTCTTAGTAGTGCGGATGACATTCATATGTTTTTTGAATGTGCAGAACTAGGCCTATTTTGGAAAAACGTGGGGGACTCCCTGACAGCCATTTTTCAAACGCATATAGAGATGGATCTCCACCTGGTGATTTTTGGTTTAAATAATTATGTAAAAGGGCTGCTCCGACAGACCCATATTGGTTTGCTTCTCTACCTTGTGATCCTGGCTAGGAGGGAGATATGTATTAGATGGAAAGATCCATCTCCCCCAACAGAGAAAGCTGGCTAAAAGTGGCACTGCGCATGGCTTGTTTAGAGCAAGAAGGTGTATTGGAAATGTGTGATAACATCTGGTCTCCCCTGTTAATCTGGGGTCGCCGCCTGCGCCTGATAACCTGTTAAGATCTCTGGCTTTGTGGGCGCGTCCAATGATTACACCAGTCCTCAGGATCGAGAGGAAGGCCGTGGGGGTCCAGATGAAAGCAGTGAGTCGAGGGGCGCCCAGCAATGCATAAGCCGACTTGTCAAAACTGCCAAAATCTTTTGTGAGATGAGGACAAAAAATAAAAATAAAAATAAAAAAAAGAGTTTTTGGTTTTTCATCTGGAAGAAATTGAATGAGATTTTATTCACTAATGTTCCTTTTGACATTGTACACGTTTTCCTGGGTGGCTCCTCTCCTATATGGAGCTCCCAGAGAAGTGTGGGTAAATTTATTGATTTGTTTATAGCTATTACCTTACAGATTATTACCACCAACTGGAAGGACACTTCTAAAATTTCATACCAAGCTTGGTGGAACCTGCTGTGTCATCATCATAGACTAGATCGTGTATATGCTACTTCTACACCCCTACTGATTGAAAAAGACTTACTTTGGTCACCACTCACCACATTTCTTTCCAGTTTGTCCGTTTGAATTATTTGGTATGTATACTGTTTTGAACCTTCTTAATAGTATCATGTTCATTTTTTCTTATTGTTATTTTTACATTACTATTTAGTTGCTGCTTATCATTCCCCTTATCCCTCTCTTCTCCCCCTCTCTCCTTTCTTTCCTTTTCTCTTCCCCTCTCATCACCTCCTTTTAAAATATTAAATTGCATTTGTCTAAGTATAGGTTTAGAAGGTTCTATCTGGTTTTGTTCATATATTTCTTAATATAGTCCCAACTTGTTACTTCAATTTTTGTAATGATACTAATTGACCTTTGTTTATATAATGTATACTGATGTTTTACTTTGTAGTTCATCTCAATAAAGCATTCTAAACATTAAAAAAAAAATGAAAGGCTTTTCCTCATAATCCCGGATGGCATTCCCCTCGGACTGAAAGGAAGACAGGAAAAGCGAGAGGATGGAAGGGCCTCATTGGTTGTTGCAGTTTCAATAAGACCAGAAGGTAGCTTGGATAGTGTTTCTGACACAGGAGGCGGGACGGAATCATACGTAACAGGTAGGATGAGGAGGACAGAAGTAGTGGTAATGCTATATTGCTAAACACTTTCTACTAGTGTCTAATCAAGCCATAGTCCATCACTAAAAACACTTGCAAATAAAAAGCATGTCACAATGAAATGAATAAGCCGACAATGGTGGAAAAACCTGATGTGATCGCACTACTGAAATGATGCCCAGCCTCCTTTGTGCACATATTTTATCAAAGCAAGTGCTGGCAAAGCCAATCAGTTTGGCTGTTTTTTAGGTCCGGCGTAATTTCAATTATGCCATAGTAATTCGAGTAATTTTGGTAATTCCGTGTTACTCTTTGATGTGGAACTACCAATAATTAAGTGATTACTCCTTCTCACGTAATTTGGGGGGAAAAATCCTAGCACAATAGCACATTTATTATCTATTTGTGTTCTGCTGCATCATCCTTGCATCCAATTTAGGTGCAAGGATGCATTTTGCACTAAGGAAATAGTGCTAAATGACGGAAGCAAGTTGGGGGACAGTCTTATCCCAAATGCACATTTTCGGAGTGCGAATGGCTGCTTGTGTTCGCTAAATGTGTTTTGTTGGATTTAGTGTTCTTTCTTAGTGCAAAAATGGATGCAAGTGGGCATTTTTGCACTAAGATATGGCGCAAAATGCAGAATTACTCTTCTCGCCTAATTCCTTGTAATCTTGAAGAATTCTTGGATAATTCAATGTGATTACACTACATGAAGTTACACCAGTTACTTCTAACCCTACTGTTTTTATAGGTGATTGTTTCTCATTGATTGGTGACTTGTTGTGCATAAATAGTTTACTGAATCATCAGCTTGATAGAGAGGATGGATAATTGCTTGATAACTGAGTGCATGAGGATGCACATTGTGAGGTAAGTACTGTATCCCTCAGCATGAGGATACAGGATGTGTGATAAATATTACACATACCCATTCGTGAGGATTTATACTGTGGAAAGTGATGGTATTCATGTTTGTGGTGCTGAAAATTGTATTATTGATGCTCTTTCTCATTTTAAAATCTTTATTTTATGCCTGCCGCAGGTGCGTGAAGGGGTGATTCCATTTTACTGACTCCTGAGAACCGCTCCAGTGTGTTAAGATTCTCTGCTTGTATTTGTGTTCTGTGTTGCTTTTAACA
Source organism: Calotriton arnoldi (assembly GCA_963921515.1). Classification (NCBI taxonomy): domain Eukaryota; kingdom Metazoa; phylum Chordata; class Amphibia; order Caudata; family Salamandridae; genus Calotriton; species Calotriton arnoldi. Next base: position 1,056,860 of record CAWUFW010005263.1, on the reverse strand, counting down.
CATCCTCATTTTTTATTAAATTGTTCGCTATGCTTCCTGCTTCGGCTTGGCATTGCGCTGATTGGCTGGCCCTACCCAATCAGACACGAGCGCGGTAGGAGCCTGTTGTGCCCCCTAGCTATTTTATGCCTGCCTCAGCACGGACGCGGTGATTCCTTTTTACTGACTCCTGAGAACCTCTCTAGTGTGTTAAGATTCTCTGCTTTTATTTGCGTTCTGTGTTGCTTTAAAACTCCTTGCTTTTTCTTAAATTGTTTGCTACGCTTCCTGCTTTGGCTTGGCATTGCACTGATTGGCTGGCTTTACCCAATCAGGAGCGAGCACGGGAGGAGCCTGTTGTGCCCCCCGGCTATTTAATACCTGCTGGTGTGTGCACGCGCAGCGGGTGCGCCGCTGGTGCGCCTAAGGTGCGCCAAGAGCAGGCCTGTCTGCGCATGGACGTCGCCCGGTGCCAGGCACTCTGCCCATCTGGATTCCTATAGGTGGTTCTACTTGCACAAGGCGCTCCTCTCCATTAGAGCCCTGATGAATCCATGCACCAATCAGTTCTGGGCTCCAGCGCATCGCCCTTTCTGCTGTGAACAATTGGGTTTAAAACTGAAATGGATGCTCATACTATGCCACCCCCCTAACACACCTTCAAATTTCTCAGCCTCAACTGCCGCTCGCTTGTAAAGCACTATGCAGAGGAGTTTGATCTGATATAGGATGAGGTACCTGATATCCTCTTTTTAACAGAGACCTGGCTCTCCCCTGATACGGAGGCTGAGCCGCTGTTGGCTCTGTTGCAGGGCTATACCCTAAAGAAGCTGAAAAGAATGGGTAGCAGAGAAGAAGGCATTGCAGTCATCTTTAAAACCAGCTACCCATGTAGTTTTATTTGAGACTATTGCTGACTGTGAAAGTTCCCTCTTCAAAATCACCCTAAACTGCAATTTTACTCTATCAGGGCTACTCATTTACCGTCCCCCTGGCCAGTCAAATTTTTTTAGGGAAGTGCTAACGAATTTGATCGGCATACTGGCGACCAGGTCCTCTAACTTCAACATAGTGGAGGATCTCAACCTCCACCTGGAGGCCGGGCAAGACAATGATGTTGATAACTTTTGGCGGACCTCGCTGCATGTCAACTAATCCAATGCATTCCCAGCAGCACACACTCTGCAGGACACCACTTAGACCCCGTCTTTACTGACATATCTTCTTTAAAAGTCTGTCAGCCTCTCCCCATGACCTGGTCAGACCACTTCCTTATTTCCATGACACCACAGGGTGAAGGCCCATCCTCGGATGACCACTCTAAGCCCATTCTAAAACGCCCTTGGCACAAGCTAGATGTCAATCATTTCCGAGACCTCCTCATCAACCAGATGCCCCAACTGACTGGGAATATTAAAGTAGCAAACAGCCTTCTGGTTGAGTGGCTTACGCACACCCTCGACAAATGCATCCCCTCCAAATACACCTAAAGCTGTAGAACACAAGACCAGTCCATGGTTTAATGAGACGCTGACCCGGGAGAGAAAAAACTGCAAGACTCTAGAGCGCGCGTGTAGACGTCATTATGACCCTGCCCTCAAATCCATTCGTAAATCGAGAGGTGATTACCTCGCAAAAAAAATCAAAAATAGCAGCAACCCGGCTAAAAGTATTTTCTCCCTGCTAAAAGATCTTAAAACCCGGAGCGGGCAAATGAACCCACAATCACCTCGAACTTTCAGTGCAAGGCTCTAGCCTCCTTTTTTGTTCAGAAGGTCAAGGACATCTATAAAACCTTCCCCCCCTATCGACAACGAAGGTCCTAAGGCCCTCACTAGTGTCTCTGGTCCCTCAATACTCTCCTTTCTGGTACTATCCCAGGAAGTACTGATAACCCTCTGTAACAAAATTAAATCGGGATCCCCAGCGGACCCACTTAAACCAGATCAGTTCCAGAAATTACTACCCCAGCATCTGCCTATCTTCTGTGAACTGATAAACCTGTCCTTGTCTTCTGCAGAAGTACCCGCTGCATGGAAACACGCAAAGGTGATCCCATTGCTAAAAAAAACGACCCTCGATGACTCAAAGTCAGGGAATTTCCACCCCATCTCACTCCTTCGTTTTGTGGCTAAAATCACAGAGTCTTACATCAATTCTATTCTAGCCATATTCATAGAGGCCAATGAATTTCTGGACCCCTCGCAGAATGGCTTAAGACCCCGTTACAGCACCGAATCTGCCCTGCTGGTAGTCACCGAACTCATGCGGAGTTCCCTGGACGAGGGCAAGACCTCGATTCTGATCCTCCTCGACCTGAGTGCCGCTTTCAACACTGTGTTGCATCAGATTCTTCTGCGGCGCTTACAGGAGATAGGTATTGGAGTAGCTGCTTTAAACTGGTTCACATCATTTCCATCGGAAAGATCCTTCCAAGTGGTCTCCCCCCCTACAGCTCTTAGATACATTCCGTGCGCCAGAGGGTGCCACAGGGATCAGCCCGGAGCCCAATGCTATTTAATATTTACATTCAACCATTAGCGGCTGTTGCAAAAAGTAGGGGCCTCTCTCTGGTTTCCTATGCTGATGACACTCAGCTTGTGATCTCTTTGTCAAATGACTCAGACCAAAACTTGGCTAAGTTCCAGGATGATTTGGTGGCCAACGCGTATTGGATGGCAGCCAACCACTTACAGCTGAACGCCAACAAATCTGAGATTCTTCTCCTTGGAAGAAACACCCATTTATGGAGCGATCACTGGTGGCCTGCTGCGCTGGGCCCCCCATCGCCCAAAGAGACTGTAAAAAATCTGGGTGTCTGGGTTGAATGTGCTTTGACTTTTCAGGCACAGACGAAGTCAGTGGCTGGTGTCTGTTTCGGGCTGCTATGTGGACTTAAGCCACTGCTCGATTCGTCGACGCCCAAACTCGCCAAATCATTATCCAGTCTACCATACTTTCTAGACTAGACTACTGCAATTCCCTGTACTTGGGCGCCAACAAAGTAGGGATTCATCGCCTCCAGAGGGCCTGAAATGCTGTGGCTCAGATCCCCTTAGCCCTTTCTAAATCCTGCACAGCTTACAACCTTCTATGTAAGCTCCATTGGCTTCCGGTGGAGAAGAGAATCCACTTCAAGGTTCTGTGCATCTCACATAGAATCCTGCATGCTCAAGCTCCCACCATTCTACCCAATCTCCTCACTCCTTACGTCCCTAACCGCTCGCTGCGCTCCTCTAACCAACACCTGGCATGTGTTCCCTGTGTCAGAAGAGCACGGGCCGGAGGTCGTCATTCCGTGTTTTTACTTCTGCCCTCTGGAATGCCCTTCCTGGTACCATCAGAAGCATTCAGAACCATGGGGCTTTATGGAGGGCAGTAAAGACCTGGCTTTTTCCGGGATAAGCCCTGCACCTTGGACTTCTCTTTTGTCTGGTCATTTGGAATCGGCGCTGGGACGCCCCGTTGCTGGGGCAGCCATGCGCTCTACAAATCCTGTAACATAACATAACATAACAGGTGATGGCTCCTGGAAAGGCAAAGGTTTGTAAGTAAAAATGGCTCTGTCTAAACGTAGCATGATTGATTGCTTTAGAATAGAAGGCTCTAAGGCAGGAGCTACCAGACGTTTTAGAACCCCAAACCACTTTTTAGAACAACCAACTTTCGTGACCCACCTACCTTTAATGGACTTGAGGCAGGATGATTTTTTTAACGTAACTAAAGCATTGTGTGGTAGTGCATTGTCATTTACAAACAGCACATTTTCCATTAAAATGTCACTAAATTTGCACAGACATACAGTTTTACTGGTAAATCTATATAGCACACAAATAGTAATGTGTGGAAATCGGGTTTCTGTGAATGTTTATCATTTGTGCATCACCAAGTAAGTGTCTTGATTTGTTTTGATCCTATTAAAATCTCTGTTTCTATAACACATCAGAATTACAAAAAAGTGTTTTTTAGCTTTCCTAACTGCTGAATACATACAGTTCATTTACAGGTATTTACATTTTGTTGTGTATTGCAAAAAACAACATCCTACATTGTCACATAATTCACTTTAAAAACTCATCTCACTTTGCAGACAAAGAAAAATAAACATCAATCCCCATGTTAAAAGAATAAAGCAGCCTGACATTTGACCTCCTTGAATCACTGGTGACAAGTTAAATACATCATTTAAAGACATGTATTGCTCTGACTTTGATGACCCACCAAAAATCAGCCTGCGGCCTACAAGTGGGTCACGACCCACTGTTTGGGAAACACTGCTCTAGGGACAGACAGGAGCAATAATAAATTTGCCATCTTGGGATTACCCAGGTAGGCACAAGCGCACTTAACCGAAGAGGTACAGAATTAGGTATGAAACAGAGTTCAGTAAAAGCCACCACCTGAGCATGGTCTTGATGGGCTGAGGATCAATGGTGGTTACCAAACAGTGGATAAAACACTTAGATCAGTCATATGCATGATTCCAACATCTCACATGCATGATTCCAACCTCAGGGACCCCCTCAGGATTGGGGATTTGTTAAAGGGAAATGCACACAAGCATTCTTTGGGTCCTTGTAGTTTACTGAACATGCGTCAGCATCTACACAAGCTGACCAGTAAGGCCTCTTTGCAAGTTGTGGATGTTGTGATAGGTAGGGAAAGACTGGATCTTGAGGATCTTGAGGATAAGAAGGTTAAAGAATGATCAAATATACAAAATATTTGAGCATTAATTGCTCTAAAAGTACTGAACAAATTTACAGCAAATCACATAAAGCACACTGTCTGTACGGAGATCTAGCTTTCTGCCGAATTTGGTGCAAATCAGCTCAGCGTTTTTTTGTGTTATCGTTGTTTCATTTTCAGATGGAAAAATGAATGTGGAAAATGCATTTTGGGATCCCCTCCCTTTTCTTGTCCCCTGCTTGATGGATCCCCCAAAACTTTACAAAAAGGAGCTGACATGAATGGGACTTTTTGTGGAAAGTTTTGTGAAGATTTGTCAAATGGAGAACAAAGTTATATGGAAAACAAAAAATGCTTTTCTGATGGAAACACAGAGTGAACTATAACTACCCAGTGCAATGGCAATATAAGAATCCACTTCAATATTCCACTCATCTGTCAGTAGCTTTAGTAATATTAATAAAAATCAATTTGGCAATTCAATGCCATTGACAAGCATTCATTTGGGTACTGCCAGCACTTTGATCCCGAGAGATACCATTCTCACAGTGAGTAGAAATGTATTTATTGGATAGTAAAGGATGAGATACAACCTATTGCTTAGTTTTTATTTATTATTTACATAATAAGGACATGGCACCTACACATTGCTGCTACATGGCCACAAAAGGCAGAAGGACTCTTGATTATAAGAATGTCCAACTGATCACTGTGAACTGGACCCTTCAGGAACCCTGGCTGGAGAGAGACCTGTTGACTAGAAGCATATCAAAAGGGCCAGATCCTTCAGAAATGATCAGGGGAATGTTTTTCAGCACCAGGAACTGATTGGGAATTATTCCAATGGACAACTGGTAAATTGTGCTGAGGCTTCCGCAGTGAGGGCACATCCATAGTGTGCAATGTATCCAGGTTTTAACTAGCTCTGAGCTTTTTGCCGTAAAGAAAAATGTTTCTTTAGTATCTTGTGGTGAAGGTATCGAGCCTCTTGGAGGTCTGCTTGGCTACAGTTTTAAGACTTACATCACTGGAGGAGTAAAGTAAAACTTTGTAATCCATTGTGGGGTTAAATCTAGTCCTTTGATAAAACAACTCCGGCAGCTTCGAAACCCAGCTTTGTCCAGCCTGGACATTTTGGTGCCAAAACTAAAGTGGGGAAGGGGTGCACACTACCTCGCATAACAGTATGCATTTCTCTTAGACACATTATGGTGACTACCATGCACAATAACAGTCGCTTTAGCTTACTCACAATTATCAAAGTGACATTGCAGGCACAGCCAATGGCAGTTTGCCAGGCAGCGTGTGCTACTCCCCTCCTTTGATTGGATCCTCCTTTGAGCTCCTGGGTTGATGAGCCCTGTGGGTGCACCTGCACTCTTGGAGTGGTACTGAACCTGAGAAGACTTTGGGCAGCATTTCCAAAAATCTCCAAACCGATATGTTGCTCTCTGCTGAGGAAGGACAAAACCCCAGAAGCACATGTCCAGAGACACACAGCACTTGGAGTGCCACTAAATGGCGAACATTTTGAAACATGCGAGTAAACTAAGGCGACTGTTGTCATGCACTGTATTTACCAGAGTGCATCGTGGAGAAATGCGTGCCAGTATGCCAGTCAGTGTGCTCACCTCACCCCCGCCAAAACTAAAGGCTTCATTTGGAGCTCAAACTTGACATATCTGTCTTCGAGGATGCGTTGCAGACTTTAGCATCCTGCCTTGCTCTGGAGGGGGAATAGCTCTGTATTTTCTTCTAAGTCCGAAGACAAAACTTTGACCAGCGATGCCAACTTAGCCTACTCAATCTCCACTCCAACGAGGTTGGCCTCAAATTACTCTGAAGTCCCGGTCAGCCACAAACTATAACTTTCAATGACATGCTTTTGCTTGCTTCCTTAATATTGCGTTTGAGGCTCCACATAAAACTATGTCGGAGGACTCTACACAACCTAGAGTTCTGTGCAAGCAATGAGCAGCACAACACTAAAAACATGATGCATCATCAACACTAGCAACTAAGCTAGCACTTAGTTTACGTACTACTAAAGTTTGTTTAATTGAAGACTTTAACTTCTCATCATCCAACACTTTGCCTAGAGCTGCCATTTTCAACACTAATAAAAACCGGGGTGCGCAACCGAATCCTGGCCCTGCATTTTCTCTAAAAATTCTTCACGTGAACAAAGTCACTCTTGGTTCTTTCAGTGCTGAATATGATTACTGAATGCCCTGAACCCAGTTCTGCTGCCAAAAGCTCATATGCAAACAAATATTTAAATTGGAAACAATGATCTGCAGTGCTGTGTTGCGCAAACTTAGAAAAAATGTACAGCGCCCTAGTGACTGAAAGTTTTTGCATCAATGATGTCATTGACCATACTTACACAAACAATATCGTTTTAGTGCAATGCTGACATTGCGCAATGATGTAAAGGCCAGCAAGCGGTGTTTTAATCGGATTTGTACTTAAGAAAAATTCTCCACTTCAAATTTCTATATGATAACAACCACGTGTGGGTAAGTTCTGTTCAATGTGTAATTTTGCAAAAATTATAAATGTTGTGTTTGAATAACACATGACTTTCCGCCTGCAAATTCCTTGAGAAAAACAAGCTTCTCCAAGCGTTTCTCCTAATGCATGGACTGATTTAATTACTGAAACGTGGAGTTTCATTTAGCAATAGAATTCGACAAAAGTCAGGCTGTGATAGTTTAGTAGAATGGACTCCTAGGCTTGGTTGCGCTATTCACACTTGTTAAGTTCACTTTACGTACATTATCAGAGGTTTGACGCTTAATGACACAAAAACATTTGGCATTCCACTCGGGTCAACTTTTCACAGCTAAATATATTTGGCGTGGGCAAGTTGATCGAGCTTCTGTTTACGCTGACTTACAGAGGGGGATATTTCCAATAAAATGTTGGAGCTCTGTCTTACTCCAAAATTGGTAATGCCTCGGTCCGACATTTTTTAAATGCAGGGATGCGCCGTATTTACAAAAAGAGCTGCTTTGCGCCAGAGCAGGCTCCCTTGTGCCATGTTGCAAGGGTGCCTATGCTGCAGGGGTGATTGTTTATGTGCAGGAAGGGACACCATAAACAATCTTTAAAGGCGATTTGCTGTTTCTATATGTGCTGTACAATGCAGCACACATAGAAAGATTTCTCCTCTGATAAATTAATAATTTCTCCTCGTATTGCCATCCTAAGACCAGGTTTTACCTGGCCTTAATTTTAGGTGCTGCCCCATCCTTGTAAATATGGGGCAACGTCAAAAAGCAATGGGTGATGTGTGTTGAAGCGGAACGCCCTCTGCAACACTCATTGCACACCCCTTTCACGCTAAGAAAAGCGTGGAAAGGGGCCTTACTTACAAGGCGGAGTTAGGCTTAACGCCGCTTTGTAAACAAAGAGAAGGGGATATCGCCACCACAACGTCACTAAAAGTGATGTTCTTGTGGCAATATCCCCTTGTAAATAAGCCCAGTAGTATTGTTTTGTTTTGAATGAGCACTGGCGTAAATAGATAATAAATCTTTAAAAGGTGCAGTGTCTTCATTTGCCCACAAAAGGATCCAACAATATTGACAACAATACCTAATAGCAGGCTGGAGCCATTGCAGTTGCAGTTAATTCCCCCTGTGTTTCCAGGTCCAATGCTCCGGTGCGGGCGTTACCACAGCAGAGCATTGGAACTGAATCCACCAGAAGATACTGCTTCTGCAACTTGTAGCTCGAAGACCTCAGGCTTTTGATTATCTTAATCCACATCTTCAGCCACAAAGATCCATCTATACTATCTCAATGGTTTGACTTCTGTGGCTTTGATGCTTGGATCTCTTTGATATTCACTCCTATTTCTTTCTATGACTGCATTGGACCTTCTGTTGCATTGCCCAACTGTTCAACATCTGCTGTTTCCTATTCCTAAAATGAGTGGCATCAAAGCAAATCTGCTGTGACAATTTGTTTTTTTGGCACTCCTGTATTTCATGGTGTCAAGGTGCCAAGGGCCCACCTAGTGGAAGGTTAAGGACTGCTATTTCCAGGAAGAGTATTCAGCCATGTGTTAATTATTCTCTCTCTGCCTATTATTGCCTCAAAGTAGAATTTTATGCCAGCCATGTCTATCTTGACTTTGAGCTCGTAATGATCAATTAATATTTAATTTTCTTATGGGTTCTCACCAAGATCCCTTGATGACTAATGAAGGTCAAGTTTTTCTAGTATTTTGTTTGTGAATTATCCTCATAAATGCATTTTATGGACAGAAAACATTAGCTCCAAAATCCATTGTCATGTCACTGGTAATCCTCACTTGTGTGCCAATGGTGTGTATACTAAATATCAATGTCAGAATATCAAAGTTATGAAATATCAAGAACAACATATAAAACAAAATTGACAGGTAACTCAGGTATCTAAATCTAGATTTTCTATACCTAACTCTATGTACATGTACCTACACAGTACATATATCTTCAAGGTATGTAGATGTAAAGTTAGGAATACTAAATCTATACCCCCAAAATGCACTTGCCTTTAGATATTTTGGCGTATATTTACAAGGGGATAGTGCCAACAGAAGGTCACTTTAGCAACGTTCTTGTGACGCTATGCCCTTCTACACATTTACAAAGCGGCGCTAAGCCAATTTCACTGGCTTAACGACGCCTTGCAAATCCCCTTTACATGCATCACTTTGTGTGAAAGGGCCGTGCAGTGGGTGTTGCTGTGGGTGTTCCACTGCAACACCCATTGCATTTTTATGCTGCCCCAGATTTACAAGGATGTGTAAATCTGAGGTGGTGCCAATCTTAACGCCATGCAATAGCAGGCGTTAGAATGGAGCAAGGAGGAGAAATACTTTTATTTCTCCTTGTGTTTGCTTTTTCTATGTGTGCTGCATTTGAAAGCACACATAGAAAGAGCAAAATGCCAGAAATTATTGTTTATGTGCAGGAAGGTGTCCCTTGATAAAGAATCATTAAATAATAATGATTTGCTACTGCAAAATGCAGCACACATAGAAGTAGCAAATCACCATTGTTGGTTGTTTATGTGCAGGAAGGCACACCTTCCTGCACATAAACAATCATTCCTTGCAGCGCAGGCATCCTTGCACTATGGTGCAAGTGTGCCTCCGTTGGTGCTAGGCAGCTAATTTTAGCACCAGCGCTAGGGAAAACACAGGGATGTACCGTATTGTTGTAAATACAGCGCCTCCCTGTTTTTTGGAAATGTCAAATTTGGCGCAGCTCTGTGCTCTGACATTTCCTTGTAAATATGCCCCTTTGTCCCTTGATATTCTGTCCTTGATATTCTTGTACCAGTTCATGACCTAACGTCCCCAAAAGGTGCACTAGGCTCAAGTGGCTTGAATTTGTGTGATTTTACTGATAAAGTTAATATGTGCTTAAATAATGATCATATTATTTTGGATATTTCTACCTCATATCTCATAAAGACACCTTGGAGGCGTGTATCAATCACTCACGGATCTTTCTTTTATCTCTGGCAAACTCTTTAGGTGGTACATTTTCTTCAAGATTATTGAATGATTCAAGAGCGACCGTTAACTCAAAAACTAACATTAACTATAGTTATGGCTACCACACAAATTGAAGATAGTCCGCCAATTAACGATTTAAGTGATTTCTTTGTTGATTCCATGGGTCAAAATATGTCACTTTAATTGCCAAGTTGATACGTCAACTGTCTTAGCTACATAGGACATCAATGTGCAAAATGTTTCTTTTTTAGTATCCAAGGCTGTTGTAGAGGATAACTTCCTTCAGGCTCTTTCCATATGTGCACTCATGCTAGACTCTGATTATAAAAATGAAGGAATGGTACAAGCAAGTTCCTTTATTGTGACAGACGTCTCTGGCTAGCGTTGTAAGTGGCATAATTTAATTCATAAATCATACCTTCAAAGACCAACCATTCACAATTTAGTGCAAATATTAGATTAGCCAAAAAAGTTATAAAAAGTTAAATTTTGCATAAGAGAAAGGTTAATGCTCACAAGAATTGATATTTAATGCTCAAGACCTTCACTTGTAATATTTGTGAGACTATTTTGAAATGGGCTAACCATGTATATTTTAAAAAACAAGTTTCTTCAACAATTTTTCCTAGTCCTTGGTCTGATTATAATATTCACCTTTATTGTGAGCATGGAGTGAAGTTGCATGTACACTTAGACAACTGCAGGGGGCTACTCCTAAGATAAGTTAGCAAAGCATTTGATGGTGTAAACAGATATTTGCTCTGGCACAAACTGCTATCATTAGGCACTCTTCATAATTTCATGTATTTAACAGTTTAGCTAGTTTCAAGAGTGGAGTGGAGTGGCAAGTTGTAGATTTGACAAAAAGTCCCTAGGCTGCAACTCCATCTTATGTAGGCCCCGACCCCATCTTGATCCATGGAGGTCACCATCTTCCTTAACTTGGACATCGCCATATTCTCTGATTTATGCACAATCATTGTCATTTCTGCCTTTAGGCGCAGATGTCACCCGACCATATCTTTGCAACATTCATCTGGGTCAAACGTCTACCCTTCACCAGGTCAAGGTTAAATAAGAAGACATACAGACCTATAACCAAAATAATGTAGTCTGAATTGATGTCCTTTTGCCTTATATGTTCATAAGGAAGCATCTGGGATGCATACCTTGATGCACATAATCTGTCAGGCATTCCTAAAATAAAGTCAGAAAGTCCAATTTCTGATAAGATTTAATAGAAAAGGACTGCCACTTGACCACTTGTAAGGAGAGGTGCTCCACCCAGATTATCACCTGAGGTTCTGCCAGAGATGGTCTCACCTACTGCTGGCACACTTCACACCTTGCAGATGCTACATCGCGTCTAAGCCTGGCCTTTGCTGTCAACAAGGAATGCAGTGTGTCTCTTCTCCTTAAGGAACACTAGACTGCAAGTTACTCTACATTCCATGCTCCATTAGTATAGCGCATACAAGTAGGCATTCGGGTGTTAGGTTTTAGATCACATTTTAACAATGTCAGAAATGTTCATTTTGTTCTCGTTATTAAAAATGATTCTACTTGCTGTTTTTATAATAGTCTGTGTAGTTGTTTTAGACGTACTTAGAAACAGATTATTACAATAGTAATAAATACTTTTTGTTTAAAAGTGTTCATTCTTCTTAGTACAGGGTAGACCTGGGTGGAGTTCTGCTACGTGGAACTCAGCAGAGTGTCGAAAAAAATCTGCCACTCTCTGTGGAGTTACGCAAGCGGCGGAGTGAGGTAAGTGATGCTGCTTGTGCTGATTTTTAGCACCGGGAGTTTGTCTCGCACTGTAAATAGTGCGAATGGCACCGTGCATAGCGCAAGAGGACGCTGCTTCTTTCTGCCGCTTGAGTAGATGTTCTACTCGAGCGGCAGCCTCCTCAACGCGATCTGCAGGCTTCTCAACGCAAATGGTAGCAACCTGCAGCGACCGCCTGCATTGAGAAATCTCGCCGGGAGGTGGTATAGCATATGATTTTCCTCGCTCACGCTCACCAACTTAACTTTGCTGAGCCATGCAAGAGGAAAAACTCAGTGATCTACATGGTGCGCGGAGTGGGCAAAACTCTGCAAACTCTGCTGGTGGAGCGGAATTCGTCACCCACCCCTAGTACAGGATGTGTGTATGTAATACTGTGACTAACGAAATAAGGTTTGTGACTATTAAAGAGGTGCTATAGCAAAGAGAGGGACCAGGAGCGCTCAAAAGCTCCAGCATACACGCTCCTAAATAGAAAGTGAGAGAAAAGAAAAAAGGGTATGCAGTTCCTTATACAAATTAGTGTAGAACTAAATACAGGTCAGTCTTGTCCTGGGGAGTCAGCAGGGAGCGTGACTCCTCAGGAGCAAGTGCCCTCACACGCCCAGATGGGTATCATGCTTCTTCATTGGGCACGCTCCATATTGGGCCGGCACTGCAATGCCCGACGGGCACCCACAAGGGGGCTCTTTGCCAAAGACCTTTTCATTGTGCTGTTTGTGAAGCCTGGGTGTGGGGATATAGGTGTAGATAGGTGTGAGTAGAGTGCATGTATTTACGAGGTAAGTGCAAGTTAAAAGTAGGTAAAGTAGTCCTCTAAAAAGTTTTAATAAACAAGTCCACTTGCCTAATTCAACATTGTGGTCGATATCATAAGAAAATGATGGTCTGTGATAGCCAGTGGGTCAACATGTTTCATGCCCTAATCAGTCAAAGAACTGGTGGCAAATCATCAGGACCTATATCTCCTTATCTACAAAGTGGTTGGAATCTTATGTAGCAATTTATAACAGATAATCAATCACAGGGCATCTATCTAGGCCTGCCTAGATTCCTTCAAGAGCAATTCTAAAAAAAACAACCCAATTGAGGTAGCCGTAGTGCTTCCACAAGTGAAAGCTGAGCCACATGCTGTATATGCGTGAGTGTCCGATGCTACGGTATGCAGGACGAATGTTCTGTGCCAAGCTACCAGAGGGTGAGCACTGGTTACTTTAGGGTGTGTTCATGACTTACCCTGTTGGAAGTGGAGGTCCCTGTCGCTTACCGCCGCCACCAAATGCTGGAGGCGGGCGCCCTCGACCCCTCGCTTCAACGTTAGGCTAAGTAAGGACACGGTCTGAGATAGCCCTGCTCACCCCCTTAGTAGCTTGGCACGAGCAGCCAGGCTTATCTCCAAGGCACGAGTGTTCAGTATGTGCAACCACGCTCACAATAACCCCATGATGTCATCACAAATAGACTCCACACGAGTATTGATAAAAAGAGTATAATCTTTATATAAGAAATTATACGATACGACCACACGATACAAAATCAACATATAAGAACGGGTAGTATTCTTTCCGGTGGGTTGGTAGGTTCTAATCACAACCACAGCGTCTAACCAACAGTTAAGCTCTTCTCTAACCGTTTCCCAATAGGTTAGACCAGTCGTATTGCTAGAAACACACTCGTTGCATAAGCAAACAATACTGCAATGCGTAACGATATTCTCTTATACTGTGCAACAGAGAAATAATGCAATACGTAGCGCCACAGTCATGTACTTTGCAATTGAAGGAATAATGCAATGCGTATCACCACCAGCATGCCCTGTACCAGGAAGCAACACAGCAATGCGTCACACTACAATACTGTGCGGTGCAATAGAGAAATAATACACTGCGCCACGTTATACTCAGATACTGCGCACTGACGAAATCATACAATGAGCCACGTTACAATCAAATAAAATGCATGGGAGAAATAACGCAGTGCGTAGCGCACCAAGCATAAAGTTCGTTAGGCACAAATGAGGTCAGGCGTCATACGACAGTTCGATAGTTCGTTAGCAGCAATAATGCAATTGTGTAATACGACAGTTTTACGTGCTCCAGTAACAGTGCCGCCGTTATGGATCAAATGATGACACACAAAGTACTGCTTCCCACTCTGGCCCCAGTACTGCCCCGTCCTGGGTCAGCACGGGCCGGGATCCGAGCCGAAGCAACGGCTCACGCAGCTGACTGAGCGGGAGGCCGAGAGAGTGTCCCTCCGGGCCCGCACCCCACCCCGTTGTTGATCCACGTTACCTGGTGGGGTGCGATCCCACTCTCCTCCCCGACGTCAGTGACTTGGGCCTTGATCCAGAACTCCGTCACGGGTTTTGGCGGACTCGGGCCGGCAGCTCAGCTCTTCCGTGGCTGCCGGTCCGGGCCGCTACTGATGGACTCCGAGGGCCCCGATGACTTGGCCCTCACTCCAGCGGACTCGGTCCACACCGAGACCCGCCCTCAGCACTGTGGAGACTTTACTTCAGTTTGGTGCACAACCTAACCCGGCACTCCTCACCAGCACCTCAGGTTGCTCTTCGACATGCACACCGTGCGTCCGAGACTTGCCTCTTCTCTGGTGCTCACGACAATCCAGCGCTCTTCACCAACGCTCCGCTTGCACCTCAACACGCACCCTGCGTGTTCGAGCCTCGCCTCGTCTCCCGGTGCACACGATGTCCAGGCGCTCTTCCTCATGCCCTGGCTGCACCACGGCACGCACTCCTGCGCGTCCGAGTCTCACCTCTTCTCCCGGTGCACACGATGTCCAGGCGCTCTTCCTCACGCCCTGGCTGCAGCACGATACGCGCCCTTGCATGTCGGAGACTCACTTCTTCTTTTGGTGCCTACGAGGCCCAGGCGCTCCTCACCAACACCCGAGCTGCACCACGACACGCACCCAGCGCATCCGAGATTCACTTCTTCCGCTGGTGCACACGATGTCCAGGCGCTCCTCACCAACGCCCTGACTGCACCACGACCCGCACACTGCGTGTCCGAGGTCTCGCTGCTTCCTTTGGTGCACACGAGGCCCAGGCGCTCTTCACTAGCACCCGGGCTGCACCACGACACGCACACTTGCGCGTCCGAGCCTCGCCTCGTCTCCCTGTGCACTCCACGACCAGACGCTCCTGACCAACGCCTTGGCCTGCACCACGACACGCACTCTGCGTGTCTTAGACTTAGCTGACTCCTGCGTGCCCACGATCACACGGCACAACTTCTGAGGGTCTCAAGCGGCACAAAGCATGCGCACACCACGTTGCTTGGCACTTCTCCGGAAACTTTTATGATCCTGTATTTCCAAACAGGGAGCCAGCTCACCTCGGGCCCTTGGGGTTACAAGACACAGCACAGAGCACAGTCTTCTTCAAGCAGGGGGACCCAGCGCCTCCAAGCACAGTCCCAACAGCCTCTTCCTTAGTTAGAACAGCAAACTGCAGACCAGCCCCAGATCACGAAGCAAGGATTGGTCTATCCACCACAGTCTCTTCAGTTGTTCCTTCTTTAGCAGAGGTTCCTCTTGACCACAGAATGGGTCCAAGCCTTTTCAGTCTCAATCCATATCTGTTTCATTCCAACGTTCAGGAGTTTCAGCTCTCATAGTTATACCCCTTACTGTCTTTGAAGTTTGTATGTGCTCAGGTGTCATACGACAGTTTGATAGTTCGTTAGCAGCAATAATGCAATTGTGTAATACGACAGTTTTACGTGCTCCAGTAACAGTGCCCCCGTTAAGGATCAAATGATGACACACAAAGTACTGCTTCCCACTCCGGCCCCAGTACTGCCCCGTCATGGGTCAGCACGGGCCGGGATCCGAGCCGAAGCAACGGCTCGCACAGCTGACTGAGCGGGAGGCCGAGAGAGTGTCCCTCCAGGCCCGCACCCCACCCCAGGTGTTGATCCACGTTACCTGGGGGGGGCGCAATCCCACTCTCCTCCCCAACGTCAGCGACTTGGGCCTTGATCCAGAACTCCGTCACGGGTTTTGGTGGACTCGGGCCGGCGGCTCAGCTCTTCCGTGGCTGCCGGTCCAGGCCGCTACTGATGGACTCCGAGGGCCCCGATGACTTGGCCCTCACTCCGGCGGACTCGGTCCACACCGAGACCCGCCCTCAGCACTGTGGAGACTTTAATTCAGTTTGGTGCACAACCTAACCCGGCACTCCTCACCAGCACCTCAGGTTGTACTTCGACACGCACACCGCGCGTCCGAGACTTGCCTCTTCTCTGGTGCTCACGACAATCCAGCGCTCTTCACCAACGCTCCGCTTGCACCTCAACACGCACCCTGCGTGTTCGAGCCTCGCCTCGTCTCCCGGTGCACACGATGTCCAGGCGCTCTTCCTCATGCCCTGGCTGCACCACGGCACGCACTCCTGCGCGTCCGAGTCTCACCTCTTCTCCCGGTGCACACGATGTCCAGGCGCTCTTCCTCACGCCCTGGCTGCAGCACGATACGCGCCCTTGCATGTCGGAGACTCACTTCTTCTTTTGGTGCCTACGAGGCCCAGGCGCTCCTCACCAACACCCGAGCTGCACCACGACACGCACCCAGCGCATCCGAGATTCACTTCTTCCGCTGGTGCACACGATGTCCAGGCGCTCCTCACCAACGCCCTGACTGCACCACGACCCGCACACTGCGTGTCCGAGTCTCGCTGCTTCCTTTGGTGCACACGAGGCCCAGGCGCTCTTCACTAGCACCCGGGCTGCACCACGACACGCACACTTGCGCGTCCGAGCCTCGCCTCGTCTCCCTGTGCACTCCACGACCAGACGCTCCTGACCAACGCCTTGGCCTGCACCACGACACGCACTCTGCGTGTCTTAGACTTAGCTGACTCCTGCGTGCCCACGATCACACGGCACAACTTCTGAGGGTCTCAAGCGGCACAAAGCATGCGCACACCACGTTGCTTGGCACTTCTCCGGAAACTTTTATGATCCTGTATTTCCAAACAGGGAGCCAGCTCACCTCGGGCCCTTGGGGTTACAAGACACAGCACAGAGCACAGTCTTCTTCAAGCAGGGGGACCCAGCGCCTCCAAGCACAGTCCCAACAGCCTCTTCCTTAGTTAGAACAGCAAACTGCAGACCAGCCCCAGATCACGAAGCAAGGATTGGTCTATCCACCACAGTCTCTTCAGTTGTTCCTTCTTTAGCAGAGGTTCCTCTTGACCACAGAATGGGTCCAAGCCTTTTCAGTCTCAATCCATATCTGTTTCATTCCAACGTTCAGGAGTTTCAGCTCTCATAGTTATACCCCTTACTGTCTTTGAAGTTTGTATGTGCTCAGGTGTCATACGACAGTTTGATAGTTCGTTAGCAGCAATAATGCAATTGTGTAATACGACAGTTTTACGTGCTCCAGTAACAGTGCCCCCGTTAAGGATCAAATGATGACACACAAAGTACTGCTTCCCACTCCGGCCCCAGTACTGCCCCGTCATGGGTCAGCACGGGCCGGGATCCGAGCCGAAGCAACGGCTCGCACAGCTGACTGAGCGGGAGGCCGAGAGAGTGTCCCTCCAGGCCCGCACCCCACCCCAGGTGTTGATCCACGTTACCTGGGGGGCGCAATCCCACTCTCCTCCCCAACGTCAGCGACTTGGGCCTTGATCCAGAACTCCGTCACGGGTTTTGGTGGACTCGGGCCGGCGGCTCAGCTCTTCCGTGGCTGCCGGTCCAGGCCGCTACTGATGGACTCCGAGGGCCCCGATGACTTGGCCCTCACTCCGGCGGACTCGGTCCACACCGAGACCCGCCCTCAGCACTGTGGAGACTTTAATTCAGTTTGGTGCACAACCTAACCCGGCACTCCTCACCAGCACCTCAGGTTGTACTTCGACACGCACACCGCGCGTCCGAGACTTGCCTCTTCTCTGGTGCTCACGACAATCCAGCGCTCTTCACCAACGCTCTGCTTGCACCTCAACACGCACTCTGCGCGTTCGAGCCGAGCCTCTTCTTCCGGTGCACACGATGTCCAGGCGCTCTTCCTCACGCCCTGGCTGCACCACGACATGCACTCCTGCGCGTCCGAGTCTCACCTCTTCTCCCAGTGCACACGATGTCCAGGCGCTCTTCCTCACGCCCTGGCTGCACCGCGACACGCGCCCTTGCACGCCAGAGACTCACTTCTTCTTTTGGTGCCTACGAGGCCAGGCGCTCCTCACCAACACCCGGGCTGCACCACGACACGCACCCAGGCCGTCCGAGACTCACTTCTTCCGCTGGTGCACATGATGTCCAGGTGCTCCTCACCAATGCCCTGACTGCACCACGACCCGCACACTGCGAGTCCGAGTCTCGCAGCTTCCTTTGGTTCACACGAGGCCCAGGCGCTCTTCACTAGCACCCGGGCTGCACCACGACACGCCCACTTGCGCGTCCGAGCCTCTCCTCGTCTCCCTGTGCACTCCACGACCAGACGCTCCTCACCAACGCCTTGGCCTGCACCACAACACGCACTCTGCGCGTCTTAGACTTAGCTGACTCCTGCGTGCCCACGATCACACGGCACAACTTCTGAGGGTCTCAAGCGGCACAAAGCACACACACACCGCGTTGCTTGGGATTTCTCTGGAAACTTTTATGATCCTGTATTTCCAAACAGGGAGCCAGCTTACCTCGGGCCCTTGGGGTTACAAGACACAGCACAAAGCACAGTCTTCTTCAAGCAGGGGGACCCAGCGCCTCCAAGCACAGTCCCAACAGCCTCTTCCTTAGTTAGAACAGCAAACTGCAGACCAGCCCCAGATCACGAAGCAAGGATTGGTCTATCCACCACAGTCTCTTCAGTTGTTCCTTCTTTAGCAGAGGTTCCTCTTGACCACAGAATGGGTCCAAGCCTTTTCAGTCTCAATGCATATCTGTTTCATTCCAACGTTCAGGGGTTTCAGCTCTCATAGTTATACCCCTTACTGTCTTTGAAGTTTGTAAGTGCTCAGGGGGTCCCCGACCCCTCCCTAAATCAGTTCTGGGTGTCTCCCTCCCAGTGTGACCTCTCTCCCTTTGATACTGGGGGTCTGGATCCTTAATCACTCAGCAGGAGATGGGTTAATTGGTTTATAGCACCAGCCCAGGCCTTTTCACCTCCCGGGCTTCTCCTCCCCCTACTCTCCAGATGCAGTGCAGCCTGGTGCCATCTCAACCCCTCCCTGGGTCAAGACCTCTCCCAGCTCCTCTCGCCTTTCAATTCCAGACAGACAATCCACATTTCAAAGACACACAGAAATGCTTAGAGCACAAAACTAAGCCACTTCTAAAAGAGTGGTTTATAAACACACAGTGACAAAACCACCTTTACAGAAAGATGCATTATGACACCGTGAGTTCACACATACCAAACTTCACCTCTCCATTATAAACTGACAGGAAACTAGGCTAACAAATACAACACCTAGCCTCCCCCATTCTGTCCTACGGGCAGAATGGCCTTTCAGCAGTGAAAAACGAAATGGAGAGTTTTTCACTGCCAGAACACAACACACACCTCAGTTTATGTTCTGCCTTTTACCTACACTGCAACCTGCCCAGGGGTTACCTGAGACCTACCACAGGGGTGCCCCATGTGTATGTAAAAGGGAAAGTCAGGCCTGACAAGTGGTTGCTCTTGTCAGGACAACATGTTAACTTAGCATTCTGCGCGCAGGCCATACACTGAAGGCCTGAGTTCCCTTCTCTGCGCGCCCTTGCATTACTAGCCCTTGCACACACAGAGTGTACATCACTAGGGACTTTTACTAGTAAGGCAAACATACCAATCATGGCCAACCAATCACCATACATTTTACACAGGGAACTCCTGTACTTTGACACTGATCAGCAGTGGCAAAGTACCCAAAGCATCTAAATTGGCATCTCTAGGTCAGAAAAACGGTCTAGGGGGAAAACAAAATGTTTAGGGAACTTTAACCAAAAAGGCCAAGTCCTACATACCCTTGCTAGGATTGTGTTTTCTACTGGGACATAGTGCATACCTCTGCCAACCAGAAATCCAATTTCTAAGATTGATGATCAGCGGTGAGGATAGGACTGTTTGTGCAGTGCTATACAGTAAATTGGTGTACACTACATATCCAGGACCATTTCAATTTTTTTTCAATACTCCCTGATTGGCATTTTTTTATTTTTCCTCAAAATCATGTCTCTGGATGCTGGTTCTAAAACTAGAACCATGGAATTTTAGCTGGCCAACTTGGAAACATACACAGTGGCTAGACTTAACGACTACTGCTAGGAGTTGGGGCTTCCTGCCAAGAGTACCACCGAGAAGCTAGAATTACAAAAGGTGCTGAGGGCCCGGGCAGAAGCCCATTCTGAGAAGTATGGATTAGGGAGTCTGAGAAAGGCTCTTCTAAGGAGCCACCTGCAGTGGCTGAGGGTGAAACCCCTGAATTTGAGCTCCCTCTGAGAGCAGGAACCAGTACCTCTCTTCCCAGGGCATCTCCCCACAGGAACTGAAGGAGAGGAGGGAGAAGAGATAATGCAAGCTGCAGATGGCCAAGTTAAAAATGGAAGCAGAAGAGAAAAAGGCTGACGGGGAGGCAAAGAGGGCTGAGGCAGAGAGAGCCTATGCAGAATTTTTTTTTTTTTAACTGTTTTATGAACTGTCTGGAAGAGCTGGATATCAAAGCCAGGCAAGCATATTCCAGCTGTGATGGTGACAGCGTGCATGTAGTACCTGATGGAGAAAACAATGTGTGTATACCCAATGAGAGTGCGTATACCCAATGATTTGGTGCCTAGTAATGTGGTGGGAGATGACATTGATAAATGTTTTTCTGCTTATGAAGTTTCACTGAAGGTTCACAGGGTTCCTAAAGAGCACTGAGGGGGTGGTCTGTGGAAACACATGCCAACACTTGGTAAGGACACACTTCTTATGCTAGAGGTTGGGGACCAAACAAAGTGTACCCCTATGAAGGCCATTTTAATTGCCAAATATGGGCTGACCCCTGAAAGGTATTGCCAAAGATTCAAGGACAGCCAGCTTCCCAACCAATCCTGGGTAGATTTTATAGATTACTCAAATAAGGAACAGAATGACTGGGAGAAGGGTGGTAAGGTTAGTGATTTTAATGGGCTGTACCAATTAATCAGGAGGGGAACATGCTCAGTATCTGTTTTCCTGAATTGTGCCAGCACCTATTTGACAGTGAGCTGACTGACCCCAGGAAGCTTGCTGAGGAGGCGGACCTGTGGGGTAGCACCAGGGTGTCCAAAAATGTATCTGGGGGGAACTCCCACAAAGGTGGTCAGGTTCCCAACAGAAGAATGAGGGGGGGGAAATAACTTTAAAACAAGGCGTTCTCAAAAGGCCCCCAAAATCATTCCCAAGGGAGTAGTGGCAACCAGTCCCAGTCTGATTCTAAGAAGAAGGGGATGCTATGATCATAAGACAGGGGGGTTTGTACCTCAATGTACTGAGTGCTACAAGTATGGGCACTCCAAGGGCGACTCCAAATGTCCCAAGAGGGCACGGCCCCCCACCGGTGGGAAGACACCTGGGGTGGCGAGTGTAGCGCTCGGGGAGGAGATGGTCCCAGATAGCTTTGGCTGGCAGAAAGAGGTGACCCTACTTTCCCTGGGGGATAGACAAATGGTGTCTAATGCCCACGTGCCTGTGAATACTTTAAAGAATAGGCAGTGGGTCTTCCTTAATGGGCAACGGGTGGAAGCTCTGTCACAGGAGCCAGCATAAATACTGTACCCTGTCAGTTGGTGTCTCCAATGCAGGTCCTTTCAAACACATTCCACCAAGCCGGAGGCTCTGGTTCCCTTTGAGTTGGGGGGGTCAACTCAGGTTCTCTGGAAGTTACTGTGAGCCCTGTCATGCCTGTTGATTGTTTGCTTGGCAACGACCTGGAGCACTCTACCTGGAGGAAGGTAGAGCTGTGGTCTTACTTGGAGATGATGGGATTGCCTGCCTGGGTCTGTAGGACCACACGAGCCATGGCTGCCCGTGAAGGGAGCCAAGGGTATCTGGAGGCTGTAACAATGGCCCAGACAGCAGTAAAGGCTAGGGGCATGGGAAACCAACCCTTGAAGTACCCGCGGTGGAGGTTGATGGGGTCCCTGAGGAAGAGGCCCTGAGCCAACCGGGGAGGACAATGCCACCTTAGGTGACCTGCCTGAACTTGCCAGCTAACAATACACAAGGGGTATACCCAATCACCCTCCTATACCTGGGTATAGAACACTATCACATGCAAAAAAGAATAGGTACGGAGGAATTAATATCTCATTTTATTTATAATATATATATATTTGTATATTGCTGCGATTGTATATATGTCTAGGACTCTGATGAAGAAAGTTTTTTCTGCTCTGTATTTTATATCTGACCACTGTATATATATGAGCACAGTTTTTGTACATATTTTGCCTTTGCATTAATTGTTTGTATGCACGTTAGAATGTAAGCCTATATTATACTTAACATGCTGGGAATTAGATGATAAACACTCTTGCACCACAGTGTTTTTTGATGATGACACTATTTGTGCACATTTATGTATATTTTCGGCTTTGAAGTACACCCGTTAGTGAGACCGGATGTATTTTTATGGACCGCATTGGTGGGAGTTTTATACCTCGTCCCGTCATTTTTGGTTAGCCATATATATGTGTTTCCGTATTTTATTTAGTATTTGTATCAGTTTTAGTTTCATTATAGTTGGTAGATTAATGAGTTTGAGGGATATGCCTGGATGTTTTCTCATTAGTAGTGATAGAGATTACATCGAGTCTGTTTTTGGTGTTTACCTTCGGGTCGACGTGCTCACGTTTGTGACGCAGAATGACCTCCCATAAAGCATTACGGTCCTAACGTCCCGGTGTGGCACACGCTGAACGTTTCAGTGGAGGACCGAGGGATTAATCGTTGTGATACTACACGCCAGATTTAGGTGAGAAGGGAGCTCCCTAATCTTTGTATAATCTATGTTGCGTTAGGAGCGCTTTTTGTTTAAGTAATAAGTCGAGTGACAGGATGTTCCGTTTTATCTACAGGTAAAGCGGCGTCCAGAATTGAAATACGAGGATCCATTTAAGATTAGTTCCCACCTTTGAGAGTGTTTATCTGACATGGATTTAAAGACCCATTTAATGCACTATTCACATAACGGAGGAGAAAATTAGCCCGCATTGTTCATTATTTTCCAGGTGTTTGTACCTCGGGTTGAGGCGCAACCTTAGGCGTTAAGATCCAGTGGTTGCGGTTGTGCAACCAAGACAGGATATCAAAATGTGAGTGGTATATGATACCCTTTTTTGACAATTACTCAATTAATGTCACCCTTTATGGCTTTAGTGGGTGCACGCACTGTGTCGTGCATTCCTGACCCACACCGGTACTAACTGACAGCTATTTCTTTGGTCACTAGCCTCTCACTGGTCGTTTTGCATATGATATGGGCCTCTCTGGCCGTTTTGTATATGATATGGGCATATATATATTTATCCTTCTATTTTTCGTTTTGTGCACTCACTTCTTTGGTGGCTCTGTGGTGCATCACTGTGTTTGGATTAGCTGTGGTGAACCAGCATGCTCTGTATAATTAAAAGGATAGATGTGTGTGCTAATATACATACATTTTATGGATTTATTTAGCATGGTTCCATTGCCCTTGTCCTGAGGAGGCCAAGAAGAATTCAAAGGCTGTAACGCTTTACGTCGACAATTTCTGGAGGAGTCCCTATAAAAACAAAAGTGTGATTAAAACTATTTGTGGCACAATAGAGCTGAGGGAAAAGAGGTGCTTTTTCCTATGTGCGCAAAAGACTACCTCTGAGTGGATCACCCAGAATAAATGCGTGAACACTAGTTATATACATATTTTTGGGTATTGGCAACGTAGAGTTGAGTTTATAATTGTTTGTTGTGTTTTTTTATATGTATTTTGGTATGTCCTTGTGCTTTTGAATGTTATAATGTTTTTCATTCAAAGATCGGTCCCATTGCATATGTGTGCCTTAAAGTAATTTGGACAGTATATTTGTGTAGGACTGTAGACTGATGATAGGGTAATTGAGTGTTCCCTTTGATAAAATAAAATGAGATATTAATTCCTCCGTACCTATCCTTTTTTGCATGTGATAGTGAACTTGCCAGCTGGCAAGTGGAGGGTGGGCCCACCAGGGAGGAGTTCTGCAGAGTGCAGATTGAGTGCCCCACTCTTGAGGGCTTGTGGGGACAGGCCTCATCCCATGCAGCAGGTGAAACCTCTGGGGATCACCTAATCTACTGAGAGAATGATCTCCTTTATAGCAAGCCTTAAGCTCCTGGTGCTGGGGCAGCCGTGTGCTAGTGGTCCCACAGTGTTACAGGAAATTCCTACTTGGTTTGGCTCATGAAATACCCCTGGCAGGAAATTTAGGGCAAGACAAGACCTTTTTCAGGCTTATATCCCACGTTTATTGATACAGAATGAAGACAGTCTCAGATGCATTCGCAGTCCTCCCAAGACGTACAAAGTAGGGCTTTGTGACGGGCGAGGAGGCGAGACCATGGCGAGGAGGAGGGCAGCCCAGAGAGGCCAGAGCAGGTAAGTGATTATTTCCTGTTCCTTTGGCGTGGGCACAGGGGCTAACTCAGCTATGCCGCAGAGTTGGAGCTTTTGTCTGAACTCCGCGTTCCCAATGGAGCGCGGAGTTGGCAAAACTCCGCAAACTCGGCTGGCGGAGTGGAGTTTGCCACCCGGGCTTACCTAAAACACACACAGAAGTGAGAGCCTTCCTAGGCTCCACAGGCTACTACAGAAGATTTGTTAAGGGTTATGGCACCATTGTTATCCCCTTAACTAAGCACACTTCCAAGAAGCAGCTCAGATTGGTGATCTGGACAGAGACTTGTCAGAAAGCCTTTGATTCCCTCAAAGAAGCGATGTGTTCAGCACCTCTACTCAAGGCACCTAATTTCTCCAAACAATTCATCATGCAGACAGACGCTTCAGAGCATGGCATAGGGGTAGTCTTAGCAAAGCTGAATAAAGAGGGCCTAGACCAAACAGTAATCTTCCTCAGTAGGAGGTTGCTTCCACCGGAACAGAGGTGGAGTGCCATTGAAAGAGAACCTTTTGCTGTAGTCTGGGCACTGAAGAAGTTGAGACCATACCTGTTTGGAACTCACTTTCTGGTTCAGATAGACCACAAACCTCTCAGATGGCTCATGCAGATAAGGGGTAAGAATGCAAAACTGTTGAGGTGGTCCATCTCCGTACAGGGAATAGACATTATGGTGGAACACTGTCTGGGGTCATACCACGCCAATGCTTATGGTCTCTCCAGGTTTTTCCACCTTAGTGAAGAGAATTCCCAAGGGGTTGGGTAGCTCTCCCCACTTTTTAGCTGGGGGGACACGTGTTAGACCTGACAGCCGTAGGGTAGTCTTCCCCCTAACTTTTTGCCTACCTCCTTCACTTTTTCTGACCTTGGATTTGCTGGCTTTAGGACTCAACCAGCGCTAAAGTGCTTGTGTGCTCTCTCCTGCACATGAAAATATTGTCTCATCCCCAATTGGCATATTTATTTTGCTTATAAGTCCCTACTAAAGTGCACTACAGGGCCTGTAAATTAAATGCTACTAGTGGGTCTGCAGCACTTATTGTGCCATCTACATTTGTAGCCCTCTAACCATGGTTCAGGTCTGCCAATGCAGACTCTGTGTGTGCAGTTTACACTGCCATTTTGACCTTGCAAGATAAACCTCTTGCCGTTCCTAAACGTTCCATTTTGATACATATAAGTCACCCCTAAGGTAGGCCCTGGACAACCCAGAAGGCAGGGTGCCATACATGTGAAAGGTAGGACATGTACTTTTAGGTTTTTCATTTACTGGTAGTGAAAAACTCTCAAATTCATTTTTCACTACTGCATGGCCTATCTCTCCCATAGGATAACATTAGGATTACCATATTACATTTTTACGTGTAATTCCCAATTATGAAGAGATAGACTTTAAGTTTGGCGTCTCTGGATTCACAATTTAAAATCACAACTTATGGTGAAGCCAGATTTTAAATTGCAATTCTGAAAATGGCACTTTTAGAAAGTCAGCATTTGTTTACTTTAGCCATTCAGTGCCTGTTGCCTGTCTCTGATACACTTCTTGGAAGGGTGACAGCTGGGCTTTGTGTATTCCCCCTAGACAGCCACACACAATGAGAACTTAGGTGTGACTTGATGGGCCATGCTCGGAGAATGAGAGAGAGGAGCTGGGCACAGCCTCACACTTACATCACACCCACACAAAGGGCTGCATAGCCCCCTGTAATGAGTCTGGAGGAAGGGAGGACCTCTGTGCACTTCAAAGACCTGTCTTTGAAGTCTCGCCCACTTCTGGACCTGTGAAGAATCTGCCAGGAAGAAGGATTGCTGTGCTGCTGAAGGACTGCGACTTTGCTGGACTGCTGCTTTGCTGGACTCCTGCCTTGCTGTACTGCCTTGCTGCCTGCTGTTTCCCTGCCTGGGTGGTAAGGACAGGACCTGCATCACTTGAACCCAGAGTGACTCCAAGGGCTTGGTGTCTTGCCTCCTGATCTGCAGTCTCAGGGACGTAAAAGACTTCCAACCATCCTGCTCCTGCACCAGGGCTCTGAAATCTGTGAGTCTGCCCTGCCAAGTGGTGCCACCCGACTCCTGGACCCTTGGAAGTGGGCCTAAGGTGTTTGCTCCAGTGTAACCGATGCATCCTCTGCTTCAAGTTCAGAATCGGCACATCACCGATGTTATGGGAACAGTACCGGCGTATCAGCCTCGGAGCCATTGCCCCGGAACTGCCACTTTGGAACTAATGCATCACCGCCACTGCGCGGAAAACACCGATGCATCCCCTCCACTGCGTAGAGAAACCCGGCGCATCGCCTTTGGAACCGCCACATCTCGGAACTGGCGTATCACCTTTGGAACCATCTCATCACCTCTGCTGCGAGGAGAAATACGGCGCATCGCCCCTACTGCCTGGGGAACACCGACGCATCGCTCAGCTGCACCCCACATCTTCATCAACGCAACCATTCTTAAGGTACCTTTGTTCAGCGGGCCTCACTGAGTCCGTGTATCAAGCCCACGCTCCATCACATCACGGTTGGCCTGAACTTATGACTTTGTTGTGGTCCGGTGCGACAAGACATTCCAAGTAAGCGCTTATTGCTTCTAAGCGCCATTTACAGATTATTCTTAAAAAATTCATATCTCAGGCTCTACTTATTGGATTTTTTACGTTTTGGTCTTATTTTATTAAATTAAAAGCTATTTTCCTAACCTGTTGTGGAATCTTTTTGTGTGGTGTTGGCATTGTTTTACTGTTTGAAGTGTGGCACAAAAGCTTTACACATTGGCTCTTAAGTTAAGCCTGACTGCTCCGTGCCAAGCTACCAGAGAGTGAGCACAGTTTTATTTAGGGTATGTTTGTGACTTATCCTGACTAGGATTGTGGTTCCTGCTTGGACAGGGTGCACACCTCTGCCAACCAGAAACCCAATTTCTAACATATATCAAACTGTGGCAAAGTTATTAGTAAATCAAAAATGTTTTTGACCCCCACTTTCACTTTGGCCACCCCATTGCATTTTCACAAAGCTTAATATACCTGCACTGGGTATCACTTGCTAACTACTTGCCATACTTGCCACAGGTTGATTGAACAGTACCACAGTGGTGATGTATGTCCACTAAGTAGTTATAGTTAGGTCAGCTGTTCCCTAGGATAAGAGTTTTTTGTGTTGCTAATACCTTTAGCACCGTTTGACGAATCTCCACGAAACTTTCCAAAAAGGTGCTACTTTTTCACTAGTTTGTGTATAGAAAGTTTGAGTGATCCATTGAGCAGTAGCAGAGGGAAAAGGGGGGTCCCAAAATGCAAAATCCCCATGTATTTTCCATAGACTTCTTTAAGATGGGCTACAGCAAAAACTGCTGATCGGAATGACACCAAATTTGCCAGGAAGCTAGATCTTGGTCCGCAGAGTGTGTTTTTTTGTGATTTGGTGTAATTCTGTTCAGTAGATTTGAGAAATTAAGGTTAAAAAATAATTGTATATCTGGACAGTTGGGTCCACGAGAGTCTCAAGAGGCTCTTGCAGGAGCGTCAATTTAAAAATAGAGTATTCTGATTGGCACACGGAGCTTTATTTCCCTTGGGCCATCAGACTCCCGTGGGAGTGAGCACTCTGATTGGCTGCCAGCAACATTTTTCTCATGTTGGACTCAGCGACTTAGGGGCATATGTACAAGGAGTAAACGCTGCCTTAGCATCAATTTATTGACGTTACGGCGGCTTTTTTTTATCGTCGTATTTACAAGTTGCCGTTAGCCACAGGTAGCGACAGTTTTCCGGCGTAAACGTGAATTTTTAGGATCGCCACTTCTGTTAGCGGGACTTAACAAAAATGAGATGCAAGGTAGGCGTTCCAGTGCAAAAACCGCCGCTAAGCCCACTTTGCGATATTTCCAAGGAATTCCTTGTATGGTGCAAAACCCAAACAACTGCCTCTAACTCCAGTTAGAGGCAGTTTTTTAAGACCACAAAATAGCTGGTCTTAAAAATGGTGCAAACACTTGGGGCCTCATTTCAGAAGGTTTTGGTGCTGGACAGCGC
This sequence comes from Calotriton arnoldi, assembly GCA_963921515.1. NCBI lineage: Eukaryota > Metazoa > Chordata > Amphibia > Caudata > Salamandridae > Calotriton > Calotriton arnoldi. Next base: position 1,028,244 of record CAWUFW010005263.1, on the reverse strand, counting down.
TGCAAGGAATGTTGCTGCGCTGCCCTGCAGCAAAACTACAGGGCAGGAATGTGCACCATCAAAAAGATAGGGTGCATTCCTGGGCCTCATTCATGAAAAGTGTTGCATCGCTGTGACAAAACAGCGTTGCAACACTTTTCACTACACCCTTCTTGCAACTCCATAGATGCGCTGTATTCACTGTACGGCGCTCCATGTCGCAATTAATGACAGATACGTCTGGAATCCTGATGTACCTGCCAGCGCTAAAGTCACGCATTGCTGCAGTCGTGTCACAAGCATGATGCAACTCCAGCAACGCATGGGGCCAGCCTATCCCTGTGGCACTGCGTCACACTCACGCCTGCCATGAGGCAGGCGTAAGGTACTGACGCAGTGGCGTCCTACAGTTGTTGCAGTGAAATCTGATGGATTTCAATGCGCCACTCCTATGAGGCTTTGGTGCATGGAATGCCCACCCTGCATACATCATACCTGATGCAGGGATCATGTGGCACAGGGCTTCTCAAGGTCAGGCATATGCCTAGATGGGCCACTTTGCAAATACGGCGCAACGAGGTGCAAGAATCACGCTGCAAGTATGTCAAGAAAATGATGCACCAGTGTGGTGAAACTGTCAGAAGGGGCTCATAAATAAGCCCCCCTGACTTTTTCCCCTATGTTGGTGCACAATGGCTGCCATGTGCCAACGCAGGCACCCTTGCGCCATGGTGTAAGGGTGACTGTGTTGCAGAGTTGATTGATGTTGTGGCTCCATCTCTTCTCGAGACGTCTGCAGGTGGGGTTGGACTAGTGGGGGGGCAGGAGTGAACCAGTTGGCATTCTTGGAGTGTTGTTTGCCTGGTCTTTTCTTTAGGGGTGCCAGGGTGTCGGTGCAGTTGTTGATCTATCGGTGGAGGTTGCACGCTGTGGTGTTGGCGTCTGAAGCGTTGGCGGAGTGGTGGTGCTGAGGGAGTTGACAGGAAGTTTTTCGGTGGCCTTGATCCAGCTGCGACGGGGGGGCAATGATGGTGATGGTGTATGGTGGGCGTGGTGAAGGTGTGATGTAAACAATGATGGTCGGTACAGGAGAGTCCTGTGGTGTGGCTGTAGTTGAAGTTCCCACTGGTGGAGAAGATGGGCTTGAGCGTGTGTCCGGTTATGTGGGTTGGTGCCATGATTAGTGGCTTGAGTCCAATGTTGGCGAGGTTCCCTAGGAGGGGGGTGGTGTTCTGGTCCCTGGGGTTGTCCAGGTGGAACTTGAGGTCTCTGAGTAGGATGTAGTCGGTGGATGGGAGAGCCTGGGGTGCAATGAGGTCTACAATGGCATGGGGGTTCGTGGCCCGGGGGGGCCTATAGATGAGGGTGCCGCGGAGGGTGGTGTTGGGGTTGGTCCGAATCTGGAAGTGGAGGCGTTCCATGGTCACCGTCTGGTCATTAGAGTGAGTGGTCAGTCGGAGTGTGCTTTTTCAGACAATGGCAATGCCTCCTCCTGGCCACTTGGGGTGGTCCATGCGGGTGAATTTGTATCTGTTGTGGATGGTGATGGCGATGTCCGGTCCGGAGCACAGGTTGGTCCAGCTTTCTGTGAAGAAGGCAATGTCTGAAGAGGTGGCATAGAGGAGATCCCAGATTTCTGTTGCATTTGTGGAGGGACCGCACCTTGAGGAGGATGCAGTTGAGCCAGTCAGCTGGGCTGTTGGTCGGCTGGGCGGCAGGAGGCGCTGGTGTGCTGATGTGGCAGAAGGTGCATTTGCAGTTTCGACAGGTGCAGGGTGCAAGAGAATTCTACAGTGTTGCTAGATGGCAGGCGGTGTGGCGTCCAGGGTTGATGGCGAGGAGGGTGCTGTAGCGGTGGCGTGTCCGAGAGGAAGGATTCTTGGCTTTGGGCGCGGTCCAGGGGTGGACGGACACAGACGAGCTTGCCTTTGGTGCACCAGTGGTACGCCCGCTGCGCATGGCCCATTAGGTAATACTGCGGTGGAACTGGACAGCTGGGAGGTAGGGAACGCGGGAAAGGACACTTGAGGGGGCAGGGATGCAGGGAGGAGCGGGGTTGTAAATATATATTTTTTTAATTCTTACCTCGAGGCCGGGTCCCGCGTCTTCTGTGCTCCTGCTCTCCTGAGTCTGCTTCCAGGAACAGGAAGCAGGCAGCCAGACTCTCTCCCCTAAGCCAATCACAACGCTGCAATGCGGCGTTGTGATTGTTCTTGAGCACCGTGACAAGGCGTTTAGCCAGGGGCTGATGGGGTGGGCATGTTCTCCATGCAGGCTGTAATGCAGCCTGCATTGTAAACAGGGATGTGCGCATAACTGCTTTGGGCGACCTGAGAGGGCCGACCAAACAGTCATTGCGCACTTGAGTGGGCATACCTCTCCGCCCCTGCCCTGCTCCGTGAGTAAAGCAGCACCACCCAACCACCCTCCCGCCCGCAAAGGAAACATAGCATGAGTACATCAGAATGTTATCATCATGTTATGTTTCCTCTTTTTGTACTGCTTGAAAGCAGTGGGGCGATGATCTTCCGCCATAGCGGATGAGCCGCCATTGGGCCCGACTCGACCCCCGGGCCTCCTCCGCTACGCGTACCACTTTCTCCACAAGTTTGGCGCAGCTCAGAGGCCTCACCCTCCACAGCGTCCAGCCAGCGCAACATCCTTCGGCCTGTGATGCAGAGAGACGCGGCCTACCATTGATAATCTCCTCTGTGCACTACAGTGTAGTGGTGGAGCATGGTATGCAATGCAGACCTCCCTATGTTGGTGCGCTTCAGCGCCTCTACCGTTCACAGCTCCTAGAGGCACCAGGCGGTCTTCTCACACAGGTCAGCAATGTGTCTCCATGCGACCTGGCAGACTTCACCACCAGGTAAGGGCGATCTCCGACGCCTCAATTTCTACCGCCAGGGCCCAGCAACTCCACAGCACCTCCTCATCCCACTCAAGGTTTTGGATGCCATGGTGTTGCAAGGAGTGCGCAATGATAATTGATGCATCACTGGTTTTGCCCAGCGATGCCCCTCTTTTCATGAATGTATCCCTGAATTTCCTCTTCCCCTGGGACTCTGGCTGGTCATCCTGGCTGTTTGGGGGTTTGGGGGGTTGTTGATCTGTGCTGCAATTGGCCCTGGCTGCTCCATTCTGCATTCCATTGGTTTTGTTTCCTATTTTTCATTGGAGGTGGACTTATAGGCTATTTGTGCCTATAGAGGCAAAAAAAAAGTCACGTTGGGCTGACTAATGTGAGTTTTTTGCCGCTAATGGGCCTTTCGTCAGTTTTCACCCGCTAACGTCAGAATTTATGTCGCCTTCAGGCTAGTGTTATGTTATGTTAAAGGATCTTGTAAAGCGCACGTACACCAAACGGTTTCATGGCGCTGGGCTCCAAGGGATACTACTTCTGGAGTGGCTTAATCATATGCCTGGCGAAACAGCCAGGTCTTTAAGAGTTTCCTGAACTGGGCGTAAGAGGTCGGTCACCTGATGTCCAGAGGGAGAGAATTCCAGAATTGGGAGGCCAGGACCGAAAATCTTAGTCCCCCAAATTTCTTGCGTTTGAAGGATGGAATGACAAGAAGATTCAGATGGGAAGACCTAAGCTCCCGAGAAGGTACATAACGCTGCACCTGAGAGGAAACAAACTCCGGACTGTTGCCAAGAAGAGCTTTAAAGCGCTGCGTTCGGCTACCGGTAGCCAGTGTAATTATTTCATTAAAGGGGTTACGTGGTGCCATTTAGGCTGGTGGTAGATTAGTCTGGCCGCCTGGTTTTGCACCAGTTGCAATCGTTTTAATTGATATGCCGGGATGGCCACGTAGAGTGAGTTGGCATAGTCAATGTGGGAGATGACTAGGGCCAATACCACTTGGGTCAGGGCTTCAGTAGTAAGGAATCTGCTGATCTTCCTGATCCTTCGAAGCTGAAAGAAGCATGAAGAGACCACTGTCCCAAGCTGGGCTTTCATGGAAAGGTCACTGTCGATAGTGATGCCCAGACTTTTGGTTGAACTCGAGGGAAGTGGGGGGTTTCCCAGTTCGGATGGCCAGAAGTTGGAGTTCCAGGGATTAGATGGCCCGCCGATTAAAATCAGCTCCGTTTTATCCGGGTACAATTTCAGATGGTTACTGTTCATCCAGTCGCTTATGAATCACAAGGTGGATTGGAAATTAGAGACAGAGGAGGCCGACTGATCGATATCAAATATCAATTGACGGTCGTCGGCATAGTTGAAGGTGCAGACCTTCCTTTCTCCAAGGGAGCAAATGAGGGGCTGTATGTACAGGTTGAAAAGAAGCGGTGAGAGGGAAGAACCCTGCAGCACCCCACAGGTCAGTTTAACCTTGGGGGAGGAAAGGTGGGCGAGACGTACAGCTTGAGAGCGGTCTTCCAGAAAGGATAATAGCCACTTAAGGACCTGGCCCTGGATCCCGGCGGTGCTGACACGGTCGGCCAGAAGTTCATGGTCGACCGTGTCGAATGCTGCAGAGAGATCCAAGAGTACCAGGGCCTGAGTCATGCCCTTGTCGGCCCCCTTTCTAAGTTCATCTAGGACCGTGAGGATGACGGCCTCTGTGGAATGGGCTGGACGGAAGCCCGCCTGGTGGGGGTCAAGGTAGTGAGAATGTTCGATAAAGGTGCTGAGACAGCTTGCCACATGGGCTTCCAAAACCTTGGCTAGAAAGGGGAGGAGGGAAATGGGGCGGTAATTCGTCAGAGCTAAAGGGTCTGCTTCTGTTTTCTTTAAGATGGGATCAATTTCCGCTTCTTTAAATACATTGGGACAAATGCCCTGCTTAAGGGAGTTATTCAGAAGCGCCAGAGGAGGATCCGGACTAGTGAGGAAGGCTTCCCTTAATATGTTGGAGGGCAACAGTCAGTAGGGGAGCCAAATCTCACCTTCCTTAGAAGGCTAGAGAAGGCTACCCTGGTGATGGGGGGAATCTGCTCCAGCAAGTGGGGGTTCCTGAACATAGATAGTTGGGCAGTAGAAGGGGAGTTAGCAGGTATGCTAGACTTAATGGTTGCAATTTTTTTAATAAAGTAGGTATTAAGAGAGTCACATAGTGCTTGAGTGGGGGCGGGTTTTGCTGTGACTCTGTCTGGCTTGGATAGTTCAGCCACAATAGCGAAGATTTCTTTAGATTTGTTAGATGAACTCAATATCTTGTTGGAAAAATAGGTGGCCTTGGTTTGTAAGATGGCGTTTGTATACTGTTTAAGATGATTTAGAAATATGACTTTTTTGTCTGGGGAGTAATTACGTCTCCAGTTACGCTCAGCTTGACTTAGGGCAAGTTTCCTAAGTTTCAGGTCATCGGAGAACCAACGTTGGGCATCGTGGGGTTTGGCTATATTGACTTTCTTGATGGGTGGAAAGTTATCACTGGTGGATTCCAGCCAAGATTTAATGCTTTCATCGTGTTTGTTAATCAACTGCTGTTCAGATGGGACTGTACTGGCCAGCAGAGTGCAGAAGTCTCCAATGTTGGAGCGTCTCCAATTTCTTGCCAGGCGGCTCACCTTCAAGTTAGGTTTAGCTAAATACACGTTGGTGAGGGAGAATTTTATGAAATAGTGGTCCGATCAGGTGTGAGGGGAGAACATTAGATTGGAGACCGTCAGGTTGGATGTCCAAACTTGGTCAAGAGTGTGACCTTTGACGTGAGTGGGGACAGTCACATGCTGGGTACAGTTCAGCCCGGTAAGTAGGTCCGTCAATTCAGCGGAGCTGGTGCCGCCCATAGTGTCATTCGCCCAATAATTAAAATCTCCAATAATTAGAGATTTGGCGTAGTTGATGGCTAGGTGGGAGATTTTTTCACCCAGTAGTTGGGGGAATAATGGCATGTGATTGGGAGGTCGATAAATTAGTGCACAAATGAGGGGGGAGCGTGAGGATTCAAGTTTTAAAATTAGGCAGTCGACTGTTGGAATGCCCATTGCTGCGAGAGATGTAAACTGTACATTCTGGTGAACTATGGCTGCGCCCCCTCCCCCTACTTTCTCAGGGGTCCTATTAGCTTGGGGGATATAATAATTGCTAGGGAGTGCTGCTAGGATGTCTATGGGGGACTTTTCGGTGAGCCAAGTTTCAGTAAGAAGGAGTATGTCCGGTTTATCAGAGTCCAGAAGCTGAAAGATTTCTAGTTGGTGTTTAGCCAAGGATCGAGTGTTCAGATATGTGACTGTAAGTTCAGTCCACCCGTTACAGTGAGGGATTGAGGGGTCAGGATTTGTATAGTTGTTTTGCCTGATAAGATTGTCCGGGCGAGGGGGCCAAGAGTGAGTTCAGGGAAAAGCTCTCTATGCTTTGCGATGCTGAGGATGTCAAGTTTTGAGCAGGTAGCAGCATCAAGCGTCAGTTTGCTGGAGTGCAAGGTTTTCAACTCCAAAGGGGAGTAGCATAACATTTGGGCATAATGTCTGGCCCGCTGCGCGCTTCCGCTGCGCTCCCGAGCCACGGCCGGCATAATGGCCAGGTGCGGAGCTAGCTCCTCCCCCCTCCCACAGTGATTGGTTCCCCCGAGAAAAGTGAATGTCCGGGGCAAGAGCCTGACACCGGAAGGAAGGCTGAAGGGTTTAGAGCAAGTGCAAGTAAGTGAATACCGGAAATGCAAAATCAGATTCAGCAATACAGTTTTAAAAATACAGTTTTAAAATTCAGTGAGCAACAAAAGTTCATAAAACGAGCAGCAAGTCAATTAAAAAAAGATCGCCCCACAAGGGAAAGCGGCAGTCATACCTCAGACGAGGGCTCCCGCGCCACAGCCGGCATTTAATGGCCAGGTGCGGAGCTAGCTCCTCCCTCCTCCCGCAGTGATTGGTTCACCCGAGAAAAGTGAATGTCCGGGGCAAGAGCCTGACACCGGAAGGAAGGCTGAAGGGCTTCAAGCGAGTGCAAGTAAGTGTTAGCGACAGTTTTCACCTCAGCTACCTGAAACTATTGCCATGTAGCGACGTATTGTAAATACATAGCTAGCAGGGCGATAATTTTTAGTGATAGGCTGCGTTAAGAAAACTGCTGCTAACTAGCGTTAGTGTTAGTTAGCGGCAGGTCTTGTACATATACCCCTTAGTTCCCTGTACTCAATATGTTTAACAAAAATAATATAAGGTGGCTGGGTACGGATACCCTGAACCCCTAGGCCCCATGGGGGGATCCACAGGGCCACATATAAAAAAAAAAATGGTAACATTTGACGTGATCCTGTGGTACTCCCGCGAGGTCCTAGAATTTCCTTTTTTTATATGGCGGCTGGGGCAGCTTTGTTTTAATAATGGAATGGAGCGTGAAGCCCCTACCCAACTATTACAGACCCCGGAGAACACACTCCCCTGGGGCCTAAATTAATATATATGTGGAGGGATGATGTGATGCCCCCCTTCCTGAGCCATCTGAGGCCCAGGGGAGCCACCCCCAGGGCTGTGATTTTTCAAAATGGGGAGGGGGCATTCAGCCCCCCTCCCTGAGCCATCATTGGCCCTGAGGACCACATCCCCTGAGGCAGGCTCACATGCTATGTCCCGGGGAGCCCTCCCCCGAGACATAGCTGTTTCTCTGCCTGCACCGGCTCGGGCAGGAAAACCAGTGTTTGCTCTTGCTTGGCAGGAGTATTTTTTAATCTCCCGCCAATCGAGAGCTAACACAAAGTCTGCTCCCAGCTGGCAGGAGCTATGAAATTCTCCCACTGGCTTGGAAAAGACTTTTGATCTGTTTTCCTGCCCGCACTGATGTGGGTAGAGAAACGGATCAAAATATTGCTCCCGCCCAGAGGGAGCAGCATTAGTAGCTGCATGTGGTGAGCCGGCTGGGGCTGTGGGGGCCTTGCGGCTCCCCCGCGGTCTCCTATGAATGTAAGGTGGGTGCCCTGGGTGGGCAGACACCTTTATTAATGTGTGCCCAAGGGAATGGGTTCCCCGGGGCCAGAAAAGGCTTGGGGAGAGAGCAGCACAAACCCTCACAATTTTTTATAATTTTGGCCATAGGGGTGGGCTCCCGGATGTCATTAGAGGCTAGGGGTGTGGGCATTCGGTCCCCCTCCTCATTTTGGTAGATTTCAGCCCTGAGGGATGGGGTCCCAGGGCCTAACAAGGCTTGGGGAGGGGGGCCGTGTGATCTCCCCACCACTTTTATTTTTTTTAAACGCCCAGGGGAATGGGGTCCCCAGGGCCTAAGAAAGCTAACTCCAATCTAACAAACATTGAAGAAAGTGTATATGTTTTGGGGGCATTTTTGCTATTCTAAATCCAATCTAACAATCTTTGGAGAAAAGGCATAGAAATGGGGGAGACACATTCACTAAATCCAAATAATATAATTCCCCCTTAAAAACATTATTTTTAAAATTATATAAAATAATTTTTAAAAAGCTCAAATTAAGCATGATACTTCAAACTCACTCATAAAACACACAAATATTAAAAACAATTATTTATATCATAAAGTAATTATTTATAAAAAATGTGTTTCCTTTTAAAATGGGATAATATAAAGATTAAATTAATTAAAAGATCAATTTAAACACAATCAAAGCCACAAAATACCACACATCCCAATAAACATAATACCATTATTTTTACATTTATATTAAATAATATTTGTCAATTAAAAATAATAAAAAAAACAATTCATTGTTTAAAATTAAAAATATCATTCGATTAGCATAAATTAATATATTTTTTTTAAACAAACTACTCATGCAATACTCCAGTATTCCCCATGCCCAGTATTAAAAACAAAACACATGAATAAAAAGTAAACAAACAAATAAATAACTATTAAAGTATACAAAAAATTCAACAAATTAATTAACTTTCATTATTTTACATTAAAAAAATATCCTACCCAACTTAGCCCCCAATAAACACAACCTAAAATAAAAAACGGTAATACATAGTTAAAATATATATTAAATATTTGAACAAATAATTATCAACAAGATAAAACACAATTAACATATGAATTAACATAAATTATTATATATAATAAAAAACAATACCCACCCAATCCAACAATAAACCCATCAACTAGAAAAATTTAATAATATATGTAATAAAATAAAAACATCAAACAAATAAGGCCGGGGCAAAATTTCAATTATGCTGGTGAAATTCACATAATTTCTGGAATTTTGTTTTACACTTGTTATGTGAAATTCCTGAGATTAGGCAATTACTTCACTCTGCATAATTACATGCCATTTACGGAAAAAAATTACCACTAATGGTACAACTGACTGTAAATATTGACTGGAAATGCATGCGAACAATAAAATGGTGCAGCTGTTGTTCATCATGCTTTTGTTTAAATGCGTCCACACAGCAAAAATTGATATATAATGCGAAATGACAAATTTGTATTTCCCATAATTACATGTACATTTGCTATAATTTCATGCAATTACTCTAAAGTAAATTGCACAAACTTTGCACACCCCCAAAAACAATGCAATACTACACTGTAATAAAAAACTATATTAAACTACACGATATTTTGAAATTCGATACAATAATAAAACAATTTAAAAATGATATACTTACCCATCATATTTTGGTCTACGGTATTTTTGTAGTGATGATATTCTGACTATGAAGTATGGTCAGACCATATTCTTGAGTTGATATTTACATGCAACACGGTTTTCTATTACTAAATTTTTGGTTGATTGTCTTGAAGGTCCCATCTGGGGTAGTGACTCCACACTATGTGAAGCTTTCAATTTTGTCACCGGCCAGCTATCAACATGAGCTTTTGCTCTTAAACTAACACTAAGGGGCTGATTATGATAGCAGTGTGACCATCACCGGCAAGATGTCGGTGGCGGTTCCACTGCCGACAGACTGACTGTCCAACCGCCACATTTTGATGCATGCGGTTGGACCGTCAGCTGTCAAGGGAAAACCGCCGCCTCCGACAGGATCTAGGATCCTTTTAGGGCAGCAGTCAGAATCGTATCCCTTGCATGGAGGCTGTGCCTGCACAGTCACTGCCATAGGGATTACAATGGCCCTGTCCAACAGCTTTTTCATGGTGGTCCTACCGCCATGAAAAGGCTGTCAGAAACGGACTTTAGGAGCCCCAAGCAGGGCACCCGTCCCCCATGGGCCACTGTAAAGTGGCCCTGGGGGCACATGTAGTGCCCCCATGCACATTCATGCACTGTGTGCCAGGCACCACAGGGTGCCTGGCACACGGTGCATGGATGTGCACAAAGTGCTCTTTCACACTGCAGCTTGTGCAGCAGCCCTTTTCCTGGGCTGCAGCACAAGCCGCAATGTAAAAGAGTACTTTTCCGACATCAGCACGGCGGTCTCATCCTAATTGGGCAGTCAGACTGCCGCCTGCTTGTCGGTCGGTCTCCTGACTGACATGATAGCAGGTGGCGGTCCTACCCCCCCGTTATCGTAATGAGGTCCCTAGTTGGAACTTGTCTATATTTCATGCATTGCAAAATACTCTGTCTGCATGATTTTATACTGATTTAGCTAAATCTGACAGATAAAATGTCTCAGAATTTTTACCTCATGGCAAAAGATGTTGTGCCTAATTCACAAAGCCATTTATGTCATGATCACCTTCATTTTTTGGACTGATGCTCATTTTTTTTATTCTGTGCACTTGCACTCTGCTAACCAGTCCCCAGTGCATGTGCTCTGACTCCTAAACATGATTAAAGTGGCTATACTCCTAATTGACACATTTAACTTACCTATACATCCCTAGTATAAGGTGCAAAATATTACCAGGGCCTGTAAGGTAGAGGCCTGGATTGCTGCACATATTGCACCACCACTAACATGACTATGCAAAACATAACTGCAGTCCTGCCACCTGCATCCTGACTGTGCAGGTTTAAACTGCAAATTTGGCTTGCCAAAATAATCTCTTATTACAGGCCTAAACCAGCTTTTTAAGTATTAATAAGTCCCCCTTAAGCAGGCATTAAATGCCCACAAGGTAGGGTGCATGCTATATAAAAGTAGGATATGTAAAAGTTAAATGTTAAACGTCCTTACAGTGACAATGCCCTAAAAGCTATTTTCACTGTAGCAGGGTTAGCTGTTCCAAAGAAAAGGCTTGATATACATTATTAAAAAGAATTATGTTATGGCAGCCCAGGAATCAAATATAAAGTTTATTCTTGGACATTTTATATTATTTATTACAAATGCAATTCATAGCTAAAGTAGGATTAGTCACAAATATTTTACAAAAGGTACTTTTAAAAAGTCACCTTTAACCTGCCTAAAGCCTCTGCAACCAAGGTTCTGTATAGCTACTTAATGAGGTGATAATTGGCTCCCACAGCCGGGGTGGGGGAGAGGTTAGCTTTCCATTGACAGAATGGTCTGGGGCAGTGCAGAGCCCCTTGCACATCTTCAGACGATGCTTACCCTGTCAATTGAAGATGTAGCTCACACCTGGGCCTGCCTCCCTTTTGTCTTACTAGCTAGTAATTCCAATCCCAGTTGGATTGGAGCTGGCCCCAGAACTAGCTTTCAGTGACCACAGAGGAGAGATTGCTCATTTCCCTAGCCACACCTCCAGGGTGGTCACAGGAGCTCTTAATAGAGGAAGAAAGGTTCTGTCATGTTGGATTGATGGCGAGAGAGGAACTTTGGGATTGTTTGCAGTAGGGCACACAGGACCTGGTGCAAAAATGGATAGTGTTACCCATGGGATCTTTTCCCTGATTGATTAGGAGCGAGCTAGAAGTGCCAACCACAGGCTAGTGCCACACATAAATGTGCCTCTCCTAGGTAACTTCTTCAGAACACTGCTAGACCTGTGGAAGCCAGAAGAAGGCCTGCACCTGTATTGAGACCTGTTAGGAGAGTCCTAAGGGCTGGACCCCTCCACTGCTCCCACTTGTACTCAGGACAAAAAAGTGGACTCCTAGGGGCAGTTGGCTGCCCTCCTGTCTAGCTACAGAGACATAAAAGCTAAAAGAAGCCCACTTTCCCGAAAGAGCTCAGCTAACCAGTTTTACCTGGTCCTGCCCTGGAACCTGCTGGTGGCTTCTGATGGAATGAGTTCTGACCCCCAAGTGCTTTTCATGAGGTCATGGAACGCTTGACTGGTGTAAGGATGTACTCCTCCTCCCTAACCCTAAAGGTTGAACTTTCTGTAAACTTTTTGCCTGGAGAACGGACAGAAGACTAGGGCTAACCTGCTAAGCTGATCCTTTGAGGGTGCATTGCTAGTGGGCCTGACTTCACTGTAACTTCGTTATATTCTCCACTCGATGTCAGGATCTGTTGATGCCAATACCGCATCGACTCCATTCTGCAGCTTCCTCAATGCCACCACAGACGAGGACCAGATTGATGGCAAAGACTCCCAGGGCGTGGAAACCTAAACCGCTCCCCCTCTTTATCGATGACCACATCAGGATCCTGTGCTCTTGCAACCGACCAACCCATCGACAACATGTTGACATACAGAACTGTTTCTAAGGAAAGAAGGTAATTATTTTACTATGACGTATCCAGTCCCTGTGTCTACCTGGCTATCAATTGTGGTCGGCCCTAACTTTTGACTTTGCCCTTGTCCAGCATGACAAGCTGTCCGTGCTTGGCATTTTGCGCTTTTTAGAGCTATTTTTATTTGAAACTTTAAAAATGTAAATCTTTAGTTGCCCTTATGACATTTTTGTGTCATTTAGTTTATTAAAGTATTGTCTATTTTTATGAATTGGAGTGGGATTATTTTGTTTTTGATACTTCTGGGATAGGGCTAGGCACCAGCCAAGATGGCTACATAGAGCAGAGCTCTCATTCACCTGCTCTGCATTGGGCATCCCTCAGAGGGCACCCCCTTTGCCAGCACACACCTCAGGGAACCCACCGCTGCATGGCTTGCGATTTGACGCCGCTCCCTTTTACGGTCTGATGGGCACTTGGGGGCCATGACGAACTGTTGGGCCCCCTAAATTGTCAGGCTTGGAAGTAGCCCAGTCCTCCCAAATACTTCGAAGTCTGCTCCAGCGTGGCAGGGGAAACTTGTTGGTGCCTCACTGGCTTGGAGTTGGGTTTTTTCCCTGCAGTGGTGGCCACCTGCTCTACCGGTGCTTACCCCGGGCGCTCCTGGCCCAGCTGCGGTGCTGGATACACACTGAGGTAAGCTCCAATTAAAGACCCCGACAATGGCTCTAGCGCACTCCTGATATTCCAATATTGCTTGCTGAGATGCACTCTGAATGTGGACTTAGAGTTTTGCTGAGACCTATGTTTGGCCTGAGGGAGGACCCCTTCTTACAGCACCGCAGCCACCTTTACAGCAGTCACAAACACCTGCTTCTAGGAGGCATTTTGGGAGCTTACACGGCCCCGTCTACCGGCCGACCCTGGCATATAGTATACAGTATTTACCATGGAGAGTCAGACAAGGCAAGAAATGTCAGACGAGCACTCGACCCAGTCAGGATTCTCCACTGCCACGGATAACAGTTATAACAACAAGAGTGACAAATAGGCAATACTGCTGGAAATTATATCCAGCCTACAGGCAATAGACACAAAAATGGAAACCCACCCACGGATGGTCCTCATGAAGGACAGGCTTGAAAAACATGGCAAATGGCTGAAACCAGACTCAACTCGAATGTAACATGAGCTGGGAAATGGCCAAAAACAAGATTTGGAATCCAGATCACCCAGGAACAATATACACATCATTGGCTTCCCTAAGGCCACAACCATTGGTAAGCCTAAATTCTTCATTAAATCCATTTTGTCTGAGCTACTGGGCAGTGAGGGCTTCTCCGAATTTTTTGTTGTTGAAAGGGTGCATAGATCTTCCAGCCCGCACGCTGGTTGGGGCCCCTCCTAGACCAATCTTAGCCAAACTATTCAAATACCACCACCAAGACATGGCCCTATGCCTTGCCCAAGACTAGAGCCCCTTGTTCTATCAGGGCTTAATTATCTTCATCTGCCCTGACCTTACATCAGCCATCCAGGAGGCTCAGATAGCATTTGCAGATACGAAAAAGATACTACAAGCTATTAACATTAAATACGCCATGCTCTACCCGGCTTATCTCTGGATACATTGGAGAACCAAATATGTATTTTATTAACCATAAGGAGGCGTTAAAATTTCTTTAAAAGTCTAGCAAAACACAGCCATACAGTGTGATGAATCCCGGGACACTGGATTGTGACACCTCTGCCAGTTCTAGACGAAGACCGAATAGGGATCCCACTTCATACAACTCAACCCACCTTAATTTCATAGACCAAATTGTATCCTAACCAATGTTGTTTTATGCAGTGACTGCCTAATCATGGGCAATGTCCTTTCCCTAATATTTAAACACAAGGAGATGATGGATGGAGTGCTGAAACTTTTGAGACACTCACCTCCAGTCACGGATCTGGGTTGAATCCATCATCAATCTTTAGCTCACTTTGCCACACCAGCTCAGACCCAGCCATATGCAAATCAGTCTTGACCCTGTTCCTTGTGGGAACAGTCCAGCCCGAACTGACAAGCCAGGTCTTCACTGGACAGGAAACAAGCATCCTGGGAATAGTTTCGGGGTAACACCCCTTATCAGCCAGGCTAGCTTGAATCCAGTGACAAAGTGAGCAAGAGACCCACGCCTGGGCATACCCTGCCTACTTAGGGTGAACAAAGCAAACACAAGGAGATGATGGACAGAGTGCTGAAAATTTTCAGACACTCACCCCCAATCACAGATCTGGGTTGAATCCATCATTGTTCTTTAGCTCACTTTGCCACCCCAGTTCAGACCGAGCCATATGCAAATCAGTCTTGACCCTGTTCCTTATGGGAACAGCCCAGCCTGAACTGCCAAGCCAGGTCTTCCCTGGACAGAAAACTAGCATCCTGGGACCTGTTTTGGGGAAACACCCCTCATCAGCCAGGCTAGCTTGAATCCAGTGACAAAGTGAGCAAGGGACCCACGTCTGGGCATACCCTGCCAACTTAGGGCGAACAAAGAAAACACAAGGAGGTGATCGACGGAGTGCTGAAACTTTTCAGACACTCACCCCCAGTCACAGATCTGGGTTAAATCCATCATTGTTCTTTAGCTCACTTTGCCACCCCAGTTCAGACACAGCCATATGCAAATCAGTCTTGACACTGTTCCTTGTGGGAACAGTCCAGCCTGAACTGCCAAGCCAGGTCTTCTCTGGACTGTAAACAAGCATCCTGGGACCGGATTCGGGGTAACACCCCTCATCAGCCAGGCTATCTTGAATCCAGTAACAAAGGGCCAGATGTACAACCATTGGCAATTGCGACTCGCAAATTGCGCCAAATTGCGAGTCGCAATTTGCGAGTTGCAATTGCCAATGTACAACAGTGTCTGAGACACTGTTAGCGATTCCCAATGGGTTCGAAAATTGCATGCCTCATGCATATTAATGAGGCTGTCTCAATTTGCGACCCCATTGGGAATGGCTGGCACTCCCAGGGATGGTGGCCTGCTGGGGGTCAGCAGACCTCCAAGTCTGGGACTGCTTTTAAATGAAGCAGTTTTTTGTTTTTTAAATGCAGCCCGTTTTTCTTTCTAAAATAAAGAAAAATCAAACGTTTTTGTTTCATTTTTTAAGGGCAGGTAGTGGTCCCTGGGACCACTGCCTGCTCTGAAAAAATGTTTGTGCACCCATTCACAAAGTGGAAGGGGTCCCCTGGGGACCCCTTCCTGTTTGCGAATGGTTTACCACCCTCTTGAAGAGGGTGGTAAACTGCAAGTGTTTTGCAACCGCAATTGAGGGTGCAAAACATTCTTACATAGGGTTCAGACTCGCTATTAGGAAGGGACACCCTCGGACGCCCCTTCTTAATAGCGAGTCGCTAACCCTATTTTGCGACTCGCTATTTAATTAGCGACTCGCAAAATAGGGTTAGTACATGGCCCACAGGTTTTTTGCATGCGCAAACAGGTCTAAAACCCCTCTGCGCATGCAAAAATCCGTCGTACATCTGCCCCAAAGTGAGCAAGGGACCCGCATCTGGGCATACCCTGCCAACTTAGGGCAAACAAAGCAAACACAAGGAGATGATGGACTGAGTGCTGAAACTTTTCAGACACTCACCCCCAGTCACAGATCAGGGTTGAATCCATCATCGTTCTTTAGTTCACTTTGCCACCCGAGTTCAAACCCGCCCATATGTAAATCAGTCTTGACCCTGTTCCTTGTGGGAACAGTCCAGCCCGAACTGCAAAGCCAGGTCTTCCCTAGACCAGAAACAAGATCTGTGACTGGGGGTGAGTATCTGAAAAGTTTCACCACTCCGTCCATCATCTCCTTGTGTTTGCTTTGCCTACTATTTGCATGCACTGTTTTTCTTTGTTTACATCTAGGTCCTTCTACGCCACCCCTGAATGTCCACTGCTCAGGCTATGCCAGTAGCATTTCTTAGGGACTTGAGGAATACTTTAGCAGACACGGGCAGGAGATGGTTGGCACTAGACCTCCATCCCCCCACCACTCCAAGCTACCTGCTTATTGTTTTTTTCTTTTAGATGCTTTTGGGCTAAGTGGTGCTACTCTGACAGATGAGGATATTAGTGTAGTTGGGGAGGGGGATGGGGTACTGCTTTTGTTTTGTTTTCCTTTACTGACAGTTTCTCTGACACACCCATTGTACATGTGAGCACAGGTTGACATGCATCTCCTCTCACTAGCCACACTCTGCAGCACCTCCGACGAGCAGGATTAAGGCACTCACGTGGAACATTGGGGGACTTGGCAACGCTATGAAGAAACTCCAAATCCTTACGTATGTAGATACACACAATGTGGAAATAGATTTCTACAGGAGACACATCTGGGGCCAACCGCCATTAAACCATATGCCCAAGCAGGGGGACAGTCTGCCTACTATGCATCCTACAGTACATATACTAGAGTGGTAGCTATATGCCTTAAGAAATCCTTGCATTTTCACCTGAGTTATCTTCTTAAAGTCCCTGAAGGTAGATATCTATATGGAGGGCTTAATCTAGGGGATACAACTCACCCTGATTAATTCCTATGCTCATAATCATGGCACTCCTGAATTATTTGAAAATGTACTCACCTTATGCAGATGACGCACTGCCCATAATATAGTATGGATTGGAGATTGTAATTTGACATTGAACCCTGCAGTCGATAACCCAAATCCTACACAAACAGACCACCCAAGAGCTGATAAGGAACTCAGACACTTTCTAGACATGGATGACTTAAGTGTAGTATGGAGTGCAATTTATGGGGGTGACAGGGCTTATTCCTATTATTCAACAGTACACGATTCACACTCCCACATAGATTTCTGGGTCTCCTCTCAGGAGGTCCTTCCATGGATAACAGAACTTAAACACCTACCCCGTACACTCTCTGAACACTGTCACATAGTACGCATACTAGAACTACTCACGGGCACTCCTATTCCTCATCCCCCGAGCAAATGGAACTCTAAGAAATGTGGTTTTGTTATACATTTATGGGAATCCACAACTGAATTCTTTGAGATCAATATTGGTTCAGTCCCCCGCTTTTCCACAGTCTGAGGTACCTTCAGAGTATATATTAGGGGTTTACTTTGAGTAAATTTGTTTGAGTTTTAAAATCGATATGGTGATCCCAGCTAACTCATTTAGAGGCGGATATGGCACACCTCTCCAAACTTGAGGATGCTACTAGGGAATGCAGGGATATCCAGGACAGTGAGGCTGGCTTCTTAGCTAAAGATCTGGAGGCCAAACACTATGGATAGGGTGACTGACTGAGCCAAACTCTGGCCTGGCTAGTGAAAAATGCATACAAATGACACAGCTCACTCTCTTAAACTGGACACAGGGAAATGATTGTGGGCCGGGTGCTGGTACTCTGTTAGTTCCAATCCTACTACACCTACTTGTATGCAAGTAAACTAAATATCCCAAACACTGATATCCACCACTACTTAGAAGATATCACCCTGACCTGGAAAGAAGTTGTGCCCAGGGAATTCCTACTTGAACCCATTATGACAGATGAAATAATGGAGGCAATTGATGGACTGGCTGTGGGGAAGTCCCCGGGTATTGATGGCCCCACGGGCAAATTTTATAAAGTAGACAAAACACTGCTGGCACCACATCTAGCAACCATCTATCAAGAGGCCACTGAGAGCGGGCTCCCTCCAACTACCAGGGAGGTGATTATCACAACTCTCCTGAAACCAGGCAAAGACGAACACCTCTGTCAATAATACATGTCATTGCTGCTTCTCAACATAGACAAGAAGATCTTAGTGTTGTAAATAGGCTAGCACACTTGATGACTAGGTTGATGCTGCCTGAGCAATGGGAGTTTATACCACGGAAGGCCACATCCAACAACCTGCACATGTTCTTCACAGTTATGCCGCAAATTCAACCAGAGATAAACACCAGAGTGGTCCTATTGGATGCCAAGAAGGCATTTGATTCTCTTGAATGGCCCGTCCTGTTCGCTGTGCTTTGTAAGATTGGCCTCCCATTTCAAATATTCAACCTTATTAAGTTACTATACACCAATCCAATTGCGCTTGTTCACGTCAAAGGCTGCCAGTCTGAGCCATTTCAAATAAACAGGAGTACACGTCAGTGATGCCCCCTTTCCTCACTCCTATTTGCTTTAGCCACAGAGCCCCTGGCAACCTGTCTCCGCACTCATCACTTACATAGAGAACTGACATTTCCCAATAAGCGAGTCTTGTTAACACTGTATGCAGGCGACATCATGTTAAAGACCCAGACATACACCTCACTTCACTAATGGCTGAAATAACGAGATATGACAATGTGTCTGGGGTTCACATAAACTAGTCCAAGTCTGAAATGTTCCCACTGATGTATGCCACCAGCAAACTAGGGATGATCATTCAATCAATTTAGAATTGTAGAGCACGCTAATCACCCATGAGGGTATTCAGTTGCTAGGTTCTTGCTGGGATCAGTCGGCGTCCCTTTCTGAAGTACGGGAGCGAGGATGCTGTTCGGAGGTGGAGGGGAAGGGCATTCCAGGACTTGGTGGCGAATTAGGAGAAGGAACGCCCTCCACTGTGGCTTCAGCAGATGTGAGGAGTGTGTGCGAAGGCAAGGGAGGAGGAGCACAGGTGTCTGGAGGGTTTGTGAAAGTTCAGGCGGTAGTTGATGTATGCTGGTCCTTGGTAATGGAGGGCCTTGTAGGCGTGTGTCAGCATCTTGAATTAGTATCTTTTCTGGATGGGGAGCCAGTGGAGGTACCTGAGGTGGAAGGATGTTGTGGGTCTGTCCGGGGCAGTCGAGTTTGAGTCTGGCAGCTGAGTTCCGTATCATATGGAGTCTCTTCAGGAGTTGAGTGGTGATTTCTGCTTAGAGTTTGTTGCCGTAGTCTACCCGGCTGGTGACTAGGGCTTGAGTGCCGGTTTTCCTGGTGCCGATGGTGAGATATCAGAAGATCTTTCGGAGTATGCAGAGTGTGTGGAAGCACACATTGTAGACTGCATTGATCTGGCACTTCAAGGTAATTTTGCTTTCCAGTATGATGCCAAGGTTGCTGGCATGGTCTGTCGGTGTGGGTTCAAGTGCGGAGGTTCACCAGGTGTCATTCAATGGGGGGATGATGCTCCCATTACACTGGCATGAGGGCACGGCACGTTACCCGAGGATCATGCTAAACCAGAACAAATCCCAAATTATACCAGGTAACTGTGGCCGGGCCTTGTCCAAGCTGCAGGACCAAGTAGAGAGATGGATTACATTACCTCTTTCTATGGTGGAACTTATGGCACTAATAAAAGTAATAGTCCTGCCTATATTTCTATGCCTCTTTCACAACATCCAAATCCTGCCAAATCACACCTTCTTTCACCAACTTTGGTCCCTCCTTATTAGGTTGATTTGGTTGGGCCGCAACCCAAGGCTCAAAGGGAAGACATTAACATTGCCTTTTGATCGGGGAGGCTTTGCTGTCCCTGATATGGAACAATATTTCCATGCTGTCCAATCCAGCTACATTGCATTCTATTTGGTGCCCCTCATATCCCCATTGATAAAGATCAGGTGCAGTCCAGAGATCTAAATATCAAACCCTTAAAAACTGGTACATTCCATCCAAACAGTCCGCTATTCACTCTTGACCTTATGTCACAAGGCGATCCAAGATGTACTCGCATAATCATACTCACCACATAACCTTATCCTAAACAACCCCTCCCTGCCCCCAACCTTAGACAGAAGCCTACTAGGTAGACTTCAGAATGCTAGTCTGACATGGGTGGGACAGCTGCTTATAGATGAAAGGTTCCTCACCAGTTTCGCAGAGGCTGGACCCTCTCACCCTGGATACATTTGATTACATGTGCTTGCACCACATGGCCACATCCACCTGGCAAGAATTCCCTGATGAGCCCCCAGAGTTCCCACCTCTTACCCAATGGATCCAAAAACCAGGACAACACGGCTGGGTTTCTATATTGTATAAACTATACACTGAGATTCGCCCATACACCGACCACAGAGCCTTAGGAAAATGGTGGCTGGGTCTAAACTGCGATATCACTATAGATGATTGGAAATACCGCTGTGATCAGACCAAACTGAGTTCCATTAATTATAGACACAAAGCCTTCATTTTAAAGTACTCCACAGATTATATTGCTCTGCCTCCCACCTGCACAAATAGACCCAGGGAAGCCTTCGCAATGCACTAGATACCTATGCGACCCCGCCAGTTTCTTCCATCTGGCCTGGGAGTGCCTGCCTGTAATGGCCTACTGGGGGAAAGTATTCAAAATCATTAAAGACATGGTTGAGACCCCGAGAGAACCCACTCCCCTTCTTGCTTTATTGGGATTCACTAAAAACCACCCACAACCTACCAGAAGGCGGATATGAGTTATTTGACTCCTAGCCTAGAAATTCCTGGCTCGCTGCTGGATGCGAGGCCCACTAACTAGGGCCATGGACATGCTAAGGGGTGCGGCACTTTGCCATGAATGCACAGAACACTTTGCTGAGCCACAACCACCCAGTCCTGCCCCCATGATATCTAGGATCCACTACAGTCAAAAATACACACAAGACCCCCCTATGGTGGCTAAGCCACAGATGTACCTACCCTCATTGGGCCTTATAACTGACTTTCTTGCAATAAAATGTCCCAGGTGTATTTGTCACATTTATGGTGCGTAATCCCATTGATGTACCAGTTATACACCATTCTGCCAACACGTTACTTTGTCAACACTACATTGCTGGATATTGCTACTACTCCATGTTTTTGTGTGACAATCTTGCGATGTATTGCCAACTTCTTTTATGTGCCTGTTGTCTCTACTCTCTGAAACTTTTAACAAAAATGATTTAAATAACTGTTTTGGTATTTCTAAATGCTTTATAATTTTTCATAAATTAAGCCTGTCTACTCTGTGCCATAGCTACCAGAGGTTGAGTTCAGGTTTAAATTACTAAAACCTTTATTAGACCCAACAAGAATAGTGCCATTATTACTTGTGTTGGACTACCATCCACCACAACTAATAATCCACTTTCGCACAGTACCCATTGCATTTCTGCTGTCAATTTTTCATTTGGGTTCACATGTTGGCAGGTAGCATATAAAATGATGAACATTACCTGTGGTGGTGGTATTAATATCTAACTTAAGTTGATTAGGCAAATTTAAACGCACAATTGTTATGTAATCCACACTTGTGATCCTTATCCTTTTGTGGAACCATGCTGTGTGTACACCATTCTATTTTAAAGGCCAGCACCTTATAGACACGGGCGGCAGGCCAGGTTAAATGATAGTTGTAAGAAACTGGAGTATTAGTTCACATAATAATCACAGTCATTGTCAGGGTGAACCACAAAATTCACTACATTAACCTGTGCTTAACTCTCTGGTAGCTTCGCATAAAGCAGCCAGGCTTAAGTTAGAAGCAATGTGTCAAGTATTTATGCAGTACTCAAACAGTAATAAAGTCAAAAAACAATATAAGAAAAATTCCAAACCAATTACAAACAGAATACATTTTAATACATAAAATGACACCAAAATTACAAAAATCCAATAAGTAGAACCAGGCATGTGAATTTTTTAAGTTTGAATTAAAAATAGCACCAAAAGGCACAAATAGTCAACCACAGTTATCTGGTCAAGGTAGAGCGGGTCGAAGTTAAAAGTAAAGACTGACCACAATTGAGCACGGGTTGGATACAAGGACCAGGTTCGTCCATTGGAAAGTTTACCTTCGGACTTAGAATATTTGTGGAGAAATGGTGGTCATTGATGTGTCATCAGTGGGGCAAGCTCAAAGCTGGATTCAAAGCAGGGCTCGACAGCAGCAGGTTGCTGGAGAGCGGAGTCCCGGTGCAGTTATCGATGATAGTGGGGAAGGTCCAAGCATGAGAAACCTGGAGTCTGTGCCCGGGGAGGCCTCGATGGGATGCTGCTCAGTGTCGCTCACAATGAAGCTCTTTAGATTCTGACATAGAAACTTTTCTGGTGGTAAAGACTGTTTTTATACAGTATATAATTAAATATAGAAAACACAACACAATCGAAATTGCTCCCTGGAATTGCAGAGTTTGGGCATATAACAGAACTCAGGCAGTAGATATTAAAGTATTACACAGAATCACACATATGGTCAACTGGAGGAGAAGAGATACTAAAGCAAATACTGTGACTCCAAAGCCTTCCACTAAGTTGTTAGACAACGGAGTCAATCATGTGTCAGCACTAGCATGTCATTTGGCTGACTCTTCCATTGCCTGTCAGAGGTGCTAGCCTGCTGTGACATTTCCAATACAGTCCGATGCGTCTCTCTAGGAGTAAATGTCTTGAGTACATTGAACAGTCTGTGTTCATAGTCTGCGTACATTTGAACCCAGACCTTTCATGCCCCTGGGAAAAAGAAAAAGGGAACAGGTGCAGGCATTGCTCGGACATGAACCCCAGCGACAACGCCGCCCTCATTATGTACCATTAATTATTTATAGACTTAAGAATGTGTTTATTGGGCATCCGAGGAGTCAAGATGGAGGGGCATCTGTTTCTAGGTAGCGTTATTCCTGTTTGTACATGTTAGAAATGGGATCTCTAGTTGGCAAGGGTTTGCACCTTTGTCCAAGTAGGGACCCTTCTTCCTAGTCAGGGTAAGGGTGTTACACTCGTGAAGTAACCCATGCTCACCCTCGTGGTAGCTTGGCACGAGCAGTCGGGCTTAATTCAGAGGCAGTGTGTAAAGCATTTGCACATAACCAACAGTAATACAGTGTAAGCACTACAAACGGACACCACACCAGTTTAGAAAAATAACCAATATTTTTATATACTCAAGACAAGACCAATTACGACAAAAATCCACAATACTATACTTTAAAAATGAATGCTTGATAAGGTAACTTCTTCTTTGCAGGAATAGTCCAAAAACAAAGTTCAGTACGAGTCGGTAGCTCCGTCTGAGCCTACCGCGATGCTGAAAACCACAGAGTCTAACAGTTCCAGCCGACCGCGTCGACACCGGCCAGCAGAGTCGTGAACAGACTCGGTTACAGTACCTTCTCGTTGTGGCTGGTACGGAGTGTACGAGCCGGTCGGGCGTTCGTCGCGGTTGCGGTGCAAGACGGAGCGATGCAAGGTGCGGTGTCCCTCGATGCGGTGCAGGCAGCGGCTCGATGAGCGTCGTGCAGACGGAGTCGGTGAGTCCAAGGCGTGCGATGCAGGGTGAGACGATGCTCGATGCGGTGCTGACAGGTTGCGATGCAGGCGACCAAGCCGGAGTGCGGGAGCTGGCATCGGACAGCGGTGCGAGTCGGAGCGGTGCGGCCGCAGACGTGCGAGCGGTGCCCCAAATGCGGTGCGGTCACGACTCTTGAGCCAGCTGCAGCGACCGCGTCGGTCGGGTCCGGCTGGTTCAGTGAAGCGATGCGATGCGAACTGCGGTGCCCACAGGTCACGGTGCAAGCAGCGGCTCGATGTTGGCGGCGTCGGACGTCGCCACGGTGAGACCAGGGTTGCGATGCGAAGCGGGGCGATGCGGTCTGTGGTGCAAACAGGTCACCGGCCAGGGATGGATTCGGTTGACGGAGTCGGTTGCAGTTCCCTTCCTCTGTGGCAACTGAAACAGCGTTCCAGAAGCGGTACCCAGAGGTTTGTGAAGTCTTTGCAGTCCCTGAGACTTCTTAACAGGAGGCCAGCTCGGTTCCAGGCCCTTGGAGATACTCAGCACAAGTTTGTAGAAAGTTCAGTCCAGTCCTTTCACTGCCCAAGGCAGAAGCAGCAGCTGCAGGCCAACCCAACAAAGCAACAACACAGCAAAGGGGCAGTACTCCTCCTGGCAGCTCTTCCAGCTCTTCGTCTTGGCAGGTTCCTTGATTCCAGCGAGATCTAAATTCATGGGGTCAGGGCCCCAATATTTATATCCCAAATTCCTTTGTTCTCTGAAGGCAGAGGGCCTTTGCCTAGTCCAAACCAGTTCTGGAGCACTTTGTTGACAAGTCTCCGTCCCTTCTTTCAGTGAGTAGGCCAGGGACATCAGACACACCACAGGAGGTGGAGCCAGCATTGTGGAGGGAAGGCACTGTCCTATTCAGGGCCCAGGTGCGACCCCTCCCACCCATCTACATGTAGATCTTGCTATTCAGCCCCTGCGCTGACTCACCCTGTCTCCTGGCATCCCCCAGCCCCTGTCACTCACACTCCAGACAAGGAATACACAACCCGCAGAGGCAGGCTTGGATGGTTAGACAAGAAAATACCCACCTTCTAAAAGTGGTATTTTCAAACACAGAATGTTAAAACCAACTTCACTAAAAGCTGCATTTTATCATTCTGAGTCCAGGCATACTAAACTCGAATTTCTACCATGTTCCCGGGTCAGTTAGGATTATAAGCTGTAATAATCAAAACTGCCCGTTCTGGCCTAGGGGAACAGGTAGCCTTGCAATAGTGAAAAATGAACTAGGCTGTCATTCACTATCAGGACATGCCACACACACCAGGGCATGTCCTACCTTTCGCATACAACGCACCCTGCCCACAGGGGTACCTTGGGCCTACCTTAGGGGTGACTAACATGTAGCAAAGGGAAGGTTTAGGGACTTGCAAGTGTGTGCACTTGCTAAGTCGACATGGCAGCCCCAGGCTGCGCACAGGCTCTGCGGTGGCAGGCCCGAGTTACACTTTACGGGCTGTTTGCGTGGGTGGCACAATCCAGTGCTGCAGCCCACCAACAGCATTTGGTCTATAGGCCCTGGCACTCGCAGTGCACTTTACAAGGGACTGACACATAAACCAAATAGGCCAATCATGGAAACACCAATCCATAACACATTTGATACAGGAGCACTTGCACTTTCCCACTGGACCGCAGTGAGGAAAGTGCGCAGAATCATTACACCAGCAAAAACAGAGTCAAAACCGGGAGGTCAGAAAGCAAAAGTCAGGGGAAACACGCCAAAAGATGCCAAGTCTAACACATGTCCCCTCCAGCTGAAAGTAGGGAGAACTACCCAACCCCATTGGAGTTCTCTTCACTAAGGCGGAAGAACCTGGACAGACCATCTGCGTTGGCGTGTTCTGTACCAGGACGGTGTTCCACCGTAAAGTCCATTCCCTGTAGGGAGATGGACCACCTCAGCAGTTTTGGATTCTCACCCTCATTTGCATCAACCATCTGAGGGGCCTGTGGTCTGTCTGAACCCGGAAGTGAGTCCCAAACAGGTATGGTCTCAACTTCTTCAGTGCCCAGACCACAGCAAAAGCTTCCCTTTCTATGGCACTCCACCTCTGTTCCCTGGGAAGTAGTCTCCTGCTAAGGAAGACTACAGGCTGATCCAGGCCCTCTTCGCTCAGTTGTGAGAGCACCGCTCCCACACCATGCTCTGAAGCGTCAGTCTGCACGACGAATTCCTTGGAGAAGTCAGGTGCCTTGAGCACGGGCGCTGTGCACATGGCTGCCTTCAGGGCATCAAAAGCTTTCTGGCAGGACTCAGTCCAGATCACTTTCCTGGGCTGCCTCTTAGAGGTCAGCTCTGTTAAGGGGGCAACGATGGTGCCATAGCCCTTAACAAATCTCCTATAGTAACCGGTGAGACCTAAGAAGGCTCTCACCTCTGTCTGGGTCTTGGGGGTTCCTAAGCCAGAATGGTGTCAATCTTGGGTTGTAGGGGCGCCACCTGGCCGCTTCCTACCTGGTGTCCCAAGTACACCACAGAACCCTGCCCGATCTGGCACTTACTGGCCTTGATCGTGAGGCCTGCACCTTGCAGAGCCCTCAACACTTTCTCAAGGTGCTGTAAATGTTCTTCCCAGCTGGAACTGAACACAGCAATGTCATCCAGGTAGGCGGCACTGAAATCCTCCAGCCCAGCCAACACCTGATTGACCAACCTCTGAAAGGTGGCAGGGGCATTCTTCAACCCAAAGGGCATCACCCGGAATTGGTAATGACCTTCTGGGGTTGAGAATGCTGATCTCTCCTTGGCCCCATCGGTTAAGGCAATCTGCCAGTACCCAGACGTCAAATCAAACGTGCTGAGGAACCGGGCAGCTCCCAACCGATCAATGAGCTCATCAGCTCTGGGGATGGGGTGCGCGTCAGTCCTGGTGACGGCATTGAGCCCACGGTAGTCCACACAAAACCGGAGTTCTGGAGTGGCACCGGGCGCCGCAGCCTTTGGGACCAAGACCACTGGGCTGGCCCAAGGACTGTGGGAGGGCTCAATCACCCCTAATGCCAACATCTTAGAGACCTCCTCCTTGATGCTGGCTCTGACCCGGTCAGTCAACCTGTAAATCTTGTGCTTCACAGGATGGCTGTCACCAGTGTCCACGTCATGGGTACACCAGTGAGTAACACCGGGGTCAGAGAGAACAGTGGGGCGAACTGTCCCAACAACTGGCGACAGTCCCCCTGCTGCTCCTGAGTCAGAGTAGGGGAGAGGATCACACCCTCTACTGACCCATCATGCTCCTTGGTAGACAGGAGGTCAGGGAGAGGCTCACTCTCCTCTTCCACCCCATCATCTGTCGCCAAGAGCATACTCACTTCGGACCTCTCGAAGTGGGGCTTGAGGCGGTTCACGTGAAGGACCCTCAAAGGGTTCCTTGGAGCCTGCAAATCCACCAGGTAGGTGACGTCACTTTTGCGCTCCTTACCTCATATGGCCCAGTCCACTTGTCCTGCAAGGCACAAGGTGCCACTGGGGCCATGACCCACACTTTCTGCCCAGGTTGAAATTCGACCAGAGTGGCATTCTGGTCATACCATCTCTTCATTTCCTCCTGGCTTGCTTCTAGGTTCGCCTGAGCGAGTTTCCTGAAGCGGGCAGTTTGGTTTCTAAAGGCCAGCATGTAGCTAAATACATCCTGGGGAGTTTTCCTGGGAGCTGCCTCCCAGCCTTCCTTTACCAAACTCAGAGGTCCTCTGACAGGGTGGCCATACAGGAGCTCAAAGGGGCTGTACCCAAGAGACTTCTGAGGCACCTCCCTGTATGCAAAGAGTAGGCATGGCAAGAGGACGTCCCACTTACGCCTCATGGGTTCTGTTAGACCCTTGATCATGCCTTTCAAGGTCTGGTTGAATCTCTCCACCAGACCGTTTCCTTGTGGGTGGTAAGGAGTGGTGAACTTGTAGGTTACACCACACTCCTTCCACAGGGATGTCATATACTTCGATATGAAATTGGTCCCCTATCAGAAACCACCTCTCTGGGGAATCCCACACGGGAAAAGATCCCCATTAACGCCCGGCCCACCACTGGCGCCGTCGTTGTCCTGAGAGGGATTGCCTCCGGGTACCGGGTGGCATGGTCCACCAAGACCAGGATGTACCTGTTGCCCATGGCTGTCTTGGGATCCAGTGGCCCCACAATATCCATCCCTACCCTCTCAAAGGGTGTTCCAACTACAGGAAAAGGTTGGAGAGGAGCTTTGACCTTCCTCCCACTCTTACCACTTGCCTGGCAAGTTTGGCAAGACCTACAGTGTGCATCTGACTGCCTTTGCATTTGGGGCCAAAAGAAGTGGGTGACAAGCCTGTCAAAGGTCTTGTCCTGCCCCAAATGTCCTGCCAAAGGCACGTCATGAGCCAGACCCAGTAGGAAGGTCCTGAAGCGCTGGGGTACCACCAGCACACGGGCTGACCCAGGCTCAGCAACCTTAGGCTCACTGTATAGGAGACCACTCTCCCAGTAGATCAGATGTGACCCGGACTGATTACCAGCTGCCTGGTCTGCAGCCTGCCGCCGCAGACCCTCCAGAGTAGGGCACTCTGCTCTGCTCCCTGCAGAACTCCTCCCTGGTGGGACCCCCTTCTTGCTGCCAATGGGTCAGCTCAGAGATGTCTCCCAGTTCGGCTACCTGCTCCCCTGTAGGCACCGGGCGTCCCCTCGAGGTCCGCCTCCTCCCGGTCCGTGGGAACTTCGGGGCCGGTTTCCCGCGCCCCCTGCCCTTTCTTCTTGGCAGGGACTTGGGCCACTGTTTCAGGCTCCAAGTCCTCTTGATCACCCTTTTTGGCTGCCATTGACCGAGTAGACACGCTTGTCCACTCTGGCAACCCAAGCATCTCCAAGTGAGACCTGAGCTCAACCTCCTTCCATGAGGACTGCTCGAGGTCGTTTCCTAGCAGACAATCTACAGGCATGGTAGGGCTCACAACCACCCTCAAGGGACCTGAGACCCCCCCATTCAAAGGAAACCTGCGCCACCATACATTGGCGCTCTGAGTTGTCTACAGCAACTACTTGGTGGAATGCTCCTGGGACTACTTGCTTCTCAGACACCAGGTGACACCGGACTGAGGTCACACTGGCTCCAGTATCTCTGAGAGCCTCTACCCTGTTCCCATTAATGGTCACCCAGGTGCTATATTTCTTTGTGTTAGGGGGCACCTGGTTTCCTGGGACCATCTCACTGTCCCCCAGTGAGACAAGGGTCATTTCTGCGGGATCCCCACCCTCCTGTGGGCACCCCTCCTCCCCAAGCACTACACTAGCCAACACTTTGGACTGTCCACCGGTGGGCGGCTGTGTCCCCTTCGGGCACTTGGGGTCCCTCTTAAAGTGACCTACCTGGTCACATGCATAACACTTGCGGGGGCCGGTCTCAACAGGCTTCCCTGTGGAGACCCCTTTCTTCTTATCACCGGGGGCTGGGAACCTTTACCCTGGGTACTAGTTTGGGGCCCTTTAGAGAACTCCTGTGCTTTACCCTTGTCCCCACCACCTTTCTGCTGGGGACCCTGCCCACCTTTGGCTGAGTCTCCCCAAACGCTTTCTTGTGGACCCTGGTACTCACCCAGCGGTCCGCTTCCATAGCAAGCTTCCTGGGGTCAGTTAGCTTACTATCAACTAGGTGCTGGCGCAGATCTGCAAAACATAGACTAGACAAGTGCTCCCATGCAATCAAGTTGTAGAGCCCCTGAAAATCTGTTACACTACTGCCCTTCACCCAACCATCCAGAGACCTGCAGAACACATCCACACATTCCAACCAAGTGTTGGCATCAGACTTCTTACTGGACCTGAACTGATCCCTGTACTTTTCAGGAGTAAGACCATACTTCGTGAGAAGGGCATCCTTCATGTCAGCATAGGTGAGGTGATACCCCTTACCCAAAGCTATCAGAGCATCCCTTGCTTCTTCCGGGAAAAGTGGCCACAATCCTGCTCCCCACTCTCCTCAGGGACCCCATTCATGTGTATGGCTGCCTCATAACCCTGAAACCACCTTTGTATGTCATCCCCCTTCTTGAACTCCTTGCCTACGTTCTTGGGAATGTGCACAATCCTGTCTGCCTTTCTGGACGAATTGCTGCCACCATCTGAGCCTGACTTACTCCTAAGTTCTAGCTCCTTCAGTTCTCTCTCATGCTCTAAGAGCATCTTCCTCTCCTCTATGGCCAATCTCTTCTCCTCCCGCTCACTCTCCAGCCTGAGCTTCTGCAGCTCAAACTGCCTTGTCTCCCGCCTGTCCTCCAGCTCCTCTGGGGACAGACTGCTGCTGCCTGATCTGGCGGGTTCCCCCCTACCCAAAAGCACATCCACCCTGGCAATAGGCTCCTCCACCTCCTCACTGAGATTACCAGGCTGCCCATTGGCATGTCTGGCTGCTACCCAGGCCCTCAGCGCCTTCTGTAGCTCCTCCTTCCTTGTGAGGCCTTTAATTTGGACTTTCAGGTTTTTACAAATCGCTCGTAGCTCCTTTACGGCGTAGGATTCCAACCTATCCTCCTCAAAGATAACTTCCAGAGATGCAACGGATGATGCAATTGATTCAGGCATGACAAAAGTAGTGAGTTGAAAACTGGCAAGATCAACAATAGGCCAAAAGAAAAAGAACCAGTATGTGGTACGTAATGGTCTGCGATATGGTAGTAGTGCACACCAATCACTGTAAGTCAAGTGCAAACACAAGTCCTATCCTCACCGCTGACAACCAATGTTAGAAATGGGATCTCTAGTTGGCAAGGGCTTGCACCTTTGTCCAAGTAGGGACCCTTCTTCCTAGTCAGGGTAAGGGTGTTACACTCGTGAAGTAACCCCTGCTCACCCTCGTGGTAGCTTGGCACGAGCAGTCAGGCTTAATTCAGAGGCAGTGTGTAAATCATTTGCACATAACCAACAGTAATACAGTGTAAGCACTACAAACGGACACCACACCAGTTTAGAAAAATAACCAATATTTTATATACTCAAGACAAGACCAATTACGACAAAAATCCACAATACTATACTTTAAAAATGAATGCTTGATAAGGTAACTTCTTCTTTGCAGGAATAGTCACAAAAGCAAAGTTCGTACGAGTCGGTAGCTCCGTCTGAGCCTACCGTGATGCTGAAAACCACAGAGTCTAACAGTTCCAGCCGACCGCGTCGACACGGGCCAGCAGAGTCGTGAACAGACTCGGTTACAGTACCTTTCTCGTTGTGGCTGGTACGGAGTGTACGAGCCGGTCGGCGTTCGTCGCGGTTGCGGTGCAAGACGGAGCGATGCAAGGTGCGGTGTCCCTCGATGCGGTGCAGGCAGCGGCTCGATGAGCGTCGTGCAGACGGGGTAGGTGAGTCCAAGGCGTGCGATGCAGGGTGAGACGATGCTCGATGCGGTGCTGACAGGTTGCGATGCAGGCGACCAAGCCGGAGTGCGGGAGCTGGCGTCGGACAGCGGTGCGAGTCGGAGCGGTGTGTCGCAGACGTGCGAGCGGTGGCCCAAATGCGGTGCGGTCACGACTCTTGAGCCAGTTGCAGCGACCGCGTCGGTTGGGTCCGGCTGGTTCAGTGAAGCGATGCGATGCGAACTGCGGTGCCCACAGGTCACGGTGCAAGCAGCGGCTCGATGTTGGCGGCGTCGGACGTCGCCCACGGTGAGACCAGGGTTGCGATGCGAAGCGGGGCGATGCGGTCTGTGGTGCAAACAGGTCACCGGCCAGGGATGGATTCGGTTGACGGAGTCGGTTGCAGTTCCCTTCCTCTGTGGCAACTGAAACAGCGCTCCAGAAGCGGTACCCAGAGGTTTGTGAAGTCTTTGCAGTCCCTGAGACTTCTTAACAGGAGGCCAGCTCGGTTCCAGGCCCTTGGAGATACTCAGCACAAGTTTGTAGAAAGTTCAGTCCAGTCCTTTCACTGCCCAAGGCAGAAGCAGCAGCTGCAGGCCAACCCAACAAAGCAACAACACAGCAAAGGGGCAGTACTCCTCCTGGCAGCTCTTCCAGCTCTTCGTCTTGGCAGGTTCCTTGATTCCAGCGAGATCTAAATTCATGGGGTCAGGGCCCCAATATTTATATCCCAAATTCCTTTGTTCTCTGAAGGCAGAGAGGCCTTTGCCTAGTCCAAACCAGTTCTGGAGCACTTTGTTGACAAGTCTCCGTCCCTTCTTTCAGTGAGTAGGCCAGGGACATCAGACGCACCACAGGAGGTGGAGCCAGCATTGTGGAGGGAAGGCACTGTCCTATTCAGGGCCCAGGTGCGACCCCTCCCACCCATCTACATGTAGATCTTGCTATTCAGCCCTGCGCTGACTCACCCTGTCTCCTGGCATCCCCCAGCCCCTGTCACTCACACTCCAGACAAGGAATACACAACACGCAGAGGCAGGCTTGGATGGTTAGACAAGAAAATACCCACCTTCTAAAAGTGGTATTTTCAAACACAGAATGTTAAAACCAACTTCACTAAAAGCTGCATTTTATCATTCTGAGTCCAGGCATACTAAACTCGAATTTCTACCATGTTCCCGGGTCAGTTAGGATTATAAGCTGTAATAATCAAAACTGCCCGTTCTGGCCTAGGGGGAACAGGTAGCCTTGCAATAGTGAAAAACGAACTAGGCTGTCATTCACTATCAGGACATGCCACACACACCAGGGCATGTCCTACCTTTCGCATACAACGCACCCTGCCCACCGGGGTACCTTGGGCCTACCTTAGGGGTGACTAACATGTAGCAAAGGGAAGGTTTAGGGACTTGCAAGTGTGTGCACTTGCCAAGTCGACATGGCAGCCCCAGCTGCGCACAGGCTCTGCGGTGGCAGGCCCGAGTTACACTTTACGGGCTGTTTGCGTGGGTGGCACAATCCAGTGCTGCAGCCCACCAACAGCATTTGGTCTATAGGCCCTGGCACTCGCAGTGCACTTTACAAGGGACTGACACATAAACCAAATAGGCAAATCATGGAAACACCAATCCGTAACACATTTGATACAGGAGCACTTGCACTTTCCCACTGGACCGCAGTGAGGAAAGTGCGCAGAATCATTACACCAGCAAAAACAGAGTCAAAACCGGGAGGTCAGAAAGCAAAAAGTCAGGGGAAACACGCCAAAAGATGCCAAGTCTAACAGTACATTAGGCCATGCAGCAGGAGCAGCTGCACAGAAACACAGGGTGACAAGGGACCCATCTGGATAATGGTTTTCTTCTCTTACCTAATCGTGTAATACGGTTCATACTTTCTCAGTAAAACTGTGCATTTGTTGGACAACATAAACATCAAAACTGTGTAAGGCTGATTCTATGCACACCATCAGGATATGTTGTCCCTAATCCTGCTAGCTTACAGTGCACCATCTGTACCCATAACCAAGGTAACAAATGGATTCTGCAACCTCAGAACATGACAACCCTGACTCCCCAAGGAAATTGTGCTAACAGATCTAGAAACCTTTTTGTTTGGTTACTTATGTATACCCAAAGAGATGCACAAGAAATACACAACGTGCAGTTCCAATATTTAATGAAGTATTGTGATCCTTGAGTAAAATACGTGGCCTGCAATAATCAATGGAAGGAAACAGAATAATGTTATTAGCATAACGAGAATGGTGATACTGAAAGATAAACAGTTCATCCATTTTGGTGTTACAGAGAATATATGCTTGCATATAAGTACTGTAATATGTAGTACTCCAACCTAGCGCTACCTATCCTAGTGTGCCTAGGGTAGGTGAATCTGCCAAATCCCTGTAGGGTGATTTAACTCCCTGCTCCATGTGGGCAAGTGTCATCAGGGTGCCTGTCTCGGTGGAGAGCTGGGCAGCATCCCTTGCATGAGGGAAACAGGAATCAGCTTGGCTGGAATTCCGGCATGGGGCGACCTCTCAGTGCCAGTGAAATGCTCCTCTGCCTAAAAAAGGGAGTGATGTCATTTATATACTAAACATCATCCATGTTGCCATGCCGAAGCCCCAGTCAGCCAGCTATTGTTTATTCTATTGTGGTAGCTCTGTCGCCAAACAGACAATACCAAATAACAACATTTTGCATAGTGAACTTAGTGAACTTAGCTCTTCTATAGAATGTTCAAGGTATTTGATAATGTGCCTACGAAGTGGAAATGTAGGCAAAGCTAGTTCAGAGAATATTATCCTGCACAGGCATGCAAGGCTACATCTCCACCCATCAGGGCGAGACATGTTGTTGTAACATCTGTGTGATTATATGTCTGCAGTTCACCGGTATGTAAACTGGTGCTGCGTTAGCCATTTCAATATGTGGAATTCAGAGAGGGTACCTCTGTGGGGTGATCCTTTTAAAGGTTCAAGCCTGAACAACCTACAGCCAATACATTGGGGTTTGCTACTCAGCTAAGGAGGATTTTCTCTAACACCACAGACGTCTCCGGTTAGTAGGTGAGTATGGGTCTTTGGGTACACAAAAGAATACTGCTTGGGTTATCCATTCAATAGGAACACAAGCTAGAACGTTGGCGGCGTTATGTCGTACAGTTCATACTTTCTAAGTAAAACTGTGCATTTGTTGGACAACATAAACGTCAAAACTGTGCAAGTCTGATTCGGTTCACACCATCATGATTTGTTGGCCTTAGTCCTGCTAGCTCACAGTGCACTATCTGTACCCCTAAACTGGTACGACAACAGGTGGAATGTGCAACCTCAGAACATGATGGCAACCCTGATTTCCCAAGTAAATCATGAAAACAGATCTAGAACCCTTTCGTTTCGTAACTCATGCATACCCACAGAAATACACAACATGGATTTTCAATATTTATTGAAGCATTATGATTTTTGTGTAAAGTATGTGCACTGCAATACTATAAGGAAACAGAACAGTGTAATCAGCATTGAGAGAATGGTAAAGAAAATAAATAATTCAACCATTGTGCTGTTACAGAAGAAATATGCTCGCATATAAGTACTGTTATCTTTTGTGCTCCTGCCTAGCGCTACCTATCCTAGTGTACGTAGGGTGGGTGTATTTGCCAGAATCCCTGTATGGGTGATCTAAGTCCCTGGTTACCTGTGAGTAAGTGTCATCAGGTAGCCTGTCTTGGTGGAGAGCAGGGCATCATCCCCGAAGGGAGGTAAGCAGGAATCAGCTGGGCTGGAATTCCGGCATGGGACAACCTCAGCAGTGTCAGTGAAATGCTTCTCTGTCTTAACAAAAGAGTGATGTTGTTTATATAATAAACTGCACTCATGTAAACACGTCGAAGCCCTGTCAGGCTGCTATTGTTGATTCTTTCATGATAGCTTAGTCGTCGAGCGGACAATAAAAAACAACAGCATTTTGCATAGTGAACGTAACCCTCTTACAGAATGTTCAAGGCACTTGATAATATGCACACGAAGAAGTGTAAATATAAGCTAAGCCATTTTAGAGAATATTATCCTGCATAGGCACACAATCAAATGAGTGTCAAATGTTAGTGTTTAAGAAAAAATGGCACCTTTAAAATGTGAGCATGTAAAATGGTGGTGTACCTACTCAGAACTAAATGTGACCACATGACAATAGGAAGATTCATTGGTGGTGGTTTCAGAAGATTTGAAAATCTGTGTAGAATGTTGTGATTTTTCTTTCTTCTCTCCTTTTTCAATTATTTTACATATTTATGAAAATTGTGACTTTTTAAAGATTTTTCTGATGAAGCAAAATAAAACGTATCAAAAGAAAAAATACTGGTGGGAAACACATGGCAATCATTTAGTGGTCACCAGAGGTTGCAGTTGCGACCCCTGGTGCTGCCTTTGCAAACCCTGCTCCCTGGTTAAAAAGGCAGCACATTTTCATTAGAAAATACATCAGCTCTATTTGAAAAAGCAGCAGCTATAGGCTGCACTTTACTGGAACTGTACACGGTTCAAACTTGCAACTGTTTCAATTTACAACATTGAGGGAGGTGTGCCTAGCAACATACCCTTCAAGGTCTCCCAGCTCCAGGCAGCATAACTTTGCTTCACCTGCAGGCTGAGAGTTTTGGTGTGTTTGACCAGAGTGCTTCAGAAAAGGGAATCGAAATTGCAACGACTTGTGGAAGTAGTATGTCCTAGCTTTCCTGTGCTCATAGGCCCCAGCTGTTTTTGGGTCAGGAGCTTCACTAACAATGGCTGCCAGAATCTTGGAGACAGACACAGTAAGTGCTTTCAGTGTTTTCCTATTTGCCACAGTGTGCCGTTTTATTGCTCAGCTATCACATGGCCACTATTTTACTAGCTTGGCCAGACGTCTAATGACAAGATTGGTTAAGGTAATAAAATAATGACAAAATCAGCTAAAGCAAGTATTTTCTTAATTTTCAATATAAATCTAAAGTTCCATATGAAGAAACTACTCCAAAAAGTATTTTGCAGCTATCTGCTTTAATCCTAAATCACTATAAGAGGAAACAGGGAGAGAAATGCAATTAAAAAAGAGGATTTTACAGAACCTCGTGTACCAGTCCCTGACCCATTTATAACCTCAAACATGAGCAATAGCTGATATTTCTCTTTAAAGAAGATGACAATCTTAGTTGCTACAGCGGCACTAAAGAGCTGACAAGTTTTAAGTTTGCTTATGTGCATGGACATAGTTTAGGTGTAGCTATAGTTTACATTTGCGACTTCTGTGCTTTGGCGTGCTACCCTTATCAGACTGCTTGCCACTAAGGTCAATTAAGTCTGCAAGACTGCACTAACTTGGACGGCAGGAGATTTCTTGTCTGCTTTTCAGCTATGAAAGCAGCCAAACGTCCAAATCCCATCTAGCCCCCTGTAGCTGTTTTAGTTAGAACTAAAAAATATTTATATCCCTGATTTTACCATTTTTTTCCAGCAGTTGATATAAAAATACAGGCCAGGCTGGTAAAATATCGGTCAGGTGAAAACCCTGGTCTACTTTTCAGATATGCACAGGTTTACTTGCCCACTGCCCCTCCTTAGACTGCCCACTAGTGCATCCTGAACACTGGAAGCCTTTTTGTGCAGGCCTCCTGCCCATGACTGGGCATGGTGAAGAGTTGCCCACCAGAACTTAGGATGTAGTGTGAGCTTAGACCATGGAAGTAACAAACAGAGTACAGTGAGGTTGAAAGAGTACAAATACGAATGTCAGAGCTAAGAGAGTATAAAGGTAGGAACTGAGGGGCATATAATCAAGAACGGCGTTAAAATTATCGCCGGTTTAGCGGCAGAAAACTGCCGCTAAAGCGGCGATAATGGGCTTGATAATATGCCCTGGAGAATTCCAATAGAAGCCCATGTTCACACCAGAACATGGACTTCTATTGGAATTCTCAAGGGCATATTATCAGGCCCATTATCGCCGCTTTAGCGGCAGTTTTCTGCCGCTAAACCGGCGATAATTTTTAACGCCGTTCTTGATAATATGCCCCCGAGTGAGGCAGAAAAGGGAAATAGGAGAAGTGGTGAAAAGATGTAAATATAAAGTGATGGAGAGATAGCAATAAAAAGAGAAAGAAAAGGCAAGGGGAAGATGTTGAGAGACAGATATTAGGAGAAACAGTTAAGAGCAGAGAGTGAGGCACATAGTGTAGAACCACAAAGAAAGTGGTAAAGTGGTGGTGTGCATGCGAGAGAGGCAGAAGTGAGAAGGCTGACAGCTAAACAGAGAGCCAGAGAGATAGAGAAAAAAAGCTAAAAATACAGGTAGAGAGAAATGGGAGAGCAAAGGAGGGTGAGATGGAGAGGGAAGGGTAAGAAAGTTGGAGAGACAGACAGAACATAAGAGTGAGACAGGAGAGGGGGAAGAAAGACAGATGGGCATAGCTAGAGAAGCTGCACCCTGCCCTGTAGGTACTGCTGACCTCCTGCTGGCACACCCCTTCTCTGTTAACCCTTTTCTCTGTCTTTCTGCCGCTCATTGATTGCATGAAGCTCAGGAAGATGCTGCCCCCGTCCAGGGCCCCTCATCCAGACCCTTCCTCTGGCACATGTTTCAGTGGGATTTTCGTAACATCACTGTCTTCTTTGATTAAGTAATATAAACAACGGGCATTGATTATACAGCATTTATATAGCACTTACTGTCAGAAGTGTGCAGCTTACAAACACTGTTATTTAATCTTCATCTTGATTGAAGGTCTTGTTAACTGCTGGTAGGTCTTTTCTAAACTAACATGACCCAAGGAATGATCATTGCTAGTTGGACTGAGTGCTTTTATCTTTTCGTCCGGATTCAAACAAGGATACCCTAGCCTGTAGATGTGCAATAATAGAAAGCACCTCAATAAATTGTCCTAGTTTCTTTTCTAGGCATTGATGGCCTTGAATGTGTGATGTATGTATGATCTTTTCCCTATGTGCAGGTCACAGAGGCCCTGTGCACTCTCCAGCTTTGCAGCTGATAGGCCATTAGATTTCAAAATTATATAAATAATGTTACATCCACTTCCTTAAAGTCAATTTTTATGGCCCCTTCAGGGTCCAACATCACATGTCACTTCCTATAATGTCATCAGGTCTAAAAGTAATGTGATGTCACACGGGGTCAAAGGGCATGTGAGGTCACTTCTGCTACCCCAGGCATTTTGGTGAATTCAAATCCATGTGGAAGCATCACCAAATTTGCGGAGTTTATACAGTGTGTGCATATATTGACAGGAAAAAAACAAGCACAAACATCCTAGCCCTATGTATGACCACGGTGCTGGATATATTGACCATGCACATGTAGTAGAGAAACAGTTAGGTTAACAATGCTCATAAATACCATACATACAACTTTGCACATACATTAAACATGTATTGTTGAAACGTGTGTAGGAAATAGGGCCTATATTTATCATTTTTTCTCACAGTGCAAAGCAGCAAGCTACCTTGCTGCGCTGTGTGAAAGGACAAGGGCAGGAATGCACCATATTTAACATTATACGGCGCATTCCAGCCTTTTCCTAGTGCTGCTGCACTTTTGGCTGCCTAGTGATAATACAGGCACCCTTGCGTTATGGTGCAAGGATGCCTTCGTTGTAGGCAGGATTGGTTTTGTACAGGAAGGGACACTTTCCTGCACAAAAACAATCCTCAGAGGCATTTTCCTCTTTCTATGTAGCGCACATAGAAAGTAGAAAAAACTAGGAGAAATAAAGATATTTCTCCTCCTTACGCTTCACCTGGGGAGGTGTAACATTTTGACACATTCCCAGGTCTACCACTGACGGTAAATCTGGGAATGCGCCAAGCTCCATAGGTGGATTCGTGGAAACACCCACGCTCCCCCCATGGAACGCCTCCCTGGGGCAGAGTAACGCAAGGCAGCAACTTGCGCTGCCTTGTGTTACAACAAATTTGTCAAGCCATGCAGGGCCACACAAGGTGGCCTTGAGTGGCTTGAGAAATCTCACTTAAGTTTAAGTCGGCCTTGCGCCCCCTTGCATGGCGCAAGGTTTATAAAACCATCCAAAAACGAAATAACATAATACCTAGTTCAGACCCGCCAACTTCTGCAAAATGGCCTCTTCAGGGATAGCAAGCGCTATATAAATGTAATTTAAACGTGTGAGGAGGGGCGGTGTCTCAGAGGGGGCATGGTCATGCTGCGAGCACAGTCCGAGGCACCTTAAATTCATTGCCTCCCCCTCCAACACTAAACAAGCATTGGCAAAGCCAATAGGTCTCGCCAATGTGAGATTTATTGGCTTTGTCAATGTTTTTGTTATAGCCATGTTGTACAGCAGCGCTGCTGCTGTGCCGAGTGGCTGAAAGTTTAAAACAAATGCTATCATGTGGTCATCAATGAACACATCACAGCGCTTTTGTTTTTACTTTCAACCCTGCTGCACAGCAGTCATGCTGCTGTACATGGCAAAAAACCTGACAAAACCAATAGATCTTGCATAGATGAGACCTGTTGGCTTTGCCAAAGCTTACGAAATAAAAGCTCTATGACATAGCCCTGTAATGTTCAAATATGCAGTGCAATCAGTGACATCCTTGTTTTGTGTCCAAAACAGTCACTAGCTGACCCGCTGGGAGCCCTCTCAACAGTCAATAATTTGATATTACGAATTATACAGTGCGCACTAGGATATTTAATTCATGTTGGATTCATTTGGTCAGACCATTACAAAGAAATGCATAA
Organism: Calotriton arnoldi; assembly: GCA_963921515.1. NCBI lineage: Eukaryota > Metazoa > Chordata > Amphibia > Caudata > Salamandridae > Calotriton > Calotriton arnoldi. The sequence continues at coordinate 988,461 of CAWUFW010005263.1, read as the reverse complement.
CCCATTTTCGGGTCCTTGCTTTATCTAAGTGCAATTTTTGATGTTGAGTTAGCGGGCTGATCTGATCATCTGGTCGTTTAATTTGCTGGCTAGATTTTAAAAAACCACTGGCTCTTGGTGACCGTTGGAAGTTCCCACCAAGGAGCAAGCAGCACATGTCTGTACACCACGAAACCAGGGGCACACGGTTCACACACAAGGAAGGGCAGTCCTCCAGTCTTGGCATGGGAGGTGCGCTGGCAGTTCTGGGATTTGCAATGAAAGCCATGTGATGGCCACCGTGTGCCGAAAGATGTGCACCGTCAGCCTAGGGATGTGGACTGGAAGCCTTCCTATACGCACTGACAGTCTGTGGATGTGCAATGGCACCCTGTGATGGGCACTAGTAGTCCTGGGATGTTAAATGGAAGGCCTGTGATGGGCACAAAGAGCTCTGGGAAGTGCACTAGGAGACACTGAATGTGCACTGTCAGGCCACAGATGTACACTGGAAGCACTCTTATGGGCACTGGGAGCCCTCAGGTGTGCACTGTCAGTCCAGGCCCCAGGGACGTGTCTGGAATCCCAGAATGGGCAATGCAAGCCCTGATATGTGCACCTCTAACCCAGGGAAGTTCACTGAAAGTCCTACTATAGACACTAGGAGCCCCGGGACGTGTAATGGAAGTCCTATTATGGGTGCTGGTAGTCAAAGGATGTGAAGTAGCAGCCCTGTGATGGGCACCAGCAGCCCTGTTATAGGCAGTGATAATCCTTAAAAGTGCAATGGCAGCCATTAGATGTGCCCTGGCAGCCTTGTGATATGCACTGGCCGACGACCTGTGATGGGCACAACAGGTTCAGTGGACCCCTGAAATATGTATTAGCATTCCTTTGGTGTACATTGGCAGCCCTGGGTTGTGCACGGGGTGCAAGGTGGTAGCTTAGCACTGGAGAATTTGAAGTTCTGAATTGGGGGAGGGGGTACTCCTGTTGTGCTCTTGGTGCCCCCACAGTTCCACATTTACTATACTGCAATTAAGAGTTGCTTATTCTATTCCACTGTACCTGGTTCTTGCACAGTGCACACCTGGTACAGTGCTATCCTCTTCCTGGCTGCATATGGCATGGGGAGAGGAAGAAGAATCGATGAGATAGGTCAGTGGGTTAATGCGCCACCTCCAGGGCTCTAAATCAGACTTACTGTTCTAATTGTTCCCACTCTTAGGCTCTTGGACCTCTCGCTCTTGTAAAATGTATATACCTGTTTTATCCCAAATGTTTCCACCCCCCTTGCTAAGTTCTTTTGTATACAACTTGTTAATCCTGTAAAGCGCTCTGATACCCTAACGGGTCAAGTTCGCACTCTATAAAACTAAAAAATAAATAAATAAATAAAATTGTAGTCAGTAACTCACTGGAATGAGTAAAAGCTGCAGAGCTCTGCATGTGTGACCTGTGGGTCACAGGCCAAGGGCCTCAGTTAAGAGAGACTTCTCAGCAAGTAAGGCGCCTGCTGCAGAGGTCAAGTTGTAAACAGCAGGTCAAAAAATGTTCTTAGCAAAATAGGGTGTTCAGTGGATTAATCGGTCTACTGCAGAAATACTGAAATATGCAAATTATAAATGTATTATTTTCTAGTAAGATAGCTCTGCAGGTAAAGACACCTTTGGCAATGCTTCATAGGCAACAGTTGGGGGTGAAGGGGACAGCAACATGGAGAGTGATGAGTGGGAGGGGAGAGGATATGGCTTAACGGCTAGAGCAGCCGACAGTGAAGCTGGGGAACCAGGTTCGAGTCTGGCGGGAGGCTCAAGCATCCTGTGATTCTGTGCAAATCACTTAATCTCCCCCTGCCTTTAAAAAAAACCAATTTGTGTGTCAGTCTGTAATGCAACTGGTGCTAATGAAAAGCGCTCCTCAGGTCGAGGTGCACTATATAAAACTGCAACCAAAGCAGCAACACTAGCACTTCAATCAAATAGGACTTTAGTCAAGGCGCGATCAGCCTAGCAACACCAATTAAATTTAATCAATCTGTGCTTGGTCCCTGCGCCAGAAAAAGGAACTGAAGTGAGGCATGGCCTCTGCTGGCCATTTAGGATGCAGTAAAGCAGAGTGATTCAGACTCCAGCAAATGGGTAAGCAATGGGCCGGTTGCAAGCCCTATATTGTATACAACAGAGGGAGATATCTACAAAGAAGTGGCGGAGTGAGGCGTTAGCCATCATGGCTTAACGCCTCACTCCGCCACTTCAAAAACGTAAGGCTGCACCATATTCACAAGAATATGGTGCAGCCTTGCATTTCCCCCTGCGCTGGCGCTACACTTAGCAGTGTAGCGCCAATGCAGGCAACCTTGCACCATAGTGCAAGGGTGTCTGCATGCAGGGGAAGATTGTTTATGTACAGGAAGGTCCCCCTTCCTGCACATAAACAATCTTGAAATGCCATTTTGTCACTTCTATGTGTGCTGCTTAATGCAGCACACATGGAAGTTACAAAACGTCATTTTTTTTAAAAGATTGTTTATGTGCAGGAAGGGTCACCTTCCTGAACATAAACAATCCAAGGCGTTTTGCTTTTTCCATGTGTGCTGCACAAGGCAGCACACATGGTTTCTCCTCGTTTCGCCAAGTTAAGACCAGGTTTTCCCTGGTCTTAATTTTGGCGCTGCCTCCTATTTACACTGCCCTTGTAAATAGGGGGCAGCGTCAAAATCAATGGGTGTTGCGGTGGAAGGCCCACCACAACACCCACTGCTCACCCCTTTCACGCTTAGCATAACGTGAAAGGGGGCCTCATTTACAAGACGGCGTTAAGCCATGTTAAGTGGCTTAACGCTGCCTTGTAAATAAGGCAAAGCCCCTATCGCCACGGAAACGTCACTAAAAGTGAAGTTTCTGTGGCGATAGGGGCTTGTAAATATGCCCAAGAGTCTCGCTAGCGAGAGCGCATATTCATGCGCTGTAACAGGCTCGAACCTAAAAACAAAGGGGCATATGTACGAGGCAGTGGCGTTAGCCGTCATGGCTTAACGCCTCACTCCGCCACTTCAGAAACCCAAGGCTGCATCATATTTACAAGGATATGGTGCAGCCTTGCGTTTCCCCCTGTGCTGGCGCTACACTTAGCAGTGCAGCGCCAACGCAGGCACCCTTGCACCATAGTGCAAGGGTGTCTGCGTGCAGGTGAGGATTGTTTATGTGTAGGAAGGTGTCCCTTCCTGCACATAAACAATCCTGAAGTGCCATTTTGTCACTTCTATGTGTGCTGCTTAATGCAGCACATATGGAAGTTACAAAATGTCTTTTTTTTTTTATGTGCAGGAAGGGTCACCTTCCTACACAGAAACAATCCAAGGCATTTTGCTTTTTCCATGTGTGCTGCACAAGGCAGAACCCATGGAAAAAGCAAAAACGAGGAGAAATAAAGCATTTCTCCTCATTTCGCCAACTTAAGACCAGGTTTCACTGGTCTTAATTTTGGCGCTGCCTCCTATGTACGCCACCCTTGTACATAGAGGGCAGCGTAAAAATCAATGGGTGTTGTGGTGGAACGCCCACCGCGACACCCACTGCCCACCCCTTTCACACTAAGCATAGCCTGAAAGGGGGCCTTATTTACAAGGCAGCGTTAAGCCACATTAAGTTAAGCTAGGGGCTTGTACATATGCACCAAAGGGGCTTATTTACAAGCCCCTTGCGCCACCAGTGCGTCACTTTCTCCCATTTTAAAAGTGACGCACCAGCGGCGCAAGGAGTTGTAAATAAGCCCCAAAGTTTCTAGAGCTGTCACTGATGTCATGGGAGGGTTCACACTCTGTGATTGGTGTAATGCTCTCTGCAGGGGATTCCCGATAATTGTGTGCCTAGGGTGTGATATGAGCTGCTCACCGGTGCCCTGTGAAGAGAGCAGATATCACGTGGCGCGTGGTGGCACCCTGCGAGTTGAAAGGTCTGCTAGTTATGCAATACATTCGATATCATTTGCAACCCATCCTTTATCTTCACGAGACGGTCCTGGTCTCGATTCTTCCTTAATTGCTCACTTGAGAACATTTACGATTAAAGACATTGTAAAGTTGGCGGGCGCTAGGCCCACATACTTGTATACAGAGCACACAGACACAGTTGGTTAGGGTGCATAACTGGCCACGAGCACGTGCGCTCTGCCCCTTTTATTGACAGGGTCACCTGACTGGTGACGCCTGTGGTGGGTGGGTGTAAAGTGTGGTTGAGGCACAGGGTTAAACACTAGAACGTGTCCAGCAGGACACTACATCCCTACCAAAATTTAATGAAAAGAAACAAACAAACGTCCAACCTGCAAGAAAACAAATCAACAGTATACAGCACCAAATGAGTCTCTTCAGGCGATCTGCTGGGCGGTGTTAGAGTTCTAGACCACAAAGTCAGGAAGCTGGAATCCACCTCAGCGGTACAATTCAGACCGGCCTGGTCTCGCTGTGTTGGAGTTTATGCACAAGGTCCAACTATCGGTGCATCTGGAGCGGTGATGGAGTCTACTCTGGAGATCTCGCAGGCGTTCAGAGTCCGGCGGACGACAAACCTTAGTTGTTGTAGGCGATCACGGTACAAGAGGCCTTTTCTTGGAGGCGCTGTGCTTGATGGTCTTTTCAAGCTCCTGACAGCCAAGCAAACTTCCGACTTGTATTTCTTGCCTGGACTCCTCTCTCACTGGAGCATCTCAGACTTGCCTCTCTTGCTTGGACTCCTCTCTCACTGGAGTCTCCTGGAGGGCCTTCCTGCTGGGCTGCAATGGGACCGTGTGGACTGTGCGGGCTTTGAGTAGGCCGCGCGAAGGCGTCGCTGAGGAACTGCCAACAGGACCCACAGCCAAGTCTCTCATGTGGCCGCAGAGGGTGGTGTTATCAGCCTGGATGTTCTCCCCGTCAGGACTTGGGTCTATGCCTTCCTCGGATGGTCTTTAGATGCCCAGTCTTCAACTGTGACCTCCATGCTTCCATTGCCCATCGTGGAGCTGCTGCCGATGCATCTCTCCTATTCGGATTCCCCTCTCAGAGGAACTCCGTCGAGGCCCTTGCCCCTAGATTGCCACGTGACCGCATGGGCTGTGCGGGCCTTTCGTAGGCCGCCCTGAGGGGTCGCTGCAGTACTCCCAACAGGGCCACGGGCGAACCTCGTGTAACCCCAAGGGTGGATGATCCAATGCTCGGGTATGCTCTTCTTCGGCGGGCTCCAGGTTCGTGGGGGTACACAGAAGGTTCCTGGGTACCCAGCCTCATTGAATTCAGGTTGTCTGGAGTGTTGTGATCCACTCGGGTGGTGCGATGCTCCTTTGATATCCTTGATGCACTTGGATGATGAACATGGTTATTTTTCTTCCTCCACTGGGTGGCGTCCTGCCACTCTCTTTTCATCTTCACGTTCTTCACGTTCTTCCTTCTCCTTTTCTTTTTCGCGACTTGGTCCAGTCCCATCTTCTTTCTCCTGCACTGACCAGGCCTCTCCGTGTGGCGAGCACTCCACACGTGTCTCCCTGGTCTTGTCCTCCCCTAGGACACTGCCTTCATCTTGATCTGTGACCGGACCTGTCGTCGCGACCTTCTTTCGTTCGTTTACTTCTGACTTCCAGTTAATATTGACAGACTTCTCTTCAGTCTCTTCTTGGTCCTCTTCGCGGACCTCTTCTGGGGTCCTCTTCATGGACGTCCCCTCGGTCGTTCTCTTCGCGGGTCACTGCTCTCTGACCACTTCTCTCTGACCACTTCACAGGTCACTTCGCTCTCTGACCTCTTGTAGGTCGGCTTCTTCCTCCTTGCGACCATCTGGCAGGTCGGCTTCACCCTCCTTGCGACCATCTTCGTGCTTCTGGTGGTCTGCACAACCACTTCTTCGTCCTCTCTCTGCGGTCGCATTGCTTCGGTGCGCTTCTGTCTGCGCCCTTCAGTTGCTCCGTTGGACGCAATTACTGCGCAGTCTCTTCAGTCCTTCACTCCTGGACTGTAGCAGCTGTTCCTGTGCTGCTGCGCGCTTGCTTGGTGCTGTGTTCCTGAACCACCCTTGTTCTTCTGGTGGTGCTCCTCCCACTGTTCCTGCTGCTGCTGCGACAACCTGTGGCCACCAGGTATCACTGCGCTCTCGGTCTCAGCTATGTTCAGTGCTTCTTGTGAGCTGCGCAACCACTCCTTCGACCTGTTCCTGGTCACCCCTTTTCCTGCGCTTGTGACTGCGCCCTACGTTTCTACTTGGGGTTCGTCTCATGTGAAACTTGATTGAGGGGTGTTTGCTTGCTCACCTGCGCTGTCTCTTGGTGCTCCCCTTTTTCGCCACTGGCACACTGCACCTTCTCTGCGTGTACCAAACCCCCTCTGGCTGCATGTACAGTGTGTACCCTACTCTCCTCTGTAAGAGTTGTCTTGTCCTTACATTTAAAATGCTGTAAATACGTTTCTCTATGCTCCCAGGTGAATCGTGGACCACAGCAGTGTAGTCCTTGCTGCAGGTCTGTCCGTGCCTACATTACTTTTATTCCCAAGTGCGGTATCGTAAACTGGCCACCAAGTGGCGCTGCTGCTCTTTTCTTTGCGGTCTGCGGCCTTGCTTTCGTGTAACTCCGTGTTCTTTGATACAGAGCCTCTCTTCTCTCTACCGGCGCTCTGTCACTCCGTGTGGGGCCTTCACAGGACATGAAGTTTAGCCCGCTGCTGCTGGCCTCTCCCTCGCTGGTGTTTCCCATTACCGGTTGATATTGGGCACCTCCAGGTCTTCCCTTTGGATCCTGCCGGCCCTGCGCTCTTCAACCTCATGGGAGGGGCTCCTGTCTTGACGGCTGCCGCCCGGGACACACACACACACTCGCAGCCGGATCCCGCAGGACCACCACCCCATCGCTGCGGTAAGTGTTTATTTATTTTAGCGGCGCCGGCCGCACGCAGTCACTTCTTACTGCGCCCCTCCTCAGCAGCCTCTTCTCTCTCACGGGCTGTGCGGGGGTCGCAGCTGCACGATGGACACTCCGGCACTCTGACTCTTTCTGCCACCAGTGCCTTGGGAGCTTGCCTCTTTCCCCTTTTGGGCACTTCTCTCTATAGCCGTTCTGAGCGGCTGCAGGCTTTACGCGGTCTCCTTTCCCTGCCTCGCCCCACCGCAGCAGCCTCTCGCAGTTCACACGCTGCGCGGGGCGGGGGGAACCAGGAGTCGCTGCGTGGACGCTTCATAGCTTGGCTACGGGATAGTGTTCACCTTCGACGCGGGTGGGCTCGCTTGTGCCCGCACCCGAGGCAGTCGCCGCAGCCTCTCTCTCGTCACTTGCTGCGCTGGGGCATGGGCTGGCGCCGGGGATGGCCAGCCCTCTATCAGGCATCAGTCACTCTTCCTCACAGGGGCGGAGGAGTGGGTAGCTACTCCACTCTCCGTCTTCCTCGCAGCGGGCTCACCTTCGGCCTCAGACGCGGGGTGGGCTCCCGCGGACCTCCCGCTGTTCAGGGTCACTCTTCTCGGCGTGCCACGGCCCCACGACACCTTCCCCATTCACGGGCTCACCTCCTGCCCGGCGGGTCATCGCGACCGATACGGGTGGGCTCCGATCGGCTCGCTATTCTCCCTCACGGCTCTTCCACTCCCCGCGGGCTGTCGGGCGCCTCCTCACAGGGGGCGGATTTAATGCAGGCACATGAGGTGCGGGGTGGCCTCCCGACCTCCTCACCTTCACCCCGGGGCTCTTCGCACGCCCCGCGGGTCTTCACGCCGGTCCGGGGTGGGCTCCCGATCACCTTCTCCAAATCACTTTAGGCCTGGGGCTCTTCGCATGCCCCGCGGGCCGTTAGACGCATCCTGCGCCTACTCGCAGGGTGTGCCCTTCACACGGGCAGCTCTCTCCCCCTTTTTCCCATCTGCTGGGCTGCTGCACGCACGGGCACAGCCCCCTTGTCGCCAATGTAAAGTTGGCGGGCGCTAGGCCCACATACTTGTATACAGAGCACACAGACACAGTTGGTTAGGGTGCATAACTGGCCACGAGCACGTGCGCTCGGCCCCTTTTATTGACAGGGTCACCTGACTGGTGACGCCTGTGGTGGGTGGGTGTAAAGTGTGGTTGAGGCACAGGGTTAAACACTAGAACGTGTCCAGCAGGACACTACAGACATCACCTGCTGTACGGCTGAAAAGAAAGCGCTCCGATAATTATAGGAAAAAAAACTATATTTGCATATTGCTAATGCTAAACACGTTTTGCTTCTCGGCCGCTCAAATTGCAGGAATCACTTTTGCTCTATTCTGTGGCGCTCGGAAGATTGAAGGGTTCCTGGGATACAAACCTAACCCTACGTCATACAAATCAAGTGGGCAGACACTTTATCTGATTAATAAATGCCGCCAGATTCCATTGAATGTACTCCGTGTGTAGACGTGTAGTGTAGGTGTGTCGACTAAAGAGCTGAATATGTGGTGATAAAATAACACGTTTCAGTCACGAGCTACAGATGAAAACAGCAAGACCCAGGATTTCTCACCATTGAGCCCACTTGTGATCAGCAGCCTGGCCTGGCCAGCGGATGCTGCCGCTGAGGCCAATTCAGACGCTCCTGACCACAGGGCCCCAGTTCGTCGTGTTTGGAACAGGAAGTGGTTAAAAACGTCGCACAGCATTTCACCAGAATACCCTGCAGTTCTTGCCTAAACCGAGTGGGCCGGAGATGGGGAGGACAAACCGGAAGCCAAAGAGTAAAACGGAACCCTTACGCAATCATTAATTTAACTGGCTCTTGTCATCCAAAAAAGTCCAGGCCCCTACTCATATACGTAAATGTATTACTTTGTCGAACTTAAGTGTGAAAGTATACGGTACGTATATTATTTTTTCTAACTAAGGCCTCACCACGTCATCTGCGTGTTTCATTCTCTTGAGGAATAACTATAAAAGGATAGAGAAAACAGGCGGGCCTGTACCCGTGCTATTGTCGCAGATTACCATACAGGGCACTTCTAGCAAGAAATCCCAAAACATTTGCATTAGTACTTGGCACAATGCCGCACTTAAAGAAAGGTAATCTCCACACAGAAAAAAAAATAAAGAACCTGTGATGCAACAAATATCATGTTTCATGCAAATGAAGAAGAGTTCTATTTCTATTTTCTCTCCATCAGAAGGTGAAGGTGGCAGCTTATTTACCTGGATAAATACATCAAGAGTGGTGCTAGAAAACGCTGGGAAAGGGCTAAGCGCGCCTGTGAAGCTCTACATTAAACAATTCTTAGCTTCAAGCACAAAACAGATTGAATGACCATGGTTCAGTGAAATGGCACAGTACGAGTTGAAGTTTATCAGTTCAGTTGAAAATTCTTTTATTATGTAGGCTATAAAACAATGACAGTTTATAAATCATAAATACAATGAAATCCTGGGCTATCACTTTCCAAAATCTGCAAGGAGTTACTGCATGGTCATATTGGTTTAGAAAAAAAACAAATAACCAACTACACAATGAATTTGGCTGTCTGACATAACTCCCCAAGGGGAAGCTGCTTGCCGTTGACAACTTCTCCTGTACAAGTCAGTTCCCACCCCTTTTGAAGTCGGAGTTGGTAACGTTTAAATGGTTTGTGAGTGCAATTCCGGTCAGAAAGCATTGGTACACATCATTTCAAATCGCAATTAGGAGAGAAAGGCCTTTTCATGCCACTTCGTAATTGCAATTACATATGTATCAATGGCCACCACTTCCTCTCATCATGCATGAAAAATGCTGTGTTCTATTGAGCCTTGTTACATCTAGGGCCATTGGGATAAGATACAGTGGAAAACCAGATCATGCTTGGAATTGGTTAAATTAGGCACCAAGGAAAATCGGATTGTGCACTTCTGTGGCAATATTATATTGCTGTTTCGACATGTTTATACAAATTGATACAAATCTTTACTTTGCTATCAATGCGCGAAAAGGGCCTGTAACATTTAGGGGACATACGATCCCTTTTTTAACAATCATTGGAAATGCAATAGGTCTCGCCTTTGTTTAAGTTAAAGCCATTTGCTTTGCTAATGATGCACACACAAAAGCACAACCTCTACGTGCCCCTAACTGCAACATAATGCGAATGGCACCAAATAACAACGTAAAAACACAACCTCAATGCCCCACAGACATAAAACAAATTACAAATGTGAAAGGCGGTAACACATAATGTAAAAAGCACAACCACGCAATAACAAAAATATGCCTACCTGTAGGTGTCCTTAAAAGTGGGTAGTTATAGGCACAAGCCCCAAGCAGCGTGCGTGTCCTTACATTCAGTGCGTACATATCAACAAGCCCCATGCGTCTAGTAACAATTATAATTAGTTAAACGCTACACAATAGTTACGCAAAACACACATGACAGTTATGGTGAAAACAAAATAAAAATCATTATTAGTTAAACGTAACCCAAAACTAAACGCACCGCCCACAAAAGCCTACCTTTCGTGCGTATACCTCCGTTGCGATGCTAACGTTCCGGACTGCCGAAAAAAAAATTAGAACACTATGCGCACATTCGCGACTAAAAACCACAACCTCTACGCGCCCTAAACTAAAGCCAGTTACAATACAATAATTAAAAAAAAAACAAGATTAAGCACACTACAGTAATCGCACATGCACACACAGAAGCACAACCTCTACGTGCCCATAACTGCGACATAATGTGAATGGCACCAAATAAGAACGTAAAAACACAACCTCAATGCCCCACAGACATAAAACAAATTACAAATGTGAAAGGCGGTAACACAATGTAATAAAAAGCACATCCACGCAATAACAAACAAAAATGATGCCTACCTGTAGGTGTCCTTAAAAGTGCATAGGTATGGGCACAAGCTCCAAGCCGCGTGCGTGTCCTTAACTTCTGTGCGCACATATCAGCACAAGCCCCAAGCGTATAGTAACAATTATAATTAGTTAAACGCTACACAATGGTTACGCCAAACCCACATAACAGATATGGTTAAAAAAAAAATCATTATTAGTTAAACGTAACCCAATACTAAACGCACAGTAATTATAAAACACACCATGTCACGCCGCCAGTAAAAGATCCAGTCCGGGTGGGCGGGGCAAAAAGAGGACAGGGTGGTAACCAGGAGGGACTAAAAAGCCTCCGTTACAATCAAAAGACACCGTTTAGCATAACCAATGACGCAAAATGACGCACACCAATGGAAATCACGGGCGGAGCCGAAACTCAACTTCTTAAAGTATATTGATTCCAAGAAGCCCTCGCAGAGCGAGCAGCGCATGCGCGCTGCAACGCCAGGCGAGACCTAAAAATGGGGACAATAGTATAAAAGGGACTATTAACTAGGGATCCGGTTGCATAAAGACCCCATATAGCAATACCTATGCTCCATATAGCAATGTTACATTTTTATAAGATCCATGGCAACCCCATCGGTTCCAGGGACTTTACCAGCCGGGCTTTGTCTTATCCCCTCCTCCACTTAATTTAGGCTAATTGTAAGATTGGTGGAGTGGTATAATTTCCGCAATAGTAGCTCCAGCTCATTTCCTACCGATTGGTAAATAGCTGTAAAATATCCAACCCAGCCTAGGGCAGAAACGTTAGTACTCAAAATGGAATTTTGCCGGGAATTCCTCGATTTAATTTGATTAACCATGCCCCAAAACGATTTGCTATTCTTAGAAAGTGCAGCAGTTTCTAGGCGTTCCAATCTTTTTTATTCAACACAACCACAAATCAATGTTAATTATCATATTGTCTTTGCCAGTGTTAACAATTTTCAAAAAGGCTGTGAAAAAAGGGTCTTACCTTTCTGAGCAAATGCAGTTTTGCTGATCCAGGAAGAAACTTAAAAATATTAACCCTTAAATAAACAATTTCACGATTTCCTAAATTGTGTGCACTCAAGAACAACGTACTTCAAATTGACACTAGTTTTAATATTAGATGTAGAAATTCTGTTATGGCATGGAATACCTGCAGACCCCCTAATACAATAAAATAATCCCTTGCCGGGTAGACAAAAGCTGATCATTTTCACTGCTTAGGTAGAAGGAACAGGATCATTCACCTTGGCACACATAAACATCTCAAAATGAGCTGGCACAGATTCATTCTGTGCTGCACATTCCACTCAACGTACTTGCCATACTAGGAAGGAAGTGACATCAAGGATGGACTGGCCGTACCGGCATCAGGCGTTGCCCCAGGAGGCTGGAAGGGTAGGGGGCTGCTTTTGTTACTGGGGTCGGTTTTGTAGCAGTGCAGCAGTTTCAGAAGCACTGCAGAGTTCCTTGTATATCCAACAATTTTCAGTCAACAATAAAAGTGCCAAGATAACTCTGGTGATTAATGTACCTGCTGATCCGAGTTTTGTCTAGTGGCAGATTTGAGTCCTCTAAGGTAGTGTAGAGGGTTAATGTGCCTGTGCAAAGAGTGTGTACTATGCAGATTAAAGAACAGTATTTTATGTGCATAACTCAGTGGGTTACTGCTTTTGTCACAGAGATCCTTTTGTTACTGTACAATTAAAAAGTTACAATCGTAATCAAGGATTGAAAGTTATGGTTTTTTTGCCAGTCTTTCATTATCCTAATTTTGCTAAAAAGGGTTTGTTTGGGTATAAATAAATTCTAATGAGCAAAGTCAACCCTAAACACTATTATGTCCGGAATCCTGAGTTTGGGCTTTCCCAGACCAAGCACTCTTAAAAAATGCCTACCAGTATGGATGACATGTGAATCCCACACCTTGTAGTCTCCTTTGCCTTATGTAACATTTTCTATACACTGATTTACACACATATGATTCATTGTCTCTGTATGTGTGTGTGATGTAAAATGCTCCAAAACCCTTCACTGGTATGAGAGGCGCTATAAAAGACATGAAATACATGTGCGAGAGGGGCTATGGAGAGATGAGAGGCACCATTGGAGGGTGATAGTGAGGGAATAATTGAAGAGCCACAATAAAGATTGCTGTATCTTGGTACACTGCAAGGTCATCATTTACTATGCTTTAAAAACCAATACTATTTAATATATAGGGGGCTCATTACGATGTCGGGCGGAAAGCCTCCTCCCGACAGTTGGAATCTCCTCGACCGCTGGGGGGAGCCCTTCGGACCGACTCGGTCGGTTTACATTCTGACCACCCGATTACGATGTTTGCGTTAAGAATGTAAACTGCGCGCTCATTCCGAATTGGTTCCGAGCGACTCGTGGAGTATTCCTGTCAGTCAGAACCTCATCGTACACCCCTATGGACAGCGTTTCCGCCCTCGGGATTATGATGTCGACTACCAACAGCCTTTCCGCGTCAGCCTGTCCAGCATGAAAAGGCTGTCAGGAAGTGACTTTGGGGGCCCCTCGCAGGGCCCCCTAGTCCCCGTGGCCTACGGTTGATGGCCGAGGAGGTACCTAAGGGACCCCCTGTAAAACCCTGCAGTGTGAGGCAGGCACTGTGGGGTGCCTGCGACAGGTTGCAGGGTTTTCCGCCAACACCCCATTTCCCCATTGAAGCCTGTGTTGCGGCCGGTTGTCGGGCGGAACATGAGCTCCCATAGGGAACAATGGGACTCCGACCGAACAGTGTACGGTCTCATCGTAATCCGGCGGTCAGAACTGCCGACCGCGAGTCGGTCATCCCGATTCCGAGTCGGTGTCGGGCGGAGGCTTTCCGCCTGACATCGTGATGAGCCCCATAGTGAAAAATTTAGAATGCACAATTTTTGTCATTTTTCCCCAAATTTTCTTGGGGGGAGAACACCCCAACCCCCCTTTGTAGTGGTCAGGCTCACTCGCTATGCACCGTATGGGGGCTGGTCTGACAAAATTTGCCAGGGCTGCTTTGGGCTCCCAGTTTGGCCCTGGGTGACATGCATTCACACAGAGCTATTACTTCCAAGTGCCTGAGACTGAAGGGCGTACAAAACATTATGTCACTCAGCATTTTACCGGATCACACTAGTCAGTATCATCATGCATGCATGCATTGAACTATGACATATTGCACCTATCTTCTTGCAATATGGCCCCTGAACAACACTCTAGGATTTGTATTAGATAAAGAGCCCTGGGGGGCAACAAGCATGTACACCCACTTTCTGCATCTCAGGGACACTTTGGTGTTACAAAAGGGGATGTGCAACAGGCATGTGCATCCACTTTCTGCAGCCCTAGGACACTTTGGTGTTACAGATGTGGCTGTAGATGCTTGCACATCCCCTTCTGTAATACAGAGAGCATCAGAGCACATGTAATGCTGGGACTATCCTAAACGGCATTCCCTCATTTACATTGGTGCGTCACCACATGTAAATGAGGTAAACCCTTTGCCTCTGTGAATGCACTGCACAGTGGATGCGGGTGTATTGGCAAAGAGGCTGTCAGGAGGTGCACTGATGTGTGCTACAAACAGGTGGCCTAGTCACTGCGCTTCCAAGGATGAACCCTGCAAGGAGGGAAAGGCAGCCCTATGGACCCCCCCAGATATCTTCCAGCAGGCTGGCGCAGTCACACTTTAGACCTGTCGGCAGGAGGATCTCTGTTCCTGCACTGTGAAAAATAGAGCGGCTGCTTCAAACAGATGCTCCACCTTTCACTAACTTGCGAGTTTGTGCCTGCCCTGGGGTAGCACATTATCTGCAATAGGGCACACTGTCCCGGCTTGTGCCGAGTGCACCCTGTTAAGCATGTATCACAGCGCAAACAGGGACAGTGCACCCTATCTATAATACAGACCAAGATGGTATAAAGGCAGCAATACACAAATTAAGACGCAAGGGCCTCCATTTACAGATCGCAGAAAGTGCGCAAACACTGGGGCAAATGGGTGGTAAGTAGTATTTTGCAAATTTAGTACTTTTTCTAATTTAAGGTGATGTGAAATTACTGCATCACAAATGTATGGTAATATTGCGTGGCTGCCCCGAAAATAGGTGGCAGTTAGAATGAAGCAAGGAAGCATTTGGGGACTCTGTTTCCTTAAGGTACTTTGCATTTGAAGGTATGTTTAAGGTAACACAGACCATATAAAGTGAGGTGAGAGAATTAACAAAGTGTTCTATTTCTGCAAGTTTTCAGAGAAACTGTAAATGAGGACCATGGGGACAAACTCCACTTGAATACTCACGGTAAAAACATTTACTGTCCAAAATGGCAGCTCATGTCCTGACATTCTCTTCATGCTATTCTAGCTGGGATTCTGCTCTCACCATCTCACTCATCAAAGCAATCTTTCATCCCGCAGCTAAATTAATGCCAGACTAACAAAGATTCAATCACATCTCTGGGATTATATTAAAGACACACTGGTTACTCCTGGAAGTGAGGGTCAAGTTCGAAATTGGCTGCATGACTTATAACTCCATTCACCTGGAAAAAATCGTAATATCTGGCCTGCTGACTGACGCTTTCCAGTGGCAAACTATTTCTGAGAAGAAAACTCACTGCAGCTTGAGGCACTTACATTAACATCGTTCCAAGACTTGAAACAGCTCAGCAATCAGACTTTGAAACACTCTAACCACAGTTGAGGACACAAACAACACTTTAGTCCTGAAGAAAATATTTGATATCTCATATATAAAGTATGTATTTGAGCAAGCTCTTAGTTAATGCTCCTCCATTGTGACAGGTTTCCCGTACCACTTTTCTAAACTGATTGTTGTTCCACCAGTGTGCTTCCGTCTCTTATCTTTGTTCTCTCAGTTGTACCTAGATTCACCACTCCTTTTAGAAGTCCCCTCGGGTATTAATCAATGTTATCTTATATGGGTGCTCTATATAACACCCACCCCACCCCTCCACCCCCGGAATCACACTACGAATCCACACTATATAAAATTGTTGACTAAACAAATAAAAAGCCTCTAATCTGGGTTGTCCCTTCAGTCATTTTCCACTTACAAAAAACACTACGGGGCATATTAGCAAGAACGGCGTTAAAATTATCGCCGCTTTAGCGGCAGGAAATTGCCGCTAAAGCGGCGATAATGGGCTTGATAATATGCCCTTGAGAATACCAATAGAAGCCCATGTTCTGCTGTGATCCTGGGCTTCTATTGGAATTCTCAAGGGCATATTATCAAGCCCATTATCGCTGCTTTAGCGGCAGTTTCCTGCCGCTAAAGCGGCGATAATTTTAACGCCGTTCTTGCTAATATGCCCCTACATTTTCAACGAGGGCTGATCAACAGTCAAATCCCACCCTGAAATAGCCCTTGTGTATGTTACACACTTCATGAACAATTGTTGGCTATCTTTCATACTGTTCAGAAAACACAGTGCTAATGATATAATCTCCGACCATTTGCTAAAACTTATGCCACTGATAGGAGGTGTAAGATACTCAAACACAAGTGCTACAAGGTTTTTGCTCTACAAAATGTGCAATTATTCATACATACAAACTTTGCGTAAAAGGCTGTCAGTACTACATGCCAAATAGCACAAATTCATGCCTCTCTATTAAAAATTATTTTTCAGTCTCAGCTAGAAAATAGCTTTTCCTGTCTGTTGGTAAAACTCTTTTGCGTTCAATATACATAGTATAGGTTTTGGGTCAGCCCCTTGCTCATGCTTGGGTGGCTTATTGTCTCTCTCTCTCTGTTGTCTCCTCTTGATTTGATCCTTTTCTCTCTAGTATTTTGATTATCCTGCCCAGCAGCATTTTGGTCTTACAAATTTCTTATTTTATGACTTGTAATCTTCCACTACTGACATTGCTTGCTTTTAGCTCAACTACTTGTTTCAATTGTACTCACTCCATGGAAGTATATGTGTTTTCTTACTCTCTCCTCCAGTGTGCTACTTCCCCTTTCATCGCCCCCCCCCACTCCCCTTGTAGTGTAGTTCCTATTTCCCTAATAGGCTCTGCGCATTGGAATAATATAACCTATAGGTTTGACATAGGATTAAGGTCGATATGTCCCTATCGAGTATATTAAACTTAATTACTTGTGCCAGCTAGCTCAGAGGCCACTAGAAACTCCTTGAGAACAAGAAGGGAGTAGTTTCTGGCAACCGAAAAACATGACAACTTTTGTTTCCCTTTAGAATCGGAACACGTCTCAGAATCGTGGAAACAATAGATAACAGTTTCACTTAGTCAATCGTGCATGCTTAGTTTCTACAGAGTTACACAGAAAGGAAAGACGGGCGTTTCAATAAAAAGGGTTTTATTGAACAGTCTTGTTTCTCGTGTAAGAGATATGTGCTGTTATGATCACAAGACAGTATGCAAGATAAATAATGTACAGCGTAAGCAGTAGAAATAAATAATACTGCGCTAGCATTATCTTTTAGCATATATTCACGTACATAAATAACATGAGCTAAAAATGCGAGTACTCATACGATGCGTCTCTATGCTAGTTCTACCCCAGTGTACCTAACCTAGTCTAGGTGTAGGGAAAGGTAGAAGTAGGTGGAGTATTCTCTAGTATGGTAGACTAAGAGTATGTTAAGTCTAGTATGCCAAGAGTCCCTCTAGGATCTAGTCAGCTCCATACCTTGAGAATGAGAGAGGTGGGAATCTCCTGCCGGATCTGGAACTCTAACACCCCGCGAAGGGAGTCAGAACACTGGAAGCTGGATTCGTCTGCGTGCAGGAATGACAGCGCCTTCTCAGTGCGTCAGGCCGGGATACGGGCTCCTCTGAAGTCGAGGTCTCCTCTAACTTGCTTGGGCAAGGGAAGGTATATTTATACCTGGTAGGTGTCTTGAATTGTTAGCATTGACGTAAAGTCGGACAGAGGAAGACGTCAGGAATGAACCCTTAAGGTATAACGGTTCATACATAATAGATGAGTTCTTGGAGAAATCAATAGTCCTGTGCTAGGGGAACTCCCGAAGCTTAAGGGTCTGGTTTCTAAGAACTCGTTGTGACGTTAGGGTGGACGGATGTCGGTGACCATGCCTGTATTTGGAGTGCACGGTTAATGCCTAAATAAGGACAGGGATTCTATGCCTATATATGGGCAAGGCGAATTGTGCCTATATAAGGACATGATTCAGGAAAACCTATATACGGACCCCTAAAGCGGAATACAACACCCACTCCATCTTCGATTGAACGATAATACTAAATGCTAAACATTTTAAATGCTAAACATAAAATTGAGTACCACATATTGCTAAAAACATTTCTAAAAGCATTTTAAAAGAAGCTCAAAACTGTTGAAATGCAATAAGTACTGTACATTTAAAGCATCGTTTTCATTCTAAGCATATAACAGAAGTAAAATGCAACTTGAATGAAACAGAAATATATACATATGACGAAATGGTCGATAAGTTCTCAAAATCAAAACCATTGCATATCATAGAATTAAATGAAATGTTAGACAAGTAAGGTGACAATGTGTCTCTGGAAGTATTCAAAGAAGTCCGTTTTATAAGACTAGTTCTACTGTAAGCAGATTGTTCATTTGCCATGTCATTTCAAAAATTTAAAAAGAAAAAAGTTCAATTCTGGGAAAAGTTCCAAGTTTGAAAAATATGAAGGCCAAATTTCATTGTTGCCCTGGTATACTGTGAGCCGAATCAAAGTCAGTGTATGGGTCTGGCGTAAACATTAGATCATCTATTTCCGTAGCCAAAATATTGTCCACCGAAGTTGGTGACATTTGGAACACCTCGTTCAGAAGGTTAACTGCACAGAGATGAGAAACATCGCCTTCAGCAGAAGAATCAATGTTCGCGTCCGTTGTTACCTGTGTGCCCGTTGATCCATCTCGTACCTCAGCAGCAGCCGGGAGCGCTGTGAGATCTCAATGAATGCCGCCATCAGGATTGGAAGCCTCTGGGGACAACACACAGCATGGGCCGTTATCGGGTCCAGCAGAGTATCGATATCCGTTGGCATGACTGATGGGAGTGTTAGACAGGTGTCTAGCACTCATTCTTCACCGCAAAACAGGCAGCGTAGAACAGGTAAGATGCAATCTTGCCAGATTTGTCTGAATGACAGGAACCACGTTGTATTAAGTTCCCTTAGACGAGGCATGCCCAAAAGCTGTACTATTCGCTCACGGCATTTCCGTTCAAGGAGGGCTCTCTCCACATCGCTCGGAGTGATGTTGGCGAAGAGGCTTGCCATAGCGTAGTAGGAGGAACAGAAACAGAATTCCTGCAACAAGTGCTAGAATTAACGGCACACCACCAAACACCGAATGTGCGAAGTTTGGGATGATTCCGAGGACAGCCTGGAAAGGTGCTAATAGTTCGGAACAGATGGTCTTAAATATATGTACAATTCCGCTTGTATCTGACATGTTAAAGATACGTCCTATCATTTCTACGAAATGTATAGGGCAGTTTGTATGAATTAAAGCCTGTATCTCTGCCGAAGTCCTTGCAACTTGTAGATCATAGGTTTCTTTGGCCGAGGTCAAAGGCACTGATTGTTGTATAAGCATGGCTTTCATTCTGCTTAAAGTATCAAATCGTATAAAAGAGACATTCAACGAAGGCCATAGAGGCGACTCCCTGACTGTGTCTATTGGGGCAAACAATACTTGCATACAGCAAGTGACCCTGGAGTTGACCGTTACTAGATATGGGATGCCTGGCAACATTCAAAGAACGATGTCCTGAAGCACACCCATATTTTAGTTCATTAAAGTTCCTGTTTACTTTTTATCAAGTTTAGCGTGCAGCACTCGTATGTGCTCCGTTCCTTACGCACATTGTTTGAAATCAAGAGAGAGTAGTAGTATCATTCAATGATATAATTTTGGGGGATATGAGTTCATGAGTTTACGTTAAAATAATATGTGTATATGTATTCACACAAAAAGCGAGAGTATTTGTTGCTATTTGTTTCATAAGTATGTAGATAGTGGTGATAGCACTTTAAGTGATAGAGGGAGTTGGGACATAATGGGGAGGAGTTTTGAGGACACGTGATGTTTTACAATTACGGGCACACAGGTGGGGCGGGTAACGCCGGTTTAAATACAGCAGGTTTAGTATAGTTGGGTAAAACAGATATCAAGCGCGCACGAGGAGATCGGAGTGCGGAAAGGTTACATCAGGTATGCACGGGGGTTTGATATGGTGGTAAATATGACGCAGGGAGGTATTAGAAGCTCGGGTGGTTTTTAAATGATTGTTCAAATTGGGAGTTTCAGGTCAACTTGTGGTTAATGCTTGGGGTTTGCACATTTATCATGTCATACACGGTGACGTACGTTTTAGATTAGCAGGATGTATGTTTAGTTTTGTTGTTGAAATAGAAGGTTACACGACAGGATTGATTTTTATTATAATAATCGGGGAATATGAAGTACAGGAATGTGATTGTTGTTGGTTTTGAGGATTATGTTGATTCATTCTAGAAAAGTGGGGAGAGATATGTGGGATAAGAATTTTGTATTACGTTGGGTGTTGAATATACGTGGCTGATATATATTTTCATAAATCACAGATACCCCTGACGAAGGTTTAATGAGGACCGAAATGCATTGGGTGTGATGTCATCGAATGACTTGGAGGACCCGAAATTCATATATGTTCATGTATAGGCCTGGATGGGCAATCATGAAGCAATTAAAACGCATAAGATCACCGAATTTCGCATCCTTTGACGTGACGGATACATTTGGAAAAAATAATGAAATAAAAAAGGATGAAATTGGATATACTATGGTTGACGTGTATTAATTTGAATACTAGTGTTCATAAGGCTGTGCAACTCGATGTTGACCCGCAAACTGCGGGTCACTACTCTCTCTTGATGCCTGGCAACATGCCACAGCAACTCTGATCATTCAACATGAGGTAACTCCCATTAGAAAGTTGTCCAAACGTTGGATTAATCACAGCAGCTGGTGTACCCTGCTGGTGGCAGGACAAGTTTGCCACGGAACCATTACAAGCCCCGTGTAAAGATATGTCCTGACAAATCAGTGAACCGCTTAGTGCACTTTCACAGTGTGTACCGCTTAGAAACACTTCACGATCCCCACTCCAACATCTATAGGTGTAAGGTAAATTCCAGGATGTCTTAATGTATTCTTTACCCAACCTTTCATATTTGCCTGCTTGCATCTGTTTAAGGCAATACTGAAACTGGAAAGTAGTCACAGGTAGACTAATTTTGCCATGAATAAGCCATTCTGTAGCTGGTTTTTCTGCCACTGTGAATGGTAAATTTTCAAGTTTTTCAATGCTCAGTACTGTATACTTTGCTCCCCTTTGTGCCAGTTAGATCTGTTTATCAGTTAGATTGTATTCTGCAAACAGAGCCGTTGTGTTGATAAAACGCCAAGGCACATAGCCCGCACGCAAAGATTGCAGCGTCCAGCTTAATAACATAATAGAACGCAACTTAGATTGGCCTTGCTGTAACATGGCTAAATCTTGTTCCAGTATGTCGATAGCAGAGGATACAATACTGTCCAATGAATAAATTCTGGAGGACAAAGTTGTTAACCCATTGTCGACCACAGAGAGAGTTTTCTCTAAGTTAATACGATCAAGTTCACGTATTCGTTCTGCGGCCTCCATCTGTGACACCTTCCATGCTTCATTATAAGCAGCATAAATGCCGGCATATATGAAACGTTTTTGACGCGGTTTTCTTGGTCCAAGCAAGAATTCCCTAAGGTCTGCATCTTCTTTAAGTAAAGATAAATGTTGTTTCACATCCTTAAGTGTAGATTTTTGCAGCCAATCGAGGCATAATTTTCCTACACTGTATGTTGTTACTACCCCCGGATGCTGTCTTTGGACGTATCGTGGGTCTGGCCTATGAATAGTAAACCCCTGTGTTTTATTCAGGAATCTCTCTTGACAGTTGTTTGTGTCGGTGGGCCAGATCAACCATTTTCTCCAATCAGGATTTGTTCTGTTGAGTTGTAGTATTGTGTCAACTGTAACCACTGCCTCTGTATTGTTATCACTTGCAGGTGTCGGTACAGAAGGTGCTTTCATGTCTTTAATCTTGGCTAACCGAAGGTAAGACGTTTGTTGGACCGTGTCATTCAAAAACATTATTTGTTGAGGGACGATACAGGCTCTAAATAAAGCTTCTATCCCCTGCACTTGCCAATCTTTAGTACCCCAGACAGATTTTGTGTCTATTGTGTCTTTCCATAAGTCGAAACCCTGTCTAGACAGTTGGGCAATAAATGCCGCAGAGTAAATCTGTTTTGTATTTGTTAACATAATTTTCAGTCCTGTTTTTTTACATTTTTATAGTAAAATGTTTCTGGATCAGATGTATTGTATCCTGAAAAATATGGAAACTTTTTAGCAAATGTTTTTGAACTCCCTTTTGGTGGTGTAGGACAATGCTCCCATTGGTTAAACATAAACACATTTCTAGGTGTTGCAGATTTATGCAAAAAATGATGACCATAGTGGTTATAGCAATACAGCTGTTCATAGTCTGATGAACCCTCTAAATATTCATTATTAGAAAATGCAGCAGATTTTTCTAGATCAAACATGTTATTTACAGTTTCAAAGTCCCAATCATCAGAGTAGGTACTGGATGAAACAAAATCACTTAGTGAAATCTTAAATAAATGTGGAATGTTCAAATGTTCAGTCGGGCCAAAAATATCGAAATCTGTTTTGTCCCACACTATACCATCCGGTATAGGAACGGCTGTGATGTTCACTGCAGACAAGTCTCTTGTTTCACGATGGGATGATTTGTGAGGTTTCAAAAGTAAGTTCACTTCTTTTCTTTCAGTGTCCAAATGGATGTATCTGCCATTTATAAGCACGCCCATAGTCATTACCAAAGCTAGCCAAAGCAGGAAGAAAAATATTCCAGAAATAACCCAAAGTTCAATCCATGGTGAAACCAGATAAGTCTTTTTCAAAAAATGTAAAAAGTCTTGTACTTGCTGTTTAAAAGTTTTTGATGCTGGCGACGTCTCGGGTTCACTCAGACCCTCAGAAAACGTATCAAAGTTAATGAAATAGCCAGAAGCAGTTCTGTCAATTGTTGGAATTGCATCAGGATTTGTAGAAATCGCTGGAACCAGTTGATCACTTGTTACATTGGTGTAGACAGGTGTATTTGGACGAACTGTTACTTGTGTTTCAAGAGGGATGAGTTCCATAGCATTGTTGCTCAGTCCTTCATCTGTTACTGCTGAATTCTCGATGGTTATCAGTCTTTCAGTCTGAACCTCTTGGATAGTAGCGAGAGGAGTTTGTCTGCTACTAGGTCGGAGTCCACGAGGCCTACTATTTAGTATTGGCCACATACTGTGGTTTGATGAGGTCGATGGACACAAATCTTTTCTCCTTTTTTCCAGCAAGGGGCGGCAGAAGTACTGTTCTTGTTCCGTGTACAGCTAGGACAGGTACTGGTTGTCTGTAAGAAGGTCCAAATTCCTTCTTGTCCGCAATTCTCTCTCTGACTAGATCCCCAACTTTAGGAATCCAGACAGGCCTTGCTGGGACCGCCGGTTTTTCCCCAGTGGTGGTTGGCTGCAGGAACACGTTGCTTTGTTTCGATCTTAGTTCATTTAGATCCTGTAAAACAGCCAAACGATCTTTGACATCAAAGGGTTTATTTTCCACCACTGTGCCACTGCATTCCAGATCTGGCACCCACATTCTTGTCCCAAATAGGACCTCATATGGAGTGACCCCCCCTAGAGAACTTCTTGGCAAATTGTTTAATGAGCGTTGGACCCCATAAAGATGTTTGACCCACCCATCACCCGAACCTAATACCCTAGCTGTTATAGACTGCTTTATGTCCCGGTTTTTCCTTTCCACAACAGAATTTCCCTCAGGATGAAACGGAGAGGAGTACCGCAATGCAACGCTCAGACTGGCCATGGCTTCTTTGTAAGCCCGAGAGCTAAACGCAGGGCCCTGGTCAGAATGTAGCGTGCCTATTGCGTATGTGCCGATAAAGACTCGCAAATCTTTTATAACAGTTTGAGCGTCAGCCGAGCGCTGAGGCCGTATCCATAGGAAGATAGAGCAAGAATCCACTGCGACCATTATATATTTATAGTTACCGTCCCTTTGCAAGGGACCGCAGTGGTCCAGGTAAACACAAGCTAATGGTTTGTCTGAAATTAACAGGGGTGTCTGGCAGGACGTTGCACTGTGGAGACTTTCATCTGTTGGCATATTTCACATTCCAGAACATAGTTCTTGGTCTGTTTCCTAATGCCAGGCCACCAATATCTTTGTTTCAGTAAAGATACTGTTGCAGAAATACCTGCATGGGCAGAGGCTATCCCTTCATGTGCTGCTAGGATTAGTCTTAATCTGCGTTCCTTGTTTGGAATTACCCTATCCCCCACTCCAGGGATTCGAGCAAAAGGAACGTTGTTCGCATCAATTACATAAGAGTACTTGAGTGGAAACTTTTTTGGTAACGCTGCACCACTGCCTTTGCTCGTAGCATTGACAGCCAACATTATCTCACTGTCTATTCTCGTTTTTTAACGAGTGATCGCAGCTACGGAAGTCGTCTGAACAGCCCCCTTTGTGGCTTCGTCAGCCAATGAATTCCCTGCAACGTGAACGCCATCACGTTGATGACTCAGTGTATGGATCACGTGAGCCTTTGGTAGTCCGTTTTTTAACTGAACTACTTGTTCCCAAAGCGTTTTATGCTTTATTGTGCCACCTTTTGCATCTTTGAACCCGTTTTCAAGCCAAGTTTGTATATATTCATTATATGACTGTACACAGTAGAAAGAATCACACACTATTAGTGTGGGGAATTCTCGATCTGTACTTTCAAGTGCCAGTTTGAATGCTTGTAGTTCAGCTCGCTGAGCTGTGCAATCTCCTAGAGATTGGGTTTTTGTGACCATAGGTCTGAAGTTGCCATCGCGCATGCGACCTTTAACGATTGCGCAAGCTGCACTGTAAGCTTGCATTAATCCTTGTTGCGGGTTGTGCGGATCCGTCAGTGTAAATTATGAATTCATACTGATCGAGAGGCAGAATCTCAGTGGGCAGAGGACATTCATGTTCATATTGCAGGAACGCTTGTGTTTTTAAATCAGGATCAAAAACATATTCAACATCTGTTGCAGCAAGAGAATTAATCCATTGTATCCATCTAGGATGTAATGCTTTAGCATTTGGAATGCTCGCTTTTGTTACCGCCTCTAAGGCCGGAACAGGGGTTACAACAATAATGCGTTTCCCTTGGGCTAGAGTTCTTTCTTTTGCTACAGCGGTTTGAACTGCTGTCAGAATTTTTTCTGTTGAAGTGAAGCGCATTTCTGCTTGTGTATACAAATGTGATTTGTATGCAATTGGTACTTTTTCACCCTCATTGAATGTTAAGTAGGTGAATCCGCATTGACCCGAAATTATTCGGATGACTAAATTGCGTTGACTTAAGCGTGTTTGTAAGTGATTTGTTGCTAACATGTTAGCTTGGAGTGAACGCAAGATTTCTGTGTGTTCCTGTGTCCAATTTTTGATTGAAAAATCAGGTTTGATTAGTGCGTAGAGAGGTTTAACCCTTTCTGTGTAATTTAGAATGTAAGTTCTTCCAAAATTTAGGAAACCCAGGATGGATTGTACATTTTTCAGCGTTTTAGGAGGTTGGAGCAGCGCACACCTTTCTAAAAAGTTGACTGCCAAGCTCTTGCCTTCACTTGAAAGCTCATATCCTAAAAAGAGGACATTGAGATGGGCAATTCTGGACTTTTTGAAGTTGAATTTATAGCCCTCAGAGGCGAAGCCCAGTATAATGGTGCTCACCCTGTTCAAGTGTTTGTCCAGGTCATCGTCTGTCAGATAGATGTCATCGACATATGACAATGCCTCATTGTCATAAATCTGTAGTAACTCCGTTACCCTCGCTGAGAATAACCCCGGGCTGTTCTTGAACCCTTGTGGGAGTCGACAAAATTGATGCTGGGTCCCCATTATTGAGAAAGCTGTTAAGTACCTGCTTCCAAGTGCTATGTTTTGACAAAAGAAACCATTTGAGATGTCCAACGTGGTTTTATATTTTTTACGCACAATGTTATTCATTAATGCTGTACTGTGTGCATTTTGCACCGCAAAAGTTTTAGAACAAGTGTTTAAGTGTCTGTAATCCAAAACTAGACGATATGTATTGTCTGGTTTGGAGACAGGAAACAAAGGATTGTTCATTGAAGAGGTGCATGTTTCAATCACCCCTTAGTATTCAAGTTGATCAAAGATCTCCCTGACCTGTTTTTTAGCTTCTTGCTTTATTGGATACTGCCTTTGTGCAGTAGGTTCATTTTTTAGAAGTATTTTATGGTGAGGTGAATCCTCATCCCATCCTACATGATTTTTGTATAATGCTGGGGCCTGGGCAACTGCCCATTTCCTGGCATAAGTATATTTTAGGTGAATTGGAATATGGTTAGAGAAGGCAGGCATAATAATGTCCTCGCCATGTGGGCACTCCCTGACAAATTGTGGTGGCCAGTCTTTTTCTGCTAGAAGTATATCATAGCCCCTTGAAAGTTTTTCCCAAAAGAGTGCTTTCACCTGTCTAGGTATGTCTCCCTCCATCCGGAGTGTTATTTCATATAACTTTTGTGGAGTACTAACCCTGGTGTCTACAGTCTCAACTGTAATGTACTCATTCACATCCACTGTCTCCAGAAGCTCCTTCAGGTTCTGGCGAGCTATTGTGACTTCTGCTGCACTGTCCAGCATTGTCTGAGCCCATTCTCCGTTCTTGAGTTGTGTTCTCAGTATCCTCGGCATGTCTGATCTTCAGACCTGCTACCTTCTTTTTTGAGAATTGAGGTTTTGATTTGTTTTTCGGAACGTGTTTGTCATCTTTCGATTTCACGCGTTCTTCTTTATGTTCTGACCGTCCTCTTCTTTCCGATGTCTATGACGAGATCTGAAAGGTACGAGAGGAACGTGTATCAGTATCTTGATACCTGTCAGGCTTTTTCAAATTATCCCTATTCCTGAGGTTATACCTCCTTTCAGAGGGCTCCTTTTGAGGAGACTTACCTCGGGATTGAGAACGTTTCTCGTTTGAATTATGTTTATTAGTTTCCCACTTCTTTTTAGAAGATGTAGGAGTTTGTTTAATAGAGTCCTTCTCAGGACTTTCAGTTAGTTTTGGCTTCACTGGTCTTCCACCCAAAGTATCTCTGCCTAATTCTGCATAAGATTGTTCTATTATTCTGGGTAGTTCTGTTTGATGTTCTGTAACATCGAATTCCCTTAATCGTTGGCGGATCGCAACTGCTGCTGCCTCCCCTTTAATATTAGATAATATTATTGTTGAGACCTGGTTGAAATTTTTCAGTAATTTCATACCTAAATTTAGTGCAGGCTCTGCCCCGTATTCGTTTTGAATTTGTTTCAGGACATCTGGTATTACTGCAATTGATGGAATACCATGTGTTTTAGTATAGATGGCAGCAACAACTGAGCCCAAAGTGGTGCAGTCTTCCAGTTGTGGTGTGATCCCCATTGGTAAACAGATTGTTAGTATTCTGTGTTTCTCATAAGGGCTAGTATTTGGAAATACTGCTTCGATTTGAGTAATTTTTTGAGCTATCCAGAATGGAATTTGCCCACGTTTTGTGGGCATTTTTCCCATGACTGCGTATAGAGTCTGTGGTGTACTTTTTAGTGTATTCCCCTGTTGAGGAGTTTGATTTGGAATTGTTAATGGTGGTTGGACTGTGAAAGTCCGCATGACATATTGGACTAGTTGTCTGTAGATTTTTATTAACTCTGTAAGTTGAGTAAGTATTTCCTCCTCTGACATTTCTTCAATGTCAGGATGAGGTGTGTAGACGGCTAGAATCGGCCATGTTGCTCCTGGTCTACCTAGTGGACCGAGCCTGGTAATGTTTTTGTGATGTTTTAGGGCGCCTTTAAACCAGAGTTGATGCTCCTGGTATGTTAGTGGATTTTCAATATCCTCGAAAGGAATATATTCCTCTGGTGGATCATCTTCTTTGTAGAAGTGAAACAGTCTTGTTACTGAATTTGATTCAGGAAATATTACCCATGAATAGAATACCTCTGTCTGAAAGGATTCGTGTGCCTCTATCACGAAAACTGCTCTACCTCCTCTTGGTGGTAGGCCGTGTTTTATAAGTTTTAGAGTGATGGCTCTTCTTAAGTTTGGATTGATGTCTATAACACCGTCCTCGGTTCCTTCTAAACCTGTGATGTTATAAGCTGTTAATGCTGGGTGACCCGCAACTTCATCGTTGTCGGAGTCAGGCATTTTGTTTTTTGAAAAATGTAGAACAAGTTTCAAGGAAACAAAAAAGATAAGGTGCACAATATTTTGGAACACTGTACCCTTCAACATTGAACAAACCAAACAACTAATATATAGGGTGCTTCCCTATTTAGTTATGGTGGATATTTAACCCTACCCACTCCAGACGTCTTATGGAGTATGTGAGTAGGGGTCTCTGAGAAAAGCACGAATGAGTTACTCAGTATCTAGCGTTAAATTACTGCCTTACCAAACGTTGGGCGCCATGTAGTGTAGTTCCTATTTCCCTAATAGGCTCTGCGCATTGGAATAATATAACCTATAGGTTTGACATAGGACTAAGGTCGGTATGTCCCTATCGAGTATATTAAACTTAATTACTTGTGCCAGCTAGCTCAGAGACCACTAGAAACTCCTTGAGAACAAGAAGGGAGTAGTTTCTGGCAACCGAAAAACATGACAACTTTTGTTTCCCTTTAGAATCGGAACACGTCTCAGAATTGTGGAAACAATAGATAACAGTTTCACTCAGTCAATCGTGCATGCTTAGTTTCTACAGAGTTACACAGAAAGGAAAGACGGGCGTTTCAATAAAAGGGTTTTATTGAACAGTCTTGTTTCTCGTGTAAGAGATATGTGCTGTTATGATCACAAGACAGTATGCAAGATAAATAATGTACAGCGTAAGCAGTAGAAATAAATAATACTGCGCTAGCATTATCTTTTAGCATATATTCACGTACATAAATAACATGAGCTAAAAATGCGAGTACTCATACGATGCGTCTCTATGCTAGTTCTACCCCAGTGTACCTAACCTAGTCTAGGTGTAGGGAAAGGTAGAAGTAGGTGGAGTATTCTCTAGTATGGTAGACTAAGAGTATGTTAAGTCTAGTATGCCAAAAGTCCCTCTAGGATCTAGTCAGCTCCATACCTTGAGAATGAGAGAGGTGGGAATCTCCTGCCGGATCTGGAACTCTAACACCCCGCGAAGGGAGTCAGAACACTGGAAGCTGTATTCGTCTGCGTGCAGGAATGACAGCGTCTTCTCAGTGCGTCAGGCCGGGATACGGGCTCCTCTGAAGTCAAGGTCTCCTCTCACTTGCTTGGGCAAGGGTAGGTATATTTATACCTGGTAGGTGTCTTGGATTGTTAGCATTGACGTAAAGTCGGACAGAGGAAGACGTCAGGAATGAACCCTTAAGGTATAACGGTTCATACATAATAGATGAGTTCTTGGAGAAATCAATAGTCCTGTGCTAGTGTCAGGATCGCAAGCCCCCCACAGAGAAAAGGACTTTCAGTGAGTATCATTGATCTTAGGGCCAGGGTTAAAAGAAGAGAAAACCGAATGCAGGTTAAGTCGCTAGCAGGTGCCACCCTAAAAATGGCCGCCAGGAGACGACTTCTAGAGCAGCACGTTTGCGCTCTAGTGCATGACCGCAATCAGGATTGTCCAGGTGCGATGCCCGCGTTACTGCGCACTTCACCTGACTCAGGAGGCGAGTTAGACGTCTTTGAAGGAAGCACCGCGAAAGTTTAGTGAGGGAAACTTTCGTCGCGTCTCACCCCTTTTGAACTCCGGCGAGAATTGCATCTAGAGGTTAAGCTGAGGAAGACTACAGTAAGACTGTTCCGTTATTTGTATTCGAAGGAGTGTGCAGCCGCCCCGAGCAAGTGTTAGTGCTTAGAGCATGCGCAACAACCAGAGTCTGTCAGTATTGCTTGTAGTCAGAGTCAGCACAAGTCTTTGGGCAAGTTGTATTTATTTTTGGGAAGTCTGAGGAGGGAGTTTTTGAGGTATGGTTCATTTATACTTAGCCTTAGTTATTAGTGCGAAGTGATTTAACTTCACAAGAAGCCTTGATATTTAGTTCCTGAGTTATATAAGGAGAAGGAGAAAAGTACAAGTCATTCACGAGGAGAATTAGAATTACAGAAGAAATACTTACCAATAAAATAGAATCCAGATTATAAACGCTGCTGAGATTATTTGAGGTGAGGAATCTGCAATTAAAGAGAGAGAGAGAGAGAGAGATTAGATAATCTACACTAGAACAATAAGGCTCTAACAATCTTGAATTATCACTTTACAGAACACAGCAGTCAAGTAATCACCAAATAGAAGAGAAACATAGGTCACACCAATTCTGGGTAGGTTACATTCAGAGGGAGATTAAGTCGTATATTAGAAATGCGCAGGATATCTTAATGTGTGTTCTTTCTCTACAGTAACATTCCAGTAATTGCCAGAAAAGACGAGCAGCAGACGTCTGAGGCTGAAGGAAGAATCAGGCGTAGTGTGACTGTCTCTTCTCTGTCCCATCCCCTTTCCCCCCTGGGGTTTCATTGGCATTCATGCTAATAGAATTGTGTGTTGCTGAGAAATCATAGTGGGGCATTGGGAACTTGCGACATTCTGCTCCTGTGCATTGTGGAAGCACAGTTCTGACAGAGTGAAGTGCCCACGTTAAATTTTGCACCTGAGCAGAATGACGGAAGGTTTAGGTTTAAAAAAGCTAGGTGAAGTTCTAGAAGGAATTCAAAGAGAATTAATCTCAGTCAGGGAGGAAAATAGGGAGCTTAGGAAAGAGACTGCAGATCTGACTATAAAGATGAGTAGTTTAGTGTCAGGACCCAGTTTTAAATATTCAGCCTCTCAAGAGGGAATTTCTAGTGATGCATCTGTTCCCCAACCTAAGATTACAACACAAGTTATTCATTCCTTGTCCCCTGTGATACCTTTAGCCCCACCTGAGCATTTTAATGGAGACCCACAGAAGGCTCAAGTGTTTCTGGCGCAGTGTACTTTACACTTTATGTGTCGTCCGGCAGTTTTCCCCGATGCGCAGTCTCGAGTGGCATTTATCCTATCATATTTGAGTGGGGACGCTGCGTCATGGTCAATGCCTTTGGTGACCAGGAATGATCCCATCTTATATGACCTCGATGAATTCAAAAAAGAATTTCTTCGAATTTTTGACAGGCGAAAGGCTTCGCAAGCAACAGACAATGAGTTACTGGAAATTAAACAGGGCAACCATGATCTGATTTCCTATCTGGCCCAGTTTAACAAATTGGTGGTAGAAACGGAGTAGCCTGAGAACAAAAGAGCAGCGGTGTTCTATCGAGGCTTAAAAGATGAATTAAAGGACGCTTTGGCACAAGTGCCCAATAGACCTTCGGAAATTTCAGCATTAATCGATTTGGTACTGGAAATCGACTTCCGACAAAGCGAAAGAAGAGGTGAGAAAAGAGAGATTTTCGCTCCAGCGTTCCAAGATTTGATCGAGCAAGGGTCGAAGGTACAAAAGAAAATGATACAGTCCGTGGGGGAGAACCCTTGCAAATTGGAACAATTCGAGGCCCTCTTTCCAAGGAGGAAAAGGAAAGACGAAGAGTAAATAAACAATGCCTTTATTGTGGAGGCAGTGGACATTTTGTTCGCAATTGCCCGAAGAAGCCCAAGCAGACACCGGCGGAAAACGCCTTGCACCGCCAGTAGATGGAGTTGGACTGGTGGTTGCAAAATCGGAAACAGCTCCAGGATCGCATACCTTGGCGAATACCTTGCAGTCGGCATCCCCGCATTTAGTAATAATGATGACCTTACGATTCAGAGAGAAAATATTAACACACGTGACCGTAATGGTGGATTCGGGAGCCACGGGCAATTTTTGCGACTTGAAGTTTGCAGATAAGATTGGTTTGATGGCAATCAAGAAGGAAAGAAGTGAAGCAGTCCGTGCAGTGGATGGAACTAACCTTTCATCAGGACCCATCGTGAGCCATACAGAGCCAGTAGAGTTGGAGTCAGAGGAAGGTCATCTTGAAACTTTGCAATTCAATTTAATTGATGCTCCGCAGTTTCAATTAATACTGGGTCTGCCATGGCTTACTGAACATAATCCTGCTATTGATTGGGGAGCTCGATCAATAGCCTTGGACTCGAGTATTGCAAGGAGAATTGTTATAAGAAATATCAGAGAGACCATGTGAAGAACCCAGCGTTTCACCTAAGTGAAAGAGAGGCAACGATTTGTGTAATAACAACAACTGAGTTACCCGCAGAGTACACCGAATTCCGAGATGTTTTTAATGAGGTGGAAGCGGAAAAACTTCCACCACATAGGGTATTTGATTGTAAAATAGAATTGGAACCAGGTTCCAATCTCCCTTGCAGCAGAATTTATGCCTTAACAGAACGAGAAGACGAACATCTGAAGGATTATCTGCAAGGGTACCTTGAAAATGGATTAATTAGGCCGTCGCAATCACCTGTCTCTTCGCCACTTTTTTCATTCCGAAGAAAAATGGAGAGTTAAGGACTTGCATAGATTATAGGGCAATCAATCGAATCACCGTCAAGAATCGATACCCCTTGCCCTTGATTTCAGTCCTATTAGATCAAGTAAAAGGAGCGCAAGTCTACACCAAATTGGATCTGAGGAGAGCATATCATCTTGTTAGAATTCGAGAAGGTGATGAATGGAAAACGGCCTTCAGAACCAAGCATGGGCTCTTTGAATACCAAGTGATGCCATATGGCCTATGTAATGCTCCAGCTGCATTTCAGCATTTCATTAATGATGTATTGAAGGAATTCATTGACCGGAATGCAATAGTATATATTGACGATATACTAATTTATTCAGACACAGTGGAGGAGCATGAAGAACACGTTAAGAAGGTGCTACAGAGATTACGGGAAAACAGTCTGTTTGTAAAGTTAGAGAAATGTGCATTTAATGTCACTACAGTGGAATTTCTAGGGTTTGTGCTTTCACCAAGAGGGATCACCATGAATGAAACTAAGATCAAAGCAGTGATTGATTGGGAATCTCCTAAGACAGTGAAAGAAATTCAAAGTTTCATAGGTTTTGCAAATTTCTACAGGAGATTTATTCAAGATTTTTCAAAGAAGTTGATTCCTTTAACCAGATTACTGAAGAAAGGTGTTAGCTTCGATTGGTCGAAGGAAGCGGAGGAAGCTTTCGGTCAGTTAAAGAAGGATTTCACCACGGCACCAATCTTACTTCACCCTGATCCATCTGAGCCATTCTTTGTGGAAACAGACGCCTCTAATTTGGCATTGGGAGGTGTGTTGTCTCAAAGGCATAAAACTACAGGGCAATTGCATCCAGTGGCCTTCCGTTCAAGGAAATTGACCTCGGCCGAAGTCAATTGTACAATAACTGAGAAAGAGCTATTGGCCATTAAGGATGCGTTTAAGGAATGGAGACATTACTTGATGGGCGCCAGACATGTGCTCACCGTTTATACTGATCATCGAAATCTGAAATTTTTAAAGTCAGCTAAAACATTAACACCCAGACAATTGCGTTGGTCTTTATATTTCGCCGACTATGATTTCATCATCACTTATCGGCCAGGCTCACAGAATGGTAAGGCTGACGCCTTATCCAGATTGGGTACTGAAGGTTTGTCAGAAGAGATCAAGGATCAGAAAATTATACCAGCCGAAAAGGTGATCGGCGCTGTTTTAAAAGAGTCTTTAGAAGAAGAAGATCAGAATTCAATGACCAAGGAAGAAATGAGGACTTGGGTAGAAGAAGATCCCAGACGAGAAATTCGAGGAGGGTTACTGTATCAAGATGGAGCAATCTATTTGCCCACACCAGAAATGCAACAAAAGGCCTTAAAGGAATGTCATGATAACATATTGGCAGGCCATAAAGGAATCTCGAAGACTGAAGACTTGGTGAAGCGACGTTTTTGGTGGCCAAATATGATCAAGGATATACGTCAATATGTGGCCACATGTGAGATCTGCGCAAGGGGAAAACCGGAGAGACAAGCTCCCAAGGGTTTATTACAGCCTTTGCCCACCCCACCTTATCCGTGGCATACCGTAACTTTAGATCTAATCGTAGAATTACCATCTAGCCAAGGGTTTGATACTATATTAGTTTGTGTAGATGCTTTTTCTAAAATGGCCCATTTTGTACCTTTAAAGGGGATACCCACAGCTAGAACATTAGCACACATTTTTAGTCAAAGCATAGTTTGAGCTCATGGTATACCTAAGGTTCTTCTATCTGACCGGGGCTCTCAATTTCTCTCCCATTTTTGGAAGGCCTTCACTGAGAGGTTGAGTATAGAAACAAGGTACACTACTAGTTATCATCCAGAGACAGATGGCCAAACAGAGAGAACGAATCAGGAGTTGGAACAGTACCTTAGATTGTGTTTGTTAGATCAAGAGGGAGATTGGCCAGACTATCTGTGGGCAGCGGAGTTTGCGCATAATAATGCTAAAAATGTGTCCACAGGTTACTCCCCCTTTTATTTGAACGCAGGAAGACATCCCAACCAATCATTAAGTTTTCAAGAGGCAGATGTACCAGCAGTAACTGATCTAGTTGAACACATGACAAGAGTGCATAGTTTAGCCACAAAAAACTTAACCAAAGCTAAAGAGAATTACAAACATTACGCAGATAAGAAGAGAAGAAAGAAACCAGATTTACAAGTAGGAGATAAGGTTTGGTTAAACACTAAGAATCCTAGGCTCAAAGGAAACAGGAAGTTACAGCCAAGATTTGTAGGCCCTTATTTGATTGAGAAAAATTAAGTACTTTAACTTATCGGCTGAAATTACCCAAGGGTTTACCAGTTCACCCGGTATTTCATGTCTCTTTATTAAAGAAGGCGCTAAATGATGTACGAATAAGCAAACCTCCAAAACCAATTCAAACAGAGAAGGGAGAGGAATTTGAGGTTAAACAAGTCTTGGATGCACAGATACGGAAGGGAAAATTGTACTACTTGTTAGATTGGAAGGGTTATGGACCTGAGGAAAGATCTTGGGAGTTGTCTTCTGATGTTCATGCTCCTAGATTGGTTAGGAATTTTCACAAAAAGTTCCCAGACAAGCCCAAGCCGGGAGATTCTACTTTGAGGGAGGGTACTGTCAGGATCGCAAGCCCCCACAGAGAAAAGGACTTTCAGTGAGTATCAGTCGATCTTAGGGCCAGGGTTAAAAGAAGAGAAAACCGAATGCAGGTTAAGTCGCTAGCAGGTGCCACCCTGAAAATGGCCGCCAGGAGACGACTTCTAGAGCAGCACGTTTGCGCTCTAGTGCATGACCACAATCAGGATTGTCCAGGTGCGATGCCCGCGTTACTGCGCACTTCACCTGACTCAGGAGGAGAGTTAGACGTCTTTGAAGGAAGCGCCGCGAAAGTTTAGTGAGGGAAACTTTCGTCGCGTCTCACCCCTTTCGAACTCCGGCGAGAATTGCATCTAGAGGTTAAGCTGAGGAAGACTACAGTAGGACTGTTCTGTTTTTTTTATTCGAAGGAGTGCGCAGCCGCCCCGAGCAAGTGTTAGTGCTTAGAGCATGCGCAACAACCAGAGTCTGTCAGTATTGCTTGTAGTCAGAGTCAGCACAAGTCTTTGGGCAAGTTGTATTTATTTTTGGGAACTCTGAGGAGGGAGTTTTTGAGGTATAGTTCATTTATTCTTAGCCTTAGTTATTAGTGCGAAGTGATTTAACTTCACAAGAAGCCTTGATATTTAGTTCCTGAGTTATATACGGAGAAGGAGAAAAGTACAAGTCATTCACGAGGAAAATTAGAATTACAGAAGAAATACTTACATATAAAATAGAATCCAGATTATAAAGGCTGCTGAGATTATATGAGGTGAGGAATCTGCAATTAAAGAGAGAGAGAGAAAGATTAGATAATCTACACTAGAACAATAAGCTCTAACAATCTTGAATTATCACTTTACAGAACACAGCAGTCAAGTAATCACCAAATAGAAGAGAAACATAGGTCACACCAATTCTGGGTAGGTTACATTCAGAGGGAGATTAAGTCGTATATTAGAAATGCGCAGGATATCTTAATGTGTGTTCTTTCTCTACAGTAACATTCCAGTAATTGCCAGAAAAGACGAGCAGCAGACGTCTGAGGCTGAAGGAAGAATCAGGCGTAGTGTGACTGTCTCTTCTCTGTCCCATCCCCTTTCCCCCTGGGGTTTCATTGGCATTCATGCTAATAGAATTGTGTGTTGCTGAGAAATCATAGTGGGGCATTGGGAACTTGCGACATTCTGCTCCCGTGCATTGTGGAAGCACAGTTCTGACAGAGTGAAGTGCCCACGTTAAATTTTGCACCTGAGCAGAATGACGGAAGGTTTAGATTTAAAAAAGCTAGGTGAAGTTCTAGAAGGAATTCAAAGAGAATTAATCTCAGTCAGGGAGGGAAATAGGGAGCTTAGGAAAGAGACTGCAGATCTGACTATAAAGATGAGTAGTTTAGTGTCAGGACCCAGTTTTAAATATTCAGCCTCTCAAGAGGGAATGTGACTGTCTCTTCTCTGTCCCATCTCCTTTCCCCCCTGGGGTTTCATTGGCATTCATGCTAATAGAATTGTGTGTTGCTGAGAAATCATAGTGGGGCATTGGGAACTTGCGACATTCTGCTCCCGTGCATTGTGGAAGCACAGTTCTGACAGCTAGGGGAACTCCCGAAGCTTAAGGGTCTGGTTTCTAAGAACTCGTTGTGATGTTAGGGTGGACGGATGTCGGTGACCATGCCTGTATTTGGAGTGCACGGTTAATGCCTAAATAAGGACAGGGATTCTATGCCTATATAAGGGCAAGGCAAATTGTGCCTATATAAGGACATGATTCAGGAAAACCTATATACGGACCCCTAAAGCAGAATACAACACCCTAGCTCTCCCCGTTCTCCAAAGGCACTTTGGGGCATATTCACAAGGAGCTATCGCCGAATTAACGGCACTTTATCGCAGCCAAAGTCGTGATAAATTTACCTCCCCATTCACAAGCCGGCGTTAACAGCCCACAGCACCAGTTTACCCACGATAGCAGCCGCAAAAAACATCGCCACAGAGGATTCCCGCAAATATCGCTAATGATATGCAGAGTAGGCGTTCCCTGCCAAAAGCTGAGACAACATCACACCTCAACATTCACAATGACCAGCCACATCGGCGATAAAAACACAAAACAAGCGATAAGGTGCGTAAGCACCAGGAAATTGACACCTGCTCTGACCTGGTGTAAAGTCGGACGGCAGCCTGCAAACCAAAAGGTAGCACAGCCCAGGGCTACATCGGAAGGGCAAAAGATGCCATGGAGCCACCCATCATGCGGCCCGGACACCCAAGAGGGCCACAACACACACCTCCACCACCCCAGGACCCCAACCCACACCCGGAACACCCCCCCCGGACCACCACAGACGCAGCGCCGACAAAGACAGCGGAACCCCAGGAAAGGTACCAGCCGCACAGACCCAACATCTGACAATGTCACCGTCCACTACAGGCTGAAAGGGACAACCAACCTATGCATCCTGACCATAATCCCCTACCAGGCCTATGGCACCAACACAGCGGACAACCAACATCCCACCCCACACAAAGCTGATGGCGTGGCTGCACCTGTTGGCCCCTGGGACCCCCCAACCAACACCCGCCAGGGTCGGAGGAGTCACACAGCCAGCCACATCCAAGTCCCCCACACCTGTCCTGGACATCACCATCACCCTGGTACCCCAGTCCCCATACGTACAACACAATGCGCAGGATCCGCTGGAGACCAAGCAAGGACCATACGCCCAAGCAGGATGCACGCACGTGTTGGGGGCAATACACAGCACACATGTACTACCCATGCCCCCAGGTGACACAGCACACAATCACCGCAACAGGAAGCACACGTCTCACATCAATGTACAGGCAACAACAGAACACCGTGGAACACCCAACAATGTCGCCTTCAAATACACAGCCAGTGTGCATGATACCTTCATCCTCCGACAGTCCATCATCAACCAGCGTTCCCAGGATGGCAACAAGGGAAATGCACAGCCCCTTGGCAATACACAAATGAACACCCCACACACCTCAACTCCACAACCATGCAACTCACAATGCTGGCAATGCACACGTCACAAAATCACATACAACAGGCACAACAACATGCCCACCCACCAGACACGACAGAACAACTTACAATGTCCACATGGGCAAGCCCTGAACATGAGCCAGCAACGGCATGGCACCTCAGCCACATAATAGCCGAATGTGGGGAGAGGTGGCAACCAGGCATGTGTGAAGGATGCAGTAGAACCATGATTGGGAAAGTACACAATGCTAAGAGTGCCGGAAATGTGCTGGACACCTCGCAGTATGCAGAACACACCCATATCCATGGCGACATACACCGCTTGTGTATGGAGTGCAGTGGACAGTGGACGCCACCATGTCACCCCAGCCAGTGGGGGACCTCGCGGAAATGGTGCCTGTTACGCCCCCCCCCCCCCAAGCGTCAGCGGAGTGGGATGGCCCGGCGTACGCCACACCAGCGTAGGGGTGTGAATAAAAAGCACGTAGGCCTGGGCGTGGTCCTCTTCCGGAAAGACCCACATCTCTGCCAGGGCGGCGCCTCCCACCCCGCCATGAGGCCGATGCCATCCTCGTGAGCGGAGTTGCCTGCGATGCTGTGCACCTGCTGGACCCCAGCACGCTGGACCACGAACCCGTCAGGCCAGCCCCTGCGCAGCCAGGCCACACTGATCCCCATCCAACACCGGCGTGTGTCAAGGAGGGCCCACCACGTGCTGGCGCAAGCCCCAAGCCCGAGGCCCGCGACCTTGGCAGTCACCTCAGACCATCACGGCCTCCACGACACAGGCCCGCTTTATTCCTTTTTCGTTGACGTACTCTACTGCCGCCCCCGGCCTACTCTTCGGACCAGTAGGTCCCATATGTGAAACTGTGTCCTGAGTCATGAATGGCAGTGACCCCAAATCCTAGCCAGCGGCCACAGCACCAGACCCCCCCGATCAGTGAGGCATAGTTCCATATGGGCATCTTGCGACACGTGGTGCCACTAACCCTGTTCAACGTCAGCCGGCAACACGTGGTGCCACTAACCCTGTTCAACGCCAGCCTGCTACACGTGGTGCCACTAACCCTGTTCAACGCCAGCCAGCTACACGTGAATGAGGGACCAGGACTACCCTGCTGACCAGTAGGTCACACATTCAGCACCTAGTCGCAAAGCACGAATGGCGGAGTCCACACCAGTGGTCGCACAGAGAGGTGTAAGAGGAAGATGCGGCTCAGTCCGGACGAATGCCGGGTCACATACACGGAGGTGACCTTAACACGTGGTGCCACTGAACCTGAACTACGCAGGCCGGTGGGGCCATCCAACCTATGCCGGCGACACTCGGTGAATGGGCCGTGCTGACCGCTGCCTCAGGCCTACACCACGGTCAGGTAGGTCACACATTTGGAACTGAGTCTTGATTACACCATGGCAGTGAAGATTATTTAAGGCAGAGAACAATTCACTATACACCCTCCGATGTGGTGGCAACAAGTCTATGCATGGCATCACAACCACACATGTCTGTGGGCCTACGCGGACCACTGCCCTCGGCCTACGCTGCGCACAAGTTGGATCACAGATTTGGAACTGAACATCGGTAATTCAAAAGGCAGAATACATTTCTTCGCACGCACGGAGGGGCGTAAGAGGATGACACGTTGCAGTCCGGAGGGAACAGGATCAGCGTCACGGAGGTGATTGAACACTACCAACAACTGCCACTGTGTCACTAACTCTGTGCCTCGCGAGCCAACAACACGTGGCTGTGGGCCACTGCTGACCGCTGCCTCCGGCCTACACTGCGGTCCAGTAGGTCACAGAGCCTTGATTTGGCAGTCTTGGAGTTCACATATGTGTACCGGCATCATCGCAGACTGCATCCCCTCACAGCACCTGTGTGTAGGAGAGTAGGATCTGCTTCACAGGGGTACCCCCACTTTTTGCTGATACTTCACTGGTTTTCGACATTAGTCTGGCTGGGGCCCTGCTATTCAGAACCCCAGCCTAGTTGTTTCCTCTTTAAAAGGGTCTCCATGTGCCTTAGGCACATCACTGATTGGGATCTGGAGTGCCCTTGTAAGTCCCTAGTATATGGTATACTATGTACCAAGGGCATAGGTACCTCAGAGGCCTGCCAGGGGCTGCAGCATGTATTATGCCACCCCTGGTAGGCCATCCAAACTGACACCACAGGTCTGCTACTGCAGCCTGGGTAAGGTGGTGCATGCACCCCTTGCTGTGGTATAGGTTACCTATATCACTAAATACATACACACATATAAACCTATCAGTCACTCCTAAGGCAGGCCTTATCAATCCTAAAGGCAGAGTGCATGGTTCCTATGTGAGAGGGTGCCCCTGCATGAGCAGGACCCCTCTGCAGCGTTCGGAGACCATCTCTGATGCTGTTTGTAGTGCAGCCTGACCATATACTCTTAAACGCATTATATCCTCGCGGTAAAATGCTAACTATGGAATGGCTGCACCTAAACATGTCGTGTTTGGTGTCAAACATCTTGGAATACTACCCCCCGCCAATCCTAGCGGCGGGGTAGCATTCCACCCTTCTAGAGGGAAAGGCATGTTAACTCTGACGAGTCCGGTAACTTCTTTCCAGAGCCCTGGCATCACAAAATGGATGCTGCTGCCACAGACACGAGTCTGGCCTCCTGCTGCTGGACGAAACTCCGGCAGGGGAGGCCTGGACAATAGGTTTCCTGTCCCAGGGAGGTGTGACCACCTCCCCAGACAGGACAATGTGTATTGGGGCTGGGCGGGAGCACTTTCGGGTGCTTTGAAGTCCTGCACTGGGGGCACATTTGGTGTCCCTGTGCATACCCCAGTTCAAACCGGACCAGGGGCTTGCAGCCCCTGCTTTGGCGCGAACTGGACAAAGGGAAAGGGGTGTAGCCACCCCTCTGCCCTGACCCACCCATAGGTGGGGCCACAGAGTAGTCCATCCCCTATTTTTAGAATAAAGGTAGGAACCCAGTCCCTAGGACTTTAGATTATACCTGGACGAAACTCTGAAACAGAATCCTGGACCTTCGACGCTCTACTCACGATTAGAGGACTGAAGAATCTCCCTTGGGGTCAAGGAGTGACTCCCCTGCTTGGCAGGCACCAAAGAAGCATCTGTCCGGTTCGCATCACTGAAGCTCCCGTCGGACGCCGAAGTCATCGCATCACCAGAGGTGGATTCTCAGACTTCCCCGAGGCTACCCTGAGTCCCCAGCAAAGCTGAGGCCCGTGGCTATCGTGGGTGACTTGAGACCGTGACCCCTGGACACCGAGCACATTTGCAAGTGCACCATCTTCTGGGTCTCCCAAGAAGTCGTGCTTTGGGCTCCGAGTAGCCCTAGCCTCCAGCACCACCTGCACCGAAGATCACTGGCCCCCACTCCACGAGTGTCCTGTAAGCCAGCTCCACGTGCGGCGTCATGAGGCTCCTTCGCGGTCGCTAGCCCGTTGGCTAGTAGCCCTTAACGAAGGCCAATCTTTTCTTTACTTGGCAGTCTGGTTGCTCCAGGCCTGCCCTCACTTACCCTCGCTGGGTGAGTTCCCCAGACCTTGCTGGTCTGCATCATCGACGATCTACATCTTACTCGAGACTTGCCATTGCCAAGGCTTGTTGGGTCCAATCTGGTCGCCGACACCTCTGCACTCGACAAACATTGAGCAACAGCCCGAATCCTGCTCCTGGTTGCCGACAACGCCTCCCGGACCTCGTGGCTGAAGAGTCAAGACGACCGTCATCGAATCTGAAGCACTCGACATCGGTGGGCATCTGTCCATCGCCTCCCTGGTCACTGGCTAGTGACCCAGACTCTGTCCCCTCTGCTTTCAGGTTCTTCAGAACTCCGATCCATTCTTGGATCCACCCGGACACTTTTCTCCTGGTCGCCAGCAGCACTTTGCAGCAGATCGCCATAAGAACCGACGACGAAACCCGACCCCGAAAGGCACCTATGCACCCGGCTTCCCTGGGTGAGGTAACACGAGTACTCCGGTGCTCTCGTGGGTAGAGACTCTTCAAAGTCCTAGATCTCAAAGGGTTTTGTCCTAGTCCTCTTCTAAGTGTCCCTTTCCTCTATTTTCCCGATCCCGACTTTCTCCATAGAAGTTAACGGCGTATCGCGGTTGTGTATTTACACTGCACGCGTCTCCCGTGGGTCCCCTGTGTCACTACCTTGGGTGGTTCCTTGTGGTCCAAGCACTTCTAGAGGCTCTAGGCCTAGTGTCTAGTTCAGTCGTGGTTCGCATACCACTTTATTGGTATATGGTTTGGTACGCCCCTAGGGCCCAAACGTGTATTTGTGCTATTACTGTGATTTAAGATCTTATAACCTATGTATTTCGAACTCTAGCCTCATAAAGAGACTAGAGGGGTGTGTTTAGTAATAAATACATATATTTTGAATATATACCTGGTGTGGTGCTCTTTCATTTGGTCACTCAAGAGATTATAGACTGGTAAAACAAGCTGCTTTACATTCCTTCAAGACTTAGCCTGAAGGCTGCTCTCCATAGCTACCACTAGGATAGCTTTCAATAAGGTTGTCTTTAACCTACCTACCATAAGAGTCGATTTGGACTGGTGCACGGTGCCCACTATAATTAGTGGACAGCATATGCCAGGCCAACTTCTCACATTGGTGTGCAGCGTGTGGGATTCCAGCTTGCTATTGTTTTACCAGATAATCTCAATTGAATTGATCAACTGAAAACCACTAAAGGTACCTAAGGTACATATAATTTAAGCTTAGAATATCAGTAAGTTCTACTGAACTTAGAGTTGTGTGTGAAGGGATAGCACAACCCTTTCTACAACTCAAGAGAGTTTAGTAGGCCACACTAGAGTAGGTAGTGCATACACCACACCACACTAGTAATGTCTTTAAAAGCAGGATCCAAAGATGCCCTGCAGGAAGCCATTGAGCTTCCCCTCCAAGTATGACACACTCCCATTCTTGGAACTGAGAGCTTTGTGTAACGTGAGGAAATTAAGGACAGGCCAAAGTCCCACCACCCAACACCTCCAGGAGTTGTTGGTGGCTTATGATCTTAGTAAGTCTTCAGAGACTGAAGGGGTAGGAGCAGAGGGTGGGCCAGCAGATGAGGAAGGGGCCAGGGGTACCACTACCCCCAGCCCCCCCTCTGAAACTGACCAGGAGGGTGACCATGACCCTGACCTGGAGAACCCAATCCCTTCTGGGGAAGATGAAGATGAGGATCTAGAGAACCACACCTTTGTCCCCCCAGGAAGGATTATGAGTGTGCTCAGAAAGTCTAGGTCTCCTTCTCAGGAGTCTAACCACTCTGGCACCTCCATAGGGAGCTCTGTTTCTTCTCACAGGAGGGAATCCTCTCATGAGAGAAGAAAGAGACTGGTCCAGTATGAGGAAACTCAACTGGAGATCAGGAAGAAGCAATTGGCTTTAGATAGAGAATCCCTAGATCTCCTTAAAGAGAGAAGAAAGTTGGGACTAGAGTCCCATGGTGGCAGCCATGTCCCTAGAGATAGGGAAAGGTCCTATGACCATAGGAACCTGAGCAAGATTGTCCCTCCCTACCAGAGTGGGGATGATATCCACAAATGGATAACTGCTTTAGAGAGGGCCTGTAAAGTACAGAAGGTCCCTCAGGAGCAGTGGGCAGCAATCTTGTGGCTCTCCTTTGCTGACAAAGGTAGAGACAAGCTCCTCACTGTTAGAGAGGAGGATGCTGACAATTACAAGGTCTTGAAGAGTGCTCTTATTGATGGGTTTGGCCTAACCACTGAACAGTACAGGTTGAAGTTCAGAGACACCCAAAAAGCACAGACTCAAGACTGGGTAGACTATGTGGATTGTTCTGCCAAGGCTCTGGAAGGCTGGTTGATGGGCAGTAAGGTGTGTGACTTCTCAGGATTGTATAATCTGATAATGAGGGAGCAGATTCTTAATAACTGTCAAAACCAGCTGTTGCATCAGTACCTGGTTGACTCTGATCTGACCTCTCCCCAAGAATTGGGAAAGAAGGCAGACAAATGGGTCAGAACCAGGGTGAAGCAGAAGGTACAGAACCAAGGTGGGGAAACCAAGAAGCAAGATGCTAAGAACTCTGACAAGGGTGGGGAGAAGGGTAAAGATCAAAAGTCTTCATCAGGCCCCCAAAAATCTTCTTCTGGTGGGGATTCCCAGTCTACCAAGGGTAAAGGCCAAAGAAAACCATGGTGCAAGGTCTGTAAGCAAAAGACCCACTGGACCAGTGATTGCACCAAGTACAAAGACTCCAGTCCAGCACCCACCAATGCCCCTAAGGCACCTGTTCCCCCTAGTACAGTTGGTGGAAGTGCTCCAGCAAAGGGTTTAGTAGGGTTCACCCTGGGAACTGAGTTGGGCTCTGACTTAGTCAGGGAACTGACTCAGGCTGTGTTAGTCTGTGATGGGGGCATGGATGTGACCTCCACTGTGAGTCCCAGTAATCTGGGCAAGTACAGACAACAGCCTTTAATCAATGGACGAGAGGCTTTGGCATTTAGGGACACAGGGGCAAGTGTCACAATGGTGACACAAGACCTTGTGCTACCTGTGCAAGTTATGCTTGGTGAGATGTACCAAGTGACCAATGCTAGCAATGTCAGAACAGACCATACTCTGGCAATTGTTAACTTCTCCTGGGGAGGGGTAACTGGCCTTAAGAAGGTTGTGGTAAGTG
The DNA here is from genome assembly GCA_963921515.1 of Calotriton arnoldi. Classification (NCBI taxonomy): domain Eukaryota; kingdom Metazoa; phylum Chordata; class Amphibia; order Caudata; family Salamandridae; genus Calotriton; species Calotriton arnoldi. Next base: position 943,707 of record CAWUFW010005263.1, on the reverse strand, counting down.
CAAACCTACCAGTCGAATGCTTGCTTGGCAATGACTTAGAGACTTCTGCTTGGGCAGAAGTGGAGCTCAGGACCCATGCAGAAATGCTGGGGATCCCTGCAGATGTGTTTGCTGTGACCAGGTCACAAGCTGAACTGTCTAAAACTGAACAGGCCTTGGATTCTGGAAGAATGGACCAAGTGCCTTCCAAGAGGAGGAGTAGTAGGGTTAAGGCAGTGCCTTCCCCTTGGCTCAGGAGGAAGATCAGTCCCTTGAGGGGGATGATCTCAGCCCTGAAGAAGGAACTGTCCCAGAGGAACTTGAACCTGAACAGGTTGAGTTCTTGGGGACAGGGGGACCTTCTAGGGCAGATCTGAGCCAGGAGCAGCAGAGCTGCCCCTCCCTTGAACCCCTCAGACAGCAAGCTGCTGCTGAGGCTGCTGGGAAAGCTAGTGGTCCCCATACAGTGTATTGGGATGATGGACTCCTGTACTCAGAGAGTAGAGACCCCAAGCCTGGTGCTACCAGGAGGTTGGTAATACCTTTGAAGTTCAGGGGCTTCCTATTGACCCTAGCCCATGATATTCCCTTAGCAGGACACCTGGGCCAGAACAAGACTTGGGACAGAATTGTCCCTCACTTTCACTGGCCCCACATGTCTGAAGACAGTAAGGAGTTTTGTCGCTCCTGTGTAACCTGCCAAGCCAGTGGCAAAGCAGGTGGCACTACAAAGGCCCCCTAATACCACTACCTGTGGTGGGGGTGCCCTTTGAGAGGGTAGGGATTGACATTGTTGGTCCCATGGATCCCCAAACAGCCTCTGGGCACAGGTTTATCCTGGTGGTAGTGGATCATGCCACCAGGTACCCAGAAGCTATTCCCCTCAGGACCACTACAGCACCTGTGGTGGCAAGGGCCCTCCTGGGAATCTTCTCAAGAGTGGGCTTTCCTAAGGAGGTAGTATCAGACAGGGGTGCCAACTTCATGTCTGGTTACTTAAAAGCAATGTGGAAGGAGTGTGGAGTTACTTATAAGTTCACCACACCCTATCACCCACAATGCAATGGTTTAGTTGAGAGATTCAACAAAACCTTGAAGGGCATGATTAAAGGGCTCCCAGAAAAGCTTAGGCGTAGATGGGACATACTCTTGCCCTGCCTTTTATTCGCATATAGGGAGGTGCCTCAGAAGGGGGTTGGTTACAGCCCTTTTGAACTTCTGTTTGGCCACCCTGTGAGGGGTCCACTGTGCTTGGTGAAGGAAGGATGGGAGTTACCTCTCAAGCCCCCAAAGCAAGATATAGTGGACTATGTACTTGGTCTCCACTCCAGGATGGCTGAGTACATGAAAAAGGCAACCAAAAACCTTGAGGCTAGCCAGGAACTTCAGAAGGCCTGGCATGACCAAAAGGCTGTTCTGACTGTTTACCAGCCAGGACAGAAGGTGTGGGTGTTGGAGCCAGTGGCCCCAGCAGCTCTCCAAGACAAATGGAGTGGACCCCACACTATTGTTGAGCAGAAGGGTGAGGTCACTTACTTAGTGGACCTAGGAACACCCAGGAGTCCCCACAGGGTTCTCCATGTCAACAGACTTAAGCCATATGTAGACAGGGCAGACATGGGCTTGCTCATGGCTACTGATGAAGGGCAGGAGGAAGAGAGTGACCCACTCCCTGACCTGCTCTCACAGAACCCTGACGATGGGTCAGTTGATGGTGTAGCCTTGGCAGGCAGCCTCACTACCCAGCAACAAACTGATTGCAGGCAAGTCCTCAATCAGTTTAGACATATGTTTTCACTGACACCCAGTCAGACCACCTGGTGCACTCATGAAGTGGACACTGGGGACAGTCTGCCTATTAAAAACAAGATTTATAGGCAACCTGACCATGTCAGGGACTGTATCAGGACTGAAGTCCAGAAGATGTTGGAATTGGGAGTGATTGAGCCCTCAGATAGCCCTTGGGCTAGTCCAGTAGTCCTAGTACCTAAACCTCACACCAGTGGTGGGAAAAGAGAGATGAGGTTTTGTGTAGACTACAGAGGCCTCAATGCAGTCACTAGGACTGATGCCCATCCAATACCCAGGGCAGATGAGCTCATAGATACTTTGGCCTCTGCCAAATATCTCAGCACATTTGACCTAACAGCTGGCTACTGGCAGATCAGACTAGCTGATACTGCAAAGCCCAAAACAGCATTTTCAACCCCTAGTGGGCATTATCAATTTGTGGTGATGCCCTTTGGTCTGAAAAATGCACCTGCCACTTTCCAGAGGTTGGTGAACACAGTGCTCACAGGACTGGAAGCCTATAGTGCAGCTTATCTAGATGATATTGCTGTCTTTAGCTCCACCTGGGAGGATCACCTGGTCCACCTCAGGAATGTTTTACAGGCCCTGCAAAAGGCAGGCCTGACTATCAAGGCCACTAAGTGCCAGATAGGGCAGAGTCAGGTTGTGTACCTGGGCCACCTTGTGGGTGGAGGCCAGGTTCAACCTTTGCAGAGCAAGATCCAGACCATCATGGACTGGACTGCTCCCACTACCCAGACTCAGGTGAGAGCCTTCTTAGGCCTGACTGGGTACTATAGGAGATTTGTCAAGGGGTATGGATCAATAGTGACACCCTTGAATGACTTAACTTCTAAGAAAATGCCCAAAAAGGTTCAGTGGACAGTTAGCTGTCAAAAGGCATTTGATGACCTCAAGCAGGCCATGTGCACTGCTCCAATTCTGCAGAGTCCTGATTACTCCAAGAAGTTCATTGTTCAAACTGATGCATCTGAATTGGGGGTAGGGGCTGTACTGTCACAATTGAATGAAGAAGGTCAGGATCAGCCAGTAGCTTTTATTAGCAGAAGGCTGACCCCTAGAGAGAAACGTTGGTCAGCCATAGAGAGGGAGGCCTTTGCTGTGGTCTGGGCTCTGAAGAAGTTGAGGCCATACTTGTTTGGTACACACTTCCTGGTTCAGACAGACCATAAGCCCCTCTTATGGCTAAAACAAATGAAGGGTGAAAACCCCAAACTGCTTAGGTGGTCCATTTCCCTACAGGGGATGGACTTTACAGTGGAACATAGGCCTGGGAGTAACCATGCGAATGCAGATGGACTCTCTAGGTATTTCCACTTAGAACATGAAGACTTAACTGGGCAAGGTTAGTTTAATGTCCCTACGTTTGGGGGGGTTGTGTAGGAGAGTAGGATCTGCTTCACAGGGGTACCCCCACTTTTGCTGATACTTCACTGGTTTTCGACATTAGTCTGGCTGGGGCCCTGCTATTCAGAACCCCAGCCTAGTTGTTTCCTCTTTAAAAGGGTCTCCATGTGCCTTAGGCACATCACTGATTGGGATCTGGAGTGCCCTTGTAAGTCCCTAGTATATGGTATACTATGTACCAAGGGCATAGGTACCTCAGAGGCCTGCCAGGGGCTGCAGCATGTATTATGCCACCCCTGGTAGGCCATCCAAACTGACACCACAGGTCTGCTACTGCAGCCTGGGTAGGGTGGTGCATGCACCCCTTGCTGTGGTATAGGTTACCTATATCACTAAATACATACACACATATAAACCTATCAATCACTCCTAAGGCAGGCCTTATCAATCCTAAAGGCAGAGTGCATGGTTCCTATGTGAGAGGGTGCCCCTGCATGAGCAGGACCCCTCTGCAGCGTTCGGAGACCATCTCTGATGCTGTTTGTAGTGCAGCCTGACCATATACTCTTAAACGCATTATATCCTCGCGGTAAAATGCTAACTATGGAATGGCTGCACCTAAACATGTCGTGTTTGGTGTCAAACATCTTGGAATACTACCCCCCGCCAATCCTGGCGGCGGGGGTAGCATTCCACCCTTCTAGAGGGAAAGGCATGTTAACTCTGACGAGTCCGGTAACTTCTTTCCAGAGCCCTGGCATCACAAAATGGATGCTGCTGCCACAGACACGAGTCTGGCCTCCTGCTGCTGGACGAAACTCCGGCAGGGGAGGCCTGGACAATAGGTTTCCTGTCCCAGGGAGGTGTGACCACCTCCCCAGACAGGACAATGTGTATTGGGGCTGGGCGGGAGCACTTTCGGGTGCTTTGAAGTCCTGCACTGGGGGCACATTTGGTGTCCCTGTGCATACCCCAGTTCAAACCGGACCAGGGGCTTGCAGCCCCTGCTTTGGCGCGAACTGGACAAAGGGAAAGGGGTGTAGCCACCCCTCTGCCCTGACCCACCCATAGGTGGGGCCACAGAGTAGTCCATCCCCTATTTTTAGAATAAAGGTAGGAACCCAGTCCCTAGGACTTTAGATTATACCTGGACGAAACTCTGAAACAGAATCCTGGACCTTCGACGCTCTACTCACGATTAGAGGACTGAAGAATCTCCCTTGGGGTCAAGGAGTGACTCCCCTGCTTGGCAGGCACCAAAGAAGCATCTGTCCGGTTCGCATCACTGAAGCTCCTGTCGGACGCCGAAGTCATCGCATCACCAGAGGTGGATTCTCAGACTTCCCCGAGGCTACCCTGAGTCCCCAGCAAAGCTGAGGCCCGTGGCTATCGTGGGTGACTTGAGACCGTGACCCCTGGACACCGAGCACATTTGCAAGTGCACCATCTTCTGGGTCTCCCAAGAAGTCGTGCTTTGGGCTCCGAGTAGCCCTAGCCTCCAGTACCACCTGCACCGAAGATCACTGGCCCCCACTCCACGAGTGTCCTGTAAGCCAGCTCCACGTGCGGCGTCACGAGGCTCCTTCGCGGTCGCAAGCCCGTTGGCTAGTAGCCCTTAACGAAGGCCAATCTTTTCTTTACTTGGCAGTCTGGTTGCTCCAGGCCTGCCCTCACTTACCCTCGCTGGGTGAGTTCCCCAGACCTTGCTGGTCTGCATCATCGACGATCTACATCTTACTCGAGACTTGCCGTTGCCAAGGCTTGTTGGGTCCAATCTGGTCGCCGACACCTCTGCACTCGACAGACATTGAGCAGCAGCCCGAATCCTGCTCCTGGTCGCCGACAACGCCTCCCGGACCTCGTGGCTGAAGAGTCAAGATGACCGTCATCGAACCTGAAGCACTCGACATCGGTGGGCATCTGTCCATCGCCTCCCTGGTCACTGGCTAGTGACCCAGACTCTGTCCCCTCTGCTTTCAGGTTCTTCAGAACTCCGATCCACTCTTGGATCCACCCGGACACTTTTCTCCTGGTCGCCAGCAGCACTTTGCAGCAGATCGCCATAAGAACCGACGACGAAACCCGACCCCGAAAGGCACCTATGCACCCGGCTTCCCTGGGTGAGGTAACACGAGTACTCCGGTGCTCCCGTGGGTAGAGACTCTTCAAAGTCCTAGATCTCAAAGGGTTTTGTCCTAGTCCTCTTCTAAGTGTCCCTTTCCTCTATTTTCCCGATCCCGACTTTCTCCATAGAAGTTAACGGCGTATCGCGGTTGTGTATTTACACTGCACGCGTCTCCCGTGGGTCCCCTGTGTCACTACCTTGGGTGGTTCCTTGTGGTCCAAGCACTTCTAGAGGCTCTAGGCCTAGTGTCTAGTTCAGTCGTGGTTCGCATACCACTTTATTGGTATATGGTTTGGTACGCCCCTAGGGCCCAAACGTGTATTTGTGCTATTACTGTGATTTAAGATCTTATAACCTATGTATTTCGAACTCTAGCCTCATAAAGAGACTAGAGGGGTGTGTTTAGTAATAAATACATATATTTTGAATATATACCTGGTGTGGTGCTCTTTCATTTGGTCACTCAAGAGATTATAGACTGGTAAAACAAGCTGCTTTACATTCCTTCAAGACTTAGCCTGAAGGCTGCTCTCCATAGCTACCACTAGGATAGCTTTCAATAAGGTTGTCTTTAACCTACCTACCATAAGAGTCGATTTGGACTGGTGCACGGTGCCCACTATAATTAGTGGACAGCATATGCCAGGCCAACTTCTCACACTGTGCCACTAAGTTTGTTCCCCGACATTCATGGACACTCACTGGTCGTACATTGGTGGCGTTTGAGTCTATGGACTAGGGGCTAGTTTTCATCCTCATGTAGCTGATCCCGAATTGTTGGTGCAAACGAGGGTTGCGCTTTCCACTCCTCCATTTGCTGCTTCCAGATAACATCAGACCTTCCGCATCATGCCCTGGAGGACACCTTCCACTGTCCTCCGCAACCCTCTGCAACATACACCTCGGACATTGATGGGGACCCGCTCAGGTCGCATGGCCCATCTGACTGCACTGCAAGTCACCGTCCCGTGGCTGGGTGCCTGTGCCAGCCGCAGTGCATCCGGAGCCACTAACTCTGTGCTGCTCAGGCCTGGGACCCCTTCTTCTGAGACATTGAATGGCCTCTGTAGCGATGGTCTTGGGGTCATCAACGCCATGTGTCTGTGGCCCTGCGCTGTCCACCTCCTCCGGCCCCAACTGCGGGCCACCAGGGCCCACACATGGCATCGAGTCTTGACCGGCCCGGACGTTGCATCACCGCAGGAGGCACACGCCACCACCGCAAGGACCACCTCCAACCGCCATCTGCCAGAGTCGAAAGGGTGGTCCTGACAGACCTACGGAGTAACTCAGACCTGTCGTGGATGCCATCATCGGCCTGCTACCCTGCTCAGCACTCCAGGTGCCAGTGACTCAGTGCACCGCAAGCCATTGTCCATTACTGATTGAGTTTTGTGCTCTTGTGAGGTTGCGCAGCAATGTCTCCCCATGCAGTGGGGAAGACCTGGGTCTATGATGAGGAAGATGTGTCAAGTGTGCGGACGGGAGAAGGCACAGACAATGGGAGGGCAGGAGGCAACAGCCCCTAGGCAGGAATGCAGACTGGTGGTGGTAGTCAAGCTACACACCCGGATCTATTACTGGGTATTGCGCTGTGGACTGCGGACGCAACTGTCACCTCAGGCAGTGTGGGGGACCTGGAACGTTGATGAGGAAGTTGATGCAGGTGTAACACACCCCACTGCATGTGCATCAGGACTAACCGGAAGGGACACAATCCTAGCAATTTCTTCACATGAGCGCGCTCTTCTCTAGTGCCCCTACCTCAGTGCACTGCAACTCACGGAACCTCCTGACTGAATATTGGGTGACCTCTGTCCTTACTCCGGATTCCTCCATGTTGCTCTGCAGTTGACTCTGTTATGCTGGTGTTTTCTGTTTCCATTACACTGGTGTCCACTGTTCAAGTTGTTGCCAGCACCAAGCACTCGGTGCGGGCTGGCTTATACTCACCCCACTCACATCCAGCACAGGTGTCACTGTACATGTGGCCCTGCCAATAAAGGGGCCGGGCGCACGTGCCCATGGACAGTTCAACATGATATGTGCATGTGTCCCTGTGGTCTTGTTGTATGCATGGGGGCCCTGGGCCCTACGACATTACATTGTGCTGTGTACAGCGGACGCAGACATGTCACCGCAGGCAGCGGGCTAGAACCTGGACATGTAGCTTTGTCGTCACCCACTCAATTCGTAAGGGGAGTGTACTGTGCCGTCGTACGCTGAGCCAACGTGGGTGTGTGACTGATATGTGCGTACCCCTGGGCGTGGTTCTGTACTGGGTGTGTGCATCTGCATGTGTCTCTATGGCAGTGTGGGTCTCCTTTGTGGGGTGTAGGTGGTCCCTGAAGGGTATTGGACACCAATGTATGTGTTCTAGTTCGCATTCCATGGGTTCGGCAACACCCGCACCTGTTGGGCCACCTCCTTTTGGCGTTCTGCCACCTGGCATTGGGGTGCCATGTGTGGGTCGGTGAGGTGTTGTGAGCCAGCCGTGATTGCGGGTGCTTCATGCTGTGTGGTCTGTTGCAGGGACTGGGTTCTCCTCTGAGTAGCTTGTCTGCCCTGGTCCTGGTGGTGGGTTGTGTGGGATGTCCATGGGCTGTTGTAGGGCGTCGGTGTCGAAGGTGTGGTGTTCGTCTCGGGCATCACTGATGGGTTGTCTGTTCTGACCTGCTGGAGGTGTTGTTTGTCCCTCTGCATTGTGAAGGGGAGGTGCATGTTGGCATTGTGTTGGCGCCTTGTTCTTGTCGACATGCAGACTGTGTGACAATGTACATTGTGACTGTTTGGGCGGTGGTGGCTATTTGAGTTGGGACAGTGTACATTTGGCCTACATGGCTGATGTGGGGTTGTAGGGGTAGATATGCATCTCACAGTTCCCTGCTCTGTCCAATGTGATTGTTCTGTTTCTGCGCCTGGGCGGGCCCAGTTGTGTCCCCTGTTCTACAGTGTGGGTGTTGCACTTTGTGCCACATTGTCATGGTATGTGCTGTGATTGCTATGTGTGTGTGCTGCAGTGTGCCACGGGGATGGGGGACATGTCCCTGGGTAATTGTGGGTGTGCAGTGTGCTACACCTCATTGTGCATGTGTGCCATTGTGCCCATCACCCCCCGTCCCCCCAGTCCCTTTTGGATCCTCACCATGTTGTTGTTTTGTCAGGTCCTGTCGAGCTGTGTCCGCACTCCCACCTCCTTGCAGCGTCTCCACACTGATGACTGTGGCCTGAGTTTCCTCCAGCTCCTCCTGTGGCGCTGGACTGCCACCTCCTGTCGCCGTTGCTGCCTTCCTGTTGGCAGCGGGTTTGTGCCTGGTTTAGGTTGTCACGTCCTAGAGGAGCCTCTTGGCCTCCTGGATTGGCCTCCAGGGCACTTCGACTGCATTCCAGGTGGTCTGCTTGTGGGTCAGTTGCTGGTAGTGTTCTGTCACCTCTGTGACGCTGGTCTTGTTTTCCTGCGGTGTGCACCCCGTCTTCCTCTCCCTTTTCTCCTTGGCCTTCCCCGACCCAGTTGTTCCTTGCTGGTGGTCTGTGGGGGTTGTGGGGTTTGTGTTGACCTCTGTGCTGGGTCAGGGTGCATCCATGTTGCTACGTGCTTTGGCTTGTTTCTGGTGTGTTGTTTCTGTGGTTTTTATGGTGCAATTTCCCGCCAGACGCGTGGGATTTTCAGGCCTGTGGCTGCTTTTCGCTGCTTTTTGTACCGCGATTGGACTCATCGCAGGATTTCTCGCGTTTCGCATTTTTTCGGCGTGGTGTTGATTTTCACGCTGACATTTGACGCGTTATCTGGTGACTATCGCATTGTACCGCCTTGTTGTGAATTCCACGTTGACACTGGGTTATTTTCCCGCGATAGGCTGCGATATTGAAAGTTGCGTTACGCTACTCTTGCGGTAGTTATCACACGTTCTTGTGCATATACCCCTTTGTGTTTTACCCAGCCCATGGGCACTCCAGGTCCAGATCACAATCAAACTCAGCTCCCCACAGCACAGAGTTGGTGCTGCATTTTTACAAGAGCATTTTTTATCCATGATTAGGGTTGTGCTTCTTCGGCCCTGTGGAGCAGAGCCTGGTAAACACAGGTTATTTATGTGGTGCAAAAACAAAATCTGAGCATCTCCATCTAGAAACCAACTTTGTGTGTGTGTGTCAAGCTGGAGGGCAGCCTGGGGCAGGGCCTTTGGATTCAAGAGAGACGTTTTTAAGGGGCACTGTCAGGCCCCATTCATGAGTTCACAGGGCAAGCAGCAGCTAAAGGGCCACCACTGTGGGACCAGGAGTCATTTGCCTCTGATAACCCATAGTCCGTCCTACTATGATGCTGCAAACAGGGCTGTGTGTAAACCTTTCATCACTTGACTCAGTGTGAACCGTCACAGGATTCTGAGGTAGGTAGTGTGGTGGTACAGCTGTTAACTGCTCCATGTCGCATATACTCAAGGTTTTGCACCACCATAACTCTATTATTGGCTAGTCAGGGCTGTTCCATCTAAAAGCCATAGTCAGACTACATACTAGAAGCGCTTGTTGTAAGAAATTGGGTCACTGGTTGAGAGAGGAGGCCGAAACCCTTCTCAAGCAGCAACCACAATTCTTCTAAGGGTGAAGTCACAAGCAAACCCTAAATTAACCTGTGCTCAACCCTCAGTAGATTGGCACAGAGCAGTCAGGCTTAACTCAGAGGCAATATGTAAAGTATTTGTGTAACACTACAAACAGTAACACAGTGAAAAAACACCACAAAAGGATCCCAATACAGATTTAGAAAAATAGAGTAATTTTTAATAAATAAAATGATTAAAATCCAATCAGTTGAATCAGAGATATGCAGGTTTAAAGATTTTAGTGACAATAGCGCCAAAAAGCACAAAGTGCCAACTGCGGATATCTGGTTGTGCCAAACCGGGACAAAGTCACAAGTTCATGCCGACCACAATGGAGTGCATGCCAGCTACAGGGACCTAGTTAGGCCCGCTGAACAAAGTAATTTAAATCCTGGTTTACGGAGCATTGTGAGGATCTGCATTAAAGATGCGTCGGACAGCTGAAGCGATGCATTGGTTCCGAAATGTGATGAGGCTGTGGTGTGAGGTCCTGCGGCATCACTGAGGATCCCATCGATGAGGGCTTACAGTGCGAAGTCTGGCATCGAGGATGCATCGTGCAGTTGGGGTGATGTGTCGGTTCTGAGAAGCTGCAATGCGGAATCTGTCATCATCCTTGTGGCTGCCATCAATGAGGGATGCAAGGGCCTGCACTGACAATGCCTCACACAGCGGAAGTTCGAAGAAGCTGCGGAGGAGAAGTGGGTCTTTGCAATGATTCAGCAGTGATGTGTCGGTTCTGCTCGGGGTTAAGCTGCACAGCCGATGAGATGCGTCGGCTCCCCTGGATCCTCAGAGGCTGGCAGAGCTTGTTGGGCTCACTTTCAAGGGTCGAGGACTGGGGTGGCACAACTTGATAGGGTAGACTCACAGATGGCAGAGTCCAGGTGCTGGTGTCGAGGTTGTTGGAGCCTTCTGTCCCTGAGGCTCAAATCAGGAGGCCAGCCAACTAGCCTTTGAAGTCACTTTGGAGTCCTGGGTTCAACAGATGTAAGCCCAGTCCTTCTCATCCAGGTAAGAGGGCAGCAGGCAGCAGGTCAGGACAGCAGGGCAGGGAGAGGCCCTGGACAGTCCAGGGGCAAGGTGCAGTGTATTTAAAAAGTAGGACATGTACTTTTAAGTTTTACATGTCCTGGTAGTGCAAAACTCTCAAATTCATGTTTCACTATTGAAAGTCCTACTTCTCGCAGAGGATAACATTAGCTTACCTTATTATATCTAATAAGAGAGTAGCCTTTTGTGGGGGTGGGTACGAATATCATGTTTGATGTCTGAGAAAATTTAATTTAAAACCCTCTTTAATGGTGAAGTCGGATTTTAAGTCTCCATTCTGAAAATGCCACTTTTAGAAAGTTACAATACATCTGGAAATAAAGTTGGCATTTTCTGTCCCATCCATTTAGTGCCTGCAGCCTGTTTCCTGGGTCCCATGTCTAGGTGTAGTTGGCCGTTGAGCTTTGTGTATTCCTCCCAGACAGCATCAAACTACAGGGCCTGGATGTTGGCAGGATGGGCCATCCTGGCTTGAGAGGGGATGGGGCGGAGCAGCCACCTACCACACTTGCACTTCAAACGCACTTGCCGAACCCACACACAAAGGACTTCACGCTAGCATATTTTGCCCCCAGACAGGCAGGGATGATGACAGGGAAGCAGAAAATTGCGGGGGGGGGACTCAAGTAGCTTGTCCCGCTTCAAAAAGGACCCCAGGTATAAAAATGGGACCCTCAGTCCCACTCTTGAGTACACTCCAGGACCTGTGGATATGGCAGAATAAGGATTGCCCTGCTGCTTGAGGCTAGCCCTGTTGTCTGAGAAGGAAGACTGAACATTCACCCTTCATCCTAGGATGAAGTAACTTTAAGGGTCAGCTGACTGATCTCCTGTTCTGAGCTGCAGTAATACAACACACTCCAGAGGCCTCTCTGCAACTGCCCAGCTAACCTGCTGCACTGGCCCTACAACTGGACCTGCCTGAGCCCTGCTGGCCTCTAATGAAGTGAGTTCCTGATCCCAGAAAGGTACCTCCCAGGTCTTGGACCCTTGATGTGGTATCACTTTAGCTCCTCCTAGAAAAAGAGGAAAAATCCTGAAGTTTTGGGCTCTTCGCAACTACTGAGCGGGCCAGTTCACATCAAGATCTTGCTACCCCTTCTGTCCACCAATGCGAAGCTCCGGTGAACCTGACGATTTGCGCTTCAGCGTCTGCCAGGTACGACCGGCAATGTGAGCTCTGCACTTCACGCTACAGCATCAATAGACTACGGTAACCGCCATCATGAAGCTCCAGCAATGACCGTCTGCGATGCCCGACAGGATCTTCGCACTGCAGCGACAACCATCTGAGACGCTCAGCCTGCTCTTAGCACTACAGCGATGACCATCCATAGCTCTCTCTGTGCTCCTTGCAGCTTCCTCCACCACAAACTGGACTTTATTTAGAAGGTAACTTTTTCAGCTGGTTCCTTTTCTGGCCCATGCTCCATCGTGGCTGGCCTGAACTTGTGACTTTCACCCGGTCTCGCACGATCAGATAACTGACAGTGGCGCTTTGTGCTTTTAGGTGATGTACTTACCTGAACTCTTTGAAATAGCATATCTCCGATTCTACTGATTGTATTTTTGCGGTTTTGGTGTCAAATAATTTATCGCATTGTACTCTATATGTCTAAATTAGTGTGGGATTTTTCTGGTGTTGTCTTTTCTCTTTATTACTGTTTGTGAGCTGCATAAATACTTTACACATTGCCTCTAAATTAAGCCAATTTAGAAAAATGGAGAACATTTTAGTAAGTGTGGCCTTAGGGGTGACCTATATGTAGTAAAAGGGGAGTTTCAGGCTTGGCAAGTAACTTCAAATGGCAAGTCAATGTGGCAGTAAACTGTGCACGCAGGCCCTGCAGTGGCAGGCCTGAGACAGGTTTGAAAGGCTCCTTCTTTAGGTGGCGCAAGCAGCGCTGCAGGCCCACTAGTAGCATTTAATTTAGAGTCCCTGGGTATATGGGATACCACTGTACAAGGGACATACAAGTACATTAAATATGCCAAACAGGTGTAAAACAATCATACCATGTTTAAGATAATTGCACATGCACTTTAGCACTGATTTGCAGTGGTAAATTGCCCAGAGTCCTAAAGCCAACAAAAAGAGGCTCAGAAAAATAGGAGGAGGAAGTCAAAAAGTTTGGGGATAACCCTGCAAAAAGGGCCAGGTCCAACACAAAGCAACAGGGCTGTGGCAATGCTGGAGTGTCCCTGAGCAGACTCTGCCACTGTGATTTTCAACATTGTGAGCCAAAGTGGATCAAGTCGCTGGATCACTACAGAGAGTGGAATCGGAGCCTCCCTGACATTTGAGTAGTTCATAAAGAGGTCCTATGACCTCTGACCAAGCCCGACTCACCCAGTACCAGGAAGAGGTACTGCAACTATTGAGGACTTTCAGCAACCCCAAAGCCTGATGAAAGCCGGTCCCTGGGTAGCAGCCCTGCAGCTTCTACTTCCAAGACCAGAGTCAGAGTGCCATCTTAATTGCAGTCATCTTATGGTTCTCCCGGAAGAGAGAGTACAGACCATGCACATTTTGAGTGACCAAATACGGTCGTCACAGGACTAAAAGACTCGTATTGCTGTGGGGATGGCGGGGTTAGAAAGGTTTTGGAATACTACTTCTAGGAATATGAGACGAAGGGAATGTGATGGGCAATCATTTAGGACACAGTCAATGCTATAATGAGAGGCAAATTAATTAAACACACAACCACTTATCACAGATGAGCTAAATCTAGACAGTTAGAATTAGAATCATGAGATTGGAGTCTGAACAGAAGCGCTCAGCTCTGCGACCTATATACGGAGACCTGAGAAATCAAAGGGGAAGTTGGAGGCTCTTCTGATGTAAAACGCAGTGAAGAAGCTGCTGAGTGTAAATCAGGCATGTAGGAAGGTGGAATCTGACTACATGGTTGCCCCGACTTTTTTTCTGGTGTTTTGATGGTTTTTGACTTAGTTTGGCTGGGAACCTGCTAGTCAGGTCCCCAGCCTATCTGCTTTCTCTTATAAATTGATTCCATGTACCTTAAGTACACTTCAGATTGGATTCTGGGGTGCCCTTATAAGTCCCTAGTATGTGGTATACTATGTACCCAGGGCATAGGTACCCCAGAGGCCTACCAGGGGCTGAAGCATGTATTGTGCCACCCCTGGAAGGCCATCCAAAATGACACCACAGGACTGCTACTGCAGCCTGAGTGAGGTGGTGCATGCACCCCTTGCAGAGATATAGGTTCACTATATCTCACCTATCACTGCACATAGAAACCTATCAGTCACCCCTATGGCAGGCCTTATCAATCCTGAAGGCAGGGTGCTTGGTTATATGTGAGAGGGTGCCCCTGCATGAGCAGAGCCCCTCTGCAGCCCTCGGAATCTCCTCTCCGGGGTTGTCTGTGGTGCAGCCTGACCATATACTCTTAAGTGCATTATATCCTCGCGGTAAATGCTAACTTTGGGATGGCTGCACGGAAACATGTCGTGTTTGGTGTCAAACACCTTGGAATCATACCCCCACACCAGTAACTGGTGTGGGAGTATGATCCCACCCTTCTAGAGGGAAAGGCATGACAGCACCGGTATACCCGGTACCAGCTAAACCGAGCCCTGGCATCACAAATTGGATGCTGCAGCCACAGACACGAGTCTGGCCTCCTGCTGCTGACCGAAACTCCGGCAGGGGAGGCCTGGACAATAGGTTTCCTGTCACAGGGAGGTGTTACCACCTGCCAGACAGGCATTAGTGAATTAGGGCTGGGTGGGTGCACTCCAAGAGTGCTTTGAAGTCCTGCACTGGGGGCACATTTGGTGTCCTCGTGTATACCCCAGTTCAAACCGGTTGCAGGGGCTGCCAGCCCCTGCTCTGGCACGAAACTGGACAAAGGAAATGGGTGTAGCCACCCCTCTTTCCAAACCCTCCAATAGGTGGGTCCACAGAGTTAGTCCAACCCCTTTCTTAGGTATAAGTAAGGAACCCCTGGCAACAGGACTTTAGATATCCCTGGACGAAACTCTGCAACTGAATCCTGGAACTTCGACGCTCTACTAAAGACTAGAGGACTGAAGAAATCTCCCTTGGGGTCAAGGAGTGACTCCCCTGCTTGCAGGCACCAACAAAGCATTTGACGGTCTGCATCTCCGAAGCTCCTGCCAGACTCCAAAGTACTTGCAGCCCAGGAAGAGGATTTCCAGACTTCTCAGAGGCCGACCCGAGTCCCCAGTAAAGCTGAGACCCACAGCCCTCACGAGTGACGTGGAACCGGAACCCCTGGACACCGTGCACATTTGCTAGTGCATCAACTTCTCGACGTCTCTTGAAGTCCTGCTTTGGGTTACTTGTAGCCCAGGCCCCGAGCACCATTTACACTGAAGATTGTGAGCCTACACTCCACGAGTGTTCCGTGGGCCCGCTTCTTGCATTTCCACTCGAGGCTCCTTTGCGATCCCTGGTCCGTTGACTGGTGGGTCCCTGTGAAGGCAACTCTGATTTTCATTGGGCGTTTCTGGTTGCTCCAGTCGTGCCCTAACTCCCCACCAAGTGGTGAGTCCCTCAGACCTTGCTGGTCTGCACCGAAGCATCTTTCTCCTTTCTGCATGGGTTGCTGTTGCCAAGGCTTGTTGTGTTCAATTCGGACACCAACACTACAACACTCGACATCCTTTGTGGGACAGTTCGAATCCAGCTCCTGGTTGTCGTCGACGCCTCCTGGTCCTCGTGGCTGAAGAGTCAAGCTTCACCTCTTTCACCTGAAGCACCCGACATCGGTGGGCATTCGACTATCGTGCCCCTGGTCACTGGCAAGTGACCCAGACTCTGTCCCCTCTGCTTTCAGGTTCTTCTCATCTCCGATCCAGGATTGGATCCCTTCGGACATTCCGCATCTTCCCGGCAGCAGCACTTCGTTGCAGGCTGCCATTGAAATCGACGACGCGACACGACACCATTCGACACCTATGCACCCGGCTTCCCTGGGTGAGGTAACTCGAGTACTCCGGTGCTCCCGTGGGTGTTAACCCTAGAACTGTCTAAGTCCAAGAGGGTTTGGTCCTAGTCCATTTCTAAGTGTCCTTAAACTCTAAAACTCTTACCGCGACTTTCCCATAGACTTTAACGGAGCTCGCGGCTGTGTTCACACACTGCACACAACCCCCGTGGGTCCCCTGTGTCACTACCTTGGGTGGTCCCTTGGGGTTCCAGCGATTCTACAGGCTCTAGGCCTTGTGTCTACTTAAGTCGTGGTTCTTATACCACTTCCTTAATATTTGATTTGGTACGCCCCTAGGGCTAATCGTATATTGTGCTAATTTACTGTGCTATTTGACTTGTAACTTGTGTACTTTGACCTCTAGCCTCATAAAGAGACTATTGGGTAGTGTTTAGTAATAAATACATATATTTTATATATATACCTTGTGTGGTTCTCCTTTCATTTGGTCCTTCATGAGATTATAACTGGTAAAACAACAGCTTAACACTCCTTCAAGACTTAGCCTGAAGGCTGCTCTCCATAGCTACCACTAGGATAGCTTTCAATAAAGGTTGTCTTTAAACCTATCATCAATAAAGGTCGTTTGGACTGGTGCAAGGTGCCCACTATAACTAGTGGACAGCATATACCAGGCCAACTTCTCACAAGGCATACTATAGAAAGGGAAATATAGTGGACAGGCTTCTGGCGTACAAGTTATGCCAAAAGGCTACCAGGAATTGTATTCAAGTGGCGTCTGACCAAAACAGATTCCTACAGACATCGAATGATGAAGTTCTTGAGGGTTTTCCCACGCTTTTATTCTGATCTATATAGCGAGGAGTTGGTAACAGGGTCAATGCAACAGGATTACCTCCGAGATGTACAGTTTTCACATGTCAGACCTTTCATCCTTGGTGTAATCTTCCAACAAACCTTTTGCCTTCCCCCCTCCCATTTTCTGAATTTTGTTTTTGTTGGCATTAGGACTCTGTGCTCTTTACCATTGCTAACCAGTGCTAAAGTGTTTGTGCTCTCTTCCTAAAATATGGTGCAATTGGCTTACACCTGATTGGCATATTTAATTCACTTTTTAAGACCCTAGTAAATGGTACTACCTGTACTTAGATTCAGTTCAGCGATGGCTGTCAGGTATTAACCCCGAGAGGGATTCCACATTAGTAATGCCATTTTCAGATTTCTGCTAACAACCATGCCTGATGCACAGAGGTAGTCACTGCTGGTAATCTTGCATGGGTGGCCTCCAATGTAATCTTCTCTGATGTGGTCACTGTTACCACACTAATAATATTGGTAGCTCGGTATGATTTTCATTGAACATAAGTGGCTTTTATTACAGAAAAGGTTGGAGATCCCTGTTCTACAGTATACCAGAAAGGATGGAGGGGAGGATATGATTGCCTTCCTGACCTCCTTTCTCCCATGCTTGTTACATATTACGTTTCCGGGTCCTCTGCAATTCCAAAGTGCACACTGAATATGACCTCTCTCTTCTGGGAAAATGAATATGCCCAGAGCCATCACTGTTTGTCTCTTGCAACACCAACATTCCAAATTGATCCTGCAAGTAATGAAAAAGAGCTGTTCAAACAGAAGGGCTTAGTGGTACACATTAACGTAACGCAGACTTCTCACATGATACAGCGATTAAATGAAAACAGCTTATTGCACTATGCCCCAAGCTGTGAAGAGATGGAATCAAATTCAGCCTGCTGGACCCAGCAAAAATTCTCCTTATGCACCATGGGCGTACAACAAGAGTGACAACCCGGATGAACAACATAGTTGGGCAGATGGACAGTGGCCTGCCGCACGCCGTCGAAGAAGTATCAGGAAACGGCACGGCTGGAACCCAAACCTCTACACTACAACCTTCTGGAAAGTGCCATGGGCAGAATCGACCCAATATTCACTGACGTTCCGACAGAGCAGACCTGGATGAAGTACTAAGGGGCAGATTTACAAGAAACTGACGCATCTCTGCATCAGAGCAGAGATGCATCAGTTTTCCTGCGCCTGCGTGCGAAACCCTTGCGCCATCATGGATGCGTTGTATTTACAATACGGCGCACCATGGTGCAAGGATTTACAGATGCGTCAGAAATTCTGACGCATCTATTGGCGCAAAAGGCAAGCATTACTGGAGTCGTGTCGCAAGCATGATGCAACTCCAGCAATGCATGGGGAGGCCTATACTTATTGTGCTGCATCACTCCTTACGCCTGCTCCAAGCAGGCGTAGGGTTTTGACGCAGTGGTGTCCTAGAATTGGCGCAGTGAAATCTTGTAGATTTCACTGCATCACTTCTACAAGGTTTTCCTGCGTGGGAACGCCCACCCTACATACATTATACCTGATGCAGGTATAATGTGGCACAGGGCTTTATAACGTGACACCTCTCCATAGATGTGTCACGTTGTAAATGGACCGCAACGTGGCGCATTGTTTACGGCACTGCTGCGTCACAAAAAGTGACGCAACTGCAGCGCAAAAGTGACGCAAGGGGCTTGTAAATCTCCCCCTAAACATTTATTTGTGAATCTAGCTGTATCCTTTTCAGATACCTAGTCTTATTTCTATTTGTTTTGGTTACTCTATGTGCGGTGCTCCACTTTTGCCTAATCCTTGTTATGCAGGGATAATCTCTGAAGGCCTGTGTATGCTCTACTCTACAGGAGAGGGTTTCTGTCTATGAAATGTGCTATGTAGCAGGAGATATGTTGCCCATCACATGGGATTTACTTAGGTTCTCATGGTATTATCAGTTATGTCTAGCTTCTGACTTTAGTGTGCTAGGAGCATGGGCAGGATTCTATTATTTGGATAACAGTGGCAAGTGGCCCTTGGCCTGTGACCTTGAACATTGGCCTCTGTCCTTTGCCTAGCCATTGACTTTTAGACACTGTCCGGATCCTCATGATGCTCTTGTGCCCCTTTGGCACATACACTGCTTCGATGTATACATTCATCTCTCAAATGTAGCGAGTATGCTCTTTCTTATGCAAAGCGTGCAGGGATTCCTGATAACCGCGGAAAGGAGCCCTCAAACAAAAGTAGGGTCCCTATCGAAGGGAGAAAAGTAGTAGGTCCACGTTGATAGACACCTCTGTCACTTGAACTTTCTAAGGCTACAGCAGATAAGAAATAGGGCTGGGAATCTATAACTGCTGAGACTTTACCTGTCCTATCACATATCCTCCTCCTGATCTGTTCCCTTGCCTGGGGTCCCACCTGATACTGCTGGCATATAAATAGGACAGTACTTGGAGACCTGACACAGGGGGCAGTAAACACTCTACCTAAGCATCTTATCATTAAATAATAATGGTCTCACTAGCTTTGTTAAGAGGAAGAAGCTCATGACCCACTTATGACATTAACGGGCAGCCATAGCTCTTTTACAAGATACTCATGTCACAACAATTGAAGTAGCCAAACTCAAACAAGACTGGGTGGGAAGAGTGGTAGGCAGATGTCACCAGCAAGCAGAAATGGGTGGCAGGACAGAGCCACAACTGCTAACCTGGGCAGGAAATGTGGAGTAGCCATCGTAATACACAAATTTCTCCAGAAACATATGAAAAGACATGGAAGACAGATATGTCTTTGTAGAACTATGGCTGGGGAAACAGACGCTAGCTGTAGGGTCTTTCTATGGCTCCAATAGCTGGAGAACCACCTTTTGTGAACAAGTGAATAGAATGTTTACAGAATATAGCAAGACAAAACTTGTTTTGGGGGGGGGGGGGTGGCTTGAACACAGGGCCGGCTTTAACGCTGGAGGTGCCTGGTTCAACAGTCTTTTTTGGCACCCCCCTTACTTCCCTTTCCACTAATTCACGCACTACCACTCTCCAACCGTGCCCCTCACCTCTCCATTCCCCCTCTCTGATATACATTTCATTATTTTTTTTTAAGAGCTACTAATAGTTCACTTACATTCCGTTTTGTGATCGGCATGGTACAAGTTCTGTGCAGCGAGCACATTAACACTCTGTGGCACTTCATGATGAGTAAACACTGCCACTAGACAGAATTCCGATCCCTCACCAGCAGTAACATAAATCACCAGAGTTATCTTGACATTTTTATTGTTGCCTGAAAACTGCTGGACGTACAAGGAAGTTCACTTACTTTTAAACCCATAAATTATTTTGAAACACACCGCCCCCAACCAAAGTCAGTGCCAGGTGTGGCTGCACTGGTCGCCTGACCAGATCATTGAGAGGACCAATGGACAGAGTTAATGCCACTGATAGAGTGCAGCTGAATGATTTCTTGGGAGACCATGGATTAATGAGCATATAGAGAGTTGACCACCCTGTGACTAAAGATTACACCTTGTTATTGTGAGTGCACCATACATCAATCAGGATAGACTTATTTTTAGTGCATCATTCTTGCCTTTATTAGGTTCTCCACTTCAGACTGATATCTTGCCAGGGAGCATATCAGATCACAATTCCAATACCATAGAACTATCCGTGTAAAACAGGACACACCCATCTTGCCGCTGGAGAATGCAGATACCATTTACCTGAGAAAAAACAGGCATTAAATGCCTCTTAAAAGCCCTTCCCAGGGAAGGGGAAGGACCCACCGGAATGTGGAAACTAGAGGTCCCTACATCCCCTGACCGTGAGCCACAAGATGTTGGCCAAGGTGTTGGCCATAGACTCTGAAAAGTGATCTTCTCTCTGGTCCACACCTCATAAGAAGGGTTTGTACCAGGCCATTCCTTGAGGAACCATTGGTGAATGCTACCGCACTTATTATGGGAAATTAGACATTGCACAGAGGAACCGGTAGGCCTTTCTTTAGAGAAGGCCTTCAACCTGTTTGAATGGCTCTACTTGTTCAAAGTGCTCCATAAATTTGGACTAGAGTAGAATTTTATCCAGAAAATCCAATGGCTATACAAAAAAACCGACGGCACAAATTAACTGTGGAGGACACCTGTCAAGTACAATCCAGACTGAGTATGGCACACAACAAGGTTCCAGATAGAGTATGGCACACAACAAGGTTCCAGATAGAGTATGGCACACAACAAGGTTCCAGATAGAGTATGGCACACGACAAGGTTCCAGATAGAGTATGGCACACGACAAGGTTCCCCCCTAATACCACTTCTTTTCCTATTGGCCTTTGGCCATTGCTATCAGGGCTTCTCTAGAAATACCGGGCATCCCATCTAGATTTGGGCTCATATTTCATTATTATATTGAGACAATATTTTGATGATAATACTGCAACCCTGGACCTCTATCCTAGCATTAATGACTTTATTAGACACTGTTTCTGTCTTCTCTGGTTACAGGGTCAACTGAGGGAAGTGCGAAGTAATGGTGATGTCAGACAGAACAACAAATGCAAGTATAGAGGGAGCCAGCGTGGGATGGGTCCCAAGAATTGGTCCCAAGAGGAACAAAATATCTTGGTGTGTTCCTAAATAAAGGCTTAATGGCTTGATACACATGGCAAAGTATAACATTCTGTTCTGTTCTTTTATGTTATAATATTAGGTTTTTATAGCCCACTAATTACTCGTGAAGGTATCCAGGTGCTCTGTGGCAGGTGAATGAGGTCAGCCCCGAGGGCTTCAGCTTCTTGGTAATGTCAAGAAGAGACGAGGAGGCTCTGATGTGATATGTTGTGGGAGGTTTTTCCAGTTTTCAGGGACAAGGCAGGAGAAGGCGTGGCACCCTCCTCTGCTTTTGTGTGTGTCCGTGGATTGTATGCTAGTGAGAGACTGGCAGAACGGAGGTGTCTGGAAGGTTAGTGGACATGAATACTGCTGTTCAGGTAGGCAGGGCCAGTGTTGTGGAGAGCTTTATAGGTGTGAGTGAGGAGTTTTGCCTAAGATTAAGCTGGATTTTGTAAGATGGTCTCATCTAAATCTGTCACTATGGGGAAGAATTCAAGTGATAAAACTGGTGACGAAACCCTGATATAACTATGTCATGGGAATGTTACCTTTCTCCTTTGCATTCACTTTATTACCCCGGACAGAGTCCTTTGTCTGGGGAATGGATAAACCTCGAATCCAAATAACTAAGCTCCCCGGACACTCCGAGGTGGGGGGCCTTCGCTTACCACACAATGGCTCTCATGCCTTGCACAACATCTCTCCCAACTGGAATCCGTGTTGCCCGACTTTAGGGACCCCCCCTTATGGGTCGCAATAGAATAAGACATTCTAATCTGGAAGATGTTCATTTAACCCTTTCTATATGTCTAGCTCTCCTCCATGGCATGTCTGACAGTACTATTCCAACTAAACATAGTAAGAGGTGGGTGGCGACTGAACTGCCAACAGCAAAATTGTGTATTCTAAGGCAGTGGAGGAATTCAACCCTCCCCGAGGAGAGAGAATTGCTGCTGGAGATGTCAAAAATTGGAGACTCTGAAAGAATGATATACATAATCAATGACCAGATGGACATTTATAAACTGATTTGGGATCCCTTAGTGCACCTCACTGACGAGGCTATCCTGGGTGACTGAACCGGTAGTCAGGTGTGGAATAGATGGGCTCTTCGAACCCCCAGGGACAATATGGGGGAGAGGAGTTGGCCTAACGGCTAGGGCGGTCGACCTTGAATCTGGGGAACTGGGTTCGAGTCTCGGCAATGACGCTGAACATCCTGTGATTCTGGGCAAATCACTTAATCTCCCGTGCCTAACAAAAATGAATGTGTCCTCATGTAACGCAACTGGTGCTATGTAAAGCGCTCTGATACCCGATACCTTCGGGTCAAGTTCGCGCTATATAAAACTCTGTAAAAATTAAAAAAAATATGGGCATGATTATGAGTCTCTGATCATCTTCCAAAGGTGTGGTCGTTGGACTGATCCAAAAGGAAACCATAGTGCTCGTTAGGGTGGTCTGCTTTGGTGGGAGAAGGAGAAGGCAACTGCTTAAATGTACAGTACGAAGAATGTATGATTTGATTGTATGGATGGCTCTGAATGGCTAAGAGGGATGGAGATGGAACTGGAGACCATATGTACACCGGTTCGAGTAGATGGCATCAACTTGCCTTCTTGCTATAACATTGCTACAAATTGACGCCAGAGGTCTATAGGCTCTTCTCATTTCCCAGCAGATGCCTATTAGTGTGGGGAATCAAAATAAAGGGTATGGCAATGCAGTTTTTTGGACCAAAGGGTATGGGTGTATTATGGGAATGGGGAGGGCAACTATTAGGCCCAGTCTTTTTATGGAATCGTCAGAAGTATGTCCTCATGAATCTTACTATGGTCGATTTAGATGAGAGTTTGTTAATTAGATGAGTACGGCTACTTGACCAATTGTTCTACCAGATTTCCAGAACCGAAAATACATGGATTATATATACGCACTATACTGTGGACTTTAATTTTATTATATGGAATCATTCATGCGTACAGTCTTGTATTGAATATGTTTGAGGTTTCTTTTTCTTTTCTCTCTTTGTCTTGAAAAACAAACAATGATTCCAAAAAAGATCATCAACAAAGTCCAGCAAGCACTTCTTTAGACCAACCTCTGTCAGAGCACGAACAGTCTTTGAAACAAATGAGATTTCCCCTCCGACTGAACACCTAACTAAAATTCAAATCAGAAGAACTTGGGCAGGGTGACCTGGCTTAAATGTTAGCAAGAAACAACACTTTAGAACACGGCTGAGATTTCTGTAGCTAACCTACATCTAGCTAGCCAAACAACTACACCTGATTATTAAAAAGACAAGTGAGGAACTCAAACTCAAACTCAAAAGCCAGTATCAACATCAAGCAAAGGTATAGTATTGTCAGAACTTTGGGAGTAAAAGGTTGAAATTCTGGTCACTTGAGCCCAAGGGCTGTACTGGTGAAAAACATATCAAACAATACTTGTATTGCTAATCTGTATGACCAGCTTAAAGAATAGACAAATAGTAGAAAGACTACTCGGGCTAACGAGTCCACTGACAATGGATCATGTTTTTGAATTATGTGGAAAAGATAAGCCGTCTACTGTTATGTGACAGTAATAGGTCGGTACTGGCCAATTTGCGTCCAATTTCACTGTTTCTAAGATTCTGGATAAGTGGGTTAACAAGCAACTCTCGGTTTACTTGGAACAACACCAGGTAATACACCCCTCCCTAACTGGTTTCAGGCCAGGATTTAGTACAGAATCCACTCTGGTTGAGGTTTTGGATCCCATTAAGATGGTGGTGGACCAGGGGAAGCCATTGGCATTGCTTCTCCTGGATCTATCAGCTGCTTTTGATACTGTTTCCACTCCACCCTTCTGCATCGATTAGGAAACATTGGAGTGGGTGAATCTGCTCTGCTCTTTTCTCTCTGACCACAGTCTGTTGGTTTGGATGGCGCCCTACTCATAAGAACCTAAGCCTTTAGTGTTCAGCATTACCCAAGGGTCAGCTCTGAGTCCTACTCTGTTTAACGTGTACATTACACCACTTGCGGCGCTCATCAAAACCTTTAGCGTGCAAGTGGTGTCATTCACCAATGATACTCAGATTGTCCTCACTTTGGACAAAAATGCTCCCACCTCCTTCATCAATTTCAAGCCTTGACTGTCAGCGGTATTTCAATGTATGTGTAGTAGCAATGTGCAAGGTAACACTAGTTAAATCAACATATTACTGTTCGGTTCACCCCCCCCCCGATATGGGATGGGTATTGTTGGCCTAGTCACGTTCCTCCTCCAACTGCCCCCACCACTGCTGCTAGGAATCTTTAAGTAAAATTCTATAATAACATCTCTTTGAACACTCACGTTAGTGTTGGCATGTGCTATAACCTTCCGAGATCCTTGAAGAAATTCCTCCATCTACTTCCGGGGCACTGTCAGAAAATAATAGTTCAATCCCTTGTCACGTCGTGACTTGATTATGCGAACGCCTTTTATTGCGGCCTAGCAGCATGCCAACTGAAAAGACTGAGAGTCATCCAGAACGGGGCAGCTCAGCTTCTTTTAAAAGGGCCTAAAATATACCACATTCAGCAGTATCTTAAGGAGCTACACTGGCTTCCCATCAAAAATAGAGTCAGGATAAAGGGTCTTGTCCTGACTCACAGAGCCTTCTACCACTATGGGCCACGTTACCTTATGGAAAGTGTTAGACATGGGGGTCTCTAGTTGGCAAGGGTTTACATCTTCATCCAAGTAGGGACCCTTCTTCCTAGTCAGGGTAAGGGGGATACACTTCTTGATTTCAATACATTTTTATTGATTTTTACAAAAGCAATACAAAGAAAACAAGGCAAGACAAAGAAACAAAACTGCAATAAAACTCGCGTCATTAGTCAGAATGGATAGAAGGTAGTAGTTCTGATAATGCTATTTGGGCACTGGTTCCTACAAAAGATACAGTTGAGACGGCAGAGATAACATACCAAAACAGATAAGTGTACACATGTTGAGCTGCCTAATGTAGTCTGGTTACCTTCAATTCATTTGGATAGGTCTAAGTAGTGTCAAAGGGATCAGTAGTGCCAATTGTGACAGTATATAACATAGTATATAACATATCTAACACATATCTTTTATCCTCCTATAGCTATATAAGAAAAATAAGCAGCAATAAATAAATAAAAAGGTAGATAAACTAAAAGAACCAACTCAGGGTCAAGGGGTAATCCTACTGACTGTATATAGTCCGTAACTCTTTATCCTAACAGTGGTTTGATAGGGTGACCGTAGCCAAATCCTTGTTGGGAAGCTTGCAAGCTCATTTGAGCCAGATAGTAATATGGATTTCAAGGGGGTTTAAAAACCATAGAGGCGGAATCAAGATATTTCCACATTTTCCTGTGTTTAGATTTCCATGGGGAGATTTGTAGGGCAATATTATCCGCGCCTCTCATAAAGGTTAACCATTCTTGCCATTTTTGAATGAAATTTTATCAAAACTTTTCCAGTTACACAGGATTATTTTACATGCCAGAGTCAGCATTAAGTCAAGCAGAAAGCGGTCATCATCCCCCTTTAGCTCCGGGTCCTGGAAACCAAATAAGATATATGATATCTCTTTAACTGGGGAGATATTGAATGTCTGGGTGATGTGTTCGAAGACCTTGTTCCAAAAGCTTTGTAACAGCGGACAAAGGAGAAGCATGTGTGGTAAGTCACCTGATTGGGAGTTGCAATTCCAACATTGTGGGGACTGGGTTAGCTTAAGCTTATAGAGTCTGGCTGGAGTCCAATAGTTCCTGTTTATGATTATGTACTTTGTCTGGGAAAGTATGGGGGATATTTTGTGTTTGAAAGGCATCATATGGATTAGTTCCCAATCTAACTTAATTGCCTTACTGTTCGGTTCAGATTCCCATTTTTTCTCATTAATCATATGGGCCTTGCAGGGCTCAGGGAGTAAGGACTTGTAGATTCTTGAGACCATGTGACCACTGTTAAACAGTTGGGTCAGTTTGGGAGGGAGCGAAGGGGGAGAAGGGTTAGTAGCCAGTTTAGAGATCTGTACTTTAAGTTTCAGGAAGTTATAAAAGTCTATGTCAGTTAATCCTCTCTCTCTTTTGAGGACAGAAAAGGGAATGGGCGAAGTATTCTCATAAAGGTCCTTGATAAAAAATTTGAAGGGGTTTGCCTGGCCCTAAGATGGCGGCCATGTAGTTCCGCTCCTGACAACATCGCCGCAATCCGCTCATTATTTGCTTTCTCCATGACCCAAAAATACTTCTGAACGGTGCATCTGAATCCGCTTGGCGAGGGCAGTCTGGCGGTAGCAGCATTTCCCAGACCGGCGCCCGCATAACCCTGGTGACGAACTCGTAATCTGAGGTGATGCCTGCATGTGGTTCACTGTGGCCGGGCTTCTTGGGTGCCCGGGGCTGAAGTGGAAACATATGGCGATCGGGGTGTGCGGCGTATCCCCGGTAGAGTTCAACCCCCCCCACAATGGAGATCTGAGAGGTACAGACGCGCCGCTGAGTGATACGGAGTGTGTGCATACCGCGGGGACAGTGTGACACCGGTGCGCATTCAGGCGCTGTTCGGCGGTGCATGTGGGAGCCCACAGTTGGACCACGCCCGGTCCTACCATTGCCGCGGAGCGCTGTCTCCGGCTGATTAACGTGCCCTCTATAGACATTCCTCACATAAGGAAAATACAAGAACAGGCCAGCTAGCGTGTCATCAATGCCGGCATAACAACACGGTCCTGCTGCGCTGGGCCCCTACTCCCCTGGTCGATTCTGAGAACTTACGCTGCGGACTCTTGATGATCAGAGCCTGCTGATGTGGCCTTAGCAAAGAACGTACCAACATTGGCACATTATATGAGCAAAGATAGAATACGCGCTTTTTTGCTGCCCCTAGGAGTGGGGCCTGTGGCGCAGTCGAGCTGGGCCAGTGACTCTGTCTGGCGGTCCCGTTGCATCGAGGCCTCAGCAGTAGCCATCTCCCTCATTTCGGCGGTGCCTATGCTAGTGGCTACACCAGCGCTAAATACGTTGGGCTGACTAGGAGCACCAGGACTACTCAAGTTGCAGAGAGCTCGCTGGAGCTCAGTGGGGGTCACTCCTCCTGTAACCTCCAATAAACATCTATCCAATGAGGAAGCCTGATAAAACACAATCTAAACTGCAGTTTGATCTACGTAAGTCATCCAGGCTGAGAGAAGATGGTGCAGATTCTGATCCTGGTGATCAGGGTGCGGCGGGGCTGGAGCCAGGCGGTGACCTGAGACAAATCCTGACAGCCATGCAACAAAGCCTCTCCACAATCGACGGAAAGATTGACTCTCTCTGGCGGAGCTTGCCTGGGCCCAAGATGGCCACGTAAAGTGAGAGCTCTGCATTGCCGTCGCAAAATCCGACATCAATCCTGCATCTGCGCTGAGCAAACTGACCTGAAATGCCACCCTGAAGTAGGGGAACGAACGCTCTACTGAGCGAACTACTTGTCGGCCCCGTAGGTGGAGTGCAAGAGCGACGGTCGAGTGCTGCAGAGGAGACCCGGGCCCGGCCTGCTTGTGTAATGGAGGCCCTGGAGCGAGCGAAGATCTCAGCGCCGGAGGACCGTGAATCGAAGAGTACTGAGGGTGACTGCTGAAGGGGCTGCCATTACGAGGGGTGTTTCCTCGACTGCGTGACCAGCCTGCCAACACCTGTGACAGAGCGGCTGCGGAGTGCCGTGCGGGAGGCCCCATCCTGAGTTGCTGACGAGCCGGAAGCCCTGCGTTAAGCGGAGTGCCCGGGGACCACCAGCGGTGCGCAGGGGGAGACCGGCGGCTATCTGCCCTTGAAGGAATCCTTGGCACGGTGAGGTGTGTGGTGCGAAAGGAACGCGCGTAGACCAACTACTCTGGTGGGCCCTGAAGGACTTGTGGCATGATTGAGATGGGCGCAGACTGCACGGCTGACCCAGACGGGGGCGAGGCACGCTCCTTTGCCCTGAACAGCAGACTCGGAAAGGGTAGCGGGCAGAGCCGGACTGATCGCGTCCCGATATTTACCCGAGCTGAGGCCGCAGCGGTGAGGACAGGCGTGATAACAGATGGAGCGGTAGCTCCGTGAAGAAAGAGGGCTGTGCAAGGAGAGTGCAACTGGAGGCCCCTGAAGCAAGCAATGCGCAGCGACTAAAAGGCACCAACCAAAGCGCTTGGAATGCTGCAGGGCAGGGTGCGAAGCAGCGACGTCTGGTCAGCTGGTCTGTAAGACACCACTAATAACTATAGAACTACAGGCAACCCTCCCTATGCAGTTAGAGGAGCGGCATCGAGGGTACCACACTGGCTCTCAAATTACAGCTCAACTGCAACCTATATAAGAGCTAGCGCACCAGGGACACACAAAAGGGAAATAAGGAGCACAATTACAACACGCCGGACTGAGTACCCCGCACTGTACGGAGAAGGACAGCCAATACTGCCAGCCTACCAAACTATAACGAATAGCGAAATAACATCGGTGGACACATATACACAGAGCGAGGTGGCTCACATAGACTGCCTGAGCACCTGCTAGGCCCGAGTGCCGTAACCCAGAGAGGTGAGAATACCGCGCCGGTGGACAATAAGTGTAACAAGCGTACAGACAAACACACTGCTAGGCACGAACTGAAGAGGAGATCATGGGCAAGGTAGACAAAACCCAGCCTAAAATCAACTTTGAGCAACGAAGACAGAGGCAGAAGGAATCGGAACCTGAACAAGCTGCGACTACGCAAGCAGAAATGGCGTACCCAGCTGACGAAGAAGATATACGCACAATGATCGCAGCCGTTCAGAAGAGCCTGACAACCATCGACGGTAAAATAGACTCCTTAGCTTACCAGATGGATCGAATGACGGAGCGCCTAGACAAGCAAGCAGAGCGGATTGACATGACGGAGAGGAGGGTGACGGAAGTAGAAGAAGCCCAGACAGAGATGGACTCGGAGCAAAGACAGATGGGGAAGCTACTGAGTAACCTTCAGGACAAGGCAGAAGATTTGGAGGCTCGGTCGCAGAGGAGCAACATACGAATCATAGGTCTTCCGGAATCTACCAGCATGGGTAACATGGAAATGTACATGGAAGAACTGCTAGTGTCGCTGCTCGGCCGGGAATCCTTTTCCCCAATGTTTGTGGTAGAGTGTGCCCATCGATCGCTTGGCCCAATACCACCGCCAGGAGCCCCGCCACGACCTATAATTGCCAAATTCTTGAACTATAGGGACTGGGATGCGGCACTGATAGGTGCGAGAGAGAAGCCTTCAACATGAGGGCTCCACAATCTCTTTATTTCCCGATTTCACTCTACGGGTACAAGAAGCGTGAAAACAGTTTGCTCCCCTGAAAAAACAACTGAGAGAACAGAATCTTGACTATGCAATGCTTTACCCAGCACGCCTTAGAGTGAACAGGCAAGGAAAATCTAGGATTTTTACGGATCCCAAGCTGCTGCAGAAAGCCCTCAAAGAATGGTCCAAGCACGACGCACGACAAAAAGACTCAGATGCTGGCGAAGGCGCTCACGGAGGGAGCCTGGAAGAGCAAGATTGAGCGGCTCGCAGAAATTAGAGCCTACTAAGGTTTGAGACTGATTTGTTGGGGTACACGCGCATGAGTCCAAAATGTTAGATGCGTGGGATACTCTGTGTTCAGACAGAACAGCACATTCAGGTCCTTATGGAACATGAAGGGGGGGGTTGGAAGCCTTGGAGTGCGGCCCTTTTGGTAGAACTGCCCTAACTCCTCTAGACTGAAGCACTATAAGGCTAGATAGCGGATAAGACGCCCAGATGTAAGAGATGCGCGAGATGGCATATAGCGGACGACTAGTCTATTAGAGATTAGTCAAGGGGGTACAGGAAACATCCGCCCACGAGTGTGACACACAACACGGCGGAACGCCGGGACGGTTTATATAAGGACATTGTAACATGTGATTCACACAACGTATTTCTGGGGAAGGGGGGAATCCGACTGTGCAAAGTTGGGGCGAGCAAAGGGTGGGAGGGGGGAGGGTTCAGAGTTCCAATTCACTGTTAGACTTTATTGAGAGAAGGTTTCAAATACGCATGCGTAATACGTTAGACATCAATGGAGATCATGACACTGATACACTTCTGATACATTACACTAGATTGAGGATGCATACCAACCACAATGCAGTCTCACCCTGGTAGTGTGAACATGCTGACATGGAATGTCCGCGGCCTTAACAATCACAGGAAGCTGCGGAAAGTATTTAATTATCTTACTCGACACGCAATAGATATCGCGCTCCTACAGGAGACGCATCTGCCCACCACCAGTAATATGTGGTCGAGCGGGTGTCTAAGGGGCAGTCTACATGCAGCGGGATTCACGTCACATGCTAGGGGAGTTATCACATGGGTGAGCACGAAATCGGGGATGACTCTGGAGGCACTGGAAACTGACTCAGAGGGTCGATTTGTTATCTCCCGTTATCATGGGAAAGGGCTGGACCTTATCATAGTGAATATATATGGGCCCAATTATGACAACCCTCGGTTCTACCTTGATCTGGTGGAGAAAATGAGCAGCTATGATGCTCGAGCTCAGCTTTGGGGAGGAGATTTTAACTGCATGATGGACCCGGCCCTCGACAGATCAGGGGCCCGATTCGATGCCCCTCAGCTGCCGCCAGAGCCATCCTAGACACTACAGTACACCTAGATTTATGTGATGTATGGAGAGTGAGATCGCACACACAGGGGGGATACACCCATTACTCAGCATATCACGATTTGCATACTAGAATCGATTACTGGTTCTCTTTGAGAACACTAAATAACCAGATTCGTACCTGTAAAATACACCCATGTGCTTATTCAGACCACGCTCCGATACAAATAGTTGTCAACTGCCCACTAAAGACGATTCCCCCTTTCACTTGGAGATTCCCACCTTACTCGCTGCTAGACCCGGTCTTTAAGGCAGAGATAGCAGAAGCCATAGATAGTTTCTTCGACATAAACATAGGATCAGTAGACAAATTTGCGACAGTACGGGATACATTTAAGGTGTATATTCGAGGTATCGCGATGGCCAAGCACTCAGGGGTCCTTCGGGCACTTAGAAAGCAGCTGGCTGACTTGGAAGATCGACTGAAAGCACTAGAGAACGATTTAGCGGCAGGGACACAGAGCGGCGCCGAAGAGGAACTTAAGCTGGCGCTACAGGAATTTCATGACGCAGCAGACGCAGAAGTTAACCACTTAGGGAAATATGCCACTGCCCGTACTTATGGTGAGGGAGAAAGACCGGGCTCGGTACTAGCCTCATTAATAAAATCCAGAAGAGAAAAGACAGTAGTGAAAGAAAGAAATACGGAAGAGGGGGAGACGCTCACTGAATCGACTGAGATAGCTAATAGATTCCGACAGTACTACTCAACGCTATACAGTACCAAGGTAGCAGCGGGAGATGCAGAAATCCTGGACTACCTGGAGCACATTAAACTACCGTGGCTGACGGACGAGTACAGAGAATACCTAATGAGGCCACTGGACGCCGACGAAGTTAGGGCAGCATTGGCTGGTATGAAGACAGGGAGTGCCCCGGGTGTGGATGGATTGACGGTATCATTTTACAAAGAGTTCACGGACCTACTAATACCGCATTTAATAACCCTATTTGAGGAAATGAGCAAAGATGGACGAATGCCCCCCTCGATGAGGGAAGCACTGATAGTGACCATACTAGAAACCCGACAAACCCTCAGCCGAGTGCTCCTCCTACCGCCCACTTTCCTTATTAAACGTAGACACTAAAAAATATGCCAAAATTCTAGCAAATTGTCTGGCCCCCTTGATCCCGTAACTTGACATATAACCTGAGAACAGTATTTGGGGCTATCCAACATACTAGGCAGGAAACAAAAGCAGTTACGGTCTTTTTAGATATGGAAAAAGCATTCGATTCAGTGGAATGGGTGTTTATGAAGCACGTCTTATTGCGGATGGGTCTAGGCGAAATGTTTTTGCAGATGATAGGAGTTTTATATAACTCCCCTACAGCGAGAATCAGACTTGGTAACCTGGTCACTACCCCCATTATGATAACTAGAGGCACCCGCCAGGGATGCCCACTCTCGCCGCTGTTATATGCACTAGTGGCGGAACCACTAGCCTGTGCTCTCCGTGAATACCATAGCCAGAAGGGTATTTGCTTCCCAAGATACAATTTAATCATATCAACGTATGCTGATGATATGTTACTGTATATACGAGACCCAGAGGAAAACTTGTCGCCTGTACTCCGAGAGGTGGTTAAATATGGAGAGCTGTCGGGACTCAAGGTTAACTGGCCTAAATCTATTATATTCCCGCTTACACCAGCGGCACAGCCCTTTGAACCTGAATACCCCTTACAATGGACAACCGAGCCAGTGAGATACTTGGGAGTAAAGATACACACGGACTCGGAAGTGGTCTTCCGGGAAAACTATGGGAGGGCAGTAAGTAAGCTAGAAGACGACATTGCACATTGGAAGCGCCTGCCCCTATCCCTGGCGGGGCGAGTATCACTCATGAAGATGGTCATTCTCCCCAGATTCCTGTTTTTGTTCACTTATATCCCAATGGTCCTCCCGAAATCCTTTTTTAAAACACTAACATCGCTTTTAGTTGATCTGGCATGGGCTGGGAAACACGCAAGAGTACGCTGGAGTACACTCACATTACCGTACAACATGGGCGGATTGGGCGGTCCGGACTTAGATCTGTATTACATGGCAGCACAAAGTTCTCACGCCCACTACTGGTTACATGAGATACCTGGTCTTCCCCATATACAGATTGAAAAGATTGTAGCAGCCCCCCTCCCATTGCCGGCACTCACATTCAAGCCCTCCTCTCGCAGAACCGGAGTGCTAGACTCCGTAAATGCGGTTACACATGCCTGTCAGCAGCTACTTAATCTACAGTCGGGTGCCATACTATATTCCCCACTGACGCCAATAGCATGGTGCCACTGGTTACCGCTATGCAGCGATAAAGGAGTGACACACGCACTTGAGTCTGTTAACATCATTACAATAGGGTACATGTTTCAAGATGGCACAGTTAGAGAGTGGTCAGACGTGGAGATGGGTGAGCAGCAGAGCACCCTACTCACGAGATTCCAATACCATAGGATGAGACTGGCTCTGAAAGACATACTAGGGAATGATTTAACAGAGCCGCCTGACGTCACTGCCCTTACATATATCATAAAGTCAGACACACCCGTTAAAATGGTTTCCCGAATATACAAGATCACGCAAGATTTTAGGGAAAATCAGTACACCAAAGCCAGACTAGAATGGCAGGCAGACTTAGGGGAGACTTTGGATGACGATAAATGGAAATACTGCTGTGAAAGCACAAAGAGAATATCCTTAAATGGGAGACACAGACTGATCCATTTTAAATACCTGAATAGGGTCTATTACACTCCAGAAAGACTACACTGATATGGGCTCCGGGACCCTGCTGACTGTGATCGCTGTCGTGCGAGATTAGCAGAGTTTTTACATTTAGCCTGGCTATGTCCAGGAATTGCGCATTTCTGGGAACTAGTATTTAAAGTGCTAGGAGACATTAAGTCCATAAAACTGGCCCCAGACCCTCAGACCCCAGTTAGCGTTGTTAGGCTATTCCAAAAACTTGCCAAAAGCAGTGAGGCGGCTAGTGGATATGGGACTACTACTAGCCAGGCGTAGAGTAGCTATTACCTGGGCCCGAGGACCAGTTCCCACGATGACTTGCTGGGCCAGGGACATGGTGTACTGCAGCATGCAGACAGAACTTTACAGTGAATTGCTTCCACCCCGGAGCCGGCCCAAAAACTTTTGGGGGCTCTATCAAAGCTACATTGCCACACAGACACCAGACATCACTAATGCAGATTGCCCGGACACGAGTGCAAACCAGACGCCAGATGAGACACACAGTAACAGATCTGTGGCAGAAATCCCCTGATAAGAATTTCACACCCAGCGCTGTTTGTGGAGGCCGCCGCATGGTATTCATAATCGAGTGTTATTGTGCTAGAAAACTCTTAATAATCAGTTGTGCTGTATGAATATAGGTGTAGTGTCATTGTGGGACCGATTTGCCTCCACAGTGTTAAAGATGTGTAGTATCTTTATACGAGGCAAACTAAAGTTGATGTAATCCGTGATGTTTTTTTAATTTCTATGTTAAAAGGAACGCATGTAACCTTTGTTATGCATGATTATAAAAGACAATAAAAACATTTAAAAAAAACAAAATTAAAAAAAGATTGACTCTCTCTCATACCGCATGGACCGCATGTCGGAGCAAATGGACAAACACGCGGAGAGAATTGATATGGTAGAGAGACGAGTCTCGGAAATTGAAGATCAGAGTGTGGAAACCTCAGACTCACACAAAAAATTGGGAAAACTCGTGGAAACTCTGCAAGCCAAGGCCGAAGATATGGAAGCGCGCTCTCGGCGCAACAACTTACGTATTGTTGTGTTGCCGGAGTCCACCACGACCGGCAACATGGAGCTCTTTGTTGAGAATCTTCTGGCCACCCTTCTTGGCAGTGACTCTTTCTCCTCAATGTTCGTGGGAGACAGAGCCCATCGCTCGCTGGCACCTAGACCTCCTCCCGGGGCCCCACCACGCCCCATCATAGCTCGCATCTTGAATTATTGTGACAGGGACAGCGCTTTGAGGCGTGCCTGCCAGCTTAAGACACTCAACTACGAGGGCTCTGTGCTATCCTTATATCCGGATTTCACGCTGCAGGTCCAGGAGGCAAGAAAGTGGTTCATCCCAGTCAAACGCAAGCTCAGAGATCTTAACATTGACTATGCTATGCTCTATCCGGCCCGATTGAAAGTGACGCTGAATGGCAAGATGCGGATTTTCGCCGACCCTGGGAGTGTGCAGCAGGCACTGAGAGAATACACCAAAGCACAGTCTGCCAACCGAATAACAGCTGAAGATACAACTAGCGACGGCGCTGGAAGCTCTCTGGACCAAAATGACTGATGTGCTGTCCTCTGAGTACAGCACAGGGGAACAATGAGTCACGGCTTCGTAGGTGCATCAGGTTCTGTACATGATTACTATAATCTATGCCTTAACAGACAGTTGACCTCGCACGCTCTATATTCTAAGAGACATTGCGGTTGCTACCTTGGTCTAGCTTCATACTCTTTACCCTGTGGGACAGGTGGAAAGGGGAAGTTGCCCTTCAACTAAAATGCAGTTTGGGGGTGGAAGTCCAATTGCTTGGGAAAGATGCTGGACCAGTTGACACATGAGTGAAGTCATGGGTTATTATGTGTCTTTTCATAATATGTTGCGGCGATGATACATTTGGTTGGGCACTCACCGCCCTTGAGTGTATCACACATTGGTTATTTGGGAGGGAGAGGAATAAGGGGTTCAAGAGGGTCATCTGTTGGGGCCATGTCATCTGTTGGGGGATGTGACGTGGGAGGGTTGTTTGATTTTACATTGCATCATAGCAGCGGCATGAAGGTTAACAATCATTTCTGGTTACTCACCTATGTAATTGCTTTACCTAACATTGTAACATCTCAATATGGGTGAAAGACATTGCAACGCAACCACACAAGAACACCACACCATAAATTTCTTGTCCTGGAACATCAGAGGCCTAAACGACCAGCGAAAAATCCGCAAGGTAGTCTTATATTTGCTTAGACATCACATTGATGTTGCAATACTCCAGGAAACTCATCTGGCGCCAAAAACGGGGCTGCTGACGCAGAGGAGAATGAAAGACACATGCGTGGCGGCTGGCTTTACCTCACATGCACGTGGGGTTTTAATCTGGGTTTGGCAGGGGTCCAACATTAAGATACACGAAGTAGACAAAGATGATGAAGGGAGATATGTGATAGTACACTGCCGTAAGGACCAGTTGTGTGTACACATAGTGGGAGTATACGGTCCCAACTATGATAATCCTCAATTCTATCGCACCCTACATAATAAGATCATCACGTATCCTAGGATGCATATATTGTGGGGTGGTGATTTTAATTGTGTGCAAAATCCAGCGATAGACCGCTCGAAAGGCCCACCCGCCCCCCCTCATCAGCAGCAAAGGCAATTGCGGCAATCGCTGAGGCGGACGACCTGGTCGACGTCTGGTGACATCCCACTAACCCTGGGCGAAGTACTACGCTACGCTCGCGCAGTTTGCGAAGTTTGCGCTACTTCGCACTACGCGAATTGCACGTAGCACAGTGTAAACACGAGTAGCGGTCATTTTTTGCTTGCTCGCGGTCCTCAACGTCAAGTTGGCGACCGCAAGCAAGCAAAATGACATCCCGGCGAGTCTTTTTCCTCGTTCGCGATCAGCAACATCAAGTTGCCGATCGCGAGCGTGGAAAATAAACCTCCCGGCGAGATTCTCAACGCGGGGAGGTCAGGTTTCTCATTGCGAGTGGTCGCGTATGCTCGCGACCGCTCGCGATGAGAAACTACCAGTCCGCGTTGAGAAAGCTGCCGCTCGAGTAGAAATCTACTCGAGCGACAGAAAACGACCGCTTGCACTGTGCAAGATGCGGTTTGCACTGATTGCACAGTGCGGACAAGCATCCGGCACTGTGCAATCAGTGCGAACAGCATTTTGCACAGTGCACTACACAGTTCGCGTAGCTCGCGTAGTGCGAAGTGCACTTCGCGTAGCTACGCATAGCGCTACTACGCCCAGGGTTACATCCCACACTGGCTGGCAGGGAATATACGCATTATACATCAACACACGACATACACACGCATATAGATTACTGATTGGCGTCCAGGGGCTTAATTCCCTTTATATTGCAATGCCAACATCTACCCCGCAC
The DNA here is from genome assembly GCA_963921515.1 of Calotriton arnoldi. Taxonomy (NCBI): domain Eukaryota; kingdom Metazoa; phylum Chordata; class Amphibia; order Caudata; family Salamandridae; genus Calotriton; species Calotriton arnoldi. Next base: position 906,490 of record CAWUFW010005263.1, on the reverse strand, counting down.
ATATTCGGACCACTCCCTGGTCAAATTGCAGCTACATATAGGATATATGCATCCCAGAGTCCGCGCATGGCGCTTCCCTCAGTATACTTTGCTGGACGAGGCATTCAAGGTTGAAATCTCAAAGGAGATTGATTTGTTTTTCTCTACCAACCTGGGTAGTGTACCCAAGATGGCCACTGTGTGGGAAACGTTTAAAGTTTTCATTAGGGGGCAGTCATATCAAAGCACGCAGGGGTCCTTCATTCTATTAGGGGGAGATTACAGAGGCTTGAGACCGAATTAGCGGACCTAGAGAGACGAACGACTGTAGACCCCTCTCCTGACTACCTGGCACAGATCAGAGACAAGCTGGTGGAATATAACGAAGAGGCTCAGACAGAGGTGGTGCACTTGGAGAAATGAACGACAGCGAGAGTATATGGGGAAGGGGAGAGACTGGGCGCCACCTTAGCGGCTTTAACTCATCCGGTTGGTGGTTCTGGGGAGGTGCTAGAGCTATGTGACGACAATGACATCATACTTACAGACGCTGCACAGATAGTGGACAGATTTTGCTCCTACTACACAAAACTATACACGTCGCGCCCCTCTGAGTCCGACGAGTCGGAGGAGGAATATTTATCGTACATAGCTATGAGGTGGCTTACAAATTCACACAGAGAATACTTGATGGCACCTCTGCGCCCCACTGAGATTGCCGCTGCTCTGAAAACTATGCCTAATAATAAGGCCCCAGGGTCCGATGGCCTCACAGTTGCATTCTGTAAGGCGTATCAGGACCAACTAATCCCCCACCTAGCCAACCTATTCGAGGAAATGGCCACAGATGGTATTATGCCCTCCAGTATGAGAGAGGCCACATTGATAACACTCCTGAAAAAAGATAAACCCCCACAGAAGTGTTCTTCCTATAGGCCGCTCTCGCTTTTAAATACAGACACCAAACTATTCGCCAAAATACTCGTGAACCGGCTCGCTCCTCTGCTCCCTTTAGTAGTGGCCCGGAGCAATCGGGCTTTGTACCCACACGCTCATTAACCAGCAATTTGCGGACCCTTTTCGGCACCTTCGCCGGCATTGACCGTGATATGGGTGCTGCAGCTGTCTTCCTCGATGCCGAGAAGGCTTTTGATTCTGTCGAGTGGCTCTTTTTGAGGGCAGTGTTGAAACGGGTGGGAGTGGGCGAGATATTTATCAAACTGGTGGACGTGCTGTATGAGCAGCCTACTTCGCGCGTACGCGTGAATGGACCCTTACAGATCCAATAGCTATTACAAGAGGCACAAGACAGGGGTGCCCTCTGTCCCCCTTGTTGTATGCCTTAGTCGTGGAACCTCTTGCATGTCCATTAAGGGAATACCATGGATTCCGCGGCATACCCTTCCGCAGTATAACTTAATGATCACGGCTTACGCGGACAATGCCCTCCTATATGTTCACGAACCGGCGCGGAAATAAACACCAGTCCTGCAGGAGGTGGAGCGATTTTGGCAACACTCTGGTCTTCGTATTAACTGGAGTAAGTCCATCGCGTTCCCACTGACCCCCAGTACACTTCCAGTGGCGAGTACATTTCCCATTGAGTGGACATCGGAGCCCACCAGATATCTGGGCATCCAAATACACACTGACCCTGAGGTAGTGGTTCGAGAGAACTACGGCAGGGCAATACAGAAACTTTAGGATTCTATTGACAAATGGATTCGGCTACCATTATCGCTGCTGGGACGAATCTCGCTCATGAAGATGATAGTACTCCTGAGATTTTTGTTCTTATTTACTAACATCCCGATTTTGTTGCCCAGGTCGTTTTTCGGTACATCCCGCTCTCTCTTGATCTGCCTCACCTGGCAAACAAGCACGTGTGTCATGGGACATATTGACCAAACCTTATTCGGAAGGCGGACTCAGTGCCCCGGACTTTGAACTTTATTATTGTGCTGCGCAACAGATGCACGCCCACTTATGGCTGCACGGCCCCCAGGACAGTTTGCAACTACACGTAGAAAGACATGGGGTACATCCCTTGTCACTACCGCAGTATTTGTTTGGGACACCGCGCAGGCGTTATCACATCATAGATCCAGTCGGAAACACAAAGAGTCTGCTGTGGAGGGCAGCTCATAGGCAGGGAATCACCTTACTTTACTCCCCCAAATTACCGCTCGAACTATATGACTGGTTACCAATGCGGCATGAGAGGGAATTTATCACAACCATGCGGTCACTTGGCATTAGCACTGCGGGTGATTACTTTGAGGAGGGTACGGTTAAACCGTGGGAAAAGTTACAAAATGACTCTTTGGCCGCTCCTGCAATAGCAAGATTCCATTATTTTCGTGCACGGCACGCGCTGCACGCAACGTTAGGCAAAGGTATGTTAGAACCGCGTGAATACGCCCCCTAACGTATTTTTTAAGAGCTACATCCGCACAACACATGATTTCGATGTTATACACTCTTTCCAACACAGGCTCAGGCTCTGTTCATAGAAAGGCCCTGCAGGAATGGCGAGTGGAGCTAGAGATAGAAATTACAGACGAGCATTGGAAGTATTGCTGCACAAGCACAAAGTCCATTTCTCAAAATGGTAGACATCCTTTGACACATTTTAAATACCTGCAAAGGGCATACTACACTCCGGTTCGTTTACATAGATATGGTCTTAGAGAGGATGACAGGTTTTTAAGATGTGGAGCGGACACGGCAAATTTCACTCATCTTGCTTGGGGCTGCCCTGATGTTTATAGGTTTTGGAAGTCCAAACACGCTGCCCTACAAGACATAGCAGAGGCGAGGCTCAAGTTAACCCCATTGGAGGCCTTATTGGGCTATGTTAAAGAGTACCCAAAGAGTACGCGTAGGCTACTGGCGCTGGGTATTCTGTTGGCAAAACGTAGAGTAGCGATGCGGTGGATGAAAGGGCCCACCCCTACACTAAAGGAATGGTGTGCAGACATGATATACTGCAATACACAGTCTGAAAATGTTAACGCTCTCATGCCCATTAGGTGTACACCAAAAGATATATGGGACCCATTCAAGGCCTATCTCACTCGCCACACATCATCCCAAGGTTCAGAGGAAGAACAGGATAGGGCAGGGGTCGGTTGACCCAACAAACACATAACCGTTTGAGATACACCATTGATGCCTTCATCTTTGTAGGGTATGGGGGATGGGGCCGCTCGCCTCTTAGTAGGGGTAAAAATGTGCTGGGGTTTCTAGAATGCAATGGATAGGTAACCGGGTGTGTGTAATGTCTTCTAAATTTTCCAAACGAAATGGTTGTAACCAAGAGATACCTGTCATGATGTTACCAGTCCACAATGTATGCTGCTGCCTTAACTGTAATGATTGTCTAGATTTTAGTTTGTATGCAAAATGTAAATAAAGTTTAAAAAAAGGTCCTTGATAAAATTGATGCCTTTTTGAGACCAGTCTCTCCAGTATAATGGTTTTCTGTCTATTTTTATTAAGGGATTGTACCAAATCGCCATTGCGTTTGAAGCACCAATTTTTGTGTTGGATAGTTTGTCTAGACATGTCAGAGCTTTCTTAGTATTTAGTATGATGTACATAGGGGTATATTCACAAGAACGTGCAATAACTACCGCAAGAGTAGCGTAACGCAACTTTCAATATTGCAGCCTATCGCGGGAAAATAACCCCGTGTCAATGTGGAATTCACAACAAGGCGGTAGCAAGCGATAGTCTGCCGAAACCGCGGACAATGTCCGCGATACAACCACCATGATGGAGATAAAAACACAAACCACAACACCAAAAAACACGCGAGGGGCCAAAGCGCAATGAGGAAATCAGCGACAAGCAGCGCCAGGCCTGCAACACACACCTGGCAGGCGTCAAAAATCACCATTAAAGTAGAAAAAACACCCACACACAAACTGACCAACACCCAAGCACCATGGAGGCAGCCAGAGCAGGCGCAGAGGACGAGCGCAACCCCACAAGCACCCCGGACGACCAGCCTGGGACCTCGGGGACAGGAAGGACAAGAAGATGAGGAAGACCAAGTTCAGTCCGCAGCTGAACAGGATCATAATCACGGAGGTGATGGAACACCATCAACAACCCTTCGTCACCTCCAACGTGTCATTGGGCACCGAAAATGGAATATGGCGGGACATCGTCGACAAGGTGAATGCCGTCGGAGAGCACAAGCAGACAATGGACGAGGTCAAGAGGCGATGGAATGACATCAAGCGGAAGACCAAGGAGAAACTCACCGCCAACCAGAAGGCAGCAACGCAGACCGGAGGTGGGGGCCCAGCGCCACAGCTGGAGCTGGATGACATGGAGGAGCTGGTGTCGACAGTCATCAGTGTGGAGACTGTGGCTGGAATCGGGGGACCGGACACTGCTCGACAGGACACAACACAACCGCAACAGGGTGAGTGACCACCAGGTGCTTGGGGGACGGGTGGAGATGGCCACAATGGCACACATGCACACGCAAGCAGGGCACAGTGCACACCCACAATGACCCTGGGTCCTCGCCCAGACCCACAGACTGTCACAATGTACAATGCCATGCTGTCTGAATGTCAACCTGTACCATGCGGCTACATACATGTGGACACATTGTAATACACCATCTCCCCTTCACATCGCAGGGGCATCGTCAACACCTCCTGCAGAGCAGTCCCAGCCACTCTTCACAAACCATCCAAGACATCATTGACCTCAACCGCCACTCACCTCCAGGATCAGGGCAGCCCAGCCACATCGATGAGACCCCACCCACCACCCAAACCACCCAGCAGGAGGCACCCACAGCCCCGGCACTCTCCCAAGACCCCCAGGAACAACACATGGCCTTCCAACACCATGTGCTGGAGGGCCAGAGGGAGACGGCTGAGCAGGTGCGGGTGGGGTTCGACCTCATGGCTACCAAACTGGACGCCATCCATGGGTGTCTACGTCCGCCCCATGGTCTCCAACCAGCCCTGACTGACATCGCTGGAGTCATGACGCGGAGAGAAGAACACCTGTCCGCTCAGAGTGGCTCCAGCGATGCCAGCTGTGAGCTGGCACACATGCAGAGGCTCATGGAGGACATTGTGTGGATGGAGGTGGAAAGGATGGCAGCCACCGCTGCACAACATCGAAATGTAGCAGGGATCTACCATGCCCTGCAGTACTTCATCATGGCATTGCTGCCACAAGGCGTGTCGCTGATGAATGCGGCTGCCCCCACACCATCCACATCTCCACCCCCTGTGTCAGTGCCTCCCAGTGTGGCAGGGGTATCCACTCAGGCCCCTGATGTGTCAGTGGCACACAGTGCCACAGCCGGTACTGCAACACCCACAGGTGGGGCAGAACACACATCCGAGGACGAGGACGTGGATGGGTTGGCTCTCAGAAGGAGGCACTAGCATACATTTCTGCCACCTGGCCTGTTTCTGCTTGCTCCCGCACATGGCCTCATGACCTTCCACTGACCCCCGATACACTCCGATGCACTCACCTTGGACAGCGAGATGGACTGCCACATCCTGTTTGACGACCAATGACACGGCGACCAGACTGCGGACTGTACCCTTCCTCTTCCGCAGTACATGTCATCCCCGGATGGACTCTGGCTGGCCCTCCACGTGCCCATATTGTGTAGTGTGCTCGGCATTGCCCTGTACCGCTCCAGCTGCATAACTGCACTGGATGTGCAAATAACATCCAGTGACGCACTGCTGTGTCATGTCTTTCATCATTCATGTGTGAATGTGTGGGTGAATGTAGGGACAGTGACTTCCCTTGCGTCAATGATGTTCATCCTGTGGGATGCCAGTCAGAGGGTGCTGCATTGCATTTTGTGTACCGGGTCCCGTGAACACTACAACAGGGACACACGCATCAGTCACTTCCTTGTCCGGACATGGACTGAACCACGCCCAGAGCCCACGAGTCATTGTTGCAAGCCCTGCGCTGGTCCGGCGTTCGGCAGGCCAGACCACTCCGCTAACGCTCCGAGGGGGGCCCTCATTGCTACCCGTCACAGGCATACTCGCTGGTGGTGTGCAGGTCACTGGTCTAGTTGTCAGCATTTCACAGCCACTCCCTGAGGGCAGGTTTGCACGCACACCATACCCATCCGGCACAGGCGTTTCAGGCCATGTGACTCCGCCAACATAAGGGGCCGACGACGTCACATTCCCCTCTGCCGGTGGTGACTGGATGACGGACGCTCCACGGTTCTCAATCATTAAGGGCCCATGAGTTTTTGCGCACAGGGTTAGTGGCACACAACGCCTTGTGGACGGCACGGGCCTACCACCACGTGGCGCAGACTGGGGTTGCAGAGGGTTAGTGGCACACAGGGCCTTGCGGACGGCACAGGCACCCCGCCACAGGATGGTGACTTTGGATGCACTGAGTCAGTGGCACCTTAAGCTGCTGAGCGGGTGTGCAGCCTGCGATGATGCCCCGTCCCGGCGGTCCGGACAGCTCAGGTTTTGTGTGCCCTGCTGGACCGCAGTGCAGGCCAGAGCCAGCGGGCAGCGCGGGCCTACCGCCATGTGGCGTCGCTTCCGGGGTCCCAGAGTTGGTGGCACCCATTCGGCTGAGCGGGTGTGTAGCCTGCGATGGTGCCGGGTGCACTGGTATGTCCTATGCCATGGGTACTCACAAACTTTCTCTCGGGGGCCAAATTTACAGTGTGGTTTGTGGCCGAGGGCCGCACCGGTGGGGGCGGGGTCAGTGGGGGAGAGGGGCGGGGCTAGAGCAAAAAAGATAACTATGACCATGAGGTTGAACACAGGCCCCTGCAGCGGACGCCTCGTCCACTGAGCCACCAGACCCAGCATACACACATCTCTCTCTCTATCTCTCTCTCTCTCTGTCTCCCTCCCTCTCTCTCTGTCTCCCTCCCTCTCTCTATCCCTCCCTCTCTCTCTCTCTCCGTCTCCCTCCCTCTATCTCTCTCTCTCCGTCTCCCTCCCTCTATCTCTCTCTCTCTCTCTCTCTCCCTCCCTCCCTCTCTCCCTCTGTCTCACTCAGTTTGTCTCCCTCTCTCCCTCTCTCTCTCTCTCCCTCCCTCTCTCCCTCCCTCTGTCTCACTCAGTTTGTCTCCCTCTCTCTCTCCCTCTCTCTCCCTCCCTCCCTCTCTCTGTCTCCCACCCTATCTCTGTCTCCCTCTGTCTGTCTCCCTCTGTCTGTCTCCCTCTGTCTCCCTCTGTCTGTCTCCCTCTGTCTGTCTCCCTCTGTCTGTCTCCCTCTGTCTCCCTCCCTCTGTCTCCCTCCCTCTGTCTCCCTCCCTCTGTCTGTCTCCCTCTGTCTGTCGCCCTCCTCCTTCTGTCTGTCTCCCTCCCTCTCTGTCTCCCTCCCTCTCTGTCTCCCTCCCTGTCTCCCTCCCTCTCTGTCTCCCTCCCTCTCTGTCTCCCTCTCTCTGTCTCCCTCCCTCTGTCTCCCTCCCTGTCTCTCTCCCCCTCCCTCCCTGTCTCCCTCCCTCTCTGTCTCCCTCCCTCTCTGTCTCCCTCCCTGTCTCTCTCCCCCTCCCTCCCTCCCTCTGTCTCCCTCCCTCTGTCTCCCTCTATCTCCCTCTATCTCCCTCTATCTCCCTCTATCTCCCTCTGTCTCCCTCTCTGTCTCCCTCTGTCTGTCTCCCTCCCTGTCTCCCTCCCTGTCTCCCTCTGTCTGTTGCCCTCTGTCTCCCTCTCTCTCCCTCTGTTTCCCTCTGTCTCCCTCCCTGTCTCCCTCTGTCTGTCTCCCTCTGTCTGTCTCCCTCTCTGTTTCCCTCCCTCTCTGTCTCCCTCTCTGTCCCTCTCTCTCTGTCTCCCTCTGTCTCCCTCTCTCTCCGTCTCCCTCCCTCTATCTCTCTCTCTCTCTCCCTCCCTCTCTCCCTCCCTCTTTCCCTCTGTCTCACTCAGTTTGTCTCCCTCTCTCTCTCCCTCCCTCTGTCTCCCTCCCTCCCTCTCTCTGTCTCCCACCCTCTCTCTGGCTCCCTCCCTCTCTCTCCCTCCCTCTCTCTCCCTCCCTCCCTCTCTCTCCCTCCCTCTGTCTGTCTCCCTCTGTCTGTCTCCCTCTCTCTGTCTCCCTCTCTCTGTCTCCCTCTGTCTCCCTCCCTCTGTCTCCCTCCCTCTGTCTCCCTCCCTCTGTCTGTCGCCCTCCTCCCTCTGTCTGTCTCCCTCTGTCTGTCGCCCTCCTCCCTCTGTCTGTCTCCCTCCCTCTGTCTCCCTCCCTCTGTCTCTCCCTCCCTCTGTCTCCCTCTCTGTCTCCCTCCCTCTGTCTCCCTCCCTGTCTCTCTCCCCCTCCCTCCCTCTGTCTCCCTCCCTCCCTCTTTCTGTCTCCCACCCTCTCTCTGGCTCCCTCCCTCTCTCTCCCTCCCTCTCTCTCCCTCCCTCCCACCCTCTCCCTCCCTCCCTCTCTCCCTCCCTCTCTGTCTCCCTCTCTCTCCCTCTCTCTCTGTCTCCCTCTCTCTCTGTCTCCCTCTCTCTCTGTCTCCCTCCGTCTCCCTCCCTGTCTCTCTCCCCTCTGCCTCCCTCCCTCTGTCTCCCTCTGTCTGTCTCCCTCTGTCTGTCTCCCTCCCCCTGACTCCCTCTGTCTCCCTCCCTCTGTCTCCCTCTGTCTGTTGCCCTCTGTCTCCCTCTCTCTCTCTCCCTCTGTTTCCCTCCCTCCTTCTCTCTCTCTCTCCCTCTGTCTCCCTCTGTCTGTCTTCCTCTCTGTTTCCCTCCCTCTCCCCCTCTCTCTCTGTCTCCCTCCCTCTGTCTCCCTCCCTCTGTCTCCCTCCCTCTGTCTCCCTCTCCCTCCCTCCCTCTGTCTGTCTCCCTCTCCCTCCCTCTGACTCCCTCCCTCTGTCTCCCTCTGCCTCCCTCTGTCTCCCTCCCTCTGTCTCCCTCTCTCTCCGTCTCCGTCTCCCTCTGTCTCTGTCTCCCTCTGTCTCCCTCTCTCTGTCTCCCTCCCTCTGGTTGTCTCCCTCTCTCTGTCACCCTCTGTCTCCCCCCCTCTCTGTCTCCCTCCCTCTGTCTGTCTCCCTCGCTCTGTCACCCTCTGTCACCTCACCCCGAGTGTGTGTCAGCCCGGGCTGGGCTGAGACAGCTTCCCGGGCACACACACAGCCGCACCCGAGTACTTCACAGGTCTTTAAAAGACCATTCACTTGTTAACGAGGCTTTGTTGTATTTCACCTCTTCTTAGCGCCCCTGCATCTCCACTCCGAGTGGAGATGCAGGAGAGGTGAAATACAACAAAGCCTCATTAACAAGTGAATGGTTTTTTAAAGAATCGCCCGGCCCCCATAGAGCGCTGCTGCAACCGGCGGTGTTTGCGGACACTTTAAAAAAAAACACACAAAAAAACACACAGGTAGGTAGCTGCAAGGTCCGCGGGCCGCCAAGGAAGGCTTGCCGGGCCGCTGGCGGCCCGCGGGCCGTACTATGAGTACCCGTGTCCTATGCCATAGAGTAATCAAGACCCAGCACCAAACGTGAGACCTGGTGTCCTGCGGAGTGGGGCTGCATGATGTGGAGGGTGCCATGTCCGCGGGCCCCAGGCTTGTGGCTTGCAGCGGCACGTGGTAGGACCTCCTGTCTACGCGCCGGTGGCGGAAGGTGAGCATTGAGGCCTGGGTGTGCATGGGCGGCCATGCTCCGATGGGCGGCGGGAGGGGTTGGGGTGCCTCTGCCTGGGTGTGCATGGGCGGGCAGGTGATGTTGTCTTGTACAAGTGTGTGTACTGTGCCAGTCATGTATCTGGACTCTGTTTCAGCTGACGGCTCTGACTGAGATGTGTGACCTGGTGTCCTGCTATACATACCGGCACGTGGTTGGAGACACACCGGTGGCAGCAGGTGAGCAGTGTGGCCTGGGTGCGCAGGGGCGGCACTCTCTCTCTCTCTCTCCCTCTCTCCCTCTCTTCCTCTCTCCTCTTCTCTCTCTCTCTCTCCCTCTCTTCCTCTCTCTCTCTCTCTCTCTCCCTCTCTTCCTCTCTCTCTCCTCCTCTCTCTCTCTCTCTCTCTTCCTCTCTCTCTCTCTCCCTCTCTTCCTCTCTCTCTCCTCTTCTCTCTCTCTCTCTCCCTCTCTTCCTCTCTCTCTCCCTCCCTCTCTTCCTCTCTCCTTCGCTCTCTCTCTGTCCTCTGATGTGCGCAGGACACACCTTCTCATCATGTTTTTTGTCTTACAGGCTGTGACCTACGTATTGTCCCGAGGGGAGCGGCCATGTGTCTTCATTTCATTTCGGTGTTCATTTTAATAAAGTTTCATTTGTTGCTTCGAAAGTGAATGTGTGCTGCTCATTTCTGTGACGACACATGCATGTCACCAGTTGTGATTGTGCGACATCAAGCGGAATATTTTGTACATGTTTAGGTGTGGCTGATGTGGCATGTCTTTGGTCGGGGGTGCCAGGGAGGGGTGGTCCTGGGGGTGGTGGCGGTGGGTGTTGTGGCCCTCTTGGGTGTCCGGGCCACATGATGGGTGGCTCCATGGCATCTGTTGCCCTTCCGATGTAGCCCTGGGAGCACCCCTTTTGGTTTGCAGGCTGCCGTCCGACTTTACACCAGGTCAGAGCAGGTGTAGATTTCCTGGTGCTAACGCGCCTTATCGCCTGTTTTGTGTTTTTATCGCCGATGTGGCTAGTCGTTGAGAATGTTGAGGTGTGATGTTGTCACGCCTTTTGGCATGGGAACGCCCACTCTGCATCTCATTAGCGATAGTTGCGCGGTTCCTCTGTGGCGATGTTTTTTGCGGCTGCTATCGTGGGTAAACTGGTACTGCGGGCTGTTTACACCAGCTTGTGAATGGGGAGGTATATTTATCACGACTTTGGCTGCGATAAAGTGCCGTTAATTCGGCGATAGCTCCTTGTGAATATGCCCCATAGTGTGCTAACATAGAGACCTTCATTGTCATGATTGCCGGGAGTGGGATATCCTTAATCAGATTTAATTGTACATCTAGCCACTGGGGTCTGTACTCAAGCTTATCCATGAACCATGCAGCTCCCTGTTTGCAGAGATAGGCCGTTTGGTAATTCTTAAAATTTGGTAGGCCTACTCCTCCTTTGTTCTTGGCAAGTCTGAGTTTTCCTAGGGAAATCCTTGCTTTTTTCCCTTGCCATAAAAACTTACTGATGACTTTATCGATTTTCTTTAGGAGGATATCTGAAAGCATCATAGGAAACATACTGATAAGGTAGTTTATAAGCGGCGTTATCATCATTTTGACCATTTCTAATCTACCCCACCATGTTAAGAATTTAGGTGACCACCCATCTAGTAGATCAGTGATTTTTTTATGAATATTTGTTTCGTTTTCCTCTAGGGTAGAAATAAGGTTGCTTGAGAATTCTATGCCTAGATATTTAATCGTGCCTGTCTGCCACGTCAGTCCGGAGTCCCCCAAAACCTCTCTGGTACCTAAAATAACCCCTGCTCACCCCCTTGGTAGCTTGGCACGAGCAGATAGGCTTATCTCAGAGGCAGTGTGTAAAGCATTTGTGCACACATACAGTAATACAGTGAAGACACTACAAATGGACACCACACCAGTTTAGAAAAATAAGTAATCTTTATCGAAACAAAACAAGACCAAAATGACAAAAATCCACAATACAGTAATCAAAATATGACTTTTAAAAGGTAAAAATAGTTCTGTTCAAAGCAAATTGCAGATGCGACACTTTTCACACAAAGAACCTTGGATGAGTCGCGCACACAAACAAAAACTGTCGCAGGGATGGTAATGCATCGGTCCCTTACGCCCAGGGAAGGTGATGTGTCGATTCCTTACTTCAAGGGAGGTGATGCGTCAGTGCCTTACTGCCATGCAGGGGTGGTGATGCGTTGGTTCCTTACTGAAGGGGAGGTGATGTGTCAGTTTCTTACTGTGCGGGGAGGTGATGCGTTGGTTTCTTACTGCGACCCCGGTGTTCTTGCCAGCGTGGCACCCAGATGGGATGCGTGAGGATAGGGGATACGTTGGTTGACGATGCAGCGGCGATGACACTGCGTTGTTCTCTCCAGCCGCGGTCCCACGATGCACTGCTTCTTGCAGCCGCACAGCAGGGCCTGCGTCGGAATCGGTGCAGTGATCTCGGACTTCATAGATCGGTGAACTCGATGCGGCGTGCGGTGATTTCTCGAGCCGCGGGCAGGCGCTGCGTCGATTTCTTTGGCGATGCGTCGGAAACAGGTACGGATGAGTCGTGCTTCTCAAAGTTGCGTTACCTTTCCAGCTCCCAGTGACAAACAGCCTCCAGAGGTCCAAAGCAACAGCAGGCACCTCTTAGCAGGTCAGAACTCCCCGCAAGGAAGTTCAGGGGAGCTGATGGTGAAGTCTTTGTTTCCCTGAGACTTCAGAACAGGAGGCAAGCTCTATTTCAAGCCCTTGCAGCTCTTCTTCAAGCAGGGGACACAGCACACAGCAAAGTCCTTGTCCTTTCCTTGGCAGAAACAGCCACTACAGGCCAACCCCAGAGAGCAAACAGCAAAGGGGCAGTATTCCTCCTCAGTTTCTCCAGCTCTTCTCCTTGGCAAAGGTTCCTCTTGATTCCCAGAAGCGATCTTTGAAGTCTTTTCTATCCCTGAGACTTCCAACAGGAAGCTAGCTCTACTTCAAGCCCTTGGAGAAAACTCTAACAGCAGGATGATGAAAGCACAGTCCAGTCCTTTCCCTGCCCAAGACAGAAGCAACCACTGCAGGCCAACCCCAATAGCACACAGCACAGGGGCAGTACTCCTCCTCCAGCTTTCCCGGTTCTTCTTCGTGGCAGGTTCCTTAGTTCAGCAGTAATCTAAAGTTCAGGGGTCTGGGCCCCACTTTTTATAGCACAAATTCCTTTGTTCTCTGGTGGCAGAGAAGCTCTTTGCCCAGCCAAAACCAGTTCTGTCCTCTCTGGTGCACCTGCCCGGCAGGAGGTGTAGACAGCAGTGTCCAAGGAAGACCAGGCCCATTCAGGTGTGAAAGAAATCTCCTCCCCTTACTCTAAATGCAGCCCAGGTCTATTCAGCCCAGCCCTGACTCATCCAGGAAAGGCAGAACACACATCAACCCCCCCCACCGGTGGCCGTCTGAGAGAATGCACATCCCCAGCCCCTGTCACTCCAAAGCCAGACAGTCAATCCACAAACCAGCAGAGGCACACAGGATGGCTAAGCAAGAAAATACCTACTTTCTAAAAGTGGTATTTTCAAACACACAATATAAAAATCATCTTTACTAAAAGATGCATTTTTATATTTTGAGTTCGGGCATACTAAACTCCATCTTTCTATCTTCTCCCAATGGGAGGTTATATTTATAAGATGTTATAAATAAAATCCCATTCTATCCTATGGGACAGATAGCCTTTCAAAAGTGAAAAACGAAATTGGCAGTATTTCACTATCAGGACATGCCACACACATCAGGGCATGTACTACCTTTCACATACACTGCACCCTGCCCACAGGGGTACCTTGGGCCTACCTTAGGGGTGACTCACATGTAGGAAAAGGGAAGGTTAGGGCCTGGCAAGTGGGTGCACTTGCCAGGTCGACATGGCAGTACCAAACTGCGCACAGACACTCCGGTGGCAGGTCTGAGTTACATTTGAAGGCTGCTCAACGGGGTGGCACAATCAGTGCTGCAGGCCCACTAGCAGCATTTAATTTACAGGACCTGGGCACACACAGGGCACTGTACTAGGGACTTACCAGTAAATGAAATATGCCAATCATGGAATCACCAATCCATCATAATAATTTATAGGGAGAGCATATGCACTTTAGCACTGATCAGCAGTGGTAAAGCGCCCAGAGTCATAAAACCAACAAAAACAGGTCAGAAACAGAAGGCCAAAACCCGCTGACAAGCCAGGTCTAACAGAAAGGATTAATGCCTATCACCTGGCCCGACCTCTGCGCTTTTCTGATGCACTGTTGGCAGTGGTCCTGAGAACTAAGAAGAAAAAATAGGGCAGCGTTTCCTTTTTGTTTCTCGCAGCGACCGCATGGAACTCTCTTCCTCTGCAGCTCCGTTGTATAGAGGATGAATTTTACTTCAAATGCAATTTGAAGACCGGGCTGCTTGAAAATGTATTTAGTTAACCTATTAGTGTATGATTTGGCTATAGACCTAGTTAGCGCTGCAACACTCTCCGGGTAGCTGTGCGCTTTATAAGTCCAATGACGGATTGCTTGATTGATTGATGTGCAAACGTAGTCAGACCTCTAATATGTTAAAACCAATTCCACATAATGGACAATAATTCTAATATCACTATACTGTGCAGTTCTAATATCACTATACTGTGCAGTTCAGGACTGGGAAGGTGTGATACTAGTTCCATTATTTTAGGAGAGTGATACTAGTTACTTTATTTTAGGAGAGAAAAAGCAACTGCCAACATTCATATATTAGCAATCCTCTCACCACTAGCTAAAATCTTTATCAAAATTCTCTTAGAGTAACTCAAGATATGGGTTAAAGGGAAGACCACTGTTGACGTGACACTGTCAGGATTTATGAAAGGGATGTCCAGAAAGCACACTATAATGGTGTCGCCGATCCTCTCCAGCAAGTCTCAATGGCAGGGCATGGTGTCACCACATTGTGTATTTGTGGACTACTCAAAGGCCTTCAACACCATTAAGGGTTCCTTTCTATGGAGAAAGATGCTAGCTGATGAATGACAGTTACCCTACTGGCCATCCTGAGCCACCGACATAGCAAAATTTGGGCAGTAGAAATGCCACTTTTGAAAAAAAAACATATACCTATCAGGACTGGTGTCATTTAAGGCAGTGTCTTAACTCCCATGCCCTTCGATATCTTTATGATCAACCTGGATTCATTTTGTAGCCAACAATATTCTCCAGAAGACTGGGTCCTTCCCAATACTGACCCTCAGTTACACTGATGATCTGCTGAATTCCAGTCAGACGCCGACTGGCCTTCAGCTCTCACCAAGGGCCTTAGCTAAAGAGGTTTTCCATAACAGCCTCAAATTAAGTATGGATAAACTCAAATTGTAGTTTTCAGTAAAAGCAGCTTTCAGGAATCTTGCATGTAAACAACTTTACCCTTCAAGGAGTCAATGAATACAAGTACCTCAGAGTACAATTAAACTCATGACTGTCCTAGAGTTGTGGATGACTTCTAAAATGAATGGTGTAAAGAACTGAAATAATGCCATTGCAAAATTCAGTATGCACTATGGCAGGTGTCCATTGCACCTGTTGATTACACTAATTAAACCAAGGCAAGCCTAGCCCTCCCTTACAGTGCAGAATTGTGACTACATGAAATGTCCTCGATCCTATGTGTATTGAAGCCTGGGCCTGGAGGCAGTTGCTGCCCATTAGAAATTGTACCTCCATGGAAATTGTGAGTGTAGGGATAGGCCTCAAATCCAGGTGTGCTGGTACTTCAATAAAATGCAAGTCCCAGTCTAAACTTTGCTATTCAGAATTTGTCAGAACTACAGACGGCAAACAAAGGACAGAATTGGATTTCTGTCTCATTCTACACATACTGGTTGGATCAATTGTCTTAAAATAAGGCTTTGCCAGATTCCCCTTTTCGAAATCACAGATGCATGGGTTCTTAAGCTGCCTAAACGACAGACTATGCCAGTTTTGTGGCAAAGACAGAATCCTTCATGCTACTACTTCTAACGTGCAGATTGTTTTCTCTCTGCAAGAATAATATTTTCTAACAACTCCCTGCCACAGAGATCAATCGAAAGCATGGCTCACCGATACCCAGGATTAGGAACTGTGATGACAGACTCAGAATCACACAATTGACAGAGCATATCGACAATTTTATAATGTTATTGTGTAAATTTGCAGATTATTTATTACTCAGAGGGCTCAGGTTTTTCATTCTTGAATAATTCAGCCATCCCGGGTCTTTTCGTTCTAGGACTTATAGTCATGCTTATCCCATTGGAAACTCAGGACCACATTCTCAGAGTGCAAAGAAAAAGCCAGGTTTGGTTGAGCTACTACTGCAGGAACCTGGGAAACTTGAGCGCTCTTCGTGATGATGTTTATATCGTTGTTATCAACAGAGATCTAAAGCAATAAATAGATTACAAATTCGTGCAACCAAGTGCGTGTTTTGAGAGTAAAAGTATACCACTTATATGTGGATATCAGGACACTATTTACCTGGGAACTTCCTTATATACACCACAAGTTTATTTCCGTCTACGCCTGATGAGGTTCATGTTTCGACCTGCACGAAATCCATAATTAAATAAACAAGTTAATGGCTGACTCAGGATACTCTTTCACCAATCCTGGCCAGCACCGTTTTGGTCGGAATGAAGGCGTGGCTCTTAGGGGAACTCCTTTTACGTCATTTTCGGTGAGACACATTCCCAGGGTTCATCCCTTTCCAATTGGCAGGCACGGGAAAGCTATTCTCCACTCACAAAAGAGTTCGGAAAGGTTATGGAGCGAGGTCAACATTTAAATGAAGATGACGACGGTTGCACCGTGTTTATCATTTGATAACAGCAATCTTCCAAAGCAAAATAAGTGAGAAGGTCGCGTCAAGGAAGTAGGCAGAAATCAAAAATGTCAGGTGTCGTGGGGCAGCCCAAAGTCTCTGAAAACAGGCAAAGAAAATGTGCCTGGTTTGGTTAATGTTCCCAAGCCTGCTACTTCCTTGTTAAATATGTTAACTGTTTGCTTTCCAAGTTCCGTTGAACATTTGGCAAATGCATCAAGGCAGCTCGAACTTCTGAAAGAAACACACAGCAAAAGGTAAGGCATTGCACGTTATTGTTTCCTATTTCTAGAGCATGTAGCCTAAGAGGTAATGTATAAAACCAGTGAAAACAGTGTGGGTGTGGGGGAAAGGAGTTCTTCGCAGCCGGCAAACACTCACCTAGGATCGTTGTACTGTGAAGGTTTGAAAGTTGTTTCTCCTGGCAAGGATCCAATGTGTCTTTATGTACTTCCTGAATCTTCCACACACCTGTTTGCACATGCTCCGTGGAGTGAGCACAGACGCGCCAAGCCTTTGTGAGTGCTTTATCTGAGCTGGCGTTCACATTATCGCAAATCAAAGATCCAGCATACAGTGTGGGGCATATTTATAACATTTTCACACAACAAGCCACTTTGTTGTTCTGCACTGCGTGAAAGGGAGAGGGCAGGAATGTGCTGTTTTTAACATTCTATTGCAAGTTTTTGCTCCCTCTGCCTAGCACCAACGTAGGCATCTTTGCACTATGGTGCACAGGTGTCTGCATTGTAGGCAGGATTGTTTTTGTGCGAAAAACAATCTTGTGAGGCCTTTTCCTCTTTCTATGTGTGCTGTAGAATGCAGCACACACAGAAAGAGGAAAAAACGAGGAGAAATGAGCATATTTCTCCTTTTTACGCCCCCCCCCTGGGAAGGCGTAGCATTCTGACTCATTCTCAGGTGTACCACTAATGGTAAATATGGAAATGCACCAAAATCCATGAAAGGATGCATGGGAACACCCGTGCTTTAGTCGTGGAGTGCCTCCCTGGGGCAGAGTAATGCAAGGCAGCGACTTGCAGCACCTTGCGTCACTCCACATTCACCAAGCCATGCAAGGTGGCTTTGCGTCTCTTGTTAAATGTAAATGCAGGTTTGGCGTCGCCCTTGCATCCCCCTTACGTTGCACAAGTGTGACTGTTAGGAATGCGGTCTCCAGTTGTCAGGTTTGCACCCTGTCCAAGTAGGGACCACCACTGTAGTCAAGGTAAGTCAGATACACAACCTAAATTAACTTGTGCTCACCCTTTGGTAGCTTAGCACAGAGCAGTCAGTCCTAACTTAAGAGGCATTGTGTAAAGTATTTGTGTGGCACTTAAATTACAGTAACTCAATAAAAACACCACAAAAAGACTTCATTGGTTTAGAAAAGTAGAAAATAGCAGAGCAGCTCAGCAAAGCAGTTAAGCAGATACTCAAAACAGCCAGTCACGGCAAAGAGGCAATCTTTACAGCACAGCAGTCTTTACTCCAGCACAGTTCTTCCCAGGTCCAGTAGTGTGCTGATTTGGTAGGGTCAGAGCCTTGGTATTTATACCCAAAGGTGCCTTTGATGTAGGGGGTGGCTTCAAAGGAGTTCTCTGAAGTGCACAAAGATCCCTTTCAACTCAGTTTTGTGTGTCAGGCTATCTGTAGGGGATAATCAGCCCTTTGTGTGAGGATAGGACACAGCCTATTCAGATGTAAGTGTGAGCCACCTCTCCCCCTTCCTACCCAGGAAGGTTATAAGAATGCAGATAAATACAGATGAGTCCTCTGTCACACCTATCCCTTCCTGTGTTTGTGGCTGACTAGAGGGAATGCACAAAGTGTAGCTGTCGCCCAGACATGTATTTGGAGACAGGCTGCAGGCAGAACAGAGCAAAGTTAGGAGCAGAGAAATGTCCAATTTCTAAAGGTGTTATTTTAAAATTGGTAATGTAAAGTCCAGCTTTACCACTAAAGAGGATTTAGTACCACCATTCCAAAGATATGATACATTATGTAGCTACTCCTTTCTGATCAGGAGTTACAGCTTAAAAAGTGCTTAAGGAATCCCCAATGCTAGCCTATAAGAGGAGTAGGACTCACAGCAGTGAAAACCGAATTTAGCTGTTTGTCAGTGCCAGGACATGTAGAACTTAAAAGTACATGTCTTGCCTTTTAGTTACACAGCACCCTGCCCCTAGGGCTATTTAGGGCCTACCATAGGGGGGACTTATGTGTAATAAAAGGGGAGGTTTTAGCTTGGCAAGTGGTTTTACATGCCATGCTGAGGTGGCAGTAAACTGTACACACAGGCCCTGCAGTGGCAGGCCTGAGACAGGTTCGAAAGGCTACTTGTGTTGGTGACTTGTAGATTTAGAGTACAGGCCCTGGGTATATGGTATACCACTTTACAAAGGACTTACAGGTAAACTAAGTATGCCAACCAGGTGTACATTGATGTTACCATGTTCAGGGGAGTAGCACATGCACTCCAGCACTGGTCAGCAGTGGTCCTAAGGCCAACAATAAGATACAGCAAACAAATGCAGGGAAATCAGGCAAAAAGTTGGGGGAAGACCACCTTAAAGATGACAGGTCTAACAGTGGCACAAAACCATGATAAATATGCCCCAGTGTATGTTTCTAACATGGCCATGAAATGATAGCCAGTATGGTTTATTAGGAAATTGTTTGGCAACCTTTTCCACTTGAAGAAAACAAGGCCCACACTCTTGTATACTGTTGTCTACCGCTTAGGTTATTGAATTAGTCACACATTGAATCATAAAAATATATCTTATGATTGATCTAATATATGTAAAGTACTGAGTACACACAGTTGTCTGAGCATGCAGTAGAGACGTCCCTGATATAGGACCAGTAATTCTTGTACCAGGGAATTCCTACAACTCTATTGTTCCAAGAATTCTTGATGGCAAGCAGAATATGAAGACAAGGATTAGCTTGTCCACACAATACAATCCAGGAGTGGACACTATGCTTCCTTTTATTGTCCTTAAGGTGTGGGGTGGAGTTTAGGATGTAATCTCAGTATTAATTTGTGTGAGAATTCTAGAAACGCCCTTCCTCTGCGTGTGTCTTGGCCATGCTTGCCTATGAATACTCAGACAATGATGGAGTTGTGAATCAATTAGAGATGCTCCACTCAAATCATTTCACATTATACACTTAATCTTTATTTGGAAACCCAGATGAGGTCTGGATGCAAAGCTGACTTTACCCTCGCAGAGTCCAGGATTGAGCTGGACACCCTGGTGGCAAAAGCTGTCAATTTGAAAAAACATAAAACGCATTCCAGATGTTGTGAGTAATGCATGCCCACAAGATGCTGAAACAGACTACATCCAACAAACTGTATGCAAAGCTACTTCAGTATAGTTCAGGTTTTCCTCTTATATAGAGAGTGACATTTCTGTACATAAATACTTTTCAAACACACCAGCAGAGAGAAAAAGAAAGGTATGAAACTGCACAACACACTACTGGGCAGATTTGGGGTTCCCTATTTATGTGCAGCTCTATAAAGTATAAACCAGATGCATGGACCGCACTGCAGAGCTGTACATGATGTTGACAAGAATTTAAAAAGCAGATTGTTTACTAATCAGGAAAAAATACAAAACTAAATCAGCTTGTCAGAAAACAGCCAAATAAAATTACAAAATTATGCATGTTTTAGGACTTGATTAAAGTGAGTTTTAAGCAAATGCGTGCGTGGTTGTACAATTTGGGGTTCTGGTGTGTTGTGGTGGGTTGACTTATGAACCATACAAACTGTTATGAGAATTAATCTGCTTTCCACTGGGAGCCAGGGATTTCAGGTCTGGAGTACTGACAGCACAAGGGTTGAACAGTGATTTTTGAAGTCAGGAGCAGGTATGATATGCTTCAAGGTTTTAAGGAGGCATAGCCAGTGGACCCCAAATTTGGCAATACGGGAAACATACATACAGTGGCATACAGTTTGAAGCCTTGAGTTGCAGTAGGAACATTGTTTGATTTTTCGCATTACCCATTTATCTGCCCTTCATAAACTTGTGTCAAAGCTAGTAAAGTGTGCAAATAAATATGCTATGTTTTGAGGCAAACACTTTCGCAACTGTTAGAAATGGGGGTCTCTAGTTGGCAGAGGTAGGTACCTTTGTCCAAATAGGGACCCTTGCTTCTAGTCAGGGTAAGGGGGATACACACTTTAGATAACCCCTGCTCACCCCCTTGATAGCTTGACACGAGCAGACAGGCTTATCCCAAAGGCAATGTGTAAAGTATTTGTACCAACACTCACAGTAACACAGTGAAAACACCACAAAAGGACACCACACCAGTTTGGAAAAATAAAGTATCTTTATCTAAACTAAACAAGACCAAAACGACAAAAATCCAACATACACAGTTAAAAATATGGCTTTCAAAAGGTTTCAAGAACTTGTACCATAGAAAACTATGGATGCATGACTTTTCACCAAAGTACCTGTAGATGCGTCAAAAGTTCCCAAGCCAAACAGCCGCAAATTTGGAAAACAAAGCGATGCGACACTCCTGAGACCTGAGGAAGGCGATGCGACAGTTCTGCGGGCCGCAGAGGACGAGTTGCATTGGTTCCGGTCTGTATGGGGAGTGATGCGTCAATTCTTCATGCCGGTTCCGGTTCGCAGGTGATGCATCGGGAAAGCGTGCCGCACAGGTACGATGCGTGGATCTTCGGGATGCGTCGGCGATCGATGCGACGGCGTCGAGAGGCGCTGCGTCGGTCCTCTTCAGCTGTGATCCTTCGATGTGTTGATTCTTGCTGCGGCGACAGGCGCTGCGACGATTTTTGTAGCCGCGATGCGTGGAAATTCTTCTTGCGCCAGGAAGATGCGTCAGAAAAACAGCTGCAAGTAAAGCGATGCGTCGATTTTAACAGCTCTTCACGTTTCTTCTTTCTTCCAGCTCCCAAACAGCAGAGGCCCAAAACTGGCACATGCACCTCAAGACAGGTCAGAACTCACAACAGCAGAGTTCAGGGGAGCTGGGGGTGAAGTCTTTGTGTTCCTGAGACTTCTGAACAGGAGGCCAGCTCACTTCAGGCCCTTGGAGATCCCCTTCACGCAGGGGACACAGCACACAGCAAAGTCCTTCTCCTTTCCTTGGCAGAAACAGCAACTGCAGGCCAACCCCAGACACACAGCAAGGGCAGTACTTCTCCTCAGTCTCTCCAGCTCTTCTCCTTGGCAAAGGTTCCTCTTGAATTCCAGGAATGATCTAAAGTTCTGGGGTTTTAGGTCTAATACTTATACCCCAAAATGTCTTTGTTCTCTTTGTGTAGGGGGCTCTGAGCCCAGTTCAAACCAGTTCTGGGGACACTCTGCAAGTGCACAACAACATCCATCGTCAGTGTGAGCCTTGGCTCCAAACACCCCACAGGGGGGCAGAGCCAGCATTGCAGAAGCAGGCACAACCCTATTCAGATATAGGTGCTACTCCTCCCATCACTCCAAATGCAGGTCCAGACTATTCAGCCTAGTGCTGACTCATCCAGACTCCTGGAGCCACTGGACCTTTCCAGCCCCTGTCACTCCAAAGCCAGACGGTCAATCCACAAACCGGCATAGGCACACAGTATGGTTGAACAAGAAAATAGCCACTTTCTAAAAGTGGTATTTTCAAACACACAATTTGAAAACCATCTTTACTATAAGATGTGTTATTAAATCCTGAGTTCAGGGATACCAAACTCCATTTTCATCTTATGCCTATGGGAAGATATGCTTGTAAAATGTTACAAAGCATTCCCCATTCTGTCCTATGGGGCAAGATATCCTTTCAATAGTGAAAAACGAAGTTGGCAGTATTTCACTATCAGGACATGTTACACACACCAGTACATGTGTTACCTTTCACATACACTGCACCCTGTCCAGGGGGGTACCTTGGGCCCACCATAGAGGTGCCCTATATGTAAGAAAAGGGAAGGTTAGGGCCTGGCAAGTGGATGCACTTGCCAAGTCGACATGGCAGTTAACAAACTGCGCACAGGCGTCGCGGTGGCAGGCCTAAGCCATCTTTTCAGGGCTACTCATGTGGGTGGCACAATCAGTGCTGCAGGCCCACTAGTAGCATTTGATTTACCAGCCCTGGCACACTCAGTGCATTTTTACTAGGGACCTACTGGTAAAACAAATATGCCAATCAGGGAGAACCAATCACAATAATAATTTACACAGAGAACATATGCACTTTAGCACTGATCAGCAGTGGTAAAGTGCCCAGAGTCCTATAGCCAACAAACACAGGTCAGGAAAAAATAGGATGAAGAAGCAAAACGTTTGGGGATAACCCTGCAAAAAGGGCCATTTCCAACAGCAACTTTACATATGTCTGCACAGGTTTTGAAGTACCCCAGATGGTGTGCAAAATGTGCACAAACGCAAACGGAATCAGATTGCACCCAGGCTGCAAGATGGGCTCATGGGTTCAAGAACATTCTTGAACTTGTGAGTAGCAAATCAGCATTACATAGACCGTGCCAAACTGAAACAATCCTTAATTCATTAAAATCGAGCATACAGTGTCTCTCTGTCTGTCCTGGTATGTGATAGCAGGCTGTAAGAAATTGGGTGATTAGTTCAGAGGGGTGAGAGCCCCACTCAGATAATAAAAACAATCCTTGTCAGGGTGAACCACAAGTCACTAAATAAACTTGTTCTTAACCGTCTAATAGCATGGCACAAAAGGAGTCAGATTTAACTTGGAGGAAATGTGTAAAGAATTTATGTAGTGATCCTACAGTAATAAAGTGAAAACACAATACAACAAAAATTTCAAACCAATTTAGAAATATGGGCCCAAACTTACTAAAGTTTTGCGTCACTATCATGGTGCAGCCTAGATGCAAAATCCTTTTTGGCATTTACTAAGCCACGCAAAGCCACTTTGCGTGGTTTAGTAAATACAAAGTAACATAAGGTAACTCACCATGCATTGGAGAGGCGTTCGATGGGTGGAGCATGGGCATATCCATGCATCCACCCATGGATTTTGATGCAATCTCAGGTTTACTAAGGTGAGTAAACCTGGGATTTTACCAAAAAGCTATGACTCCCTGATGCAGGCGTAACGAGGAGAAATATCTTTATTTCTCTTTGTTACTTCCGCTTTCTATAACTGCTGCATTCTGCAGCACACATAGAAAGAGGAAATTGCTTATAAGTATTGCTTTGTGCAAGAAGGTATCCCTATCTGCAGAAAAACAATAACTCCTGTAACAGAGACACCCTTGCATCATCCAGAATGAAAGGTCATCTGTAAATTTCCACATTAAGATGTGAAGGTCTTTAAAAGCTTTACTGTTTATACCAAGAATGCAGCACCACCCAAGCAATTTTTTAAGTTCTTTGGTATGTTATTAATGGAGCAGCTTTTGAAGTAATCATTACTATTTGGTTGGCACGATCAAAACTTTACTTGGTGCTGGGGGGTACAAGCCTACTTCTGTAGTTGCTCATTACATGAAGCATCAAATTACATTGTTCTAGCTACTGTGAGCCAGTGCAGCAATTGTAAGGATTGCATAATGTGGTCCCATGGTTAGAGGTGTGTTCTGGATCCAATGGAGCCTGGAGAGAAGCAAGCAAGGAGGGTCTGGGTAGAGTCAATTGGTTTAGTCAGTGGCAGCTCCTCCATAGGGGCGTGGGGGCGTGGCCCCACTGCTTTCTCGCAGTGCGAGAAGGAAGAAACATAAAATGGTAAAACTACCATTTTATCTTTCTGCTTCTCGCACTGCGAGAAAGCAGAAGTGCCTGGAGTGCCTGGTTGTGGGCGATCCTGCTTGAGGGCAGGGGGGAGTGGCTTACCCACTGTTGTGGGTACTGACTGTTTGGTCGGCCCCAGGGCCGAACAAAGCAGTCATGCGCACTCCCTCTTTTTCTCTATGTAGGCTGCTGCATGCAGCCTACATAGAGAAAATGGCCTGGCTGGGGCGCTCTCCGCTGCTCCTTACCAATCACAACGCTGCCATTGCAGCATTGTGATTGGCTTAGGGGAGGGGAGGGAGGCTGGCGAGGCAAAACGCGGCCAGGAGCAGCGGCAGGCAGGAGCTGAGGCGGCGGCGCTGCTGATCCGGAGGTCGAGGAAGGTAAGTTTTTTATTTTAATTACTGTCCCCCCGCTCGACCCTTCCCCCCCCACCTTGCTTGCCGGCCGCGACTGAAGGCCGTGCATGGAATGTTCCGCTCAGTCCTGACATGATCTGATAGTCACATGTCGAGAGTGACCGAATGAGGGAATTGAGAGGGGACGGGCGATTACTCATCCCCGCGTGCTTTGCCCTCCTGGGAGAGAGCACACAGCTGGGGAAGAAGCCAGGAAACGGAACTGAACTGCGAGGAGTGCTGAAACCTGAGAACTTATTGAAAAGTTACAGAGTTCTGTTTGAAGGATGTAACGTTGGCAAAAGATGAAAAGGAGCCCGCGTTTAACTAATGTTGAGAGCAGTGAGCCACAAACTCCAAGCCCTCTAATCTCTGCTCTCACGTCCCTTCAGCCCCTCTACGGTTGGCCTCCTTTCTTGGGTACTGGGGCGCGGGCAGGGACACGCGCCAGCAGACACCCGACTCTCACGAGGGCCCTTACTCAGCCTTAGTAATAAAGGGCCACACCTCACCCCTGTCTCCAACTATCACCGGAGCCTTCTCCACAGAAGACTCGTGTCGTAAGATATGAATGAACCTCTAGTTCTCTTTTTTTAGGTCGGTTTGTTTATGACATCTACACATCAATCTAAATAGAAGTCCTCTTCCGTGCCAGGGCTTGGAGGTCAATATTTTGATTTGTCAATGCTTTTTCTTTAAGTTCATTATATCTTTTTATGTTTTCAGTTATCATTGTGTGTTAAACTAGGGCTTCAGGGTAGAGTAATTAAAAATGCCTGTACTTTGCAGCAATAAATAATCTTACTTTGCTCTGATCTGCATTAAAGATACGCTTTTTTAGCCGTGTTCTAAGTACCTCTGCTTTCTAGGAACCACCCAGACTGCCCTCGTAAAATTCTATGTGATTGGTTAATTTGTTTGATTTTATATTTTTTATGGCAAGCACATGGCGTCCACGATTAAACAATTTTTTTTTTTTTTTTTTTACATACACTTGCAATAAACATGTTAAAAAAAATAGCCTTTGCCTGGCTTGCCAAGGCCAGAAACTGTGGTTTTGTTGCGTGGTCGGCACTTTGCTCTCTTTGTTATTCATAGAAGGCAGTTTGGCATCTGGAAAAACGGTAAGACATATGCAGTTTTTACAGGCATCAATGGCAATTATTGTTGAGCACAATTCGCCCACATGGCAGGAATTAAGGAAATTCTGCCAGGAACAATTGGACCCTTGTGTGCGCGTGCCCACTCTTGTTCGGCCGCACAGGAATCGGGTGACCTGTACATTGGAGACCCAGTCCAACTGCTTTGGTGCAAACAGTATTTACTGACCTCGTGTCGGTGCAGCCTCGAGCTGTGGGAGATCCTGCTTTTTTGTGAAGTTCCCCGTTTTGTTGCAGAACCTGTCTTTGAAGGCAGCCTACAGTGCAAGCCACGTACTTTAAATTGTATTGTTTGGCTATCTCCACGACTTTTATTGGTTTGCACAGCAAATTGTAATTTTTCTTTCTTTCTGCTGTCTCTGCGGCTTTTATTGGTTTGCAGAGCACGTGCTTGTTTACTTTCTAGAGTGCCTGTTTGAACATTGCGACATCATGGCAGGGCACACGTGGAGCCTTTCTCAGTCAGAGTCTCTTTATATTATCCGACTACGTCGGCACATCTTGATCATTGTGTACTTTGTGGAGTAGCCAGTTGTGGTAGTTTTAAACAAATGGCCGTCTCTCAAGTTGTGCTGTGGAGGACGTGACAGCATATCAAAGAGTGCCATTAGCGAGGAATTGTCTTTGGCATCCATGAAGTGTGGAGACGAATTTTGCAGCATTGTCTGGCTACTCCCAGAGATGTGTTTGCCAAGCCACCTCTTTCTCAAATTTGCTTGAAAATGCAGCATTTGCCCACTCTTTTTTCAAAATTGTCTCGCTCGCCACAGTGCAGTATTTATGCCTCACCACATTCAAATGTCACTAGCCGCCACTTGGTTTAGTGTAGCTGGGAGTCAAAGGTGGTGGTTGCTTGGACCTGCAGTGGGAGGAATCGGAGGATCCTTGAGTAATAAATTATGATTTTGCCATGTGATTGAACTGTGCATTTAATGAAAGTTTATGTACTTGATGACTTTGAAGCTGTTAGACCTGGCATCCGTGGTGTGGTTTTCCCCCTAACCTTTTGCCTCCAACCCTCCTGTTTTGCTGACTAAATTTTTGCTGGCTTTAGGACTTTGTACACTTTACCACTGCTAACCCGTGCTAAAGTGCTTGTGCTCTCTCCTTAAAATATTATAGAATTGACTTATACCCAATTGGCATATTTAATTTACTTGTAAGTCCCTAGTAAAGTGGTGCTACATGTACCCATGGCCTGTAAATGCTACTAGTGGGCCTGCAGCACAGTTTGAGCCTCTCACTTAAATAGCCCTTTCAAACATGTCTCAGGTCTGCCATTGCAACCTGTGTATGCAGTTTTAAACTGCCATTTCGACCTGGCAAAATAAGCCTTTTGCCAGGCTCAAACCTTCCTTTTAATACATATGTCACCCCTAGGCTCCAGACAGACCAAAGTACAGGGTGCAGTGTATTTAAAAAGTAGGACTTGTAATTAAGTATTACATGTCCTGGGTGTGAAAAAGTCTTAAATTTGTTTTTCACTACTACAAGGTCTACCTTTCCCATATGAGCAGATTGGAGATACCCTTTTACATTTAATAGGCTGTAATTTCCAAATGGGAACAGGTAGCCAGTAAATGTTGGGTGTCTTTAGAATTGTAATGAAAAATCCTTTCTTATGGAAGGGTCGGATTTTAAATTACAATTTTGAAAAAGCCACTTTTAGAAAGTTTATATATATTGACATGGGCAACCCAATATACCCTTGTGGGCTTTGGTAGATGAGTGTCTGGTAATAGTGCCAACAAGGGATAATATATATATATACACCAGCTCCAATTCCTTGGTAGAAACAAGACACTGACACAAAGGCTCGATTTTTCTAGATTTTGCACGTTTTTATTCTTTCACTGTAACGCGTTTCGGCATCTCTGCCTTGCTCACACAATGAGCGCCGTTACTTTCCAAACATTTAATACAAGAACTACAAGTCACATGATTTCTTGTTACAACAAACATTGAAAACATACTACACAAAGACCCAATGTTCAGAAGATTAATGGAGAGTATATCACCTATACTCTCAATATAGAACTCAGTATTTTTTAAAAGATCCCTACTTATTGTTTTTAAATTTCTAAGTTTTCCTCATTTTTAATGTTTTCTGTTTTTATGTGACTAATAAACGCATTTCTTTGTGAATATACAAAATAGACATGGAGGACTGAAAGATTCGAGCTGACAACAGTATCCCTCTAGAACCAATCCAATACAGTGTTGTCTCATGGTTTAACTGATTGGAATAAAGTGCAAGTGCCATAAAAATATGATGTCAATGTGATAGCACGTGGATACTCTTCCAAATCCAGAGTTCCGCAATGAAAAGTACCATGGGGTGAACACAAGTGTAAAATGCATCATTTCTAAAAATTATCCACGCTCGATCACGAGCAATGAAACCACCTACAGAGAATCACCAAGTTGAATGTCAGTGCATTATTTACACAAACAGGACCTGAACACCACATCAAAAATGATTATTCTATCCAAAGTTGGTGATTGCTCATGGGCTCGATAAAATTCATGTAAATAGATAAAGTGCAAATGTCTAATATCTACTGACAGTCATCGAACAGTTCAAATAAAGTGCAAGTGCATTGTTACACAATAACTGATTCATTGTGGTATTACTAGATTCAATTGTTAGAAATTGTTTCCAATACATGATAATTCAAGTTGACTCCCAACATATAAAGTGCAAATGCCTAGTAGCACTGATGGCTGTTTTGCAGTGGATTGACAATCTGCCTCCCATCTGTAAAGTGCAAATGCATTGAAACACTTGTTGAAATCAACAATCTCATGGCAGTGCATACACATTTGATAAAAACAAGACCAAAACCAAAAAAGAGGAGAATTCCCTTCATCACAAAAACCTACTGGGTAGATTTGTATAAAGTGCAAGTGTAATTCTAAAATTATAAGAACAAAAGTGCTGCTCCCACCATTCTGGCTGGGGCTCCTATCAACCCCAATTTTGTGAGCCATATTTACTGCTAGGATATTTATCTCCTTGTGATGAATGGTACTGAAAATAAAATAAAATCAACTATACATTTCTCTAAATTCATGGGTTCATAAGATACACTCTTTTTCTTCCTCGTCTCAACATTCCTCTATTCTCATGTAGTTCTCTACTACTTTCTCTGAGTCACAAAGAACCATTATTTTTAAAAAAGTACATACAAGTCTTCTTCGGAATTCAGGCCAAACGGAATTTTCGTGTTAAACATTACTATCTATCTAGACTCTAGTTGTCGTAATTTCTGTGCGCGGTTTCCACCTCTTCTATTCTTTGCAACTTGGTCTATTACATAATATACGAGATCATTCACATTCCTACCATGTGTCTCATTAATGTGCCTAGAAACGGGATAGCTTTTATCATTATTCTTCACCGCCCTTAGGTGCTGACGTATTCTTATGTGCACCATATGGATGGTGCTACCCACATACAGTTTAGGACAAGTGCATTGCAGGACGTATACCACAAACTCACTCTTACAGTTGAAGAAGTTTCTGATTCTCCATGGACTCTTTAGTAAGGGCGATTGTACCCCTTTTTTTAAGACCAAATTTACAGGCCTTACACTTCGAGCATTTAACGAAGCCTGGACTGGCCCTCAGCCAACTCTCTGTGTTCCCTGTCTCTGGACTGCTAACCACCAGTTTCTGTCTCATGGATTTTGCCCTCCTAAAAGTAAGTAGAGGCTTGCATGTAGTTACACTGTTCAGTAAGGGGTCCCTTTTCACTAGGTACCAATGTCTATTCAAGCAGTCTCTCACTCTGGCATGGTAGACATTGTACCCTGTGATCATGGTATATCATTTTTACCACTACTGTTTCCAGATCTAACTGCCTCTCTAGGGAATACCAATGATTCTCGACTGATCTTCTCAACTTTATTTAGTGCTTGATTCAGCACGTGTGGACTGTATCCTCTCTCAATGAATCTTTTCGTTAGATCACTCTGAGCTTGTTTCAATGATGACATCTCGCTGCAATTCCTTTTCATTCTTAGATGTTCTGCATATGGAATACTGTTTTTCAATTTCTATGGGTGGAAGCACTGTGAGTGTAAAAGAGAGTTACCTGCCGAGGGTTTTCTGTATGTGCGTATGTGAATCTTGTTGTCTTTCCCATACACTTCAAGGTCTAGGAAGCAGACTTGAGAACTACTGATGGTATCAGTGAATTGTAGATTCAAAGAATTATCATTCAGCTCTAACACAAATTGTTTTGCTGATTCCTCAGAGCCCTTCCATAGAATAAAGAGATCGTCTATGAATCTTGTCCAGATAATGACGATGTCCATCCATTCCCTGGCATGTCTAACCCAGAGCACCTGCTCCTCCCACCAGCCCATATGCAAATTAGCATAGTTGGGGGTGAAGCAGGTGCCCATAGCTGTCCCTCTAACTTGTCGGAATGTGTCATTGCGATACATGAAGAAATTGTTCTCCAAGCACAGCCTTGCCATCTCCATTAGCATTCCTGAGTGTTGATATAGGCTTATGGGTCTTTGGTTCAGGAAGTGTCTCATGGCTCTGAGCCCATCTTCGTGTGCTATGCTCGTGTATAACGAGGCCATGTCTAACATGATTAGGAGGAATGAGTCGTTCCAGGTGATGTTGTGTAACCATCTTATATCCTGTATATATGCCGGAAGACCCTTAACAAACTCCTGCAAAAAGTAATCTATATATCTTGAGGTTGCCTCAAATAAACTACTGATCGCTGATATAATGGGCCTTCCTGGTGGGGCCACTTGGTTCTTATGTATCTTTGGGATCAGATACAGTATGGGTATGATCGGGTCATCTACCTTTATGTACAAATACTCATCCTGTGTGATCATACCTAATCCTCTCCATCTGGCTAGATCCTTGTGAAATTTGTTTTTTACCTCCACCTAGTTGATCTGTGGGACTTTTTGGTAACACTTAGTATCTTTTAACTGTGATTTAGCCTCAGTGTTGTACATACTTCGTGGCCACAAAACCACATTACCTCCTTTGTCAGATTGGCGGACCACTATGTCTTTTCTACCTTTTATCCTATTTACAACTTGAGCATACTTTTATCCATGTTGGTTATTACCCTTGAGGAATTCCTCACTCGATGACAAAGACAAGGCTTTTAAATCCATAATGACAAGATTAGAGAATACATCTATTGAGTCTTTTGGTAAGTTGGGGACAAAAGTGGACTTAGGTCTAAAAGATGTTTTTGTACTATCATAAATGTCCAATCCCAAAATTTCGGCAGTCTCTTTAAGTGATCCAGGTGGTTCGGTCCCTTCACACTCCCTTTCCAGTTGCTCCAAATCATGCAACAAATTCAGATCCCCCACCACCAGATTTGAAGCTAGAGTTCCTGTATCAGATTGTTTCATCGCTTGTTGTTACACTCTGTTGTGGAAGAATCTTCTCAATTTCAACTTTCTGACGAATTTGAAAAAGTCAGTGCATGTTTAACCATAGTTAAAATTGGTTCTGGTACAGTAGGAAAGCCCGAGTGATAGTATTTTAACTTCCTCATCACAGAGTTCCAAATCCGTTTAATTTTATTACGGTCGCTGAGCTCAGGCGTACTTGCAATAATGAGTCTCCTTGGTTCTGGCCCCTGAGCGTAGTTCCATGCCCTCCCCTTCGCTTTTTGTGTTTCCTGGATAGTTTTTTCCTTTCCTTTGAGGTCTTTGTTTGGCATTCATTGTCCTGTCTATACATAAAAAACACAACTCATCAATGACTGAGGGGGGCTCTTGGGTGTCTCTACCTCTGTTGGAAAGCGCGGCTCCATCTTCTTGGTCCGTATCTAGCGCAGAGCTCAGTTCCAAGCTGGTTTCCATTGTTACCCGCAGTTCATGATCTCTGTTGTCTGGACCAGTATTGTTTGACAGCTTTTGTCTGCGTAGTGTCAAAGCGTCGAGCGAAGGTATAGATTTGGCCTCTCTGATAGTTTAACCTGTCTCTCGTGAATTTCTGTCTCTGATTGTTTGCTCATGTTTTTTTAGTTTGATTTCCAGAACTTTTTCAAATTTCACTATAATTTCCGATTTAGCCATTTTACTCATTTCCAGCTCCAGAGTTTTGATCTCTACAAGTATTTTATCTCTGTCCCATTTGGCATATTTAACTAAAATCCTCATCATGTTCTGTGAAGATTCCGCACTGTTCACAGCCCATTCTTGTAACATTTCAGGGTCCGGATTTTCAAAGGTGAGGGCTATCAATACTCTAAACCCTCATGGGACTCTCCCCACCTCCAAGTACCTCTCCAGTGATTTTCATCCGCACCACTTGGAAATTTCCGTTCTCTTCAGTTTTTCCAGTCTGCGCATTTGTACCTGCAGACTCATTTCGGGTGGTGTAATGCCTGTGCCCCTACCCTGGTCACTCTTGCCCATTGCGTTTTCATCGAAGACTGTGTTTGCTGCCTCCTCTCTTTCTTTGAGCCAATTATCCCTTGTGATGCTCTTGGATAGTATTGCCCACTTCAAATTACAGCCCTGAACGTGATGACCGAGCTCCGGCGGGTTAGCCTCCCCAGCACCTCTCCCCGATGAATTGTAGAGATCCTCTAACTACAGTGAAAGGCTTACCCAATCACAGGCGTTCTCCGACACTCTGCTCCTAGACGCTTCTCACTAAACCCGGCCGTCTCTCTTGTCCTTGCTTCTTTCACGGGGGGGCTTACTTCTATGCGCCGCATACTTCCACCATCTTGCCAATCAACATGAAGCGCCTGAACGATGGCATGTCGGTGCAGCCGCTCTCGACAAACAGCGGCTCAATACGAACACCAGTTCCAATTCCTTGGTAGAAACCAGATACGGACACCGACACAAAGGCTTGATTTTTCTAGATTTCTCACGTTTTTATTCTTTCGCTATATATAGATGCATTTAAGTAAAATTACCAATTACTTCTTAGATAACAATTCATGACATCAATGATCAATGAAGAGCACAACAGTCCGTATGTATTCAAAGCAAAAGAATCCTACTCAACGGTCTCCATAAGAAAGGTTACGGGGACCGCCGAGTCGGACTTCAGCCATTGCCTTTTTCTAATTGATTTACATGGGCTTTGTTGTTACCTAAGACGACAAATTCTGCTATCCATCTGCAAGTATTTCCTCTTCACTATCAATTTGATTCTTCTGCCTAGAGGTCTTGGGTCTTCATTCAAAACATCTTGTCCTAATTATGGTCTCATAGATTCACTTCAGAAGAGACCGAAACGTTGACGCCTTAACCCATTTTCCCTTTAGTTTCTGTTAGGATTGAATTCTCCCAGGTAAATTCTTATGTCTAGGACAGTCTCCACATTGTTTACTTTTGGAAATTGTTTTTTGTGCATTGATGACTAGCGAATCATAAGAGTTAAGATTTGTTGAGGTCTGTTGTCAATGCCTTTTGAAGTACCTCCTCACTTTTTTTTTTTAAAATATATTTTTATTCATTTCAAACTTGAAAGTCACAGACATTGATAAGTATACATTACAGCCATTCGTAGAGCATATTCATAATATCAGGGAATGTACAGTTTTCAGTCACTTAATTCAATAAGATTGCGCCGTAGTTTGTCTTAGTTCCATTTCTACAGTTCGGGAAATACACAGGTCCCCCCGATACACATTCCACTTGCGCCATTTTTTGTCCCACTTCTTAGGGCATCCTCTCGATTTAAAAACCTCTTTCTCAGCGATCATGCACTTATCTAGTTCAATTGCCCATATCCTATGTGATGGTCTTTCCGCCACTCCCCACTTTTTGGCTATTTCACGTTTTACTAAGGTATACCCCAACGTGGTCAGTTGTTCCACCTCTGTGAGGTCAGTCGCCTCCCATATATTAAGGAGCCTGAGTAGTGGTGTAAGGGTTAGTGCCTTCCCTAGTGCGTCCTGTATATGTTTTGTGCCCCCGTCCCATATGGGTTGTACGATCGGACAATCCCAAATAGTGTGAAAAAAAAGGTTGCGTCCTGGTGGCAGCCCCGCAGGCATAACGAGTCTGGTCTCGATCCTATTTTCGCTAATGTGACCCCTGTAAGATATGTTCTGTGTAGGGTTTTGAGTTGAATCAAACGGAAACGGAGGGTGATAGCCGCCTCCCTTGGGGACATCAGCGCCGCCTGCCAGTCCTCATCTTCGATGGGTCCTAGATCAGTTTGCCATTTTTCTCGGCGCGCCTGGAACGGGTCTGGCAGGTTATTATACTTCTTTATCCACTACAAAATGGCCGACAGTTTATGAAGGATAGAACATGTGATTTAGTTAACTGAACCAGCTGGGTTGGATTAAGCACCATTATGGAGACAGGGTGGGAGTATAAAAAGAGGTCTCCCAGTGGTGTTGTTGTTTCTGTTTGGACGGAGGCGTATACCCCGATCCCGTTTGGTGTGCTATTTGAAGAGGCGCTAAGGTAAGACCCGGGTGAATCTGGTTTTACGTAGAGTAGGGGAGATTCCTCGTGGGGTGGAGTGTTTGATACACATTCTCTCAAGTCTGGGAAGTTGCTATCCTCCAGTTTGGGCAAAATAACTGTCCCGTATAAAAAATCTTTCCTAAAGAGGTTATTAAAGCTTAGATGGAGGTATATACCTCGATTTAGGGTGTTTTGTTACTTTGAGAGGCGCTGAGGCAGACTCGGGCGCAAATGATATTGAGGTAGAGTAAGGAAGCTCTGTTCTACTCCTGGGATGGTGTTCTTTTCCAGTAATCTTGGGAAACTGATCATTTTTAGATTATGTGGAATAATTATTCCCATGAGGCTTCAATGACACCTTACTTACGCATGGTTATTTTGCTGTTCTATTTTTTAGGCAGCTTGAAGAGAGTGGATATAGGATCCTTGATATATCAGGACCGGTATATATATATATATAAAGTAAAGAGGTCATCAGGAGTTGATCTGGATGGGCCCTTGCGGTTTGAAGACGTGAAATCACTTATCAGTGAAGGTATCTTTGTTTTTATGTGTCGAGTTAGGAGTCACCATTGGTTGTTATTATGTGGAACATGTACTTTGAGATATTGACTGATGACTTTCTGTCATACATAGGTGTGGATTATCAGTTACCCCTATGCGGAGTTTCTTTGATACAGGAAGGTCTCGCTAATAGCCACGTGGAGTACATATTTAAACTTTAATAAAAGGTACTAAATAACTTTCGACTGATTAAATTCAATCGTTTTTGGAAGATTAGAAGAAGAGATGTAGTAACACTTTCTCTCTATTCGTGTGATATATAGCTGCATGGCGTATTCATAAGAACACTGCGAAACGCTGTTGTCGTTTTCTTGGAGGCTTTATGACCCCTGTCTAACCTTGTTTTTTAAGGTAAATATATAAGGATGTTGAATGCAATTATTTGAATGTAAAGAAGAGTGGATGAATGAGGATATCCCTCTGGGTTGTTGGTATGTTGACAGTGTAACAAGAACCTTGGGGTTATGCAATTTATTAATGAGTATGTTGTGTTCTCTCTCTCTGCTTTCCTTTTTAGATCCTTGGAATAAAGGAATTGATTTTGATGGTGGGAATATATATAGATGTTTTTTCCTGATGAAGGTGTTGGTCGATAATTTATGACCTACCGAAACGCGGCGATGCTCTTTTAAGTTGTGCTGTGTAACTATATGGACATATTGCCGGTTGAGAAAACATAAAAAAAATATATATATATATATATATATATGTACTATTGTATATTCTCTTCCATTATATGATCCTGATCCATTGTTTGTGCCAGCCATATTATCTCTTTTTTGTAGGAAATGTCTTTTGTCTCCTTTTTTCCTACTTTTGTTTTCGCTTCCCCCTGTTTTTAAATATGTTTTTAAATATGTTGTTCTAAATCATTGCTGCTAAATTGCATTTTTGTATTTTTGCACATTTTTTTATATGTTGAATTTAATGAAACAATAGTGTACATGATAATATGAAGTTTTTTATTAACTGTATTGAATAAAAATATTTTTATCTTCTTCAACTAGTGGTATAGATACTTCTTGTGTGCATTGCCGATATATTGATAACCTAAGAGATCCTCTGGCTGTGGATGTTGTTGTATGTGTGAATTGGTGTAGATTATTTCGAAGAAAGACGTTTTTCTATGACTTTTGTTCTGGCAGGTTATTACACAGTTTTCGGTATGTTAATGATATAGCTTTATTTAAAATTGGTTCGGACAGCAGCCTATCCTCTAGAGGGGACGACTCCGGCAACTTGCTCATGTCCGAGAGTGCCGTGGTTAGGGCATGGCGGATCTGTAAGTATCGAAAAACCTACCCCGGAGCCAGATCATACTTTTCCCTCAGTTCCCCAAATTTAAGGATTTTGCCCTTCTTCACTAGGTGCCCTATAGTGGAAATTCCGATGGTATCCCACTTATCGAACCCAGGCTGATTACATAACAGTCCTAGTTTTTGGGTAAACCATAGTGGTGTGGCTTGGGTCATTACATTTGACCATCCGAGGTGTCTAGTCGCCTGGTGCCAAATCTCTAGTGTATGGGCCGTTGGGCCAAGATATCGTCCTTTCCGGACTTTCGTATATAAAGCCCCCATGCATCCCTCTCGACCCATCTGGTATCTGTCGAGCATATAGGCCGGGTCCAACGGGGAACGATATACCCAGTGGTTTACTGCCACTAGTTGCGAGGCCCAGTAGTGAAGTCTTACATCAGGGAGGGCGATCCCCCCATCGTACCACCCCTTTGTCAATTTTCGCATCGCTATACGAGGTGGTCCGCCATTCCACAGTAACATTCTAACTTCACTTTCCACACTTATAAAATAGGCGTCAGGAACCTTATTTGGACAGTTTTGAAGGATGTATAAAAAGCGTGGAAGAGCCAGCATCTTAAATAGGGCAGCTCGGCCCAATAAGGAAAGGGGCAAGGATCTCCAGTGTTTGACGTCATTACGCAACCTATCCAAGGGTGCCACCAGGTTTCGCTCATAGAAAAGTTGGGGATCTGGAGTTATAAAAACCCCGAGGTAACGAAATCCTTCAAGGGCGACCTCTACCTTGCAGCCCGGGGGGAGTTTGGGAACTGGGCCCCGAAGGACAAATAGTACCGATTTGCTCCAATTGATCGCATAGCTGGAGTATTTCCCAAAATTCGTAAAGATATTTAAGATTCCATGTATTGATTTGTATGGGGACACGAGATATAGCAGGATATCGTCGGCATAGAGCGATATCCTGTCATCATGTCCTTCCGCCCATTTCAACCCTCTAAGCCTTACATCTCCTCTTACCCAGGATGCCAGTGGTTCCAGCATCAAGGAGAAAATTAGGGGGGCAGGGGGCAGCCCTGCCTGGTGCCCTTCTTCAGCTGGAATTTTCTGGACGTATGGTTATTAACCCGTACTTGGCCCCACAGATCCGTATATAGCAGTTTTACCCAACCCAAAAATTTCAGGCCAAATCCCAGGCGTCTTAGTACTTCAAAGAGATAGGGCCATTCTATAGAGTCGAACGCCATTGAGGCGTCTAGGGATAACACCACTGCATCTTCCTCTATATAGTTCTGTCGCCCAAGGACATTAAGAAGGCGACGGATATTCAACGCCGTATTCCTCCCCGGCATAAAGCCAGATTGGTCGGGGTGGACCAAAGATGGGATCACCGAGACCAAGCGTGAGGCAAGAAGTTTCGCAAGGATTTCGCTTCAGCGTTGATTAGAGATAACTACTATAGAGGCCAACCATTGGTCTTCTGGCAGGACTCCTTTATCATAGCTTTCCTCATACATGGTCCTCAAATGCGGCGCAGCGTGGGAAGCGACCATTTTCAGAAATTCTATAGGGATCCCATTGGGTCCCATCGCCTTCCCTGATTGAATACTATTAATAGCCTTCCGGATTTCGTCATCTGTGAGCTCGTCGTCCAGTGCATCTCTGTCGCCCTCTGATAGTGTAGGCAGATGGATCTCTGTTAGCAGTTGACGGGAGTCGTCTGCCGTGTATGTTGTTGAGGAAGTGTATACCTTCTCTAAGTGATCCGCAAATGCATTTGCTATGTCTTGTGTGTCTGAGATTTGCTTTGTGCCATGGAGGGTCAGCCTGGGTACCCATCTCTCTGCTTGCTCCCTTTTCTCCAGCCAAGCGAGTAGTTTCCCGGCCCTGTCCCCCATTTCATACAGCTTATGTTGGGTGTGTAATAGTTTGGCCCTCATGTGTTCCTTAACTAAAGTCCTATATTCTAACTGCTTAGTAGTTAGCCGATGCATGGCTGTCAGTGGGAGTTCTAATACTGTCCGCTTCCAGCTGTTGGAGTTCACTTTCCAATTGTTGGATTTGTTGTTGTCGTTTTTTAGTATAGCCCACTTTTAGCGCGAGTGCCTGTCCCTTGAGTACTGCCTTAAAGGCCTCCCATATGGTCTGTGCTGAGTCCACTGACTGAAAATAATTGGCGGTCTGCGTAAGCAAAGTCGCTCTGATATCTGGGATTTTAAGCAACCATGGGTTAAGGATTATGGTGCAAAACACACAAGATGATGGACGGAATGTTGCACATTGGCAAACATTCACCCCCAGTCACAGATCTGGGTTTAATCCATCGTTATTTTGCTTCACCACGCCACCCCAGTTCAGACATGGCCATATGCAAATCAGTCTTGACCCTGTGCCTCATGGGAACAGTCCAGACCGAACTGCCAAGCCATGTCTTCCCTGGACCAGAATCAAGCATCCTAGGACCGGTTTCGGGCATTCAGCCCTCATCAGCCAGGATAGCCTGACTCCAGTGGCGCAGTGAGCACGGGACCCACGTCTGGGCATACCCTTCCCACTTGGGGCGAATTGCAAAACACACAAGATGATGGACGGAATGTTGCACATTGGCAAACATTCACCCCCAGTCACAGATCTGGGTTTAATCCATCGTTATTTTGCTTCACCACGCCACCCCAGTTCAGACATGGCCATATGCAAATCAGTCTTGACCCTGTGCCTCATGGGAACAGTCCAGACCGAACTGCCAAGCCATGTCTTCCCTGGACCAGAATCAAGCATCCTAGGACCGGTTTCGGGCATTCAGCCCTCATCAGCCAGGATAGCCTGACTCCAGTGGCGCAGTGAGCACGGGACCCACGTCTGGGCATACCCTTCCCACTTGGGGCGAATTGCAAAACACACAAGATGATGGACGGAATGTTGCACATTGGCAAACATTCACCCCCAGTCACAGATCTGGGTTTAATCCATCGTTATTTTGCTTCACCACGCCACCCCAGTTCAGACATGGCCATATGCAAATCAGTCTTGACCCTGTGCCTCATGGGAACAGTCCAGACCGAACTGCCAAGCCATGTCTTCCCTGGACCAGAATCAAGCATCCTAGGACCGGTTTCGAGCATTCAGCCCTCATCAGCCAGGATAGCCTGACTCCAGGGGCGCAGTGAGCACGGGACCCACGTCTGGGCATACCCTTCCCACTTGGGGCGAATTGCAAAACACACAAGATGATGGACGGAATGTTGCACATTGGCAAACATTCACCCCCAGTCACAGATCTGGGTTTAATCCATCGTTATTTTGCTTCACCACGCCACCCCAGTTCAGACATGGCCATATGCAAATCAGTCTTGACCCTGTGCCTCATGGGAATAGTCCAGACCGAACTGCCAAGCCATGTCTTCCCTGGACCAGAATCAAGCATCCTAGGACCGGTTTCGGGCATTCAGCCCTCATCAGCCAGGATAGCCTGACTCCAGTGGCGCAGTGAGCACGGGACCCACGTCTGGGCATACCCTTCCCACTTGGGGCGAATTGCAAAACACACAAGATGATGGACGGAATGTTGCACATTGGCAAACATTCACCCCCAGTCACAGATCTGGGTTTAATCCATCGTTATTTTGCTTCACCACGCCACCCCAGTTCAGACATGGCCATATGCAAATCAGTCTTGACCCTGTGCCTCATGGGAACAGTCCAGACCGAACTGCCAAGCCATGTCTTCCCTGGACCAGAATCAAGCATCCTAGGACCGGTTTCAGGCATTCAGCCCTCATCAGCCAGGATAGCCTGACTCCAGTGGCGCAGTGAGCACGGGACCCACGTCTGGGCATACCCTTCCCACTTGGGGCGAAATGCAAAACACACAAGATGATGGACGGAATGTTGCACATTGGCAAACATTCACCCCCAGCAAAGTCGCTCTGATATCTGGGATTTTAAGCAACCATGGGCTAAGGATTATGGTGCCCTGCGGACGTTGATTATAGTATGTGAGTTCGACCCACACTGGGGAATGATCAGAAATGCCTCTTGGTAGGGCATGAGGGTTATGGAACTGACCGAGATCTGCTGAGTGTGTCAAAAAATAGTCGATGCGGGACATGCTCTTATGTGCGTTGGAGTAGTAAGTGTATTGGGACCCGTCCGGTTGTAAAGAGCGCCATACATCAGTTAGGCCCATGGCCTTCGTGAACTCGTCCATGCGTGTATTAGGTCGTGTCTGAGGACGTTGTGGATGCCTGTCCCTTTGATTGTCCATTGTCATATTAAAATCTCCCCCCAAGACAAGGGTGCCCACGGGGAGGTCTACTATAATTTTCCCCAGGTCTACCAGTGCCTCCTTACCTAGCGCTGGAGGGAGGTACACCGAAACTACATTAAGCGCTTTCCCTTCCCACTGCGCCTCCAAAACTGCGTATCTTCCCGGCGGATCCGCCCACATACGTAGCGGTGTGAGTGCAAGGCTTTTTTTTACTTGGATACCAGTCCCTCGGGATCCTGAGGAATAGTCCGCGTGAACCAGGAGTTTGTATCCCCATCGTGTAAGGGCTTTACTTTTATTGCCTACTAGATGTGTCTCCTGTAACAAAACGAGATCAGGGGCATGTCTCTTGAGATATTGCTGCACTATACCCCGTTTAATTTTATCCCCCATCCCATTTACATTCCATGTCAAAACAGAGAGTGAAGTTTCTATCTAAGTTTCCGTCATAGGTGTTTTGGGCAAAAAAAAAACCCAGGAGTATACGGAGTGTCCCCAAGGCTCAACCCCTGTACCTGCAGTCCTTGCAGAAAATGTATACACATATCCGGACAGTTGGGTGCACAGGCAATAAAGGACACCGTAACTGTTCTTCCTGCATAACTAGTAGAAGTAGCTGTACCTAGACATGACTTTTTACACTTTGTGACTCGTGAACACACACAAACCTTTATCCCCCCTCCCCCCTCCCCCCTCCCGCAACTCCCCCAACTCCCCCCTCCCTGCCCCCCTGCCAGTGGATTTCAAACTACCCACTCCCCAACCAGGCAGAGTGCCTACCGCCCCCCCTCCGAATACTAGTAGGTGCTTGGCTGACAGCCCTTCCTCCCCCGCCCTAAGCTGGAAGTGCCATTATTTAACCATCGTCCGAGGGGTGAGTCCGGCCCCCACTCACATCATTAGCCCTCCCGGTGCCTCGAGGCAGTTCTCAGGTAAAAGGCAGAGACACCGAATTTTGTATGTTCAAACCTTTAAATGGGGGGAAACCACTAGGAGTCCCCGGTGCATTACTTCAATTTCAGAAATATTTGGTGGATGGTTATGCTCCCTTGTATATAATACAGTTGTTTCCTGGTGGTAGCACGACCATAACATTTGTTTGAGTAATATTTTGAACATTTCCAGTTCACTTTAAGGCCTGTTTGCTTCTCTTGGGTGTAGACGTACCCCATATAACACAATAAGAATTTCCCTTTCTGAGATGTTATAAATTGGGCCTCTTCAGTCATTGTGAGGTGGTAAAATCTATAAAAAATGTACATGAAAGTATATGTAAAAGAAAATTATACATGTTTATATGAATAGTAATAAATGCATTTTAATTATATACTTACCAACTGTTATTTAGTTGTAGTTGAATGGAGATGTTCTTTGTTCAACAAATGTTGTTTGTTTGAAGTGCTCTGTGAAAAGAAAGTAAAGCATATTTTATTTCATGTTTTACAATTTATATATGGTGGTCTTGGTGTTTATGACAGAGTATAGTTTTATTAACATTTTAGTTTCATTTTACAAACGTTTTTTAAAAAGTTTAAAAGTATAAATGGGGTCGTTTTGGTGGTTAGGACATTTTAGGTGTTGAGTTCCCTTTTAGTGAGATTTAACAAGTTATTTTTAGAGTATACTTACTTTGTTAGTTATCTGTTTTTGTAAGGTGAAATCTTTTTTCTCGTTTTTGGAGTAATATCTGTTGTTGAAATATAAAGAGATAAAATATATGAGTTAGTAATTTAAGTTAGCCATTGAAATCTGTGTTACATTTTAATTTAACAGTTTATTTAGAAATGCTTATTTACTTACTTTTTCCTAGGTGTAGTAGGCTTGATTTTAGAGGTGTGTTTGAGAGTGGTGAAAATCCGGCAGAGTTTCTCCTTCCTTAATTATTTTTGTTTAAGGTGTAAAAGAAGACATATTTTTTTGTTTATATAGTGTGTTCTTAATTGTTTGTTGAAAATCATTGGTCTATTTCGATCTTCTGTGTTTCTATTGGTTAATTTGAATTTTTTTTGTTGTTTTGTAATTGTATTATTTGTATGGAAAACGCAAATTGAGAGAAAATGTTTTTTTAGGTGAGGAAGGAGATGTTGAATTTATTATTTAAGAAGAAATTTATAATATATATTTTAAATGTTGAATATGTTGCTATTATTTGTTTGTAAATATTATTTGTGTAGTTATGTTATTATTAATTTATGTTGTTATTATTTTGATAGATATGTTTATATATACATTTTATTTGTATTTGTCATTTATTGTATTTTTGGTGTTGAAAGTAGTAGTTTTATTGTGTATTTGAGTTGTCGATATTTTTAAAAAAACGATAATATTGCTGTCTATATTTTTGTTCTCGATATTTTGGACATGTCCTATACTTATTTATAACCGTCGATAATTTGTATTGCGATATTTATGTGTGCGATATTTGTGTAGTCGATATAGTTTCATTACGATAATGTTGTTTCGATATTAGTGTATTTTTATAATTAAGTATACAATATCGATATTTTTGATGTCGATATTTTTGCGTTGAAATATTTGTATTTCGATAATGTGTCTTTCGATATTATGTCAGTGATTCGGGATCAATATATAAAGAGCCTGGAGTGCTGCCTGGAATTCTTCTGGTAAAATATCTGCCCCTACAAATGACCTCATCCTTCTGGGTTGCTTTGGTAAATGTCACTGGGTCCAAATATCCCTCTAAATCCTTAAGGCATCCTATGGAGGAGGCTTCATAAAGATCTGCGTAAAATTCACGGAATGCTTCTCTAACTTCAGTGGGATCAGTTACCACGCTGCCTTGCATATTCCTGACCTGACTAATGTGCCCAGCTG
The DNA here is from genome assembly GCA_963921515.1 of Calotriton arnoldi. Taxonomy (NCBI): domain Eukaryota; kingdom Metazoa; phylum Chordata; class Amphibia; order Caudata; family Salamandridae; genus Calotriton; species Calotriton arnoldi. The sequence goes on along the minus strand of CAWUFW010005263.1, from coordinate 863,379 downwards.
CCTGCTTTTGCCTTGACCTGACTGCTAGTAGTTGCCCCACATGTTCATTGTATTCATAGCACTCCTGATCTCTAGCCACGAATTTCCCAGTGATCTTCTCAGCCGTAAATTCGTTCAAGCGTGCCTTAGTTATGGGTATCAGGTTCAGCACAGTGGTAAGATCTCTCCCGGACGCCACAGCTACAGCCAATTCTGCCTCCAAGGCACATAGGGCCAGATGTATCAAGGATTTTTTGCCTTCGCAAACAGGCCAATTTGCAGAATCGGCCCGTTTGCAAACACAAAAAATGCTTTTCAGATGTTGCAAACCCTATTTAGCGATTCGGTAACATTTTACCGAATCGCAAAATGGGTTTGCGATTCGCTATTTGGAAGGGGCGTGTTTAGGGCGTCCCTATTAAATAGCGAAAAGCATCTTGTTTTCCTTGAAAGAAAACGGACTGCTTTACTACAAAAAAAAAGATTGCTTTATTTAAAAGCAATCACAGACATTGTGGTCTGCTGATCTCAGCAGGCCACCATCCATGTGATTTTTGCGATTCCTAATGGGTCGCAAATTGCGACCTACCTCATTAATATTCATGAGGTAGGTCATTTGTGACCCATTAGGAATCGCAGAAAGTGTTCAAAACACTTTCACAAGGATTCGCAATTCGGAAATCGCGAACAGTTTATTGATCTTTATCTGGCCCTAAGCTTTTAATAAAGTTCTTTGATCTGTCCCCGGCCCAGCCTTTGTTTGGCAATACCAAACCTAAGGGTTTCCTCTCTTATACCGGCCTTGAAAGCATCCCAGACCATCCCAGGAGAGGAGCTACCTTTGTCAAGTTCAAAAAAAACCAGAATCCAGCCCTTTATATGACTTATATACTTTGGGTCCGACAAGAGCCCTCTCGAAGGTCATTCTTCTAGGCACACTTCTCAGTCCATCAAGTGGAAGGTCCAAGACAATTGGATTATGGTTAGACATTAATTTTGGAAAAAAGTTCTACCTGAGCCCCCCTAACAAATAATGGCGAGACCAAGAAATAATCCAGCCTAGCAAATTTACAATGGGCGGCTGAATAATAGGTGTACACAGCCTCAGACGCTTTCAGACTGGGCCAAACATCAATTAGGCCAATGTCCCCCACATGATTCCAAAAAGCTCTAAATGATTGCGGTTTGTGCCCAGCATGACCGGCTTCATTGCCCCCACACCCTCCTCTTGAGCCATTTAAATTAAAGTTCCCACAGACTATGTACGGGGCAGGCCAGGATGGTAATTCAGTTGCTAAAAAATTAAGCAGTCCAGGGTCATCTATGACTGGGGCATATTTCGAGCACAGCGAAAAGGACCCACTGCCGACCGTACACTCCATTATTCCCCATCTCCCAAACCTATCTAAAACCTTTCGACGAGGGACAACCGTATTTCCTTTAACTAAAATGGCAACCCCCTTAGTCCTGGTATCCTGAGTTGTGTGACAAACTACATTCAACCCTAAGGAGTTCAACATTGCACTATCACAACAGGTGATATGAGTCTCTTGCAGGCAGTAAATATCCGCTCTTAAAAATGTAAGCTCCTCTTGTACCCGTCTCCTTTTCAGCTTATCGTTCAGCCCACAAATATTGATAGCAGCGATGCGGAGCTTAGCCATCCCCCACAAATGTTGTCCAATCCATATGCACTACCCACTACCCACCAAAGTTTAACAGGGCCCGAACATGGACAACAACCCACAGATTCACCTTGAACAGACCTCACAAAGTCATGTCCGTCATTACCAGATATAGCATTTATCTGGCCAATTTTATGATTGCGCCGCCAATTTTCCCTTTGTGCCACAAGATAAACAACCTTACTGAAACATACTTGCTGCTTTTTCCGCACCATGTCAACCGACATTATTTCCCACAGCTCTACCCCTACCCCACTCCTCCCAAGAACCCCTCCACCCAACGTGCCCCGCCCCACCCATCCTCCTCCTCCCCCACCACTGGAGACAACCAGACCCACCAGGGTCTGTGTGATGGAGACTGGTAATGAACACCGCAAGCCCCCCCTCCAAGCCCATCCTCCACCACCCCACCCCACCTACACCAAAAAGACAAAAGTGAAACTGCAAAAAAAATATTTTGCTCATCCACCAGGCAATCTTTTAAATTTCCTGGGGCCCATTTCTCCCCGACTAACTGATTAATCCAGTGTGGACACAGCCAAAATAGTAATTTACAAAGTTTAACCGATATTGCAGAGAAACCCCAATGAGCTAAACATTACTTTTATCAGCCGATAAGCCACACAGGTACTCTCTAGCTTGAATCTCAGAGGTAAAAAACTTAATGGACCCTCTGACTATGGTTTTTAATCTAGCTGGCGCCCACAAATAGGCTTCCAAACCAGCATCCTGAAAAGGCTTAATTAATTGCCGAAGACGCCACCGGCGCTCTACTGTTGTATGACAAAAATCTGGGCAAACAAAAAAAGAGTATTCCCGATATCTCCATCTTGCCTCAGGGCAGGCTTTCTCAAATATGGCTTGATGAAGCAAAAAATTGCCGAAAAAAAACAGTATAGCCCTTGGCTGCCTTTGATCTCTACTACCCTGGATAGGCTTATGCCGGGCTAACGGGAAACGGTGAACCCTCTGGACTTCTGACTCCCAGTTCTGACCTGACAGTTTGGGAAAAGTGCTACTCAGGAGGTCCAACATAAAGGATTGGATATCATTCCCTTCCAGTCCTTCCTCAATCCCAAGGAAGCGGAGATTGTTCCTTCTCTGCTGGTTTTCCAAGTCCTCGATCTTCCATAGCACGTTGGTCAATTGATCATAATGTGGCTTAACTTGCTCCTTCAGAGTTACCATATCTGTTTCTACAGCCGTAGTCCTTTCCTCAATACAGCTGAGCTTCTTCCCAATCTCAAAGCAAGCCTTCCCGATCTTCCTTATAGCTCCTTTCAGCTTCTCTGTTGCCTGCCTAGCCTTTTTATCATCTGCATTGGTCTCCGCCCGGTGCTCTTCAATTGAATCCAGTATCAGGCCAAGAGAAGGGTTTAAGGCCACGTCCCCCACAGCCTGAGGTGCTGGAGAATTTGACTTTGCTGAGGCTGCAGGTACTTCTGGCATCCCCAATATCCTGGTGTGAGAGTAATCCGATTCTAACCCAACCCCAGCTGAAGATTTCTCTCTGTTGTATCGAGAGTCTGTGTTACCCTTAGAAATCTTCCAGTGCTTTTGACGCTCAAGGGCTGTTTCTGGTGCTTCTGGTGTACCAGAGCCCGAAACAGAGGACCTGCCCTCCGCCTCACTCAAACAGGAGTTGGAGTCTTCTGAGCCTGAGATGTCCGTAAGGGAAAAGAATTTGCCCTTCCCTTCAGATGTGATATTAGCTGCGTCACGGCCTACTTACTCTTTGTTATGCTCGAGTCCCCCCCGGGTCTTCCTGGGGTACCCGATCGGAGTAGACACATGGATTCCTTTCCAGGGGCCTCCTGTACATTTTCAGTAGGGTTGCTATCCACCTCTCCCGGCCCTCCTAACACAGTCTGCGTGGGCTGCCGCAGAGAAACTGGCGTTACCACTTTATCTACCACCTCAGTCTCCTCTTGCAGCTCCAGGGAGCCTCCGCACAATTCAGAGGAAACTGGGCCTAGACATAGATTAACCTCTCCATTATCAAGCATCTTAGAAGTTTTCTGGGGGGCAACACCCATTGCTGTGTTTTTAATTGCAAAAAACTCAGTAATTGCTGGCTGTGGGGGTTGTTGGGTTTCTTACTGGAGCAGGGAACCCCTACCTCAGGAACCGACAATGCCCCAGGCTTTTTTGCTGTACTTATCAACCGATCTGGAAAATTCCTCCTTTTCCCTACACCCAAACTTTCAGGCCGATTTTTAATAGATCAAAAGTCTACTGGTTTACCTGCATCGTTACTTGAGTGATCCTGAGGAGACTCCTGTCTTGCTCCCAGTACAGGTGCAGCAGCCCGCGCTGTGATGGAAAAACGCATCTCCCTTCTCCTTCAAAGTTTTGGCAGCTTTAGGGGCCATGAGGAGGGCTAAACACAGCCAAACAGTGTCTGTTCCGCGGTGAGACACCGCACCGGAGATCCTTCTAGCAAGGTTCGCCCACCTGCTGAGCGCGATGCTGCACTTCCGGGTTAGCCGATCCAGAAACCCATCTGATGCGCCGGCAAAACCCTTCGAGAATTCCACGAGGCAAGCAGACCTTTGCTCTGCAACCATGCCGCACCGGAATCAGCACCAACACCCAACCAATCTGTGTAGCAGCGACAGGAGATGGGCCCGCGTTCCAGCAGGGAAATAAGGTGAGGAGAGGAGAGCTGGAGTGGGAGCTCGGCTGCGTACTCCTACGCGGTCTCATCTTGCCCCAGGAGCAAGGATGGACTTCTGGGAAGATAGGGGCAACTGGTTGCACCTGCTAGTTTAAGATCAAGGATATTGCAGTTGGTGCATGAGGGCCACAATGGAATAAGAGCAATGAAGCGCAGAGTATGTGAAGACTTCTGGTGGCCTGGTGTGGTAAGGCTGTGGAGCACTTTGTGAGACATTGTGGTCCATGTGTAATGAGTGACAAGACCCAGATGACCCAACCAACCCTGGTCAGCTGCCATTTAGATTCACCTTTGGTACCTTGGGCAAAATTTGCCTTGGACATTGCTGGCCCAATAAAATTCTTGGGGGAAAGTACCAAATTTGCAATTGTCTTAATGGATTACATGTCCAAATGGCCAGAAGTTGGGTTTGTGAACAATGTTAGTTCTGCTTTGGTCATTCAATTTTACACAAGGTATTTGTAAGGGAAGAATACCCCTCTGAAATTGTGACCGATAATGGCCTACAGTTAGTGTCGGAGGAGATTAAGTCATTTTTGGATGCTCATGGAATCAAACACATTCAGACCTCCTTATACCATCCCAAGAGTAATGGGTTGGTAGAACGTTTTAATTACACATTGAAGGATCAGTTGCAGCTAGCAACAGTTAACAACCTAAATTGGAAGATTGTGGTGGTTGACGTGTTATGGGCATACAGGACAACTCCCAATGTTTCTACTGGTGCATCACCTTTTGTTCTGTTGCAAGGAAGGGTTCCTGGTTCTAAACTGAATGGAGAATGGATGGGTCAGCAACACATTGATGCTGCACGGTTGTCTGGTGTGCTTGATGTCAGGAAAAGGGTACAAAAGATGTAGGAGAGTGAAGCCATGAGAGCAGTCCTAAGGGATGTGATGGTGAGGAGTTGGGTCAGGACCAAGAACCCTGGACATGTTGTCACGGGTGAGTCCAGGTTCTCTGATGTGGTACAAGTGGTTACAGTGACTCTAAGTGTGCTACATACCAGAGACGATAAGGTCTGGAACAGAGACAGGATTACTGTCATTCCTGGATGCAAGGTTGAATTTATGCGCTCTTGCTTTGGGGAGACATCAGAGCAAGAGTACACAAGGGAGCCATGTGTAACCTGGTCAGGGGATGAAAGGTGCAAACTAGCTTGGCACAATGATTACATTGTTGGATGTTGTTGGACTTGGCCCTTTTTGCAGGGTTATCCCCAAACTTTATGCTGCTTCCTCCTATTTTTTCCTGACCTGTTGTTGTTGGTTCTAGGACTCTGGGCACTTTATCACTGCTGATCAGTGCTAAAGTGCGTATGCTCTCTGTGTAAATTGTGAACATGATTGGTTATCCATGATTGGCATATTTGACTTACTGGTCAGTCCCTAGTAAAGTGCACTAAGTGTGCCAGGGCTGGTAAATCAAATGCTACTAGTGGGCCTGCAGCACTGATTGTGCCACCCACATGAGTAGCTCTGAAAAGGTAACTCAGACCTGCCACTGCAGTGTCTGCGCAGTTGTTAACTGCCATGCCGACTTGGCAAGTGCACCCACTTGCCAGGCCCTAACCTTCCCTTTTCTTACATGTTAGTCACCCCTATGGTAGGCCCAAGGTACCTCCTGGGCAGGGTGCAGTGTATGTGAAAGGTAGGACATGTACTGATGTGTGTAACATGTCCTGATAGTGAAATACTGCCAATTTCGTTTTTCACTATTGAAAGGCTATCTTGCCCCATATGACAGAATGGGGAAAGCTTTGTAACATTTTACAAGCATATCTTCCCATTGGGATAAGATGGAATAATAAAGTTTACGCTCTCTGAACTCAGAATTTAATAACACAACTTTTACTAAAGATGGTTTTTAAATTGTGTGTTTGGAAATGCCACTTTTAGAAAGTAGGCATTTTCTTGTTTAACCATTCTGTGTGCCTCTGCCTGTTTGTGTATTGACTGTCTGGGTTTGGAGTGATAGAGGCTGGGGAGGTGCGTTCTCTCAGACAGCCACCGAGGGGGGGGGGGTTGATGTGTGTCCTATCTTTCCTGAATGAGTCAGCACTAGGTTGAATAGGCCTGATCTGCATTTGGAGTGGTGGGAGCAGTAGCACCTGTACCTCAATAGGGCTATGTCTGCCTTCCACAATGCTGGCTCCGCCCCCCTGTGGTGTGTCTGGAGTGAAGGCTCACACTGACAATGGATGTTGCTGTGCACTTGCAGAGTGCCCCCCAGAAGTGGTTTGATCTGGGCTCAGAGCCCCTTGCACAAAAAAAACAAAGACATTTTGGGGTATAAGTATCAGACCCAAAACCCCAGACCTTTAGACTACTTCTGGAATCAAGAGGAACCTTTGCTGAGGAGAAGAGCTGGAGAAACTGACGAGAAGTACTGCCCTTGCTATGTGTCTGAGGTTGGCCTGCAGTTGCTGTTTCTGCCAAAGAAAGGAGGAGGACTTTGCTGTGTGCTGTGTCCCCTGCTTGAGGAAAGTCTCCAAGGGCTTGAGTAGAGCTTGCCTCCTGTTTTGAAGTCTCAGGAACACAAAGACTTCACCCCTAGCTCCCCTGAACTTCCTTGCTGGGAGGTCTGACCTGCCAGGAGTGCCTGTGACTGTGTGGGGCCTCTGGAGGTTGTTTCTGCTGCTGCGAGCTGGAAAGCAACGCAACAACAGGAATCAACGCATCGAGGGATTGCGGCCGAAGAAACCGACGCAGCGCCGCTCGACGCCACTCCTTCATTTGCTGCCACATCCTGGATTTCCACGCATCGTCCCTGTGCGACAAGTTTTCCCCAACGCATCACCCGCGGATCGGAGTCTTCTCAGAATTGACCCAACGCTTCCCCCTACAGACCAGACCCGACGCACCGCTCCCTTGTGTCCAGTGGAACTGTCGCATCGCATCCACGAAGGTCTCAGGAATCGACGCATCTCTTTGTTTTTCTACGCTTCCCATCACAGCGGCTGTTTGCCTTGGTGAACTTTGTCGCAACAACAGGTACTTTGCGAGAAATCACGCAACCATAGTTTTCTATGGACTCAGTTGCTAAAACCTTTTAAAAGTCATTTTTCTTAATACTTGTATGTTGTATTTTTGTCGGTTTGGTCTTGTTAAGTTTAGATAAAGATACTTTATTTTTCTAAACCGGTGTGGTGTCTATTTGTGGTGTTATCACTGTGTTACTGTGAGTGTTGGTACAAATACTTTACACATTGCCTTTGGGATAAGCCTGTCTGCTCGTGCCAAGCTACCAAGGGGGTGAGCAGGGGTTATCTAGAGTGTGTATCCCCCTTACCCTGACTAGAAGCAAGGGTCCCTATTTGGACAAAGGTACCTACCTCTGTCAACTAGAGACCCCCATTTCTAACATTGGTGGTCAGCGGTGAGGATTTGAACTTGTATTTGTACTTAACCCACAGTGATTGGTGTACATCACTAGTTTAGTGCAGACCACTACGCAACCACATACTGTGTTTTTTGTTTGGTTCTATTTTTGATCTTACCCTTGAGTTATCCACGCATCATGTCTCGGAATGGTAAAGCAGCAAGTGAGGTTGCAGATTTGGAGTTTGACTTTGAATTGTTAAGCAGTTACAAGGTAGAGCAACTCAGGCAATTCTGCAAAAGCTTTGGGTGTCCCATGAAGAGCCACTTTAGAAAAGAAGAGCTACAAAGGCCTTAGGGGCCAGGTGGGAGGCCAAAGAAGCTGGGGAGACAGATGATGGAGATGTGGATGGGGGTGTGCCAGAAGTCTGTTTCAGATTCCAGGATTGGCCTGTTTGGACAGCAGCCTCTAGGGCTGACAGCAATCATTCTTCCAGGAATTTTTCTCCAGAGGATTTGGAGGCAAGGCAAAGGGCCAGGGATCATGAATTGGAGGTCATGAGACTAAAGGCAGAGGAGATCAAGAACGCTCGTGCCTTGGAAGAAAGGAAGTTGCTTTTGGCACATGAATTGAGAATCAGAGAGCTTGATATGGAGCTCGAGAGGCTTGAAGCCATGAGTGTCTTAGCCAAGAAAAAGGAAAAGTGTTTAGCTCATGAAGTGAGCTTGGCTGGGTTGGAGGTGGAGTCCAGCTCAGATGGTGGCAGCAAAAATGTAGTCTAGTGCTGAGGGAGAAGTACACACACCCAGAGATGTGGCGCCTGACTTGAAGGAGGGGGTTGACATACACCCAGGGGTTCAGGGTTATGAGGTAGCTCCAGTGGTGTGCAGTGTCCCTGAGGTGGATTGGGGAACTGGCACAGGGTTTCATATTCCTAGTGGTGGGAGGGAAACTCTACTGACTCTAGATGACAGGTGCAGGGAGAGGGGTTCCTCCATGGTAGAAGCCTTGGTGTGTGAGTGTGTAGACCGCCCAGAAGAGTGTGGGTTGAGTGACGGAGACAGTCAGACACTGTCTTGCCAATCTCAGGAGAGTGGTGTGGGGTACTTGTGTGAGGCACTGGATGGTGAGGCAAAGGGTAGCTTGGTTAACTCATTTGTGGGGCTGTGTGATTCAATTGTTGGAGAGCATATTTTAAGTCCCTGTTTTCAAGAGCTATGCCAACAGCCGGTGGAGTGTGAGTTCTCTGACCCCAGGGAGCTTGCACTGGAGGCAGACCTTTTGGTGGATTCCAGGGGGTCTGAAGAAGCTTTTGGGAGTGATCCTGGAGGGGTGGCTCAGGTTTTCCCCAACCAAGTGAGGTAGGGGAGGTTTGTCGTAGTCCAGATAGGTCCCAGTGTAGTGGGAGGGGTATAGTGTCCCACGTCCTGTCTCAGAGGAGAAGGAGTGGGAGTGGGCTGTGTCCCAAGGTGGCCGAAGCCCAGTCCCAGGGCCTGGTTGGTTCCATAAGTGAACTCCAGAAGGGGGGCCTAGTCTGTACCGGGAGGCTATTTCCTGAGGGGGATCCCAAAGTGTCAGGTGAACTGGGGGGGACTGCTGTAACAAGCATCCCACCAGTTCTGGTGTCTGACAGCACCACTCCATTGGGGAGGGTGCATGAGTCCAGAGAAATGGGTGAGGGGGGGACGCAGTCCCCAGTGGAAGGACCAGTGAGTCAGGGGTTGCCAGCTCTGAGGTCACTTCTGGCCTGGGGGGGTCTTCATGCTCTTTCAGATGGACGGGAGGCTGGAGACCTGCGCCAGACAGACTCTTGCACAACTCATGAGGAGTGTGTTTACCTTAGGGGTGGTTGGTGTACTCCTCCAGAAGTCCTTTGGTTGCCAGGCACAGGTCCAGCCTTAGGGTACAGACCCTGGGTTGGAGGATCAGGTTCAGGGTGTCCCCCTGACCTGGAGGAAGGGGCAACTGCTAATATTGCCCCAACCAGTTTGTCTTCTGAGTGTACCGCTCCAGGTGGGAGGGTGCAGAGCCCCAGGGAGGAGGCCCGGGTATGGGAGAGCCCACCCCAGTCCTGTGTCCAGCCACAGGGTACAGATCCTGGGCTGGTATACCAGTTGCAGGATAGCACCCCTGAACTGGTGGGAGATTTGTGCAGAACACCTGCCACAGGTGCCCTGACAATTCTGGATTTGAGGAGGACTGTTCCCAGTGGGGCGATGCAGAGCTCCGGGGAGGGGAACAGGGTGTGGGAGAGTCCAACCCTGTCTCCTGTCCAGCTGCAGGGTACAGACCCTGAGCTGGTGGGCCAGTGTCAGGATGCCATACCTGACTTGGCAGGAGGGAGAGTGGACAAAAGGTGGCAGGCACCTGGGGCTACCGCCCCCCCCCACTTTCTGATGCCACAGAGGTTAGAGAGGCCTGAAAGGCATGAGGCCTGGCTCTCATCACTGACAGTTATCAGTGGCCACTGTGGCTTGCTGTCCTGGTGGAAAGAGTTGCCCCTGGGAGGGGGACAGGAGTAACACCCCGGGATGGACTGGGCCACACCACTGTGTTGGCTATGTGGGTACTGTCTGACTGTTGGGACACATTTGTGAGCAAAGTAAGTTTAGGCGCTGCACAGATGGGGTCCACAGGTGAGGAGAAGGGTTCCCCGTGGGTCAGCTTAGTGGGCCCTGAGAGTATGGATAGAGGGATCCAACTGGGTTCAGGAAGGCGTAGAACGGGACTAGACCCCAGCTGCTGCAGGCCAGGTTCCATGTTCTATCGCCCCAAGCAGGGAAGCCCATCGATGTATGGATTGGTCTACCCTGGCTTTAGGCTGGAAGGGGGTTGTGTTGGACTTGGACCTTTTTGCAGGGTTATCCCCAAACTTTATGCTTCTTCCTCCTATTTTTTCCTGACCTGTTTTTGTTGGCTCTAGGACTCTGGGCACTTTACCACTGCTGATCAGTGCTAAAGTGCATATGCTCTCTGTGTAAATTGTGAACATGATTGGTTATCCATGATTGGCATATTTGATTACTGGTCAGTCCCTAGTAAAGTGCACTAAGTGTGCCAGGGCTGGTAAATCAAATGCTACTAGTGGGCCTGCAGCACTGATTGTGCCACCCACATGAGTAGCTCTGAAAAGGTAACTCAGACCTGCCACTGCAGTGTCTGCGCAGTTGTTAACTGCCATGCCGACTTGGCAAGTGCACCCACTTGTCAGGCCCTAACCTTCCCTTTTCTTACATGTTAGTCACCCCTATGGTACCCCCTAGGCAGGCTGCAGTGTATGTGAAAGGTAGGACATGTACTGATGTGTGTAACATGTCCTGATAGTGAAATACTGCCAACTTCGTTTTTCACTATTGAAAGGCTATCTTGCCCCATAGGACTGAATGGGAAATGCTTTGTAACATTTTACAAGCATATCTTCCCATTGAGATAAGATAGAAATATAAAGTTTAGGCTCTCTGAACTCAGAATTTAATAACACAACTTTTACTAAAGATGGTTTTTAAATTGTGTGTTTGAAAATGCCACTTTTAGAAAGTATGCATTTTTCTTGTTTAACCATTCTGTGTGCCTCTGCCTGTTTGTGTATTGACTGTCTGGTTTTGGAGTGACAGGGGCTGGGGAGGTGCATTCTCTCAGACAGCCACCGGGGGTAGGGGGGGAGGTTGATGTGTGTCCTGCCTTTCCTGAATGAGTCAGCACTAGGTTGAATAGGCCTGATCTGCATTTGGAGTGGTGGGAGCAGTAGCACCTGTACCTGAATAGGGCTGTGTCTGCCTTCCACAATGCTGGCTCCGCCCCCTGTGGTGTGTCTGGAGCCAAGGCTCACACTGACAATGGATGTTGCTGTGCACTTGCAGAGTGCCCTCCAGAACTGGTTTGAACTGGGCTCAGAGCCCCTTACACAAAGAGAACAAACACATTTTGGGGTATAAGTATCAGACCCAAAACCCCAGACTTTTAGACTACTTCTGGAATCAAGAGGAACCTTTGCTGAGGAGAAGAGCTGGAGAAACTGAGGAGAAGTACTGCCCTTGCTGTGTGTCTGGGGTTGGCCTACAGTTGCTGTTTCTGTCAAAGAAAGGAGAAGGACTTTGCTGTGTGCTGTGTCCCCTGCTTGAGGAAAGTCTCCAAGGGCTTGAGTAGAGCTTGCCTCCTGTTTTGAAGTCTCAGGAACACAAAGACTTCACCCCCAGCTCCCCTGAACTTCCTTGCTGGGAGTTCTGACCTGCCAGGAGTACCTGTGACTGTGTGGGGCCTCTGGAGGTTGTTTCTGCTGCTGGGAGCTGGAAAGCAATGTAACAACAAGAATCAACACATCGAGGGATTGCGGCCGAAGAAATCGACGCAGCGCCGCTTGACGCCGCCGCATCGTTCGCCGCCGCATCCCGGATTTCCACGCATCGTGCCTGTGTGACAAGTTTTCCCCGACGCATCACCCGCGGATCGGAGTCGTCTCAGAGTTGACGCAACGCTTCCCCCTACAGACCGGACCCGACGCACCGCTCCCATGTCCAGCGGAACTGTCGCATCGCATCCACGAAGGTCTCAGGAATCAACATATCTCTTTGTTTTTCTGCGCTTCCCATCGCAGCGGCTGTTTGGCTTAGTGAACTTTTTCGCAACAACAGGTACTTTGCAAGAAATCACGCAACCATAGTTTTCTATGGACTCAGTTGCTAAAACCTTTTAAAAGTCATTTTTCTTAATACTTGTATGTTGGATTTTTGTCAGTTTGGTCTTATTAAGTTTAGTTAAAGATACTTTATTTTTCTACACCGGTGTGGTGTCCATTTGTGGTGTTATCACTGTGTTACTGTGAGTGTTGGTACAAATACTTTACACGTTGCCTTTGGGATAAGCCTGTCTGCTCGTGCCAAGCTACCAAGGGGGTGAGCAGGGGTTATCTAGAGTGTGTATCCCCCTTACCCTGACTAGAAGCAAGGGTCCCTATTTGGTCAAAGGTACCCACCTCTGCCAACTAGAGACCCCCATTTCTAACAGATGTCTTGCAGCCATATGTGTCACGTAGAACGTAGTCGATCATGTTTATAGTTTGTTTATTACTGCTTATTGTGTTTCATTTGTTTTGTGAATTTATGGGAAGAGGATGTGTTGGGTTTGCCACTGATCAAAACCTGGAGGTGGAGAATGGAATGTCGAGTGTTGCGGATGAGAAGATTCTAGGAGAATGGTTGGGAGGTCAGAGAAAATGGATTGAAGACTGAGCAATGTGCTGGTGGTGATTCTCTTACAGAGTACTTATTAATAAAGCACTTACTTATCACTCACATGGGAATACTGCTTCATCATTTTAGCACTTTAAAGCCATACAACCAGAAACATATTATGTACTTAATAAAAACTGCATGTATTAAATTAGTTTTTAATATGCTGCATTGTTAATATTTTTATATAGATACAATCTGTTGATTTTTAAATTCCCCCTTACCCATGCTCCTTTTGTGTCTCCTCTGGCATATTCTCCTTTTTAGATTTGCCATGCTGGAGGTATTTATTAGGGAGCTCAATAAGGTAAAATATCAGAAATGTTTTTAACCGCTTCTTCATTTCCAGTAGTTTTTGTTATTAATTATAACATGCTTTGTGCTGAGGGGCTTTCAGTTTTTACCCATAATACTGTTACCTGCTATCTTGAAATATTGTGTAGCCATGTCCTCACCATTGGATTTTCTGGTATGCCAGCACTTTAGAGAAAAACAGGGGTCTTGTGTATGGTGCTATAGATTGTGATCACTTAAGAATAATTCTTGAGGCATGGCTGCCAGAGTAGCTTTGGCACATGAATTTTAAAAGAAGACCATACACTTTTAAATTTCCTTGCATTTTAGTTCATGTTGGCAGGTGTAACTGACTCTCCAATCCCACATGTGCTCTCTTTGTGCCAGACGATAATACTTGCTGCCGCCATTGCAAAACTGTGAAACTTGGTAGATCTTAGTTAATACCTGTCAGGTGTGAATTTCTATGGCCGTTCCACTGAAATGCCTGTCAGAGGAACTTTATGTAAGATATGTTGTTCAGTCCACATTGTTTCCCATGGTTACTGTCCCATTGGTCAGTCAGCTTCTGTATGACAGAAGGATCTGCGGCCATACTATATAGTTATCATGATTCTGTGTGCTTTGTGATAGAAAGCACAGCCCTCTCCAGTCATACATAAAAAGTAGAGATTTCAATTCCTTAAAGGAATTTGTTTAAGAAATTGGGGGCCGTTATAATAACCAATGGAAAACCTACAATTTATATCTTTATTCAAATGATTTGAGTAGATTTCTGCGTTATTCGCGATTCACAAAAATTGTCAAGTGCTCATGGAAATTTGATCACTTGGGCCCAAATTTACAAAGATTTTGTCAGGTTTGAGTCACTTTTTTGACCCAGACTCAATGCAAAATTAATTTTGGCAATTGCAACACAAATGTCAGTTTGGGTTGCTTTGTAAAAGAAGAAGCAACACAATGCAGCGCATTGCACTGCCTTACATAACTTTGCACCAGGGAGGCATTTAATGGGTGGTGAATGGGTGCTCCCATGCATCCACCTGTGGATTTCGATGCAAACCCATATTTATAAAGAATTGCAGACATGAATTTGCACCAGAATCTTTATCTTTATTACTATGTTGCAAGGGTGTCTGCATTGGCACTAGGCAACCCAAAGTGCGCCAGCGCAGGGAGAGAGACGAAGTGAGCCATTTGTTTGAAAATATTATGCATTTCTGCTCTCTCACTTTCATGCAACACTGCAGTCGCGGCTCCCGGAGGGAGTGCTGCGGGGCGGTGGGGCGGGGGAGGGGGGGGGGTAGTAAACTTTGGTATACGGCCGAACGGAGTTAAGTACATAAATAAATAAATAAAATGAATTACATTGCGCGCACTGCAACGCTTTTGGCGTTGCAGCGCGCGCAATGTAATTCGTTTTATTTATTTATTTATGTACTTAACTCCGTTCGGCCGTATACCGGAGTTTACTACCCCCCGCCCCGCCCGGCCCCACCGCCCCGCAGCACTCCCTCCAGGAGCCGCGACTGTAACACTGTGCAGCATTTTCACTAGCTGTGCTGTGTTGTGTTAAATGGTTATATATCTGGCCCATTATATATTTCCAGGAGTACTACAGCTCAGTAATTCTAATGAGAAACTCTAAATTCAGATGATCTAGACCATAATTCTAAATTTGCTTATGAGCTTTACAAGGACCACTTCGTGGCTCCCCAAGGTTTATGTAATTTAGTGCTGAAAAGTGATTTCTCTGCACTAGTAATGTGATCCTGACCTTGTCTTTCATAAACTTGCAAATGCTGATTCAGCTCACCAAACGCTCCAAAGTGGTGTTAAGAAAATGATGCTTCTAAATGAAACATTGGCAACTTGTCAAGCCTCCGGTGCAGATAGCGCCTCCCAAACAGTCAGTGCGTATCTAAGTCACTTTTCATAGCTGTATCAGATACAACAAGCATTTGCAATGCAATAGGTCTCGCATTTGCTAGAGTTTAAGCTTTGGCATTGAAAATGACAAAGCGTTTTATTTATAGTTTTTGATAATTAACACGCAAATAAAAGGCATTGTCATTTACAATGCCAATAGCTCAAACTCTTGTAAATGCGAGACCTATTTCATTTCAAAGAAGCGGCCGCCATTGTCCCGGCTGCTTGGAAAGTGAAAGCGCACATGGCACGCTGAATGTTGCAGGAAAGCATGTCGTGCCTGCAGTAGGAGAAACTCATTAAAGAAAATAGTGCTTACAGACTAAATAAGACATACCATGTAACAACAGAAGTAAAAGGGCCAGTCCTCATCGCAGGTTACAAATGAAGACAAGGAGGTACTAAGGAGGGACTAACAAGCCTATTAACGAATCAGAAGCCAGCATTTACACAGGACACTGACACAAGCCAATGAAAAATATGGGTGGAGGGTGGGCGAAGCTTCAAGTCCATACTCGATAAAGGATGCCTCGAACAGCAGCGCATGCGCTGACAAGGCTCGACCTAAAATGGAGGGCGGGGGCTTAAAAGAGGGGGGCACTCCGCATTCCTTTTGCTTCATGTGGGACTTCTAGCATTCGCTGAACTACCATGCTTTCTTTTTTAGTCTAGGCAACTAAGAACTGGAAAAGGCGTGCCATAGTGTTTTAAACTCTATTTGATTGTCAATTAATTTTCTCTTTCTAAATGTACTGTGTTGTGCAATGCTGTATTTAAAATATTTGTGCGGCTGCAATAGTGGTTTGCTAAATATTTTAAAAAACAGAATTCCCTGGGTGAGGTGTGCGGAGGAACATGATTTAATTTTCTAAATCATGGGTATTGTTATTAACACTCTATATAGTGCAGACCACAAACAGGCGTCCTTCATTTTGCTTCTACAACAGGCGGTGTCACCCAGTTTAATGACCCCCTAGTTTATCAACCATGTAAGGACTGGAGGATAATACATTGCTACATCGAATTAAGCTCGTAACTGGTAGGTTGAACCTGTCCCACCAGAAAGTGCATTAGTCAATGAAGGAAATAATTCGAACATTTAGCGAAGGAGGGGCATCTGCCCAAAAGCGGCAGGTGTCCCGTCCCCCTAACTCAAGGGCCAACCCTCCTCCCGTTCAACGGTAGGCGGAGCAGCAGGTTTCTGCCGCTGAGTCTCAGCTGACTCACTGGTTGACCAACAGTCAATCCACTACTGGGCCAGCAGTGTAGATTGCATCCGGTTTGGCTTGGTTGTTATGGCACACATTTTCCGAGTTTAGGAGCCAGGGATAAGCTGGAGGTCCTGAACAGAAAACAAAAGAAATGACTGACATGCTCTGTGAGAAAACTCCCAGCATGCCGGGGCCACTGATGTTTGTTTTGTTTTTCAATACATTCCTGCTTAGGAAGTTTGTTATTAAAAACAAAAACTTTGCCAAGTGGGTGCATCAAAAATGGCGCCCTCTTGACAAAGCTTCAGTGCCTTCAACCGGGTGCTGCTGCAGCCCAGCTGATGGCACAGAGACTGTTGTCTACCTGGTGGGGGGTCTCTAAATATGGGGTGCTACCTTCCACCAGGGAAGCAGAGGCTATGGTCGCTACTCATCTTGCAGACCAGTGGGCCCTAAACTACACGTCACACACAAGGGAGAGATGAATGCGCGGGTGCTATTGGTATGATGAGTTCGCCCACATCAATTCAAACCTATGATTGCAATGCTACAACTGGGCATCTGCAACAGGGACACTAATTAATCAAGTTACACTCATAGCTGTAGAAATTTGGATGTAGCAGGATGTTTTCGTGTCCATCTCATTACTAGGCACCATTGATTCTGCTTGGATTTAAACCATCTATCTATATTTTGCAAAAAGACCTCTGCAGCATGTGCCTTATCCTCCCGCGCTGTGTTCCTCGCTGCCTACAGGGAGGGGTGTATAAGGAGTGCAATTTATTTTACTAATAGGCCCTGTCCCAGTCCAATAAATTACACACAGATTTCTGCAACAGGTGCCTGAACTCAATCAGCAGACCTATAGGTTGTGACAAGTAAAGAAAGCGTGTACTCCTCACTGGTAGAGTCAACACTACTTGGATTCCGAAGAGTGTCCTGCAGGCTGTAGCCAGATCTCTTCAGCGTGTGCCTTATCTCCCTGACTTGTATCTTCTGCAGATTGAGATGACACAGGGTGTGTTACTTCTTTTCAGTTATAGTCTGAGATCGCCTTCCCTGCTTTCAAAACATGGTACCAGCAGAACTTTTACACAGAGATATCTACAAGAGGTGCATGAACCAAACGAACTATCTTCTTATTTCCAATTCCAAATGGTGGGTGAAAATATCGTGACCTCGATCCCTCTCTAGAGATCTGCACATCTTCGCAACATTCCATTAAGGTACCCTGGGGAGCCCTGGGGGGCACAGCTGGGCATCTCTGTAGCAACCTCCCAGGCCCAACAAACACATTAAGGGTCTGGAAATGATGTGCAGTGTGTTTTCATTGTGTCTGATTCTTGCAGTTTGATGTACATTTCTGAATGGGGGTTAATTTTTGTTAATTGCTGAGACTTTGTATGTGACACCCTCTTGGGAGTTCGGACAACACCCCAATGCTGCCTTGATGCCAACAATAGTGGAAGCTGGAAAACCCTAAATGACATTTCATCTCCAGCCTGATCATGAGAAATGTAAACACCTGTGTGTTATTAATGATGTTTTTATATAGCACCTGCTGCACAAGTCTTGCAGCTCTGTTGTAAATAAATGTTTCTTGACAAATTCACGGCGCTCATTTTATTAAAGTAAGAAGGATGAATGACTGAGTGACCGGTGCAGGGATGCAGCTGGCGCGTCAGGCCACTGATCTGTTTTCCGAACTTACGTTATGTCAATGTACGCAGATGTAAGCACAGCTGTGCACACACACTCATATATTCATTTATTCAATGAACAGTCCTTACTTCTGCTGATTATCAGAGCTGCAGAGCAAGATCTTAATAGAAAGGGCCAGTCAGATTTATGCATTTGAAATAAGGTTTGTAGTGGAACAGCCCCCTAAATGGCAGTGGGAAGCAGTGCGTAATTTGAGCCGGTGGTTTCCAGTGCTCAGCACCCACAGTTAATCATCAGCATCGGCGCTTTTCATGAGCACCAGTTAATGACACATTCATTTTTTGGTAGGCACGGCTTGATTAAGTGATTTGCCCAGAATCACAGGATATTGAGCGCACACCAAGACTGGAACCTGGTTCCCCAGCTTCCAAGTCGGTAGCTCTGGCCATTATGGCACATCCTCTCCCCACTTTCATGGTAAATAGTTGGTTCTGTTTAAGGCGGCGCTAATAGGAGAATTGGGCTGGTGAAAGCTGCCTCTTGACGAGAGCCCAGGCTCTTATTTTTTTACAAATTAACCACTGGTGGGAAGACAACGGATCCCGAATGAGTTGGACTAAGGAACAAGGATTAGCGAGCTGCTTATTCAGGGGGACTGGTGAGGGGGGAACCAAGGATTGCTTCTACATGTAAACAAGGTCCAAGGTAATAATAACTAGAATAATCAAAAAAATCATAATAATAACTTGTTTGTAATAGTGCTTCTACAGTTTCTCAATATCGTAAACAACAGATGGTACTATTACCTAATGTAATCATACTCATATTTCCACTCTCAGACAGATGGGAGGCTGAGTGTGCCTTGCCGTGGGACATTGCAGCACAAATCAGGTAGGCTTTAGCTATTGTTCTGTTAAGGCAGAGAAAAGTTGTGTTTCTTTGCAAAGAACTCCCCTTTGTCTCCATTAGTAAATATAAGTAATAAGTAAATGTAAATGTAAATATTGTCTGCGGAGGGAGTCCATCAGGTCAGAGAATTTCCTGTCCTGTTCAATCCCATAGCCTATAAACATGAATCATATAATGGAGTTTGGAGAAGTCCCTTCTTCTTTAAAGATGTCCGTAGTGGTACCCCCTTAAAAAGGCTTTATGTCCTCTGGCCAATTATGCTATTGGCCCATATCCATCTAAACCCTCTTTCTCTCCTCAATTCAATGGTGCCGAATGGAGTGAGATTAGCTCCACCGCGTTCTTGTTGATGAATAAATTGAAATGACAATTTGGACAATTTTGCCTCAATATTGGTAATAGTTTCATCTGTATGGGACAAGCTTTGTCACGTTTGGTATGAAGAGGATTAGTGCTTGTTCTTAAAGAATACACTCCGGCACTGAAACATTTGACTGGAATAGGCCTGGTAGGAAGATGTCTACTTCCTAAAGAGACCCTAACAGTCACATGGGGTCGAAACATCGACAAACCCTCCCTCTTGATTGTTACGTGTAATCTAACTTCAAGGGATTCCACACTGACATATGCAAACCATGTTATTAATTTTATCAATCAATGCATACAACCATTGGGAATTGTACAGTGTCTTTTATCCATGTTCTTGGTATATATAATCACCATTGGAGAACTGTATCATCTGCACGATGATCACTTATTTTGTTGATTTTAACACTTGATTGAAGTCAAAACATTATAAAATGTAATCTGTATCAGTACTGTGTTTTGTTTTCTTTGTACTTAACTTTGGTCTGAATAATAAAACTGAGTAACTCTGGGTTCCTTCTAAGACACATAAGAAGGTACTTCTTTTGAACGAGTCCCACTGGACAATTGTTATATTAATACATACTACCCTGGTCCACGTGGGCAGATAGGGGTCTCCTTGTTATTTAAACACAGCACAAATCAGCTAAGCATTAGCTATTGTTCTGTTAAGGCAGAAAAAGTGGTGTATTTTTGTGAAAGAACTCCCTTTTACCTCTATAAGTCAATATAAGTAATACGGAAATGTAAATATTGTCTGCAGAGATAGTCCATCTGGTCAGATAATGTCTGTCCCATTCAACCCCATACCCTCAAATCATCAAATCAAATAATGGGGTCAGGAGAAGTACCTTCTTGTTAAAAGATGTCCGTAGTAGTACCCCCTTAAAAAGGCCCTATGTCTTCTGGCCGATTCTGCTATTGGCCCATATCCATCTTATCCCTTATGAGGGAGGTGATGGAGCCTGCAGTGGACAAGCATCAGTAAAGCCACCTAGAGATCCATCAGGTTCTGTAAAGCCTGGACAGTCTGGTCTTTTACTGGAACACGGGATGTAGTCAACAACATTGACTGATATCAAAGATTGTCTTTTGGAGGAAGGGATGAATTTTTCCAGGGAACACTAATTTTGCTGATGTTGTTGCCTGCCTTCAATATTGTTTATCACATTTTTCTGCAGGAGAAATTTAGAAGGAGTAGCTTGAATCACCAACAAAGCCAAAGTCAGAGTGGCTCATTATTTGATGAGAGAAAAGTAATGATCAACTCAAATTGGTACTTCTACTTTCTGAGCGTCTTGAACTGTCGAGCACCTTGAGTGCCTTTCCACACATTTGTGTAATATGTTTATGAAGCTGCTTTTTGGGTTACCTGGGAAATAGCTAAATTATCAGATGTATGTTGAGGATGCCCATCCTGTGGTGCATCTGGAGAGTGGGATGGGGAACCACCTCAGACTGCAAGGTGGTCATTCAAGGCTGGATGCAGAAGACCAATCTGGCCTTTACTGGAGCTGAAACTGAGGTCATGTGGAAGTGATACAAGACCAGAACTTCCATAGCATGAATACATAAAGGTTTTGAGTGGGTTGAGATCTCTCTCTATTAATAAGCAAATCACAGAGATTATTCCAGCCTGAAACGTTTAGTCAAGATCACTATCTTTTTTGCAAGAACATTCTCTCTCTTTTCTTCGTTTGTCCAGCACAAATGAGGATCTCTTTTCTAAGATTGCCTTTGGCAACATGTTGGACACCTGATGCCCTCTCTATGCCACCTCTCACCTTCAACAGGTGCAAAACCATGATTCCTGAGGAATTTTCAAATTGAGACTTTAGTACTGTACACATGGCAAGTCCTCCTACCACTGCCTGCTGCATTATTTTGAAATTGCATTCATGCCGCTTCATATGCTGACGAGGAGGCAAAGTGCGTTCGGCGGACGGGTAGCGTGCTGCTTGGTGCACTTTGGATCATGAGCGAGAGGTCACTGAGATAAATATTGACTTTTATTCTCAGTCCCAGTCAATTGAAAAATATAATTACAGACACCTCTTTACCCACCTTGTTGCAGTGAGAGTGACTCTCAAAGATGTTACTTTCTCATGGGGTAAATTCAAACGTGGGCTTGCTGTAACTCAGGCAGCTGCTGCCTAAACATATTGTGAGCTACCGCGGTCTGAAGCAGTTCCTACCACCCAGATGGGCAGGAGTGTGGAGCTACATCAATGTCCTCCCATCCAACTGGTCTGTGCTGCATCACTAAATAATATCTTAAATAGTGGGATACCCAATGGACCCTTGATGGCTTGGGCGGTTAAATATGAGCAGGTAAGTGTGCCTACAAAGGGATTTAGTTCAAAAAGAAATTATCTACATGAGAATATATAGTAAGTCTATCTAAGTAACTTACTATCAACTTAGTCAAAATCCACTAACAAAGATTCAATAAATAAATCTTCAAATAGACAACAATCAATTGGTCAGAGAGAGACAATTATAAGAAACACGGTGTGTATATTCAAAGAAAATTCTTTTTATATATATATGAAAATCGGTCTGCTTGGTAGGGTACAAATAAAACAAACAACACAATGTAACCGGAAATCAGGATTCACAAATAATCAAGTGTTCTTCCAGTTACAATTATGAACACCTTCGTAAATGAAATTTTTAAGGCAATTTGTTCAAGTTATACAAAGCAAACATTGCCCATATTGATTCAACTGACAGATAGGTGTTGTAGTCGACTTTTCGGTCTATTGGTGTCACAGTCCGCTAGACCTTTTATAAATCTCAACGTCCTGAAGAAGGTCTAGCGGACTGTGACACCAATAGACCGAAACGTCGACTACAACACCTATCTGTCAGTAGAATCAATATGGGCAATGTTTGCTTTGTATAACTTGAACAAATTGCCTTAAAAATTTCTTTTACGAAGGTGTTCACAATTGTAACTGAGAAGAACACTTGATTATTTGTGAATCCTGATTTCCGGTTACATTGTGTTGTTTGTTTTATTTGTACCCTACCAAACAGACCGATTTTTCATATATATATAAAAAAAAAATCTTTGAATATACACACCGTGTTTCTTATAATTGTCTCTCTCTGACCAATTGATTGTTGTCTATTTGAAGATTTATTTATTGAATCTTTGTTAATTGGATTTTGACTAAGTTGATAGTAAGTTACTTAGATAGAGCTTACTTTATATATTCTCATGTAAATAATTTCTTTTTGAACTAAATCCCTTGTAGGCATCACTAAATATTCTCGCTTTAACATAGTGCTAAAATGACCTTTTCATAGGTCGCCAGACCTGCCAACTTGGAAACATTTTTCACAGTCTGAGAGAGAATGTGGGTCCTCAGAGGAGACAGGGCATGGAAATTGTAGAAGGGGCTTTCAGGCCATCACAGCCTGAGCTGCTGTGGAGGGATATTGGAGGGTGGAGGAACTTGAGGAGAGGGTCTCAACTTCTACCCTAGCCAAAAACACAAATGGTTTCTGAACCCGCTCCGATGTGTGTCAGTGGGAGGTTGCCAAATCTGCAATGAATTTGAAAAGTGCAGAGCCTCCATATATGAGTAGGAAACCTACTCCAAGTAGAGGATTCAAGCTCACCTAGTGCTCACTGTGTGATATTTGTGGTTCACTAGGTGACTATGTAAGAACAGCCAATATGGGGTGACTCATGTGGGTAAGGTGTGAGTTAGCAGCTCTGGGGCACTGTTCCTAACCCTGGGTTGAAAGCCTCCTGCTGTATCATACACTCCTACAGTTCTTGGAAAGTCCATCGGTCCAAGATCCACATTACATTGGAGGCTCATTGAGGATGAACGATACCTAAAGTTGGAACATAACAGTAGTAGTAACAGCCGTTTTTAATCTTGACAATGGAAAGATTTCAAATAGAGGCAACGATAGACGGTGAATGAGATCAGACAAGACCTCCATTTACCCCCGATATCCTGCCGGAGCCTGACTGGGGTGGTATCCCTCTGGGGATGCACCGCTAATATCCTAGCCCTTTGATGACCCCTGTGCAGATGGCCCCAGGAGCATTGCGTTCTTAAAAGATCCCCTCATCGAGGTTTGCATTTGAGAAGCATACAAGTTTTTGAGGATGCAGAAAATCTGATCTTTGCAGTTTTTTAAAACCCTGACTTCTGAGTTGAGAAAATAGTTTCAGTATTTTGTTCTCCAGACAATGCATACAAATCCCGCTTCCACACACCACAATAGTCATATTATCTACTCCACTGTTAGCCATATCCTCTGATGTGTGGCACTGGTCAGTGTCTATCGCCTCTTTAAGGTTGGGTTACAGCAGTGAAAGGTAAAGATAAACAGCCCTCCACTTACTGCTGGAACTCCCACGGTGGCCCCTTCTGCGTCCTTTTAACAAGTAGAGTGGATGAAAGGGGTGTGGAATTCAGAACCAGAGCTCCAGTAGGGAGCCTCTTTTGTTTTGAGGAGGCTGGGATTATGGCACTTTAGGAATGGCATTCCCAGTTTTGGAGGACATACATAAGTTTGCATTTACAGTCGTACCTCCCCCACATACAGTCCTGACTGGTGCTTTATAGTTGTTTTTTGACAGGAGACATGGGAGTCAGGGCAAGGACAGTATGGTTGATTGGTCACTCGTAGGTGTCTAGAGCACAAGGAAGGCTGACTTGTTTCGCACCCAGCAGAAAAGATGCAACCTGTTGGGATGAAAAAGGCCCTCACATGGTGATGGGTGTGCACCCCTGTCCTGGGTGCCCCAACTGTAATGATGTCTGGATCCCTGATGCTGATTTGCGTTGTCATTGGTGAACAAGGATCATGCATGTGAGCAATAACATAGGCCTGTCTCATGGATTGCAATCATTTTGGACCAGGAGGGGTTCCCAAAGTGCTACCCTCATAGTGGTGAAAGGCTACTGCTTTTGCCAGGAGTTAAGCAGCACAGGCGTGGTGGTTGAAGCATATGGTGTATTGATCAGTAAGAGTGAACAGGTCTTTTTATTTGTGTCACTGGAGTGAGGTCTGAAGGCTCACTTATTTGAAGATCTGCTGCTGTGTGCTTAATTCACCCTTGCGCGACATCAATTGTGTGTGTAGAGCTGTGCAGTGCGTGTGTGTTGTACATGTGCTGGGTGTGTGTGCCTGTAGTGGTACCATACTGGGGTGGTGCAGTGCATGTATGTACGTGTTGGATATATGTGTGCCTGTGAATGGTACAATACATGAAAGACTGGGAGCACGGTGCGGCATGAGGAAAGGAGGTAGAGGAATCAGACAGATTTGTGTATTGCTGCGTTCCTGTAAGCTGGGTGGGACACACTGGAGGAAAGAAGAGCCAGGCTTCTACCGTACACTTCGAAGGGTGCTCTTTGATTCAGAGAAAGGTCACAAGGAAGGGGTCTGGGCACATCTCAGGAAGGAGTTGGAGCTGATAAGTGAATCATAAAGAGTAGGACTGGGGGCCCTGGGGTAACCTAATACACATATCACTGTGCTGATATTCAGGTGCGATCCTCTAGTCACTTCCATGTCCTGGGTTGTGGGGCTATCGGATCTGGAGATGCTCCTTCTACAACAGATGGCTTTATGGAGGAAGCAGAGGCAGAGGAGAGGGCACTACAAAAGAAAGCAGAACCCCAATATAAACTTCAAAGATTCAGACTCTAAATCACATATGGTGTCTGGAAAATGACTATAAGAAGGGGAGCTTGAGGCCCCCAAAATAGTCAACTGTCAAGCAGCCAGTCGGGCTGTGTGTGAAGGAGAAGCTCTGCAACACTTCTGCCTGTGACCACAAATGTGCCAAGGCCTGCCATTTGCCCAGCTGGGTGAGGGAACATCACCCAGGGATTCCAAGATAACCTGCCCCTGGAGCACCAGTGCCTGCCTGCTTGCCCAAACTAGTGTGCCCTGTGAGGAAGAAGAAAGTGTTGGAGAGAGTGAGGTCCAGTGGGGGGTCCTGGCAATTGGATCTTTAGTAGCGAAGTGTGAGGAGACGGCTGCTCCACCAATCAGTTCATTGTCCATGTGCAGTTTAAGGTCGGCAACCCTGTATGCTAGAGGAGGGTTGGGTGAAGTGAGCACAGAACTTTTCTGCACCGATCGGGTCATTGCCCGTGTGCAGGTTTGAAGTTGCCACCCCTTTTGCCAGGTGGGAATGATATGAAGATTTCTGCTGTGTCGATCTGCTTGTAGCCCTTGTGCAGAGTGAAGTCAGCAATCCCATATGCCAGGTGGGGCCACCATGAAGAATGCTGCTGTGCCGATCAGGCCATAGCCTGTGTGCTGATTCAAGTCAGCAACCCAGGATGCCAGATGGGACTGCCATGAAGATTGCTGATGTGACTATTGGGCCGAAGACCATGTGCAGAGTGAGGGCCTAACCTCATTTGCTGGGGGGGTGTGGGGAGTGGGAAAAGGCAAAGAGCTTGGTCTAGTTGAAACTGTCGCAGTGAGGAGTGGGTCGCTGGGGTGACCCATGTGGGTCCAAGGCCTGACTGAGGATCAGCACCAGGTGCGTCAAATCCCCCCACCTTCACCTGTGGGGAGGATCCCAGGAAACTTACCAGCCTCAGAGGAGCATTGTGGACACCCTGGCTGCTGCCTCAGCAGGACAGCGTGGGAGAAAGTCGAGGCCCAACTGCTGCCCCTCTAATGCAGCATGTGAAGCACTCACCTGAGACAGCTGCTTCAGCTTTACTGCCCATGAAGGGGGAGCGCTCAGAGACTCTGGTTGTACAGGTCTTGCTGGTGCTAGGAAGACTGATTTACGAGCCAGACAGCCCTAGGGGAACTTGCCTGCCATACAGCGCTTCGTACAGATGGGCGAGCCAACAATTTAATAGGGAATGCTGAGCCAAGGGTCTAGCTAGGCTCTAAGAGCCCATGCACGAGTGAGCCTTGAAAATTGTTGGAATCTAAATCATGCAAAAAGCATCATGTGAAAATATAATAGTCTCTTTAAAATTCAAAAAGCTGTTTCTTTAACATGCAGAAATGTTTTACCTTAATACATCAGATTATTGTTTTACAGCATACTCTGAGCTCACGTATTTGAAGGTACTTTCGTATGTGATGAAGAAAAAGGAGGCTCTGTAAAATAAAATATTTGCCTAGGATCACACAATGTATTAATAGCAGAGAAGCCACAATTAGTTCCAGGTTTACAAGTTTTACATTATAAAATTCCTCCTCTAGATGTCTACCTCTTTCTCTCCTTTTTAATCCCAAAGATTTGTGCTTTGTTAATACCAAACGTTTATGCTTTGTTTTTAATTGTCGGAGCATGATGGTATAGTGTGGGTGGCAGGTAGGCAGAAGCCACCTTAAAGCTCAGCTCATTGTGGCCTGGAGGGTTCAAGAGGACCTCAGGCTGAGCCAGAGCCAGGTTTCTGGCTCAAGCTTTTAGTGGCTCTCCCACATCTAGTGCTTTGGAGCTAGAACACTTTTGCATTTCATAAGCGTCAGAGTGAGACTGCTGAGACTCAGACTACTAGTGGGGCTTAGCCTGAATGGTGTCTAGAGTGAATGGGGAACAACCACTACTGATAGCGAAAGGGGAATGGACTCAGGAACCCACCTGTTAAAACAACACATCCTTGACCTATTGTGAATGCCCTATTTTACTTTCTGTTCATATATAAACACTCCTTTGTTCATAAAAGCAGGTATTTGACTGGACAATCATTTATTTCAGCTGCCGAACGTGTTTTGAGCTGTGAACTTGTGTTCACCCCATGTATTTGCCTCCCTCCTGAGAAGCCTTGGGCTGCTCTACCGGCGCAACTACCGAGAGTCAAGTGCTGAAGGGGCACTTGACCCAGTTGCTCAGGACCCATAGTAGGTTGGGCAACGGGACATCAGGAATAAAAGGCCTCAACCCCCAGGTTTGGGCCCAGTAATTCCTGCTTGCCCCACATTCATCTAAATGGGGTTCTGACACCACCATAAAATGGCTCAGCCTTTCGGGCATTATTAGGTGGGTGTAACTTGTCTCAATAATAAAGAGCAAACTGACGCAAACGCTCCGAGCACAGCAGTCATTAATCTGGGGGGCAAGAACTTAACAACACTTGGGAGGAAGGGTCTCCTGAATGAGATTAGTTGGGACTGATTCGAAGTGGCATGGCTCTTAGGCAGTACGCTTATCACCTAGCCAGAAGTGAAACAGAAAAAAAGAAGGAGGGGGTTCAGTTAAATAGTGTAGTAAAGAGAATGAGATGGAAACTCAACATAGTGGTCAGCAAATGTTTTAAGGCCATGGGCCTTGTGTTTATCAGGTATGGTTTAATTAACCTGAGGATGCCAGAATGCAATTCAAATAATGGGCTTCACTTATCTGAGAATGGCCAGGTGTTCTTCTGGGCAGCTTTGCAACTAGTAGGCTGTGTATATTATAAACATAAAAGGGGGCGGGGGTGCTAGACGACGTTAGCCCCAAGGACTGAAATAAAGGGCCGCACTCTGTCACAGACAGGGTGATGGTATGATGCTGCTTGCCTTGAGTTGCCTGACGGCCAGCTAGCTTTAAGGGGGTCCCCAGGAAAAGAACACGGCACTCGCAGCCCAGGCATGACGATTGGCCGGCTGCAAGTAGTAACACATGGTAGCGAGTTAAGCCCAGTGCTTAATTTGAGGCAGTGGTTTCCGGTGCTCAGCACCGACACTTCATCATCAACACACGCGGTGTTAATGACAGTTTGTCACACAGTGGGACTGTCTGGCTAATTTAGAGATGATCTCAACAACAGTTAATTATTAACTCAATGTACGTTAACAATGACTATTACCTGCTGCCCAAACCATTCTAATAGCTTTGGGGGCCTCAAATAATCCGAAATGTCACACTTGTAAGAGTGGAATGGTTAGTAATTGTGTTGTTACTACCATTGGCAGCATGGCAGGTGTTTGTGTGGTGCAAGCTGAAGTGGCGTCCTGACAAAAGCCCCTGGCACTTATATATATATATATATATATTATTATTTTTTACAAATTGAGCACTGACAACTGAAGCCTACCCTATGGCAGGGTTAGGACTTCGAAGAAACAGTCTTCAGTATTTAATACTGTGAACCATTAATATTGCAGGCGAATGAAGCTTGCCAATGCCTGCTTGCGGGCCTTTTGCAAATGATTAATAAACAGAGGCATGTACTCCAATGCTGAAAATGCGCGCATGCTTTAATGTTTCAGATTGAAGGTGGCTCGAGCGTTCGAATTAGAAGGTGAACAGTCACTCCAGTGACTGCGTGGGTCTCAAAGGACTCCCCCCCCCCTGTGCCCTTATCGCATGGTAACGGGCGTGAGTGAATAACCAACAAGGAGCCTCCTTTGTTTTGCTTTCAGGCCTAGAGACAGAGCTGCGGTGAGAGCCATGTAAGAAGGTGTCAGTTCCCTGTGAGGAGCTCTGACATTCACCTTCTACCCTCCCACCACCGCCCTCTAGTGTCTAGGGTGGGGGCACCTCTTCGTCTGTCCTCCCCTCGGGGTTGGCGTCTCGCTTACTTGCAGAGTTGTTTCCTGATAGCCGGAGCTGTCTACCGGATCAAGAAACAAGCGCTGGAGGCTGCCGAGCCCAGCATGCCACCGGCCCCCCTCGGTGTCTGCCGAGCCCAGCATGCCACCGGCTCCCCTCGGTGTGGGTGAAATTGCCACAAAGAACATCTCCAACCCCCGGAGCTCGGAACCCGATTACAATTCCGCGAGGATCCCAGCGCCGCCTCGCACACGAGTGGTGAATTGCAACAGGAGGCAGTGTGGACGGGGGCAGGCACCTAATAAGACTGTAATTCGTGGAGTGAGTTCGGTGACGTGCCTGTGTGGGCTTCAAAGTCAAACAAGCATTGGCAATGCAATAGGACTCGCATTTACGCGAGACCTATTGCATTGCAAATGGCAATGCGTGCGGGCGACGAGGCACGGGGGGCGGCGAAAAGGCATCGGACTGCGGGAGGGGGGGCATGGGAAAAAAAGTAGTCTGTGCTGTAAAGGGGCCAGTAGCCATGGAAGGATACAAATGACTGACATGGCTGTCATGGGGCGGGACTAACAAGCTTAAAACCAATTGGAAGGCAGCATTTATAACCTAAGCCAATGAAGAAGATGGGCCGGAGAGTGGGCGGAGCTTCCACGAAGCTTCCACACTATAGTGTATACTGCATGCCTCGCAAAGCGATGGCAGCACATTCGCGCTGCAACGCTAGGCGAGACCTAAAAATGGCCCACTCCTTCAAGGGTCCTTTTTGCTTGATTTGCTTCTGAAAGCCTTCAAATTGAAAAAAAGTCTGCACGGTAGGCAGGTGCATTTTCAGGCCTTCTATTAAAACGTGCAAACTCCAGCATTTTTTTTACTAGGGTGGAGACATTAACTCTCGTTCAATCCAGTTTCATCAGCTGGGCCCCTGGAAGAAAGATGCCTCAGAGAAGTAAAATGCCCTCACTCTTCATGATGTAACAATAGGAAAATACATTTTGGAACTGGAGATGCTTTAGGGGATGACATCCCACATGCTACTTGTCTACAGTGAATGGTGTATTGACAAATACATTCCCAATGGGAAAGAAGGCGGTCTTTTGTTACTTTTCTCTATCAAAGCATGCAGGGCTGACCACCTAGCATATTATGAGCACATCTACGAGAGAAAAGAATAATGGAGCAAGGAACAGTATACAAATCCCTAGAACCACTTGCAGTGCTCAAGTACTACTGCAAGATGTTGCCTGTTTTGGATGGCAACACATATGGTCCACAATGGGAAGGCAATGTGGAACATGAGATCCCCCATGGACAGATAGGTATGTCTGGCAGACCTGCTTTCACACCTACTGGTATTGGCTCCTAGAATTATTGAGGAATGGTTGGTGGAATGTGCAGTTTTCCTCTAAACACTGCTTTTGAAGCACATGCACTCCAAAGGTAATGCCCTGCTGAAAGGTCCAGACCAATACTGTAGAGGTGAACTGGTGTCTTAGTGAGCAGACTCTATAAAAATACAGCTGTCCCTGGAGTTCCTGAAATGGAAGTTTCCTTTCCATCTCAATAAATATCTATCCAGTGACTTAGGGCCAAGTCCCTTACAAATGAGACAAATGAGGATGGCCACCTCTTTTCTATGAAGAGGACCATAAGTCCATTGTGAAAGAAGCATAGGTCCCTCTTATGTCTTATGTCATTGGCAGAGGTGGTCATGAGTTATTATTGAACCTGGCATAATGACCTTGTCGGCGTAATGATCTTGTCAGTCAATTAAAATATTTTTTTCTTCGTTTTCCGCAATAGTCATCAATTTCTAAAAGAACATAAGGGTCAGGCTAAGCCGAATTTTAGCTTCCTTCCCCAATACTGACATGAAAGAATATCTAGAATCTGGGTTCACAATTCCTCAGAAGCCAGCTTCTCTTGAAGACATTCCACCTTCGTAAACAGTCTAGGACTAGACTTGATGTCACCTGCAAGGTTTTCAATCAAAAAATCTTTAAGATATGGGAAGGAGTCCCATAGTGGCAAAGTAGGCTGTCTGAGTGTTTGGGCAAAGGTAAAGTTTTCATGTTTGAGAGAGATGAACGGGGAAGCGTGGGGGTTCCAATATTTATGATATTAATGGTAAAAAAAACACAATTAGTCAATTGATCCTGGGTAGATAAGTTTTCCTAATGTTTTATTCTCATTTATCGAGAGATGTTTTAGTGTTCAGCCAATATTGTTATGTTATGTTATATACATTTATTGAGCGTAAAAATCATCCCGAGGGGATCTCTCCGCGCTTGAGCAGTCGACACAGGTCACAATTTGAGATAACATTAAAGATTAAACAGCCATGTTTTTAAATATTTCTTAAATGTAGGTAGGTCCGGAGAAGAGTGTAGCTGCAGGTGTAGCTGGTTCCAGTGTTAGTGAGCAAGAAAGGAGAATTAGCAGGCCCCATGCCTGGCCATACGAATATGCCTAGGACTTAACAGCAATAGATTGCTGGGTCTCAGGTGGAGAGCCAATATATACGGCTGTAGGTTGTTTTTAAGATAGCCTGGTCTATTCCCATGCAGGGATTTAAAAAACAGACAGAGAAGTTTATAGACAGCCTGCTTTTTACGGGAAGCCAATGAAGAGATCATAATGTAGGTTCAGATGGAGAACAACCTGAAGTTTTGAAAAAGAGGCCGACACAGGTTTTGTCACTTAGTGGGGCACAGACCTGGGACTTTTCCAAGGCTGATAGTTAATATAGGAGGTTATTATGAGAATATGTTCAAAATATGTTACAATCAGCATAAAACAGAATTTAGTATTTTGACAAAAATCAAAAGGAATTTTTACAAAAAAGTGGTAAAAGCAAATAAAAAAATTGGCAAAAGCAAATAAAATACAGGTGAAATGATAATTCATATAAAAAAACAATTTTGCGGACTCAAAAAAGGAATTTTATAAAGCAGACAGAAACAATATAAATCAATAAGGGGATAATAGGGGAAAACAATAAATAAAAAAGAAGAAAAAGAAAAGACAAAAGAGAAAAAATAATATAGTTACATATTTGATGTGAAATAAAAGTAAATTGTAACCTGTACGCACTGCAAACCAGTGATGCATTTATAAATAAATCGGTATGTGTAATATGTGATGCCAGTGATATGCCATTGAATTTCATTTGTGCTATCATATGATTGGTGTACATAAGTCTGTAGTGATAAGAATGAATAAGTGGTGGGTAGCTTTTTAAGAGTCATAGATCTTCTAATTTGTTCATAGGTCGTATCTGAAGGTCTCGAATAGTTCTTGCAAAGAGTCTGTACTGTGTCCTGAGTGAAAAAGCGAACTTGGGACATAAGTAAGTGGTGAACACATCTGGGTGCTAAGTGCAGCTGAAAGGAGTTTTGTTAGTCAATTCATACATGAGGAATTACAAAAGTCAAAGGTAATCCCAGTCAGATTGTGGTGCAAATAGTCTCTGTGGTCCATAGGGGATAGTTCGAGGATATCTGCATCTGTTTGGAATATGCATGAGATGGGGTATTAGAGATGTTTTCTCATGGGTACTTAGATCGGGGAGGATGACCGACACAAGGGTTAACGGTTTCCATCTTGGAATTTGTACTGTCAGTATATAGATCCATCTAAGCACTAATAGGGCCTTCAAATCAAGCATGCTAGTTTTATATATTGTTTGTTGAATGTATTAGCCTTCTGTCCATAAGCGATAATATGATGACAGAAACGTCTGTTAGGGAAATGCATAAAGTGCGGTGTTAGAGACGTGCTCTGATGTCAGGGGAGATGGTCGACCGGACGATTAGTGGTGGCCATCTTGGAAAGATTCGGAATTCATGCTGTCAGCATGTAGATCTGACTAGACCATATTGGGGGCCCTGAAGTCAAGCATACTAGTTTTATGTATTTGTTGTTGATTGTATTAGCTGTTTGTCCTGAGGTTTATTGTTTGTAGTTATTCATGCAGTATTCATTTCAAGGTAATTGGAACTACAGAGTCAGGACTGTAAGGTGGTCGTAAGGTAGCCACATCCTGGGGGTCAAGTTGCTTGGTGCTTCAGTTCAATCACTCTTTTGCAGGATTGGAAGGCTCCTTCCCTCTCTCTGCAGCAGATTGGCTTCAAGGTGCTTCAGCTCAGAGGATTAGCTCCTTCTAGCAAGGCAAGACTCAAGATGGTCCCCTCACCCCTGGCAACTGGTTTTCCGGAATACAACAGATCTGGGTGCAGAACAGTCCTCTAAGTATTCTGTGGAGCACTCCCTTCCTTGGACAAAGGAACTTGGAAATGGAACAACCAGTGGGCCAGTTGTTCCCACTTGCATGTAGTTAAAGCCAACTGGGATTTAACTGGTTCTGGTTGGTACTCACCATCTGTTCTTTCTAAGCTGTTCTCTAGACACAGCCTTTGTGTAGAGGGATGCTCCTCACAGCAGAGTAGAGGCAACCTGCAGTACCCAGAAGAGAGGCACAAAGAGGTGTGAGCACTCTGCACCTGGCTATCAACAGCTAGCTACGCTGAACAGTGGTCATGAAAGAAACAAAGGTATGGCCTCACCTAAGGGCCCTTATCACTTTAAAAAACAAAGACTGCAGTCCCACCCTCAAACCCCACCCTCTACCAAATGGCGGTGCTCAGTAATACTAATCAACAGCTCCTCTCAGCAAAAGGACCTAATTAAAGTGCCTCCTCTCCCACTTCAGTGTCTAAGGGCTTTGGAGCTTGGAGGTTGGTATAAGCAATCACAAACATGGCGGATGTCCCGTGCGCCCAATTACAAGAGCATTATAGCCTATGCCACTTGTAATACAGCAAGCAGGATATCAATCATGTTTTGCTGGAATATACTATCCACCAAGCTCTTAATAAGGCCCTAGGTCTCCTCCCTAAACTTCAGAAATGTCTGCAATACACCTCTATAGTCTGGAAAAACAACCTAACCTCCATCTTGTGCACTGAACAGGCCAGAGGCTTCAAAATGGAACCTGCAGGCCTCCATTACTCTGGCTCACTCAATCACAGAATGCATTTACCACCCATGCCACATACATGCACATATAAAACATGCATTCAAGATGTTACTGGGAAGACCTGGGGTTGATCACAGAAGCGGGGGTATACACAAGTGGGTCTATAGGCCTCCACTGCATTTCCACTCGAATAATGTCTAGGGCTGGGTGAAATTTTATATTATGCTGGTGTAAATTGCATAATTTGGGAAATTTGTTATAACTCAAGTCTGATGAAACCCCAGCATTATGCCACTTTGCACAATTAAGCACAATTCGTTGAAAATAATGACCAAACTTTTTCATTTACTGGCAAAATTAACAGCAAACACACTTGAACAATTAAATGTGAGCAGCTGTTGTTGGCATAATTTTTGCACTATTTGTAGCACAAAATGTGTTCTTGTGTCAAAAATTGCCACACGGTTACATTTCATGGTAAAATATAGCCCTAAATGGCAGATTTGCATTTCCCCTCATTATGCATGATTTTGCGTAATTTTTCCGAAATGTCAGATAATCGCGGCAAAGTAAATTATGCAAATTTTCCACACCCCTAGACTGGTCACATCTATGGATTCATAAACATAGTACAATGTTCTACATGCTAAACTAATGACAGAGACAGTAGTTGACTGTCAGACAAATGAAGGCATGCTGAGTGCACCCCTCTAGGTAATAAGACTAGTCCAGGACTGCGCTCATGTCAAAGGACAAGCCTGCGATATGTTTTCTGGATTTTATTTTCAGAACATTACATTAGGCTTGCTAGACCTCTTTGCTCCAAAGCCTTTATCAATGTGCCAGCCAGAGACAAAAAAATAAGTTAGACTGCAACCTCCCCACAACCCACTGAGCACTACTTGAGGAAGATGTGTTCTAGGAAACAATCATTCCTGTGAGCTATCACAGGGATGTTTAGTGAAACCCAAACCCTCTTTCACCATGGCAAGGCACTCCCAAGAACAATAGACAACCAGAGGTATATTTTTAAGATTTATTTTAAAATCACAATCATATTTTAGTGTACACAATGTGAATAGTAATTATAAAAAAAATCATAAGTATGAATAACAAATAATACTGTAAAATTGTTGTTACTTGACATTAATATCTCAAACCCGTCTGCTCTTCTTGTGATGAACTAAGCTCAATTTTAGCACAAAAAGAGGCCTAAGTTGAGTTTCAAAGATGGTTCATACCTCCTCTAAACAATGGGACCAATGTTTCAGCAAAGTAACAGCATCTGCTATGCTCGCCAATGAATATTTGTGAAATGTGGAAAATTCTGGGACCCCTCATCACATTTTCCAGGGGGCCCTATCATTTTGCGTTACGCCACTGGACAAACAGTGGCACTTATACACAGCGAGAAAACTAAATGTGGGTCAAGGCTATTGTTTTTTGTTATTCTGAAACAAACTCCTGCTTTGGCAATCTGCCTGATGAACATTAAATGATAGCCAATATCTCTTTCTGTTGCAGGGTGGCTATGGATTGAGAAAAGGTTTGTAATACCGAGAAACAAGTAGGTCTGTGGGTTGTGCTCTGGTACACTCATACCCTTGCACTGGATATAGATTTACTCATGTTGGAAATTACCATCTTTTGCATGGCATTTCCCCAGATTTGTTCCTTCATTTGCTGAATCCGTTTTTATTGGACATAGAACTTCATACTTTATTCCTGCTAACAAGTGGTAAAATGCTTGTGCTTTCCCTTTTAAGCATAGTACAATTGGCATGTACCTGATTGGCACATTCATTTTACTAATAAGTCCTTGGTATTTGGCACTACATGCACCAAGGGCCTGTAAATCAAATGCTACTATTGGCCTGCTAATCTCCTTGTGCCACCCACCAAAAATAGCCTATGTAAACATGTCGCCAGGTCTGCCATTGCAGTCTGGGTGTTTAGTTGTAAAACTGCCATTGCGACCTAGCTAACTAAACCTTATGCCAGGCTTAAACCTTTCTTTTTAATACTTAGAAGTACCCCTAATGTGGACCCTAAATGTGCATAGGGCATGATGCTCGATATTTAAAAACGACAACATGTATAAGTTTTGTTTCACTTATCCTGATAGGAAAAAGAAAAAACCTACAAAGTAAGTAGTTTTTCACTGTGGCATGGCTGGCTCTCCCTTAAGCTACCTCTGGTTTGCAATATTACATTTAATACGTGCTAAATTCAGTATGGGAGGAGCTAGAAA
The DNA here is from genome assembly GCA_963921515.1 of Calotriton arnoldi. Taxonomy (NCBI): domain Eukaryota; kingdom Metazoa; phylum Chordata; class Amphibia; order Caudata; family Salamandridae; genus Calotriton; species Calotriton arnoldi. Next base: position 827,399 of record CAWUFW010005263.1, on the reverse strand, counting down.
AATGGTTCAATGACTCATTTTAATAGCAATTTTAAATCCAACTTAATGGTAAAGTTGAATTTTATGTTACTTTTTTGGAAATTACAGTTTTTGAAAGTTGTCAGTTTCCTGCTTTAAACCAAAAGGTTTTCCTGTCAGTGTTCAGCTGTCATGTGATCCCTGATGCCTTCCCTGTGGGAAGATGTGCATTGCTCTCAGGCAGTGCATAAGGGGCCCTGAGATTGGGGAGGGGACTCCTCCCTTGACAGGATGGCCTGGGGGCCATCCCCAGTTCCTTCCTAGGCTTCGAAAGGATGTCTACCTTGTCCCTGGCCAATGAAGCTCACACCTAGGCCTGCGTCCCCTTTGTCTATGAAGTCAGGCCGGCACCAAACCCATTGGCGGTAGAGGAACTGACCATAACTAGTTCAGGGGGTTGACAAAGGATTGCTCTCCCCACACAAGCTGGCACTGGGCATAAAAGTGGACCTCACAGACCTCTCCTCAGAACACTCCTAGACCTGTGATGAAACAGAAGATGGACTGTACTGCTGTCTGAAGAACATAAAGGTAGACTGGACCTGCTTTCTTTGATCCCAGGAAATCAAAAGTGATTCCAAGGGTCAGTTGGCGGACCTCCTGTTTTAGCTATAGAGACACAACAAGGTTTCAGATCCCTCTCTCCCTGCAACTGCCCAGCTGACCAGTATCAATTGGAATCAGTTGGACTTGCCCTGCTGCTTGCCTCTGTTGGTGTGAGTTCTAGCCCCCAAGTAATGCCCCCCCTGGTCCTTGATCCTTGGTTGGTGTTAGAGTGTACTCCTCATGCCTACACTGCAAAAGCAGGGACTGAGAAACCTTTTGCCAACTTTCTGCATGGATAACTAACAGAGACCAGGATCACAGTCAAAGCCGCAGCCATCTACGCTGAATCGTCGCTGAGCCTCAGCTTGCCGGTTTGCTCTGCTGAAGGAGCAGTGACTTCCAGAAAGGTTTTTAAGTCTCAACGTTGAGAACTTCAACTGGACTGATGTTGAGCAGCATCCCACCGACATTGAGGCTTCCCCGGGCTCAAACGTCTCCTGCTCTGACCTTTTCCGCCTTCGCCTATGACTGCACAGGGACCCTGCTCATCAACAACCCGCCGTTGTCAAGTCACGTTTCAGATCTAGCTTGCAGCTTGTCCCACCATTGACACATTGTGAGACGCTGGCCTGGTATATGATGTCCACTAATGTAAGTAGGCACCCTGCACCAGTCCAGACAACCCTTATGGTGATTTAAGAGGTCTTAGACAACCTTAGAAAGCTCTCTAAGTGGTAGCTGTGGAGAGCAGCCTAAAGGCTTAGTCCAGAAGGAGTGTAAAGCAGCTTGTTTTACCAGAATACAATCTTATAGTATAGATTAAGTGAAAAAGAACCACACAAGGTATTTACAAAAATATGTATTTATTATATAATACTCTCTAACACGTTTAGATATCTCCTACCCGGAGATAAACACAATGCACACTGTACTTTGCAAAGAAATACAGTAAATAGCACAGAATACACAGTGGACCCCAGGGGGGACCAAACCATATACTAAGAAAGTGGTATAAGAACCATGACTCGGGTCAAGACCATGTCGAGAGGACGTAGAAGTGCTGGGGACCCAAGGAACCACCCAAGGTGAGTGACTAGGAACCCCACGGAGAGCGTGTGCAGTGTGGGAACACGACCGCGTGCTCTGTACAACTCTCCGTGTAAGTCGCGGTTGGAATTTTAAAGATTAAGGACCCTTCCCAGTGGACCCTGAAGAAACCCCTTGGAAGACAGAAGGTTGGAGAGCCACCCCACCCGTGGGTACCCTAATACCCACGTTACCTACACCAGGGAAGCCGGGTGCATAGGTGTGACGTTGTGTCAGAAACCGCCTTCGAACCCGATGGAGGACTTCAGGAAAGTGCCGCTGCTGACGAAGGAGAAAGTGTCCAGTGGAATTTGAAGGTGTATTCTAGTTGAGAGGTACCTAAAAGCAGAGGGGACAGAGTCTATGTTACTCAGGAGTGACCAGGAGTACTGGAAGACAAATGCCCACCAATGTCGGGAGTTGCAGGAGAGTTGACGAGGACCTTGACTCTACATCTGGAAGACCAGGAGCCATGCACGAGCTGTCCCACGTCGATGTTGAGTGCTGAGGGATCAGTGTCCTGCGGGAGCACCAACAAGCCTTGGCAAATGCAACCAACGCAGAAGTCGAAGAAGGTGCAACGTCGGGACCAGCAAGGTCCAGGGGACTCACCATAAGCAGGGGAGTCAGGGCAGGCCCCAAGCAATCAGAGGAGCCCAAAAGAAACAAAGGTGACCCTCAAATGGACCCACAGGCTGGAGGCACTCGAGTCGCAAGAGGACCTCAAGCAGGTCACCAATAGATGCAGGCCACTATACACAACGATGCGATGTGGCCAAAGATTCTGGTCACTGGAGGTGATCGAGGTTGGGGCTACTTGGAGCCCGAAGATCTTCTTGGAAGGAAGCCAACAAGCCTTTGTAACTTCTAATTGACACGGTGCACAGGGGTTCGGTTATTGCAACCCCCTTGAGGGATACTGGCATCATACTTGGTGAGAGGGCAGGGCAGGCCTTGTGAGCTGTGGAGAACCACCACCTGTGTTGCAGAACCTTTTGGAGTATGGAGGAGCTCAGGATCAGCAGACCGGTTGACTTAGTTGCGGTGCCTGCGAATGCAGGGAAGTGACTCCTTCACTTCAAGGGAGATTCCTTCAGGTGTCTTTGATGCCCACAGGCCTTGGAAGATTCCTGTGTGGTGCACAGGCACAGACGATGCAGCAGACTGGAAGGGAGACGAAGTCGAGTCCAAACGAAGACCAGCGAAGTCCAGAGTGCCCAGACGGTTGAAGAAGAAGTGGTGTCTGATCTGAATCTTGTCCCACGATGAATCTAGGGACCCACCCACAGGTAAACCCTAAAGTACCCTTAGGAAAAGGTTGGGAGGATTCAGGGGACCCTCTCAGGGGAGGGTCTGGACAGGGGGGCGGTTTCTCCCACGTCCTTTCTCCAGTTTTACGCCAGAGCGGGCGCCAACTGCTCCCAGAGCTGGTTTGAACTGGACTGGCTTTAGGAACTGTCTGGGTTTGGTATGCTTCTCTGAGTTGCGGTCGACCCCAGGCCCAAATTTTACACACATTGCAAAGCTTTGGTTTTGAGTGGTAAAATTTGATCTGTCCTGTTGTGTTTTGGGGCCTTTCCAAAAGTGGACTCTGGCCCACTAACACAAGTGGGGTACCATTTTTATTGAGAGACATGGGAATGCTGGGTAGTAGAACATTATTGATCCCCACCAATTCCAGAGCTTTCCCTTACAGAAATGTGATGAAAAAGATGTGTTTTTCGACAAAGTTTGAGGTGTGCAAGGGCTACTAGATAAGAAAATTTGATAGATTCCCTGAAGTAACAGCACTCTGCACTCCCTTCCATGTCTAGTTTTCAGAAATGCCTGGTTTTGGTGGGTTTCCTTTGTCAGTGGCAGAGCTAGGACCCAACGTCCACTGCTACCCTCATTGTTAGAAAAAAAAAACTTTGAATTTGCTGGGTAAATTGTGATGTCTTCAGGTCGAACTTAGGCGAAATTTTGTGTTGCAAGACCTTGGCCCACCCACACAAGTGAGGTACTGTTTTTATCGCCAGATGTGTGGAAACACTAAATAAGAGAACATTTGTCATTGCCAATTGGATTTCCTTGCATTTCTGGCTTCCAACTGTTAGCCAGTGTTCAAGAAGGACACCATTTTTCAAAATGCCCTCTGAATCACACAACAGAGAAATTCAGAGATGTACAAGTGACCATTGTTCGTACATTTCAGAAATACATAGATTTTCTTCATACTTGTTGGACTTTGCCCTCTCTGCTGGGTCATCACCAAACATTTTGCCTTCACCCCTCCTGTTTTATGAATTTCGTTTTTGGTGGCATAAGGACTGTGTGCACTGTTCCACTGCTAACCAGTGTTTGCACTCACTCCCCTAAACATGGTAAAACTGGCTTGCACCCAATTGGCACAATTGGCCTAAACTTGTGACTTTCCCCGGTCTAGAACAACTAGCAGATACCCGCAGGTTGTACTTTATGTGTTTAGGTACTACACTTATCTAAAATCTGTAAAATTGCATATCTCTGGTTCTACTGATTGAATTTTTGGTGTCAAACAATTTATTACATTTTGCTCTATCTTTCTAAAATAGTGTGGGATGTTTCTTGTGTCGTGTCTTCACTTTATTACTGTTTAAGTGCTGTGTAAATACTTCACACATTGCCTCTATACTTAAGCCTGGCTTTATTTGTGCCAAGCTACCAGATGGTTAAGCATGTTAATTTAGTGACTTTTTGTGGTTCACCCTGACAAGGATTGTGGCTGTTGCTTTAGTAGGGTTTAACGCCCCCACCCCCCAACAACCTGATTTCTCACAATACCCATCTTTAATTTCTTCTATTTTACAGTATGAATTGCTGTTTGTTTCTACACACAATGTAAAATCATTGTAAGGTGCAGCTCAATTGTTGACTATGGGTATTGTGTGTTTTTGGAGAACCAATGCACTCTATATATGCCTGCAACTAGAAGGGTCTTTTGGACTTAACAGTATATTGCATTTGTAAATTTGCCATTATGACAAAAAACTTACAGATGAAAATGGCTGTTTTTTCTTACTCGTTTTCAATGCTTTTTTCAACATTTTTTTTTCTAAAAAAACTTTGTGGGATCTACTCAAATGATCATTCGCAGAATTCAGAATTTGGTTTACATTACAGAAATGTATTGTTTTTCGGGTTCACCTACTGGTTCCACACATGTTTCCACCCCAAAGTGCAAGTAGCTTGAAACCACAAAATTAGGACTACATTGATTATCTCTTAGTAAAATACAAACACAGTAGTAAAAAGAAAAGTGTTTTGATACAACTTTGCTTGTTCCTGAAACCTGGGAATATGGTGATCCTAGCACAGCAAACCTTTAATTGATACAATGTTTCCCCCAAAAAAATGTATGCTTTTTTTGCACATCACTATAATTCATTTTTGCCACATTAAACAAAATGTAGCTATATTTTGGCTATTTTCTCTGTTCCTTCCAGCGGAATCTACAAACACCCCATACTTTTAGAAACCCCAGTAAGTTTGAAAAAAGGAGGTACACATACATTTGGTGTGGATATCTTTGGTGGAAAACAAGTTATGAAGGTTTAAGTGCACACTACCCCAAACATCCAAAAACAGGGCTCCTGTTTCTCACGCATAACCAAGAATGAGCGCAATTTAGAGGCAAACGAAATACAGACACGAAAGTATTCTACAGTATTTCAAAAGAATTCCAGTAATCCTCCAGAAAGCAGACAGCTGTGCATTATTTCCCAACACCCCGATCACACACTGCGTGCTGTTCAAACTCAGTATGCAAAAGAGGAGATAAAAAAAGGGCCAGCGCTGAGTAAAAAGGAAGACGTGTGTCCTGATAGTGCGAGCCGTTGAAAAAATATAACCACGACTTCTACGAAACTGAGGAAGCGAGCAACCTGTTCCCCTTTTTTGACAGATTGTAGTACAGTACATGGCGGCCTGCTTGTTCAACCGGTACTATTTTTTAAATGCAAGTGTTTTCTGCGGATTTTGACTTCTTTAGCTGAGTTTTTTGCAGTGTGCCTTATTTTTTTTCTTCTGGATTTGAGGGGTCTGGTGCTGGGTGTGGCGCACAGCGAGGCTTTGACTTCTGCGACTCCCTCGTCACCTCTCTGGATTATCGGAAGCCGACAATTAATTCTAAGAGGGTAGGTGTGGCATAAACAAATACCCGTTTTACTTATTTAATTTGTATCTGACTGTAGTGCACCCGCTGCAAATTGTCTCTATATGCCTGTTCTCGTTCTCCCTTTATAATACTAAATAGTGCTGTCATCTAGAGTAAGGACTTCCTTCTACGTGCTTTATTTCTGTGATTTGGACATGTTGTCAGCGTGCATTTGTATGATCTCAATAGCTAATTTATTGCGAAATCGAGATATTTACAGAGCAAAGACGAATTCTGACTACTGCTAGGAAGCAATGCTTGTCTACGTTAATAGCTTTTTTCCTCAAGTGGAATTTGAGACTCTGTATTATTGTTCTGAGCCCGGTAATGTGTTTACTGTACTACGAGATGCACAGGCCTGGAGTTTCCAGAAGAGTTAGAGCCCTGGGTATTTGAAAGTCAAGCCTTTCTGCTTTCTTTTAAATCATAAAAAAGTAATGTTTCAACCAATAAAAAAAACGACATTCGGGACAAAGTAAAAAAAAGTCAGTCATTATCTGTGTATAATGTGGATTTCCTACGAGAGTAGATTGCTCTCAGGTTTTATGTGACGTTGTTAGACCATGAGTAGTCCATATCGGATGTGAAGTTCATGAGAAATATAACAGTTCTGTTGCGGATGTTACAGCAAAGATATTGGTATCTTCTGGTTACTTGGAGGCACTGTCCTAAATATTTCTGTCATAGACGTCTATGGATTACTTAGTATTAGCATGTAACAAAATTACACAATTGCTGAAGAATTAAGGCAGCCTTTTCAATGGAATGCAAGACTCTACGAAGATGCAAAACCTGCTGCAGGACATTTATTTTTTAAGAGCAAAGGTACCAGAGTAATCGAGTAAGAAGCAATACTCTGGAGAAACAATAATATCCAGGATGTGGGCATATAACAATCTTTTTTATTTCAAATTGTTAACAGTAAAATATAGGCGATAAACCCTGCTGGGGTAATCCTCAACAAGTGTTAAAACCACGGCGAAAAGCGGGCAAAGAACATTATGGGACAATCAGCAATGTACACAATAGGGTCACTATTCCTAGAACAGAACACTACTGCACCCCGAAACTTATATATGCATATTGGTGGGGTCAGAGGGTTTTAAGGATGACGACGTTTCGATCCATTATTAATACAGGATCATCATCAGGACAACAGAGATCTATGCTTCATTACATGAATTATATACAAAACATCTAAATAGTTAACACCTGTGGAGGTAAGTACGAAAAGGAAAAAAGGAGGGGAAAGACAATTAAAGAAAAATTTAGGTTTCAGAAATTTCCTTTTTTCCTTTTCGTGCATACCTCCACAGGTGTTAACTATTCATATTTTTTGTATATAGTTAACGTTGTCGACGGTAAAACACTCTGACCCCACCAATATGTATATCTAGCTTTCGGGTGCAGTAGTGCTCTGTTCTAGGAATAGTGACCCTATTATGTACATTGCTGATTGTCACATAATGTTCTTTGCCCGCTTTTCCTGTGGTTTTAACACTTGTTGAGGATTACCACGGCATGGTTTATCTTCTTTATTTGTCTGTTAAAATTTTGAAAAAAAAAAGATTGTTATATGCCCAATTGGATAAATTCTGGATATTATTGTTTCTCCAGAGTATTGGTTCTTACTCGATTACTTAGGAAGCTTTGTTCCTTAAAAATACAGATTACCCTTGGTCCCTATTGATTATTGGGTCTCCCTTGTGTTCTCTTATACTATATAAGGACATTCAGTGGCATGCCTTTCACGTGCATGTGGTGTTCTCCATGCAAATGAGCGAGATTCTAAATGCCTTAGGCATATAGCATCCAGACAATGCACTGGGGCAATATTCTTCCTGTGTGCATGTACACCATTCAGCAGGAGGTGCACATTAATAGCACCCTTGGAGCTTTGGGGAGGGGTAGGAGAAGCGTATGATCCCTCTGGGTGCATAGTAATTTGTATCCCCAAAAGCAGCGTTACATCTCCCTCACAATAGTGGACTGCACCACCCTCTTGGGAGTTCTGCCCCCATCATAGTCTAGATGCTATGAGACTTCGGAGAGTGCTGAGTGAGATTGCCCTATTCTGTAGTGCAGCAGCACTCGCGTGTGCAGGAGCACACTACTGCAGTCAGCGTTTACATATCACATTGCATGGTGCAGGTCTGCTTCAGGGACCTGCTTATGGAGCACTGGCATAAGCTAATAAATTGTTTGAAAGTGCAGTTAGGGTGTATTTTGCATTTTTACATAAAAAATACACAACGTCCTTTAGGAATTGTTAATTTTCTGCAAACGATTGTGCAGACTGTGGAAGTTCACGGTGCTGCAGTTTTTATTCTCCACTCTTGTGGTGGTGATGGTGGTGCTATGCAGCATGCCAGGAATAGGGAATAAAAAAGAGGGCAAAGACATAGGATACATAGAAGATGCAGTTTGAAGAAAGATATGACACACATAGTCTGTGCGCATTTATGCATGTTTGTTTGCATTAATTAGTACAATGAAGCCAAAGCAGATGCCAGTGTTGATCCTGGTTTTGTTGTTCTGTGGACATTTTGTCCTTGCTTTGCCTATTGATAGAAAAGTTCATCGTACCTGATAGAAGTTTAGAAAAAAACAATAAAAGAGGCACAGTTGGGCAGATGTTGATCATTTTCATTACTGCTGTAGATGCACAAGGCCACACCAAATGTATAAGGTGTGTGATTAAAAGGTCAATGACATGACATGGTAATAGAGCTGAAATAATTTATTTTCTGACCACCTAGTTATAATTCCCAAGAATCTTAGCATCACTTCCAATTTTTAAGTAATGGGCTTTGAAAACATTATAACATATCGTATAGCAATATCAGCTTCTGCCCATGCAACCCTTTTTTCATAAAAATGTACATTATCCCCTGAACGTATTTGCTCTCAATAAGTACAATATTAAAACAAATACATGATTCCCGTTTTAAGGAGAAGTTTTCTTTGAGTCAGAGACAGGAGGCAATTGAGACACAATGTATCCCAGTGCCCCCAAACTTAGTAAAAAATAATATAAATTATTTCACTTAATTTCAAAAGACACAACAACCTTACAGGAATAACATTAACACTTAAGTTGTCATTGTCAATGCACCAACTGGACGTAAGAGGAGGTTTCTGTTTGTTCTGAGAACATTATGTGAATCATTGTCTGTTTTTCAAAGGAAAGTCCCTTGATCAGTCTACAGAGATGTCATACTTCCTCTTCCTTGTCAGTATGCTTTTGTAGACTGTTAGGCCTGTCTGTCTTAGGGTGGTCTTCCCCCCAACTTTTTACCTTACTCCTCCATTTTTTCTGGCCTTGTTTTTGCTGGCCTTAGTACTCTGAGCACTTTACCACTGCTAAAGCACATGTACTTTCTCCTCTAAACATGGTGATATTGGCTCATACCCATTTGGCATAGTTCATTTACTTATAAGTCCCTAATAAAGTTGTACTATAAGTGCCTAGGGCCTGTAAATTAAATGCTACTTGTTGGCCTGCAGCACCGATTGAGCAATCCACTTAAGTAGCCCTTTAAACATGTCTCAGGCCTGCCATTGCAGAGCTTGTATGTGCAGTTTAAACTGCCATGTCGACCTGGCAAAATAAACCTTTTCCCAGGCCTAAAACCTCCTTTTTAATACATATAAGTCACCCCTAGGGTAGGCCCTGGACAGCCCAGAGGGCAGGCTGCAATATATTTAAATAGGACATGTACTTTTAAGTTTTACATGTCTTGGTAGTGAAAAAAACTCCAAAATTAGTTTGTCACTACTGCAAGGACTATATCTCCGATAGGATAGCATTGGTATTACCTTATTACATTTTATAAGTGTAATTTCCAAATGGAAAGATATGTATATATGTATATATGTCAATACAAGAGACAGAAGGTCAGGGCACTCAGAGCCTGCACCAGTCATTTTGGTATTTAAAAGTTTGGGCAAGGATAGTGGTGCAAAGAGCCGGGAACGTGACCTTCCTATGTCCCCAATAATTTGGAAAAACCAAAAACACAAGGTACAGGATAGCTCAGCACAAACCTATAGTCAAAAAAATACAGTTTCAAGAACTATAGTGATACATCATAATTAATGATTATAAAACGAGAAAAGATCTCCCAAATGAATCCAATGAGTCTTCAGAATACTAGAAAAAATATCCTTCCTTTATTCTTTTATGTTATTTTTCTTCAGACTTCGTTTGTTAAAAACACAATACAAAATTCATAGCCGACGCGGCGCGTTTCGGCCCAACGGGACTTCTTCAAGGCTATAAAATACATACAAGACATACATTAATATTTATATTTACATTTACACCTGATTTTTGCACATACACAACAAACATTAATATATATATTTAAAAAAGTTTTTACAAGTCACAGAGATTTTTGGACCATATTTGTACTCACAACATCCCAAAAATTGACTTTTAATGTAGAAATTGGAATTCACAACATATATATTTCATTAATAGGGAGACATCTTATTAATAAATCTGAAACAAGGAGATCATGAAACAGGGAGATCATTATGCCAAAAAGAGAGAAGACATGGAGTGTCCATAACATACGTGTATGGGATCAAAGAATAAATCTAAGAAAAAGAAAAGCAAACCTATATACATCATTGGAGTGCATTATCACTGTATATGAATACACAGACCATTAGTAATTTTGTTGCCATATCATAAAGGACAACATTTCAGAATGTCTGTCAATACCCAAGCTCATCTGATATAGTTATGTCCTTATGACTTTATATATTAGGACAAATATTGCATACAATAATTTATATCTACATAAAGGTCTAGGTAATCTAACATACCTGTTTCTGTTTTTATGCAGTCCACACTAACAATACACAACGTCAATTCGTATCATACCGAGGTGCATTGGCACAAATGGATTTCTGAAAAAAGATGTGTTGATATATTTATATATAATATTCCTCACGAGTAAAATATTAATACATAAACGTTTTATTCATGGTGATAATCAACATACCTTAGTAAAAGGAAAGAGCACACCACTGTTGTAAATTGTGGATATTAGTGTGCGAACAGGTATGGATCACTCAAGATCTGTAACCGAAATAAAAAATATATCAAATCGGCTACAATTAAAGATATAGATATACGCATTGTAGCAAATGTCTATAATGTAAAATAAACATTCTCAAATCTAAACACAGCTAATAGGAGCATATGTATCAAAAAACCTATTCTAGTCTCATATTCAAAAAGTTACAAACAAATCAATAAACGAATTGTTATGAGCATATATTAGTGAGAGAAAGAAGCGCACCACTGATATGAATTGTGGGTGCTTTTTGCTAAAACATGTATATAAAAAAAAAGAATTCTAGTCTCATATTCCTCCAGAACTTCCAGATACGTCAGTAAATGAATTGCGATCAACATACCTTATTGAAAGGGAAAAGTGCACCACTATTGTGAGTTGTGGGTGCTGATATGCTATAAGGGTATGGTCACCCAAAATCTGTAACCGAAATAAGAATACAGAATCAGCTGCCCATAGAAATGTAAACATGAACGTTATGGCTAATTCCTCTATTATAAAGACATTTCATAAGAACATGACAGGCCTATTCCCGTCTCATATCTATTCAAAACTTTCCGACAGATGAATATGTGGGAAAACAGTTAAAGCAAAAAATTTATAGTTCAAGCAATCTATTGTGACGCGCTATTTATTCGCAGGACTGACGCCATTTCGAAGAGTCCAGCGTACTATATTAGACTATCAGGTATTGGGTTCTAAAAGTATCTGGTTGCGATGAAAGTGAAAGCATGCATAAAGAAATTTTGCAAGTTTAGCAAGGTGCAGAAATGAGTGGCATCCTAACAGCAATAATTTAGACAAGCCATATTTCTCAAATCGCATTGTAATTATGAAATCGTGCTCCTCACATCCGCATTGGATTAGGACACGAATGAGCTAACATAGAGACCGTTAATAAGTGAGCTGTCAAAACACATTCATATATAGAGCTCGATCGTAAGGACCGGAAATTATGGTTCAAGCAATCTATTGAGACGCGCTATTTATTCGCAAAACTGACGCCATTTAGAAAAGTCCAGCATAATATGTTAGGCTATCAGGTATTGGGTTCCGAACGTATTTGGTTGCGATAAAAGTAAGTAGTGCTGGGGCCTTCACCAGGATCACTATCCACTGATGAGATGGAAGTACTGCTCGAGGAAATACTGGACTCTCTAGCATCACTCAAGGCATTGGACATGGGCTTGGGCATGATATCATCATATTTGCGTGCAAACGTAAATATTCTGCCCCTGTCATAATCTCCTTGATCTCGTATTATTTTCTGTTGTTTTTTGTCCTTAAGATAAATCTGATATTTTGCTAGTTCTTTTTTTAGGATGTCCTGATTCTTAGCAATAACATCACTCAAATTGGTGTCATTTATTTCTTTTTCTAATTTAGCTATTTCTTCTCTAATTTTTTGTACCTTACGTTCTGAGTTCCTGATAAGGATATCCATCATTTTGTATGAGGAAGCATACAATCCCTCTTCCCACTACTCCAGCAAATCTGGATCTAAATCTTCGTAATTGGGAAAAATAAGGATACGAAGTCCTCGTGGGATTTTCCTATTCTCAAGGTATTTTTTTAGGGTGGCCCCGTCCCACCACTTAGCAAGTTCTTGCTTCTTTAGCCTCTCTAAGCGAATATATTTGCTTTTTAAACCCTCATTCTTTGATGAGGTAGCTGTAGGGTTGTTTGTGAGGTCTTTTTTTGGTGTAATATTGAACAAATCTCCTATTAGCTCCTCCCTGTTGTCGTCAAAATTCATAGTGAGTATTGTAAAAAAACCCTAATGACTGAACTGTGCTAGGAGGCCCACAATTTGTCAATACAAGAGACAGAAGATTAGGGCACTCAGAGCCTGCACCAGTCAGTTTGGTATTTAAAAGTTTGGGCAAGGATAGTGGTGCAAAGAGCCGGGAACGTGACCTTCCTATGTCCCCACTAATTTGGAAAAAACAAAAACACAAGGTACAGGATAGCTCAGCACACACCTATAGTCAAAAAAATACAGTTTCAAGAACTATAGTGATACATCATAATTAATGATTAAAAAACGAGAAAAGATCTCCCAAATGTATCCAATGAGTCTTCAGAATACTAGAAAAAATATCCTTCCTTTATTCTTTTATGTTATTTGTCTTCAGACTTCGTTTGTTAAAAACACAATACAAAATTCATACCTGACGCGGCGCGTTTCGGCCCAACGGGACTTCTTCAAGGCTATAAAATACATACAAGACATACATTAATATTTATATTTACATTTACACCTGATTTTTGCACATAAACAACAAACATTAATATATATATTTAAAAAAGTTTTTACAAGCCACAGAGATTTTTTGGACCATATTTGTGCTCACAACATCCAAAAAATTGACTTTTAATGTAGAAATTGGAATTCACAACATATATATTTCATTAATAGGGAGACATCTTATTATTAAATCTGAAACAAGGAGATCATGAAACAGGGAGATCATTATGCCAAAAAGAGAGAAGACATGGAGTGTCCATAACATACGTGTATGGGATCAAAGAATAAATCTAAGAAAAAGAAAAGCAAACCTATATACATCATTGGAGTGCATTGTCACTGTATATGAATACACAGACCATTAGTAATTTTGTTGCCATATCATAAAGGACAACATTTCAGAATGTCTGTCAATACACAAGCTCATCTGCTATAGTTATGTCTTTATGACCTTATATTAGGACAAATATTGCATATAATAATTTATATCTACATAAAGGTCTAGGTAACCTAACATACCTGTTTCTGTTTTTATGCAGTCCACACTAACAATACACAACGTCAATTCGTATCATACCGAGGTGCCTTGGCACAAATGGATTGACAGGATATGACAGGGGCAGAATATTTACGTTTGCACGCAAAGATGATGATATGATGCCCAAGCCCATGTCCAAAGCCTTGAGTGATGCTAGAGGGTCCAGTATTTCCTCGAGCAGTACTTCCATCTCATCAGTGGATAGTGATCCTGGTGAAGGCCCCAGCACTACTTACTTTTATCGCAACCAAATACGTTCGGAACCCAATACCCGATAGCCTAACATATTACGCTGGACTTTTCTAAATGGCGTCTGTTTTGCGAATAAATAGCGCGTCTCAATAGATTGCTTGAACCATAATTTCCGGTCTTTACGATCGAGCTCTATATATGAATGTGTTTTGACAGCTCACTTATTAATGGTCTCTATGTTCGCTCATTCGTGTCCTAATCCAATGCGGATGTGAGGAGCACGATTTCATAATTACAATGCGATTTGAGAAATATGGCTTGTCTAAATTATTGCTGTTAGGATGCCACTCATTTCTGCACCTTGCTAAACTTGCAAAATTTCTTTATGCATGCTTTCACTTTCATCGCAACCAGATACTTTTAGAACCCAATACCTGATAGTCTAATATATTACGCTGGACTCTTCGAAATGGCGTCAGTCCTGCGAATAAATAGCGCGTCACAATAGATTGCTTGAACTATACATTTTTGGCTTTAACTGTTTTCCCACATATTGATCTGTCGGAAAGTTTTGAATAGATATGAGACGGGAATAGGCCTGTCATGTTCTTATGAAATGTCTTTATAATAGAGGAATTAGCCATAACGTTCATGTTTACATTTCTATGGGCAGCTGATTCTGTATTCTTATTTCGGTTACAGATTTTGGGTGACCATACCCTTATAGCATATCAGCACCCACAACTCACAATAGTGGTGCACTTTTCCCTTTCAATAAGGTATGTTGATCGCAATTCATTTACAGACGTATCTGGAAGTTCTGGAGGAATATTAGACTAGAATAGGTTTTTTTAGTTTTTGTTTTTTTATATACATGTTTTAGCAAAAAGCACCCACAATTCATATCAGTGGTGCGCTTCTTTCTCTCACTAACATATGCTGATAACAATTCGTTTACTGATTTGTTTGTAACTTTTTGAATATGAGACTAGAATAGGTTTCTTGATACATATGCTCCTATTAGCTGTGTTTAGATTTGAGAATGGTTATTTTACATTATGGACATTTGCTACAATGCGTATGTCTATATTTTTAATTGTAGCCGATTTGATATATTTTTTATTTCGGTTACAGATCTTGAGTGATCCATACCTGTTCGCACACTAATATCCACAATTTACAACAGTGGTGTGCTCTTTCCTTTTACTAAGGTATGTTGATTATCACCATGAATAAAACGTTTATGTATTAATATTTTACTCGTGAGGAATATTATATATAAATATATCAACACATCCTTTTTCAGAAATCCATTTGTGCCAAGGCACCTTGGTATGATACGAATTGACGTTGTGTATTGTTAGTGTGGACTGCATAAAAACAGAAACAGGTATGTTAGATTACCTAGACCTTTATGTAGATATAAATTATTGTATGCAATATTTGTCCTAATATATAAGGTCATAAGGACATAACTATATCAGATGAGCTTGTGTATTGACAGACATTCTGAAATGTTGTCCTTTATGATATGGCAACAAAATTACTAATGGTCTGTGTATTCATATACAGTGACAATGCACTCCAATGATGTATATAGGTTTGCTTCTCTTTTCTTAGATTTATTCTTTGATCCCATACACGTATGTTATGGACACTCCATGTCTTCTCTCTTTTTGGCATAATGATCTCCCTGTTTCATGATCTCCTTGTTTCAGATTTATTATTAAGATGTCTCCCTATTTTTGAAATATATATGTTGTGAATTCCAATTTCTACATTAAAAGTCAACTTTTTGGATGTTGTGAGTACAAATATGGTCCAAAAAATCTCTGGGACTTGTAAAAACTTTTTAAAATATATATATTAATGTTTGTTGTGTATGTGCAAAAATCAGGTGTAAATGTAAATATAAATATTAATGTATGTCTTGTATGTATTTTATAGCCTTGAAGAAGTCCCGTTGGGACGAAACGCGCCGCGTCGGCTATGAATTTTGAATTGTGTTTTTAACAAACGAAGTCTGAAGAAAAATAACATAAAAGAATAAAGGAAGGATATTTTTTCTAGTATTCTGAAGACTCATTGGATTCATTTGGGAGATCTTTTCTCATTTTTAATCATTAATTATGATGTATCACTATAGTTCTTGAAACTGTATTTTTTTACTATAGGTGTGTGCTGAGCTATCCTGTACCATATGTATATATGTGTGTATATATATATATCTGGTTCAAGTTTGGGGTCTCTATATAAATTTATATATATATAGTTATATCCCTTTAAGCTTATCTGGGCATCTTGTTGATTCATATAGTTATATATATATATAACTGGTTCAAGTTTGGGGTCTCTGAAATCCTAATTTAAAAACCTAATTTATGGTGAAATCGGATTTTAAATTAAAATTCTGAAAATTTCACTTTTAGTTGGTGTTTTCTTGCCTTAGTCATTTAGTACCTGCAGCTTGTGTCTGGTCATCTGACTGGGTCTAGTTGGCAGTTGGGCTTTGTGTACTTCTCCAAGACAGCCACACACAATGGGAGCTTAGATGTGATTGAGAGGGCCATTATTGGAAGGATGGAAGGGAGGAGCTGGGCCCAGCCTCACTTACACCTGAATAGGCTGTGTCCTGTCCCCACACAAAGGGGTGCATACCTCCTGTAGTTAGTCTGGAGCCAGGGCAGGCAAGGCAGCGCATCTGTGCACATCAAAGACATGCCTCTAGAAGCTTCTCCTCACTTCAAAGGCACAACTGTGTATAAAAGAAGAACCTGAGACCCATCACTTCAGTGCACTTCTGGACCTGTGGATACTCTGCTAGGAAGAAGGACTGCTGTGCTGCTGAAGGACTGCCACTCTGCTGGACTGCTGCCATGCTGGGCTCCTACTTTGCTGTGCTGACCTGCTGTCTGCTGCCCTCTGGCCTGGGTGACAAGGACTGGACTTGCATCTCTTGAACCCAGAACCCAGAGTGTCCCCAAGGGCTATTTGGTGGGGCTCCTGATCCGAAGCCTCAGGGACATAACAAACTCCCAACTACCTTGCACCTGTACCTGGACTCTGCCATCTGTGAGTCTACCCTGCCAAGTGGTTCCACCCCAGTCCTGGACCCTTGGTAGTGGGCCCACCACACTCCTTGGAACCGAGGCATCGCCTGGCAGTGTGGCATATCCACAGCCTAGGTCCTCGCATCTCTTGTCGATGGCAGCCTTAACAGCGATGACGGACTCCTCATCGCAGCCTCGCAGCTCCTTGGAATTGACGCTTTGCCAGGTGTGCACAGCATCCCTGATGCCGGACTTCTCATCGCAAGCCCTGTCGATGGGAACCTTGACGACGACATAACAGGACCTTACACCGTAACCTCGTCGCATCTCAGACCCCACGCATCGCTTTGGCTGCAAGGATCCATACACCGCTCGGCAACCAGGATTTAGGGTACTCTGTTCAGTACGCCTAACTGGATCAATGTAGCCAGCCCACACTTGATCGTGGTCAGCCTGAACTTGTGACTTTGTAACGGTCCAGCGTGACAAGATATCCCCAATTACTGCTTTGTGCTTTTTGTGGGGGGAGGGGGAGTGCTATTTTCACTACAAACTTTAAAATTCAATATCTCCAGTTCTACTAATTGGATTTTTGTCTTGTTTTATTTATTAAAAATTACTCTTATGTTTTCTAAATCTATTGTGGGCTCCGTTTGTGGTGTGTTTTCACTGTTCTACTGTTTGAAGATTTGCACAAATACTTTACACATCGCCTCTAAGTTAAGCCTGACTGCTCTGTGCCAAGCTACCAAGGGAGTGAGCACAGGTTATTTTGGGGTTTGCTTGTGCCTTACCCTGACAAAGATTGTGGTTGCTGCTTGACCAGGGCTTACACCCAATCAAATAACAATGCAATTTCTTACACAGACCAACGCAGAAAGGTTGTAGTAATAAGATGAGAGGCGAGTGATCAAAGGAAGGAAGAACTTAAGTTGAAACACTTGGACCAAACCCAGCTAAATCAGTGGGCATCCTGCTTTGTGCCAGCATAAGACAGCAGAGGTACAGCAATGGTAATATCTGTCAGTGTCTCTTTCAGAGGGGATTCACGAGACAAATTTGTTAGAATACAAAATGTTTCTTTATGGAGAGAAAAGTTTGTAGTATGCCTTCAAAATTGAACATAAATTGACTCAAGATACAGACTTATTGTAGGGACTGTGATATCTAATTCACTCTTTTATTGATAATGAAAAAATCCATACATGATGTGATACATTATCTAATTCCGATCTTATAAAACAGTAGATGAAGCTCTTAAAAAATATTTTGTTATGTTCTCACAACTCATTGCTTAATAAGTGAAACATTGGGCTACCAATTCTCATCCTTAATACACAAGAAATTACCAACTAGACAGCCGTACAGCCATAGTCCCCATGTCAGCCATACTCAGTATTCCATCGGTTATTTCAATCATTACCTGTGGAAAAATGACTAGATGACTACACACAAATTCTGAGTGGAATATTCACACCA
The DNA here is from genome assembly GCA_963921515.1 of Calotriton arnoldi. Lineage (NCBI taxonomy): Eukaryota > Metazoa > Chordata > Amphibia > Caudata > Salamandridae > Calotriton > Calotriton arnoldi. The sequence goes on along the minus strand of CAWUFW010005263.1, from coordinate 808,981 downwards.
GCTGCATAATCTGAGTCGTATCAAAGGAATCACAATTCTTCCTCTCCAACAGTGTGTATTATCCTGAACAGATTGAGTCAAATCCCTCCCACCTCAACATTATCAAATGCAGCACCAGGTTCAAAGGATTTATGCTGTTTATAGGAAAATGTTTTCTCTTCACAAATATCTGTTGTCACCATGGAATATGATCATTTCTATAGACGAGAGATTGCCACTAATAGTGTGGTTATTGAAAATGTGGTTGCTCAAGTGTTTTTTGTTGTCACGATCAAAGACCAAAAGTTTTAGTATGGGAATTTACAATATGTTTTAAGAATCGCACAGATTGCAACTCCACAAATGTGGTCTACCAGATCTTTTGTGGTTGTAGCTTAAGCTATGTAGGTAGGACAACTAGGGATATGCAGACAATACTGAGTTAGCGTGGGTTTCATAGTTAGAAACATTTCTGTCCATTGCAGAATTGATTTTAGACCAGGAGTAGAGGTACCCAGTTGACCAGCCTGAGGAAGAGAGATCTCTTTTGGCTTATCCCAAATGGCCTATCTATCCCATTTGTGGTATATGTATTGGCCACTTCAGCCCTAGAAAAGATAGTGGCCTTATTGTGGCTGGTCTAAGGTTTAAAGTTTTTTTGGCTAGGGGCTCTACAATCGCAATGGAGCAAAAATAAATGGACTGGACTTAGAGGCGAGCATTGCATGTGGTGGTGGACTTCATGGAATAGACAAAAAAGAATCTGGATCATATGATATCAATTACATGTCTATTGTACAGCATTAATATTGCATGCCAAGCAATATATTCAATTATACAGCAGTGTTGTAACTGGTGTATTTTACAGTACTTATAAACAGACACATGTATGAAATCTATGCACCTGGGTTTCTGTTACTAAATGTAGTAAGCCTGCGAGCAGAGTGTGAGAAATTGGCTTATTATTTGTGAAGATCTTGCAGAGTGTGAGAAATTGGATTATTATTTGTGAAGGATATTAGACCTTCTCAAATAATATGTCTGCAATTGTCTTTTACTTGGAGCCAAGTACCCCATTTTAGCACTTGACTCTCTTAGGGCGGTAAAGCATAGCAGTCTAAGGCCTACTCACGGTGAGCTGACGTGGGCTAGTAATCCCAATTCACTGGTAGACTACAACACTCAATAAATATATGTCCAATCAGTGCTTTATCTTTTCAAAAGGAAAGGTACTTGTATTACACACACACATACCACTAAATATGACACATGAAATTACAAATATGTACAACAGGTAGAAGGAAATACTGTTGGTGACACCCTCATATCACTTTATAACTCTAATTGGTCCGGAACCCTATAACCACAATACATCCCACCTATACTAGATGCAACATCAAAATATAAGGATGTGTCATTATATATATGGCATGCCTATGGGCTTTGTCAGGGTGTCGCCATATTAATAAAAGTCAGCACATGTCACGGTTGAACTTGTAGCACAATTGAAGTCAATGGGAACAGAACAGTACTCCAATGCATTCACTATATTGGTAAACCTTGCATTGTTCATCACCAAAAATAACAATAAAGCATTTGAAATTCAAAGCATATGTCGCAAGATCTTTCATTATCTTTATGTACGCTGCCATTGTAGTCACAGGACCTGTCACAAAGGGTCCCAATACTCCAGAGCCCAAAAGCAAAAGCTCCAGCTATGGGAGTGCTTGAAAGCAATGAAATAAATGCTCCTGGGGTCAGGAATTCAATTCCCTGGGAGAATTAAGGCATGTTTAAAATACATTTCGGGTGGGGGCTGCTGCCCTTCTTCAGCCCCTTGAAACATGCTGGACCATTGTTGTTGGTGCCCCTGGCCTGCCTTGGGATACCACAGCAGAGAAATAGGCAAATTACAGCTCCCTGGTGGGTCATTATGGGGCGCTCCATGCCAGAGGCATGCATATAAAATGAGCAAGTTCGCCCGCTGTGTCTTTTTCATGCTGTGGCCTTGTGCTGCAGCATTTAGTTTTTAATTTTTGATCTTTTTAGGGGTGTTCAGGTAGGTGAGGGCCATGAGGGGAGTCCAAGGCAACCACAGCCCCAGCCTGCTCCCCGCAGCACACAGGAACTGGCATCTTGTTTTCTGAACCTGAGGTGGCAGGAGTACATTCTGCAGTTGCTCCCGCTGCAGGAGCAGATGGTCTTCTGCTCCTGCCCATAGTGGGAGCCGCAATGAGGTGCTAGGCATGCCTGCACCCCACAGGCACAGGCACAGGGGTGACAGCCAGCACAGCCATGAGGTCTTTTTCTCGAGGGATGGGGTCTTCGAGACAAACAATTAATTGTGGCAGCCCCTGGGAGGATGAGGGTCCCATGGGGCAATCCTGATTCAGGGGAGGGATCTCTATGAACAATTCTTTCCCCAGAAAGAAGATATGGAAATATTTAATAGGTTTCTGAATTAACCTCTGGGCCCTGTCCCACAGAGGAGTGGGATTTTAAGTAAATCAGATGGAGCATTATAAAGGAAGGCCAATAAAAATATTTGTGTGGTAAACAACCCTAGAAAATGCTGGTGACTATGTGGCACATCTTACATCTGGTAAGAAATAGTTGTGTTTGAGGAAGTTGTGCTCACAAAAAGTATATTCACTCATCTAATCTTAATAGAAGTCTGTGCAGATGGGAAAGCAGACATAACTCTGGGTGTTCCAGGTAGTGTCTTTTAAAATCATGACCCTAAATCTTGAATTGTCCCATTTATCTTTAGGGGTAGCTTTTATCTGAAAACCTGCATGTTGCATAAGGGAATGGCACTAGGAAGAGGACGGGAAGCAGGATTAGGGAAAAAGTCATAGGGCTTGATTTAGAGAAGGGCGGGAATGAGACATCCAACAAAATTGACTAATGTCCTGATCACCTTCCTCTCAGTTCCCTAGCTTCTTGTAGAGGTTTATGGAATACATTTTCAGGAAAACACAGCCCCAGGTATTATTCTCATCAGTACGCATTCTGTCCAGGACCACTCTGCCAATCATAGTGTTCTTAAGCAAAAAATGTCCACACATGTCTCCGGTAATCGTTGGTAGAAAATGTGAATGCAAAACATTGGTTATGTTTTATCTAGAGAGAGCCCTGACATTTTGGTCTAAAGGGGTCGGTTTTCAGATGAAATCATAGGTGACACAGTTTGTTATGCCAGTGTTGCAGGCTTGCTATCATTCTCTTTTTCCACAAAGCAGGTCTTGCAAAGTAGATGAGAGCTGCTTCCGGGGCATCATCCAAGCAGGAGTCTCTTGTAACAATGACCATGTTTGTATTTAAGCAACCACTTCTAGTCAACCCCAGTGGAAGCTTTGTAGTTTTGTCCTATTCAAAACAAGTAGACATAGGAGCGATCATTCATGTACCTTGAAACGTAATGATCTCTTGGTGCTGCCTTTGAGCTGTGCTAGTGTGGGTAGGATATATAACAAAATTGCTGATTATTTAGCAGTATGGGTCAGGATTCATCAGGAGGGCAGCAACAGATTCCTACTGAAAGGGACCCCACACATCTAACATTTCTTTCTTAGAATAGTTGGACAACACAGGACTGACAGTGAAGTAGACCTAAGGTTAAGGTTTATGGAGAAATACACAAGACCTCAAATATTGTGTGAGTTTAAGGATTAGACACATGCATGTTACCTATATCCAGGGTAAAAAGACACATGGGTTGAGATGATATTCTGGGCATCTTTACTGTATGTCAGGGGCATTGGAAGAGTTGAGGATCTTGAATGAAAGTGGTTTTGATCACTGTTTATTTGTGGTAAAAGGATGCGTTTGGGCTAAAAGATGATCCTGGGCTTTGTGGCTTTAAGCAAGAATCACACCATGGAAGGTAAAGTGAAGAGAGGATTGTGTGGTCCCCGGGCCAGCTCTCCCAGCTGCTAGCTACAAAAGCCTTCTGCTCAATACCTTTGCCTCATGATATATCTCACATTGTCCTCATTCATGCTCAAATCAACCTGCTGTTAAACCTGTTTCTCCCCTATAACGTTGCCTCTCTCCTCTTACATCCCACTTAACTGCCTTCTTCCCCAAACCACTTTGTGTTAATCCTTTTTTTCTCCTCTTAACTGACTTCTTCTTCCCAAAACTGCTTTGTGTTAATTCTTTTTTTCTCCTCTTAACTGCCTTCTTCATCCCAAACCCGCTTTGTGTTAATCCTCTTTTCTTCTCTTAACTGCCTTCTTTTTCCCAATACCACTTTGTGTTAATCCTCTTTTCTCTGCTTAACTGCCTTTGTTTCCCAAAACCACCTACTGTTAATCCTTTTTTCTCCTCTTAACTGCCTTCTTTTTCCCATAACCTCTTTGTGTTAATCCTCTTTTGTCCTCTTAACTGCCTTCTTTTTCCCCAAACCGCTTTTTATTAATCCATTTTTCTCCTTTTAACTGCCTTCTTTTTCCCAAAACCGCTTTGTATTAATCCTGTTTTCTCCTTTCAACTGCTTCTTTTTCCCAAAACCGCTTTCTGTTAATCCTTTTTTCTCCTCTTAACTGCCTTCTTTTCCCAAAACTGCTTTGGTAATCCTTTTTTTTCTCCTTTTAACTGCCTACTTTTTCCCAAAAGCGCTTTGTGTTAATCCATTTTTCTCCACCTAACTGCCTTCTTCTGTCAACCCTTTTTTCCACAATCACACATCCTTTTCTCCTCGCTTAACCGCCTCTTTCTTTCTCCCAATAACCTTTCTTGCTCCTTCTTCCTCCCACTGAACCTATTCTGTTTTCAGGTTACTAATTCTTGAAATGTATTGATTTTCCCTGCTATCAGCCAAACCTCACTCTCTCTCGTGCCCTCTCCCTCCAGTTGACCCCACCCAGTGCCCCTCCCACCACCCAGGAACATACTCAATGGAGGGCACAGCGGTGCACCACTGGTGCACCAAAGGCAAGACTGTCTGCCCTTGGCCGTGCCTAGACCACACCCAGGACCCCTGGCCCCCCTAACACCTGCAGCTACTCCAGAGCCAAACTTCAAGCCCTCAACACCATACCTCCATGCCTCGTGCTGCCCACGATCCACAGCAGGACCCTTCTTCGGCTGCCACCGCCCCTTCCACTGCACCATCGAATCCCCCACACCCCAACCTGCTCCCACGCCCCTCCACAACAGGACAGCTTCACTGTCTGCTGATCAACTCCCGATCGCTCCGCCAGGATGCAATCGAGATCTGGGACACCATCTCCACCCTCACTCCGGACATCGTCTTCCTCACAGAAACCTGGCTCAACCCAGCATCAGCACCCGACATCACCACTACCACACCAGAAGGATACAAGATAAACCACCAAGACCATGCCAACAAACAAGGAGATGGAGTAGCCATCATCCACAAAGAATCCCTCAATTGTACAGCCACTAAAGTCAGTACCACCCCCATAATGGAGCACCTAAACTTCCAAATCAACACCGATGGCAAAACCACAATCAGAGGCACTCTCGCCTACAGACCCCCACACCCTGCCCCGCGTTCTGTGAGGCAATCTCTGACTTTATCACCCCCCTGGCCATCAACTCAAAAGACTTCTTCTTCCTAGGGGACCTAAACTTTCACCTGAAAGACCCTAACGACACCAACACATCCAACCTTCTCGAGAGCATGGACATACTCGATCCCCAGAAACTGGTCACCAACCCCACTCACATTGCCGGGCACATGCTGGACCCCATATTCTAATCCAGCGACAGAATTCGATACAGCCACGCCACCTAAATCTCCTGGTCAGACCACTCGATCATCCACTTCTACATCTTGAACACTGCCAACACCAGCACCAACTCCTCCAGCACCCCCCACAGGAGCTGGAGCAAGGTAACAGATGACCACTGGAGACACACCCTCAACACATCTCTGCCAGACCCCTCCTCCAATCTCGAGGAAGCCATAAAAAACTTCAACACCTGGATCACCAAATGCGCCAACAAAGTCGCACCCCTAAAGCTCCCCAAACCGGACAGACCCTCCAACCACACCAGCTGGTTCACCCCTGAACTCAAATCTACAAAATGCAACTGCAAACAGCTGGAAAGGATCTGGTGCACCATCAGAGCACCCTTTGACAGAAAAAATTTCAAATTAGCTCTCAAAAATTACCACAAACAACTGAAAAATGGCAAGTGGAGCACCCTCACCACCCACCTCGAAGCCAGCTCCAACCACAGCAAAAAACTTTTCTGCATCATCAAAGAATTCTCCAACCCCACAGCCACCGAGAATTCCATCACCTCCTCCCAGGACCTCTGCGACTCTCTCGCATAATTCTTCCACAGCAAAATCTACACCATCTATGAACACTTTGACCCTCAACCACCTCTGGCTGACATTGACGGATTCCCCACCGTCATCGACCTGAAACCTATGCATAATCACTGCGTGGAACCCTCTCTCAACACAGGCCACTGCCACCATCATGAGCATTATCCACGCAGGAGCACCCACAGATCCCTTCCCCCACCATATGTTCAACCTAGGGAATAACTCCATCAACAAAGAACTCACCGCCATCCTAAACACTTCCATCACCTTTGCCATCTTCCCAGTGGGTTGGAAGCATGCAGAGGTCAAACCACTCCTAAAAAAAAACCACTCTGCAGACCTGCAGAACTTAAAAACTACTGGCCAATCTTCCTGCTCCCCTTTCCATCCAACTCGCTGATCACCTGGAAACTAACAGACTCCTGGACCTCTCCCAATCAGGCTTCTGCTCAAATCACAGCACGGTAACCACTCTGATCGCAGCCACCGATGACTTCAGTGCTCTCCTAAACAAGGGGAGACTGCAGCCCTGATCCTCCTCGATCTCTCTGCAACCTTTGACACAGTGTCCCACTACACCCTCCTACAGGGTTTCCACCAGATGGGAATCCAAAGGAAAGCCCTTTGGATCGCGTCCTTTCTCACTGGTAGAACCCAGAGCATCCGCCTCCCGCCTTTCTTCTCGGGTCCAAAGGACATTATCTGCGACATCCCCAAGGGTCTTCTCTCAGCTGTACCTTTTTCAACACATACATGGCCCCGCTGGCCACCCTTGACAGAGCCCATGAGATGAATATTATAGCTTACGCGGATGACACTCAGCTCATCCTACCCCTGTCCTCAGAACCCACCACCACCAAATCAAACTTTTACAGGAGCATGACCAGCATCACCAGCTGGATGCAGAACAACTGCCTCAAACTCAACACCGACAAAACTAAGGTACTCCTCTTCGGCTGCAGTACCTGCCTTGGAACTACTCCTGGTAGCCAACCCAACTTGGCCCCACACCCACAGAACATGCAGGGAACCTAAGCATCATACTCGACAGCAAGCTCACGATGAGGAAGCAGATAAACGCTGTCTCTTGATTTGATCATGTTTCCTCATTCTAAGCATGTTGAAGAAAATATTTAAATGGTTCCCCACTAACACTAGACGCACCGTCACCCAGGCACACATTACCAGCTGCCTGGACAATAGCAACGCCCTCTTCATGGGGATCACCGCACAACTTCTTAACAGACTCCAGAGCATTCAGAATGCAGCAGCAAGGCCCATCCTCGACCTCCCAATGCGAACCCACTTCACCCCCACCTCAAAGCACTACACTGGCTCCCCATCAACAAAGGATGCCAGTTCAACTACTCACCCATGCCTACAAGGCCCTCCACAACAAGGGTCCAGCCTACCTCAACCACAGAGTTAACTTCCACCAGCCTGTCAGAAAGCTGCGCTCCACATCTCTCTCCCTGGCTCATACACCACACATCCACAGAAGCAGGAGCGTCAGCCACCTAGCCGCAAAGTCCTGGAACAGTCTTCTACTCCAGCTCCGAACAGCTTTAACCCTGCAGGAGTTCAGGAAGGGCCTGAAGACCTATTTGTTTTATGGATAGCCCTCAGCAGCAGCTCTTCACCACCCCCCTCAGCACCTAGATACCCTTACGGGTGATAAGCAGAGCTCTATAAATCCTGATTGATTGATTTATGAGGAGATTCTCTCTCAGTCTTCCTCCATTTTAATATAATACCTAATGCCATTCTGCAATTTATGGTAATTTCACTAGATTCTGCAGCCTGAAAAACAAGCACATTGCTTGCATGTCACCTTAGTTTTGTGGCCTTCCCAGCAATAACTTTTCATCCAAAGTGCTTGCAACATGTCATGAGCTTCGTCGGTGGAAACCAGCAGACACCACAGTAAATAGGGTGGTTGGTTTTCCACCAGGCTCATGGAGGCCGAGGCCTCCTCCCCCTGAATGGGCTCATGGACTGCTTGCCAGGATCTAATTGACCCTGCTTAATTTCAATGATGTACTCATGAACTATGTCAGGGCAGTTACTGGGACCAAGGAGCTGAATGGTGGGCAGGTCAACTCAGAGTTAAAAATGCATCTACTATAAACAGCTGAGAGTATTTTATTGTGGGGCACATACAATATTGTGACTTGTTGTGGGGGATATCCTAGAGGATGTATATTTCAAAAATGTGCATCTCATTTTTCATGGTAGCTGAATTTAACTGAACCACTGTAATTAAAGGCCCTGGTTGACAGTGACTCAAAAATGCTGCGTGTGGAATTCCAAATGTGGAAGAGTTAATACATTACTCTGATTCAGAGTAATGTGCATTACCCATAATTTAGCATCCACAGCTACATCAGGGCTATTAAAGCTTTTGCAAGATATGACTATAAATAGTACTAATACAAAGCCTCACAAGCTTGACAAAACCAATAATTCTGCCCTTTTGTAGTACAAATATTATACCAAGTTTCATATGGTGCACAACATATGCTGGTGCAGTGCAAGTCCATATAAAGCACATTTGGCAATAGCAACAAAAGCTTTCATCATGCATTGAGACTGGGTAGTGCATATGTAGTAAAGGCAGTGTTAGTTTCCCTCACTTTCACAGAGCGCCTCTAGCACAGGCAACAACAGTGCAAGTATCCCTCACAGAGCAGGTCTAATAGAGGCACCAGCACTCTAAGCTTCCATTACACTCACCACACACAGCAGTACCAGGATCAACCCAATGTCACTGCACTGTGGCTTATCAGAAAGCTGCCGTTAACATAATGTTACCGCTAGGTACAAGCTAGACTTTTGAATGCATGATACTTCCATGCTGTGTGTCATCAGAAAGCCCAACTTGAACCATCAAATTGCTGTACTATGTGCCATCAGAAAGTTGAGCTTTTATCTACATGAGACACTGTTCTAGTGATCAAAATCAGTGCATCTATTATATCCTTGTGCATACAGTGAATTATCAGGAAGTAGAGGTTTAGCCGATACTCACACAGGATTTTAAAAACAGGGTTTTTATTGTGAGCCAAAAAGAATTTTGGCCCCCTGAGTGAAGTTTTCCCTGACCCTGGACCCTTGTGGATAGCTTATTGTGCCATAAACGAGAAAACAGTCTGGGGTCTTGCTGACATGCTTTGGGCTAACTCACTGGGATTGGCCATTACTGAGTCTGCTCCAAACCCACAATGACAACTACAGTGGAATTTATATACATGATGCAGGGCCTATGCGTCTGAGAACTCTTTATTACACAACAATCTGTAAAATAAAAACAAACAATTATGGCAAACATGAGTAATAGCACAAAAGAGTATTAGAAATATTAGAAATGTAGAAAATATCTAATATTGTAATTGTGGTTAGCTTACCTGTGCATGACTTTTAAGCAAGTATTTAAAAAAAAGACCTAAACCTTTAAAGACTTTCACAGAGGTTAAGACCATCCACAAAAAACCTTGTTGGAAAAACCCTGTAGATCACAGTGGCAAGCCAGTACATTCATATGTTACCTAGTAAATTGATAATTAAGCATTCACCATGGAATGAATGGTGTTTCATCTTTATTCAAACAATATATTGTTTAGAAGCAATTCGCTGGCAGACGCCTTGATTGCACTGTGCTAACACATGACGATGCTGATTAGGTTGGGACATTTAGATTTTATTTTTATAAAATATTTTATTGATTTTTTAAATATATGTTTCAACAACAACACACGAAAAACATTGCAGTGATACCCGATTTCCCTCCCCCCAGGCCTCTCACCTTGAACCAACAGCCAGCTCATAATTCTGAACACAGTTGAATATCACATATGGCAGAGATCCGGCAGGATGCGTTCAGTCGGTTCCAGATATCCAAGACACAGATCCCTCTGTCCCTTTCCCGATCTACCACCCACCTAAGGCCCACCACTAGACATCATGACTTCACTGCCCTATTCTCCTATGGACCATCCCCTCCCACACTCTCTCGAATTTCCTTGGACAGTCCTCACACTCATACATTAATTTCTCCTGCACACATCCGACGTCCATCTCCCGGACCCAGTCCTGTAGGCGTGGGCTCATGACACTCCCCCATTCCCCTGTAATCTTCCTTTTCTCTAGCAGAAACCCCAAGGTCCCCAAGATCTTCTGATGGGAAGTATGGTCAGAGGTTCCCCATATCCCCAACAATATCAATGGAGCCTGGCATGCAATAGGCACCTGAGTAGCCACCCCTAGCTGACCCTTCACCCCCTCCCAGAACAGGCGGATCCTGAGGCACTCCCACAGTGTGCGTAGGAAGAATCCCCTCTGGCCACACATCCGCAGGCATGTATCGCCCACTACTCTGCCAATCCTATGCAAGAGTGTCCTTGTATAATATTTCCTGTGAAGGATCTTAAACAGAATCATACGGAATCTTGCCTGTATGGCTACTTCCCTAGGTAACTGAAATGCTTTCTGCTGCTCATCATCCTCCAGCTCCCCCATATCTATCCACCAGAGTTACCTGAGGCACATTAACTCACCTATTGCGTTGTTCATTAGTGTTTTGTATGTAAGGGAGATTGCTTCTGTCGTCCTATGGCCATCCAGGAGCAGTCTCTCCAGGGGAGATTCCTCCATTGTTTCATCCTCTGGAACAATTTGCACCCGCAGGGCATGACGCAGTTGATAGTATTTCAATAGCTGTGTGTGTACCATGCCATACTCCTCTCTGAGATGAGCAAACAACACCATACCATATACGTCCTGTAGTGCAGAGAGGCTGATGAGATCGCACGTCCTAAATCCCTGTAGAGTTGGAACCAACCCTAACCTCATGCCCAGCCCTAGCGGGGTCTTGGACGTTAATCTCTTTCCCCACCCCATTTCTTTCTGGAGAGTACTCCAGACCACACACACTGTTCTGGTCACCACTGGGGCATGTGGGCTGACTTTGCCACCATAAAAGACATGGAGATACCCCTTGACACACAAGGCCTCCTGATCATGTCCGTAGGCTGTGACTTCTAGTGCTGCATATGTCCACTCGTTTACAATACTGATCTGGGCACCCTTGTAATATTTGCAGATGTCTGGCAGGACTATTCTACCATCATACATGGATCACTGCAGGTTGCGGAGCACCACACGTGGTGGTCCACTTATTCACAGTAAGGTCCGCACACAGCAATTGAGTTTCTGGAAAAACGACCCCATCACCGGGTGCGAACTATTCTGCAAAACATACGGAATCCTGGGGAGAGCGATCATCTTAACCCTATTACTGTCCATTGAAAATCTTTCAGTGCCAAGCCATTTAATGACTTTTTGGAGTGCTTTGCTTTCACACGCTGTAGTTTGTCTAATTGTGATTATAATGTTGGAAAACTATATATTTTTGTTTTCAGTACTTCCTGTACTATCAATTTATATATAAAACATACATGTAAAAACACCCTGACATCACATGACGCAATTCAAAATGGCCAACAGGTGACTGTGAAAATGATAAGTGTAAATGACCGCATTGGTTGGTGGTAGAAATCGGGTTTCTGGTTGGCAGAGGTATGCACACTGTCCAAGCAGGAACCACAATCTTATTCAGAGTAAGGGAGAAACACATTTTAAATTAACTTGTGCTCACCCTCTGGTTGCTTGGTACAGAGCAGTCAGGCTTCTTAACTTAAGAGGCAATGTGTAAAGTATTTGTGCACACAACACACAGTAACACAGTGAAAACACCACAAAAAGACTCCACACCAGTTTAAGCAAATATAGGATCAAAACGGTAAAAATCCAATCTGTAGAGGTCGAGATATGAATTTTTAAAGATTAAATGCAAAAATAACACTTAGAAGCAAATAGTGCTCAAAGAGGTAATTGAAAACAAAACAGGTAACAATGCCAACAAGGGATATTATTATAGAAAACTCTGTGAATTTCCTCACATTTAGTGATGCTTATCAATTGCATCCAAATCTAATTTAATATCAATGCAATGAACATGACATATTCAAAATAAAAAAAAAGACAAACTGATTAACATAGATGTATCCATTGAAAAGTTGCATTTAACATTAAAAAAAAATAGCATACGATTTAACATCCAAAGAGGTTATCTGTAGGGGTTATCCACAAAAACGTTTCAAATGTATCGATGTTGTAAAGTCTGTTACATGAGTTAGATTGATGTTCTTAAACAGACGCCGATGTACTGGTTGCCCACTTTCTCTATGTATCTTGAGGATGTATGTCTGATGAACATTACAAACCCACTCTAATGAATGTTATCAACAAGAAAGGTGGGAAATGTGTTGACCTTTTGATCTCAAAATTTTTCCATCCCGAGACCATTCTCAGGACTGCATCTTTCATATAAAAACCAAAAAGCCGCTTATAGACATTAAAATGAATTATATATTAAAACAAGCATTTGCAATGCGATAGGTCTCGCAATTACGCGAGTTTGAGCTATTGGAATTGTAAACGACAATGTTTGTTTGTTTTGCTTTTTAAAACATAAATAAAAGGCATTGTCATTTACAAAGCCAATAGCTTAAACTCGCGTACATGCGAGACCTATTGCATTGCAAATGCTTGTTATCAGTTCTTTACACATTTCCAATTGTTCTTTACATTTGCTTTTGCCTCAGGGTTGTAGTCCAACCACCATTTATGTCCTAAGTGGTGGATGTGTTGTTTGGGGCTTGAAAGCTTAGCTGAAAATGCATTAGCAGTGATGAATGGACTGCTTAAATTTAATGTGGGCATTGGGACTTTGCTCAACTCTAGTTATAGAAACACATTAGGGTATTTTTCTCTGAGCCTGTGCCATGGATGAAGGTGGAAGTTCTATACATTAATAAAAGCATCCGCATTGTTCAATGCCTGACCCAATTGCCAATTTTAAAAGTATGCTGCAACATCTGAGGTATGAGCACAGATACTCAGTAAGAGGTGTTTTTGCAAACTAAAATCTTATATGTGGCACAGGAGATAAAAATGACTGTATTTTAAGATGACTTGGTTCAATTGCTGGGAAACAGGTTGGTATCCCCACTTGTAATCCTTGCGCCAAGAATGATGTTGTGTATTTTGTTGATGGGTTGTGATAGCCGGTGAATGGGTAAGTTATTCAGAGGTAAGGATGCGGTTGAGGGGTTTGGAGTGAGAGTGTTTGCAGGGAGCAGCAAAGAGGCACAACTAGGTATGGGACCACATGGAGAGAAATATTGCCTTTCAGCGGGAAATGGTATAATCCAAAGCTCTGTTTTTCAGCAATATTGTTTACACCGCCGTGCTCACAATCCTACAACGTGCTTATGCTTAACGTCTGTTTCAAATGCCACATTGAGATACATATTGTAGCAACCCATATATTTATCGCCTTTTCACTATTTCTAGTTTAGTGTTCTGCTCAGTAATGTATCAATGTCTGTACGCTCGGCTAAATAATTTTTTGAAGGCCTCGTGAATTGTGGTTTTACGGTGCTTAAATTGCTGGTCTAGTCCATTAACAAAACAAGCTACAGTGATATTTAACCCAGTAACGAGTTCCAAATAAATCTCATTGCCTCCTTACCTTGCTGTTACTGCTTCCATCTATACTTCTGGCGATGTTGCTGAGGCAAGCCTTACACTGGTTAACATGCGCCCGCAGGGTCCGCTCCTTCTTGCTCCACCTGTCTGTCTCTTCAGCACCTGCTCCAGTGCCGTGCTCCTGCGCCACAGGGCCTCGGTCTGTGCTCGGAGTGTCCGCAGGCAGCAGCAGGTGTCCGGCTGCTGTAGGTCCAGCACCAAGCCGCAGTCCTGAGTGCAGACTCCCGACGGTCTGTGATCACAGCACTCATGAAAATGCCCTTCTACGTCCTTCATGTTCAGTACTTCGTGGCAGCCCGGCTGGGGGCACTTGCTGGGGTTGTACTCAAGGAGTCGAGAGTGCTCGTCCAGGTCTTGCAAACGGACGGTGTTGCTGCAGCACCTTCCCCGGTTACCACACTTGAACTCCAGCCCCTGAATGAGGTCCCTAAGCGGCGGCACCTGGTGCAGCTCCCGGACAGAGGTACGCTGACATCTCAGCGGGCAGGGCCCCTGCTTCACCGCCCACAGGTGCAGACATCCGCCACAATAGATGTGCCCACAGGGTGTGGACAGGGGTTCCTCGAGCGCTTGCGTGCCTCAGTATAAAGCTCAGAAATTCAAGAGCATGCGTGAAAACTAAGATAGGCGAGACGCGGAAACAGACAATCTGCACGTGCGTTTTGGGAAACGGGAACATCTGTCAAAGCATATTGAGACACTGCCTACCTGCGCAGGCTCAGTGAGAGCTCGAGCACTTCATTTTTGTTCGCGCAGTAATGCTGATCCACGCGTGTAACATGACTAACTGCCTTGGTTCCTACGGATAAAAAAGCATTTGCAATGCAATAGGACTCGCATTTACGCGAGACCTATTGCATTGCAAATGTCCCTACAGTGTAACACTTGAAGTAAAGGGGCCAGCAGCCACGGAAGGATACAAATGACGACATGGCATAATAAGGCGGGACTAACAAGCCTCATTATCAATCAGAAGACAGAATTTACAAAGGACAAACACAGAAGCCAATGAAAAATATGGGCGGAGAGTGAGAGCAGCTTGTCTCCCCATACTGGACTACTGCATGCCTCGCAGAGCGAGCAGCGCATGCGCTGCAACGCTAGGCTCGACCTAAAAAGGGGATACACCTGAAATCACTTTAAAAACACCAAAGACCGAGAGTGGGCAGCTCCCGATGTAAAGGCCACCACCTTGATGTGGTCAAAGAAAATAGCTTCTGCCGTTCACAATGTGCAGGTGAAAAAGAGGAAGAAAAAGAAAAGAAAAGCCATCATGCATCCAACTGTAGGTAATCAAATGCAACTCAAAAATATAAGTGTGTTCCAGACAATAAAGGCACTTACTATGAAGATTTATGAGAGCAATGTCTGGAATGTTGAAAACAACAGTCTTCCAGATAGGTAATGGTTAGCATCAGTTTGCAATGGGCTCGGATACGAAGTCAGGCTCCTACTTGAAATTAATCCAACCTAAAAGTGATAATGTAAGAGCTATCAAAATGGTATCCTGTATATTTAGGACACTATTCAGTACGAGGTGTCACTGTCTAGATTGTGTCTAAATTAAGGAGTAAAAGGGCAAAATAGACAACTGTTGTTAACAATAAGTAGCACAATGGTCCTCTCGTCCCTGGCCCAGGTACCATGTTCAAGGATAATATTCAACCCTTCCCCCGGCGGGCAGCTGTTAGCTAACTCAGCAGGCACATATTAAGATGGAAGAACATACACAACCCCATATAAAGTATGTCTGCATGCAGTTAGGTGAATGAAACTGGCTAAAGCAGCTGAGACAGCCTCCACCAAGGAGACCAACTTAATACCTTGCTAGTGCAAAACAATAACATGAAAGAATGTCAAAAACACATTTACTAGATCATTGCGAATCAGCAAAAATGTTGATTACTCCAAGGCAGCGTGTCCATCCGGTACACCGCTTGGGAAGCGTGTCCTGGCATCAGCTATAAAAACTGATGACATCTAGACCGCATCAGGTATTCAGCCATATTGGGAGTGAAATGGGAGATTATAATAAAATCAATCCTGGCTCCGAAGTAAGTCCCTGAATTTAGATGAAAAGGGGTAGGGTATTGAAATCTCAGTGTGGGGGCACAGAAGAGGAATAAATAGCAATCTAATAAAATATCTCCATGAGTGACTACATAATGGTGCATAGCAAATATATTGTGCCAAAGTGTCGGCTATGTTGGAGATGGAAAAGAGAACAATAATAGATGAAAGAAAGAACCATCTTCGTATTTTAAAATGATATGAGGTACATCAAACCAATTACACCTTTTCAAAACAGGGCATCAATAGATAATTCAATAAATAGAATCACATACCATAATATGATTACATAGTTGAAAAACGTATGTACTAGGTCTAGGTGATCACTACTCTCTATTTCTTGAAATCAGATCTGCTCCAATGCTCCTCTTAATCAATGTGCTATGTCAAGATGGACTGGTGAGCCTTGTAAGATGGTTCACGGTGTACATACAGTATTATTAGGCACATCTTTCAAAATACAACTGTTGACAAAGATAGGTAAAAACAGAAGTAAATTGCAGAACATTAGATCTAAACTGAAAGGTGGTCCGTTCTTCACGTATGTGGAAACAAGATAATCTACATATTTCTGAATTAACTGTTGACCTCATAAGGTGGCTAGAGCCTGCCATTCAACAAAAATATTAAGACTTTTTTGACACTATTCAATCTCCAAATCCATCAGTTTTCTTTAATTGTCAAAATACGGTCAATATTGGTAGATCTTATTGAAGGTTTGATAACATCTATAACCCACTATGTGAGGTCCTTCCCTGTATGTTTAAGTTGCATAAAGTGTTCAGCCAACGGAGCATGTTCGACCTTACATCTTATGCGTGATTGATGTTACATATTTCTTTTTCTTACTGGTTGAGTTGTTTTCCGAACATAAGGTAGACCGCAGTGACATTCAATGTAATAAATTACATTTGAGGTGTTACAGTTGGAAAAGTGCTTAATAACACAATGAAGATCATTTATGTCAAACTCCTTTACTGTTTTGGTGGTATTGCAGGCTACACAGTTATCACGTTTGTAATGGCCAATAACTGGTGTCAAGTGTAGCATTTGTTGAATTGTGGGAGTAGAGGGATCTATGTATGCTTTGACCAAACAATCTTTTAAATTTGAGCCTCTCTTGAACGCAAATAGTGATTTCTCACTAAATATGGAATCTCCAGAAATGCTCCAGTATTTTTTAACAATCTTCTTGATTTTATTAGAATTTGTTCCAAAGATTGACACACATACTAAACGGGATTGTTTAGGTCTATCTCTTATTTGCAGTAGTGCTTGCCTAGCGTTGCGCCAGGCTCTTTTCAATGATATCCTCAGGAGTCTTGAGGGGTAACCTCTTGCTCCTTATTTGTCTTTTCATTTAAAAGCCTGTAAGTTAAAAGACAAATTAGGAGCAAGAGGGTACCCCTCAAAATACTTGATCACAGATTTTAAAATGTTGGTATTAGATGATAGGTTCCAACACTTCACCTAAGATTTATCACCAGTAACAAGCCCCAAATGTAGCTATTATCTCTTCAGCTAGTGGAAGTAAAATTGCTGTTGTAGCTGTGTACAGAATTATATGAGCGCCATGTAGATCTTCCTCTCCCAAATGATTTATTTTATCAATCCTGATACCCTTGACAGGAAGCTCTATGTACAAGAAAAATGACAGCCCTGTCTCAACCTTGCCGATGGTGGAATGTATGTTTAACCTTGCTTATGAACAAGCAAGAGTCTATAATTCTTACTTGTGGATCCTGAAAAGTATAGATACATTTCCAACCCAGGTCAATATGCTATAGTGCCTGCCAGAAATAAATCTGATTGTTCCTCTCAAATGTGTTAACAGAATCTACTGCCATGACTTCCAGCAGCAACTTATACAGGGAACTAAGACCTATGGCTCCTGTCATTCATATGTCTACATGGAGTGGACACCTCTGATCTGACTTGGCCAAAGTATAGAACAGTGTATTCAATGTAGCAAAAAGTTTGGAATTAACATTAAGAACTGAAATAAGACATTAGTTGTTACAACTTTAAAGCTTCTTGCTGAGCTTTGATAAAGCATGATCATAACCTCCTCTGAACTACATGGGGTGCTGCCACCATTTAAGACTATATTGAATAGCTATTATAAGATGTCTAAAATTATTGGTCATAACACTGTCCTCGAGCTCTGTTTGGGGCGCACCTACATAGATTAACTAAAGGATATTGCGTATCACGCACCCTTTGGGCAAAAGGAAAACAGGCAGGTGTCTCTCACTCTTCTCTATGAGAAGTTATGCTCATCCAGATTCAGAGTTTCATGAGCCAGTCAACCCTGCCAGAGAAATTCTTATCTGCAGGAGTTGTATGTATATGCGTGAACCCCCACCTTGGCCGCTGAAAACAGTGGTTGGTGTTTTATAACAAAAGGTTATTTATTATTTACAATTGCCACATACATCCAATGTGCAAGTATGATGGAAATTATCATGGTAGTTTCAGCAGTCATTAGTGCAATAAAATAGTCACTGTACAGCAACAAAACCCTGGTGGCAACAGCTTATGAAAGCATTATGTATCATTTGTTACTGTTTTAACATTCTCTGGCCCCTAATGAAAAAGTACAGTAAAAGGTTTAGGATGACCCATCCATCACTTAGCCCAATCTAAAATTAGCTAGTTTAATGATTATTTTATTCACTATAATAAATGGTTGAACTGGATCTGAATTCATTCTAGAAACTGAATAGCTCATTCAGTTGGTGACCCCAATTGTTTTAACTCTGATGAATCACTTTAGCTGTTTGTCCCTACATCTTTAGAAAATTTAGAAACAGGCTTTTAAGTGACGCCTAAAAATAGACTAACAAGGCTGAAACATATTGCAGAATAGACAAGATGTAGCTTACCAGTGCTAATGGGGCTATCCTTTTTTACATGCCAAATCTGATGTGCATGTGTTAGGCTTTTGTCTACAGTAGTAAATTCAACAAACTATGGGCTTAAATGCATCATAGTATATCAGTGACTGAGGTGAATTCGAAGTTACGTGTTAGTCATTAACACAAGTGCAAAAGGAAAGGATGAGTTAGTAAATAAAGACTAATTGGCTTCATGGAAACTTATTAAAAGATTCCTTTTGTTTTTACAAAACTATTTCAAATTTTGCAGATGTCTCTCTCTCTGGCTAATGCACATAGCCAAGTAATACTGCTATAATGTACCCAAATTCTTCTTTAAGCTGGCACCAGTGATCATCACTCAACTAGTGGTGCACCACCACCATTAGGAAAAGGGAGAAGCAGGGAATCCCAGTCATTATCCATAAACTAATTCACATGTTTTCAGTGCCACCATTATCATTGCCACAGTCGGCACAATCACTACATCAACCACCTTGTCAATAACAGCAACATCAGCCATCTCTGATGAAACAACAGGAACTACACCAACCACTACAGCAACTGTCACCGCAGCCACAGACATGCAAACATCTGCCCCTGTGCCCAACATCACAGATTTTGATTCTGCCCCAGTCACATATGAGGTTTCCATTCAACCAGTGGGTGTTCACAGTGGTCACTCCCATGGACATTGCTGCTAAGACATTGGGCTGTGGAGAACATCACCTCTTTCAGCAGTACTGCTATCTGCAACAAATAAGCCAATAAATGGCTGCTAAAGATGGCAGACATGTCACATTGTTGGAACAATCAAACAAATTGACAGCAGCAATAGTTCAATTTGGTGAACACATTAATTAATGAGTGAAAACTTGCAATAATACAGTGAGCTGAGGCCCTTTCCACAGTAAGGCACTGCATACAGATGCATGGAGACATACTTTTGGAGATACAATACCATGTGCAACACCTGTCAGAAGAGAGGGCCAACAGAAGGGATGTGAAATGTATTACCATTGAAACGCACAGTTTGCTCCTAATATCGTTCAAAGCTATATTACAGTGATGGGTGTCTTGGAAGCACATACACATGCTTTACAGCAGGGTTTGAAATCACTCACGGATACCTTCCCATGCTCAGTTCATCTGTACCACCATCTATTCTTCTCCCCTTCAACCTCATCGCCTGGCCACTCCTCACAGTGGTATCACCACCCAGACCTCACAGTAGGTCTGCATGCACTGCACAGCTTCATTATTCAGGTCACACACACGCTAATACACAGTTATAGTAAATAGTTAAGCAGGGTGATGGGTTACCTTGAGTATCATATGCCTTACTTAGAGAGTAGTTAGGGGACAGCATAGAGCGCCTGTTGTTTGTTATGGTTCGTTGTTGCACTACTGTTGTGCATATTTGTTTAAATGTTGAAGGTTCGTGGGTTATTTGTGTTCAATTAAATTTTAAAAAAACGAGCATTGACATTTGTGTCTTTTTTTAATCATAAAAGTTATTGTAGTGTCCTGCCGGACACGTTCTAGTGTTCCGCAGGAAGCTGTAACCCCAGCCACTCCCTTGAGGGCTGGACACACTGCACCCCACACCCATCCATCACGGGTGTCACGAGTGACGTGGTGCCGCCAATAAAAGGGCCCGGGTGCACGTGCTCATGGCCAGTTACTACACTCTATCTCCAGGTGTCCGTGTCGATCATTTCTCATCATGTGGGCCGGAGGCCCGACACCACATTGGCGACGAGCGGGTCTGACCCCGCGCATACCATGGTTCCCACACAACTGGTCCTCGTGGAGGGGAGAAGAGTGCCTGAATAGAAGGCACCCCCGCACCTGCTGTGAGCGCGGGGGCGAGTGCATGGTACCGGCAGCAGCCTGCGACACCGACCGCCAAGCGCAGGGTGGTCGCACGAGCCCTGGTCCACTGCCCCCTGCACGGCATGCCCCATGTCTGTTTCCACAGCCGCTGTGAAGAAAGAAACGGCCTGCAGCGCTGAAAAGGCTGTCATCTCCCCGTAAGTAAAGAGATGCGCCATCCCGGCACAATGGGCCACGCACCTTTGCCACGGCACCACAGTGATCAACACTAACACCGCGACTCCCTTTCACAAGGCGATCCCTGCCGCGAGAGTAAGGTGCCCCACGCGCCCCACATTCTGCAGTGAGAGGAGCAAGAATGGGAAGGTAACTCCCGCGCCCTTTCTCCGTCTACAAAGTACCGTCGCAGCTTGACAGCACGAGGAGCTGCAGCAGCCCACTCCCCACAGCCGGACTCTCACACAGTAAAGCACATCTGGCACCAAGAACAAACAGCGCCGCACCAAACACTAAGCTGGCACCAGATTCTTCAGCACTGCGCAGCCCGCACCTTCAGGGAGGCTGCTGTGCCGAGAAAGACTGGTGGAGGCGCCACCTTGTGTCATGCTGCTGCACCGCATCCTACGCTGCTCCCGTTTTAAAAGAGGTACGGCAATAGAATAGTATGCAGCGCCCCCCTTCATACCTTCATCCAGGCTTGCTGGGCCCCAAGCATTGTCGGTCCCCTGGGGGGCACTGCCAGCATCGCCTCTGCGCAGCCCGCACCAGAGGGGAGAGTGCACACAGGAAAGTCGTCGGGACAGCAAGCAGGCACGCAGGCCCTCTCAGCCTGCCTGTACTCACAGATTTGCCTCCTCCCTGTAGCCTGCACCTGCATCCCCACACCGGCAGCCCCCGTGTGGGTGGGAGCACTTTGCCTGCCCTCGAGCAGCCCCTGACAGAGAGCCATGGCCCAGCAACTCCTATCTACCCGGCAGCAAGGCAGAAAAACAGGCCCGCAACGAGAGCCAAGCTGCTGAAGCCCCTCGGAAAATTCCCACAGCGCCACCTGGTGGCCACAGTGCCACACCACACCCGGAGCTGCTAAACGACGGAAAACGACAGAAGGAGACTGTTAGACAGGCAGCCAGGACTGGTGCCGAGTGCACCACACGCCCCGAGTGGCAGTAGGCCAACACTATAGACAAGAAGAGGGCTAGCAAAAGCACTACAGGACTCGCGGGGGCCATCCTTCAGTGGCTGTGGGGGAAATGGGGAGAGACTGCTGAAACAGTGCCAAGAAGCCCAGCAAGGCACTAACCAAGAGAAGCCCCAAGCAGCCCGGCTAACACTGTGCGCACCCATGCACAAGGCCACCACACGAAGGTAAAGCTGTCGCTGCCACCAGCATCGATGTCAGCGCCACCTGGTGGCCAACATTGCAAGCCAAATCCGCATCTGCCCGCACACAAGCAGCCCACGTGTCAGCACCGCACAGAGCCCTGCACCAGCTCCTCCAGCACCCAAAACCTGCAGCAATCAGGGCAAGCCCCCGAAACGTCTGCAGCACCACCGTGTGGCTCTCCAGAAGGAGCGCGCTGAAGAACGAACGTACTGCTTGGCCAGAGCACATAGCCAGCTGTGCCCCACGACCGTTGCCCCACGCAGCAAGGTAGGCCGGAGGAGAGGCCCTGATGCACCACCACCCTGCCGGAAGAGACAGGATCAGCAAGAAGAAAGTGCAAAGTGATCCTGGCAGGAGGATCTACACCGACGCGTCCAAAAAGCGGTCAAGCACACTGACTGCCCACCACGACCGACGTCAGCAGGCGAGAGCGGCAGACCAGTGACAAGTGTGGTTGCACTGCCACCTACAGACCAGCGGCACCAGAGCACAGCACTACGTCCCGCTAACCAGCAGGCAACAGGTCCCAGAGTACGCAGCACCGCCATTAGGAGAAAGACTGCCTGCTCAAACCCAGTTGTTGAGACAGACTGCATCAGGCACAGCAAGACGTGCCCTCAGAGAGGAATGCTTAGAGAGTAGCCCTCTGCACCCTGCAAGTGAGAGCAGCAAGGACACCCTCAAAGACAGCAAAGTCTCCAGGTAGCTGCCACACCTTGAGATACAAGGAAAACTGGTGCCAAGCACGCACCACCGGTGGCTGTTTGACTCTACCTCAAGCAAGGACACTGCGACACAAGCCCCCACTAGCAAGAGGGGACGACCAACCAGAACAGCAACGTCTCAAGGGAGCTGTCCCCACTGACAGCGTAAGAAAAGACTGGTGCAGAGCGCGCACCACACGTGGCTGGCCAAACGCCACCGCTGGAGAAGAGATCGCATCACTTGCTCCTCCTGGCGTACAGGCACAACCGCAAGCAACACCACAGGCACACCAAGTGCCAGAAGAAAGCGCCCAAGAAGACGATGGAGCGCACCAGGTCCGAGGTGCGCAGAAGGCCGCACCAGCGAACCTTACAGCACGGGCAGGCGCCCGGGAGATAGAGACATCTCCACAAAGCAGCACTGCTGAACGCAGCACAGAGAACGACCATCTCTACTGCACCAGCGAAACCCCGCAGTGGGCCGAAGACCACACAGAGTGTCCTCCCTCGCACTGCCTCAAGACGGAGTCGGCAGTGACCCACGACAGGCAAGAGAGGAGTTGCACACCCCACATGGCAGGCTGCCACAGCGACAGGCGCTCCGACAACATGGCGACACATGACCGGATGTCGCACAGCAAGCAAGGAGCACGTCACACGAAGTGACCAGTCCCTACAAGCACGCCGGAACAAAGGCAGAAGCAGGCGCCACGACAGCGCCGCCTCGCGGTCCCAGCGCAACACCCTCGAGAAAAGAAGAGTGACAGCCATGTCACACCAAAGGGAAGAAGAGTGACAGCCCTGTCACACCGAAAACTGGACGAACACAGGTGTGGTGAAAAGACCAACAGGAGGAGAAGACCGAGGACTCACACAGCAAGCCAAGAGCACACCCAGACACACCAGACAGCCACCAAGGCGGACCGACGTCCCTGGACACAGCCTCACGGGAGAACCGAGCACAAGCCGCTGCAAGCGCAATCCGCGTCTCTCCCCAACGCTTCCCCAGGCGACCGTCCATCCCAGAGTGTCGGCAGTCCAAGTTAACGGCATCCCTGCTCCAGGCCGCAGATGCCGTGGGTGGAGATCAGCACCGAGTGTCCCTCTTCACACCGCCTCAAGATGGAGTCGGCAGTGGCCCCCAAGTCAGGCAAGAGAAGATCTGCACACTCACCGTGCCAAGCCGCCACCAAAGATCAATCTCAGCACGACGGAGACACCTGGCAGCTAAGACACTCCTAACTTTCAACTCTCCCAGCAAGTCACCACCACCTGTCATTCCGACTCACCACCGGGCTGGCCTCCGCCATCATGCCAGCCCTCAGCACAAGTATCAAACAACATCACTCCTAGAGTACCAATGGACTGGAGTCCCCCCCTGGTTGCCACACCAGCTGACAAAAGAAACCAGAGGCTACCTGTGAACCTGGCACACACCTGAACCGCGGCAGCGAGAGCAAGTCTTAACCAAGACTCATCTACCCTCGCGGGTTGTGCGTGAGACTCAGTAACGGCTCCTCAGTAGTCCTGCAGCTGCCCCCAGTCAGCATACAAGCAGCCCCAGTGCAGTCCTCCTGCAGTCCCGCAGCAACCCCAACAACGGGCCTCCCCAGGCGGGAGAGTGAGAAGAGACATTGCCCCACCGACAGGTTATCGGTTACAGCCAAGCGGTTCCACAGAGACAACTGATCAGGCAACACCTCCAGGAACTTTCACCAGGGACTCCATCCATGTCCATGACGCAACCCACTATATGAACTGTTAGAATTCACCACAGACCATCCTCGACGTCAGCAGAGCGGAGCAATGCAAGACTGCAAGACACGTCGTCATCTGTGAGCCGACGGTGTGCAGTGGACGTCTTCAAGCCAGCGGTCGTGTCCTGAGCCCCTCACGTTAAACTACGAGTGCCCGCCGAGATGGTCCTGCTGCAGGCCGAGTCCCCGGCCCATGTCTGATGTCTTCCCGCCACCTGACTCAGAAGACTCAGGGACCCTGTGGTATTTCTGTTAACTGTTTGTTTTGTCCCCACAGGTTTGGACTAAAGTTTTACTTGTTCTTCAATAAAGTTGGGGAGGAATGTAGTGTCCTGCCGGACACGTTCTAGTGTTCCGCAGGAAGCTGTAACCCCAGCCACTCCCTTGAGGGCTGGACACACTGCACCCCCCCACACCCATCCTTCACGGGTGTCACGAGTGACGTGGCCCCGCCAATAAAAGGGCCCGGGTGCACGTGCTCGTGGCCAGTTACTACACTCTATCTCCAGGTGTCCGTGTCGATCATTTCTCATCATGTGGGCCTGAGTTATATTAATCTGAATAATGATAGCTGATAGTTTTATCAATATTTGTTAATGGTATTGACATAATTAAAAAACATTTTTTTATTTCATTTACACAGCTACTGCGTTGTATGTGGTACTTTTGTATAGTTACCAACTGCTTTGAGCAGGAGGAACATTAAGGTGCTCTTTTCTACTGTCCTGCATTTCCAACAACTTATAATAGGGTTATACAGTTTTCCACATATGAATAATCGTCATGAGATATTTCACCTGAGTTTAGCATGTGTTAATTCTGCATGCGGAAACACCATGTATAAAACCACATGTGGATACGTACATGCTGAAAAACTCGTAATCAGGGTAAGCAGAATTAATGCAGAAAACCATGCAATAATTTGTATCTGCCTGACTCATAATAGGGGCCTTGGTGTAAAAAAAATAATACTGACCCTTCCGTTCTGCCTCCAAGCTCCAGGTGGTGGTTCAGTGCTCAGTATATTTCTATGCAAGTTACCGCATTGCTGAGATGTACCTAAGAGAAAAGTAAGACAAACACTACTGGGAGTGGGTAGCAATTTGAAGTACCAAACTGCTATATTATTTCAAAATGATGACAACCAATGATATTTAAAAGTGCTTTTAATTATTTTCTAAGTCACGATGGATACTACACAATACGATCTGTTCAGCAATTAGTGCAGGAAGCAAGACGATCAGCAGCATTTTGCCAAATGTAAACACAGTTCATATCCCCACTTTAGATTTAACTGAGACTTCTTATTAAAAACAGTCAACACGTGTTTTGTGGAGCTACTGTTCTACTTTCTCAAAGCTGTGAAGTAAGTAAAAACAAGAAAATTAAAAAAGTTACAAAAAAGTGCAAAACTTCGTTAGTCCTTTAGACAGTGCAGAATTATAACATAATAAAATACTATATTTGGTTAACCAATCAGCAACACTGTCACAAATACTCTGCCAGGACTAATTACAGATGCAATAAAAGAGATCTATTGTAAATCATTAAGGATAGAGAAAACTTCATGTTCACTTATTTAAGTGGTTGAATACATATGTACGAGTCCCATTTTCTAACCAACTTAGAAACCATCTATGTTTATAATTAAGTTAGCTATTGTTGGACTTGGCCTCCTCTGCAAGGTCAACCCCAAATGTTTTGCCTTTACCCTTCTATTGCCTTCACTCTCCTATTTTTCTGAATTCGTTTTTGCTGGCCTTAGGACTCTGTGTCCTTTACCACGGCTAATCAGTGCTAAAGTCATTGTGCTTACTCCCTAAAACATGGTAAAATTGGGTAACACTTGATTGCCATATTAGTAGTGTACCATATACCCAAGGGCTGTAAATTAAATGCTACTAGTGGGCCTGTAGCACTTATTGTGCTACCCACTTAAGGAGCACTTTAAAACATGCTCTAGGTCTGCCATTGCAGCCTATATGCAGTTTTGAACTGCCAATACGACTTGCCAAAATAACCCCCTTGTCAAGCCATAAACTCTCTCTTTATTACATATTAGTCACCACTAAGTTAAGCCCTAGGCAGCCCATGGAGCAGGGTGCATTGTAATTAAAAAGTTGGACATGTACTTTTACGTTTTTCATGCACTGGTAGTGAAAAACTCACTAATACATTTTTCACTCCTGTGAGACCTACCTCTGCCATAGGATAACATTAGGTTGCCTTATTACATTTAATACAATACATACATTAGTTCACCCTGACAAGGATTATGGCTGTTGCTTGAGCAGGGTTTCCACTCCACTCAACCAACAACACAGTTTCTCACAGCCGTTAAAAGATTTTTGATTTTAGTAGTTAATCACTTCTTAACTCTAGGTACACCTATTCAAAAGGGTTTAAATGTCAGAATACTGTGTACATAAGTATTGTCTGAGATAAATATTTTGGGTCATTCCCAAAGGTAACTTACACTTGTGAGTAATTTATATATACTTAAATTAATTAAATGTTTAATTCATTCAAAGTTAGGTTAATAATACTGTAGGACTTTTTTGCTACATTTAAAATAAATTTATGAGATAAATTTACATTTTTTTCAAGTCTAATAAACTTTTTTAAATGTTCCCTGTACTTTACCATAGGTAAATCTCTGTCCCTGTGTCCAGTGCTGGACTTACTCCAGCTCTGAACAGGAATCCATGTCCTACTGTTTTGGTTTCGTTTGCGCTTTAGTAACTATAGAAGTGCGGTTTGAGAATAGGA
Source organism: Calotriton arnoldi (assembly GCA_963921515.1). Lineage (NCBI taxonomy): Eukaryota > Metazoa > Chordata > Amphibia > Caudata > Salamandridae > Calotriton > Calotriton arnoldi. Next base: position 781,691 of record CAWUFW010005263.1, on the reverse strand, counting down.
ATGGGCTTACTCTTTTGTGGGCAGGTGCACATCCCTCCCCAAATCCCTCTTGAGCCCTCCCTAAACTTCTCCTTAATCGTCCCTAAATCTCTACCATGTAACCCAGTTTTCTAACCACTCCCCCGGTCCCTCCTACATTTACTACTAAATAGCAAACTTACATGTGTGAGGATCTCCCACTAGAATAGATGGGAGAGGTGGAGGTGGAGGTGGAGATTTACACTAGTAGGTTTGTGGTGTGTGAAATGCATTTTGTAGTAAGTAGTACTACTTTAGTACAACTTTACCTACTGCAGAATGCACTTTGTGTATTAGGCATTGTATCCTTAATATTTCTTGCAAGAATATTGCCTCATTAGGTGTAGATTTTCTTTTATTAATTTCAATGGGGAGATTTTTTTGTAAACAATATTTAGAAACAATTTGTGTGCTGGATGTTATTCTGACCATGATATTCTGGTACCATACTCTGAAAAGGTCCCCTTTACTTAGATTATATACAAAGATGGCTAGCTTTTCAATATTTAAAACTGTTGTCTGCAAGAACGCTGCTATTCAGCTCTGTGGTTTCCATATGTGTGAAAGATAAGCTAGGCAGAAAAAATGACCACAGCCTCTGATGATCATAAATACAAGACAATTTGTGCATGGTGTAAACGTTTAAGATGCATCCAAACAAATGTATAACTTTTGCAAAAGTAGAGAGGATCTGGTTATGTTTGCATTGGGTAAAGATGCTCTATGTGACTTCTACTTTTGTTGTATATTTGGGTATTTACTTTATCTAAACCACAAAAATGACACAATTATGGGGCCAATTAACGAAGGCTTTTAAGAGTATGTGAAGTAGTACTATAGGATAACCACTTCATAATCTTATAAATGCCTTTGTAAATTGGCCCCAAAATGTTCAACTCCCTATTAGTAAAAGTGGGAAGTCCTTTCTATTTGTGCTAATTGTGTGTGAATATTCTTTAATTATGCCCATTTTAGTTGTTTTGAGGCCGTTTTAAAAAGTCATTTATGAGTTGCTGAAGTAGTACTACTTCATGTACATATTAATGCCTTTGTTAATTGGCCTCTAAATATTTCTAAATTAGGTCTTGGTTGGTGTCTATTTTCATCTTCTACATTGTTGGCCTGTAGGTGGGAGGAGAAAGTTGTTAGTCTTCCATTCTGTAAAGCCTTGAATGGAGATGAGTACTTATCCTCTGTGTATAGATATTGATGGTGTTGCAAACAGGTTTAGGGAAAATCATTAAGTTCCTTCATTTTGCCCAGTCCAGCAAATCTCAATCTAAACTAAGTGGTTTTATGCTATGCACAGAACACAAAATCAGCATGTGTTTAATATTCAAAAATAAACTTATGGTTGGACATAAAGTATTGAAATAGCAAAAAGCATGAGTGTTGCTGGGTTTCAATTCTGAAAGATGTCTGTACAAGGGAAAAGTGGAGCATGTGATAGGTCACAAAATTAGCAAAATTGATTAATTCACAAATGTTTCCATTTGCAAGATGTTTACATTTCACATTGTATAAAATTATCATTTAATTCCTTGTAAGCAACCCTGTAGCCTTCACATCTAATCTCTATATCGGATCCCATAATTTGTTTACTATGCTTACCCTTACTTGCAACTGTAATTATTCACTGTATATTATCTATCTAATTCAGTGCATCCCAAATGTTTCAGAACCATGACCCAATTTTTAGAACGACAAATTTTCATGACCCGCCTAACTTTAATCGGCATGAGACGGGCAATTTTGTAATGTAACATCATGTGGTAGCTCACTGTCAGTTACAGACAGCACATTTTCCATTGAAATGGCCACTAATTTTACACAGACATGCAGTTTTGCTGATAAAACTATATTGCACACAAATGATAATGCATGAAAATTGGGTTTCAGTGAAAATGTATCAATTGTGCATCACCAAGTAAAGTGCCTTGATTTGTTTTGATCCTATTAAAATCGTTCTATCCATCACACTTCAGAATTACAAAAAAAGTGTTTCATTATTTCTTTCCTAGCTGCTGAATTTGTACAGTTCATTTACAAGTTCTTACATTTTGTTGTGTTACAAAAGTGTCATTCTAGAGCCTTTTCATTCACACTCCCTGCAGCCCAGTAAGCTTGTCATATAATTCACTTTACTTTTCTTTCTCTGACTACAAAGTGAGAGGAGTTTGTAAATACCAATCCCCAAGTTAAAAAATAAGCAACAATTTTTCTCAAGACATTGCCTGCCATTGACCTCTGTCTTTGAAGCGCAGCAATTGTGACACTATAAATACAGAAGTTAAAGCAAATTATTTATATTGCTTCAGTTTGAAACCTACCAAATATTGGCTCGCAAACAGACCTACAGTTTGGAAACACTGATCAAATTCATTTATTTATGTCCAGTTGTAATCCACCTAGTCGCTGTTAAACTTCTTTCTTTTAGTTATGATTGTTCATGCTTCAAATAAGAATTTTTCTACTTTCAACATTGTTTGATATTAATATCTAGTTACATAGCCACTTATCATGTTTCTCCCTTCATGGCTATTCTTTACATTTCATAGACATGGGCACCTTTCTCAAGAATAACTACTTACTGTACATTAATGTTCTCTATCAAATTGTTACATTCAGTGCATCTCTTGCATCTCAATACTTTAAACAAGACTCCAAAAACACTGATAGGTGGCATTTACATGAGAGAAAACAATAAATGAATAACTAAATAAATACATAAATAATTACTATCCGAACATGTCTACAAAGTGAGCATGTGATCATATTTGTCTGAGACACTTTCCTTCTTTAATATTTTAAATGACCAAACACTCATTATTTCAACAGCTGCCTTGGTGTCAGCTGTAAGGCCTTTCAATGTAAGTTAAGCAGGAAATACAGTGTTGTAAAGCAACTACAGAAATACGAGAACAGATAAGGACCGAACGTCCAGTGTGCATGCTGTGCTTCATTTCAGTAAAGTGCAATAAATACACACATTTTTAAAGTGGGACATTTTGTTCATATGATAATCTTCAAGCACCCCTCAAAAGAACTGTTGATTTAGCCATGAGAGTATGTTCTATTGCACAATACCCTTGCCCTTAGTTACGGTAGGAAGCTTTTCCAGGAATATGATAGTTTTGGGATTATGATGTGCTGTTGAATATCCCTGCTCTTTAGTGAAATCACCAGGCCCTATACAAGCCAGTTTATCTTTATTAAGGTCCACTGCTCTATAAATTATGTCCCAATTTATTTCCATTCTTTTTCTGTCTTTCAGCTTCAGATTTTACTGGTACTTTCTACATTTGCGACTGTGAGAAAGTGGATTTTTAGTTGGGGTGGATGGTAGTCCGCCCACAAGTAATAATGTCACTATTATTTTTAGGTCCAGTAATGGTTTCAGTAATTTAAGCCTGAGCCTAGCACCCCGGTAGTTATGGCACAGAGCAGACAGGCTTAACTTAGAAAATGTGTATGGCAAAATAAATTAATGATCAACATTACACCAAAATGACAAAAATCCAATAAGGAGAACTGGAGACAAGAATTTAATTTTTTTTAAACAAAAATAGCACCAGAAAGCATTAATCTCCAACCACGGTCATCTGGTTGCACTTGACTGGGACCTTGGTGCGATTTAAGGTTGACTGCGATGGAGGAGGATCAGATACAGGAACCAGATTCGACCTGTTCCAAAGTTTTACCCTCTGACCTTTTCTCTGAAATCAAGGTAAAAAATGCTCAGTGGGGCAAAGCAGCAGAATGTGGCAGAGAAGGGCTCCGTGAGGCCAGATAGCCATCGGAGGAAGTCCTAGAGAAGCCGTTGAGTTTTAGCAGAAAAGCTCTGAGCAGGAGAAATTTACGCCCAAGAAATGGCCCTCACCGGCCAGATATTTTTGGTGCCTTCACCCAATGAAGATTTCTATGGTCAGACTTAGTCCATTTTTTGGAGCTCAGATTCCTCCAGCGGGGAAGGCAATAAGCTGCAGCCGAACAGTGCTCCACCAGAATGAATGCCTCTCTACGACGTCCAGCTGAAATGGATTTGGTGCTGCAGAAAATGAGCAGAAGGAACCGGACTCTTTAGCCCAGTGGCAATGCCCTTTCTTAGGATTGACTTGGCAGCATTGTACCAGTCCTACAGGTCTTGGACCCAAAAAGTTTCTAAGTCTCAGATTTTTCAGGGTGTTAGGAGGAGTACACTTTGACACAGACAAGGGTCCCAGGAACTCATGAACAGCACTATGGGGTCAAGACTCACCACAGCAGAAGCCACCAGCAGAGTCCATGTCAGGTCCAATTGGAACTGGACAGCTTGGATCTTCAGGGAAAGGGCTTCTAGCAGCTTGTTGTGTCCCCATAGCTCAAGAAGAGGTTATTCAACTGACCCTTGCAGTCTACTTCTTTTTCCTGTATAAAAGTGGGTACAGGTCCAACCTTTCAGGTCTCATCAAAGGTCTCAACAACAGGTGCAGCCCTTATTCTGTCTTCTACAGGTCCAGCAGTGTTCTGAAGAGGGTGCTCGGCATGCAACATTTATGTCCAGCCCTTGCATGTGGGTTGGGTGACTCCTAGCCCTTCCTAACCAATGGGCAAAAGATTCCCAGGACCAACTCTACCCACTTTTGCAGCAGTTCCTTTGTGTCCTACTACAGACATTGCCACAGTGCCCCTCTCTGCCTAAAACCAAGATGGCAGAACCTTACTTCCCATACACAAAGCTACTATGCTCACTCCAGATATGTGGCCAGGGAAATGAGCAATCCCACCCCAGTGGTCACTTTAAGCCAGTTCTAGGGACAGCGTCTCTCTTGCTGGGATTGGTGCCTGACTGATTATATGAATAACAGATGGCCCGGCCCAAGTGGCTGCTAACATTTGCCTGTGACAGGGGAGGCTTCTTTGAAGAGCACCCTAAGTGTCATATGAAAAGCCCCAGCAGACTTGTCAAGCAGGATGTGACATTAAAGAAGGACTTGCCATTTTAATGTCAAAATGCTCCCCGCCCCCCATTGCATTTCCTGTCAGTTTTAGATGGGTCATATCTGCCCGTAGGTCAGCCTATTGTTTTGCTACTTGGAGCAAGTTCAAACCTCATTAATGCCTATTTATATGTTAATTACTGGCTGGCTGAAGTGATAGAACAAAATGCAGATTAAGCTTCCAAGGACTTCAGGCATGGCAAAGGTAACTTTCTAAAATGTACCTTTCCATAATATTTAGAGCAAATTTGACTTCACCATTGAACTGGATTTTTAAGAACTATTACAAATCGTTTTGTTATTATCTTTCTAGCTCGTCCCATTTCCGAGTTACAGCATTAGTATTTAATATTGCATAGCAGTATTTTCCTATGAAACAGCCAAACTTGCTAAAGTGAAAAGAGCTTTGAGGGCATTTTCACTATAAGAACATGTTTAACATTAACCTTTTACATGCCCCACCTATAAATGTCATGCACCCTGCCTTTATGAGCAATAAGGCCTACTTAGGGGTGACCTATAAATATTTTTAAAGGAAAGGTTTGGCCCTGTCAAAAGGAGTTATTTTACCAGGTCGAGTTTGCAGTTAAAGCCTGCACAGCCAGGCTACTAGTGGCAGGCCTGCAGTCATGTTTACACTGTCAGTGTAGCAGATGGCACAATGGGTGCTTCAGTCCACTTGTAACATTCAACTTACAGGCCCTGGGTGCACTTTGGTACCATATACAGTGCAAATATCGTTTTTTTAAGACTGCCAATCAGGAGTATACCAATTTTACCATGTTGAAAGGAGGAGCACAAGCACTTTGCCACTGGCTAGCAGGGGTAAAATCCTGCAGAAAGGGGACATTTCCAACAATAACCATGGAGAACTATTAGAGTAGACACTTTTATCAGGGAAAACAATATTTTAATAAACTCCTCAGCACATTTGTGCCTCAAACGGTCAACACATGACATGTAAGTAAGCAAAAAATCAAAAAAGTAAATGTGCAGCTTGCTTTCTTCCTCCGTTCTACATCCTATCACTCTGCAGCCCAATAATGTACAGTTCTAAGTATAAAGACTCCTAATTAAGCTGATTCAGTGACAAGAATGCACTGAGCAATAGCTGCTAAGTGTTGAGCTCCTTCCTGGTACTAGAGCTGGATTATATCAAATACTTAAGATGAGGAAGTAGCATATTCTACCTAATATCGTAAGGGAACATGGCAGAAAATAACTTCTACCCGTGCCATGAGTGTTCTTCCAGTCCCTCAGTTAGCATTCTTCTGATAAATGATTACATTCCAGATCCAAGGTCCAGCTGTAATTTGTGAATTCTCCAAAATGTTGTCTCTTATTGTTTAGACTTAGTAAGGACCACTTTAACTTTTTCCAAAGATCATGTAATGAACAAAACAAAACTGGGGCATTTGGAGAGTCCTCCTTTGCCTACTCCCACTCCAAATTGAGCCTTTCTCCTACTCCTACCTTTACTGCACCCTTAACTCCTACCACTATTACCAATCACATTGCTACAGTTCAGTTAGGAACGTGCTTCATCGATGGCACTGGAACTCATACTTAATCATATTCCTGCTCAAAGTCCTACTCTTATTCCTATTCATGATCCTTCCTTCTTTTCTAACCTCTACTTACTCAAACCCTTACTCCTACTTTTACTTCTATTCTTACTGCTGGTACCTACTCCTTCCCTCCCTTATTTGTAATCCTGCTACTACACCTACTTACTCCTACCCTCGCTATTACTGTCAGTCCTACGCTTAAACCTGTTCATACTCGTACACTTAGCCATTTATCCCTCTGTGTACTCCTTCTCTTCCTCATATTCACTCCTTCTCTTACTTGTCTTATGCTTACGCCGACTCCTGTTTATCCTACTTATACTCCCAATTACTCCTGTTGTTACATCTACTCTTACACCTACAATTGATATCGCACTTATTCTTAGTTACTTCTATTCTTTCTTACTTACTCCTACTCTTATTCGTACTTATGCTCCTACTTGTCTTACTCATATCTACTTACTCATACTCTTCCTTCTACTTTTACTTCTAGATAAGATAAGATAAGATAGATTTTATTGCACAACTACTTAAAATCATTGCAATTGATTGCATTTAAAAAACACTGTATAAATAAAAAACTGATATTGCCTTACAGACACGTTATAGTCCTATTCATCATAAAAAACTTAAGTTAAAGTCTCAATATTTTAGAAAAGTGCCCGGAATTGGTGTGCAGGCAGCATTGAAATTAAGAGATATATTCGGATTGCCGCTTTCATAAATTTCATGAAATGTGCAGCCATTTGCATTGAGTCACCTCTCATGCACTCTCTTAATGTATCTTGGCAGGACCGATCATTGATGATGCGCCAAATGGGGCGGAGCCAAAATGTCCCTACAGTGGTCAATTTCTTACAGATGCACAAAACATGAATTAGTGACTCTTCCCTGTTTCCGCAGAGGCGGCACTGTGTAACCTTCGGCTCCCGGTAGTTCTGTCCATTCCTATATGCGCGCAGAGGAACTAGGCCGAAAGGTAACCTCATTAGTTGGAGCTTCAGTGTTGGCTTAAGTGGCGTTGAGAGATAATACGGCAGTGCTCCACAGTTGTAGAGCTTTGATGCCCAGCTGCCATGACTTAGGTTTTTTACTACCACTAAGTCATGTTCCGCTGACAATAATTTTGCTTGTTTTATTAATAGTTTACCGCAATAGCTGTGGGTAGAGAACTTTCCCAGATTTCTTGTCCCTCCAATATCTCAATACAATGCGTTAGGAATTTGTTCTATTATGTTGCAGGGTTTTTTATTAGTGACCAAATGAGGCTCTTTAAAGTATTCCCCTGGGCCTGCTTAGCTTTTAACGAGTAGGCTACAAACTTAGCTTTTAGCAGCCACTGCTGTGATGTCAGCTTGAATTCCATGCGGATTTGTGTGTGCAATGTGGAGTTTGGTAACAAGAACACTCTAACAGGACTACTGTGCTCTACTCAGCCAGGTTGCCAACTTATCTCAAAAGAACATTGCCCCATAAGCCACTGTAGGTAAAATGTTTGAGTCTATTACCTTAAGAAGTCTGGTGTGCCCATTGATGTTCATCCTGTGCAGAATGCTCCCTCAAGGGCGTTCGCTGCCCCCTTCTGTGCGGTAATATGCGCAGCTAATCGCCCTCTGTGCTCTAACCAGACGCCAAGGTACTTGTAGGTGTTCACTATTTCAATGGGTTTCCCTGCCATATTCCAGAAACCTTTCCTGGCCCTTTGTCTTGTTACTATCATCACCTTCGATTTTGCTACATTTATTATTAGCGTATTTTCTTGACAGTACAATGTCAAGGCCGTCAGGAGCCTCTGGAGTCCCAATACGGTTTGGTCTAACAGTATTGTGTTATCCGCATACTGTAAGGATTAAATTGGAGTTCCCAGGAGCTTTGGTGGAAATGCTCTCACTCATGATAGGCATTCTGGGAGGTCCGCCAGATACGAATTGAAAAGTATTGGAGCCGGTATGGAACCATATTTTAGACCCTTGTTGGTTTTGATTTTATTGGTAGTAGCCCAGCTTGAGGTGCTCTTATTTTCACCCATGTATCTGAATATAGGGTGATAATTGCATTTAGTAAGGTTCGTGGGATACCCCACTTATTTAGTTTTTCCTACAGTCTAGCACGCTGCACCCTATCAAATGCCATTTTGAAGTCAATGTACCCAATATATAGGGCCTTCTCTTTTTTTGTTAACGTGTCCTCTATCAAGTGAGATATGCAGATCAGGTTATCATCAATGTGGCAGCCCCTCTGGAAACCTGTTTGAGAGTAGGGGATCCATTTTTTTTTCTTCTGCCCAATGCTTCAGTTCTTGGTATAAAATACTAGCATAGCACTTCCCCTCTACGTCCAAGAGAGCAATTAGCCGATAGTTTTCTGGGCTTGACCGGGGGCCTTTTTTATAAATAGGAACTAACAGTGACCCACGCCATGTCTCTAGGATGCCTCCTCCCAGTCAGCCTTCCTGAAACAGGGGGGTCATTATTGAAGACCATTTTAGCACTGCCCCTTTATACACCTTTGCTGGAATGCTGTTTGGCCCAGGTGCGCCACCTGCTTGCATCCGTTTGATGGCGTATGCTACTTGGGCTCTTGATATGTTGGGAGTGTCCCCTTCAGGATGTTCTGATGGTACGTTGTCTCCCTTATGTTGCTTTAGCGCCTTTGGGCCACTATTTCTTTTCCTGCTATTGTCACTCACCTCTTCAGTGCTGGGGGGCTCAACATAGAGGGTTTCGATGTAGGTTTCCCAGGCATGTGGTGCGATGTTTGTTACAGTTGGCTGTTGGTTCGGCTTGAAGCATTTATTCATCCATACCCAAATTTCCTTTGATCCTTTACTTCTAGACTTAAACCTAGACATACTCATACCTATTCATTTATTTACTTTATTCTTACTCCTATTTACTCTTAATTTCACTCCTACATACTCTTACACTCCTACTTCTACTCTCTTACTCATACTTTTCTGTTATCCTCTGCCAACCTAATCTTCCTTCTGCTTTGCATGATATTTCTACATACTAGTTTTGCCTCGTCTACACAACTACTTTTACGCCTGCCCCTACCCCTCTTCCTACTCCTGTTCTCATCTGATGCCCTCCTATATTGTGTACTCATCTCCTCTTAGTTCCTGCCTCACTGTTGCTAAGTAACTTAGCTGCCTGTTCCTCGCTATAGCCAAGCAACTTTACATTGCTTTGAATTAAATCTGCGGAACTTAAAACATAATTATTTTCAGTGATATACTCTATTGATCTGCCACCAGCTCATGTACCAGACCCCATTATGTACCCAGACAGACTTTTTACATCTAGTCATGTGAGTCATTCATCTTGCTGGAGCTTCCTTTTAATCCGCAACACTACTATATCATTCTGAAGTTAACTCTGTACTATACCATTCACCCAGCAAAATCAACAGTGGACCTGCTTGCAGAGCCCTTCCCTATTCCTAACTTTTGGCACGTCTACTGGTGCCCCCAAAGGCTCCAAATGTACTTACACTAATAACCTCCTCATTATCATGAAGAGTCGCATCTTGGCCCTTTTAGTATAAACCCCTTTAAATTATGCCTGCTAGTAAATGCCACGTCGACCCAAGCTCATCATCATGAAATCTTCAATCTCATTTTTACTATGATTGGGCATTCTATAGATTACCAAATCCTGGCTGAATGCACAGTCCCTGTCTGCCTTTACATGTGAAGAATTCATCCATGATTTTTCAAACAAAACATATTCCATCAGAAACAAAATCATGTGTGGCAACTCATTGAAGGACGTCCCGCACCAAAAACTACAAACACCTGAAATCTTTTCCTTCTCATCAACAATGATGATATATTTTCCACTATTAAGGTTTCCAAAATTATTATCGAGACCTAGAGCTTGCAAACATCAAAGAAAACATCCACATCTTCCAATACGCCTGGTGCTACCTGATGAGTGCATTTGTCACTCAAGATAACTTTCTAGGCCCTTCAAAGAACAGACAAATTACCCCACTCTCGCAAAGGACAGTCTCAGAACAGTTGTCAAACCTTGGATGCAGATCCAGCCACTCCTAGTAGAAAAAACAATGAAGAAATGAGTCACAAATACATTTAATTCCATCACTGCCAAGTGTCATCTAGCTTCAGGCTACCAGTCTTACTTTAGCTCTAATATAAGCATAAAACAGCCACACCGAAAAGTTATTCTCCATTGGCTCTCATTGTTCCCCTGCTGTTTTTGTCTGACAAACCTATCAGGGTATTAGGGAGATTTGCTGGATCATATGAACTCTGTCCAAGACAAAGTGTTGCTACTACCGTAGGTGGTTGGCCCCTTGACCCAAAAGCCCTTGTGCAGATGCATTTTTATATCAGAAAGATTCACTAGGCATTTGAAGACAATAAATCCACATTGATTGCCTCATTAGTTTACTCAGTATTTCAATTTTTTTAATATGTCCCTAGAGTAATAGTGGGAGTGGCACAAGTGCACAATGCAATGTTGGCAGTCTGAGCAGTCAGTGGAATGATGTCCAGCAAACTTCAGGATCTTGTATGAACAGAGCAAGTTTGGAATTCTTGTTAATAAAATTCTTATTGTTTACAAGCAGATCATTGCAACTGGAAAGTACTTACTTTTTCCAACCAACACATAAGTGCATCATTTACCCGCCCCTAGACTCCAAACTACCCTCCCACAATTACCTGTCCATCCACCATTCTACTCATGCTACACAAGTACTCATCTTATCCTTCCACCTGTAGACAATTGTCCACCCCTCCACATTTTAACTATTCCCATCTGCCTATCATCTAGCCAAACCCAACCCATACCTATCCGTCAATACACAAACAAGCCTTCATGCATCAACTCACACTTGAAAAACATCCAGCTAAGCAAACACACCTTCCAGCTAACTGTCCACATTTGTTTGCAATTGTATCCATCAAACCATTGTTTCCTACTTGTATACTACCACACAGTCACCCGGCCATCCCTATGTTCGTGTGTGTGTATCTTGGTTTTGCTTGTTTGGGAAATTTCAGTTTGACTTTCCAAGTATATCACACAACATAGGCATTAGACACTTATTCAGCTTTTTTTCAGCTTTTTTCAACCTTTTGAGCTATGTGCTAGAAACTCATAAACACACAAATGAAGGTAAAAAGAGCAACTTCTTTCTCTAATATGTCATTTCATTTCATTTCCTCTACCTCAGTGTAATCAGTTTAATTCAATGTTTATTCCTCCCATACTAAATCGTATTCATATGTGATCAAGCGTTTTGGCAAAGGCAATACAGCAACCGGCTGTTTTGAAAGTGTATTTCCTACTCCTTGTGTGACGCAATGTGGCATAATACAGCATGGCAGTCATCTTTATCTTTAAAGTATAGGAAAAAACATTGTTATACTTTCAAGATGCCATATTACGTCACGCCACATTGCATCGCTGAACGGCTATCTTGAAAGTATAAAAATGTATGTTTGCTACATTATCTTTTCTTTCAAAGTAGATCCTAACTAAACATTGGTGGTACTGGGGATCATTGTCAAATAAATTGAATATGTATGTATATTTCTTCATGAATATGGAACCTTGTGCTTGATTTACATTGCTGATGTCTCTGCCCAGAACATTTCTTTACTTTTTCATTTACTTCCCTGTGTTCGTTTTTATTTATATATGCAATAATCTGTCTGTGAAGACAGTGCGCACATTTCTGTCATGATTTCTCTATTTACTACTGCGTGGGTCTGTTGATTTTGATTCGTGGGTAACAACAGTGGCAAACACTGTGAAACTAAAAGCAACAAAATGCACCTGTTTGAAACTATGCCCATATATATCAAGGTTTTCTGTCGCCAGGGCGATGCAAAACCTAAATGAAACTTATCAAGCCACGCAAGGCCACCTTGCACAGCCCTCTCTGGCTTAATAAATCTAGAGTAACGCAAGGCAGCGCAAATCACTGCCTTGTTTCACTCTGTGGTAGTGGAGGCGTTCCATGGGTGAAGAGTGGGTGTTCCCATGCATCCACCCATGGATTTTGGAGCATTCCCTGATTTACCATTAGTGGTATACCTGGGACTGCATGAAAATGCTACTCCTCCCCAGGTGAGATGTAATGTAGAGAAATATCTCTATTTCTCCTAGTTTTTCCTATTTATTTCTACATGTGCTGCATTGTGCAGCACACACAGAAAGAGGAAAATGCCTCTAAGGATTGTTTTTGTGCAGAAAGATGTCCCTTCCTGCACAAAATTAATCGTGCCTACAACGCAGGCACCCTTGCAACATGACGCAAGGGTGCCTGGATTGACACTAGGCAGCCAAATGTGCGCCAGCGCTAGGAAAGGACAGGAATGCACTATGTAATGGTAAATACAGCTCATTCCTGCCCTTTCACGTAGTGCAGCAAGGTGGCTTGTTGTGTTGCATGATGTTTTGATAAATATAGGCTTCAGTTCCGAATATGCGCTATATAGGACTCATATGTTACATGAAAAACAAATTTGTAGAAATATATCTGGGAAAAGAAAACACTCGTAGGAAGTAGGAACACATATACCATGCAATGTGAAGAAAAATGTGGGCAGTGTAACAGTGAATGCATCACTGACTTGGGTAACCTTAAGGGTTCTTGCACATATTGTTGAGAAAGAAATCATTGTGTTGGTCTATAAAGTTAAGGACTTGATAGACAGGTACGGGACCTTTTTTCTCCTATATTGTCTTTAGTAGATTGAATGTATTAAATGTGCAGTGAGACACAAACACTTAATTACAAAGAAGGTAGTTACTGAAAGGCCTCCCATTGAAGCATTGTCGTGAGGTTAGGGATACCTACATCCCCACCTGAAAATGTGCCCTCTAAAGCAGAAGAGTGGAGAACCAGTTCTGGTGATCTTGAGGACTGACTTGTATTCACATCACCTTCCTTGCAGAGCCTCACTGTCTTCTGAGCTTCACAGCTACCTGGAAGGGGTAGTGATAAGTTACCATTGTGCTGCTGCGGTTCGGTTCATGGTGATAAGCTTCAAATGCTGCTGTTCACCTTATTCGGTGTCCACTGTTTGCATGTTGGTAGTTCTCATCAACCACCCTGTATACCATAGTGCCTGAGTGTCTTCATGCCAGGACATGCCCTACCTTCTTTTGCTTCAATCCCCTCGTTTACTAGGTGGCTGTGTTTTCCTGCTTCTGGGTGTTCTCCTATTGGTGAAGCATGTAGTGTTTTTGCTTCTTCCAAGTGTGCCTGTTCATATCAGTGTTGCAAAATTAGACAATCTTACCAGAAGGCATTGGCATGCAGAAGCTGACCTGAAGAGCAGGCGCATGATAACTTCAGTTCATATGAGGTATGCCCATCTTGCCCCTACCTCACCCTGCCTATGGTGGGATTACGTTTAAGTAATTTGTAGTTTTGTAATAAACCTGTAATAATTACAATAGTAAAAAATAATCCAAAATCATACTAAGTAATAGCATTAACATTTAATATACTACAGATGCCATTGCACCGGTCCTGAGTTACGAAATCTAACCCACAAATCATTTGTTATAAAGGCTCTGTTTACATAACCATATTTTCCAGTGAACAAAACATAAGGTCTCATCAATTGTGCGTGTATGCCTGCATGCGAAATAGCGAGGAAATATAGCAATTACTGTGATAGAGAGCTCTTTGTTATTACACTGAAGCTGAAGTTGATTTTCATGCTTAAAGCTGCATATGCAACAACATCTGCAGTAATTAGTTAACATTTCCAAAGCAGATTTAATTCAGTTGTTCATAACAATGAGAACCGGAGATATAAGTATTTTAGTCTCAATGTACTGGACTCATACAAGTTGTGTGCACCTGTTTTAGGGATTTCAATTATTATACGTGTATGACATGTATGACTGCTATATGAGTCCCAGGTAATATCTATGTCTATTTGATGCGTCAGTTCTGGGTAATCTTTTTTTATGATCATTGCTGCCTCGTACCATTAATGACCAATGATGTACCTTATTGCCCTTGCAATTGATGTTCATTACAGCGTGGAGCCATTGATTTATGTGCTACAAAGCGGTCATTGGTGATTATTACTGCCTGGAACTATTGAGGTCATTACTGTCTGTGTCCATATATGCCCTTTAATTGCTGGGCATATAAGTGCATTTGTGTATGATTAGTTGTTAATGTGTGCATGGATAATGTGAGCCCACTTTGAAAAGCTAGTTCCATGTTTAAGCGTACACACACACACATACACACACACTTACATAACTCTTTTAGGTATGACAAGTCATTTTTTAAATTCACAAACGTTGATGTAACTCTTGTGAAAGTATTTGCTCACAGAAATATTTTCATGTAAATACATCTAAATCTAAAGGAGGGTATGTTTTTCACTTTGGTTTTTGTTCACTTTTATAATAGGCTTTAAAAACGTATTGACGGAGTTGCTCAGTAAAGTGTTGACGATTTTTGAATGATTACTGTAGTTGGTCTGGTCGCACCATACACATTTGCTACTTTTTAAATAAAATTAAGGACAAATGTGAATTACAGGGTTGTTGGTAAGTTTATAACACAGTTACCCAGCAGTGACCAAATAATGCATTTTTATTTTGACCAGGCACACACTTTGCATCTAAATAAGAGTTGTTTCACTAATGAGTATTGTTTCACTGTGGTTGACAAATGACTTGCAGCAGAATAATCTTTAACTTGCATATTTATTTTAGGACATTATTTTAGAACATAAACAATGGCCTTATTTCCTATTTTTGCTAACAATTGCAAATGTGTGAGGTTTGTTTACGTCTTTCCACTGTGCTTGTTTAAAACATTTTTGAATATGTAGCACACCATGTTTGATGAAGGAAACTCAATTTGCAACTCATTTGACATCCCAGCAACAGGAAGATTTTGTGTAAGTCCCTGTCAGGGTATTTCTCAGAGCTATTTTCATTGACACTTTGCCTGAGGCCCTGGCACACCCAGGACAGCCTGCCTGTAAAATTACATACCTGCTGGTTGTCAAGCAAGATCCAGAAATGCATCAAGTTGGAATATTCTTAGATGCTAGAACCGAGGGTAATTGAGCCCTCACAAGGCCCCAGTCACGACTATTGGGGATTTTTCTAAATCGGGGTTCAACTGACCTCCACTTGTCTATCGATTACAGCGGACTCAGTACAGCAACTACAGCTGATGTACACCCTGCTTCCACGAACTGCTTGAACCTGGACACACAAGCTGGTTATTCCCCCCAGCTTTTTTAATTGCTTTAGTACTTCTACCTACATGGATAGTGCTACCGTTGGTGCTTGTAGAGATTGGAGCAAGGCTGCCCAAAAAAATGCTGCTAAAGGGCATATAAACTGAATGGTGACTCACCTGGTGAGCACATTCACTCTCTGTGCAACACCTTTTGTTATTTTTGCTTTTTACATTCGCCCTTAGAAATTGTGGTGACCAAACACCCAATCTGTTTGCTAGGTTGCCTGAAATAAGAAATCCCTTTGTTGCCCAAGAGAAAACATTTGCGCTTGTGGTCTTACCTTCATTTCTAGGAGTCAGACTGATATCTGACTCATCATCAATGAGGTTGGCATTCCTAAGTGGCAAGCAGCTAACCGAGACATGCTAGTGACCGATCCATGTTCTGAATGGTCAATCACCCTAAACCTAGGACATAGACCTGCTCCTGTGGTTTCTGGTACTAAAACTCTCCAGCACTGACCTATGTTCCTACCGTACTATTTGCAATTGAAATTGCTTCGTTTCTGCATTGTTTCAGTAGGGCACTGAACAGTAAACTTTACAGGCTCATAACAAACTGAGTTTTGAGCATCATGACCCTCTGTTTTGCTGTGTGTCAGTAGGTATCTACTAGTATTCATGATCATTAGATGTTTGCAAACATCGCTTAGCCTTACAATTGTTTCTCCTACTGAATGGTTATGGTATTGTGGTTTTGTTTTCATGTTTTTGCTGATGTTAGTAATCGTGATAGTGATCCCAAACAGGACATAGTGTGCATAGTCATAGACCTTGTCTTACTACAGTGTTGTGCTACAACACTGTTTTATTGTTTAGTGTTTCTTGTGTAAAGCTCTTCCTGGGAAGTTTCGGGGTCATCTGTCAAATGGGGGTTGAGAAAAAAGGGATCCCAAAACTCAATTTTTCCATGCAATTTCCATAGAGTAAATTAGACAATGATACAGAAAAAACGGCTTTACAGAATTATATCAAATTTGGCAAAAAAACCTAAACCTTTACATAGAAAGTGTCCTTTTTGTGATTTGGTGTAAATCAGTTCAGGTCTGTGTATGACCTCACAGATTGCATCACCCATGACCTGTTCAATGACTTCATTGATGATATAATTGATAAAATATCAATTTATGTCATAGATGAAAAAACTGGGAATGGTGGGTGCGCAATTTTTAGTTAGCTCAGTAAACTATAATTTTTGAATTTCAGTGTTTTTCTTTAGTTTATGAAGTTAGGTTTTAACTGACATTTTCACCAAAGTATAAGGTCACTTGAACCTTTCTTTTTTACAGTGAATTTTTATATATATTTTATATATATATATATATAGTATATTACATTATATATATATATATATGTATGTGTATATATATATATATATATATATATATATATATTTACACACACTCATTCACTGAAAAAAACAAAGGTTACATGGATGTTATAGTTAGGAAATAGAATTTTAAAAAAACCTTAGAAATTCACTAAAAAAACAAAGGTCACTAGGGTGTTCTAGTTAGGTTCAGATTTTACACACACACAACCATAGAAATTCAGTAGTTCTAGTTATAGTTATCTCATGTAACTATAACTCGTGGCCTAAGATAACTATAACTCACACCCCGCAATGCACATTTTTTCATCAATAACTTCAATGCAAATGTTTCAGTGATATTATCAATGATGTCATAAGTTGCAAGTCCTCGCCCATATGAACCTAACTATTACATCCTTGTAACCTTTGGTTTTCTCAGTGAATTTCTAATGTTTTTTAAATTCTATTTCCTAATTCTAACGTTCCTGTAACCTGGGTGTGTGAGTGCTGGTGTGGGTGTGTAAGTGGGTGTGTGAGTGTGTGTGCCAGTATATTTGTGACTGGCTGTGTGGGTCTGTGAGTGGGTATGTGAGTGGCTGTATGGGTGTGTATGTGTGTGTGAGTGCCTCTGTGCATCTGTGAGTGGGTATGTGAGTGGATCTCTGGCTCTCTGAGTAGGTGTTTGAGTGGCTGTATGGGTGTGTGAGAGGATTTCTAGGTCGGTCTCTGAATGGGTGTGTGAATGGCTCGATGGGTGTTTTTCTGGGTCTCTGAGTGGGTGTGTGAGTGGCTGTATGGGTGTGTGAGTGGGTATATCAATGCATGTGTGACTGACTGTGTGGGTCTGTGAGTGGTGGTGTGGGTCTCTGAGTGGGTGTGTGAGTAGCTCTATGGGTCTCTGAGTGGGTGTGTGAGTGGCTTTATGGATGTGTGAGTAGGTGTGTGAGTGGTTGTGTAGGTGTGTGAGTGAGTGTGTGAATGGATCGGTGAATGGGTGTATTTTATTTTTTCATTGGGATCTGGATCCGCGGATCCGCTGCAGATTCACATGGGGGCCATGCTGAACACTGTAGCGGATCCCTGGATCCTCGCACCCCCTCCCCCCCAAAAATATTGCACAATATTTTGCCCATGAGGGACCCCCATCAGTGCAATGGGATCAGGATACTTCTATCCTGAACCCTTCTATCCTATTTCTGCTTGCCCATATCAACCTAACTATCACATTTTTGTAACCTTTGGTTTGCTCAGTGAATTTCTACGGTTTTTTTAATTCTATTTCCTAACTATAACGTTCCTGTAACCTGGGTGTGTGAGTGCTTGTGTGGGTGTGTAAGTGGGTGTGTGAGTGTGAGTGCCAGTACATTTGTGACTGGCTGTGTGGGTCTGTGAGTGGGTATGTGAGTGGCTGTATGGGTGTGTATGTGTGTGAGTGCCTCTGTGCATCTGTGTGTAGCTGTGTGAGTGGTTCTCTGGGTCTCAGAGAAGGTGTGTGAGTGGCTGTATGGATGTGTGAGAGGTTTTCTGGGTCGGTCTCTGAGTCGGTGTGTGAATGGCTCTATGGGTGTTTTTTTGGGTCTCTGAGTGGGTGTGTGAGTGGCTGTATGGGTGTGTGAGTGTGTATATCAATGCATGTGTGACTGACTGTGTGGGTCTGTGAGTGGTTTTGTGGGTCTCTTAGTGTGTGAGTAGCTCTATGGGTCTCTGAGTGGGTGTGTGAGTGGCTTTATGGATGTGTGAGTAGGTGTGTGAGTGGTTGTATAGGTGTGTGAGTGAGTGAGTGTGTGAATGGATCTGTGAGTGGGTGTATTTTATTTTTTCATTGGGATCTGGATCCGCGGATCCACTGCGGATTCACATGGGGGCCCCGTGCTGAACACTGTAGAGGATCCCTGGATCCTCGCACCCCCTCCCCCAAAAAATATTGCACAATATTTTGCCCATGAGGGACCCCCATCAGTGCCATGGGATCAGGATACTTCTATCCTGATCCCTTCTATCCTATTTCTACTTGATCCCCCCCCCAGGAACCATGTCCCGATGCACAAAATCGCAGCCACAACTTTTCTCTCAGGTTGCGGCCAGCCAATCTGAAGAGATTTACACCAAATTCCAAAAAGTACGCTTTTTGGACCAAGATTTAGCTTTCGGGCAAATTTGGTGTAATTCTGTTCAGTGGTTCGGCTGTAGTTGTGTCTAAAATCCGTATAGAAAATTGCATGGGGAAAATGCATTTTGGGACCCCTTCTTCTTGGGCCCCGCTTGACGAATCACCCCAACACTTTCCAGGTAGCAACTGAAGTAAGTGGCATGCTAGTTTTGAAATTTCATGAAGATTCGACAAACAGCGTCAAAGTTATTAGCAAAGCAAAAAACACTTTCCTTTGGAAACTAGATGACTATGTCCTAACTATTACTATCTACTGCTGACCGCCAGTAGGTGAATGATATTTATATATATATATATATATATATATATATATATATATATATATATAATCTTAAAACCCTTACTTCTCTCCTTCCATGACCTCCACATTAGTCAACCCCTTTTCCTGCCCCACCAAAATGTGCTGAAGCTATATTCCCTATAACTGTAATTATATTTCTGGTGTCCAAGCAGTGTAAATGCCTCATATTTTCACAGGAACACCGAGCAATTGTACGACCAAAGTCTTTTAAATGAGTGTCTAGTTCAAATTGGCTGCAGTTGAACAACTATAGTTAATATTTGACAGCTCGCTGGCTGCAAATTTTCTCTTCTAAACACATTTCTGCTGTGTTGTCACTGATAGAAAATGTGCAGTTTCTCCTTTTATTTAACTACTCTATTTAAAATTAGTACTCACAATGTTATAACACACGATTTGTCCTATTGGTGGTGTTTTCAAAACTTTCTCCAATTCATGTAAGAGATGTGTGAAGTTCCATTTTCTTTGCGACCTTCAGCAAACTTCAGCGGAAAACTAAGCAACTTTACAAAGTTCGAAGTTCTAAGCTTTCCCACATTTGCATGAAAGTTTTGACTATTGCATGTTATACCACAATAGGTTAAGTTGTAGAGGAAAATTGTACTTACTGTTGCCATAGTGCATAGAAAGAAATATGCAAATGAGAACATTCACCTAGGCTGTGTTTGGAGAGTGATAATGATCTCGTAATGTGGGGAAATTATCTTGCAAATCAGCAATAAACTTTGCACATATGAAGCACACTGTAACCAGGAAGCTGCTGGCCTGACTCACAAAGGTAAACTTAGACTTTACTTTTTTGAATCGGGTCCAAAGAATTTTGTGAATTCTGAAGATCGGAAACTCAGTAAAACGTTTCTGGTGAAAAGTTTGAGAAGTCCTAATGAAATCCTTGTTGATATCTGTCAATATGTACCTTTGTGATATTAAACCTTAATTGACTATTTGTCACTACCAAATAACTTGAATTTATTGTAAATCACACTTGTGGATGGATTTGTGCTGTAGTCTGCTGTTAAAAAAACGAACACATATCGAAAATTCCAACCTAAAAGAATGTGGATTCTTCTGAACCTTTCAAAAGCATCAGTTACATTACACAACATTTTAATCACTATACTAAAGTCTTTCAAACATTTATTTGACCCGGATTTATTTCATTAGCCTATGGTCGACAGTTGAGTATCAACCAAGAGGTTTGACAACCCCCTTCAAAGGAATAAGTAATGGTATAATGTTTCTCTTTGTTATGGTATGTTAAACGACTTATAGAGTGCATGCTCACCACCAAAATAGTATCATGGTAGTACCAAAAACAGTTTAAGTATGAGCCTGCATGTTTTCCTTGTATGCACATGCTCAAGACAGTTACCTTATGGCTAAAAATCCCTATTTCTGAGGCACAGATTTAGGCTCAGTGAGCACTGCAGTCTGCTGACTGCATTTACTCCTGCACACAATGCCCCAGTTTTGTGGTTTCATTTTTAGAGTAAATGTCTGACTAAAGGCAGGTAAGGGGGCATTTATGGGTGTTTCTCAGCCACATTGAACACACACTAATTTGTTTTGTGTATTGAGAAAGGTTTGCAGGGCCTTTAACAACCCATAAAGTTACGTCTCCAGAAAGCTGGAGTAAGTAAGTACCTCTCCAGAATAGGTAAGGATTGGGTACACCCACTTATTTCATGAAGATATGGGGATTTCTGAGGGAGTTAAAAACCTGTTTGCAAAGGATAACAAAACATGCTTTTGTATATTTCTGCCATGTAGACTCCATTGGATTACCTGTCATGCACCTGATCTCTTGGTGAATGCATAGCGGACCACGAGTACACCATGAAATCTACAATTTATTTAGGTTTCTAGGCATGATCGCATAGTATTCTGTGAATCCTTTAAATTGAGTAAGTGTTAGACCTGGCACCATTGGCGTGGGTCTCCCTTCCATTTTTTTGCTGTTGCCTCTTATGTTTTTGCTGGTTTTAGATGCTTTTGGGACTGTGCCACTGCTGTTCAGTGCCACAGTGCAAGTGCTCCCTATGGTAAATTGATGTATGGATTAGTGACTCCATGATTGGCTTGTTTGGCTTACTGCCAGACCCTAGTACAGTGCACTGCGTGTGCCCAGGGCTTGTAAATCAAATGCTGCTGGTGGGCTGCAGCACTGGTTGTGCCACCCACCGGAGCAGCTTGTAAAGTGTGTCTCAGGCCTGCCATTCCAGAGCCTGTGTGCAGTCTGGTACAGCCATGTTGACTGGGCAAGTGTACCCACTTGCCAGTCCCTAAACCTTCCCTTTTATACATATTAGTCACCCCAAAGGTAGGCCCAAGGGCAGGGTGCATTGTAGGTAAAAGGTAGGACATGCCCTGGTGTGTGGCATGTCCTAATAGTGAATTACAGCCATTTTCGTTTTTCACTATTGCAAGGCTACCTGTTCCCCATAGGCCAGAATGGGCAGTTAGATTATTACATTTTATAATCCTAACTGACTCAGGGAACCAGGTAGAAATTCGAGTTTAGTATGCCTGAACTCAGAATGATAAAATACATCTTTTAGTGAAGTTGGTTTTAACATTCTGTGTTTGAAAATACCACTTTTAGAAAGTAGGTATTTTCTTGCCTAACTATCCAAGCCTGCCTCTGCTAGGTTGTGTATTCCTTGTCTGGAGTTTGAGTGACAGGGGCTGGGGGCTTCCAGGAGACAGGGTGAGTCAGCACAGGGCTGAATAGAGAGATCTGCATGCAGATAGGAGGGAGGAGTTGCACCTGGGACCTGAATAGGGCTGTGCCTCTCCTCCACAATGCTGGCTCCACCTCCTGTGGTGTGTCTGATGTCCCTGGCCTACACTGTGAAAGGAAAGAAGGAGTCTTGTCAACAAAGTGCTCCAGGACTGCCAGAACTGGATTTGGACTAGGCAAAGGCCTCTCTGCCTTCAGAGAACAAAGAGAAAAGGTGTATAAAAAGGGGACCCAGACCCCTAGTAAATTAGATCACTTCTGGGAATCAAGACGAACCTTTGCTGAGGAGAAGAACCAGGAAGCTGAAGGAGGAGACTACCCCTGTGCTGTGTGTTTGGGGGTTGACCTGCAGTGGTTGCTTCATTGCCAAAGAAAGGAGAAAAGGACTGAGTGTGCTTTCTATCAACTTGAAGAAGAATCTCCACGGGCTTGAACTAGAGCTTGCCTCCTGCCTGAAGTCTCAGGGACACAAGACTTCACCAACCAGCTCCCCCCTGAATTCCCTTGCTGGGAATTGAAGTGCCTGCTGTTGTGCTGGGCCTTCTGAGAGACTGCGTGTCGCTGGGAGCTGGAAGCGCGATGCAACGACGAGAAGCGTGTCGCCGCCACAGCCGCTGTCATCGCATCGCAGAGGAAGCGAGACGCCGCTGCCGCTGTCATCCTCGCATCGCCGAAGCGCGGCGCCGGAGAAGTGGGACGCTGCCACAGAGGACATCGTCGCATCACCGGAGACGCGCGTCGCAGGGCCTGTCGCGGCTCCAAAGATCATCGAGTCGCCGCACGGCCGTCGGGCGTGCACGCACCGCACCAACGTTGTCGCATCGCAACCAAGACACCATTTTATCGCATCGCACCGGAGAAGAGTATCGCATCGAGGTGCCATCTTGTCGCATCACACCGGAAAGCAGTAAGAAACCGACGCATCACCTCCCCACACAGTAAGGAAGCGAGCATCAACTCCCCTGCGCAGCTGTAAGGAACCGACGCATCCACTCCCCTGAGTGTAAGGAACCGACGCATCACCTTCCCTGCGACCCTTTTGTTTTCTTTGCGTTACGCATTCAAGGTACATTGAGAGTAAAGTGTCGCATCTACAACTTGAGAGAACTGAGCTATTTTATAACATTTCAAAGTCTATTTTTGAGTACAGTATTGTGGATTTTTGTCGTTTGGTCTTGTGTTAAGTCTATATAAAAATACTTATTTTTATAAATACAACCTGTGTGGTGTCCATCTGTAGTGTTGTCATTGTATTACTGTATGTGTTCACAAATGCTTTACACACTGCCTCTGAGATAAGCCTGCCTGCTCGTGCCAAGCTACCAAGGGGGTGAGCAGGGGTTATTTTAGGAGTGTAGCCCCTCACCCTGACTAGACGCAAGGGTCCCTATTTGTCACAGGTACCTACCTATGCCAACTAGAGACCCCCAAATCTAACATTGGTGGTCAGCGGTGAGGATTTGGACTTGCATTTGTGATTCATATACAGTGAATGGTGTACACTACTAGTGAGTGCAGACCATAACGCGACCACATACTTTTTGAGAATTTTTCCTTGGAACTTCTTTTCTATTTTTGATTTTTGAGAACTGCCAGTCTTTTTGCTACCATGAGCAAGTCAGCATCCATAGTATCTGTAGACATTGTTTTGGAAGAAGAGAGAATTGATACCTACACTGTGCCTAATCTCAAAGCTTTGTGCAAGAAATTTAAAATCTCTGTGAAAGGCCTCACCAGGAAAGAGGAATACCAGAAGGCGCTGAGGGCCTGGGTAGAATCTAGGAATGCCAGTGAGCATCCTGAGGAGCCAGTAATGGAGGCAGAGGATTTAAATGAGCAACTTGAGGGGCCAGTGGGCCCAACTGGAGGGAAAGTACCTTCAGGGGCGGGCAGCAGTGTTTCTTCCAAAGGGTTGTCCCCAGGAGAGCTGGAGGACAGAGCAAGGGAGAGGATGCATAAATTGGAGCTAGCTAGGCTCAAAATGGATGGTCAGAAAGACCTGGAGAGCAAGAAAATAGAGCTTGGGATGGAGTTAGAAATGAAGAAGTTAGCCTTAGAGGAAAAGAGGATGCATTTTGAGCATGAGAGAGGATTGAGGGAATTGGAACTCAAGGCCAAGAAGTTAGAGGTTCCTCCCTCTGGTGGCAGCACACCGCCAGTGCATGTAGAAGCAAGAACCTACATTCCCAAAGATGTAGTTAAAGATTTCCACAAGAATGAGGATATTGGTCAGTGGTTTAGGGCTTATGAAGCTGCAATGTTGGCCCACCGGGTCCCTGAGAAGGATTGGGGAGCGGGGTTGTGGGGCCGCTTTGTTAGTGATGGGAGGGACACTTTGTTGGATTTGCCTACAGAGGAGCAGATGTCCTATACCCACATGAAGGGAGCCCTAATGTCCAGATTTGGTTTGACCCCAGAGCTATATAGACAAAGGTTTAGAAATTGCAGAAAACTGGAGTCTACCACTTGGGTGGAATATGTGTCTTTCTTTTGCAGAGCATTGGATGGTTGGGTGAAGGGTAGCAAAGTGGATAATTTTGAGGCACTCTATGATTTGCTTGCATGGGAGCACTTGTCAAATAACTGTTTTCCAGAGCTACGCCAGCATCTTATTGATAGCAAGCTGACTAACCCTAGGAAGCTTGCTGAGGAGGCGGACCGCTGGGTGAGCACCCGGGTTCAGAAGGGTCATGTGGGAGACTTCGCCAAAGGTGGGCAGGGGTCCCCAGCAGAAGAGTGGGGGGACAAGGGTAAACAGAGGGAGTTCCAGAAAGGGCCCCAAAGTAATCCCCAAGGGAACCAAGGGAAAGGTTCCCAGCCTCCCCTGAGAAGAAGGCCGTGGCCCCGACAGATAAGCCTGTTCACAAGGGGCCCAAGACCTGTTTTAAGTGTGGTCTAGTAGGCCACTGTTCTTATGATGCTAGATGTCCCTTGTATGGGAAGACAGCACCCACTGGTGCACCACCCCGGCAGTTGGCTAGTGTAGCCCTGGGGGAGGAGATGGGTGCCCAAGGTGGGTGGGGTCCCGCAGAGATGTCCCTTGTCTCTTTAGGAGACTGTGAGGTGGTCCCCAGGACCCAGCTGCCTGATAACACTAAAAAATACAGGCAGTGGGTGACCATCAATGGCAAGAGGGTGGAAGCTCTTAGAGACACCGGAGCCAGTGTGACAGCTGTCAGTTGTCGGTTGGTGGCTGAAGAGCAGGTAGTCCCAAATGCATTTTACCCAGTTGTTGCCGCTGACAACACAGAGAGCCACTGCAAGGTGGCACAGGTTCCCTTTGAGTGGGGGGGTCTCAGGGACTCTTCAAGTAGCTGTGAGGCCAGCCATGCCTGTTGAATGTCTGTTAGGTAACGATTTGGAGAGCTCCCCTTGGGCTAAGGTGGAGCGGAGAGCTCATTTAGAGATGTTGGGTTTGCCTGAGTGGGCCTGCGTGGCCACTCGGTCTATGGCAGCCAGTACGGGTGTTCAAGAGGACCTGGAGCCTGAGAAAATGGCCCAGGTGCCTGCCTTAAAGAGAAGAGGTAGGGGGCGCGGAAACCGGCCCTGAGATTCCCATGGCCCAGGAGGAGGCAGACCCTGAGGGGATGCCCTGGAGCCTACCGGGGAAGAGATTGCTGAACTGGGAGACCTGCCTGAGCTGACCCATTGGCAGCAGGAAGGAGGTCCCTCCAGGGAAGAGTTCTGTGAGGAGCAGAACAAGTGCCCTTCTCTTGTGGGTTTGCGGCAGCAGGCTGCAAACCAGGCAGCAGGTGATCAGTCTGGATCACATTGGATCTACTGGGAGAATGGTCTCCTGTATAGTGAGCCTAAGGTTGCTGAGCCTGGGTCAGCCCGTGTGCTGGTGGTACCCCAGCGCTTCAGAGCCTTCCTACTGGGGCTGGCTCATGATGTGCCTTTAGCAGGACATTTGGGGCAGGACAAGACCTTTGAAAGGCTTGTCACCCATTTTATTGGCCCCAAATGCGCGAGAGTTCAGACACTCATTGCAGGACCTGTCAGACTTGCCAGGCAAGTGGAAAGAGTGGGAGGAAGCGCAAGGCTCCTCTCCAGCCATTCCCTGTGGTCAGCACCCCCTTTGAAAGGGTGGGCATTGACATTGTGGGGCCTCTGGATCACAAGACAGCCATGGGCAACAGGTTCATCCTGGTCTTGGTGGACCATGCCACCCGGTACCCGGAAGCCATCCCTTCAGGACAGTGACGGCCCCCGTGGTGGGACGTGCACTGATGGGGATTTTCTCCCGCGTGGGGTTTCCCAGAGAGGTGGTGTCAGACCGAGGTACCAACTTCATTTCCAAGTATATGAAGTCCCTGTGGCAGGAGTGTGGTGTAACCTACAAGTTCACCACTCCTTACCACCCCCAAGGTAATGGGCTGGTTGAGAGATTCAACCGGACCCTCAAAGGCATGATTATGGGTCTTGAGGAACCCATGAGGCGTAAGTGGGACATCCTCTTACCATGCCTTCTCTTTGCTTACCGTGAGGTGCCACAGAAATCTCTAGGGTTCAGTCCCTTTGAGCTTCTCTATGGACACCCAGTGAGAGGACCTTTGAGTTTGGTCAAAGAAGGCTGGGAGCAATCTCCCAGGAAACCTCCCCAGGATGTATATAGCTGCATGCTGGCCTTAAGGAACCAAACTAGGCGATTCAGAAAACTCGCTGAGGCGAATCTGGAAGCCAGCCAGGAGGAGATGAAGCGGTGGTACGACCAGAATGCCACTCTGGTTGAGCTTCAGCCTGGTCAGAAAGTGTGGGTCATGGCCCCAGTGGAGCCCTGTGCGCTCCAGGATAAGTGGACCGGACCATTTGAGGTGGTGGAGCGCAAGAGTCCGGTTACCTACTTGGTGGACTTGCGGTCTCCCAGGAACCCCTTGCGGGTCCTGCATGTCAACCGCCTGAAGCCCCACTTAGAGAGGTCCGAAGTGGGCATGCTCCTAGCAACAGATGCTGGAATGGAGGAGGAGACTGAACCTCTTCCTGACCTCCTGTCTGCAACAGAGCAAGATGGGTCAGTGGATGGAGTGAACCTCTCTTCCACCCTGACCCCTGAGCAGCAGAATGACTGTCACCAGTTGCTGGGACAGTTTTCTGACCTGTTCTCCCTGATTCCCAGTGTCACTGATTGGTGCGTCCATGATGTAGACACTGGGGACAGTCCTCCTGTCAAGCACAAAACTTACAGGGTGACTGACCGGGTGAGAGCTTGCATCAAGGAGGAGGTCTCCAAGATGCTTGCGTTGGGGGTGATTGAGTCCTCTAACAGTCCTTGGGCCAGCCCAGTGGTCTTGGTCCCAAAGGCTGCCGCACCGGGTGTCTCACCAGAACTGCGGTTCTGTGTGGACTACCGAGGGCTCAATTCAGTCACCAGGACTGATGCGCACCCCATCCCCAGAGCTGATGAGCTCATTGATCGGTTAGGGGCTGCCCGGTACCTCAGCACGTTTGACTTAACGTCTGGGTACTGGCAGATCGCCTTGACTGATGGGGCAAGAGAGAGGTCAGCATTCTCCACACCAGATGGGCACTACCAATTCCGGGTTATGCCCTTTGGGATGAAGAATGCCTCTGCCACCTTTCAGAGGTTGGTCAACCAGATGTTGGCTGGACTGGAAGAGTTCAGCGCCGCCTACCTGGATGACATTGCAGTGTTCAGCGCCAGTTGGGAAGAACATCTGCGCCACCTCTGGGAAGTGTTGATGGCGCTGCGGAGAGCAGGCCTCACGATCAAGGCGAGTAAGTGCCAGATCGGGCAGAGTTCCGTGGTGTACTTGGGACACCAGGTTGGGAGCGGCCAGGTGGCGCCCCTACAGCCCAAGATTGAGACCATCCTGACTTGGGAACCCCCCAAGACCCAGACAGAGGTGAGAGCCTTTTTAGGACTCACCGGGTATTACAGGAGGTTTGTCATGGGGTATGGCAGCATTGTTGCACCCTTGACAGAGCTGACTTCCAGGAAGCATCCCAAGAGAGTGGTTTGGACTGACACCTGTCAGAGAGCTTTTGATGCCCTGAAGACTGCCGTGTGCACGGCGCCCGTGCTCCTGGCACCCAACTTCTCAAAAGAGTTTATTGTGCAAACAGACGCTTCAGAGCATGGTGTGGTGGCTGTTCTATCACAGATTAATGAGGAGGGCCTAGACCAACCTGTAGCCTTCATCAGTAGGAGGTTACTTCCACGGGAACAGAGGTGGAGTGCAATTGAGCGTGAGGCATTTGCTGTGGTCTGGGCACTGAAGAAGTTGAGACCATACTTGTTTGGGACTCACTTCCGAGTTCAGACAGACCACAGGCCCCTCAGATGGCTGATGCAGATGAGGGGTGAGAATCCAAAGCTGTTGAGCTGGTCCATATCCCTACAGGGGATGGACTTCACGGTGGAACACCGCCCTGGTACAGAACACGCCAATGCTGATGGTCTGTCCAGATTTTTCCGCCTTAGTGATGAGAACTCCCCGGAGGTAGGGTAATTCTCCCCACATTTCAGCTGGAGGGGACACGTGTTAGACCTGGCACCATTGGCGTGGATCTCCCTTCCATTTGTTTGCTGTTGCCTCTTATGTTTTTGCTGGTTTTAGATGCTTTTGGGCACTGTGCCACTGCTGTTCAGTGCCACAGTGCAAGTGCTCCCTATGGTAAATTGATGTATGGATTAGTGACTTCATGATTGGCTTGTTTGGCTTACTGTCAGACCCTAGTACAGTGCACTGCGTGTGCCCAGGGCTTGTAAATCAAATGCTGCTGGTGGGCTGCAGCACTGGTTGTGCCACCCACCGGAGCAGCTTGTAAAGTGTGTCTCGGGCCTGCCATTGCAGAGCCTGTGTGCAGTCTGGTACTGCCATGTTGACTGGGCAAGTGTACCCACTTGCCAGTCCCTAAACCTTCCCTTTTATACATATTAGTCACCCCTAAGGTAGGCCCAAGGGCAGGGTGCATTGTAGGTAAAAGGTAGGACATGCCCTGGTGTGTGGCATGTCCTAATAGTGAATTACAGCCATTTTCGTTTTTCACTATTGCAAGGCTACCTGTTCCCCATAGGCCAGAATGGGCAGTTAGATTATTACATCTTATAATCGTAACTGACTCAGGGAACCAGGTAGAAATTCGAGTTTAGTATGCCTGAACTCAGAATGATAAAATACATCTTTTAGTGAAGTTGGTTTTAACATTCTGTGTTTGAAAATACCACTTTTAGAAAGTAGGTATTTTCTTGCCTAACTATCCAAGCCTGCCTCTGCTAGGTTGTGTATTCCTTGTCTGGAGTTTGAGTGACAGGGGCTGGGGGCTTCCAGGAGACAGGGTGAGTCAGCACAGGGCTGAATAGAGAGATCTGCATGCAGATAGGAGGGAGGAGTTGCACCTGGGACCTGAATAGGGCTGTGCCTCTCATCCACAATGCTGGCTCCACCTCCTGTGGTGTGTCTGATGTCCCTGGCCTACACTGTGAAAGGAAAGAAGGAGTCTTGTCAACAAAGTGCTCCATGACTGACCAGAACTGGTTTTGGACTAGGCAAAGGCCTCTCTGCCTTCAGAGAACAAAGAGAAAAGGTGTATAAAAAGGGGACCCAGACCCCTAGGAAATTAGATCACTTCTGGGAATCAAGAGGAACCTTTGCTGAGGAGAAGAACCAGGAAGCTGAAGGAGGAGACTACCCCTGTGCTGTGTGTTTGGGAGTTGGCCTGCAGTGGTTGCTTCATTGCCAAAGAAAGGAGAAAAGGACTGAGTGTGCTTTCTATCAACTTGAAGAAGAATCTCCAAGGGCTTGAATTAGAGCTTGCCTCCTGCCTGAAGTCTCAGGGACACAAGACTTCACCAACCAGCTCCCCCCTGAATTCCCTTGCTGGGAATTGAAGTGCCTGCTGTTGTGCTGGGCCTTCTGAGAGACTGCGTGTCGCTGGGAGCTGGAAGCGCGACGCAACGACGAGAAGCGTGTCGCCGCCGCTATCATCGCATCGCAGAGGAAGCGAGACGCCGCTGCCGCTGTCATCCTCGCATCGCCGAAGCGCGGCGCATCGCCGGAGAAGCGGGACGCTGCCACAGAGGATATCGTCGCATCACAGGAGACGCGCATCGCAGGGCCTGTCGCGGCTCCAAAGATCATCGAGTCGCCGCACAGCCGTCGGGCGTGCACGCACCGCACCAACGTTGTCGCATCGCAACCAAGACGCCATTTTATCGCATCGCACCGGAGAAGAGTATCGCATCGAGGTGCCATCTTGTCGCATCACACCGGAAAGCAGTAAGAAACTGACGCATCACCTCCCCACACAGTAAGGAAGCGAGCATCAACTCCCCTGCGCAGCAGTAAGGAACCGACGCATCCACTCCCCTGAGTGTAAGGAACCGACGCATCACCTTCCCTGCGACCCTTTTGTTTTCTTTGCGTTACGCATTCAAGGTACATTGAGAGTAAAGTATTGCATCTACAACTTGAGAGAACTGAGCTATTTTATAACATTTCAAAGTCTATTTTTAAGTACAGTATTGTGGATTTTTGTCGTTTGGTCTTGTGTTAAGTCTATATAAAAATACTTATTTTTATAAATACAACCTGTGTGGTGTCCATCTGTAGTGTTGTCACTGTATTACTGTATGTGTTCACAAATGCTTTACACACTGCCTCTGAGATAAGCCTGCCTGCTCGTGCCAAGCTACCAAGGGGGTGAGCAGGGGTTATTTTAGGAGTGTAGCCCCTCACCCTGACTAGACGCAAGGGTCCCTATTTGTCACAGGTACCTACCTATGCCAACTAGAGACCCCCAAATCTAACAGTAAGTATATACAAATCATCTGTTATCCTTCTATTTTCAAAGAAAGGAAGTGGTTCCATTGCGATGCATGGATAATTAAGTAAATCTACAGTAATGAGGACATATTTATACACAGTATGCAGATGGCCACCCCATCTTAGAAAATTTGTTGTCACTTTAGCTAACACATGAATTGTGATAGGTTCTGTGGCCATTAATGAGGGTACAACTGATGCCAGTATCACCTGCACACTGATCCTCAGTGCAGGCAAGGCTGGGCCTTACTGGTGCCCTGTCTCTATCCCCGTTGCTCTCCCCCTAACCCATTGCTTGTGTTTCCTCCTCCTGCGTTTGCAATGTTTTGTGTAATGCAGAAGTGAAACGGCTTGCACAGGTGCTAGCAGTTTGGGTTCCTCTATCTCCATCTTCTCTTATTTCCTACACGGTTCTAAGAACTTTGCTCTCGGCTCCTGCACAACTCTCCTAATTATTATTTACTCTCCTCTGTCTCAGCCTGACAGGCTCAGTAAAGCATACGACACAGTACTGCTCCAAGGCATTTTCTTTTCATTGCATTTCTATAGCAGTCCTCTTTCAGCTTCCACATTGTGAACATCTTTCTGTATATATGAGGTTGCTTACCATTTCCTCTTCGATTGGTTTATTCTTAGTCTTTACTTGTTCTTTTTGTCTGTGGTCTGGGTTAAATGCCAGTGGGACCAACAACAGAGCTCTTCATCTTCATGGCCATCTCCTTTCTGCCAACTTCAAATCCTTGCAAAAGAAACAATTGATGGACGGAATGCTGGACAATGCAAACATTCACCCCCAGTCACAAGGATCTTGGTTTAATCCATCATTCTTTTGCTCACCACACCACCCCAGTTTGGACCCAGCCATAGGCAAATCAGTCTTGACCCTGTTCCTTATGGGAACAGTCCAGCCCGAACTGCCAAGCCAGGTCCTCCCTGGACCGAAAACAAGCATCCTGGGACCGGTTTCAGGGCATCACCCTTCATCAGCCAGGCTAGCTTGAATCCAGTGGTGTAGTGAGCACGGGACCCACGTCTGGGCATACCCTTCCCACTTAGGGCGACATATGCAAAAGAAACAATTGATGGACAGAATGCTGAACAATGCAAACATTCACCCCCAGTCACAAGGATCTGGGTTTATTCCATCATTCTTTTGCTCACCACACCACCCCAGTTTGGACCCAGCCATATGCAAATCAGTCTTGACCCTGTTCCTTATGGGAACAGTCCAGCCCGAACTGCCAAGCCAGGTCCTCCCTGGACCGAAAACAAGCATCCTGGGACCGGTTTCAGGGCATCACCCTTCATCAGCCAGGCTAGCTTGAATCCAGTGGTGTAGTGAGCACGGGACCCACGTCTGGGCATACCCTTCCCACTTAGGGCGACATATGCAAAAGAAACAATTGATGGACGGAATGCTGGACAATGCAAACATTCACCCCAGTAACAAGGATCTGGGTTTAATCCATCATTCTTTTGCTCACCACACCACCCCAGTTTGGACCCAGCAATATGCAAATCAGTCTTGACCCTGTTCCTTATGGGAACAGTCCAGCCCGAACTGCCAAGCCAGGTCCTCCCTGGACCAAAAACAAGCATCCTGGGACCGGTTTCAGGGCATCACCCTTCAAATACTTTGCAGAATAGTTGGAGAAGCCCTAAAAACCAGATGAGTGCTGCAAGCACTCCTCATTTTGAATGGCTAGATGGTGTGAAGGAGTGATATGTTCTTCCCTGAGACATCTGCCAGGAGGCTAGACCGGCAGACTGAATGAGTGGTTTAAATTTCTATGCACTAACTACTCCAACTGTCTCTTAGCGTAGCCAGGGAGTGGATGGAGAGACTGCCATGTAGGAGATGGAGCAAGTGTCATGGAGAGGGAAGTATGACAGTGTTTGGAAGGAGTGACTGCCATATAGGAGAGAGATGCCTGCCATTGGCTGGAGGGAGAAGATACTATGGAAAGGAGTGTCCCTGCCATGTTGTGGTGCAAAAGTCTTCCTCTGCTGAGAAGGAGAGACTGTCATGGAAGAAAGGAGTCTTGTACAGCTCATGTAGTGATGTTTGATCATCTGATGGACTTCTGATTTCAGCTAATGGCTAATGAAATTCATGGGTGAAGACCAAAAAGGTCAATGATAATGGGTCTTTAGGTTGTTTATTTCACTATTTGTGTGTAGTTGACTTTTCAACCAAAGGTGAACTGTTGGCGGGTCATCATTAGGATGAGAACATTATTAATGTGCACCGGTGAGCAATCTGTTTGGGATCAACATAGCTACTGTCCTGCAGAAATGGAACCTGTTATTCCAGGCTTAAAAGATGGGCTAGATCTACCCAACATTTTTACTGGAACCTAGTGGTACATACAACCGTATTGCCATAATTCTCACTCACAGAGGTGAGAAGAACATGGAAAACTTGGCAGGTAGACCATCACTGTCCATAGTTGCTACAGAATGCCTTAGCACTAGGATGGAAAAGTAGCCTACAGATGCTCAAAGTTAGATTGAAGCTTGCACTCTAACAGCCTTAAAATATTAGTAGGCATTCATAGATAGGTCAGTAGTGCTTACTGGAAAAGTTGTGGTGTTTTCACTGTACTGTACATTTAGGTGAAATTTTTCCTAAAGTGCAGTTTAACTCTACTTAGTCCTCCAGGGTTCAGAAAGGTATCAAACTGGGGTAAAGCATGCCTGCTGAGTTTGAATTTGCAGTTCACAAAATACTACATCCACATCTTATGGTACTTCAGAATTTGCCATATTTCTCTGGCTCAGCTCATTATTAGATTCCATGCCTATGCCCCTCCCCTTTACTAGGTCAAGTTAATTAATCTGCTTCCAATGAGTGGAAACAATGGCCTCCCCACACTAAAGGAGCAATTATCACTAATTGACCCAGTTCCTTGGAGAGGAAAGGGGTATGGAGGAAATCTGATAGCTAGCTTGCAATACTGCACCTGGACTGGTACAGCCCACTAAACAAAGGAGGAAGCCCAGATCTCTGGAGCCAATGCAGGCAGGACTCACCTTTGAAATTGTGTGGGAAGAGATCTGGCAGTGGTGTCAGACAGGGGCAGATCTGAGGCCCTCAGCGGAGCTGCTTCCAGAGAAAACTTGAAGTGTCCATGTTAGAATGTCCCAGAATGCTGTGCAGGAGGATTGGGATGGGGTAGATTGATGATGTGGCATCTTAGCTCTGGCCAGGGGTCTCTGATATATAGAACTTTCTACCTCCATTTAAAAACCCCTCCACAAGGGAGAGACAGTTAAGAAGACCCTGGACCTGGGAGGTAACGATGGAAGAAAGGATGCCCAGCTGGAATGAGAAGCTATCTAATGCCCTGCAAAGTTGGACTTAGGACTTCCTCTCCAGCTGATCCCGTAACTAGTATGGATCTCTCCGGGGTCAGTGGCGATAGCCCCTTTATGCCCCCTGGACAAAGACCTGGACTCACCTTCCCCCCTTCCCCCCAAAGGTGGTTTTAAAGACAGTCAGGAAGCTCTGGGGTGTGGGGATTGGGGCAGGAGGGTATTCTGCTGGATGGTTGCAGAAGGGGAGCACAAGATGCCGCCACTCACAAGAGAGGGGCACCAATAGCCAGGCAGAGGAGAAGGCTGACACAGGGAGCAATCAATTCCAGCTCTGTGCAGAATGCACTCATCTAGAGGCCAGATGAAAGGCTCCCAGTGACTAGCCCTGGCCACCAGGAGCAAAATGAGCCAGAATGAAGGATATCTGTCCAACGGGGCCAGAGTTACGCTGCTTTGAAGATGTTCCCCTGCCCGATCTTCCAGTCATGCCCCTGTGGTGCTCGAGGGGTCAGCAAATTGATATTTATTTATTCCCTGGGGAGAGGGTGTGAGTGGGGCCCCCCTCCCGACCCAACTTTGGCTCTGTAGACGTCATCTCTATGTGCCTGTTGCAATGAAACTCTGTCCTGGGGACCACATTTACTGGGACAGCAGATTAGTGAGGCCAGGTTCATTACCCCGTGTCTGTGGGGGTGGTGCAAGTTGACCTGACCAATTCACTCTTGGACTTTGCTCTGCACATGCAGGGGACTACACCGCTCCCACCCACTAGTGGGAGCAGAAAAAAACCTGACCAAATTAGAACAAAGTGGATGCAAGTTCCCTCACGGGAGCAGGGAGGAGTAGGGGTCATGGGGACCATGGGTCTCCCCTTACAGCACCAATCTGACGCCACTCTCTGTGGATAGCCCAAATCGGATCCGGGCACCCCAACTAAGAAGTCAAAAACAAACAGAAAAGATGCCGTGGCTCTTGGCCGCAGACATTGAAAACCACTTATTTAGTTTTCACATTGTAATGCGATATGAGAGTGTCACCAAAAATATTTCCATCTATCTGAATGTATATTTTTGTTATTTAATGCGTAATATTAGTAGTGTATTCAATAAAAGACCGTTTCCATTCTAAAAGAAGAAACACTGACTAGTCAATAATTGTTGCGTAGAAGAAAATTGAGATTACTTGCCCACATCACCTCCCCTCAGTAGGTTTTGGACTGCTCTGCTTTGCTACCCTAAGAGAGTCAAGTGCTACAATGGGGTACTTGGTTCCCAGTAATAATACAATGGCGGATCTCTTACTTGTAAGGTACTCACATCCTTCTCAACTAATAACACAATTTCTTGCAGCATGCGGCTTACAGTACACATACCTTTCCTGCACTGTATTATGTATGTTATGAGTGAGAAACGTTTTCACTTCTGGTGCCATGTAGTACCTGTTCTCTTTGTCATACCAAAGTTTGACAAAACCATTTCATAAATAGCAAAAACTATTGGCATTGTCAATGCATTTTTAAAGCGGGAAGTCTTGATTTATTTGCGCTCCTTTATTTCATGCTTTTAAATAGTGTTTTTTTCTAGGCATAATATGAGTATGCCGTCATTAAGTACACATTTGAGTGATATAAAAGATGCTCAGCATGTCATTTGTGTACAGAGAAGGAAAATATTGTCTTAAAACAAAAAGGTAATCAATATTAGTAAACCGGTGGACAGCGATTGCATATGCATGATTTTGCTTGATTAATGATATTACTTGATCAACTGGGCTGAAAAATGCAGGGCCCAATTCACCAAGATAGTAGGAAAAAGTATGGAAGAAGACCTCAATCTCTGCCTCTTCCTGCACATACTTTTCCAAATGTCTGAAACTCACAGAAACAGTTTTCTAGGTACATCTAGGAAGGTCATGTGACATTTGCAGCAGGAACCTTTTGGGACTGTGTGGAGACCTTCACACAAGGGAAATGGGATCCCCGGTACAAAGGCAGACTTTTTCTTCTTTCTTTCCCCATCGAGGAAGCCCATCCCCTCGACCTCCACCAAATCTGAGGATGATTATTCCCACCCTGGAAATGTGTTTACATCAGCTCTTGACTGAAGTAAATAAAAATGGAAAACAGAAGGAGTGGGGTTTGTGAATGCTAACAAATGTGCGTGGTTGTGGTCTTTCACAAACTTCAAAGGCTCACCAAGCTTCGGAAGGGCCACGTTCCCAGCCCTTCAGTGGGATACATGGGTGCTTAAACCGCTGCACTCGTAGTTGAGATCTCCACACACGTAAATGGGTTTATGCCTGTTAGGAATCACTTTGTGAATTTCTGGCAGATGTAAGTGAGGTAAATTCAGTTGTAAACACATGTTTATGACCAAATTTACCTCAGTGAATAGGACCAAACTCTTTAAGTGCCTATGGCTTTTTATGTGGCCACTAGCATTTGGGATTGAACTTGACTGCACAAATAATTCTATCTTTGAGATTAAATATAAAAAGCTTGTTGCTATGTTAGCATCCTTCCTATCAGATAAGCCTAGGAATCATTTTGCCATTTTCATTGTTTATTTCTCTGAAATATTTATAAAGTGTTATAATGCATTAGAAAGACCCTTCAATTGGCCTTATTACAGGTGTAAACGTAATCTCGATGCGACTTGAAAAGGGAGTTACAGGCTGCATTGAGATTAAATTAACCCTACAACACCACAAGTTCAAAATTGTATACCCAGATGCTTTTGCTATCGAAATTAGGTGAAACTCTGGTGTCAAATGCAGCAGCAGCCCGTGCAGGTAAGAACAGTGGGGCTGGGTTGGGGGCAGGGGGGGGTGCATTCGACAGACGAACATGAGGAAAATTAAATAAATAATAAATTGTCTGCCAAAATACCCCCCCCCCCACCTGCCCGCACCACCCCACCGCTCTTACCTGCACGGGCCGCTGCTGGTCAAATGGTTAAAAAACATGCAGGAATCTGTGAAAACACAAAAAATGTAGTCAGGAATTTTCTGCCCCTCAAATTACTGATGCCTGGAGTGTTATTAACTGAAGAAATTATGAATAATGAGTCAATTGTACATCCCACTCACGACGAGTCCCTGAGTGCTCATTTAACTAGAAAAAAGATATTGGAGGATGATATTGTAACAGTAAGTAGTAAAAATCAAATGCATATTTCAAGAACAATGTATGCAGAAAAGCCTTTACTCCCTAAGTCACTAAG
This sequence comes from Calotriton arnoldi, assembly GCA_963921515.1. NCBI lineage: Eukaryota > Metazoa > Chordata > Amphibia > Caudata > Salamandridae > Calotriton > Calotriton arnoldi. The sequence continues at coordinate 744,017 of CAWUFW010005263.1, read as the reverse complement.
AACAGAGATGGAATGTATTTTAAAATGAATAGAAACAAGATATTATATTGGATTTCAAAAGGGAATCAGTATTGATGAGAAGAAAACGTATTTGTATCACTGACTGTAAACATTGATGCTGCCCACAGGAAGTGTTCCGCTTCACATTCACAATCGCGCTCATATAGGTCTGATGTCCTCATGAGGAAGTACCGTGCTTGTTTATAGGTCAGGTCAGAGTTTAGTACATCACTTTTTAAGTATATGAAGAATATACCTCTGTTTGAGTTGCGCATTCAGATTTCTTCAAACATGAGGCTAGAGTAACAAAAATTTAGGTCTGTGTTTAGATATACCCCTCACAGTCCTAAATCTAGTTTTTACTAACTAATAAAACCTCTGGGTGAAATATTTTTCATGCAGAAGACTATGATTTCCCGCCCCCAATTTGCATATGTAAGTATTTGGTGTGCCATATTATGCTGACATGTTGGATAAAATGAGACCTTTGGGATTGACACACACACACGTGCATTGCATAACTTTGTGAATGGTGAGAAAATTATATCACATGTGAAGCATATCACAGACACCTGAAAGAATACGCGCACCAAAACCCATATATTACAGCTGTTAAAACTCATGTCCTCCTCCACTCTACCAACAATATGTACCTCTATGAAAGAAAATGGAGGCACCACTGTTGAAAAGGAAGAGCATCTTTACATAGGAGGCGGCACTGAATTTGTGGTCTACCATGCAGTGGCCCACTGTGCTGGAAATTGTAGTCTGCCCCTCCACAAACTCAGTGCAGCAGAAAAGCAGGTCATGAGCAACATCTCACTGACTGATAGAGTACCATGGGGATGGGGAAATACACTGTGGTGAAGTTAAAAAAAGGTAGCATCAGAAGAGGGCTGTGGAAAAAACTAAGGGCCTCATTTATGAGGTTTTGGCATATGGCAGCGCAACCAGTCACCTTGCTGTGCTGCCCTACGTCAAAGTGAAAGGGCAGGAATGCATCCTATTTATTTAAGCAGAATGCAGCACACATGGAAAGAGGACAAAACGAGGAGAAATAAAAGTTATTTCTCCCTATTGCGTCTCCGCTGGGGATGCGTAAGGTATTGGCGCTTCCCCAGGTTTACATGGTTTTGAAAATCTGGGGAAGTGTCAAAATCCAAGGGTGTTGCATGGGAACACCCACCACAATGCCCATGGAACGCCTCCCTAGCGTAGAGTAAGGCAACGCAGCGATTTGCGCTGCTTTGCGGTACTCCATATCTGTGAGGCCATTCAAAGCCACGCAAAGTGGCTTTGCATGACCTCATAAATATGATTTTGTAGTTTGCACCGCTGGAGCGTCACAAAAAGTGACACTCCAGTAGTGCAAGGGGCTCATAAATATGCCCCTAAACTTGTTTTCAGGGGGCTGCTGCCACATGAGGTGCCGGACCCTGATCACTTCTTAGACTCACCCTTGGAAAAGGCCATTAACATCACGCGGGTGTAATGGCTATTTATAAGTAAATTCCAGGATTCTGCTGCTCCTGGCCTCGGGTGGTGAGAGGAGGTGGAGGCAGTGAGCCCTTCTCTGCTGCATTCAGCACATTTAAGCACACTTCACTACCTGTGGCATGGGGCACCTTGCATCGGGACTCCATGTCCCAGGATTCTACTGCTCCTGGATGCTCCTGTCCTCAGGTGGTGACAGGAGGCAGAGGCAGTGAATCATTCTCTGCTGCATTCAGTGCACTTCACTGCCCGTGGCATGAGCGGGCAGTGAAGTGCAGGCAGGAGCAGGCCCATCTGCACCTGTCCAAGCCCGGAAGAGGCTAGGCTAGGCCAGACCACCCCACTTGACTCTGCTTTTGTTATTTCATCATAGGGAATAGAAAAGTGACAGTGCGCAATTCCATCTATTTCTAAGTTTCTGACCAACCTGATGGGGGCAATCAATACAGAAACTGAGTCAGTTAAAAAGAGACTCTGTTTCACCCAGAAAGACTATGCAGAGAATGTACTGACCAACACAGATAAGATCAGGAAACAGCCCCCTGCGAGAGCAATTTATACAACCTTGCAGGACAAGTGAAGAGTATCTGGACCTGGTCTTGAAGTTTATCCCTGCTATTACACTAATGTCCATAGACTTTGTCTCAGCTCAAAGCCCCATTTAGGAGGCCACAACTGGGTCACCTCTGGCCAAGGAGAAAAAAGATACTCCTTGCACCAAACTTAAGGGAGCCCTCAAAACAGCAACCAACGCCAGCCATGACACCACCCAAGATGCTGTCTGAATTATGAGCATATCTCAGCTAGAGACCATTTTCAAAGCCGGCATCGAATGTTTTATTAAGAACTTAGACAATATTATCAAATCTCTATTTGCTCCATTGATTGATGAATTGGCAGCAATGAGCATTGCCTGGTGTAGGTTGCACAAGAGATTAAGACTACTGTGTCCCTGCTGGCTGCACATTCTGCCTTACAGACTGCCAGAGAAGGGGTGGTGGAATCATTGGCTGAACTGAGCTAGCTGCAACTAGCACTAGACAGCATCCTCCTTGGTAATGGGCACAAGATAACCTCAGACCCTCACACACGATCTGCAGGTACACATAGATCTAGGTCTGTAGCATGGTCAACCTAAAAGCTGCTCCAATTACCACCTGAAGCCACCCCGCTAGTCTTCATTTAAAAAAAGTCTGTTTATTACAACCACAATGGAGGGAAGATCATTATCAGTTAAAAAGCAATGTAACACGTTAATTTGGCAAACAATCAGGCCTTCATAGGACACCTGACCATGATATTGCAGTGAGAAGGGTCCCCTGGGTGGGTAATGGCCCTAAAAACGAAGAAGGTGATAGCGTTGTGAGGAACTTTAGGGACCCTCGACTTGTGGGTGATTTATTGTCAAGATTTAAAAGACTTTTCTCCTCCACTTGGCAGATTAGAGGAGCGCCTCTTGGTTATTTTTACAGACCAGAGGTGGGTTGCAATACTGCTAGACCAGCTTTATCAGGTGAACCTGAAAACACATGGTATATCCAAATAATGAACAGATTTGCACCCCTCATCTCCCTTGAAGCTTTGGGTTGACTACACTCTTCAAATACTTTTACTTTGATTCCAACAAGCCCAGCTGACTCTCAGCTGCCTTGCCAACCTACTAGCCTAACAGCTGAGGGTTTCAGATGACTTTTTAGGACCTAGACATAGACACTGATCATGGGGAGAGCTATAGCCAGCCAACCCTGTCAATCCACCTCTGTGACAACAATCTATCAACTGACCAGGAATCTGTACACACTGATGTGCAAATCATGTATTGCTGCATGTCTATGACCCAGAGTAGTCATGGCTTAAGATTGGCATCCTGGAACGTGGCAGGACTATCTAGCAAGTTAACTAATCCTGACTGGGTCTCCTACAAATGTAATTTAGACATTATCTGTCTTCAGGAGACCTGGGTGACAGAGATACATCCTCTAAATGGTTGTGTACCTTTGGCCTGCTCGGCGATTGCATCAAGAGTAGAAAGACCAAGGGGTGGCCTGTTGGCCCTAAACTCGGTTTTCTTTCATGGGAAAGTTCTATGGCATAATTGTAGCTTGCCACTGGAAATTCCATTGGTATGGAGCTGAGCTCTAGGCAGAGAATTATTCTGGTCAATTTCTTTCATCACAACTTTACTTTAACAGGAACATTCCTGGCATTGTGAATGGTGTAAAGTTTTCACTTGATACTATAACATCATTGTGAGAAGTTGGCCTGGTATCTGCTGTCCACTAATTATAGTGGGCACCTTGCACCAGTCCAAACAACCCCTTATTGGAGATAGGTTAAAGACAACCTTTATTGAAAGCTATCCTAGTGGTAGCTATGGAGAGCAGCCTTCAAGCTAAGTCTTGAAGGAATGTAAAGCAGCTCGTTTTACCAGTCTATAATCTCTTGAGTGACCAAATGAAAGAGGGCCACACCAGGTATATATTTAAAATATATGTATTTAGTCTTAAACACACCCCTCTAGTCTCTTTATGAGGCTAGAGTTCGAAGTACATAAGTTACAAGTCGAATATCAACAGTAATAGCACAAATACACGTTTGAGCCCCAGGGGCGTACCAAACCATATACCAATAAAGTGGTATAAGAACCACAACTGAGCTAGACACAAGGCCTAGAGCCTGTAGAAGTGCTTGGCCCTCAAGGAACCACCCAAGGTAGTGACACAGGGGACCCACGGGGGACGCGTGCAGTGTGAGAACACAGCCGCGAGCCGCCGTTGACTTCTATGGGGAATGTCGCGGTTGGAGTTTTAAAGAAAAAGGACACTTAGAGGAGGACTTGGAGCAAACCCCTTTAGAACTAGGTTGTTCTAGAGTCTATACCCACGGGAGCACCGGAGTACTCGAGTTACCTCACCCAGGGGAGCCGGGTGCATAGGTGTCTTTCGGGGTCGGGTCTCGTCGTCGTTTTCAATGGCGATCTGCTGCAAAGTGCTGCTGGCGACCAAGTCGAAAGTGTTCGGGTGGATCCAAGGTTGGATCGAAGATCTGAAGAACCTGAAAGCAGAGGGGACAGAGTCTGGGTCACTAGCCAGTGACCAGGAAGGCGATAAGCAGATGCCCACCGATATCGGGTGCTTCAGGTAGGTTGACGGTCGTCTTGACTCTTCAGCCACGAGGTCCAGGAGGCGTCGACGACGACCAGGAGCTTGATTCGAGCTGTCCCACGACGTCTGTCGATTGCTGAGGTGTCGGCGACCGGATTGGACCCACAAGCCTTGGCAACGGCAAGTCTCGTGGAAATAAAGAAAGGACGTTGATGCAGACCAGCAAGGTCTGAGGGACTCACCCAGCGAGGGTAAGTCAGGTCACGTCTGGAGCAACCAGGAAAGCTCAAGCAGAAGAAGAGTTGCCTTCGGGAGGGCCCACTAGCCAACGGACTAGCGACCGCGAAGGAGCCTCGAGTGGACGCACTTGGAGCTGGCTCACAGGACACTCGTGGAGTGGAGGCCAGTGATCTTCGGTGCAGTCGGTGCTGGAGGCGAGGGCTACTCGGAGCCCAAAGCACAACTTCGTGGGAGACCAGGAAGAGGATGCACTTGCAAAAGTTCTCGGTGTCCAGGGGTCACGGTTACCCACGACAGCTACGGGCCTCAGCTTTGCTGGGGACTCAGGGCAGCCTCGGGGAAGTCTGGAAATCCACCTCTGGTGATGCAAAGACTTCGGCGTCCAGCGGGAGCTTCAGCGATGCAGACCGGACAATTGCTTCTTAGGTGCCTGCCAAGCAGGGGAGTCACTCCTTGACCCCAAGGGAGATTCTTCAGTCCTCTAATCTTCAGGTAGAGCGTCGAAGGTCCAGGATTCAGTGTCAGAGTTTCGTCCAGGGTAATCTAAGTCCTAAGGACTGGGGTCCCATACTTATACTAAGTTAGGGGGTTGGACATACTCTGGGGACCCACCTATGGGAGGGTCAGGGAAGAGGGGTGGGTACACCCATTCCCTTTGTCCAGTTTCGCGCCAGAGCAGGGGCAGGTAGCCCCTGCAACTGGTTTGAACTGGCATATGCACAGGGACACCAAATGTGCCCCCAGTGCAGGACTTCAAAGCACCAGAGGGTGCTCCCGCCCAGCCCCAATACACACTATCCTGTCTGGGGAGGTGGTTACACCTCCCTTCGACAGGTAACCTATTGTCCAGGCCTCCCCTGCCGGAGTTTCAGTCAGCAGCAGGAGGCCAGACCCGTGTCTGTGGCAGCGGCATCCATTTTGTGATGCCAGGGCTCTGGAAAGAAGTTACCGGGTAGCCCGGTGTGTACATGTCTCTCCCTCTAGAAGGGTGGAATGCTACCCCTGCCGCCAGGACTAGCGGGGGGGGGGTAGTATTCCAAGATGTTTGACACCAAACACGACATGTTTTGGTGCAGCCAGTCCAAAGTTAGCATTGTACCGCGAGGATATAATGCACTTAAGAGTATATGGTCAGGCTGCACTACAAACAGCATCAGAGAAGGGACTCCGAACGCTGCAGAGGGCTCTGCTCATGCAGGGGCACCCTCTCACATAAGAACCAAGCACTCTGCCTTCAGGATTGATAAGGCCTGCCATAGGAGTGACTTATAGGTTTATATGTGTGTATATATGTAGTGATATAGGTAACCTATATCACAGTAAAGGGTGCATGCACCACCTTACCCAGGCTGCAGTAGCAGACCTGTGGTGTCATTTTGGATGGCCTTCCAGGGGTGGCACAATACATGCTGCAGCCCCTGGTAGGCCTCTGAGGCACCTATGCCCTGTGTACATAGTATACCATATACTAGGGACTTATAAGGGCACTCCAGATTCCAATCAGAGATGTGCCTAAGGCACATGGAAACCATTTTAGAGAGGAAGCAGCTAGGCTGGGGTTCTGATTAGCAGGGCCCCAGCCAGACTAAAGTCGAAAAACAGTGAAGCATCAGCAGAAAGTGGGGGTACCCATGTGAAGCAGATCCTACTCTCCTACACAACCCCCCCCCCAACGTAGGGACATTAAACTAACCTTGTCCAGTTGAGTCTTCATGTTCTAAGTGGAAGTACCTAGAGAGTCCATCTGCATTGGCATGGTTACTCCCAGGTCTATGTTCCACTGTAAAGCCCATCCCCTGTAGGGAAATGGACCACCTAAGCAGTTTGGGGTTTTCACCCTTCATTTGTTTTAGCCATAAGAGGGGCTTATGGTCTGTTTGAACAAGGAAGTGAGTACCAAACAAGTATGGCCTCAACTTCTTCAGAGCACAGCAAAGGCCTCCCTCTCAATGGCTGACCAACGTTTCTCTCTAGGGGTCAGCCTTCTGCTAATGAAAGCTACTGGCTGATCCTGACCTTCTTCATTCAATTGTGACAGTACAGCCCCTACCCCCAATTCAGATGCATCTGTTTGGACAATGAACTTCTTGGAGTCATCAGGACTCTGTAGAATGGGAGCAGTGCACATGGCCTGCTTTAGGTCATCAAATGCCTTTTGACAGCTAACTGTCCACTGAACCTTTTTGGGCATTTTCTTGGAAGTTAAGTCATTCAGGGGTGTCACTATTGATCCATACCCCTTGACAAATCTCCTATAGTACCCAGTCAGGCCTAAAAGGCTCTCACCTGAGTCTGGGTAGTTGGAGCAGTCCAGTCCATGATGGTCTGGATCTTGCTCTGCAAGGGTTGAACCTGGCCTCCACCCACAAGGTGGCCCAGGTACACAACCTGACTCTGCCCTATCTGGCACTTTGTGGCCTTGATAGTTAGGCCTGCTTTCTGCAGGGCCTGCAAAACATTTCTGAGGTGGACCAGGTGATCCTCCCAGGTGGAGCTAAAGACAGCAATATCATCTAGATATGCTGCACTATAGGCTTCCAGACCTGTAAGGACTGTGTTCACCAACCTCTGAAAAGTGGCAGGTGCATTCTTCAAACCAAAGGGCATTACCACAAATTGATAATGCCCACTAGGGGTTTGAGAATGCTGTTTTTGGCTTTGCATCATCAGCTAGCCTGATCTGCCAGTAGCCAGCTGTTAGGTCAAATGTGCTTAGATACTTGGCTGAGGCCAAAGTGTCTATTAGCTCATCTGCCCTGGGTATTGGATGGGCATCAGTCCTAGTGACTGCATTGAGACCCCTGTAGTCCACATAAAACCTCATCTCACTTTTCCCACCACTGGTGTGAGGTTTTGGCACAAGGACCACTGGACTAGCCCAAGGGCTATCTGAGGGTTCAATAACTCCCAAATCCAACATCTTCTGGACCTCTGTCCTGATACAGTCCCTGACATGGTCAGGTTGCCTATAAATCTTATTTTTAATAGGCAGACTGTCCCCAGTGTCCACTTCATGAGTGCACCAGGTGGTCTGACTGGGTGTCAGAGAGAATATATGCCTGAACTGATTGAGCACCTGTCTGCAATCAGTTTGCTGCTGGGCAGTGAGGCTGCCTGCCAAGGCTACACCATCCACTGACCCATCATCAGGGTTCTGTGAGAGCAGGTCAGGGAGTGGGTCACTCTCTTCCTCCTGTCCCTCATCAGTAGCCATGAGCAAGCCCATGACGGCCCTGTCCACATATGATTTCAATCTGTTGACATGGAGAACCCTGTGGGGACTCCTGGGTGTTCCTAGGTCTACTAAGTAGGTAACCTCACCCTTCTGTTCAACAATGGTATGGGGTCCACTCCATTTGTCTTGGAGAGCTGCTGGGGCCACTGGCTCCAACACCCACACCTTCTGCCCTGGCTGGTAAACAGTCAGTACAGCCTTTTGGTCATGCCAGGCTTTTTGAGTTCCTGGCTAGCCTCAAGGTTTTTAGTTGCCTTTTTCATGTACTCAGCCATCCTGGAGCGGAGACCAAGTACATAGTCCACTATGTCTTGCTTTGGGGGCTTGAGAGGTAACTCCCATCCTTCCTTCACCAAGCACAATGGACCCCTGACAGGGTGACCAAACAAAAGTTCAAAAGGGCTGTAGCCAACCCCCTTTTGAGGCACCTCCCTGTATGCAAATAAAAGGCAGGGCAAGAGTATGTCCCATCTTCGCCTAACTTCTCTGGGAGTCCTTTAATCATGCCCTTCAAGGTTTTGTTGAATCTCTCAACTAAACCATTGCATTGTGGGTGATAGGGTGTGGTGAACTTGTAAGTCACTCCACACTCCTTCCACATTGCTTTCAAGTATCCAGACATGAAGTTTGCACCCCTGTCTGCCACAACCTCCTTAGGGAAGCCCACTCTTGAGAAAATTCCCAGGAGGGCTCTTGCCACCACAGGCGCTGTAGTGGTCCTAAGGGGAATAGCCTCTGGGTACCTGGTGGCATGATCCACTACCACCAGGATAAACCTTTGCCCAGATGCTGTTTGGGGATCCATGGGACCAACAATGTCAATCCCCACCCTTTCAAAGGGAACCCCACCACAGGTAGTGGTATCAGGGGGCCTTTGTAGTGCCACCTGCCTTGCCACTGGCCTGGCAGGTTACACAGGAGTGACAAAACTCCTTGGTGTCTTCAGACATGTGGGGCCAGTGAAAGTGAGGGACAATTCTGTCCCAAGTCTTGTTCTGGCCCAGGTGACCTGCTAAAGGAATGTCATGGGCTAGGGTCAATAGGAAGCCCCTGAACTTCAGAGGTATAACCAACCTCCTGGTGGCACCAGGCTTGGGGTCTCTACACTCTGAGTACAAGAGTCCATCATCCCAATGCACTGTATGGGGACCACTAGCTTTCCCAGCAGCCTCAGCAGCAGCTTGCTGTCTGAGGGGTTCAAGAGAGGGGCAGCTCTGCTGCTCCTGGCTCAGATCTGCCCTGGAAGGGCCCCCTGTCCCTAAGAACTCAACCTGATCAGGCTCAAGCTCCTCTGGGACAGTTCCTTCCTCAGGACTGAGATCATCTCCCTGAAGAGACTGATCTTCCTTCTGAGCCAAGGGGAAGGCACTGCCTTTACCCTACTACTCCTCCTCTTGGATGGCACTTGGTCCATTGTTCCAGAATCCAAGGCCTGTTCAGTGTTAGACATTTTGGCCTGTGACCTGGTCACAGCAAACACATCTGCAGGGATGCCCAGCATTTCTGCATGGGTCCTGAGCTCCACTTCTGCCCAAGCTGAAGTTTCTAGATCATTGCCAAGCAAGCATTCAACTGGTAGGTCTGCACTTACCACAACCTTCTTAAGGCCAGTTACCCCTCCCCAGGAGAAGTTAACAACTGCCAGAGTATGGTCTGTTCTTACATTGCTAGCATTGGTCACTTGGTACATTTCACCAAGTATAATCTGCCCAGGATCCACAAGATCTTGTGTCACCATGGTGACACTTGCTCCTGTGTCCCTATATGCCAAAGCCTCTTTTCCATTTATTAATGGCTGTTGCCTGTACTTGCCCAGATTACTGGGACTCACAGAGGAGGTCACATCCATGCCTCCATCACAGACTAGGACAGCCTGAGTGAGTTCTCTGACTAGGTCAGAGCTCATCTCCTTACCCAAGGTCAACCCTACTAAACCCTTGGCTTGTGTACTCCCACCACCAATTGTAACTGCACTAGGGGGAACAGGTGCCTTAGGGGCATTGGTGGGGGCTGGAATAGAGTCTTTGGACTTGGTGCAATCACTGGTCCAGTGGGTCTTTTTCTTACAGACCTTGCACCATGGTTTCTTTTGGCCCTTCCCTTTGTTAGACTGTGAATCCCCACCTGAAGAAGATTTTTGGGGGCCTTGTGAAGACTTCTGGTCTTTACCCTTCTCCCCACCCTTATTAGAGTTTTTAGAATCTTGCTTCTTAGGGTCACCACCTTGGTTCTGTACCTTCTGCCTCACCCTGGTTCTGACCCATTTGTCTGCCTTCTTTCCCAATTCTTGGGGAGAGGTCAGATCAGAGTCCACCAGGTACTGATGCAACAGCTGATTTTGACAGTTATTAAGAATCTGCTCCCTCATGATAAGATTGTACAATCCTGTGAAGTCACATACCTTACTGCCCATCAACCAACCTTCCAGAGCCTTAGCAGAACAATCCACATAGTCCACCCAGTCTTGAGTCTGCGCTTTTTGGGTATCTCTGAACTTTAACCTGTATTGTTCAGTTGTTAGGCCAAACCCATCAATCAGAGCACTCTTCAAGACTTTGTAATTGTAAGCATCCTCCTCTCTAACAGTGAGGAGCTTATCTCTTCCTTTGTCTGCAAAGGAGAGCCACAAGATTGCTGCCCACTGCTCCTGAGGGACCCTCTTTACTTTACAGGCCCTCTCCAGTGCAGTTATCCATTTGTGGATGTCATCCCCACTCTGGTAGGGAGGGACAATCTTGCTCAGATTTCTATGGTCATAAGACCTTTCCCTATCTCTGGGGAAATTGCTGCCACCATGGGACTCTAGTCCCATCTTTTTCTCTGTCTATAGAGATCTAGGGACTCCCTGTCTATAGCCAACTGCTGTTTTCTGAGCTCAAGCTGGGCTTGTTCATACTGAAGCAATCTCTTTCTCCTCTCATGAGAGGAGACAGAGGTCCCTACTGAGGTGTCAGAGTGGTTAGACTCCTGAGAGGGAGATCTAGCCCTTCTTGGCACACTCTCAATTCTTCCTGGTGGGACAAAGGGGAGGTCATTCTGATCCTCCTCCTCATCCACAGGAGGAACTGGATTTTCCAGGTCAAGGTCATTGTCACCTTCCTGGCCAGTTTCAGAGGGGGGGTCCTGGGTGATTTCACCCCTGGCCCCTTCCTCATCTTCTGCCCCACCCTGTCTGCCTACCCCTTCAGACCCTGGTAGTCTTCTGAGATCATCCAGCAGGAGTACCTCTATGAGGCGTTGGGTGTTGGCACTTTTGCCTGTCTTCCGTTTCCTAGCAGTGCTTAATGCTCTCAATTCCAAGAATGGGAGATTATCATACTTGGAGGGAAGAAGCCCATTGGCTTCTGGCTGGGACCCACTGGTTCCTGGCCCTAAAGACATTACTAGTGTGGTGTGGTGTGGTGTATGCACTACCTACTCTAGTGTGGCCTACTAAACTCTCTTGAGTTGTAGAAAGGGTGTGCTATCCCTTAACACACAACTCTAAGTTCAGTAGAACTTACTGTATCCTAAGCTTGTTTTATATGTACCTAAGGTACCCTTAGTGGTTTTCAGTTGATCAATTCAATTGAGATTATCTGGTAAAACAATAGCAAGCTGGAATCCCACACGCTGCACACCAATGTGAGAAGTTGGCCTGGTATATGCTGTCCACTAATTATAGTGGGCACCTTACACCAGTCCAAACAACCCCTTATTGGAGATAGGTTAAAGACAACCTTTATTGAAAGCTATCCTAGTGGTAGCTATGGAGAGCAGCCTTCAGGCTAAGTCTTGAAGGAATGTAAAGCAGCTTGTTTTACCAGTCTATAATCTCTTGAGTGACCAAATGAAAGAGGGCCACACCAGGTATATATTTAAAATATATGTATTTAGTCTTAAACACACCCTCTAGTCTCTTTATGAGGCTAGAGTTCAAAGTACATAAGTTACAAGTCGAATATCAACAGTAATAGCACAAATACACGTTTGAGCCCCAGGGGCGTACCAAACCATATACCAATAAAGTGGTATAAGAACCACGACTGAGCTAGACACAAGGCCTAGAGCCTGTAGAAGTGCTTGGCCCTCAAGGAACCACCCAAGGTAGTGACACAGGGGACCCACGGGGGACGCGTGCAGTGTGAGAACACAGCCGCGAGCCGCCGTTGACTTCTATGGGGAATGTCGCGGTTGGAGTTTTAAAGAAAAAGGACACTTAGAGGAGGACTTGGAGCAAACCCCTTTAGAACTAGGTTGTTCTAGAGTCTATACCCACGGGAGCACCGGAGTACTCGAGTTACCTCACCCAGGGGAGCCGGGTGCATAGGTGTCTTTCGGGGTCGGGTCTCGTCGTCGTTTTCAATGGCGATCTACTGCAAAGTGCTGCTGGCGACCAAGTCGAAAGTGTTCGGGCGGATCCAAGGTTGGATCGAAGATCTGAAGAACCTGAAAGCAGAGGGGACAGAGTCTGGGTCACTAGCCAGTGACCAGGAAGGCGATGAGCAGATGCCCACCGATGTCGGGTGCTTCAGGTAGGTTAACGGTCGTCTTGACTCTTCAGCCACGAGGTCCAGGAGGCGTCGATGACAACCAGGAGCTGGATTCGAGCTGTCCCACGACGTCTGTCGATTGCTGAGGTGTCGGCGACCGGATTGGACCCAACAAGCCTTGGCAACGGCAAGTCTCGTGGAAATAAAGAAAGGACGTTGATGCAGACCAGCAAGGTCTGAGGGACTCACCCAGCAAGGGTAAGTCAGGGCACGTCTGGAGCAACCAGGAAAGCCCAAGCAGAAGAAGAGTTGGGAGGGCCCACTAGCCAACGGACTAGCGACTGCAAAGGAGCCTCGAGTGGACGCACTTGGAGCTGGCTCACAGGACACTCGTGGAGTGGAGGCCAGTGACCTTCGGTGCAGTCGGTGCTGGAGGTGAGGGCTATTTGGAGCCCAAAGCACAACTTCGTGGGAGACCAGGAAGAGGATGCACTTGCAAAAGTTCTCGGTGTCCAGGGGTCACGGTTCCACGTTACCCACGACAGCTACGGGCCTCAGCTTTGCTGGGAACTCAGGGCAGCCTCAGGGAAGTCTGGAAATCTACCTCTGGTGATGCAAAGACTTCGGCGTCTGGCGGGAGCTTCAGCGATGCAGACCGGACAATTGCTTCTTAGGTGCCTGCCAAGCAGGGGAGTCACTCCTTGACCCCAAGGGAGATTCTTCAGTCCTCTAATCTTCAGGTAGAGCGTCGAAGGTCCAGGATTCAGTGTCAGAGTTTCGTCCAGGGTAATCTAAAGTCCTAAGGACTGGGGTCCCATACTTATACTAAGTTAGGGGGTTGGACATACTCTGGGGACCCACCTATGGGAGGGTCAGGGAAGAGGGGTGGTTACACCCATTCCCTTTGTCCAGTTTCGCGCCAGAGCAGGGGCAGGTAGCCCCTGCAACCAGTTTGAACTAGCATATGCACAGGGACACCAAATGTGCCCCCAGTGCAGGACTTCAAAGCACCAGAGGGTGCTCCCGCCCAGCCCCAATACACACTATCCTGTCTGGGGAGGTGGTTACACCTCCCTTCAACAGGAAACCTATTGTCCAGGCCTCCCCTGCCGGAGTTTCAGTCAGCAGCAGGAGGCCAGACCCGTGTCTGTGGCAGCGGCATCCATTTTGTGATGCCAGGGCTCTGGAAAGAAGTTACCGGGTAGCCCGGTGTGTACATGTCTCTCCCTCTAGAAGGGTGGAATGCTACCCCCGCCGCCAGGACTGGCGGGGGGGTAGTATTCCAAGATGTTTGACACCAAACACGACATGTTTTGGTGCAGCCAGTCCAAAGTTAGCATTGTACCGTGAGGATATAATGCACTTAAGAGTATATGGTCAGCCTGCACTACAAACAGCATCAGAGAAGGGTCTCTGAACGCTGCAGAGGGGCTCTGCTCATGCAGGGGCACCCTCTCACATAGGAACCAAGCACTCTGCCTTCAGGATTGATAAGGCCTGCCATAGGAGTGACTTATAGGTTTATATGTGTGTATATATGTAGTGATATAGGTAACCTATATCACAGTAAGGGGTGCATGCACCACCTTACCCAGGCTGCAGTAGCAGACCTGTGGTGTCATTTTGGATGGCCTTCCAGGGGTGGCACAATACATGCTGCAGCCCCTGGTAGGCCTCTGAGGCACCTATGCCCTGGGTACATAGTATACCATATACTAGGGACTTATAAGGGCACTCCAGATTCCAATCAGAGATGTGCCTAAGGCACATGGAAACCATTTTAGAGAGGAAGCAGCTAGGCTGGGGTTCTGATTAGCAGGGCCCCAGCCAGACTAAAGTCGAAAAACAGTGAAGCATCAGCAAAAAGTGGGGGTACCCATGTAAAGCAGATCCTACTCTCCTACAATTATCAGCTACTGACGGCCCTTTGCTTATCTGGGCCAGGACTTTAATGCCAGTCTGTGCCCTTTTCCTGATAACGCAGTTTGCGGTAGTCTAAACCCCAATGTGGAGGATCTCAGGCATTTTTTCGCCACAATCTCTGTGGTTATGCCCTGAAGCAGGCTTTAGCCAAAAATGACCTAATTGTAGCACTAGACTTAATTGCCCTTCCCCCCATGAAGTGGTACGTTCACTGGAATGGGTTCCTGTAGTGTGATTGACTACATCATTATTTCCAAGCATGCCAGACAGATAGTCTCTGACTATTTCACCGTGCTTAACTGTATGACTGACCATAACCTGTTGGAGCTTATTCTCTAACTGAAAGGGGGCCTTCCAGGTCCTATAGGAAGGGCAGTGGTCATCAAAGTCATGGAAAATAAGGGAAATATCATGATGTGGGGCCTTATTGACCCGGCCGTGCTTCTATCAACTGTAATGAACCACAATGAAGCACATTTTGCTGTATGTTTGGTGGAGGATGTTGAGACAGCTGCAATGTTAAACTCCTTTGGGAGCCATTTGTCAGTCCATAAGGGAACTTCTGTTAATGCTGATAAAGCCCAGAGTACCTAAGCATTTTAGATGGTTTAATATACTAAAGCACATCAAGATCTCGGGTCTGCTCTTAAAACATTTCCCCATGATAGGGAGGAAGTTAAGATGTGCAGGCTTTCCTATAAACATGTACTTACTCAGTGAAAGGAGTCTATTA
This sequence comes from Calotriton arnoldi, assembly GCA_963921515.1. NCBI lineage: Eukaryota > Metazoa > Chordata > Amphibia > Caudata > Salamandridae > Calotriton > Calotriton arnoldi. The sequence continues at coordinate 728,816 of CAWUFW010005263.1, read as the reverse complement.
GAGAAGATGCCAGGGAGAGTTTGAGGATTGCCTGTCAAAATAATGACGCTGTGTATTCTGGAAAACCATAAATGCCCCTTCTTTAAAGACAAACATCAATATCCTATCAATATTTTCATTTCCTCCGCCAACTGGGTTACCCATTCCTTTTCCGTCTATATGCCACTCTCTCAGGAGGCTCTCTCTCAATCTTCAATTACAACCACTGAAAAGAGGCAGGCCACTCACCTAAATTTCGATCTGCCTGAAGTGGTTGCTGCCATTTAGCGCAGCCCCCTGCAGTAAGGCACCTGGACCAGATGGGGTTCGTATGGACCTCTTTAGTTGCAACAACAATCGGTGGGTGTCATTACTGACAAATGTATTGAAGAGCGAGGCGTGCACTGACCCACCTAAATCATGGTCTCATGTCATAATTGTGCTGATATACAAAAAAGGGAATAGGGCGGACCCTAAGTGTTATCTGCCAATTTTGTTGATCGGCTTCACAGCCAAGGTGTTGGGTAGAATCCTTCACAATCTCCTAGAGGTCCGGGCCTCAGGGAATTCCATTCTATATGAGGTTCAGTTCGGCTTTCGAGAGGTCCTTAGGACAATAGAACAAGCATTGGCATAGCCAATAGGTCTCGCCTTTGGGGCCTTATAAGTGTTTAGCCAGAGCTATTGACTTTGCCAATGTCTTCAAGCTGTGCTGTAGAGAAGTGTGGCTGCTGTGCAGCATGCAGAAAAGTTATAATAAAAAAGTGTCAGAAGCATTTTTGTTACTTTATATATGACCAAGAAGGCATTATGTAAAACTGAACGACCATATTAAAAAAAGTATTTACAATAAAAAATGTCCTCAGTTTTCTTTTGTTCTTGCAATGCTGGCAACTTGTTTCTGCCTATTGCAATGGTTGTTTGTTAAAGCTTTTTTTTGAGGGGGCATAAACAATCGGAGGGTGAAGGTTGGGAACTAGTACCTGTATTATAACACTAGCAGCGGCCATACGCTAGGGGAGAATCAACAAATGCCAGATTCCGAGAGCAGGCTGAGGTGGTGCTGAGTGATGCTGAGGTGGTAGTGGTGGTGGTGGTGACTGTTGCAGAGACGATGCTGAGGTGATGCTGAATGATACTCAGGTCTTGCTGAGTGATACTGCTGTGGTGCTGAGTGATGCTGTGGTGGTGCTGAGTGATATTGTCTTGGCGCTGAGTGATGCTGTGGTGGCCCTGAGTGATGCTGTGGTGGCCCTGAGTGATGCTGTGGTGGCCCTGAGTGATGCTGTGGTGGCCCTGAGTGATGCTGTGGTGGCCCTGAGCCATGCTGTGGTGGCCCTGAGCGATGCTGTGGTGGCCCTGAGCGATGCTGTGGCGGCCCTGAGCGATGCTGTGGCGGCCCTGAGCGATGCTGTGGCAGTCCTGAGCGATGCTGTGGCGGCGCTGAGCGATGCTGTGGCGGCGCTGAGCGATGCTGTGGCAGCGCTGAGCGATGCTGTGGCGGCGCTGAGCGATGCTGTGGCGGCGCTGAGCGATGCTGTGGCGGCGCTGAGTGATGCTGTGGTGGTGCTGAGTGATGCTGTGGTGATGCTGTGGTAGTTCTGAGTGATGTTGTGGCGCCCCTGAGTGATGCCTTGGCGGCCCTGAGTGATGCGGTGGCGGCCCTGAGTGATGCTGTGGCGGCCCTGAGTGATGCTGTGGCGGCCCTGAGTGATGCTGTGGCGGCCCTGAGTGATGCTGTGGCGGCCCTGAGTGATGCTGTGGCGGCCCCGAGTGATGCTGTGGCGGCGCCGAGTGATGCTGTGGTGGTGCTGAGCGATGCTGTGGTGGTGCTGAGTCATCCTGTGGTGGTGCTAAGTGATGCTGTGGTTTTGCTGAGTAATGATGTGGTTGCACTGAGTGATGCTGTGGTTGCACTGAGTGATGCTGTGGTTGCACTGAGTGATGCTGTGGTTGCACTGAGTGATGCTGTGGTTGCACTGAGTGATGCTGTGGTTGCACTGAGTGATGCTGTGATGGCGTTGAGAGATGTTGTGTTGGTGCTGAGTGATGCTCTGCTGGCTCTGATTGATGCTGTGCTGGCTCTGATTGATGCTGTGGTTGCGCTGAGTGATGCTGTGGTTACGCTGAGTGATGCTGTGGTTGCGCTGAGTGATGCTGTGGTTGCGCTGAGTGATGCTGAGTGATGCTATGGTGTTGCCGAGTGAGAGATAGAGTGAAGATATAATGCCCAATTAGAGAGGGTGGTGAGAGAGAAAGAGAGAGAAAGGGTGTACATAGAATAAAGAGTGGAGCGGGATAGAGAGAGAGAAAAGAAGGGGAGAGAGAGTGAATGAAGGAGTTTGAAAGAGAAACAGATAAAGGGGTGAGAGAGAATGAAAGGCTAAAAAAGATAGAGAGGGGAGAGTTAATTAAGTAGAGAGAGAATTAGAGAGGGGAGAGAGAGAGAAGGAGTGAGACAATAAGAGTGGGGGGTGTGGAGTTTAAATAAATAGAGTGAAGAAGTGACGCGGAAAAAGTAACCTTAAATATAGCTTTGTGCTTTGCGCGAATAAATATAAAAAAAAAAAAACAGGGTGAGACAAAAATACTGGTAATTAGGCTGTGACTCCCAATATAAAACAAATAGCGATATAAGGTGAAATCAACCCACCGAAGCAATATTTCTAACTAGACAAAAAAAGCTTGCATTTCAATGCTAATCGCTGTTGTTTTTCATGTGACTGTAGTCCAGGGCCGTCAGTTGGTAATGTGAGCTGCTGCTGCGATTGAAACATCAGAGTCCAGAGAGTAAATGAGCCATGACGAGGAAATGAGGAAGAGATAGGAAACCCAGATGGCAGCTGCCCGCGTGCACGCTATCGTGAACGCAAGCTGGTCGCCAGCCGAAAGCCAGTGGGTTTGCACTTCCAAAACTCGCTTACTAAAACTCTCGGCCAGACCAGCGCAAGCGCTGGTGCAGGCCGAGACCTAAAAATGGCCCTCACCACTCAAAAACCTCCCCACACTTTTCCGGACCACTGGGAAAATGCCTGGTGCCCGCTAAGGCCAGTCCCACCCTGGACCAAAATATCGAAAGGTAAGTGCATATAGGGAAGTATAGATTTACTATTCCTAACTCCGCATTTACATACCTTGAAGATATACATATATATTGTCAAGGTATATTCATATGTGGAGTTAGGTATAGAAAACCTAAACGTTCCTACCTTTCAATATTATTTTGGTGTCGGTATTTTGTCCTTGATATTTCCATACCACTATATTCTGTCTTCGATATTTAGGGGGCATGCCCTTTCAACTGCATTTAACTTCTGTTGGAAATCTCCCTTCAACGTCCCTCTTTTTTCCCCTATGTCTTGATGGTCTTTCATCTTCAACTGATTTTTATGCGTGGATCTGGCAGGCAATGAATCTCAGTGAACAGTGTTTGACCAGTGGCGACTGGTAGGGAACGGAGGTGGCGGGGAAGGGGCAGCCGCGGTCCATGCATGAAACAGCTGAGGGGCCGCATGGGGGGGGATTTCGAGGGACAATGCAGAGGGAAAATTCATTATTTATTTAATGTTTCCTCTGCATAGTCCCTCGAAATCCTCCCAAACCAGGACCCACCGCTGTTACCTGCACGGACCGCGGCTGGGCGGGGAGGACATGGGGGTGGCAAATATATATATAAAAACACTTACCTCCAGTCGCCTGCTGCGTCTCTCCTCCACAGTACCTGACCCAGGAAGCACCCAGGCTCCCCATAGGCAATCACAACGCTGCAATGCAGCGTTGTGATTAGCTCCCCTAAGCCAGTCACCACACTGTAATTCAGCGTTGTGATTGGTCTGAGCGCTGTGGATCAGCACTCAGATGGGGACAGGTAGCCTGTGCATATTCCCTAGCAGGCTGTCCATTACCACCTGGTGGGGAATATGCAAATTTCACATGACTGTTTGGCCAGGCCAAGACGGCTGGCCATGCAGTCATGCGCACTTAGTGTGCACAGTCCACTCCTCCTCCCAGAGCCACCAGCCCCGCCCTACCATAACCAGTCTCACAGCAACGAAAAATAAAATGATAATAACCTTGTTATTATTATTTTATTTTTCCCTTTTCATGAATCTAAGAGCAGTGGGGCGAGACTCCTCAGCCTCAGCAGAGGAGCCGCCACTGATTGTTTGACCCAATCAGAACTGTGAGGGCCTGCTCAGTCGTCCAGCCTTCCGTGGGCAGAAAGATGAGTACCACTGATCTGCTGTTTATTGCAGGATACTCGAGTGAAAGCGAGCTTTAAAAACATACACGTTCTGTTACTTAGTGCTACCTCCAACAGCTTTGTTTAAAGTGCCTCCCTATTCTCTAGCAGCAGTGGTGCCGACTCTGGAAAGCCAGGAGACTCAGCACCGTCTGACTGCAGACAGAAAACACCCCCGGCGCCTGCCACCAACCCGCTACCACCCACTTATTAGTGCTGCTCTAAGCCAGGGTCTACAATAGGGTAGGGTTGTTCTGCCTCGTTAAATTGCTGTTTTTTGCATGTGGAAAACGTTCCAGTGTATTCTGCTTTGGGCAGGTCGCGCCACACAAATGTTATTGAATCTTGATAAAAAATAATGAAATGTGGCATCTTCGGTTTCGGAGTTTGAAGAAAAATAACCGTAAAGGGATTTTAATTCATGGCTTTCATCGTGTAGAACATAAATCCATCAGTCTACGGCTTGGTGGTACAATGGTTTCTGTCTGACAGTAAAAGCGTTGTGCCGTGGGGCAGCAGCGCGCACTCGAGTTTCTAAAAGCACTGCTGCGCACTTGAAAATTCAGCGTCTGAGGAAACTCCGTGTGAGGAGGGAAGCCTCCTGCAAACCAATATCACAAGTGAGATAATCACGAGAAGGAAGAGACAGAAAGACGGCTCGTCACCAAATACCTGAGCGTAACCCAAGACACCAAAGACCCTTATCGTAAATGCACATCTCGGCGTGGCGCATCACTCACCTGGGGCTCTTTACTTGAGGAATTCAAAGAAGAGAAAAGACTCAAACCACCCACTGTCTGCACCGCAAATTGTTCATGAGTCGAAGCCCCCTTATAAATCTGTCTGTGGAAGCTGAGCAAGGGAGTCTTTTGTGCGCGGTAAACGCACACATTAGAGACCTCTGTACTTTCAACAAGGACAACAATGGAGGAGCGGGGGCGAGCGAGCGCGGCAGCCTGCTCAGCTGACCACACGCTTGTGCGTCATGGCCTTTTGCCGGCATGTGTTTCCAATTATCGCGCCCGCGTCTGGGCACGATAATGGGAAACACATGTCTGCGTCGCGCGTAACCATCCCAAAAAGGCCAGCCACGACGCACGAGCGTTTGGACTGCTTCTGAAACCCCCTTACTTAAAGTCTTCGCCAGAAGTAGCGCTTGCGGGCTACTCTAGGCTCGACCTAAAAATGCCTAAATCTGTACTTGCTCATAAATAAGAAAATCCGAGCAAAACAAGGCTGTCTCTATTTAGCATTTTTGGATTTAAGCTCTTCATTCAAGTGTGTAAATCGTTGGAAGCTCAGGACTTGATGACCTCAATGGGAGTCAAAGGGCCTTTAGTCCTCTTTAAGAGACCTTCACTCATATGTCACAGCACACATTAGGTGAGGACCCTCAGCCAAGTGCTCAGATTCAACAAAGGTTGGAAGAGTGGGCAGGCAGAGGTGTTTATTGCCCCCCTTCCTTTTTACCCTGTACAAAAATAGCCTGGAACGCTCTCTGGTCGTGGTGGGGGTAGATACTCCAATAGTGGGTGATAGACCAGTTCTGCTTCTGCTTTGCGCAGATGACTCTGTTCTCAAATTTAGGGCGGCGATTGGTCTACAGAAGCTATTGCGGGCATTTTCAGTTTTCATGGAAGAGTTGGACCTATAGACGAATTACAGAAAGTAGTGCATTATGGTTCGCAGCCCTCCAAGCACCTGAATCAAAACCCATTATGTCAATGGGTTTTGCACAAGTGCCCACCTTCAAATATTTTATGGTCCCTTTGACGCCTTGTCTAAATGGCATCACCTGTTTGTAGATTCTCGGCTATGCTAGGCTCAAAGCCTGTCCCCACCATGATTAGTATCTACAAATCTAGATGTATTTCAGCTGTTACATATGTTGCAGGTATTTGGGGTGTGCGTGATCTATCCTCTGTCCAGAAATTGGAGAATGTTTTTAAGACATCTCTTATCTGCACTGGCCAGTACACCTGCTGCTATCTGCCATTCTGAATTGGGGGTGGCTTATTTAGAAGAGTACATTAGGCTTTGCCCTTTGTTATTATGGGTGAGGATATGGGCTAAAGAAGAGAGGGCCTAATTTACAAAGAATTAACGCTGCGCAGTGCCGCAAGCCATTTGGCTGCACCGCGCTGCGTTAATTCCGAAGCACAGGGCTGCGTCACATCTACAACGATATGACGGATCCCTTTTCTTTCCCTGCGCTGGGGCACAATTTGCTGCCATGTGCTCACACAGGCACCCTTGCACCATAGTGCAAGGTTGCCTGCGTTGAGGGGAATAATTGTTTATGTGCAGGAAGGTGTCCCTTCCTGCACATAAACAATCTGAAATGGCGTTTTGAAACTTCTATGTGTGCTGTTTAATGCAGCACACATAAAAGTTGAAAAATGACTTTTTTTTCAATTATTGTTTATGTGCAATAAGGGACACCTTCCTGCACAAAAACAATCACAAGAGGTGATTTCCTCTTCCTATGTGTGCTGCAGAATGCAGCACGCATAGAAAGAGGAATAAACGAGGAGAAATGAAAACATATCTCCTCGTTGCGCCTCTCTACGCCTCCCCTGGGGAGGCATAGCATTCAGAAGCAATTCCCAGGTTTACGATTTCTCGTAAATCTGGGAATGTGTCAGGTTCCATGGGTGTTGCGTGGGAACACCCACAGCAACACCCATGAAACGCCCCTTTCACGCAAAGTGCTGCGTGTATAGGCTGTATTCACAAGGACAGGAAAAGCCATGCAGGGTAGATTTTCGTGTCCTTGTAAATATGGGGCAGCAAAATGTGCCGCTGGTGCTTTACAAAAAGTGACGCACCGGCGGCGCAAGGGGCTTGTAATTAAGCCCCAGACTTCTTTTAACCATAATGTTATTTTAGACTTTCTCCAACATGACCTTTGTGCTAAGAATTCCTTGGCTAGCTTACCTTAAGAACACTTTCACTGGGTTAGGCAAGAAGAGGTTTTTTAATAATCTTGAATGTATTAGCCTCACCACCAAAGAAGTTGTCAAGAAACTATTCCTTAGCAAACGCGCCTTGGACAGAGACCGAGTGGAACTGACTGACTGATTGTGACTGATACTCCCTGACCGGGGGGGTGGGGGGGGGTGGTGTCAGGGAGTATCAGTCACAATCCACCACTGAAGCTATGAACCCATACGTGCAATGTGTTACTTCCGCTCTCCACAGGTTTTTGCTGACAGACTTTAGATTTAACACTGCACACTTTCTAGTCAGCTACCGGAGGAAAGCATTCACAAACGCTCACCTTGCTCTATGCCCGTGTGATTCTGCTGCAACCCAGTCCTCTTTTCTCTTCATTTTTCGCAAACTATACGGAAAACCGAGAAAGCAGTTTTTGTACCCTGTTCTAACAATGGCAACATCAGGCAATGTAGGTTGGCTCTTTTTCTCTTAAAATCCTTTCAAATGATTTTGTCGGTTTCCGTGTTTATACAAATTCGTGCAGGCTGCTCTTAGATTAAGGAAGCAAGCAGGGCCTAGATACTGTTTCTAAATTGTCTGATTTTTAGTATGTATACATTTGTTGTTATTATGGCATTTTTTCGATTTTATCATTAAATAATTAGAGTAACTATTATATTAAGAGAAGGTATTCAGCAATAAGTTTTAACAGCACTGTACACTCTGCCGTCTTCTGTAGTCTCTGTAACTATAGGGGATACGGTCCTTAAAATATTTGGTTCCGAATTTTATACATTGTGGATCTGTATTTTAATTGTGATATCATAATCTTTATATGTTTTAAGTATTATCTTTCATGGTTTATACTGTTTAAAGATTTATCGACTCGTTCGACTTGAAATGAATCAGCTAATTGGCCAGCTAGATTGCCATTGCAATAAAATTGTAATGTAAAACATAGAATAACAAATATGATATTAAAATGAATTCTACTAAAATATAACAAAGGTGCATTACAGTAATGTTACCTTCATCGCATAAGGTCGAGTCTTCGTAGTAAATATCAATGAATTAAAGCGAATCTTCTAAAGGACATTTCCCATATCCATATTATTTCAAGGTATAATGCGCACAATAGCACTAAGTTTTAGGAGGAGCTGATTTTGTTCTTTCTAGTCATTCCTGAAAATTCTGCTAAAAAAGATAAGCAATCAATTGGTCGTGTGCTTTATACAGGGTCGGACTTGTCCTGAAAATAGGCTCAGTTACCAAAATAGAAGTGCCCTCTATTAGTGAATTAGAAAGCTAGTGGCCCGTGTTTGCAAATTGGGGCAGTTTTCAAACTTGTAAAGACACGCTGTTATGCAAGTTATGGAAGACTGCACCAATTTGAGCTTGCTGCAGGCGATGTTTGTTTTAATATCAGGAACATCAACAGTAAAAACCGACCCACTAGACCAGGGTTCTCCAAAGTCGGTCCTGGAGGGCCGGATCCATGCCAGATTTTTAGCATATCCACATTTAGATAAATGTAGTCATCTTTAAAATCTAGCATGCAGGGCCGGACTCGCTGTACCGGGCATTGGGCGTTTCCCCGGGAAGCCGGAATGGTGGGGTTGGTTCTGTAGCGTTGGGGGCCAGTTTTGTTACTGGAGGTCGGTTTTGCAGTTGTGCTGCAATATCGGCCCCAAATAAGAAAAGCAGCAGTGCTTCACACATGAACCCCCCTCCTCCCGGGGCTGGTATGACAAAATTGCCAGGGCTGCTTTGGGTTCCCAGTTCGGCCCTGCTGGCCATGATCCGGCCCTCCAGGACAGACTTTGGAGAACCCTGCACTAGACCATAAAACCGTCCCAAAAACAGCCAAAAAAACATCCCACACACAGACCTGCACTGCCCGATTACCCTACAGACCAGTCTGATGCTGGCTTCATATCAGTCATTGCCATCTGTTGGTGTTATTTCATCATGTGGTTAAAATCGCCAGTGGAGGAACCCCCAGCTTAAACATTAACAACTCCTCAGATCCTAATATCCTAGTATGCTTTTAATTTCCACCCAATTTTTGTCACCAGATAATATTGTTCTTAAGTGATAGAGCACACTCCCTCCTGGAATATGAGCTTGCGTCTTACCTCGATAAGCAGACTTCCAATTGTGACGGTCTCTTCATACATTATGAAGAAAAGCGCATTCTGAACCAGGGCAAAGGCGATGCTCGTGGAATAAGAGACAGAGGGCCATATGTACAAGGACTGGCGAAAACTATCGCTAACGTTAGTTAACAGCAGTATTCTTACAAGCCGTGTACCGCTGAAAACTATCGCCATGTTAGCGACGTATTTACAAGCCGTCGCTACATGGCGATAGCTTCAGGGATCGGCGGCAAAAACTGCCGCTAACATTAGCGTGATGGCGATAGGAATTCCGGCGTTAGTGGGCGAAAACCAACGAAAGGCCCATTAGTGGCAAAAAAACGCACGTTAATCAGCCCAACTTGAGTTTTTTTTGCCTCTATTGGAAATAATAGCCGTCGACCTCCAATAGAAAATAGGCCAAAAAAACAATGAAAGGCAGAATGGAGCAGCCAGGGCCAAGTGCAGCACACATCAATAATCCCCTCAAGCCACCCAACATCCAGGATCACCAGGATGAGAGCCTGGATGCCTCGCTGGACCTGCGTCTGGAGCCTGGAGTGGGATGCGGCGGAGCTGTGGAGTCGATGAGCCGTGGCGGTAGACATTGAGGCCTGGCGATCGCCCGTACCTGGTGGTGAAGTCTGGCAGGTCGCATGGAGACACATTGCTGACCTGTGTGAGAAGACCGCCTTGAGCCCCTTGGAGCTGTGAATGGTAGAGGCGCTCCTGCGCACCAACGAAGGGAGGTCTGCATCGCATACTACGATCCACCACTACACCAGGGTGCACGGAGGGGATTACCAATGGTGGGTGGCGCCTCTCTGCATCACAGGCCGGATGATGTTGCGCTGGCCAGATGCTGTGAAGGGTGAGGCCCCTGAGCTGCGCCGAACTTGTGTGGCGGGAGCGCTGCAACTTCACGCCTAAGGGGGCCCTGCTGCAACAACTGCATCGGGAGGTTCACCAGCGGACTTGTCGGCGACTGCTGTACCCAGGCTTGTGAAATCCCACCTGGCTCAGGCTCCTGCTGGCTGAGTCACAGATTTGGAGAGAGTGCAGCGGATTGCGACACGGTGTCAATGTCCAGGTAAGGAGAAGGTGGGAAGCGTAGCGGAGGAGGCCCGGGGGTCAAGTCACCCAGGCCTAGCACCTGTAGATGACGCACCCCCAGTAGCAGCTCATCCACTATGGCGGAAGAGCGTCGCCCCACTGATTTCAAGCAGTGCAAGAAGAGGAAAAATCATCACATGATGATAACTTCCTGATGTAATCGTGCTATGTTTCCTTTGCGGGCGGGAGGGTGGGTAGGGATGCTCCACTCACGGAGCAGGGGCGGAGTGGCTGTCCACTCAAGTGCACAATGACTGTTTGGTCGGCCTACTCAGGCTGCCCAAAGCGGTCATGCGCACTGTCCTGTTCACAATGCAGGCTGCATTACAGCCTGTATGGAGAACATGCCCACCCCTCCAGCCCCTGGCTGAACGCCTTGTCCCGGCGACAATGACCAATCCCAACGCCGCTTTGCAGCGTTGTGATTGGCTTAGGGGAGGGAGCCTGGCTGCCTACTTCCTGTTCCTGGAAGCAGACTCAGGAGAGCAGGAGCAACAAAGACAGGGGACCCGGCCTCGAGGTAAGATTTCTCTCATTTAAATATTTACAACACTCGCTCACACACACACCCCCGCGTCCACGCCCCATCCAGTGTCCTTTCCGGCGTTTCCCACCTCCCAGCTGTACAGTCCCCCCACAGCACTTCTCAATGGCGGCCGCTGTGTGGCCAGGCGCAGCGGGCGTACCACTGGTGTGCCAAAGGTATATATGAAGTTACGACGTATACCATTACATCGCACTCCATCACAATGCATACTAATACTAGGCATATTGCAACAGTAGGGAAGGTGTTGGATAGCGGAGATGTAAATATTACTATTCCCACTTCAGTGAGTGCAACCCTAAAACTAACCCTTGCACCGCAAATTAAACCCTCGACCCTAAAATTCATCTTTGAGCCCCCAAAACGCACCCTAAAAATCATATTTGACCCCAATGCACACCCCAATTTTCATAATTGACTCCAAAACACACCCCAAATTTCAAATTTTACCCCATATAACACCCCAAATTTCATCTCTGACGCCCGAAACCCATACCCACCCTAAAACTTAAAAATATCCCATTACTGACCTCATAATGCGTTGTAATGGAATGCGATGTAAATGCACCTGCGTTGTTGGGGTTGCATTGTAAAGGCATTACGATGTAATGCCTGCATTGTAATGGACGCCTCCCGTGCCAAAGGCAAGCCATAGGCAAGCCCGTCTGCGTCCGTCTGCCCCTGGAACGCGCTCCGCACCAAGCACCCTTCCTCTCGGACACTCCACAGCTACGACGCCAGCACCCTCCTCGCCATCATCCCTGGACGCCACATCGCCTGCAAGGACCAACCTCTGTTCCGGACCGGACATCGCCATCGCTATCACTGACGTCTACTAAATCACCCTCAAGGACCACCCCGACCGTCCAGGAGGAGGCATTGCCATCACCTACAGAAGCACACTCTGACTGACCGTGCACTCTAATGACCCAACGGTGACCATGGAACACCTCAACTTCCAGATCCGGACCAACCCCAATTCCATCCTCTGCAGCACCCTCATCTGCAGGCCCCCCGGGTCATGGACCCTCATTCTCCAATACCATTGTAGACCTCATTGCACCCCAGGCTCTCCCATCCACCGACGACATCCTACTCGGTGAACTCAAGTTCCACCTGGACAACCCCAGTGACCAGAACACCACCCCCTCCAGGGGAAGCTCCCCAACATCAGACTCAAGCAGCTAGTCACAGCAGCAAGCCACATAGCAGGACAAACGGTCGAGCACGTCTCCTCCGCCAGCGGGAACTTCAACTACAGCCACACCACCAGACTCTCCTGGACCGACCATCATTTTATACATCACATCTTTACCATGCCCACCGTACACCACCGCCATCATCGCCCCCCCTCGTAGCTGGTTCAAGGCCAACAAAGAACGTCTTGTCAACTCCCTCAGCACAACCACTCCGCCAACGCTTACAGACTATGACACTGCTGCACGCAACCGCCACCGATGGATCTCCAACTGCGCCGACACCCTGGCACCCCTCAAGAATGGCACTGTGTCAGTACCTTACGCCTGCCTGATGGCAGGCGTAAGGGTGACGCAGTGCCACAGGGATAGGCTGGCCCCATGCCTTGCTGGAGTTGCGTCATGGTTGTGACATGACTGCAGCAATGCGTTACTTTGGCGCAGACAGATACGTTAGGATTCCAGACGTATCTGTCATTACTTATGTCATGGAGCGCTGTCCAGTGAACACAGCGCACCCACGGTGTCGCAAGAAGGGGTAGTGAAAAGTGTTGCAGCGCTGTCTTGTCGCAGCGCTGCAACACTTTTCATGACTGAGGCCCAGGAATCTGCACTATCTTATTGATGGTGCGCATTCCAGCCCTGTAGTTTTGTTGCAGGGCAGCGCAGCAACATTGCTTGCAGCGCTGTCAAGCACCAAAACCTGCTGAAAAGAGGCCCCAAGTGTTATCTCCATTTTTGAGACCAGCTATTTTCTGGTCTTAAAAAACTGCCTCTAACTGCAGTTAGCGGCAGTTTATTTGGTCCTCCAAAGTTCAGGAATCCCCTTGTAAATATCGCGAAGTAGGGTTAGTGGTCGTTTTTGCACTGGAACGCCTCCCTTGCATGTCATTATTGCTAACAGAAGTGGCGATCTTTAGAATGGACGTTTTCGCCGGAAAACTGCCGCTAACAGAGGTTAGCGGCAGCTTGTACATAAGGCGATAAAAATCTCGCTGCAAAACCGTCGGAAAAGTGCCGCTAAGGCAGCGTTAACTCCTTGTACATATGCCCCAGAATCTCAGCCAGATGCAACTTGTAAATAGAGGCCAGTGGTTTTATACAAAGCCTGATCCAAAATGGGAGTTACCAACCACCATAACTGTGTCATTTGATGTTACTTGGCGTCCCAGAGATGTGTTCGGGTTTCAATAAGAAAAATGCATACCGGCTGATCCTTCATGTTTTAAGAGTGCAAAAGTCCGTATGTAATACTCAGATGGAACTTAATATAAAATCTTCTTGTATTCCTTGTTAGTATAACTTTTCTGCTTTTGTTTACTTCACCTATCAATCAGAGATCAATGGGGCAGCTGTAGTACGCTTTTTAAAAGTGTTTTCTTCTTATCTTTGCTGTTTGATGTATGTAGTGAAAAGTTGGAAAAAGTCCAGCTTAAAGTGATTTTCCTAATCCTAAAATAACGGTCATGCCGGTAGAAAATCCGTCAGGTGGTAATCCTACCTGTAGTATGGCCCTCAGAAACGTTTTCGCCCTCTTTCTGGTCACAGTTTGTGTGTCTCCGCAATTCTGACCCTTGTAAGCAGATGCAGCAGATTTTGCCTTATGGATGGGTGTTAAATAACTCCAAAACAGAATAGGCCCAAAACGCAGCTCAACTTTAAATAAAGTTCCGCTTGCTGTATTGGTGAGAACCATTTCCTTAATTGTAGTATACAAATTCCAGGAACCAAAGACGGCAAACGTGTTTATCTATTTGCCCGAGGAAGTCCAGTTTATCATCATCTATTTAGAGGTCACTTAGGCCTATAACCACAGCCGCAGTTTTTGATGAAATGACTAGAGGAAGTTTCACTGTGCAGTAGTGTAAATATGTATATAGGGATTGCAATGCGATCTTTACACAGTCAACAAATTCACATTGTGTTTGAAGAACGTAATATTTAAGACGATCTAACTGGAATGAACTGTGGAAGAGGTGTGGCGCAGCGGCCAGGGTGCCTGACTCCGGACCAAGGGGTTCATGGTTCGATCCCTGGGGCCGGTGGCAGGTTAGCCCAGTACCATGTGACTCTGGGCAATAACTCGCTTAATGTTCCCGAGGGCCCCCAGCCCCGGGACACCTCTCCGGAGGTAGCTGTGCGCTTTACAAATGCTGGTATTTCATTTCATTTCTAGACATATATCAATCAAATAGGATTTGTAGAGCGCTGTTTATGACCCCTGAGGGTATCCAGGCACTGGGGGTGCTGCTGATATCTTTTGATATATGTTGTGAAAACTTAAACCATTCTATAAGGAAGACCATTTAAAAATATTTAATAAAATTGCCATTAGGGGTCAACCTGGTAAACCTAGTATCAAAATTAAAAAGTTCTTGACAGTTCTCCGCTTTACCCAAATCTGACCCATAAACGTGTCCTGTTCACCGAGTCCAATGTAGCCCCTAGAACAAAAAAGCCCAAGAGCAAAGGTCCCTTTTAGAATTTGGTATACTGTATATAACACAGGGCAAGAAGTTAAACAATTCCTGGATGTGAAGGTGGAGAAGTCTTCGGAATTCTTAACCATGAGATTGATCTGTTGGAAGCTTAGAGTTTCTGGTCCACCCTTTTATAAACAGGAACAATATCAGCTGCTTTCCAGGAATACAGGACCTTGCTAACACTTAAAATAGTGACAAAAATTATATATAGTATAGGGACCCACATATCCATTCCTATTGCAATCCTGGCTGTAGGATTTATGTAGGGGGACGTAGTCATCTGAATCCTGTTCTCACATAAGCTGAACTTGGTCATCACCTTCACTAAGAATCCCTAATGGACCCTGTTGAGTACCTTCTCAGCATTGAGCACCAACTTGGCTAGTGGAATCTTCTTATTAGGTGTGCAGCCTTTCATGTAATAGGAGAGGAGAGGATGTGGTCTAATGGCTAGGGTGATCGACCTCAAATCTGGAGAACCGGGTTCGAGTCTCGGCAATGGCGCTCAACATCCTGTGATTCTGGGCAAATCACTTAATCTCCCAGTGCCTAACAAAAATGAATGTGTCTTTGTGTAACACAACTGGTTCTCGTGTAAAGCGCTCTCATACCTTCAGGTCAAGTACGTGCTATATAAAACTCCCCCAAAAAAAAAAATAGCAATTTTAAATACTATAAATAGTCCAGGCTGGCCCAGATTTGCCTAGAGTGGTCCAGGACATCAGACACCCACTCTATGAGCCTGAACAACTTGCAGGATTAGCCCCCCTACATGTGTCCCGACCTGGGTCTGAGCAGGTTGTGCCTACCTGTGCTTCATGAATATTTCATGCAAAGTCCCACTAAACAGGTAGAGACCCGTTATTCTAGCAGTGAGAAAGTCTAACATATAATTTTAGCTGCAAACAAGAAACTAAAACATGATCCAAGAATGGGAGAAAAGAACTCCAGTCAAAATGCTAACAGCTCATAAATACATATTTCTAATGCTAAAGTCGGAGACCACATTTTGATGGAAGTTATAAGCAAATGACCATCGCAGTACATTAGTTCCATGGTATAAGTCTTTCAGAAAAAAACTTGTCTAGTTGCCTTTGGCAGCATCAAACCAGATTGTGTACCCCAAACTCTCAGAGGTTGTAAAATAGAAGATGGATACTATTGCAATTATTGAACTGGTTCACATTGGGGTCTGTCTTTGACTTCATCTTGTACTAACCTACAAAATGCAAATAATAATCCCTAATTAAAATGTGTCAAACATATTTTTGCATTACTGTAGGTAAAAGCTATTTTGTAGGGAATGTCACAGGGAGTAAACAAACATATGTAAGCACAAATTGTGATCTCACTGGAACCTCAATTACAATGAATTAACCTTTGTATTCTACCAGAGTTATTGGCTTCCTTCTTATAGCATCATATTCTATCAAGTATATGCCATTCTGTATAGGGAACAAACTGCAGTTGCACTGGAAATTAAACTGGCTGGTTTTGAGAACCTTCATTGACATGGTATCATGGATCCCAGTCAGTCTGGGCTGTGGCCATTTCATGACATGGAAATCTCCCTATGACACAAGTGATAATCTGACAATCTGTTGTAGATAGTAAATGGCGAAGAGCTGGCACTGCTAATGTGGCATCTGCTGAGGTGGATCACACAATCTTTCACCACCGCGTGAAGTCTATTACCAGGGCCGTGGAGATTAGCACTAGGCCTCAATCTTTCCTTGAACAAGAAAAATGTGGCAGGGTCACACCTGACTAATTTCTATTGCTTTCTCTCACTCCCTTCCATTTATAATGTATATTTGAAGCATCTTCAACTTGGTGTAACACTCAGCACTTCAGATGGTGGTCTGAAGTTGCAAAGCTCATACTTGGACTCGAAGGAAAACTAGAACTCACCAGCTGTTTGGTGGAAATAGAAAGCTGAATGTGGTAAAAATGTCTTCAATTTAATAACGGCAAAACAGTGGTTATCATGTTTGGGACATCACACCAGCCGGGCATCACAGAATATATTACTGCCATTTTCCCATTCTTTTACCAAGCATACCAGTCTCTACAGTTGAATTCTATTTATGACGATGAGTTACTCCTGATGTCAAACAAAGGGGGTGCAATTTTTTGATAACTGCAATTTCGGATAATTGCTTCAGCACCTTATCATGGGTAGTAAAGATTGTTTCACTCATTCCTTACCATAGCACTCAGTCATTTAGGGCTTAGGTTTTAAAAGTTGCTGTCAACATTATATTTCCCTTTTCCTGATTTTAGAGGGTGATTGATACTTTCGCACCCAAGTCACCTTTCCTCAAGTCCACCTCTCCTCGGAATTCTGTTGTTACCTCCTTTCTGGATTAGGCCAGTAGTTGTCTGCCTTGGAACATTCAAAAACACATAATGCTATTGCTGAGGTTTACCTGATAATGAATCTTTGATAAATGCATGATATGTCCCCAGTTGGAATATCACTGTTATAGATACCAGTTTATGAAAGAATACAATTATATATCTTTGACTCATTAATAAAGCTTTGAATCCGCTAGAACCAATATTTGTAAGAAAATGTAAAGCACAACTTTCTGCCTAAGCAATTACTTTCCTCAGTAAGGAATGTATACCTTCAAACATCTTGTATGCTTGGCACATTTGTCAACCAGAGAATACCCTATCAAGGTTCTCATTTATGAAATAAGCTCCCACACAACATTAGGATAGTGTTTGCTCTACCACAATTTGGACCCTAACGGAAGTCTCACCTTTTTAAGTGATTGTTACAGATGCAGGATTTTGGGTAAACAGTTGCTAGAGATGATATCCATATATGATGCTACATAAGTGTTTCCATCCTATTACATTTCTTTCATTTCAGGCTCATGACCCCATGTCTGTTCCTGGATGAGGGGAAGGAGTTTGCAAGGATTGACGCCCTGGATAAATAAAACTATTTCAACTTTACATTTTAATTTTGGCAAAGGATTTCATGGATTGCACAATTTGGCACTTTTTAAATATCCCCAGTAATTTAGGGCCAGTGGACTGAATGTTCTGTGGATTAGGGAACATATTTTCAAGCTTACACATTCTTTAATCTGTAACCCATATAGCATCTTCTGCCAAGGATGGAGTGGGTGTTGCGTGACTGCTTTTGATCCTTGTATTTGAATCAGGATGTGTTTATGCTGTGCCTGTAAATTCATAATTGAGATGGAGGTGGGTTACGTTGTGACTAATATGGTCGACTCCTGTTGAGGCTCTTCCCCTCCTCCCCAGCCCAACTTAAATTGCACTGTCCTCGCGGCACCACTATACATCACAAGGGGCCATCCGAGTGCCAGTAGTCGCCAAGATACTATGGAAAGTGCAGACATGACAATTGGTGGCTCTTGACAGGTGATGGAGCCTTTATTTACCATCAAGAGATTGCACACTGAAAGAGAAGGACACCATGTTGGGTCTGTGCTGAAGACCAAACTGTGGGGCTTCAACAAATCAAAAAGCCAACTATTATCAACTTTCCCAGAATTATCTTTAATATTGCCTGTAGCTTCCAGAGACCTGTTTGGGAAATCGCAGTCCTCTGGCCCCATAGTGATGGATGAGGCAGATTGTGAGGATTCTTGGAAGCAGTGAGCGATGTACTTGCTACTGAAGTGAAGCGCTGCTGGATGTGACATGAGGTACATCGAGGCCATACTGGGAGCTGGCCTCGCAGAGACCTATTAGCCTGAGAGACAATGTGTGCTGACAGTGAACCCAGTCATCCATTGTGACTGGAAAGGGGTCTTGGGGAGGCCTCAGTGGGGCTGGGTTAGCAGACTTAGCTACATGAACTGCAGATTCCCTCCTCTCACCCCAACTACACAGGAAACTATTGTGGTCTGTGTCTGCCTTTACTGTGCAGGATCGCTGTCCATATGGGATCTCGTGCAGGGGGTCTTTGATGATGCATAAGATAGACTGTTTAGGATTTAATGCATGGTGACATCGCGTAATATGGTATATTGCTGAAGCTCTTGAGTTCTATTTTGACAGTGAACATTTATACCATCTGCTGAAACCGGTTCTGTTGGGTCATTGCTTGGGGAGCACCCTCTTCACTGCTGAGAACCATGACTGCACAAAAAGACCCATAGCCTGGGGAATGTCTGTCTTATGCTACTCTGTATAGTACAGTACAGTTAAGGCATACCTTTCTGCTATGGAGTACTGTTACACTGCTTTCCCAAAATATGTTTACTTACTCTTAGAAGTGCCACCATCTATCTCAGTAAGGGGTGCTCATGCACATGGCAATCTGTGGCTCGCTCGCACTCCACTGAAAGGCCTGAAATTGTGCGCAATTGTGTTTTGATCTTCAACTGTCCGAACCAAAACTGTCCATCATCTTATGGTCGCTGTTGCCAGCAATACAGTCATGCCTCATATGGCTGACGCCACTGGTGGAGTTCCAGATATCACAACAGAGGCAGTGTTAAGGGAACTCACATCCATCAAGACCATGATGTGTTCTGTTCTCGAAACAAGGCATCTACGGCATCTGAAGTGAAGTCCTTAAAATGGGATCTGCTGTTTTTCTAACAAGACTGGATGCTACTGACCGGATTGAATCAGCAGTGGAAGGCCATCTAGACATGTTGTCATAAGGCCCGCATCTAGGTCTAGAACTATGGCTCTTCTCTCAGAAAGCTATCAAATTAGAAGATAGAAGCAGACCAAAACAATAGATTTTGCGTTTTCCTGAGGTCTGAAAGGTAGGCGACATGTACTTCTTCTTGGTGATGTTCCTTCCTGTACCCCTGTTGGAACTCTAAATGGTCCACAGGATCTGCTTTCAATGTACTTGACAATCGCACAAACCCAGTTCATGTTCATATGTTTTTTGCAGCACCACCAAACCCAACAAGTTATTACGTTTGCCTGTTCTACAACAACCACTGAATCTTCATAGGGGCTGAGTTCTCACATGAAATGGAGGAATTCCTATCAGTGCCTCCCCATACTCTGTAAGTATTAGACATTAGACATGGCCTCTTCGAACCAGCCATTCTGATTATTACAGTTGAGGGGAAGTCAAAGAATTTCATGATACAGTGAACTTAGAAACATTCCTAGAATTGGTTGGCTTATCGAACCTGGATGACTCCCATGGCCAATCCACTTTTAACATTGCAGATGACTGACGACCACCCTGACACCTATCCAGACTCACAAATCAAGGAAAGAAACATTAGAGTCCATCTCATAGAAATAGGCTGGCAAGGACTGCCCAGGAGAACATGACCCGAAGAGGATTAGATACATGTCAAGATCCCCGCATGACGTCTATAGTGTTGTATACCTGAACCCTCACTTTATGTAATTTTTGCATATGTCTACCCTTGTCTCCCTTCTTTCTGACTACCCTGTCGTGGCTGCTTATACTGTGGATTTTCTATTATATTGCCGCATGACATTTAGATTGATAACTTTAATTTAGTCTTAAAATCATTAGGTTTATAATGTTGATTAGACAACATCTCATGGGTTGTGTTTCTGTATAAGCAGAGACCTGCATAACACCACCCTCTATGTGGAATGCTGCTCTCCTCTTCCATTACTTCTGGTTTACACAGTCTCTACAGAACCCACTGGGATCTTCTTTTGCTAATCTATGACTTGTTACATACCCAGCTTAATTGTCCTCTACTGGCTGCTGTAAAATGTCCCCGGGCTTCCTTGGGCGTCCACGTTCATTTTGACTACCCTGTCTACTGGAGGGCGGGATGGGAGGTGAAATCCTGGGAGAGATGTTGTAGAAGGTAGTTTCAGGGTCAGGGCAACAAGACTGTGTAACATATCACAAAGATGATTAACACATATGAGCAATAAAAATGGAAGTCTTGAGTACAGAATGAAATGCCACACCGACTCACCAGGTACTTCAGATGAATTGATGATAATGAGTCCCAAAGGCACCACAAAAAGTGGTGGAACCCAGAAGCACTTGGTTTGTGGTAAGTGGAAAGGCGAGCTGCGTGATGGAACACATCAGACCAATGTAGCATGGACAGTAAGTTGCATACTAGAACAAGACAAAGTACACGAGCAGTCAGGCGTAACTTAGAGGCAATGTGCAAAGTATTTATGCAGCACTTAAACAGTAATAAAGTGAAAACACAACACATGAAAAACTCAGAACTATTTAGTAGAATAGAGTAAATGTTATTAAATAAAATGACACAAAAATGTAATCAGTTGAACCGGAGTAACGAGTTTTTAAAGGTTCAGGTAAAAATAGTGCCAAATAGAATTAAGCACCAACCGCGGTTATCTGGTCTTGCTAGTTCGGATGGAAGGCACACTCAGTATACAACTCAAGGTCTATTGGTTAGTTGGGCTCTATAGATGTTCTGATGATGACGAATAACCATGAGTACTGTTTATTAAAAACATTTACAGCTATAGTGAGGGATTATCAGTACTGTCCTTTATAAAAGATGTACCTATGTTTTTTAATACTGTCTCTGGTAGTTACAAAGTTTATCAAAATGACCTTCAATAACACTGGCATATTTGAAATAATTAAGGGCTAGGAAATTATAGAAAACTTTAGCTTTCATGAAATAAATGTACCTCATTTTGAAAGGTTTATTCCCTAAATCTGACCTTGTATAAAGACAAAACTATTCCCTCTGTGCTAGTGAAATGAGAATTTCACACTACTTAAAAGAAGTGCTACATACTGATTGCTAAAAAACATATCCATGGTTGAAGAAAATGTGAGATACGTTTACAAGAGTTGCTGTAAAAAGAATCGCCGCACTTTGAAGAACTGGTTGATAATTTTTTGAGACCATAAAATGTATATTAATCTCAATTATGGCTTTTGACATTGTATACAAAGGCAACACTGTCAACTTGCAGAATTTTGTTTCTGATTACCTAGGTGCCCATTTTTTTAGATAGCTCAATTAAAGACAATATGTATATCTTACCTTATGCAGGTTTGTGCAGTTTCACATTTGACATAGACACTGCTGGGTGTCTCTTTCTGCAGTCTGTTGACTACTGACTTCTGGAGTGGGTTTTCCTAATGGCCATGAAAGAGGATGGGTCTTTTGACGTTGGCTAACCCATTTCTAGATACCCTTACTAATTGTAACTTTGTAACTTTAAAGCACTTGTCATTGTGCAACCCACTATGGACTGATTAGAATCTTACTGAGTTAGCTCATGATGAACACAGTGTGTCTGAATGTACGGTGACACCCGATTTATGATACAAGTTGTTTGTTTTCAAGCAGTGAGAGTGGAGCTTTGTAATGATATTTTTCCTGACCACCACTTTGATCATACAATGCTTGGAACAATTTGAAGCCTAAGGCCTTTATTTAGAAGTGGAGTGAAAAATCTGCAGAAGCCCCATCTAGCCATTTTTCAGGTTCAGTCCTTCATTTATATCCGGGGAAATCACTTTGAGCCTTATCCGTTCCTTGCCATTGGAAATTTCTTTGCAGTGGGATAGTTGCCACAGAACCACTAGGTCTAGGACATTGGACGGCCTGCCCTATTTAGGAATGATGGTCTCTTACCGGGGAAAACATCTCTGCCTACTATGCGCTGAGAAAAGTTCCAAGTGTGCTGGGGACATTGAGTTTTTATCAAAAGCCACTCCACTCTTTGGGGACTCATCTTTGAACAACACAGAAAGATGTGGGAACCAGTTGTGCATGCTAGACCTGATAATATGTTGACAGAAGCAAGTTTGGCAAAAATTCACATCTGACTCAGTAGCCATTCATAAATATGGCACGCCTGTCGCTGTGGGTCAGCAATTGCAGGCCCTCCAGTGCTCCAGCCTCATAGTGGCCCACATAGTAGGGTATAAAGAAGGCCCTACGTTTTCAGTAAAGCAGAAATTGGGCAGAAGATAGTATACTCTAATACTCTTTAAAAGATATGAGGGGCATTTGAAAGGCAAATGCTATACCAGTAGCACTGAATCCTAGATTGACTGATTGATTACTTTATTTGTAAAGTGCAACACCACCGTAAAGGCCCTGATTCTAGGTTGCATAGTAATGGCGCGGTGGAAATTTGCAGGTGACTTTACTGTTAATCCACACCAGTTCTGTGCAATTACAAATTTAGTCCCATTGAATGGGAGAATTACCAAGTAGGGCTGGATTTACCCGTTGTGAAACCACAAAGAATTCCCAATTATGTGGGGTTTAACACATACATTTACCACCTGCTCTTAGCAGGTGAAAATGCATGTTTCCTCTTCAGGTTTTGAAGTGAGGGTGTGGGGGTCCAGTGGGAAGGAATAATAGGTTGTGGCCATAAAAAATAAATGGGGAATGAGGCTTGGCTGCAGCTGTTGAATCACTCCCCATAAAAATGTAGTCCAGTGTTCCCATATCAGTGAAACTGAAACACAACCTAAATCAAGTGTTGCTTGATTCCAAACTTTAACCTGACTCATAAACAGTGCCCTAGTGGTTTTATCTCACTAAAGAGGCAGAAAGACTCCAACTGACAGATCATTAACCTAAAAGAAACCTCTCAAGGGCTTTCTTAAAAGCCAAGTGGTGTTTGATTTGATTGTTAACGACTTTGAACATGGTTGTTATATATATATAGGAGGACCCGTCCTGAAGAGTCCGAGGCAATCGCTGGTGTTGGCTTTTGCTTCGTTTGTCCAAGGGATTGGATGGACCTCGGACCGCCTCGACCAAGCACAGCAAGAGGCTGCTGCTGAAAGCGGACCGTTACTTCACGGTGAGACATAATCACTGTATTGGTGTCTCACGGCCCTGCTGGCGCTTGGGATTGTGGCTGGGCGTATGGGGACACAGCATGGGCAGATAAGCACAGCAGACGCCAAGCAATCCCCGCACTTATAATCACTTATGGCCCCACCTCTGTGGGCGTTAGCAGTTGCACTGCCTTCTGGTCTTTGAAGTACCGGGTAGTATTCCTCAAGTGAGTTGCTTGCACGCTGCAGAGTTAAAATGCCATGATTAAGTGCGAGAGGAGCACGAAACGCGTTGGGCGATTGAACTGGTGTTTAGTGACTTTGCCGTTGTAAGCTACAGCTGTCACCATTAAACAGTGCATATACTTACCTTCCTGTGCGAGGCTTTCCTTAAGGGGACAACTTCTTCGTTGGATATATATATATATATATATATATATATATATATATATATATATATATATATATATATATTTCTTTGGTGCCGGCTGAAAAATCTTCACGCAATTTTCCCAAACAAGTGTCATAGTAAGTCTTGTTGTGCATGGCAAATTTCGGGGTGATCCATCAAGCCAGGGCCAAGCAAATGGGGACACATAGTCAAACCTACAGCCCGAACCGCTGGAAGGAATTACACCAAATTTGGCAGAAAGCTAAATGTTGTTGCGCATAGATTGTGCTTTTTGGTATTTGGTGCAAATCTGTTCAGTAGTTTCTGAGAAATTTAAGAAGAAAAAGATATTTATCTGTGTTCGAGGATATTTCGCAGCGATATCGTGATTATTAATCGCGAATGCGTGCTGCAACATGAATGGTGTGATTGGCAGGCTGCAGCATGAACAGAAAGTTGCGGCCACCATGTTATCGATCGAGGAATGGTTCCCGGAGC
Source organism: Calotriton arnoldi (assembly GCA_963921515.1). Taxonomy (NCBI): domain Eukaryota; kingdom Metazoa; phylum Chordata; class Amphibia; order Caudata; family Salamandridae; genus Calotriton; species Calotriton arnoldi. The sequence goes on along the minus strand of CAWUFW010005263.1, from coordinate 704,548 downwards.
TGAACATTTCTGTGAAACTGAGGTAAGGGGTCAGGGTAGAGGTACTCTGACCCCATGTTTAAGAAATGGGGGTGTTAGTGACACAAGTTATTTGTCCAAAATAGATGTTTTTTAATCACGCATTGTGGGCCTGATTCACAGAACTAACTTACGTCAAAAACGTAAAGTTAGTACCTTTTGGTATTCACAGAATACACTTACTCATTTTGGTATTCACAGAATGAACTTACTCATTTCGGTATTCACAGAAGTTAGTAGTCCTAACTTTAGGACTCCTAAATGCCTTCTGTGAATACCAAAAGTCTTAAAGTTAGGATTTTTCTCAGTTTAGGAGTAGTAAAGTTAGGACTCCTAACTTTAGGACTCCTAAATGCCTTCTGTGAATACCGAAAGTCTTAAAGTTAGGATTTTTCTCAGTTTAGGAGTAGTAAAGTTAGGAGAAAAATCCTAACTTTAAGACTTTCGGTATTCACAGAAGGCATTTAGGAGTCCTAAAGTTAGGACTACTAACTTCTGTGAATACCGAAATGAGTAAGTTCATTCTGTGAATACCAAAATGAGTTAGTGTATTCTGTGAATACCAAAAAGTACTAACTTTACATTTTTGACGTAAGTTAGTTCTGTGAATCAGGTCCGATATTTGCAAAGACGCCGCGACCGTCAGCGCGGACCCCGTGTAATGCCGCAACCAAGTCCCATCGACCGCGATGTTTTCGTGAATATTGGTGGAAATATACAATTATATATATTCACTCACCCACCCTCAGTTTTACCCACTCACACACACTCATACACTCAGTGACACACCTATTCAGAAACTCATACACCAACTGACAGTCGCTTTCCGACACTGACACACCTTCTTACAGACAGTCAAAGAGTCACACATCCACTCCCAGACCCACTTAGAGACTTATGCACTCAGCCACAGATGAACGCTCTCACTCACAAGCACAGTGATGAAGCCACTGAGAGACTCCCACTCGTAGACTGACTCAAACATTGACATGCCCACTCAGAGACCCAGTTAGACACTGATGCACTAACTCACAGATCTACTTAGAGACTGATGCAGCCACTCACCGACCCACTAAGACACTGGTAAATCCACTCAGAGACCCATTCAGACCTTATCCACCCAGTCATAGGCCACTCAGACACAGACGCACCAACTCACAGTTCCACTCAGATACTGACGCACCCAGTCACAGACCAATTTAGACACTCGTGCATCTACTCACAGACCCACTCAGACAGTCTTGCACCCTCTTAGAGAACAACTCACAGATTCATGCACCCACTCACAGTCCCAGTCAGACACTCATGCACCCACTCACAGGCCCTCTCAGACACTGATGTACTCACTCACAAACCCACTGAGACAGCTATGCACCAACTCAGTCACCCAGTCAAGTGCTCATGCACCCACTCACAGACCTACTCAGAGACTCATGCACCCACTCAAAAGCACAACCAAAGACTCATGCACCCACTGTCACACCCACTCCACGCAGTCACCCAATGACATGGTTATGCACCTACTCACTGACCTAGTCAGACACATGCATCCACTCACAGACCTTGTCAGAGACTGAGACAGCCACTTACAGACACACTCAGACACTGACGCATCCACTCACTGACCCACTCAGAGAGCCATGCACCCAGTGACACCCTCACTCAGAGATGGACACACTCACTAACAGACCCACTGTTAGTCATGCACCCAGTCATTGACCCGCTCAGAGAGTTATGTACCAATTACAGATCCAGTCAGACAGTCATGCAGCCACTCACATAGGCACTCCGAGATTCATACACCCACTCTCAGACCCACTGAGTGGCTGATGAATCCACTCATAGATTCACTCAGTCTTATGCACTCACTCAGACACTTCGCCATATTCTCATGCATTCACTGAAACACCAATACAGACACTTACACACTCACTAACTCACATATACAGTCACTCATGCACCTACTCACTGACTAATACAGCTACTCACACAACCACTCATACAGACACTAACACACCCACTCATACCATTCACATAGTGAATCAGTCACTCATATAGATACTCTCATTCCTACTCACATATTCACTCACTCACCCATACAGTTACTCACACATCCACTCAGTTACTCAAACATATACTAACACATGTATTTACTCACCTATACAGTAACTGACACAAGCACATACTTTCCCATACAACCTCTCTCACACTCACTGACCCACCAATACATTCTGTCACACACCCATTCACTCGCCCATACAGCCACTCACACACCCACTCACTCACCAATACAACCACTTAAACACCCGCTCATGCACCCACACAATCACTCATATGCCTTGTTACTGACCCATACAGATAATTATGTACCTGCTCAGTCACCCATTCAGCTTCTCATTCACCCTTTCATTCACCATTTACAGCCACTGACACACCCACTGACTCACCCATACAAAAACTCACACAGCTATTCACTCAATTATACAGTCTCTCACATAGCCACTCAGTCTTCAATACACCACTTACAGACCCACTCACTTACCAATACCACACTCCCACAGCCACTTACCTTACTATATATGTTTAACACTCAGTTACTTTTAGAAGACACTCGGAATCACTGGGTGATGTCATCAGTATTGTCATTTCAAATGTCATCAATGATGTCACTGACTATGTCATGAGTGATGTAATATGTGAGGTCATAAGCAGTGCTTTTCGGGGCCATAAGTTATAGTTAGCTCAGCTAACTCTAAATGCTGCATTTCTTTGGTTTTGTGCAAGTAAAATGTCAGCGTAACTATAACTTCCCTGTAACCTTTGGGGTTTTTCAGTGAATTTCATATATATATATATATATATATATATATATATATATATATATATATATATATATATATATATATTTTACCTACTGGCGGTCGCCAGTAGGTAATTATAGTTAGGACCTATTTTCCGTAGGAAAAGCATTTTTTGTTTTCCTAATAACTTTGGCGTCGTTTGACGAATCTTTGCGAAATTTTCAAAACTAGTGGGGCGCTCCGGTCAGCTCCTGTCTTTAAAGTTTTGGGTTGATTTGCGAAGCGGGGGCCGAGAAAAAAGGGGGGTCCCAAAACGCATTTTCCCCATGTTATTTTCCATAGGAAACTTTAGACACGGCTACAGCTCGAACTGCTGAACGGAATTATACCAAATTTGGCAAAAAGGTAGCCCTTGGTTCAGAAAGAGTCCTTTTTGTTAAATGGTGTAAATCCGTTCTGTAGTTCCTGAGAAATTCAAAAAATAGAGGTCCAAAAATCAATTTCCCATAGGAAACTTTAGACACGGCTACAGCCTGAACTGCTGAACGGAATTACACCAAATTTGGCAAAAAGGTAGTGCTTGGTTCAGAAAGCGACTTTTTTTTTAAAATGGTGTAAATCCGTTCAGTAGTTGCTGAGAAATTCAAAAAATTAAAGTTTCGATATCTAGGGATGCCTGTGGATTCGCGAACCCTCCCGACCACGAGCTTCACTGTGATTGGCTGCCAACACTCCAAACTAGGAAGTGTTGGCAGCCATCCTGTGACTCGGTAGAACCGAGTCACAAGAAAACAGTGAAACAAAGGTGAAAAACAAGAAAAGGGGGCAGGGTAGAAACACCCCGACCCCCTAGGCCTGCTCAGGGGGTCCCACAAGGACCCCCAGGGCCAAAAAAAGCATTTTATTTTAAATAATTTTGGCAGAAATCGCGCTGGGGTCGTGAATCCCGCCAAAATTATTTTTTTTAAAACGAAGCGCGGCCTCCCGCGCTTCGTTTAAAATAAGCCCCCGGGTGGGCCAGGTCCCGGGGGCACCATAAATTCATTAGAAGGGGCCCGCGGGGGCCCCCGCAGCCCCGGGGACCGCCACCTTCCCGGGGCTATGTATATCATATGCGGGAGGGCACGTGGCCCTCCCGCAGCCCCGGGGACCGCCACCTCCTGGGGCTTTTGTTTTAATGTGTGGGGGCCCTCAAGGCCCCCCCAAGCCCTGGGGACCACCACCTCCCCGGGGCTTTAAACACGTTGGGAGGGGGGCCATGTGTCCCCCCTCCTGGAGCCCTTGATGGCCCTGGGGACCGCCACCCCCCAGGGCCGGCTCCTGCAGTGTCCCGGGGTGCCCACCCCCGGGACACTGGTGTTTGCTATGACAGGGCGGGAGCATGGCTCCCGCCCTGTCATATCAAACTCTGCTTTGGATTTTGGAAGCGAGAGCAGGAAACCTGCTCTCGCTTCCAAAATCCAAAGCAGATTGGTTTTCCACACGGGGAGCTGCATGTCAGCAGCTCCCTGTGTGGAAAAGCAATGCCGGCAACCGCAGGAGACGGGGAGCCAGTGGGACCATGGGGGATTGGGGCTCACCCCACAGTCCCTAAACATTTGGGCATGCCCCGGGGGATGGGGTCCCCGAGGCGAATGTAAATTAATGAAAGTGGATATATATTTTCTTTTTAATTGGAGTCGCAACCCTTGCGCGGCGCTCAGCGCGGCCCCAGTGTGAACGCGATAGGTGCGCGGCACTCAGTGCGGCCCCTAGTGTGATCGCGATGGGTGCGCAGTGCTCAGCGCAGCCCCCGTGTGAACGCGATGGGTGCGCGGCACTGAGCGCGGCCCCGGTGTGAACGCGATGGGTGCGAGGCGCTCAGCGCGGCCCCATAGTGTGAACGCGATGGGTGCGCGGCTCTAAGTCGTGCTGGGTGCGCGACTCCAAGCAAAAATAATTAAGATTTTTTTTTTTATATAAATATAGGTTATATGTTGGCTAATTGGGTGGCTCTAAAAAGAGCCCTTGTGTTTATTATGAGTTTCTTGCAGCTACATGTAAGTGCGGATGCAGAGCTTTAGTTTGTTGAGAAACACTCTGTTCCCTTCATCAGTGAAGTGTACTCCGTCACTTCTGTAGATGCCCTCCATATGGAAACGTAGATTGTTGTTATATATGGAGCCCATTCTATGGTCTCTGAGGTAAGCAGAAACAGCTATATATATATATATATATATATATATATCAGTAAAGGACACTTTGGTAAACATAGCACATGATGCATGTACTGTATTATTTATTCTCAAACCAGCATTTATTCTCAAACCAGCTTTTCACATTTGTGGAGCTGCACGCAGTCTCATAAAGAAATGTATAATACATTAGTTACAAAAAGCAATACTTTCCTGCTTACAGTAAAAATAATGTTGCACCTGTGATCACGATTACTCATTTTTTTTGTTTCCTTTGCAGACCTTTTCTGGTGTCAGCCCTTTGAGCAACCACTCATGCTTTAGACGTGTTCACTCAGCCATACACAGTAAGTGCACCTGCGTTTAAACTCATAGGTGGGACTCCCGAGAGAGAGATTACCTTCTCGCTGCTGCTTCCTGTTTGTATTGCTATGGGGAAGAATAAGGAAGCCATCTTTCTTATCTCAGCAGCGCATTTATAGTACCTTGATGGTCATACTTAAATAATTTAAAGACAAAATGCTGTGTGTGTCAAAGAAGTGAAGAAAAAATGGAAGGGGAAAATTATTCAGTGATAATTAAAAAAGGTTCTGCACATCTCACGGCCCTTTGTTTAACAGTTTTATTTTTAATAAAGCCTTCCATGCCATGGATCAACAGGTGTCTCATTCATAGGTGCACCCTTTCCCACATGCACTAATCCACCATGCACTTGTGAGCTAAGGGTAAAAAATCTTCAAAAACCACTGTTTTCTTCACATGCCTGCTTTCAATAATTCCCAGCACTGAGACTCGGTTCAAACGTTTGATTATAATCGTTATTCGTTATTGTAATCTACGGCATTTTCTTTTGTTAATGCTTTTTCAAGAACAAAGAAAAGTCTGACTTAAAAATATGATTCTGTTTCATGATTTGAGTTAATAATTTAGCATAACTGGATTTCACATTCATTATAAAAACCTGTTTTAACTGGAGCTCGTTTTAACCTGGGACGTTCATGTGAGCTCTGGTTGCGCTCCCTCAAAGATTAAAACAATCTGCCGCCCAATAGGTAAACCGGTTTCTGTGTGCGATACGTGGCTCACTGCTGGTAGAAGCAGCAACCCTTTCTTCAGAGACAAAACAATACAAAAACAATTTTACATTTGAAACGTATATGATTAATTCATTGGAAACCAATTGTAAAAGAAAAACATGAGTAAAATGCCACAGACATTAAGAGAATGAGGTGTAGTGATCAGAAAGAATTATAAAAACAAATACTGATCCATAGGGAACAATGAAAAGCCAAATTTTAGTGTCAGTTTATGGGGTGTATTAGTACAGTACTTAGGCACCCCTAAGGCTGACCAGTGATAGAGCATGATTGGATTAAAGTTGTCAGTTCTGTTAGGTGAAATTTTGTAATTATAATGGAGTGTGTTCGGGGAAGGGTTGGTGGTTCATCTCAATCAAACCTTAGAAAACTTATAGAGGTTGAAAATCTTCAATGATGCTCAGCTCGAAACAATTGCTGCTTAGGGTTCTACCCAGATCAAATACTCCATTTAAGCTTTGACCATTGAAATTTGGGGAAAATCACTACAATATAACTGCCTGGCAGGGATCTGTGTTATATAAGTGTCGGTGTGCACTTTCATCATTTTTGAATGGCGAGTGGCCCCCATGCCTTTTTTCGTCCGCCCAGCATTAAATTTCGATTTTCCGAAATTATTTTTCTCTCTGTATGTGTCAGGGAAATGGTGACCGTCACTCCACCCTAAATATGGTGCGGCAACTAACACAGTGACCAAATGGCAAATAGATTTTAAGTTCAACAGAAACCTAGTTTTTTCCCTACCTCAAAACAGGGTAGAGGAATTTCAAGATTGGCAGATAGGGCTGCTGCCATTGTTTGTTGAATGCTATTCTTCCACCAACCTCAAAATTATTCTCCTGGTCTGTAATTTATTTTTTAGTTTTCCAGCAATATAGAAACATTTAGGGAAGACTTCATGGACACAAGGCCAACGTTCAAGTTGTAGGAATATTTTCCACAACACCAGTTCAGGTCCAGAGCAAAATCTCCAGTTAAAACTAGCTCCTGGGATAACTCAGAAGCAGCTTGAGCTCCCTAAATGTGCATGGCATTCTTTGCTTCACAGACACCGGGAGAATTTGCCATGGGAAGCCCGAAGGACTGTTCAGTTGAACTGGCCTGCTTGATCTCTTCCAGAAAGTCATAGCATCCTCTGACTCCAGAACTATCTGCACTCTTAAGCTGTAGAAGAAGAGTTACAGGAAGACACTTTGACCATGGAAGCCCAGGCCACAAAAACAGCGGCTATCTGTTTTGGACTGATAAGACTGCTACGCAAGATCCTACAATTGCTCCCCCAGACTTTGAGACAAGTGGTGATTCAAGCCTTGGTACTGTCTCATTTGGACTATGGTAACTCCTTATACTTAGTGGCCCCAAAAGGAGTTATCCGGAAATTACAGGTGGTGCAGAATGTGGCTGCACGCACTCTGCTTTGAATCCCTTGATCAGTCAAGTAGGCAGGGCCTAAGGGATCTTCATTGGCTTCCCATTGCCCAAAGAGTGGAATTTAAATAATTGTGCATTGCACACCGGGCTTTGCAGGGTCATGGTCCACCTATCCTTCAACAACTAATCACTCCCTATACTCCAAATAGACCATTCTGGTCTACGAATTTACATCTGGCTTCTCTCCCAACTATCAAAAAAATGGTCAGTTTTATTGTAGCAAAGTTTTGGAAGACCTTACAATCAGCTATTTGTATGATAGAAAATGAGTTAAGCTTCCGGAAAGCGATCAAAACCTGGCTCTTTAAATGGCTTAATCCTTGAGTGGCTCGGTCCGCTCGGTTGGGATACTGCCTCTTATTCAGTACTGGGATGCCTTTGGGTCGCCATGTGCTCTATAAATTAAGTAAATAGAAATATAATTAGAATGCAATAGCAGGCATTCAGTCTGGACCTTTACCCCAATGTCCTTTAAGGTCAACAGCAGTCTAGAACCACTAGATCTGAAGCAGAGTTCTAGATTCAAATATTTAAGTCTAAAGCTGAAGCCACTCTCTTCAGTAATCATGCAGACTAGCAGGAAACTTTCAGCAAAGTATGTTGGAAAGGCTTCTTATCCTAATCGGTATCAAGCAGTTGTTGCCTTAGATTGAGTTATAGACAATTTCAGGGCAAAAAATCAAATTGTAGTTTTCAGACTATTGCCACGCAATGTTTTCAACAGTTTGATCCAGTTGCTATTTTTGTGAATCAGCTTTCTGGCTAAAGCTATCCTAAGGCTCTCTTCATGACAATAAACGATAAATAAAAAATAAATATAAGATTGTAACTGTTGGCTATTTTCCTGTTTATATACTGCTCTCCACAGTCCTTCTAAGGCTGCTACAGGTCCTCCCACCAATCATCAAACTAAACATCTAACCTTCCATGTTTTAACTGTTCATCTCATGCTGTGAGTGGCCCCATTTGTCTTCTAATGGAACTTCTATACAAATAGGTTTACTTGTGGACCTTCCTTTCACGGGTAGATGGAACCTAGAAATGTGTGAGTGTTTGGAAGAAACCTTCCCTCATTTCCTACATTGCTTGTTTCAGTTGCCATTTGAACCCAGGCACCTGGCCTACTAAGGCGCAGGGGGTATCAGTATGAAAATAAACATTGACATATGAACTACAGATCATCAGACAGGGGACTTAAAAAGTTTCTGGCTAGGCTATCTTGCAATGTCTAAGAGAGTTAATTTGGCACACGTCAAACATGTACAAAGTATGAAGATAATGAAGATCTAATCTTTCCATTGATTTAGCTTACTGAATTTCCCCACTGCTGTGAAATTGAACTTTCTTGTATTCAACATAGAAAGGATAAGAAATTAACATTTCTGTCAATAACTCACCCCTGCCATGCACAGTGATATTCTCAATGATGTCAAAGAAGATGTCATGAGTGATGTAATATCTAGGGTAATTAGCAGTACATGGCGAGTTATAGTTACCTGAGGCACATGTTATAGTTACTTGAGATAATTCTAACTATAACTGGTGAATTTCAGTGGTTTTTAGAGTTTAAAACTGAACATTTCACCAAACTATAACGTTACTTTAACCTTTGTTTTTTTCTGTGAATTTCTAGTGTTTTTCTGTGGTCAGTCCCCCGCATGCAGTCAACCCCAGGCTGCGCACAGCCTTTGCCCATGCACAGTGGGCGGTTGTCCACAAGCCCTGGCCCAACCTCCTTCATTCAGCCAACACCACGCTGCACATGGCCTATGCTCCCGTCCAATGGGAGCAGGCTTGGTGTTTGCTCCCGCTTGGCGGGAGATTTGAAATTGCTACCACCAAGTGAGAGTAAACACAGGTTTCTCTGCCCATGCATTGTGGGCAGGGAAACAGCTATATCCCAGGAGTGGGCTCCCAGGGACATAGCCTCAGCTGACCCTGGGGGATGCGGTCCCCAGGGCCATTAATGGCTCATGGAGGGGGGCTGCATGGCCTCCCTCCTCATTGCATATCCGGCCAAGCCCTTTCACTGCATGACTGGGCCCTGGGGGCAGGGTCACTGGGGCCAAAATTGGCCCAGGATGGGGCCATGTGCCCCCTCCCCTTTAACTACATGTCCGGTCCCTGAGGGATGGGTCCCTGGGCCCAAAAATGGCCCAGGGAGGGGGCCGAGTGCCCCCTTTTGAACTACAGCCAGGCCACAGGGATGGGGTCCTGGGGGGCAAAATCTGCCAGGGAGGGGGGCCGTCTGTCACCCTCCCGAGAAAATAGTGCCCAGCCCCAAGGCAATGGGTCCCTAGGGTCAAAATTGACCTGGGGAGGGGGCATAAATATTTGTTCCCCCAGGATCTGGCCCACCCAGGGGGCTTAAAAAAAATGTGGAAGACAAATCTTTTTTAAAAGAAAATGTAATGCAGGTTCACAGATCATCTGCAAATTTGTGGCAACACTTTAAAAAAAATGTTTTTGGCCCCAGGAGGGGTTCCTCTGGAGCCCACCACCAGGCTCCATCAGTGATGTCATTTGAGATGTCATCAATGATGTCGTCACTGATGTCACTGACCATGTCTTGAGTGATGTAATATGTGAGGTCATAAGCAGTGCCTTGCGAGGTGTAAGTTATAGTTGGCTCAGGTAACTATAACTGCTCAATTCACTAGTTTTGTACTAGTGAAATCTGAGCCTACATATAACATCCCTGGAAACGTGGTTTTTCTGTGAATTTCTAACTTGTTTTAACTCTATTTCCTAACTGTAACATCCCTGTAACCTTTGTTTTTTTCTGTGAATTTTTAAGTTTTTTTTAATTCTATTTCCAAACTATAACTTCCCTGTAACCTTTGTTTTTTTCAGTGTGTTTCTAGGGTTTTTGATGTTATTTCCTAACTATAACATCCCTGTAGCCTTTGTTTTTTTTTAGGGAATTTCTAAGGTTTTTAAAATTGTATTTCCTAACTGTAACCTTTGAGAGTGGGTGTGTGAGTGGCTGTTTAGGTTGGTGAGTGGCTTTGTGAGTGGCTGTATGGGTCTGAGTTGATGTGTGAGTGGCTGTATGGGTACGTGAGTGTACATGAGTGGCTGTATGTGTGAGTGATGTGTGAGTGGTTATATGAGTGAGTGACAGGGTGCATGAGTGGCTGTAAGGGTGAGTGAGTGGATGAGTGAGTTGCTATATGGGTGAGTAAGAGGGTGTGTTAGTGGCTGTATGGGTTAGTGAGTGGGTGTGTGAGTGCCTGTATGAGTGAGTGAGTGGGTGTGTGAGTGGTTATATGAGTGAGTGACAGGGTGCTGGAGTGGCAATATTGGTGAGTGAGTGGGTGCATGAGTGGCTATATGGGTGAGTGAGTGCATGTGTGAGTGGCTGTATGGGTTAGCGAGTGGGCATATAAGTAGGTCTATGGGTGAGTGAGTGGGTGTGTAAGTGGCTGCATGGGTGAGTTAGTGTTCAAGTGTCTGTTTGAGGGAATGGGTATGTGAGTGGTTGTATGAGTGAGTGACCGGGTATGCGAGTGGCTGTATTGGTGAGTTAGTAGGTGCATGAGTAGCTATATGGGTGAGTGAGTGGATGCATAAGTGGTTATATGGGTGAGTGAGTGCATGTGTGAGTGGCTGTATGGGTGAGTCAGTGGGTGTGTGAGTAGCTCTATGGGTGAATGAGAGGCTCTGTGAGTAGCTGAATGAATGAGTGAGTTGGTTCGTGAGTGGCTGTATGAGTGAGTGCATGGGGAAGTGGCTGTATGAGTGAGTGAGTGTATCTGTGAGTAGCTATATGGGTGAGTGAGTAGATGCATGAGTGGTTTTCTGGGCATGTGACAGTGTGTGAGTGACTGTATAGGTGTGTGAGTGGCTGTGTGGGTCTATTAGTAGATGTGAGAGTGAAGAATGGGTATGTGGATGGGTGTCTCAGTGTTTGTGTGGGTGTTGCCATAGCTGTGTAAATGATTCAGCCATAATGGAACCTCACCTACCCCTTTTTCCAATAAAAGTCCACAGTTTTTCACAAAATATCAACCCAACTGGAGTATTTTCTACTGGTTAATTAGTAAGTGCTACCCCATTGGGTGAATGTCCAGTGCATATTCTACACTACATCTTCATAATGGACCACGATGAAATGTCTCCAGTGAGCTTATGTGCATTTTGACAAGACTACAGAGAGGTAAATATCCACCAAACAAGGGTACTTCCTTGTAACTATACGAACTAATTGCTTCTTTGTTTGATGGAGATGTCCTCATATTCTTCGGCATAAAGAAGGCATCACAAAAATCAGAGGAAAAACACACGGGGGACCATCATCATGGCAAAGGCAGGAAGACCTTTTCATACTACTAAGGTGGACAGGGCGGGGCCAAGCAGGCGAGGCTTCCAGGTGATATGCCTATTTCCATACTCATAGTAATTTAAACGGAGAACCATGGGCTCTCCTCTCACAAGGAGAGTGTAGGAGAGTAGGATCTGCTTCACATGGGTACCCCCACTTTTTGCTGATGCTTCACTGGTTTTCGACATTAGTCTGGCTGGGGCCCTGCTATTCAGAACCCCAGCCTAGCTGTTTCCTCTTTAAAAGGGTCTCCATGTGCCTTAGGCACATCACTGATTGGGATCTGGAGTGCCCTTGTAAGTCCCTAGTATATGGTATACTATGTACCAAGGGCATAGGTACCTCAGAGGCCTGCCAGGGGCTGCAGCATGTATTATGCCACCCCTGGTAGGCCATCCAAACTGACACCACAGGTCTGCTACTGCAGCCTGGGTAAGGTGGTGCATGCACCCCTTGCTGTGGTATAGGTTACCTATATCACTAAATGCATACACACATATAAACCTATAAGTCACTCCTAAGGCAGGCCTTATCAATCCTAAAGGCAGAGTGCATGGTTCCTATGTGAGAGGGTGCCCCTGCATGAGCAGGGCCCCTCTGCGGCGTTCGGAGACCATCTCTGATGCTGTTTGTAGTGCAGCCTGACCATATACTCTTAAACGCATTATATCCTCGCGGTAAAATGCTAACTATGGAATGGCTGCACCTAAACATGTCGTGTTTGGTGTCAAACATCTTGGAATACTACCCCCCGCCAATCCTGGTGGCGGGGGTAGCATTCCACCCTTCTAGAGGGAAAGGCATGTTAACTCTGACGAGTCCGGTAACTTCTTTCCAGAGCCCTGGCATCACAAAATGGATGCTGCTGCCACAGACACGAGTATGGCCTCCTGCTGCTGGACGAAACTCCGGCAGGGGAGGCCTGGACAATAGGTTTCCTGTCCCAGGGAGGTGTGACCACCTCCCCAGACAGGACAATGTGTATTGGGGCTGGGCGGGAGCACTTTCGGGTGCTTTGAAGTCCTGCACTGGGGGCACATTTGGTGTCCCTGTGCATACCCCAGTTCAAACCGGATCAGGGGCTGCTTTGGCGCGAACTGGACAAAGGGAAAGGGGTGTAGCCACCCCTCTGCCCTGACCCACCCAGAGGTGGGGCCACAGAGTAGTCCATCCCCTATTTTTAGAATAAAGGTAGGAACCCAGTCCTTAGGACTTTAGATTATACCTGGACGAAACTCTGACACTGAATCCTGGACCTTCGACGCTCTACGACAAGATTAGAGGACTGAAGAATCTCCCTTGGGGTCAAGGAGTGACTCCCCTGCTTGGCAGGCACCAAAGAAGCATCTGTCCGGTTCACATCACTGAAGCTCCCGTCGGACGCCGAAGTCATCGCATCACCAGAGGTGGATTCTCAGACTTCCCCGAGGCTACCCTGAGTCCCCATCAAAGCTGAGGCCCTTGGCTATCGTGGGTGACTTGAGACCGTGACCCCTGGACACCGAGCACACTTGCAAGTGCACCATCTTCTGGGTCTCCCAAGAAGTCGTGCTTTGGGCTCCGAGTAGCCCTAGCCTCCAGCACCACCTGCACCGAAGATCACTGGCCCCCACTCCACGAGTGTCCTGTAAGCCAGCTCCACGTGCGGCGTCACGAGGCTCCTTCGCAGTCGCTAGCCCGTTGGCTAGTAGCCCTTGACGAAGGCCAATCTTTTCTTTATTTGGCATCCTGGTTTCTCCAGGCCTGCCCTCACTTACCCTCGCTGGGTGAGTTCCCCAGACCTTGCTGGTCTGCATCATCGACGATCTACATCTTCCTCGAGACTTGCCGTTGCCAAGGCTTGTTGGGTCCAATCCGGTCGCCGACACCTCAGCACTCGACAGACATCGAGCACCAGCCCGAATCCTGCTCCTGGTCACCGACAACGCCTCCCGGACCTCGTGGCTGAAGAGTCAAGACGACCGTCAACGCACCTGAAGCACTCGACATCGGTGGGCATCTGTCCATCGCCTTCCTGGTCACTGGCTAGTGACCCAGACTCTGTCCCCTCTGCTTTCAGGTTCACCAGAACTCCGATCCACTCTTGGATCCACCCGGACACTTTTCTCTTGGCCGCCAGCAGCACTTTGCAGCAGATCGCCATTCGAATCGACGACGAAACCCGACCCCGAAAGGCACCTATGCACCCGGCTTCCCTGGGTGAGGTAACACGAGTACTCCGGTGCTCCCGTGGGTAGAGACTCTTCAAAGTCCTAGATCTCAAGGGGTTTTGTCCTAGTCCTCTTTAAGTGTCCCTTTCCTCTATTTTTCCGATCCCGACTTTCTCCATAGAAGTTAACGGCGTATCGCGGTTGTGTATTTACACTGCACGCGTCTCCCGTGGGTCCCCTGTGTCACTACCTTGGGTGGTTCCTTGTGGTCCAAGCACTTCTAGAGGCTCTAGGCCTAGTGTCTAGTTCAGTCGTGGTTCGCATACCACTTTATTGGTATATGGTTTGGTACGCCCCTAGGGCCCAAACGTGTATTTGTGCTATTACTGTGATTTAAGATCTTATAACCTATGTACTTCGAACTCTAGCCTCATAAAGAGACTAGAGGGGTGTGTTTAGTAATAAATACATATATTTTGAATATATACCTGGTGTGGTGCTCTTTCATTTGGTCACTCAAGAGATTATAGACTGGTAAAACAAGCTGCTTTACATTCCTTCAAGACTTAGCCTGAAGGCTGCTCTCCATAGCTACCACTAGGATAGCTTTCAATAAGGTTGTCTTTAACCTACCTACCATAAGAGTCGATTTGGACTGGTGCAAGGTGCCCACTATAATTAGTGGACAGCATATGCCAGGCCAACTTCTCACAGAGAGGCAAAGAAGGAACCCACTCATCACATTCACTACAGATTGTGCTCTGATAAATCAATGATGCTTTTACCTCCACGAAGCATTTTAGATCCTTTTTCATCCCCTGGGGCCCACAAATTACTGGAAGGGGAGGAAGGCCATGCGTCCACCCTCCCCAGGCTGATTTTGGCCCCAAGGACCCAATCCCCTGGCCAAACATTAATGGGGAAGGGGGTCCCACGGTCTCTCTCCCTGGGCCCTAGAGCCCACAGAGGGCACCCAGTGTGCTGTGTTGGGGACCGTGGGGGGATCCTGAATGCCACTGCAGTCCCTGCCGGCTCTCCACCTCCAGCGGGAGCTGGCATTGCTTCTGCACATAGCCAAAAATGCTGCTTTCTGAATGCAGGAGCAATTCTTCCATCTGTTTTCCTGTCCTAGATAAAAAAGTCCGCTCCCTGTGGGCGGGAGCAGTTTTCCTGCTCCCGTCAGCTTGGAGCAGACTTAGTTTGCGCTCGCTTGGTGGGAGCTGTCAAAGCTCTTGCCAAGCGGGAGCAAACTGCTATCTCCTGAGGGTGGGCACCTAGGGAGATATCAGGAGCTGGCCCTGCAAGGTGGCAGTACCCAGGGCAATTCTTGGCTCCAGGAGGGGGACAACAGAGCCCCCCCTCTTTTACTTTGCCCAGTGGGGAGGTGGTGGTCCCTGGGCTGTATATGGCCCAGGAGGGGGCCGCATGACCCCTCTCCCACTTCTATTTTACTTTCAGCCCCTGGGGAGGTGGTGGACCCCAGGGCCTGAGGGGTCTGCGTGGCCCCCCCTCTAATTTCAGAACGTAAGGCCCGGGGAGGTGGTGGTCCCTGGGGCTCAAAAAGTCCCATGGAGGGACGTCTGAACACCCCCCAATATATAAAAAAATCTCCGGGGAGGTGGTGGTTCCCAGGGCTCAAAAGAGCCTAATGATGGGGCCCTGTGTGCCCCCCTCCTGTTTGTTTGTATTGTTACATGACCACGGGGACTGGCTCACCCAGGAGTTATACTGTAAACAAGCATAGGAGACCACGCACGTTTTCTAAAAGTTATTGCTGCTAATTCACAAATCCATCGCGATTTTTGCTTCAAAAAATTTTAAAAATGCTTTTCAGCCAATCAGATTTCTGCACAAGGTCAGGAGGATATACAAATTTGTTTTTCCTTAAATATCTCAAACTACTGAACGGATTTGCACCAAATAACAAAAAGCACTTTTTCCGGACCGAGACCTAGCTTTCTGCCAAATTTAATGTAATACCTTCCAGCAGTTCAGGCTGTAGTCGCGTGCAAAATCCCTATGACAATTAACATGGGAAATACACTTTTGGGACCACCCCCTCGATTTCTCGGCCACCGCTTGATGGATCAACCCGAAACTTTATTTGTATATCTATATGTATCTATATATATATATATATATATATATATTTATATATATAACCTACTGGCAGTCGCCAGTAGGTAGTTATAGTTAGTACCTTGTTTCTATTCAAAAAGCGTTTTTTCTTTTGCCAATATCTTTGGCGCCGTTTGACGAATCTTCACGAACTTTTCAAAACTAATGGCCCGCTCTGGTCAGCTCCTGTCTTGAAAGTTTCGGGGCGATTCATCAAGCGGGGGCTGAGAAAAAAGGGGGGTCCCAAAACGCATTTTCCCCATGTTAATTTCAATAGGAAACTTTAGACACGGCTACAGCCTGAACTGCTGAACGGAATTACACCAAATTTGGCAAAAAGGTAGCTCTTGGTTCAGAAAGCGACCTTCTTTTTAAATGGTGTCAATCTGTTCAGTAGTTTCTGAGAAATTCAAAAAAATAAAAATATCGATATCTGGGCGGAGCCTAACCACCCATCTCATTGTGAGATCTGATTGGCTGTCAGCACTTCATCCTGGAGTTGCTGGCAGCCATCTTGGGACCAATATACATGATAGCACCCCATTGAAATGCATTGTAGTGAATAGAAGATTTTGAGGGTCACCAAAAGGAGAACTATAAAGGGTGATAACAGACTTTTGTTAAATTAGAATTCATTTGTTGATGGTACCATACTAATTTTAGGAATTGTGGTGTGTTCTAAGGTGACTTTACCCTGTGAAAAACCTTCTGCTGGGA
Organism: Calotriton arnoldi; assembly: GCA_963921515.1. Taxonomy (NCBI): domain Eukaryota; kingdom Metazoa; phylum Chordata; class Amphibia; order Caudata; family Salamandridae; genus Calotriton; species Calotriton arnoldi. Next base: position 687,718 of record CAWUFW010005263.1, on the reverse strand, counting down.
TATCATGAATCATGTTTGAGAGAAAACTATTTTCTCATGCTTGTCCCATAGAGGTTTGGAAGGTGTTCCAGAAGCTAAAATGAGAGCATATTTTCTGTAAATTCACATTATCTTTCTCAGTCATGTGAGAATAAAGTCTGACATTCTCAGTAAAACATGTACATCCAACAAGGGCAGAGACTGTCAGTTGATTCCTTTGTGTTCTACTGCAGCTTCCCAGAGTGTTCTAAAGACCTACTAGAGCGCTAACAGCCTTACTTATGACAAACGTATGGCACACCTGAAGCCATCTTGATTGGAATAAACTGGTAACACTTAAAACATTTAATTTAAAAAGGAACAACATGATGGGGTTCATTTTGTCATAGAAATTATGGTTAGTGCTGTAGAAAGAAAAATTAGGACATGTTTTAAGTGAGATCTCAAATATCTTCCTGTTATATTTCAACAGGAGCAGCCTGTCAGTTGATTCCTTTGTGTTCTACTGCAGCTTCCCAGAGTGTTCTAAAGAACAACTAGAGCGCTAACAGTCTTACTTATGATAAAAGTATGGCACACCTGAAGCCATCTTGATTGGAATAAACTGGTAACACTTAAAACATTTAATTTAAAAAGGAACAAAATGAGGGGTTCATTTTGCCATAGAAATTATGGTTAGTGCTGCAGAAAGAAAAATTAGGGCATGTTTTAAGTGAGATCTCAAATCCTCTTCTATTTCATTAGAAAATTCTGACATGCAGACTGAAACAATCACTTTCAATACCAGCAGTAGGCTTCCAGTTAACTCCCTGGTGAGCAGTAGCTTTACTACAGTGATCTAATGAGCAACTAGAGTGCTAACATTCTGAATTTATGGCAAATGTGTGACACATCTGAATGCCTTCTTGATGGAATCAAAGTAAAAAACTGAAAGCATTTCCTACTGAGGAGACTGCAGTAAATGAGGAAATTAGGAAACTTGATAACAAATAAGTCTCCCAAGATAGCCACCAGAGAAAAAAGAGCCCAAATGTAGCACAAATATCACCCAGATGTAGCCCACATATAGCCCAATGACAGAAGTGTGCAAAACACTTTTTATTTTTTGTTTTTTTGCAGTTTTATATAGTGCAGACTGGTCAGGTATTGGAGCGTTGCTCTTACTTGGACCCCTTATTGCGTATTTTGCACGAAGTACATGAGATTGATCGTGCGAAACATTGAACTTTACTATTCTGTTAATCTGAAGTTGCTCTGAACCGGGCTTTGTAACACCCGTTTTTACCTACTGGTTTTAATTAATTCTCACTGTATTGTATTAAGAAAGAGGATTTACTGTTTTTATGTACACTTTTATGATCTATGTTTCTAAATCAGATCGAATAAAGTTTAATGAATTTAATTGAAGTCTCCCAAGATGGCCACCAGAGAAAAAGGAGCCCAAATGTAGCACAAATATCACCCAGATGTAGCCCACGTATAGCCCAATGACAGAAGTGTGGAAAACACTTTTTATCCTTTGTTTTTTTGCAGTTTTATATAGTGCAGGCTGGTCAGATATTGGAGTGCTTTACATGAGCATTTGTTACATCATACAAGGACAAACTCATTTTGGTTGTAGGTATGGGGAGATTAAGTGATTTGACCAGAATCACAGAATGTCGAGCTGAAGCAGAAACTCCAACTTTGTTCCCCAGTTGCAAAGTCTGCAGCTCTGGAAGTAACACCATATTCTCTCCCCTAAGCGTAACATTTAATCAAGTGGTCAACTGGATAAAACAACATAAAGATAACAAATAATTTAAAAGTGCTTTGTTGCTATTTGAGAACTCAGAAAATATGTCCTCATTTTAGATTTTTAGAGCACTAACCATAATTTCTATGCAAATAAGACCCTCTCATTTCTATAATTTCTAAAGGAAATGCTTTAGGTATTACAGTTTTGATTACATCAAGATGATGTCAGGCGTGCCACACTTTTGTAATAAATATAGAATGTTAGCAATCTAGTTGTCTCTTGTCTCTTTCTGCATGTCTCATGCCTCTTTCTGCAGCTCACTCTCTTCTTTCTGTACCTCTCTTGCCTCTTTCTGCACCTCTCTTCCCTCATTCTGCAGCTCACTCTCTTCTATCTGTACCTCTCTTGCCTCTTTTGCACCTCTCTTGCCTCTTTCTGCACCTCGCTTGTCTCTTTCTGCACATCTTTTGCCTCTTTCTACACTTCTCTGGCCTCATTCTGCACCTCTCTTGCCTCTTTCTGTATCCCTCTTGCCTCTTTTTGCACCTCTCTGCCTCTTTCTGCACCTCTCTTCTTTCTGCACCTCTCTTGCCTCTTTCTGCACCTCTGTTGCCTCTTTCTGCACCTCTCTTGCCTCTGTCTGCACTTCTCTTGCTTATTTCTGCAGCTCGCTCTCTTCTTTCTGCACCTCTCTTGCCTCTTTCTGCACCTCTCTTGCTTCTTTCTGTAGCTCACTCTCTTCTTTCTGCACCTCTCTTGCCTCTTTCTGCACCTCTCTTGCCTCATTCTGCAGCTCACTCTCTTCTATCTGTACCTCTCTTGCCTCTTTTGCACCTCTCTTGCCTCTTTCTGCACCTCTCTTGCCTCTTTCTGCACATCTTTTGCCTCTTTCTGCACCACTCTTGCCTCTTTCTACACCTCTTTTGCATCTTTCTGCACCTCTCTTGCCTCTTTCTACACCTCTCTTGCCTCTTTCTGCACCTCTGTTGCCTCTTTCTGCACCTCTCTTGCCTCTTTCTGCACCTCTCTTGCCTCTGTCTGCACTTCTCTTGCTTATTTCTGCAGCTCGCTCTCTTCTTTCTGCACCTCTCTTGCCTCTTTCTGCACCTCTCTTGCTTCTTTCTGTAGCTCACTCTCTTCTTTCTGCACCTCTCTTGCCTCTTTCTGCACCTCTCTTGCCTCTTTCTGCACCTTTCTTCTTCTTTCTGCACCTCTTTTGCCTCTTTCTGCACCTCTCTTGCCTCTTTCTGCACCTCTCATGCCTCTTTCTGCACTTATCTTGGTTCTTTCTGCAGCTCACTCTCTTCTTTCTGTACCTCTCTTGCTTCTTTCTGTAATTCCTTCTCTCTAACTCTCTTGCCTCTTTCTGCACCTCTCTTGCCTCTTTCTGAACATTTCTTCCTCTTTCTGCACCTCTCTTGCCTCTTGATGCACCTCTCTTGACTCTTTTTGCTCTTCTCTTGCCTCTTTCTGCAGCTCACTTGCTTCTTTCTGCACCTTTCTTCCTCTTTCTGTACCTCTCTTGACTCTTTCTACACCTCTTACCTCTTTCTGCACCTCTCTTGCCTCTTTCTGCACCTCTCTTGCCTCTTTCTGCACCTCTCTTCCCTCTTTCTGCAGCTCACTCTCTTCTTTCTGCACCTCTCTTGCCTCTTTCTGCACCTCTCTTCCCTCTTTCTGCAGCTCACTCTCTTCTTTCTGCACCTCTCTTGCCTCTTTCTACACCTCTCTTCCCTCTTTCTGCAGCTCACTCTCTTCTTTCTGCACCCGTCTTGCCTCTTTCTGCACCTCTCTTGCCTCTTTCTGCACCTCTCTTGCCTCTTTCTGCACCTCTCTTGCCTCTTTCTGCACCAGTCTTGTCTCTTTCTACACCTCTCTTGCCTCTTTCTGTACCTCTCTTGCCTCTATCTGCACCTCTCTTGGCTTTCTACTCCACTCTTGCCTCTTTCTGCACCTCTCTTGCCTCTTTCTGCACTTCTCTTGCCTCTTTATGCACCTCTCTTGCCTCTTTCTGCACCTCACTCTCTTCTTTCTGCACCTCTCTTGCTTCTTTCTGCACCTCTCTTGCTTCTTTCTGCGCTTCTCTTGCTTCTTTCTGCACCTTTCTTCCTTTTTCTGCATTTTTCAAGCCTCTTTCTGCACCTTTCTTCCTCTTTCTGGACCTCTCTTGCCTCTTTCTGCACCTCTCTTGTCTCTTTCTGCACCTCTCTTGCCTCTTTCTGCACCTCACTTGCCTCTTTCTGCGCCTTTCTTCCTCTTTCTGCACCTCACTCTCTTCTTTTTGCAACTCTCTTGCTTCTTTCTGTGCCTCTCTTGCTTCTTTCCGCACTTCTCTTGCTTCTTTCTGCACCTCTCTTGCCTCTTTCATCACTTCTCCTGCTTCTTTTTGCACCTCTCTTGCTTTTTTCTGCACTTTTCTTGCCTTTTTCTGTACTTCTCTTGCTTCTTTCTGCACTTCTCTTGCTTCTTTCTGCGCCTTTCTTTCTCTTTCTGCACATGTCTTACCTATCTAGGTGTAGTTAGAAATTAGCATTTAAAAAACCTTAGAAATTCACTGAAAAAACCACAGGTTTCAGGGATGTTATAGTTAGAAATTAGCATTTAAAAAACCTTAGAAATTCACTGAAAAAATCACAGGTTTCAGGGACGTTATAGATAGAAATTAGCATTTAAAAAACCTTTGAAATTCACTGAAAAAACCATAGGTTTCAGGGACATTATAGTTAGAAATTATCATTTAAAAAACCTTTAAAATTCACTGAAAAAACCATAGGTTTCAGGGACGTTATAGTTAGAAATTAGCCTTTAAAAAACCGTAGAAATTCACTGAAAAAACCATAGGTTTCAGGGACGTTATAGTTAGTTGGACATTTCACTAGTACAAAACCAGAGAAATTCGCCCGTTATAGTTAGTTGAGCTAACTATAACTCACGCCCCTGCAATGCACTGCTGATGACTTCACATATTACATCATTCATGACATGGTCAGTGACATCACTGATGACATCTCAATTGACATCACTGATGACATCACTGATGACATCATCCAGTGACTATGTGTTTCTGTAAAGTTTAAATATGTTTTATATATATATATATATATGCCAAGGTGTATTGAAGAATGAGTGGGTATATAAGTGACTGAATAGATGATTTAGTAGGTGCGTGACTGACTGTATAAGTGAGTGATTAATTGTGTCTTACTGAATGCATGGGTTAGGGACTAAACTGTGTGAATGTCTGTATTAGTCTGTCAGTTGGTGTGTAAGCGGCTGCATGGGTTGGTGAGTAGCTACATGAGTGTCTATATGGCTTATTGATTGGTTGTCTGAGTATCTGTATGGGTGCCTGAGTGTCTCTGTGGGTGGGTGGGGGGTGTGTGACTCTGTGCATAGATATGTGAGTAGGTGATTCACTGGGTGTATGGGTTCAAGAGTGCATCTGTAAAGGTCTGTATGGGTGGGTGAGTGTGCGTATGGGTGTGTTGGTGAGTGAATGGATGTCTCAGTGGTACATGTGTGAGTAACTACATATGTGAAAGGCAGTATATGTGAGTGTTGGAGTATATAAATGACTATATGTGAGAGTGAGTGATTGTGAGAGTGGCTGTATGGATGAGTGTGTGCTTGTGTCAGTGATTGTAGAAGAGAGTATGTATTAGTATCTGTATGAATAAGTGAAGTGGTGTGTTTATAACTGTATAGGTAAGTAAATGGGAGTGTGATTGATTCTTTGCATGACTGACTAGGTGTGTGAGTAACTATGGGTGAGTGGTGGTGTGTGAGTGTCTATATAGGTGTATAAGTGCATATGATAGGGCTGTATTGATGAGTGACTGCATGTATGAGTAACTGTATGGATGAATGAGTGGACATGTGTGTAGACCTAGGAATCAGTGAGTGGGTATGTAGTAACTGGTATTGGTGTGTCTATGGTTTCGAAAATGGTAGTCTGCATTTTAGAGTGGGTGTATCAAAGGTTATATTAGGGTGTGAGGAGGTGCATCAGATTATCATGTGGATGATGTCATCAGTGATGTCATCAGTGATGTCATTTGAGATGTCATCAGTGATGTCACTGACCATGTCATGAATGATGTAATATGTGACGTCATCGGCAGTGCATTGCGGGGGCACGAGTTATAGTTGGCTCAACTAACTATAACGGGTGAATTTCTCTGGTTTTGTACTAGTGAAATGTCCAACTAACTATAACGTCCCTGAAACCTATGGTTTTTTCAGTGAATTTCTACGTTTTTTTAAAGGCTAATTTCTAACTATCACGTCCCTGAAACCTATGGTTTTTTCAGTGAATATATATATATATATATATATATATATATATATATATATTACCTACTGGCAGTCGCCAGTAGGTAGTTATAGTTAGGACCTTCTATCTATTCAAAAAGTGTTTTTCTTTTGCCTATATCTTTGGCGCCGTTTGATGAACCTTCGCGAAATTTTCAAAACTAATGGTTCACTCGAGTCAGCTCCTGTGTTGAAAGTTTCAGGGTGATTCGTCAAGCAGGGGTTGAGAAAAAAGGGGGGTCCCAAAACACAGTTTCCCCATGTTAATTTCCATAGGAACTTTAGACAAAGCAACAGCCCGAACTGCTGAACGGAATGACACCAAATTTGGCAAAAAGGTAGGCCTTGGTCCAGAAAGCGACTTTTTTTAAAATTTTGTAAATACGTTCAGTAGTTGCTGAGAGATTCAAACAAATAAAAATTTATATATCTGAGCACCGAGGAGGATTCGCGAACCCTCCCGAGCACGAGCTTGATTCTGATTGGCTGCCAACACTCCAAACCAGAATACCCTGACCCCCTAGGCCTGCTCAAGGGGTCCCACAAGGACTCCCAGGGCCCCAAAAAAAGCATTTGTTTTTTAAAAAAAGGCCGAATTCGCACTGGGTGCGCGAATCAGTCCGACATTTTTTTTAAAAAACGAAGCGCGGCCTCCCGCGCTTCGTTTTCTATGAGCACCTGGGTAAGCCAGGTCCTCGGGGCAATGTTTATAATGTACGTGGGGGCGCACGGGCCCCCGCAGCCCCGGGGACCGCCACCTCCCCGGGGCTTTTGAAATAATATGCAGGGGGCACAGAGCCCCCATCGCAGCCCCGGGGCCTGCCACCTCCCCGGGGCTTCTTTGAAAAAAATGCATGGGGGGGCTCCTGTCCCCTCCACACTGCCCCGGGGCCCCCACTTTCCAGGGCATCCTTTATTATGTGCGGGGGGCCTCGCGGGCCCCCCAAGCCCCGAGGACCACCACCTCCCCGGGGCTTAAATTTAATTAAAGAAGTGTGGGGGGGCTCCTGCCCCTCCCCACACTGCCCCGGTGACCACCACCTCCCCGGGGCACACTTAATTAAAATGTGGGGGTCTGTTGCAGACCCCAGGCCCCGGGGACCACCACCTCCCCGGGGCTATTTTGATGAAGGGAGGGGGGCTGCGCGGCCCCCCTCCTGGAGCCCTCCATGGCCCTGGGGACCGCCACCCCCCAGGGCCGGCTCCTGCAATGTCCTGGGGTGCACGCCCCCGGGACAGTGCCGTTTGCTATGGCAGGGTGGGAGCACAGCTCCCACCCTGTCATAGCAAACACTGCTTTGTTTCTTGGAAGCGAGAGCAGGAAACCTGCTCTCGCTTCCAAAAAGCAAAGCAGAATTGCTTTTAGACAAGGGGAGCTGCATGCTAGCAGCTCCCTTTGCCCAAAAGCAATGCCGGCTCCCGCAGGAGGCGGGGAGCCAGCTGGGACAGTGGGGGCATTGGGGCTTCCCCCAAGGTCCCCAATGCTGAGGCCAGGCCTTTGGGGATGGGGTCCCCGGGGCCAGAATTGGCCCGGGAGGGGGGCCACTCGGCACCCCTCCCCTTTTTAATTTAAAGAAAAAATAAATAAATAAGGCCAGCCCCGGGGGATGGGGTCCCCAGGGCCATAATTGGCCTGAGGAAGGGTCCACGCAGCCCCCCTCTAAAATTGAAAATAAAGGCTGGCCAGGCCCCAGGGGATGGGGTCCCCAGGGCCAATAGTGGCCCAGGGAAGGGGGGCCACGCGGCCCCCCTTCCATAATAATAATTTTAAAAAAAATAATAAATGAGGCCATGTCCGGGGGGATGGGGTCCCCGGGGCCGAAATCGGCCTCAGGAAGGGGGCCCCGCGGCCCCTTCTGTTTTTTAAAATTATTTTAAAAAATGGGTCAGGCCCTGGGGGATAGGGTTTCCAGGCCCCTCAAAACATTAAGAGAAGGGGGGCCACACAGCCCACCTTCTAACAAAAAAAAGAAAAGCCGGCATCTCCCCAGAGGCCCCCCCCCTCCCTGTACCACTCTGCAAACGTGCCTCTTGGCGCATTGCTGGTGGGGCGAAGAGGTCCTCTTGTGTCCTGAGGACCTCAGGACTAAAGTGGACTTCATCCCCCGGGCAGCAGTGCACCAGGAGGCGTGTTTGCAGAGTGGTGTAAAAGGGGGGCATGGCCTCGAACCACTCTCAGCAATACAGCTGTGTGGGGCTTACTGGAGGTACCTGGTGGGCTAGTTGGCCCCCAGGGACCCTCAGGAGGCAAGGGGACTTAATCCCCCAACCCAGAAAGTGCCAGGAGGCGTGTTTGCAGAGTGGTGGAGAAAGGAGGCGTGGCCTGTGTCCACCTGTCAGCTATCCCACTGTCTGGGGCATACTGGAGGTATCAGGTAGGCTAGTTGGCCCCTAAGGACCCCCAACAGTGAAGTGGACTTTAATCCCCATCCAAGAGCATGCCAGGTAGCGCGTTTGCAGAGTGGTGGGGAAAGGGGGTGTGGCCTGCAATGAGAACTTAGCAATGCTGTTGTGTGGGAGTTACTGGCGGTAATAGGAGGGGTAGTTGGCCCCCAATGTTGTCCTTGGGGGCCAACTACCCCTCCTGTTACCTCCAGTAAGTCCCACACAGTGGTATTGGTAAGATGTCTTTGGAGGCCATGCCCCCTTTTCTCCACCGCTCTGCAAATGCACCTCCTGGCACACTACGGGTTGGGGGATGAAGTCCACTTTGCTCCTAAAGGACTTTGGGGGCCAAGAAGCCCTCCTGGTACCTCCTGTAAGTCCTACGCAGTGGAATTCCTGAGCGCTGGTCGGAGGCCCAGCCCCCTTTTTCCACCTCTCTGCAAATGCGACTACTAGTTAAAGAAGCATTTGAAATGTAATAGGTTTCACATTTGCGAGAGTTAGAGCTATAGGCGTTGTAAATGTAAAAGTGTTTTACTAATGTTTCTTGGAGTGGAGTGGATGTAGGTTGTGTGTAGTGGAATTATGTGGTATGATCTGCAGTGAAATTATGTGGATAGACTTTTACTTTGATGTGCATAGAAAGTATGTGGTATTAAATGTATAGGAATTATGTAGAGTGAGATTGTGTTATGGAGAGTAATTACGTGGTATGGTAGTCTGTGTTGTGGAGTGGTAACCTCAGGTTTAGTCTTCCTCATTTCCATAGAAGCTAAACTATAAACTCAATGAGACAAAATAAATGGAACCACTGAGGAGCACTTCTGAACCTAGTCAGAGGTATAAGCAGGGCCACTGGAATTATGCGACTGTTTGGCTGCACTGACTTGCACAGTTATACATTTTCCGCATTTGCCACATAATCCAGCATCTGCTGCATAATCTGTAGATTTCAACAAAAAAACATTGTCTCTAGCTCAAACGGCTCAAACGTTACCAAAAATGCAGCGACAAGTGTTACAGCGTAGTGGAAGGCCCTTTGCAAACCTAGAATGGTCACCTGTTAGTTATTGCTAAATGTGGGTATTAAATTGGTACTAATGTTGTGCAAACCAGTCTTGCTTCTTTCTGCGCCTCTCTTTTTCTGCACTTCTTTTGCCTCGTTCTGGTCATCTCTTCCACTTTCTGCACCTCTCTTGCCTCTTTCTGCACCTCTGTTGCCTCTTTCTGCACCTCACTTGCTTATTTCTGTACCCCTCTTGCCTCTTTATGCACCTCTCTTGCCTCTTTCTGCACCTCGCATGCCTCTTTCTGCACATCTCTTGCCTCTTTCTGCACCAGTCTTGTCTCTTTCTACACCTCTCTTGCCTCTTTCTGTACCTCCCTTGCCTCTTTCTACACCTCTCTTACCTCTTTCTTCACCTCTCTTGCCTCTATCTGCACCTCTCTTGGCTTTCTACTCCACTCTTGTCTCTTTCTGCACTTCTCTTGCCTCTTTCTGCACCTCTCTTGCCTCTTTCTGCACCTCACTCTCTTCTTTCTGCACCTCTTGCTTCTTTCTGTACCTCTCTTGCTTCTTTCTGCGCTTCTCTTGCTTCTTTCTGCACCTTTCTTCCTTTTTCTGCATTTTTCTTGCCTCTTTCTGGATCTCTCTTGTCTCTTTCTGCACCTCTCTTGTCTCTTTCTGCACCTCTCTCGCCTCTTTCTGCACTTCACTTGCCTCTTTCTGCGCCTTTCTTCCTCTTTCTGCACCTCACTCTCTTCTTTTTGCAACTCTCTTGCTTCATTCTGTGCCTCTCTTGCTTCTTTCCGCACTTCTCTTCTTTCTGCAACTCTCTTGCCTCTTTCATCACTTCTCCTGCTTCTTTCTGCACCTTTCTTCCTCTTTTTGCACCTCTCTTGCTTTTTTCTGCACTTTTCTTGCCTTTTTCTGTACTTCTCTTGCTTCTTTCTGCACTTCTCTTGGTTCTTCCTGCACCTTTCTTTCTCTTTCTGCACATGTCTTACCTATCTAGGTGTAGTTAGAAATTAGCATTTAAAAAACCTTAGAAATTCACTGAAAAAACCACAGGTTTCAGGGATGTTATAGTTAGAAATTAGCATTTAAAAAACCTTAGAAATTCACTGAAAAAATCACAGGTTTCAGGGACGTTATAGATAGAAATTAGCATTTAAAAAACCTTAGAAATTCACAAAACAAACCATAGGTTTCAGGGACGTTATAGTTAGAAATTTGCATTTAAAAAACCTTTGAAATTCACTGAAAAACTATAGGATTCAGGGACGTTATAGTAAGAAATTAGCATTTAAAAAACCTTTGAAATTCACTGAAAAAACCATAGGTTTCAGGGACGTTATAGTTAGAAATTATCATTTAAAAAACCATAGAAATTCACTGAAAAAACCATAGGTTTCAGGGACGTTATAGTTAGAAATTAGCCTTTAAAAAAACCGTAGAAATTCACTGAAAAAACCATAGGTTTCAGGGACGTTATAGTTAGTTGGACATTTTACTAGTACAAAACCAGAGAAATTCGCCTGTTACAATTAGTTGAGCTAACTATAACTCGTGCCCCCGCAATGCACTGCTGATGACGTCACATATTACATCATTCATGACATGGTCAGTGACATCACTGATGACATCACTGATGGCATCCTTAATTATAGGCGGGGGGCCTCGTGGGCCCCCCAACCCCCGAGGACCGCCACCTCTCCGAAGCTTAAATATAATTAAAGAAGTGTGGGGAGGCTCCTGCCCCTCCCCACACTGCCCCGGGGACCACCACCTCCCCGGGGCTATTTTGATGAAGGGAGGGGGGCTGCGCGGCCCCCCTCCTGGAGCCCTCCATGGCCCTGGGGACCGCCACCCCCCAGGGCCGGCTCCTGCAATGTCCCGGGGTGCCCACCCCTGGGACAGTGCCGTTTGCTATGGCAGGTTGGGTGCACGGCTCCCACCCTGTCATAGCAAACACTGCTTTGCTTCTTGGAAGCAAGAGCAGGAAACCTGCTCTCGCTTCCAAAAAGCAAAGCAGAATTGCTTTTGGACAAGGGGAGCTGCATGTTAGCAGCTCCCTTTGCCCAAAAGCAATTCCGGCTCCCGCAGGAGGAGGGGAGCCGGCTGGGACCGTGGGGGCATTGGGGCTTCCCCCAAGGTCTCCAATGTTGAGGCCAGGCCTTTGGGGATGGGGTCCCCGGGGCCAGAAGTGGCCCGGGAGGGGGGCCACTCGGCATTCCTCCCCTTTTTAATTTAAAGAAAAAATAAATAAATAATGCCAGTCCCGGGTAATGGGGTCCCCGAGGCCATAATTGGCCTGAGGAAGGGTCCATGCAGCCCCCTCTAAAATTGAAAATAAAGGCTGGCCAATAGTGGCCCAGGGAAGGGGGGGCCACGCAGCCCCCCTTCCGTAATAATAATTTTAAAAAAAACTAATAAACAAGGCCATGCCCGGGGGGATGGTGTCCCCGGGGCCGAAATCGGCCTCGGGAGGGGGGCCCCGCGGCCCCCTTCTGTTTTTTAAATTTATTTTTAAAAATGGGTCAGGCCCTGGGGGATAGGGTCCCCAGTGCCCTCAGAACATTAAGAAAAGGGGGGCCACACAGCCCACCTTCTAACAAAAAAAGAAAAGCTGGCATCTCCCCGGAGGTCCCCCCTCCCTGTACCACTCTGCAAACGTGCCTCCTGGCATGTTCTAAGTTGGGGGATTAAGTCCCCTTGAAGCCTGAGGGTCCCTGTGGGCCAACTAGCCCACCAGGTACCTCCAGTAAGCCCCACACAGTGGGATTGCTGAGTGGTGGTCCGAGGCCACGCTCCTTTTTACACCACTCTGCAAACGCGCCTCTTGGCGCATTGCTGGTGGGGCGAAGAGGTTCTCTTGTGTCCTGAGGACCTCAGGACTAAAGTGGACTTCATCCCCCGGGCAGCAGTGCACCAGGAGGCGTGTTTGCAGAGTGGTGTAAAAGGGGGGCATGGCCTCGAACCACTCTCAGCAATACAGCTGTGTGGGGCTTACTGGAGGTACCTGGTGGGCTAGTTGGCCCCCAGGGACCCTTAGGAGGCAAGGGGACTTAATCCCCCAACCCAGAAAGTGCCAGGAGGCGTGTTTGCAGAGTGGTGGAGAAAGGAGGCGTGGCCTGTGTCCACCTGTCAGCTATCCCACTGTCTGGGGCATACTGGAGGTATCAGGTAGGCTAGTTGGCCCCTAAGGACCCCCAACAGTGAAGTGGACTTTAATCCCCATCCAAGAGCATGCCAGGTAGCGCGTTTGCAGAGTGGTGGGGAAAGGGGGTGTGGCCTGCAATGAGAACTTAGCAATGCTGTTGTGTGGGAGTTACTGGCGGTAATAGGAGGGGTAGTTGGCCCCAATGTTGTCCTTGGGGCCAACTACCCCCTCCTGTTACCTCCAGTAAGTCCCACACAGTGGTATTGGTAAGATGTCTTTGGAGGCCATGCCCCCTTTTCTCCACCGCTCTGCAAATGCACCTCCTGGCACACTACGGGTTGGGGGATGAAGTCCACTTTGCTCCTAAAGGACTTTGGGGCCAAGAAGCCCTCCTGGTACCTCCTGTAAGTCCTACGCAGTGGAATTCCTGAGCGCTGGTCGGAGGCCCAGCCCCTTTTCCACCTCTCTGCAAATGCGACTACTAGTTAAAGAAGCATTTGAAATGTAATAGGTTTCACATTTGCGAGAGTTAGAGCTATAGGCGTTGTAAATGTAAAAGTGTTTTACTAATGTTTCTTGGAGTGGAGTGGATGTAGGTTGTGTGTAGTGGAATTATGTGGTATGATCTGCAGTGAAATTATGTGGATAGACTTTTACTTTGATGTGCATAGAAAGTATGTGGTATTAAATGTATAGGAATTATGTAGAGTGAGATTGTGTTATGGAGAGTAATTACGTGGTATGGTAGTCTGTGTTGTGGAGTGGTAACCTCAGGTTTAGTCTTCCTCATTTCCATAGAAGCTAAACTATAAACTCAATGAGACAAAATAAATGGAACCACTGAGGAGCACTTCTGAACCTAGTCAGAGGTATAAGCAGGGCCACTGGAATTATGCGACTGTTTGGCTGCACTGACTTGCACAGTTATACATTTTCCGCATTTGCCACATAATCCAGCATCTGCTGCATAATCTGTAGATTTCAACAAAAAAACATTGTCTCTAGCTCAAACGTTACCAAAAATGCAGCGACAAGTGTTACAGCGTGGTGGAAGGCCCTTTGCAAACCTAGAATGGTCACCTGTTAGTTATTGCTAAATGTGGGTATTAAATTGGTACTAATGTTGTGCAAACCAGTCTTGCTTCTTTCTGCGCCTCTCTTTTTCTGCACTTCTTTTGCCTCGTTCTGGTCATCTCTTCCACTTTCTGCACCTCTCTTGCCTCTTTCTGCACCTCTGTTGCCTCTTTCTGCACCTCACTTGCTTCTTTCTGCACCCTCTTGCCTCTTTCTGTACCCCTCTTCCCTCTTTCTGCACCGCTCTTGCCTCTTTCTGCACCCCTGTTCCCTCTTTCTGCACCATTCCTGCCTGTTTCTGCACCTCTCTTGCCTCTTTCTGTACCTCTGTTGCTTCTTTCTGCACTTCTCTTGCCTCTTTCTGCACCCTTTGCGCCTCTTTCTGCACCTCTGTTGCTTCTTTCTGCACTTCTCTTCCTTCTTTCTGCACCCCTCCTGCCTCTTTCTGTACCCCTCCTGCCTCTTTCTGCACCCCTCTTGCCTCTTTTTGCACCTGTTGGTTCTTTCTGCACTACTCTTGCTTCTTTCTGCACCCCTCTTCCCTATTTCTCCAACTCTCTTGCTTCTTTCTGCACCTCTCTTGCAAATTTCTGTATCTCTCTTACCTCTTTCTGCACCTTTCTTGCCTGTTTCTGCACCTCTCTTGCCTCTTTCGGCACCTCTCTTGCTTCTTTCTGCACTTCTCTTGCCTCTTTCTGCACCCCTCTTGCCTCTTTCAGCACCTCTATTGCTTCTTTCTATACTTCTCTTGCTTCTTTCTGCACCCCTCTTGCCTCTTTTTGTACCCCTTTTGCCTCTTTGTGAACCTCTCCTGCGTCTTTCTGCACCTCTCTTGCCTTTTTCTGCAGTTCTCTTGCCTCTTTCTGCACCATTTTTGCTTCTTTCTGCACTTTTCTTGCCTCTTTCTGTACCCCTCTTCCCTCTTTCAGCACCTCTGTTGGTTCTTTCTGCACTGCTCTTGGTTCTTTCTACACCTCTGTTGCAAATTTCTGCACCCCTCTTGCCTCTTTTTGTACCCCTTTTGCCTCTTTGTGCACTTCTCCTGCCTCTTTCTGCACCTCTATTGCCTTTTTCTGCAGTTCTCTTGCCTCTTTCTGCACCATTTTTGCTTCTTTCTGCACATTTCTTGTCTCTTTCTGTACCCCTCTTCCTGCACCTCTGTTGGTTCTTTCTGCACTGCTCTTGGTTCTTTCTACACCTCTGTTGCAAATTTCTGCATCCCTCTTGCCTCTTTCTGTACCCCTCTTCCCTCTTTCTGCACCTCTCTTGCCCCTTTCTGCACCCCTCTTGCCTCTTTAATAATACAGTCATTTATTGAGCGCGAACAGCTACCTCCTAGGAGGTGTCCCGGCGCTAAAGCGACAAGTGACACACAGGAGACAGACAGCGATCAAGAAAAATCAAATTAAGCCAAGTTAAAAAGCCAAGTTTTGACTGCCTTCCTAAATTGTGTTTCAGAAGATATCTGACGCAAGGAGTTAGGAAGGGAATTCCACAATTTAGACGCCCCAAACACAAAAGATCTGCCCCCCAACCGAGTTTTCTTCACTAGAGGAGTGCAAAGTAATTTCTGGGAGCAATATCTCAGAACACGCGACTGCGTGTAAACACCTAGCCTCTGTTTCAGATACGAAGGGCACGATCCGTGAAATGCCCGAAATGCAAGGGTCAAGGCCCTGAATTTGATTCTCTTAGCTACCGGAAGCCAATGTAGTTCTCTAATATGCGGAGAGATGTGTTGCCGAAAAGGAACATGTTTGATTAATCTCGCAGCCGCATTTTGTACCATTTGGAGTTTCTTTACAAGGTAGGCCGGTAAGCCGGTATAGAGGCCTTTTGCGTAATCCAAGCGGGCAGTTACTGTGGCATGGATTACGGTCCTGCGGCAGCTCTCCGGCAGCAGATGTGTAAATTTCCGCAGGTTTCTCAGACTGCTGAAGCAGGCAGCTGTGACCTGCTGAATTTGGGCGGAAAAGGATAAATCATCCTGCCATGTTACACCCAGATTTTTAGCATAGCCCGCTGGAACAGGTGGCGGGCCCATTTCCTCAGGCCACCATAGGGCTGCAGCCGGAGGCTGGGATTTGCCAAAAAACATCACTTCAGTTTTATCGGCATTCAATTTAAGTTTGTTGTTGTTCATCCAGCCTGCAATGTCTTTTAAGCAGCCTTTAAAGCACTTAAAAGAGTCTTCGGTCTGATCCTTGAAAGGGAAGACCAGCTGGGTGTCGTCGGCATAGGAAATCGCCTTCACTCCCCAGTTGGTTATCAGGGTGAATAGAGGGGCCAGATATATATTAAACAGGAGCGGGCTTAAGGCCTACCCTTGTGGTACCCCGCACCATAGATGCTTGCGGGTGGACTGATGCGGTTGTAGGGCCACCCTTTGAGTGCGCAGGTGGAGGAAAGACTTCAGCCAGGCCAGGGCGGTGCCATTAACCCCGCTGTCCAGAAGACTTTGCGTCAGTATATCGTGATCCACAGTATCGAATGCTGCAGAGAGATCCAGGAGCACCAGCATAGCTGATGCTCCTGAGTCCAATGCCATTCTGATTGAATCAGCTACCTCTAATAGCGCAGTCTCTGTGCTGAACCCCGCTCGGAAACCGGATTGGGTGTCGTGCAGGATATTGTGGTTTTTGATGAAATTGGCCAATTGTCGCTGCACTACCTTTTCCAACATTTTTGCAGGGGCAGGCAGCAGAGAGATGGGTCTATAATTGTTCAATTCCCCTGAGTCCATATTGGGTTTCTTTTTAGGGAGTAGAGTGGCATGCTTCCATAAATCAGGGAAAGTGCCGGAGGAAAGGGAGGCGTTCCAGATTTTAGATAGCACATCGCACATCTCTTTGTTCTTTCTGTACTGCTCTTGCTTCTTTCTGCACCCCTCTTGCCTCTATCTGCACCTCTGTTGCCTCTTTCTGCACCTCTCCTACCTCTTTCTGCACCCCTTTTGCCTCTTTTTGCAGCTCTGTTGGTTCTTTCTGCACTGCTCTTACTTCTTTCTGCACCTCTTTTGCTAATTTCTGCATCCCTCTTGCCTCTTCCTGCACCCCTCTTCCCTATTTCTCCACCTCTCTTGCCTCTTTCTGTACCTCTGTTGCCTCTTTCTGTACCTCTGTTGCCTCTTTCTGCACCTCACTTGCTTCTTTCTGTACCCTCTTGCCTCTTTCTGCACCCCTGTTCCCTCTTTCTGCACCATTCCTGCCTGTTTCTGCACCTCTCTTGCCTCTTTCTGTACCTCTGTTGCTTCTTTCTGCACTTCTCTTGCCTCTTTCTGCACCCTTTGCGTCTCTTTCTGCACCTCTGTTGCTTCTTTCTGCACTTCTCTTCCTTCTTTCTGCACCCCTCCTGCCTCTTTCTGTGCCCCTCTTGCCTCTTTGTGCACCTCTCCTACCTCTTTCTGCACCCCTCTTGCCTCTTTTTGCACCTCTGTTGGTTCTTTCTGCACTGCTCTTGCTTCTTTCTGCACCTCTTTTGCAAATTTCTGCATCCCTCTTCCCTATTTCTCCACCTCTCTTGCTTCTTTCTGTACTTCTCTTGCTTCTTTCTGCACTGCTCTTGCTTCTTTCTGCACCTCTCTTGCACATTTCTGTATCCCTCTTATCTCTTTCTGCACCCCTGTTCCCTCTTTATGAACCCCTGTTCGCTCTTTCTGCACCTTTCTTGCCTGTTTCTGCACCTCTCTTGCCTCTTTCGGCACCTCTCTTGCTTCTTTCTGCACTTCTCTTGCCTCTTTCTGCACCCCTCTTGCCTCTTTCAGCACCTCTATTGCTTCTTTCTGCACCCCTCTTTCTTGCCTCTTTTTGTACCCCTTTTGCCTCTTTGTGCACCTCGCCTGCCTCTTTCTGCACCTCTCTTGCATTTTTCTGCAGTTCTCTTGCCTCTACCTGCACCATTTTTGCTTCTTTCTTCACTTTTCTTGTCTCTTTCTGTACCCCTCTTCCCTCTTTCGGCACCTCTGTTGGTTCTTTCTGCACCCCTGTTCCCTCTTTCTGCACTTCTTTTGTCTGTTTCTACAACTCTCTTGCCTCTTTATGCAGTTCTCTTGCCTCTTTCTGCACATCTATTTGTTCTTTCTGCACTGCTCTTGCCTCTTTCTGCACCCCTCTTGCCTCTTTTTGCAGCTCTGTTGGTTCTTTCTGCACTGCTCTTGCTTCTTTCTGCACCTCTTTTGCAAATTTCTGCATCCCTCTTCCCTTTTTCTGCACATTTCTTGCCCCTTTCTGCACCCCTCTTGCCTCTTTCTGCACATCTTTCTTCTTTCTGCACTGCTCTTGCCTCTTTCTGCACCCCGCTTGCCTCTATCGGCACCTCTGTTGCCTCTTTCTGCACCTCTCCTACCTCTTTCTGCACCCCATTTGCCTCTTTTTGCAGCTCTGTTGGTTCTTTCTGCACTGCTCTTGCTTCTTTCTGCACCTCTTTTGCAACTTTCTGCATCCCTCTTGCCTCTTTCTGCACCCCTCTTCCCTCCACCTCTCTTGCTTCTTTCTGCACTTCTCTTGCTTCTTTCTGCACTGCTCTTGCTTCTTTCTGCACCTCTCTCGCCTGTTTCTGCACCTCTCTTGCCTCTTTCGGCACCTCTGTTGCTTCTTTCTGCACTTCTCTTACCTATTTTTGCACTTCTCCTGCCTCTTTCTGCACCTCTGTTGCTTCTTTCTGCACTTCTCTTGCTTCTTTCTGCACCCCTCTTGCCTCTTTCTGTACCTCTTTTGCCTCTTTGTGCACCCCTCCTGCCTCTTTCTGTACATCTCTTGCCTCTTTCTGTACCTCTTTTGCTTCTTTCTATACTTTTCTTCCCTCTTTCTGCACCTCTCTTGCCTCTGCCTACCTGTTCCCTCTTTCTGCACCCCTTTTGCCTGTTTCTGCAACTCTCTTGCCTCTTTCTGCAGTTCTCTTGCCTCCTTCTGCACCTCACGTGCCTCTTTCTGCACATCTCTTGCTTCTTTCTGGACCCTTCTTCCCTTTTTCTGCACATCTCTTGCCTCTTTCTGCACACTTCTTCCCTTTTCCTGCATGTCTCTTGGTTCTTTCTGCACTTCTCTTGCCTCTTTCTGCACCCCTCTTGCCTCTTTCTGCACCTCTGTTGTTTTTTTTTTGCACTGCTCTTGCTTCTTTCTGCACCTTTCTTGCTTCTTTTTGCACTTCTCTTGCCTCTTTCTGCACACACAGGGCTACTTTTAAACTGACCTCAGGCTCAGCAGTGCACACATGCCAGTGCAGAAAAGGGCTGCTGGCCTCCAAACTGCCATGACCTATTATATGCTAGGGACTAAGAGGTAGTTGTAATCCCCCTGCCCTATTATGTACTAGGGCCTTACAGGGGAGGTCATGCCATTCATAGGGTACCCCAACCCATAGTGTACCCTATTGTATAAAGGTGTTTTCACTGTATTCTAATTGTCTTTCAGCATAGCACTGGCTCCGGGCCTGGTTAGGCAGAGCCCAGGGTTAGTCAGAGTCAGTTACCACCAGTACCAGTCAGTAAAAAGTTGGGGGGTGCCCAGGGCACAGGATGACTTTGCAAAAAGCCCTCTTTATGCACATCTGTTGGTTCTTTATGCACATCTCTTGCTTCTTTCTGCACCCTTCTTCCTCTTTTGGGACTTCTGTTGCCTCTTTCTGCATTTCTCTTGCTTCTTTCTGCGCCTTTCTTCCTCTTTCTGCACATGTCCTACCTATGTAGGCATAGTTAGAAATTAGCATTTAAAAAACCTTAGAAATTCACTAAAAAAACCATAGGTTTCAGGGACGTTATAGTTAGAAATTAGCATTTAAAAAACCTTTGAAATTCACTAAACAAACCATAGGTTTCGGGGACGTTATAGTTAGAAATTAGCATTTAAAAAACCTTTGAAATTTACTGAAAAAACCATAGGTTTCAGGGACGTTATAGTAATAAATTAGCATTCAAAAAACCTTTGAAATTCACTGAAAAAACCACAGGTTTCAGGGACGTTATAGTTAGTTTGACATTTCACTCGTACAAAACCAGAGAAATTCATCCGTTATAGTTAGTTGAGCTGACTATAACTCGCAATCCCTTAATGCACTGCTGATGACATCACATATTACATCACTCATGACATGGTCAGTGACATCACTGATGACATCACTGATGATATCATCCAGTGACTGAGTGTTTCTGAAAAGTTTAAGAATGTTATCCATATATACGCCAAGGTGTATTTGAAGAATGAGTGGGTGTATGAGTGTCTGTATGGATGATTTTGTGGGTGCGTGTCTGACTGTATAAGTGAGTGATTAAACGTGTCTTAGTGAATGCATGGGTGAATGACTAATCTGTGTGAATGTCTGTATCAGTCTGTCAGTTGGTGTGTAAGTACATGGGTTGGTGAGTAGCTACATCAGTGTCTATATGGGTTAATGATTGGTTGTCTGAGTACCTGTATGGGTATCTGAGTGTTTGTGTGGGTGGGGGGGTGTGACTCCCTGCATGGATGTGTGAGTGGGTGATTCACCGGGTGTATGGGTTTATGAGTGCGTGTGTTAGGGACTGTATGGGTGAGTGAGTGTACATATAGCTGTGGTGGTGAGTGAATGGATGTCTTAGTTGTATATATGTAAGTATCTGCATATGTGAAAGCCAGTATATGTGAGTGTTGGAGTATATAAGTGAGTATATGTGACAGTGAGTGATTGTGAAAGTGGCTGCATGGATAAGTGTGTGCTTATGTCAGTAATTGTTGAAGATAGTACGTATATGGTACTATCTTTATGAATAAGTGAGGGTAGTGTGTGTGTATAACTGTATAGGTGAGTAAATGGCAGTGTAATTAATTCTTTGGTTGACTGACTAGGTGTTTAAGTAACTCTTTGGGTGAGTGGCAGTGTGTGAGTGTCTATATGTGTGTATGAGTGGATATATCAGTGGCTGTATTGATGAATGACTGCGCGTATGAGTGACTGTATGGGTTAGTGTGTAGACGTATGAATCACTGAGCGGGTATGTACTAACTGCTATTGGTCTGTCTATGGTTTCGATATTGGTAGTCTGTATTTTAGAGTGGGTGTATCAAAGGTTTTCTTAGGGTGTGAGGAGGTGCATCAGATGATCATGTGGCTGATGTCATCAGTGATGTCATTTGAGATGTCATCAGTGATGTCATCAGTGATGTCACTGACCATGTCATGAGTGATATAATATGTGACGTCATCAGCAGTGCATTACGGGGCGCGAGTTATAGTTAGCTCAACTAACTATAACGGCTGAATTTCTGTGGTTTTGCACGAGTGAAATGTCCAACTAACTATAACGTCCCTGAAATATATATATATATATATATATATATATATATATATATATATATATATATATATATATATATATTCTGTTATAGTTAGGAATTGAAATTAAAAAACTTAGAAATTCACTGAAAAAACAAAGGTTACAGGGACGTTATAGTTAGGCTCAGATTTCACTCATACAAAACCAGAGAAATTCAGCAGTTATAGTTATCTGTGCTAATGATAACTTGCGCCCTGCAATGCACTGCTTGGGACCTCACATATTACATCACTCATGACATGAGCAGTTACATCACTGATGTTATCACTGATGGCATCTCAAATGACGTCACTGATGACATCACAGATGACATCATCCAATGAGTGTAGGTGATTGTAAGTGTATGGATGTGTGAGTGGCTATGTGAGTCGCTGAATGGGTTAGTAAGTGGCTGTGCCAGTATTTGTATGGGAAAGTGTGTGACTGACTGCATTAGGTAAGTGAGTGGGTGTGTGAGTGGTTGTATAGGTGAGTGACTGGTTTTGTTAATAACAGTATTGGTGAGTAAGTGGGTGTATGAGTGGTTGTATGCATAAGTGAGTTGCTGTGTCAGTGACTGAATGGCAGAATTTGTGGATGTGTAAATAGCTGTATCAGTGATTGAGTCGCTGTGTTATGGACTGTATGGGTGAGTGAATGGGTGTGAGAATGGCTGTATGTGTGAGTGAATTTTTCAGTCAGTGACTGTATGAGTGAGCAAGTTGGTGTGTGCCAGTCTGCATGTGTGAGTGAGTGTCTGTCTGTGTGACTGTGGGTGAATGAGTGAGTCTATGTTTGATTGTATGGGTGTGTGAGTGGCTGTATGGGTGAGCGAGTTGGTGTGTCAGTAACTGTCTGTCAGTGAGTTACTGTCTCAGTGTGTATATGGCTCACTTAGTGAGTGTCTCATTGCATGTGTGGGTGAGTTAGTGCCTGAGCAACTGAATATATGGCTGAGTGATTGGCTGTGTGAGTAGGGATATCATTAAGGTAATGTCTGTCTTAGGGAGTGTTTGGAGTAGTGACTGAGTGTGTTAGTGACTGCCTGAATGTGTGAGTGGGTATGTTACTAACTGTATAGGTGAGTTAGTGGGTGGGTTAGTAGCCTTATAGGTGTGTGAATGGGTGTGTCAGTGAGTATATGAGTGAGTGAATGGGTGTGTGTGTGGTTGTATGGGTTTCTGAATGAGTATATTAATGTGTGTTCATGTGGTTGTGTGACAGGGTGTTTCATCGATAGTTTGAGGATGACAGTCAATGTGTAAGTGCTTGTCTGGATGATGTCATCAGTGATGTAATCAGTGATGTAAATGACCATGTCATGAGTGATGTAATATGTGAAATCCTAAGCAGTACATTGCTGGGGTGCAAGTCATAGTTAGCTCAGATAAATATTACTGCTGAATTTCTCTGGTTTTGTATGAGTGAAATCTGAGCCTAACTATAATGTCCCTGTAACCATTGGTTTTTTCAGTGAATTTCTAAGGATTTTTAAATTTTATTTCCTAACTATAACGCCCCTGTAATCTTTGTTTTTTTCAGTGAATTTCTAAGATTTGTTTAATTCTATTTCCTAACTATAACGTCCCTGTAACTTTTGTTTTTTTCAGTGAATTTCTATGTTTTTTTAACTAGTAATCCTGTTTAGAGTGGTGGAGAAAGGGGGCGGGCCTCCAACCAGCTCTCAAGCAATCACGCTGTGTGGGACTTACTGGAGGTAACAGGAGTGGTTCTTGGCCTCCAAAGACCCCCAGCATCCATGGGGACTTCATCTCTCAACCAGTAGTGCACCAGGAGGCCCGTTTGCAGTGTGGTGGAGAAAGGGGAAGGGGCCTCCAAAAACCTCTCTGCAATCCCGCTGTGTGGGACATACTGGAGGTAACAGGAGGGGTTCTTGGCCCCCAAAGACCCTCAGCAGCCAAGGGGACTACATCCCCAAACCAGTAGTGCACCAGGATGCGCATTTGCAGAGTGGTATAGAAAGGGGACGTGGCCTCTGAAGACCTCTCAGCAATCCCGCTGTGTGGTACTTACTGGAGGCAACAGGAGGGGTTGTTTTCCACATGTGTGACATGGATTTGTCTTTTTCAAAAGTGAAACCTCAATACCTGTTCAAGGATCTACAGGATTACTACAACCTCTTCCTTGCAATGGGATTTTTTCTGCTGCTGAAAGCCATTAAAACCCTGCATCATCGGAACCTGATTATAACCTCTCTGTACCTGTCCAGTGTTCTCAAAACCCATTGGATTCTGTCCTTTCTGCTTCACCATTATTGGTGTAATCATTAATTTCTCCTTGAGTTTCTTATGCCTCAGATCAGTATTTGCCCAATATTTTGCAAAACGCAATATTTTGTCTACAGATTTACTCTGGCAACAAAGTATCTGCTATTGAATCCTTTCCGAAATCTCAGGTCTCAAACCCATTACAAACTTATAAACAAGTTGTCCCACATCTCTATCCGCAATAGTGTCTGATCCGCTGTACTGCTTGAAAATCTGTACTAACCTCTTATAAAAAGCATCTACTGACTCTTTCAACCCTTGGGTTGCCCTGCCAATCTGCATCCAATCAATTTCTTTAGGGGAAACTTTGGTCTTCAGGTGAGTTATCACCTGATAATATTTCCTCATTTCCACTGGAGATGGAGAATCCCTTGGACATTCTCTCACTGGCCAATCCACAGCAATCTTACATTCGGCCCAGAAATCTGCTGGAACCACAATTTCAAACAGAGTATTCAAATCAATCCACAAAACCTTTGACGATTTTACAAATTGTTCAACTTGTCTGTACCATTCCACAGGTTTTTCTCTCAATCTAAGGAAATCATTCGTAAATGATCTGGTCTATTCCTTGGTAAATGGACATACCCTCCTCCAGGTACTTCCCTCATGGGGAGCATTTGCACATCCCCTTCACTGCCGCCATAACAATCAGGTGGTAACTGCACTCAAACTCATTTCGTTTCCTTCTTTTTTCAACCACCTGCCTTTCCATTGTTCTCTGTCTACCATATTTCTGATTAATGTCATTAGCTCTTTTTTCTGTAATTTCCTTCCCAGTGCTCTCATGTTCTCAATGTCTTTATCAGTAAAGTCCATACTATAAGATCTGTGCAGACTGTTTGAATTTCAAATGTCTACGCCATGTGTCCCAGCCAATTTAAAAAATCTCTAATCGGTCACATTTGCTCGTCTTGTAACGGTTTTACAGAGAAACAATAGTTTCTCTTCATAAGCCTCTAATCTTACAGGACTAAGTGTTCGTTGAATCATCTCTTCTAATTCAACTTTTAATCGGCTCACATCCATGAGTGGTTTATTTATCTGAACTGAATTTTGTGCTCAACTTCTGAAATATGGGCTGAACTAGAAACTGAAGGTTGAGATGAGACTGAATTTACAGTTGGAGCTGTGGAACCATTGCAAAACTCTGATTATTTGGGGTACTGTATCCTTTAAGTCATTCATCAGGTTCTTGAGGAGTAAACCCCAATTGCTCTCCTGTACTATTTAAATTCAAACTTCCACTAGTAAAATTTGCATTAATTCCAGGTTGTACATTTAGTACAGATGAATCTGGAACTGAAACACCCATTGGCACGGTCATGTCAGAAGCATGATAGTTCATTTCAGGAGGTCCACTCGGTCTGGGACAATAGAAAGGTGGAAACCTCTGCACCATTCTTAGCATCATGTCAGCTTGTCTCTGATTAGGAGCAATAGTCATAGCAGCATTATTTGCCCGCATCGCAACCCTGGGCGCGTGGATCAGTGATTTCACTGTCAGGTCCGAAGAACTCCAGTGTACTGTATTTACTCCAGTAGGTGCAGCCAAGTTATGAATCCTATTTACCTGTGGCCCAGACTTATAAAGAGGCACAACAGGTCCAATAGTAATGGGAACAGTCAAAGCATCTGGAGCATTTGAATCAGTCATGTTTATAGGAGCTGACATTTCTGTCCTTCCACTTATAGGAAAAATAAGCCTTTGTTCCTTTGGCACTTCAGGCATCAAGGGAGGATTAGGTCCATCAGGTGTACTGATTTGCATCAGGTCTTGATTCGATGACTCATTATGAGGTGGTGGGCGATTTAATAATGACTCAATCAAAAGTTTGTCATCTATGTCACTCTCTTCTCTCTTTTTCCCTGTGTCAGATTTGTCTATCTCTAAATGCTTCTCTCCTTTCTCTTGCCCCTAACTCCTTTATCAACTTCTAACACCAGATACATTTGTGTTCCGTGTATTATGTCTGCTCTCCACATTTTCTATTGAGCATCCCATCTAGCTTCTGCATAATGATCCATTGTTTTCCTGTACCAACCTTGGTATTTCTTTCTATCTTTCTGTTGAGCAATATGCTCTCACAAATTTAAAACCTCAAGAACAAATGGTCTAACCGGCTCTTTCATCTCATATATGTTATTTTCCTTAGATTTTCTGAAATTCTACAATTAAATGTCCCATAATGAGAGAACTGTAATTCCTCATCCTTTTCTGTAAGTGTATGCCAAAGCTCGAGCCACAGACATGGATGTAACCATTTCTCCATCATGATAATATTTCCTGGCGTACCCTCAGGTGGTACTTCTACCTTCGTTTTGGCAAATGCGGCCTCATCTTTCTTTACTAATTTTTGGAATGACTGGAAAATTTTCATTTTTATTCAAATCTGTATTCATAAATGATTTCCGTAATTCAAGAAATTTTATTATCCTACAATCCGGCTGTTCAACAATCTCAACCAATAACAGCACAACTCTTATGGACTAGTCAACCAATCCCAGTGCAGCTTTACACCAACCAACCTATCACAGCGTGGCTCCCTGTGACCTCGAACTCGGTCTTCGCAGCAGCTCACCCTCTTCACAATTTCATATGTGCGTTTTTCTCAAGACAAAATATGACAATACAATGCAAGCAACAAATAAAACTGTCTGCTCCAACAAAGGATATCCGTATATACAAGGTAACTAAAACGTTTCACACTCATTCACTGCAATGAAACCTCGACCAGTGAGATTTCACCCTTAATTGATATAGTTATTCCCTGTGCACCTGAGATCAACCATACCAATTGTTTGCCACTAACACACAAAGAGAACCCTTGTCAAGGTGTTGTCAATTCCTTCTCATGATCAACACCACAAACCAGCAGACAACTTACTCAGTGTCTTCTACACTGAGACAACCCTTAGGTAAATATCTTGAGATGTTAGGCTGTGATGGACCCATTTACAACTTCAACTTTACACAAAAGTGCCACAATTATACATGGGCTTTAACCTCGTGGACTTTAATCACTTCACTCTGCTCAATCAACACACAGCCATTTAAAAAGCCTCAATCGTTATCAAAGCAATAGCAACATGCAGCCCTGTTGATACTCCCACTCCTTTGCTGCTGCTACACGTTGACTCTATCCAGAGCGGTACTCCGTCAGCCCTCTATCAAACCTTCTCTTTGCCAAACCAAAAATAGTGGACTCTTTGGACTTGGGCTAAGGACTATTTTAGGCACCTTAAAATCTCACTTCACTAGGCAGAGCCATAGCTCTGGTACCAGATTTGTTGCGGTGTGAAGCATGTAAAATGTCTCATTTGTACTATTTCACACGCTTACTCTCCTCACTACTCTAACCGTACTGGAGCCTCTACAATTAGGCAGTCTGAAATCTTTCCATTACCACAGAGGCAATGATCCTCTGATGAACCTTTCTCTGCCGATAGGAGGGATGGAAATTGGAATGGCTAAACTCCCCGTTAGCTGTGCAATGAGGATCATTAATTGACAGCCAACTCACAAGATAGAAATCAAATATAGATTCACCCTTCTCAAAACCATGCTTTAAAAATGAAGACTAGCAACTGGAAGACCCAACCTCCTGAAGAAGTTAAGTCAAGTGAGAATTATGCAAACCAAAAGCTCTGCAATCGCAACACAGAACAAAAGAAGTAAAACCTGATGTTCTGATAGGGCTCATTGATTCTCTCTACAACACATTTAAACAGAAGCACAGTTTGAATCTAAGAACCTAGAGGACTCAATAATAGATTTAGACAAGATTTAGATTAATTTGGTTATTGTATTAAAGGATCAAAATTCATTAAAATGAGCAATTTCTTAAGGACTTCTGTTAAGAATATCCTAACATGCATTAAAGCACCAAACATTTAAGCAAAGCTATATTGATAAGTCCCACTACCCTTTAAGGCAGAAGGATGTCTCAAATTTATACCAGCTCAGATCCTACAAATGAGGGAAGTTCAGGCTTAAAGTACATTAGGGGCGAGTCCATTTGCTTAAAGCTAAAGGTATAATGGAAATTTGAAAAACAGAAATGATTCGGCAAACAAGTTCTCAGTCCATCAGCTACCAATTGTAGCATCGACAAACATTCCAAAGTAAAAGATCGATCCGCAAAGCATCCAGGTCTCAAAAAGCAAAACTCTGTGGTGTTCAGTGCCACTCCTTTGGGGTTTCTTCTTTTATAGAGTTTTAGCAAAGTCCAGTGGCGAGGCATCACAGCACCATCGAAAAAATACCACATGTCCACATCAAATCACCTGAGATGGTTGAAACATCAAGCTGGTTTCCCATGCTAGTCATGAGAAATTGTGAGTCCTCACAGGCCTAACATTGGTAGAAACGAAATACAGAGTTGCGACCTATAGCCATAGCTGGAATTCTATTCTTGCAGGAATATTTCACTCTGAATTGTTAAAGAAACATTCAAGAATGTCAGTGGAACATGTACGGGACAAATAGGCAGCAATTTACTTGCAAAGGACATTCTATTGTATTAAATCAGGAGAAAGGTCAGCATTAGAAATATTTTTTTCGAGAAGGCCTTTCTTTAAGTTCGCATATCACATTTAAATGACATGAACTCTGACTTTACTTCAAATATAATGAAATTAAATCAATTCAAATTAAAAATGTATATAGATTTAAAGAACTTTCACAAAATAATATTACATGGAAATGGCTAACATTAGAAATATCCTACTACCACAACAATTCCGATATTTATATAAATGCAAGTTTTTCACGTCATTCTACTAAAATCATTTCTAATATTTTATCAACTGTAATGTCTGTAGTATCATTTTGCAAAATATCAAACTTGAACTTCATTGCTACACATTTGCACTGGTGCATTCTCAGCACATAGCATGAAAAACACTAGGCCACTTCACATAGCATCACATTCTCTTTAGTTTACCTCTATAAGCAACATATGCACTAAATTGTATTACCTCAACTCGTTTACATGCATTAGTGTTGTCTTATAAATGTGTTTTCTTCATCTCACGTTTTAAAACATGCTTTTTCAATGCTTTTACTACACTTGTCTCTGTTTCATGTGTCTCTGTGTCTAACGTGTGCAACGTGTACATTCAACTTTTCGTGTCTTCTGTGTATAAACGTAGTGTAATATGATTTTTAAAATCATGCGGCATCAATGATTCCACTTCGTTCTGCTCGTGGTCATTGTAGAAGGTTTCTGACCTGGTTTTGAGATGCTTCCTTCCTTTGGTTTATCTTGTTGTGTGTGAACTTGTCTTCTCATGCCATGAACACTGGCCACCAGTAAAAGCTGTACTACCCACTAAATCCTGTTATTCAAAAAGGTCAAACTACATATAGAAGAAGTCATACATTTTCCAAAAACAATGCAGTGTCACAACAAAAGTGTAAGTTCTTTTCAAATTAAGAGCGTTATGTGAAGGTCACAAACATAATGACACTGCTGCATGTTTCTATTTTCTCAACCAAATATATGAATATTTTTGCTGAATTTGAGCAGATTGTATGTACGCTAATGTATTTTTATTCCATTTTATGAGAGATAGGAGAGCACTTTACAAAAGATTACATTGCATAAGGAGTTACATCAGCTAATTAACCAAGAAATACCATGACGTATACTACATTTGCTAAATTACACTAAAAGCCACTTCATAGACTATATTTTAAATAAATGAATCTTTTGATCATCACCCAATAGGGTACCACAGTATGTCTCTTCTGGAGACATGGAGCAGAAAAGATAAGGTGTGCATAAGATATGCTAACAGGTTCTTTCTTGGCTCGTGGAATGTCAACCATGGGTGTCCTGAAACATGAAGAGTCTCCTTGAAGGTTTAATCTTTTCCTCAGGCACGTTAAACATGACAGGACTAACATGTACTCACTTTTTTAACCATGCTACCATCTGAAAAATAAAAAATGCCAGCTGGCAGCGAGGGCTAGATAGAAGAACCAAAAGCAGATCTGGCCAATATGCCTAAAATCTCTTTCTGAAAAGATACAATCAAGTCCTCAGTGAGACATTCTTATTGGTCAGAAAATGTCAGTGAGAGAAGACATTTTTGGATACAGCTGAATATCATCGTCATACAGATGAATCAAGATGAGAAATCCTACCCTCTTCACATAGAGTTTAAAACAACTGGGTGGTAGGATAGACCCTGGGGCACACCACATGACACTAATTAGGTGCTCTCCATCATACCAGAATACCCTTAGTTTAAACGGCCCAAAATTCAAGTCACATTTATAATGTTTTAAAAGGGAACCTTTTAGTATTTGTTGGATTCGTTCATATTTGGAAAAAATATATATTACTACAGATTTGTCATACAGAACTACAAAAGTGTTATTTTTGATACACAGCGTACAAAGCATAAAGTGAATGAATTGAATTCTTTGCAATTCTTAAGTGTCTTTGAGGTCTGAGGGGAACCGTTTTTGCTGAGTGGTACTTAAAACCCTGTCCCCTTCGGTGTAGGTGGTTACTCTCATTTTCTTAGTTGCCATGTTGATGAATATTGTCAGATCCTATCCATAGTATAGTAACAGAAAAAGAGATTACTGTGAAGTAGTGTAGAAAAAACTAGTGAATGAAAAGAGATTTTTTTTTATTGTATCTATGCTTGTAGATAATGAAACTGGCTTGAAAACACTGGACTACTGAACATATACATTGATATAATAGTTTGTAGGACACTGTCACACTGATGTGTTTGTGAAAAACACTGATTTGTCTCTTTCTGATCATGTTTGATTCAATATGAGGTTTTTCAATATGGAGTTTTGTGTCAGATAATTTTCAAACTCACCTCATCAGGATAAAAATGATCAGGATGATTATAAAATAAATAATAGAATTCAAAACAAGGAAGTAAACCAGTGATTAACTTGGAGGGTCTATCCAGCAAAACAAAGGAAAAGTTCTCCTTATTTACCCAGTTCTAAATCACAATCAGCAACAGTAGGAATTCCAGAATGATACTGATGATGTCCACTTGGCTTTTGAAAACTATTGTGACCTCATTCATCAGATGGCCCCTTTAATTCTCAAAAAATACAAAAACAAAACTGCATATATCAGATTTTTGTACGTATGCAAATAAATGTACCTCCAGATATCTATGCCATCCATTTTTTCACACTGATAAGTAAACAAAGGATGCACAGTTAAGGTGTCAGAAAGCTCATGAGGTTAATACTTATGCAGAGTGGAATATTTCCAGAAATGACTCCAAAATCATTTTTTGAGTGATTTAAAGTTAAGTAGGTGGCTGTACAGACTTGTTTCTCCTGTACAGTGCTTCTTAGTAAAGAAGCTTATGTAACATGCTGTCATGGTGTATCCATCTGCATGGACGTGTTCACAACAATTTGGCGACAAGCTGATGTGGAATTTGGGAGTGCAGATTTTCTGGGACCTATTGTGTAGAGCTACAGTGCGGCAGTTACAAAACCACCTGTAGTACTCATTGCTGAACTGCTTCAACAGTGTGGCATTGGATTAAAAGAGGGGCTCCTGAAATTGTATTTATACGGATTAACAGCAAAAATTGGATTACAAGAAGCGCTCTTGAAACTGTATCGATGCGGATCAAGTATTTCCTTGAAACGTTTTAAGGTACTTGATGTGTGGTCGCGAGCTAGCGTAGGCATCTTTAAACCTTGGAAGCAGTTGAGCCTGCGCGCTCGCACCAGCCATTCTATTGTCTTTTGAGCTGGAGCGCGAGCAGTGTCTGGTGCTATTCTGTTTTCCTTCAAGTGGGAGCATGAGCAGTGGAATCAGTGACGGAGAGTGAGCCCTCACCTGCGCAGAGCAGCTGTTCCCGTGTGACGCAGCACTTCGTAGTAGAGGGGTGTCATGTCATGTCGCATGACCTCACATTGGGGGGCATTTTGTTTTGTACACACTGGAATTACGAGCAGCATAGGGCTGCAGAAGTCACATTGAAGGAATTGGAAACATGCTGATTTTTATTCAGGCGTTCTGTTGGACACTGATTTCGGAGTTTCAAAGAAGCAACTTTTGGAACATGCTTGTACTGGTGTGAGTACATGAGAATCAGGTGAGGAGTTTGTTTTTAAGACTATTTTTGTCAATTTTTTTTGTGAGAAAAAGAAAAGACATTGACTTTCATTTGCTTCATCTCCACCAAGGCTCAACAAAATATTCATTGAGTTCTCCACTCCCATTTTGGGTTTCAGGTTGCAAACCATCTTCAAAGTGGGTGGAGTGGAAAATCTATTTTGTAAATTATATCGAGGCTGTGGATGAATCTTAAAAAATGCCGGCAGTACAGAAAAAAATAATCCTACTGCATTCACTAGGTCCAGTGGGTTTAAAAATTATAGTCGCATGCCCAAAACAACAATCACAGGTGATATGAATGTCTTCGAAGTCGCCTTGCATGATCTTGATAAGTACTTTGCGCCTAAGGTCTGTATTGGCATTACTAAATATAAGTTTTTCCAGAGCAAGCAAATGAATGGTGAGTCAGTGGATGATTACATCGCAGTACTAAATAAGTTGGCCATTGATTGTAGGTTTGGAACATTGCATGATGATTTAGTGAGGGATCAACTTGTCATGCATGCTAACAATCCCGCCATTCAGGAATGGTTTTGGGTCAATGGAGACTCATCTTTGGAGGACGTTTTGGCCATTGTGCGCCAGGCAGAGATTTCGGGGAGCTGCGCCTCGGCCTTAAAGCAAGCGGACAAGGATGTGGACTGCGTGTGCAAAGTAACAACCCACACTGTGCAAAAGGAAAAAAAAAGGTATCCCCAAAGACAGATTTGTGAAGAAGGAAAAGGTGTTACTGTTGCGATAGTAGGGATCACCTTGCTTATAGTAAATCATGTCCTGCTTTGAAGCAGAAATGTAGTTGCTGTGTCATTATAGGTCACTTTGCCAAGGTTTGTAAAACTAAGAAGAGTCACGTCAAATGCATCTACAGGAATAACAAGAGTATAGAGGATAGTGACCCTGAGGAGGAGGGTACTGAACCAAAGAACGTCATTAGGTTAAAGGATAATTTTGTGTTAAATATCAAAGATAACAGCGTCAAGAGTAAACCAGAGTGTGACATGACTATTGGAGGGGTGCACATCAGAATATATGCAGATTCTGGGCCACCATTTACTATTGTCAATGAGCAAGTGCGGAAGGAGAAATTTTGGGACCAGATTGGTTCACACTTGTTATCTTCAGACATTAAGCATGAAAGTTAAAAGGGAGAGAAAATAGAGATGTTGGGGTTCAGGTGGTTAAATTGTTCATTTAAAAACAGACCCCCCCGGTGAAAGTTGTACATCGCCAAGAAGGGACCTTCAGTTTTGGGATGGTTTGACCAAGGAAATTTGCATATTGTTTGGACCCCAACAGAGTGGAGAATGTTTTCGTGATTGATGGGAGTTTGGTAGGCAGTAGTATGGTGGAAATGTTTCCAAGGGTTTTTGGTAAGACTTTGGGAAAATTATAAGGTTTTGAGCATAACATAGCGCTTAAAGGTGATGCTACCCCTAAGGTTCACAAATTAAGAGCAATACCAATGGTGGTAAGGGAGGAAGTCTCTCAGGAATTGGAGAAATTGGTGGCTATGGACGTCATAGAAACTGTAGAGAGTTCAGAGTGGATTTCTCCGGTGGACGTTGCACGCCGCACTAAAGGAAAGATCCGTCTCTGTGTGGACCTATGCCACCTTAATAACAATATTGCTATCGATCGTTTTCCCTTACCAAAGATTACTGTGATGGTGTCAAGCCTTAATATTATTTGGGAAGGAAAAAGGGGTGTTATTCTTTCAGGATGACATTCTTGTTTTTGGAGAGGAAAGAGGTGTGCATGATGAAAGATTGAAGAAGGTGTTAAGTGTCTTGGATGACAAAGGATTGACAGTGGAATTTACAAAGTGCAAGTTTGCTGAGAGGAGTGTCACATATTTAGGGCATGTGGTTAGTGAGGGTGGAGTGAAACCTAAGCCCTCGTTAATTAATGTCATTGTGGAAGCCCCAGCACCTGTCAATAAAGATGAAGTAAGGTCATTCCTAGGCATGACCAAATATTGTGCTAAATTTATTGCAAATTTTGCTGAGAAGGTGTATAACAAAAGACAATAGTTAAGAAAATGTGAAGATTGTCTGGGATTCTCAGTGTGAGGAAGAATTTTATAGAATCAAACAAGACATGGCTAAGGTGCCGGCATTGGGCAATTTCGATCCAGAACTTGATTGTTATATTACAACTGATGCAAGTAATAAATGGTTGGGAGTGGTCGTGGCGCAAAGAGATTCCAGAGGAAAGGAGACAATAATTCAGTTTGCGTCTAGATCACCTTTCACCAGTGGGGAAAAATATCTGATAATTGAAAAGGAAATATTGGCATGTGCATGGGCATTTGATCACTTCCGTGCATTTGTTTGGGGCAAACCTGTAATAATTCAATGTGATCATAAACC
The DNA here is from genome assembly GCA_963921515.1 of Calotriton arnoldi. Classification (NCBI taxonomy): domain Eukaryota; kingdom Metazoa; phylum Chordata; class Amphibia; order Caudata; family Salamandridae; genus Calotriton; species Calotriton arnoldi. Next base: position 654,000 of record CAWUFW010005263.1, on the reverse strand, counting down.
ATTAGTAAAATTTCTGACCACTGAAGGGAATGTGACAGTGTCTGCAAGGATTGCAAGATTGTCTATGTGCATGAAGGATTATGTGTACCGTATGGTGTATGTTCCTGGCAAGGACAATGCTGTAACAGATTATTTATCTAGGATGTCTTGTCCTCTTGAGTGTGAAGATGACATGTGGGATGATTTCAGTGTAGCTCTGGTACATGACAGTGAAATACCTACTATTAAGAAGGAGGAATGGTTAAAGGAGCATGTTAATGATGATGAAATCCAGGAGGCCATTAAAGGTATGTGTGAGGGGCGGCACAAAAAAGGAACCACTTAGTGAGTTTCTCAAACTATTTTGGGAAGTTAGATCTGAACTTTCTGTAGAGAAGGATCTACTATTTAGAGGTAGTAAAATCATTCCTCCCAAGGGGTTACCAAAACTAATCATGGAACTTAGCATTGAAGGTCACTTTGGTGTAGTGCGAACTAAAGCAGTGCTGAAAGATCTATTTTGGTGGCCCGCTATGGATATAGCAGTTGAGAGATTTGTAAGAACTTTTACCGGTTGTGCTTGTGCGGATAAGTCATTACGCACACTGCGCCCACCCATGAGTGAGTGCCTAATTCCTAAGCAACCTTGGGAATGTGTTGAGATAGATTTGTTGGGCTCAGTAGTAGAACAACAAGAGTATGTGATTGTTCTTATTGATGTATTCTCTAGATGGCCTGTTGTAGGGTTAGTGGAGAAGGAGGACAAAAATACTGTGTTGAAATTTTTGGATGAGACATTTTTGACTGAAGAGATTCCAGCAACGCGTCTAAGTGACAGTGGGGTGCATTTTTTTGTCCAACATGGCTAAAGCTTATTTTGAGAGAGTGGGCATCAAACATAGGACCACTTCTATTTTATAACCCCAGTGGAAACAGTATGGCAGAAAGGTTTAACCATGTGGTTAAGAGCGTTATCCATTTCACTGTTGGCAAGCAGTGTGATTGGCGTAATGAAGTAAAAAAAAACGTATGAGCTTACAGAGTGACGACCAATGAAGCTTCTGGACTATCACCATTTGTGTAATGAGAGGGAGAATTAATAGAAGCAAGCACAGCCCGCTTGGTTGTGTGACAGTGAGGTGAAACAATGGTCATCCAAGTTGGTGTGCAGGAAATTGAAAGAGGTGCATGAACGAAGTAAGGCATACTATGATGACAAACATTGTGTTAGGCTTAATCAACTGAGAGTTGGGGACTGTGTGCGAGTGAAGAAACCTGCTAAAATTCCCAAGGGGGGTAGTCAGTTTTTTCCACCAGAGGAAGTGATGGCGATATTATTGCGCTCAGAGTTAGCAGTGGGAAAGTGTGGAATCTAAAACGGGTGGCACCTTGTACTGGAGGGATGAGTCAGGAAGTGTTGAAGAGTAATGACACGTTTGAATGGCTGGAAGGTGAGGACACAAGTTTGAAGGGGACCATCAATACTGGCACCCTGGTTGGCAGTCTGGTTGACAATGACATTGGGGACGATTCTTGGGCGGATTTAAGTGTTTCTCAGGGGGCTGTGGAAGTAGCAATACAGGAGCAAGATGGGAAGTTTGACTCTGTTGTTCGCATGAATGTTGAAAATAGTAAAAGGAGGAGGGAGTTTCCCGGATGGTTGAAGGATTATGTTGTAGGTTGGATGTTATGTATTGTTTTTGTGGCATATGTTTCCTTTTCTCTCTCTTTGATTTCTCTCTTGTTTTCTCTTTTTCTTCTCCTTTTTTCTCCTTTCCTTTCCTTTCTCTTTCATTGTTTTTCTCGTAGGGGGGAGGTGGGGGTTGTTTCGTTAGTATTAAAAGGGGTGGATGTGTTATGTTATGTAGTAAGTGGTTCCATGCAATGTAACCACATCATGGAACCACATCATGTTCTATTGCTCCAGGCATTCTGTGCTGGGTCAGTTGCTCGGCGCAGTGGAGCTGTACAGACCTGTTTCTCATGTACAGTGCATCTTAATAAAGAAGCTTATGTAACCTGCTGTCTTGGTGTATCCATCTGTGTGGATGTGTTCACAACAGAAAGCCTTGAAATGCCAAAGCAGACTCCACGGAGACACCAATGTTGCGGATGTTATGCAGCTTTATTTCCCACAGCAAAAGTCCAATCAGTACAACCTCCAAGTAGAGAATGCTGCTGACATACTCCTGCTCCCTTTTAAGCTCCCCCACGTTCCATTCCACGCTCCTGCTACCTTGAACATAAACAACCCTTCCAAAGTCCATAATTACAGTTAATACAGTATTTGCATCATTTAATGAGGACACAAGTGCTGCATGATAAAATGTTGCGCTCGTGCATAAGAACTCCAACAAATGCATTATTACAGTTGACACAGTATTTGCATCATTTAATGAGGACACGAGTGGCTTTATACAGATGTGGCGCTCATGCACCAACTCCAACACCCAATACTTTGCCTAAAAGCTTTTTGATTTCCCCGCTAGCTTGGAGGGTATTATTTTTGTGAAATTTGCTCTTACCAAAACAGGTGGAGCACTTTCAGCAAGAATGCATGCTGTTCAGACCTCTATGTAACAGTGATCGCATCAGCATGTTTGGAATTTACACATGGCAGGTGGAATGTAGCCCATACTAAGCGGCTGAGATAAATTTGTGCATTCTTCCATCACCTTTTGTTCTGTATTAGTAGGCATTACATCCTTTGGGACCTCTGTGGCTTTATGAGATCCAAGATCTTGCTTTTTGGATCTGTCTACAATGCGTAGTGGACTATGAGCCAAGTATCATACAAAACTGTAAGTACTGTACCCAGTTTTGTTAGCAATCTGTTAGGAGAAGACAGTAAACCATGCTTAGATCCATTATTTGCAAATGACAGTGTGGAGTTGGGGCAAAATTTAGATAATATTGTTCAGCCATATTCTTACCATCACTTAAAGGGTTAAGCACCGTTCTGCGCTGGGATTGGAATATCCTTTCTTGAGGTGACGTTAGGAGTTATTGCATCATAATAGGTTAAATTACAAATTACTTTTCTAAGTTCAGTCTGTGATGAGAGTTTTAAAAGTTTTATTTCTCATTAAAAAACCAGAAAAAATTCTTTTTATTATTATATTCAAAATTGTTCAGTTCAAGTAAGTTTACAGAAATATCATAAAAAGTATGGTTAGAATAAATCATCATATAGTGCATCAAGTGCATTACATAAAGGAAAAGTACCCTATTCTAAAGAACAGAACCCGAATTTGAAGTTAGCTGAACTCATGTAGAGTTCTAGTTCACAGGAAAAGAGTGAGATAAAAGAGAGCATGAAGCTCAAAATTCAGTGAGATAAAAGAGAGCATGAAGCTCAAAATTCAATCTAAGGAGTAGATCTTCCCATAAAGAGTAGTTCATGAAACTCAATAGAGTCTCAGCAATTGGGCAAATAATCATACAGTTGCAGTAGCAAGCTGTATTTTAAATCAAGCATCAATAGTAAAATCTCAGGATGAACAGCAGCAGCAGTAGCCACAGTCGTCAGTCAAAGACAAAGGAATGGGTGTCTGGGAATAGCTAAGAATGGATTGACCTACACTAGGAGCACGCACTATTATAAAAAGGAAAACATAGAGGGGCCGATTCCGATTCTGGCCGGAAATCTCTCTGACCGAGCCGGACCCGGAGAGATTTCCGACCGAATCGGACCCTAGCAGCCCGACCGAACGAATACGATGCGTACGCATGCTATCGGACTCGATTCGGTCGGACTCCCATTGAAGTCAATGGGAGCCGGTCGTACAACGCGTACGCGGGCTCCCATTGACTCAATGGGTGCGAGGCGAACAAGGGCGCCCCCTACAGCGTGTACGCGGCGAAGCGACTCGTGCCGTACATGCACAGGTAGGGGGGACCCATGGGTCCCCCCTGTGTGCGACTCGCGCGGCTATGCGTACAGGGGGGTCCGACACGGACCCCCGAAGTACGGCTCCAACTGCTTCTTGGAGCCGGACGGCGCGAGTCGGTCGGACTGCTTGCGGCGCGCATCGTACTTGCCCGGCCAGGGATCGTCTCCATCACGCGGTGCGAGTCTTGTCCGTGCGAGTCGGTCGGTGCGGTTGGGACGCGCGTACGAGTCGGTCTGCGATTTCGCGTGCGCTCGCATCGTACTCGCTCGCCCGGACGCACGTACGACTCGGTCGGAAAAGAGGGCTCCGAATCGGATCCGGTTCAGCCGAATCCGATTCGGTGCCCTACCGGCCGAGATCGGAATCGACCCCAGAATGTTGGAAAATGTGTAGCAGGCTTATCCTCTTCGGATCCAATCAGTCAGTAGCAATCGTCTGAGAGCGAGTTCAGCTCTTCCTTTCTCACAAAATAACATATAGCTTGCAAAGTTTTATCATGAAGGTTGCTATAGATGTTACACATATTAGACCTTCGATTCATCAACCTCTTTTCCTACAGGCAGTGATCACATTTTAACCTTGTAATGTATTTAAAATGTCATTGCATGAACAATGAAGATGTCAGAATAAGGTCAAGCTATATAATCTATTGTGCACATTTCAGCATGTCGATTTCATTTCTAGCTAAAAAGAAGCCTTGCATTTAAGCGTTTTTGAGGCCTGTACTAATAGCTGTGTGTGCTTAGTGTGTTTCTGCACATTTAAACTGCGTATCATTTCATATTTAATTGCGCGTTAATCATTGCACATATAGCTGTTAATTATTACATTTGCATGAATTATCTCCCTCACAAACATGGAATATGTGAAAGAAGAACTTCCATACATATTGCACCCTTGAACTTGTTATCATTAATGATTATACTGAATTTGACCCACTTTACTAACTCAACTTCTACTGTTTCCACTTAAATTCATTGCAACAACACTGAATAGTTTTCTTTTTTTGATACAATGTTCACATTTAATACTTTAAAAGCAGTCTCAGGAAGCACGTGAAGCTGTATTTCATTGATCCTTTAATGGGGATTCTCCTATTTCATGATCTTGCAGGGTTCATTGTTGCTGCTTTATTTATTTGGAGTGAATTTTCTCCAACCACTGCTCTTCGGCTTTTCTTTCTTTGGTGTTTATGAGAGCATCTTAGAGATTTAGATTGGTAAGTATTCATGCTGTTTTTTTCATGGAGTTTTAAAATCTTAAAATTCTATGGTTGTGTTACCTGGTGACGAATATCCTTGTGTGGGTCTACAAGTTAATTTTGCATAGTCTAGGATCTACCATCGGCAAATTTACCCTCTCTTAATATCTTTTTTTTATTAGTCTGCATAGGTAAAACATTCTGCCTTAATAGAGAAACTAGCTTTTTTGTACTTTTGATCTCTGTAGGATTTTACATGTGTGCTTAAGTTGGTGTAGGCAAATGAAATGGGATCTCCATATGTGAAATAAATTCCGTAAAGGACACACGGGTGCCTCCTTTCAGCTCCTCTAGGACATGAAAGGTATGGATATTGTCACACCATTCACAGTCTTCACAGATTCTGCCAGCAGGAAGCCATTTCTTTAACCCTCATCTGCATACATTCAAGGCCGTCTACTCAGCCTTCCACCTCTCTTGCCTTGTGTTCCATTGCTGACAGTCTGCCCTTGAATTATTTAATTTCCTTACTACTGATATTAGTACTATGTGGTTATCAGAGGTTCCATGATTCATCATTTTTATTTTGGAGCCAAGCAGCTTATTTTGCCTCATGACTTTTCCTAGTGATATTCTTTGAAGCTTTTTTAAAAACAGAAACAGAAGATTTTCCATTGAGTTGTTGGTTGATGTGTGCCTAGATGTTTTTTCTGTCTAAGGGGTTCATGGTAAAGTCGAGATACCTTTGCAATTTTGTGTCAGGACTCAATGTAGGGACATTCAGTCTCACTGATGCTTCTATCCTCATTTAGTGTCCACCTCTTGCAATGCCTCATACTTTGTCATCCTGGGAAAATATAATGTTGACTTTTTGAGTTTCTCAAATTGTCCATCACCTTCCAATAGCCATTGTGTAATAGGTTAGTGCCAATTGATCCCTGTAAACAGTTAGTAGGGAACATACCTTGATGTCCACTGGAGCTGTTAGCACTGTTTCCCCCCATTGTGGTAAGTGCAATGACTGTGATGATCTCAGCCCTGCCACATTTATTCATCAAAGATTTTAGATTGACAATATTGCTCTCCACCAAAAGTCAATCTAAATGTGCACTAAAACCACATAAATGTGGCTTTGCAGGACTATAATAATGAGTTCTCTTCTGATCTGAGCCTCATTCAATATATCATAATAAATTGCAGTTAAGGTTTATTATTCTAGTTCAGCAGAAAAAGAACAGTTCCACAATGTAGACAGAGTGTGGGGCACCATTTTAAGATGTCTGCCACAAATTACCTCATTGCGGTTTCGGTCATGTGATAGCCTAACCCTCACTGCCTTTGAAATTGAAGCTATCCCTTACACATTGTTATTTTATGCACGTTGAGCCATCTTTTTACCCCAAATTGTACTGCTTTCTCACCTGACTTCATCCATCAGACTTCCGCCTGGCATTCATCTTTAACACAAGCCCTTCTCCTCTGAACTGCAGAAGTAGTGTTTCAGCATCTCAGTGTTGATAGGGATTCTTCCCCAGATGGCGTAAGTGGCGTTGATAGATGTTTTCCGGCCATGGCTTCTATATAAATACGGATCAAATCGTATCTGCCGTCAACACCAGGATCAGAATACTGGTGCCACTGGTATTTCCTAAAACAATTCATTTTCAAAGCAGGACCTTTAGATGGTCATTTCTCTGTAGACAGGGTGTCTTCAGGGGAGGAACAGCTACAGATAGATGAGAATCATATTCTGTAAAATTGCCTTGCAGTTGCCTTCACAGTACTGTGCATTTCAAAAGTTATATAAACTGTATGGTCCGTCTGATGTTCTCAATGCTTTTCCATGCATTTCACACAGAAAATGATTACGTTTTGTAAGCAATCATTAATATCAACTGAAAAGCTAGAATAAAGTAGGCATACATAGGGGAATCTCACTGTGTGGTATGGGAAGTGGGTAGTCACAGAAATTTGCATTACTTAGGCATGGACATAGTATTAATCTGAAATGTGGAATCTGAAATTATATGTGAGAGCGCAGAATAACCAATATCTTTCCACTGGTGTACTTCTTAAGTGTGCATGAGGATACTCATCCTAAAAAGCAAGAATAATAAAATGATGTACAGTGTTGGGTACTGAACATTAAACCAAAAGAAAGCTTGTTTTGTAATGTTTCCTACGTTTTTTCAAAATTCGTCATAATTGCATTTTTTATCTACAGGTTAGGCCTTAGCCCACATTATTAAAGGAATATAAAAGGACCAATCATCAAAATGGCAGACAGTGCTAATCATTTGCCCTTCTTCTATGGCAACATTACAAGAGAAGAAGCAGAAGAATACCTGAAGCAAGGAGGACTGAGTGATGGGTTATATCTGCTACGTCAGAGTCGGAATTATCTTGGTGGTTTTGCACTGTCGGTTTCCTGTGCAAGAAAGTGCCACCACTACACAATTGAGAGGGAGATCAATGGAACTTATGCTATTTCTGGGGGCAAATCCCACTTAAGTCCACTGGAGGTCTGCAATTATCACACTCAGGAAACAGATGGCCTTGTATGTTTGCTGAAGAAACCATGTAATCGCCCAAAAGGAGTTGAGCCAAAAGTTGGTCCATTTGAAGACTTAAAGGAGCATCTAATCAGGGAATACGTCAAGCAGACCTGGAATTTGCAGGTAATTTACACATCATTCCCTTGTCAGCAAATGCATGTTGCATTTAATGACATATGTATAAACATTTTAGGAAGTTGATTTTTTCCTTATGGTTCTGCCTATTGATATTCAACCAAAAAGTACCATTTCTTCGTCTCTTGCATTTACTAACCTGTAAATGTAATCTATATTACACTACTTAGTCATTCCCATCAAGAAGGGTTTTGTCATAATAGGAATTTTTACAGCTTTAAAGAAGGTCTTTATAAGAATGGAAGACTACATGGAAGAGCATATGTGAGTGAATTAGAGGTGAAATTTAACCCTGAAAAAGGTGTGTAAAGACAGATCAATAAACAATATTAGGGTCTTTGTTTAGAGGAGCACACAGCCACTGTAAAAACAAGCTTCCACTAATATTAGAACAAATTTATATCAATTTATTTCACTATATTTTTGAGCATTCAGCTAACTGTATGGAGATATAAATTGAATTCTATTTCATCTGACAATTACATATGGATGTAGAAATAAGCAATTAAATGAGACACAAATGCCTTTCCTGTCTTTGAAATAAAAAAAAATGTTTAAAATCATAGTTGCGAGGGGTTTTCCTTTTGAATATGGCAGAATTCATGAGGAAAATATTTACAAAGACTATCACTTCTCCAATCATCAAAAGTCACCTGGTGCTAATCTTAGTGAAGTGTCTCACATAGTACTGTAAGCAGGAGTTTGAGAGGGCAGAGGTGATGTTACTTACTTTAGGGGTAAACACCTGCACACTAAAATTGCTTTGCCTTACCTCATGCCATAATGTAGTTATGTCTAAAATTCCATTTCAGCACTGAGTGCTAACACACAACTTCTTTTTATATTACAACCTTCATCATTGTCTTACTAATGTCTGCTAAAATTGATCCCATATTTGTGTCATTCTTGCAAGAATTCTATTAATGTACTATCGGTTTATTAGGCTAATGGTAAATGTATGGAGCCAGTGCTCTAGCAAATGTGTCTTAAGTTTCATTTAAAAAATGCTTATACACACTGGAGGTGTCCTTAACACTGATAGTTTTCTATTCTAAAGATCAATTATTTCTATGTTATAGCTGCATTCTTGTGTATTTCAAAAGATGTGTTCATGTACTAAATTATGTAGGCTGGTTTTGTTTCTTGACTACTGGTGCATTTATGCTCAGCCCTGAAGTAGAATTTAAATAAATGTTCTATCCATTTCTCATAAAATGAAAATTAAAACCTTAAATCTATCTTATGCAAAAGAAAAAACTACTACATATGCAACCCGACTTCATTCTAATTAAGTTAGTTAAAGTCCATATCACATTCTATGTTGGATTGTTATTACCACCCCACAACATGTGACTATAAAGTAAAAAGACAAATGGATTGTCACGTTTTATGATGTCTGGCTCAATATGACCTTTATAGGTCTTTAGCTCACTTCGCCACCCCTGTAAAAATTGATGCTGTGCCACGTTATGCTATAAGAGTCAACAAGAAAGATTGGTGGAATATTTGTAGAAGGTACCGGAGAGGCTTGTGGATAAAATGACCGGTCAGAGTGCAGATGTTATCATTGAGAAGGAGGTTCAGTCAGTGGAATCTCGGAAAAGTAATAGAAAGTTTTCTCCTCCAAAACGCATTCATTGGAAGCCTACTCCTGCGGAATGTCCTGCTTTCTGACCCCATTCCACCACTTACCCTTTTATTCATGCTTTGTGGCTTGGACCTACAAATCCATGCAGAGTAATTAATAGGCACTATTTCCTGCAGGTGTGGACAATAACTATTAATTATTGTATTGTATTGTTTTTATTTATAAAGCATACATGCGCAAAAAGCTTCTTGGCATTAAAAAGAGTGAACTAAAATGGATAAAACAGCAATATAAATTGACCTGGAACAAAATCAATTTCAAAGGTTTTTGAAAGCTCAGTAGGTTACAGGTGGCACAAAGACGGTCAGGTAATTTATTCTATTCCTTCCCAACTATGACTGAAAAGGCATGATCAACAAAAGGTGCTGTTTTGGTTCTGAGAACAGAGAAGATTAGGACACAGTGGCATTCAAGAGCTTGATGGTTTATAGCAGTAGTTTGTTTTTCAGCACCAACAGAGCAGTACCCTGTCTTACCTTATTTATAAAGCAAACACAAGGAGATGATGGGCGGAGTGCTGAAACTTTTCAGATACTCACCCCCAGTCACAGATCTGGGTTGAATCAATCATCGTTCTTTAGCTCACTTCGCCACCCCAGTTTGGACCCAGCCATATGGAAATCAGTCTTGACCCTGTGCCTCATGGGAACAGTCCAACCCGAATTGCCAGCTCTGTGTCAGTCATTATGACATGGAGCATTTTGTGAAGGGGGTTCAGTTATTGGACCCTTTAATGTTCTGCCCAATAAATATAAGTATACTCTAGTGGTGGCAGATTAGTACAGCAAGTGGTCGGAAGTCTGATTCATGGCTTTTTCCAACCACAGAAGGTGTCATTAAATTTTTTCAATACATTTTTGGAAGGGAAGGTTTTCCTAAACAGATCGTGTCAGATAATGGGGTTCAATTTGTGTCAAAGGAAATAAGTGACTTCTTTAAACAATCTCAAATTGAACATCGTAGGATAGCACTGTACCATCCGCAGGCAAATGGCTTTATTGAACGCAAGAACTGCATGCTAGTTGAGTGTATACAATGGGCGTTAAGCAATAGATTGAAACTTCGTAAATCCATCTAAAGTATGCTGTGGGCACATCACACCACACCCAATAGAGTATCTGGGAAAATTCAATTTGAAATGTTGAGGGGCAGAGTGGTAATCTTTGAAATGTGTCCAGCTTAGATAAGATAGTGGGGTTTGCATGTTCTTCCTGGTAATCAAATTCATAGTAGGATTTAATACAAAGAAAAACGAAATACACAAGATAAGATACCTAAACAACTGGTGGGTGAGAAACAAACGTAGGTCAGGTGGGTGATGTAGTCAGGATTAGGTTACCTCACTAGGTCGCTAAGGGTTTATCAAAATTTGGAACACCTGTAAAAATTGATGCTGTGCCACGTTATGCTATAAGAGTCAACAAGAAAGATTGGTGGAATATTTGTAGAAGGTACCGGAGAGGCTTGTGGATAAAATGACCGGTCAGAGTGCAGATGTTATCATTGAGAAGGAGGTTCAGTCAGTGGAATCTCGGAAAAGTAATAGAAAGTTTTCTCCTCCAAAACGCATTCATTGGAAGCCTACTCCTGCGGAATGTCCTGCTTTCTGACCCCATTCCACCACTTACCCTTTTTATTCATGCTTTGTGGCTTGGACCTACAAATCCATGCAGAGTAATTAATAGGCACTATTTCCTGCAGGTGTGGACAATAACTATTAACCTTTGAGGGTTACTGTTAATTTCTCTCTTATTGTTTTTATAAAGTACTTTGGGAGTGTTTGATTCTTTTCTAGTTTGCCATTAGATTTAGCATTTGATCTTTTTCATTGTAAAGAAAGGAGATGTTGTAGTATGCTGCTTTACTCTGGTATGGTACAGCTTTATGTCAGTCATTATGACATGGAGCATGCTTTAATGGAATGTGGGATAGGCGGTTGACAGTTGAAGAGGGTCAGTTGATCTTTGGAAGCTGTGGAGCTGGATGCCAATAAACCACTGTAGTGACAAGTGCCTGTGTTTGTGTTATTACTTCAGGATGTATGCTCCATAGATGGCACATGACGTGTAGTTCAGCTATGAGAGTATTACAGCATGTGGTATTTGGAAAGTCTTATCAATGAATGACAACAAAACTATGAGAAGTTTGAGGTATCAAAAACAATTGGAGTCTAATGTAGCCACTTTAGCAATAAGTAAACCCATTTTGAGTTCTGCATCTATTACTATGCCCAGAAAACGAACTTGTTTTGATGGTGGCTGACAGAGGCCAATTAAGTATGAGTGTGAGAAGTTGGCCTGGTATATGCTGTTCACTAATTAAAGTGGACACCTTGCACCAGTACAATTCGACTCTTATGGTAGGTAGGTTTAAGACAACCTTTATAGAAAGCTATCCTAGTGGTAGCTGTGGAGAGCAGCTTGAATCACCAAATGAAAAGACACCACACAGGTATATATATCAAATATATATGTATTTATTACTAAACAACTCTCTACTAATCTCTTTATGAGATTAGAAGTCAGGAACATATGTACATATGTACAAGTACAAGTCAATGTTTTATCAAAATAAGTTAGCACAAGTAAATATCACAATCTTATCCTGGCTGAAGAAGGGTGACATACCCTGAAACCGGTCCCAGGATGCTTGTTTCCGGTCCAGGGAGGACCTGGCCTGGCAGTTCGGTCTGGACTGTTCCCATGGGGCACAGGGTCAAGACTGATTTGCATATGGCTGGGTCCAAACTGGGGTGGCGTAGTGGGCAAAAGAACGATGGATTTAACCCAGATCTTTTGACTGGGGGAGAATGTTTGCATTGTCAGCATTCCGTCCATCATTTGTTTGCTGTAACACTTTTCGCCCTAAGTGGGATGGGTATGCCCAGACGTGGGTCCCTTGCTCACTGTGCCACTGGATTCAAGCTAGCCTGGCTGAAGAAGGGTGACATACCCTGAAACCGGTCCCAGGATGCTTGTTTCCGGTCCAGGGAGGACCTGGCCTGGCAGTTCGGTCTGGACTGTTCCCATGGGGCACAGGGTCAAGACTGATTTGCATATGGCTGGGTCCAAACTGGGGTGGCGTAGTGGGCAAAAGAACGATGGATTTAACCCAGATCTTTTGACTGGGGGAGAATGTTTGCATTGTCAGCATTCCGTCCATCATTTGTTTGCTGTAACACTTTTCGCCCTAAGTGGGATGGGTATGCCCAGACGTGGGTCCCTTGCTCACTGTGCCACTGGATTCAAGCTAGCCTGGCTGAAGAAGGGTGACATACCCTGAAACCGGTCCCAGGATGCTTGTTTCCGGTCCAGGGAGGACCTGGCCTGGCAGTTCGGTCTGGACTGTTCCCATGGGGCACAGGGTCAAGACTGATTTGCATATGGCTGGGTCCAAACTGGGGTGGCGTAGTGGGCAAAAGAACGATGGATTTAACCCAGATCTTTTGACTGGGGGAGAATGTTTGCATTGTCAGCATTCCGTCCATCATTTGTTTGCTGTAACACTTTTCGCCCTAAGTGGGATGGGTATGCCCAGACGTGGGTCCCTAGCTCACTCTGCCACTGGATTCAAGCTAGCCTGGCTGAAGAAGGGTGACATACTCTGAAACCGGTCCCAGGATGCTTGTTTCCGGTCCAGGGAAGACCTGGCCTGGCAGTTCGGTCTGGACTGTTCCCATGGGGCACAGGGTCAAGACTGATTTGCATATGGTTGGGTCCAAACTGGGGTGGCGTAGTGGGCAAAAGAACGATGGATTTAACCCAGATCTTTTGACTGGGGGGAGAATGTTGGCATTGTCAGCATTCCGTCCATCATTTGTTTGATGTAACACTTTTCGCCCTAAGTGGGATGGGTATGCCCAGACGTGGGTCCCTTGCTCACTGTGCCACTGGATTCAAGCTAGCCTGGCTGAAGAAGGGTGACATACCCTGAAACCGGTCCCAGGATGCTTGTTTCCGGTCCAGGGAGGACCTGGCCTGGCAGTTCGGTCTGGACTGTTCCCATGGGGCACAGGGTCAAGACTGATTTGCATATGGCTGGGTCCAAACTGGGGTGGCGTAGTGGGCAAAAGAACGATGGATTTAACCCAGATCTTTTGACTGGGGGGAGAATGTTTGCATTGTCAGCATTCCGTCCATCATTTGTTTGCTGTAACACTTTTCGCCCTAAGTGGGATGGGTACATAGAATCGAGGGACCCCAAAGAACCACCCCAGGTAGTTGTAGGAGACCCACAGAGGATGGACGCGGTGTTCAGACACTGGTGCGAGTCCTGTACGAGTCTATGCGAGAGAACGCGATTGAGTTATCAATGTTACAGGTCCCTGGCGTGTTCGAGGCGAACACACCGATCGGTCAGTACGAGTCGAAGGACGCGGATACTGATAGAGTTACAAGGGAGTTGGACGTGATGTGTCTAACACAGACGCGAGCCCTGTACGAGCCAGTGCGATAATCGCACGGGGAAAATAGGAGTTATAGGGCACTTCTAGGGTAGCTACAAGCAAGCCACTTACAGGGTAAGTAGTTCTAGGGCCCACACCCACAGGAGCACCGTAGTGCTGAAGTTACCTCACCCAGGGGAGCCGGGTGCATAGGTGTCCTTTGGTGTCGGGTCGCGGCGTCGTTCTCAATGGGAACCAATGAAGACTTGCTGCTTGCGACGACAGAAGAAGTGTCCGTTGGAACCCAAGCCTGGATTCGGAAGGAGGAAGACCTGAAAGCAGAGGGGACAGTGTTCACAGTCACTTGGCAGTGACTCTGGGCAAGGAAGATGAATGCCCACCGTCGTCGACAGCTTCGGGTCGTTCATGGGTGTCTTGACTCTTCGACCACGTGGTCCAGGCAGTGTCGATGATGACCAGGAGCTGGATTCGGTGTGTCCCACGACGTCTGCAGCTTACTGAGGTGTCGGCGACTCGATTGGAGCCAACAAGCCTTGGTAGCAGCAAGTCTTGTGGTGATGAGGAAAAGTCAATGGTGCAGACCAACAAGGTCTGGGGGACTTACCCAGCAAGGGTAGGTCAGGGCAGGCCTGAAGCAACCAAGGGAGCCCTTTGGTTTTGTCGGAAAGTCTTCTGGGGACCCACAAGCCGGCTGGCAAGGGATCGCAAAGACGCCTCGGGAGGATCCTCTCAACAGGGGCCCACGGTCACTCGGGACGGTGTAGGCCTCTGAATTCGAGAGGGATCTCTGCTAGAGGCTGGGACCACACATGGTCCAAAGCACAAGTTCGTAGAACGTCGTGAAGGGGTTGCACTCGACAATAGTGCACGGTACCCAGGGGCTGCGGTTCCTCGTCGCTCGTGGGGTCCACTTGCCTCAGCTTCGCTGGGGACTCACGATGGCCTTGGAGAAGTCAGGAAATCCTCTTCCTGGGCTGCAGGGACTTCGGGCTCCGGCGGGAGCGGTGTAGTTTGCGACCGTCATTGTAGTTTTTGGTGCCTGCCAAGCAGGGGAGTCACTCCTTGACTCCAAGGGAGATTCTTCAGTCTTCCAGAGGTAGTGGAACGTCGAAGGTCCAGGATTCTTCTCAAGAGCGTTGTCCAGGGGTATCTGGGTTGCAATGCACAGGTTCCCCTTCTTATACTAAAAAGAAGGGAGGGACTAGCTCTATGACCCCACATATGGGAGGGTCAGGGGAGTGGGTGGCTACACCCACTTCCCTTTGTCCAGTTTCGCGCCAGAGCAGGGGCAGGTAGCCCCTGAGCCGGTTTGAACTGGGGTATGCACAGAGGAGCCTTCTGCTCCCCCAGTGCAGGACTTCAAAGCACTCTAAGAGTGCACCCACCCACCCCAATACACTAAACCCTGTCTGGGAGGTGGTCACACCCCCTTGCGACAGGATATCTATTGTTGGGCTTCCTCCACTGTGAGTTTCGGTCATCAGCAGGAGGGCAGCCCAGTGTCTGTGACTGGTGGCATCCATCTTGTGATGCCAGGGCTCTGGAAAGAAGTTACCGGTTAGGCCGGTGTGTACATGTCTCTCCCTCTAGAAGGGTGGAATGCTACCCCCGCCGCCAGAACTGGCGGGGGTGTCGTATTCCAAGATGTTTGACACCAAACACGACATGTTTCCGTGCAGCCATCCCAAAGTTAGCATTTAACGCGAGGTTATAATGCGCTTAAGAGTATATGGTCAGGCTGCACTACAAACAGCATCAGAGAAGGATCTCTGAACGCTGCAGAGGGGCTCTGCTCATGCAGGGACACCCTCCCACATAAGAACCAAGCACTCTGCCTTCAGGATTGATAAGGCCTGCCATAGGAGTGACTTATAGGTTTGTATGTGTGTATGTATGTAGTGGTATAGGTAGCCCATACCACAGTAAGGGGTGCATGCACCGCCTTACCCAGGCTGCAGTAGCAGACCTGTGGTGTCAGATTTAGTCTGCTTCCCAGGGGTGGCATAATACATGCTTCAGCCCCTGGTAGGCCTGTGAAGTACCTATGCCCTTGGCACCTAAGGTACCATATACTAGGGACTCATAAGGTACCACAGTATCCAATCACTAGTGCACCTAGAGTGGACTCCAAGTCGTTTAGAGAGAGCAGAGAGGCTGGGGCCCGGATTAGCAGGGACCCAGCCCGACTATAGCCAGAAACCAGTGTAAACATCAGAAAAAAAGTGGGGGCAACATAAGAGGCAGATCCTACTCTCCTACACAACCCCCCCCCCCAAACGCAGGGACACTAAACTAACCTTGACCAGTTAAGTCTTCGTGCTCTAAGTGGAAATACCTTGAGAGTCCATCTGCATTGGCATGTTGGGTCCCAGGTCTATGCTCCACTGTATATTCCATCCCCTGTAGGGAAATGGACCACCTCAAAATTTTTGGGTTTTCTCCTTTCATTTGTTTAAGCCATAGGAGGGGCTTGTGGTCGGTCTGAACTATGAAGTGAGTGCCAAACAAGTATGGCCTCAGCTTCTTCAGGGCCCACACCACAGCAAAGGCCTCCCTCTCTATAGCTGACCAACGTTTCTCTCTAGGGGTCAGCCTTCTGCTAATGAAAGCTACTGGCTGATCTTGACCTTCATCATTCAGTTGAGACAGTACAGCTCCCACACCCAGCTCAGAAGCATCTGTTTGGACAATGAACTTTTTGGTGTAGTCTGGACTCTGTAAGATGGGGGCAGTGCACATGGCCTGCTTTAGGTCTTCAAATGCCTTCTGACAGCTAGCTGTCCACTGAACCTTTTTTGGCATTTTCTTTGAGGTTAGATCATTCAAGGGGGTCACTATAGATCCATATCCCTTTACAAACCTCCTATAGTACCCAGTCAGGCCTAAGAAGGTTCTCACCTGTGTCTGGGTGGTTGGAGCAACCCATTCCATTATGGTTTGGATTTTGCTCTGTAAAGGCTGAACCTGGCCTCCACCCACAAGGTGGCCCAGGTACACAACCTGACTCTGCCCTATCTGGCACTTAGTGGCCTTGATAGTGAGGCCTGCTTTCTGCAGAGCCTCCAAAACATTTCTGAGGTGGACCAGGTGATCCTGCCAGGAGGAACTAAAGACAGCAATATCATCTAGATAAGCTGAGCAATAAGTTTCCATCCCTGCCAGAACTTTATTCACCAACCTCTGAAAAGTGGCAGGTGCATTTTTCAATCCAAAGGGCATCACCACAAAGTGGTAGTGCCCACCAGGGGTTGAAAATGCTGTTTTGGCTTTGCATCATCAGCTAATCTGATCTGCCAGTAGCCAGCTGTTAGGTCAAATGTACTTAGATACTTGGCTGAGGCCAAAGTATCAATCAGCTCATCTGCCCTTGGTATGGGATAGGCATCAGTCCTAGTGACTGCATTGAGGCCTCTGTAGTCTACACAAAACCTCATTTCTTTCTTACCACCCTGGGTATGAGGCTTGGGTACTAGGACTACTGGGCTAGCCCAAGGGCTATCTGAAGGCTCAATCACACCTAACTCCAACATTTTCTGGACTTCACTCCTGATACAGTCCCTGACATGGTCAGGTTGCCTGTAGATTTTACTCTTGACAGGCAGACTGTCCCCAGTGTCCACCTCATGGGTGCACCAGGTAGTCTGACTAGGGGTCAGGCTAAACATATGTCTGTACTGTTGCAGAACCTGTCTGCACTCAGTTTGCTGATGGTCACTGAGGCTGCTTGCCAAAGCAACACCATCTACTGACCCATCATCAGGGTTCTGTGAGAGAAGGTCAGGGAGAGGGTCACTCTCCTCCTCCTGGTCCTCATCAGTTGCCATGAGCAAGCCCATGTCAGCCCTGTCAACATATGGTTTCAATCTGTTGACATGGAGCACCCTCGGGGGGCTCCTGGGAGTTCCAAGATTCACCAGATAGGTGACTTCTCCCTTTTGTTCAACTATTGTATGGGGGCCACTCCACTTGTCTTGGAGGGCTGCTGGGGCCACAGGCTCCAACATCCACACTTTCTGTCCTGGCTGGTACACAGTCAGCACAGCCTTTTGGTCATGCCAAGCTTTTTGTAATTCTTGGCTGGCCTCCAGGTTTTTGGTTGCCTTTTTCATGTATTCAGCCATCCTGGAGCGGAGACCAAGTACATAGTCCATCACATCCTGTTTGGGGGCTTGAGAGGTAACTCCCAGCCCTCTTTTACCAAACATAATGGACCTCTTACAGGATGCCCAAACAGAAGCTCAAATGGGCTGTACCCAACCCCTTCTGTGGAACTTCTCTGTATGCAAACAACAGGCAGGGAAGAAGAAGGTCCCATTTCCGCCTAAGCTTCTCTGGGAGTCCTTTAATCATTCCCTTCAGGGTTTTGTTGAAGCGTTCAACCAAACCATTGCATTGTGGGTGATAGGGGTGGTGAACTTATAAGTCACACCACACTCCTTCCACATTGCTTTCAAATATCCTGACATGAAGTTAGTACCTCTGTCAGAGATGACCTCCTTTGGGAAACCCACTCTGGAGAAGACTCCAATGAGGGCTCTTGCCACCACAGGGGCTGTGGTGGTCCTCAGGGGAATTGCATCTGGGTACCTGGTGGCATGATCCACTACCACCAGGATAAATCTGTGCCCAGATGCAGTTTGAGGGTCAAGGGGACCAACAATGTCAATCCTTACCCTTTCAAAGGGTACCCCCACCACAGGCAGTGGTATCAGGGGGGCCTTTGTTGTGCCACCTGCCTTGCCACTGGCTTGGCATGTGACACAGGAGCGACAAAACTCCTTTGTGTCCTCTGACATATGTGGCCAATGAAAATGTGGAACAAGCCTGTCCCAGGTCTTGTTTTGGCCCAAGTGACCTGCCAAAGGGATATCATGTGCTAGGGTCAAGAGGAACCCCCTAAACTTCTGAGGTATTACCAACCTCCTGGTGGCTCCAGGGGCTGGATCTCTACCCTCAGAATATAGGAGTCCCTCATCCCAATAAACTTTATGGGACCCACTAGCACTCCCAGCAGCCTCAGCAGCAGCCTGCTGTCTGAGGGGTTCAAGAGAGGGGCAGCACTGTTGCTCCTTACTCAGATCTTCCCTAGAAGGGCCCCCTGCCCCCAAGAACTCAACCTGATCAGGCTCAAGTTCCTCTGGGGCAGTTCCTTCTTCAGGGTCTGCTCCTCCTCCCTAGGGAGGGGAATCTGTGATCTGAGACAGAGGGGAAGGCACTGCCTTAAACCTACTGCTCCTCCTCTTGGGAAGCATCTGGTCCATAATTTCAGGATCCAGAGCTGATTCAGTGTCATGCATTTTGGCTTGTGACCTGGTCACAGCAAATACCTCTGCAGGGATGCCCAACATCTCAGCATGAGTCCATAACTCTACTTCAGACCAGGCTGAAGTTTCTAGATCATTGCCCAATAGACATTCTACAGGGAAGCCTGCACTGACTACAACCTTCTTGAGGCCAGTTACCTCTCCCCAGGAGAAATTCACAACTGCCAGACTATGGTTGGTCCTGACATTGCTTGCATTGGTCACCTGGTACATTTCGCCCAGGATGATCTGTCCAGGGTCCACAAGATCCTCTGCCACCATGGTGACACTAGCACCTGTGTCCCTAAATGCCAAAGCCTGTTTGCCATTTATTACAGGCTGCTGTTTGTATTTGCCCAGATTACTGTGGCTTACTAGGAAGGACATGTCAATGTCTCCATCACAAATCAGCATTGCCTGAGTGGGTACTCTGACTAGGTCAGCGTCCACTTCAGAACCCAGGGTCAACCCTACTACACCCTTCTTCTGAGTACCACCTCCACCAGTAGCTGGACTAGGGGGAACAGTTGCCTTAGGGGCAGGAGTGGTGGTGGTTTGGTCTTTGGACTTGTTACAGTCAGAAGTCCAGTGCCCTTTCTGTTTACAGAATTTGCACCAGGGCTTCTTTTGGCCTTTTCCCTTGTTGGATTGTGACTCGCCACCAGATGCAGATTTTTGGGGCCCTGGTGAAGACTTCTGGTCTGTTGACTTATCCCCACCTTTCTCAGAGCCCTTAGAATCCTGCTTCTTGGTGTCACCCCCTTGGTTCTGGGTTTTCTGCCTCACCCTGGTTCTGACCCACTTGTCTGCCTTCTTTCCCAATTCTTGGGGAGAGGTCAGATCGGAGTCCACCAGGTATTGATGCAACAACTGGTTCTGGCAATTATTAAGGATCTGTTCTCTCATCATTAGATTATACAATCCCTTCAAATCAGTAACCCTACTGCCAACCAGCCAACCCTCCAGAGCCTTGGTTGCACAATCTACAAAGTCAGTCCAGTCCTGAGTCTGTGCCTTCTGGGTGTCTCTGAACTTCAACCTGTACTGCTCAGTGGTTAAGCCAAACCCATCTATCAGTGCACGCTTCAGGACTTCATAGTCATCAGCATCCTCTTCTCTAACAGTGAGGAGCTTGTCTCTACCTTTATCTGAAAAGGAGAGCCACAAGATTGCTGCCCACTACTTTTGGGGGACCTGTTGTACTCTACAGGCCCTTTCCATAGCATTTATCCACTTATGGATATCATCCCCACTCTGGTAGGGAGGAACAACCTTGCTCAGGTTCCTATGGTCTGGAATATATTCTCTGCCTCTAGGGACACTGTTGCTGCCACCAGGGGGTTCTAACCCCTCTTTTCTAGAAGCTCTCTGGAGCTCAAAGGCTTCTCTATCTAATGCCAACTGCTTGGTTTTGAGGGCAAATCGTGCTTCCTCATACTGCAGCAGTTTGCACAGTCTTTCAGAGGAGGTCTCTCTTCTTGGGAAGTAGGAGTTCCTCTGCTGGACAAATTCTCTGCCAGAGTGCTAGGAGCGGTCAGAGTCCCTAGAAAGGGACCTGTGCCTCTCCTCCACTGTGTCAGTTCTCTTAGGGAGAATTCCTCTGTCCTTTTCAGACCCCTTGGGGCCTGGCCCTACAATCACAGAGTCTTGGTCAACTTGATGTTCATCATCTGGCCCAGAGACTGTAATTGACCCACCCCCTGATTCAGACCCATTAGCTCCTAGAGCTAATCTAAGATCATCTGCTGTCAGCAGATCTATCAGGTGTAGTGTGGAGGGACTCTGTCCTATCTTCAGGTGCCTCTCAGCACACATGGCTTTCAAGTCAAAGAAAGTCATGTCCTTATACTGAAGCTGGGTGGATCCACTGGGTCCATCCCTTAAGGACATTCTAGTGTTGTGCAGTGTTGTACTACCTACACTAGTTTGTGGCCTACTAATCCTAGCTTGAGCTGTAGAAAGGGTGTGCTATCCCTTGGCACACAGCTCTAAGTTCAGTAGAACTTATTGATACTAAGCTTGACTTTATATGTACCTTGAGTACCTATAGTGGTTTTCAGTTAGTAATTCAAATAGAGATTTTCTGGTAAAACAATAGCAAGCTGGAATCCCACCGCTGCCACCAATGTGAGAAGTTGGCCTGGTATATGCTGTTCACTAATTAAAGTGGACACCTTGCACCAGTACAATTCGACTCTTATGGTAGGTAGGTTTAAGACAACCTTTATAGAAAGCTATCCTAGTGGTAGCTGTGGAGAGCAGCCTTCAGGCTAAGTCTTGGAGGAATGTAAAGCAGCTTGTTTTACCACACAATCTCTTGAATCACCAAATGAAAACACACCACACAGGTATATATATCAAATATATATGTATTTATTACTAAACAACTCTCTACTAATCTCTTTATGAGATTAGAAGTCAGGAACATATGTACAAGTCAATGTTTTATCAAAATAAGTTAGCACAAGTAAATATCACAATCTTATCTTGGCTAGACCGTGCTCTAGAGCACATAGAATCGAGGGACCCCAAAGAACCACCCCAGGTAGTTGTAGGAGACCCACAGGGGACGGACGCGGTGTTCAGACACTGGTGCGAGTCCTGTACGAGTCTATGCGAGAGAACGCGATTGAGTTATCAATGTTACAGGTCCCTGGCGTGTTCGAGGCGAACACACCGATCTGTCAGTACGAGTCGAAGGACGCGGATACTGATAGAGTTACAAGGGAGTTGGACGCGATGTGTCTAACACAGACGCGAGCCCTGTACGAGCCAGTGTGATAATCGCACGGGGAAAATAGGAGTTTTAGGGCACTTCTAGGGTAGCTACAAGCAAGCCACTTACAGGGTAAGTAGTTCTAGGGCCCACACCCATAGGAGCACCATAGTGCTGAAGTTACCTCACCCAGGGAGCCGGGTGCATAGGTGTCCTTTGGTGTCGGGTCGCGGCGTCGTTCTCAATGGGAACCAATGAAGACTTGCTGCTTGCGACGACAGAAGAAGTGTCCGTTGGAATCCAAGCCTGGATTCGGAAGGAGGAAGACCTGAAAGCAGAGGGGACAGTGTTCACAGTCACTTGGCAGTGAATCTGGGCAAGGAAGATGAATGCCCACCGTCGTCGACAGCTTCAGGTCGTTCACGGGTGTCTTGACTCTTCGACCACGTGGTCCAGGCAGCGTCGATGATGACCAGGAGCTGGATTCGGTGTGTCCCACGACGTCTGCAGCTTACTGAGGTGTCGGCGACTCGATTGGAGCCAACAAGCCTTGGTAGCAGCAAGTCTCGTGGTGATGAGGAAAAGTCAATGGTGCAGACCAGCAAGGTCTGGGGGACTTACCCAGCAAGGGTAGGTCAGGGCAGGCCTGGAGCAACCAGGGGAGCCCTTTGGTTTTGTCGGAAAGTCTTCTGGGGACCCACAAGCCGGCTGGCAAGGGATCGCAAAGACGCCTCGGGAGGATCCACTCAACAGGGGTCCACGGTCACTCGGGACGGTGTAGGCCTCTGAATTCAAGAGGGATCTCTGCTAGAGGCTGGGACCACATGTGGTCCAAAGCACAAGTTCGTAGAACATCGTGAAGGGGTTGCACTTGACAATAGTGCACGGTACCCAGGGGCTGCGGTTCCTCGTCGCTCGTGGGGTCCACTTGCCTCAGCTTCACTGGGGACGCACGATGGCCTTGGAGAAGTCACGAAATCCTCTTTCTGGGATGCAGGGCCTTCGGGCTCTGGCGGGAGCGGTGTAGTTTGCGACCGTCGTTGTAGTTTTTAGTGCCTGCCAAGCAGGGGAGTCACTCCTTGACTCCAAGGGAGATTCTTCAGTCTTCCAGAGGTAGTGGAACGTCTAAGGTCCAGGATTCTTCTCAAGAGCGTCGTACAGGGGTATCTGGGTTGCAATGCACAGGTTCCCCTTCTTATACTAAAAAGAAGGGAGGGACTAGCTCTATGACCCCACCTATGGGAGGGTCAGGGGAGTGGGTGGCTACATCCACTTCCCTTTGTCCAGTTTCGCGCCAGAGCAGGGGCAGGTAGCCCCTGAACCGGTTTGAACTGGGGTATGCACAGAGGAGCCTTCTGCTCCCCCAGTGCAGGACTTCAAAGCACTCTAAGAGTGCACCCACCCAGCCCCAATACACTAAACCCTGTCTGGGAGGTGGTCACACCCCCTTGCGACAGGATATCTATTGTTGGGCTTCCTCCACTGTGAGTTTCGGTCATCAGCAGGAGGGCAGCCCAGTGTCTGTGACTGGTGGCATCCATCTTGTGATGCCAGGGCTCTGGAAAGAAGTTACCGGTTAGGCCGGTGTGTACATGTCTCTCCCTCTAGAAGGGTGGAATGCTACCCCCTCCGCCAGAACTGGCGGGGGGGTCGTATTCCAAGATGTTTGACACCAAACACGACATGTTTCCGTGCAGCCATCCCAAAGTTAGCATTTAACGCGAGGTTATAATGCGCTTAAGAGTATATGGTCAGGCTGCACTACAAACAGCATCAGAGAAGGATCTCTGAACGCTGCAGAGGGGCTCTGCTCATGCAGGGACACCCTCCCACATAAGAACCAAGCACTCTGCCTTCAGGATTAATAAGGCCTGCCATAGGAGTGACTTATAGGTTTGTATGTGTGTATGTATGTATGTATGTATGTAGTGGTATAGGTAGCCCATACCACAGTAAGGGGTGCATGCACCGCCTTACCCAGGCTGCAGTAGCAGACCTGTGGTGTCAGATTTAGTCTGCTTCCCAGGGGTGGCATAATACATGCTTCAGCCCCTGGTAGGCCTGTGAAGTACCTATGCCCTTGGCACCTAAGGTACCATATACTAGGGACTCATAAGGTACCACAGTATCCAATCACTAGTGCACCTGGAGTGCACTCCAAGTCGTTTAGAGAGAGCAGAGAGGCTGGGGCCCGGATTAGCAGGGACCCAGCCCGACTATAGCCAGAAGCCAGTGTAAACATCAGAAAAAAAGTGGGGGCAACATAAGAGGCAGATCCTACTCTCCTACAATGAGTTTACCGAAGGGTGTAGTGTTCCTATAGATAAAGAGAACTAGGTGTGGACAGGATGCAGAGGGCAATCCTCTGGGTTGTCTTTTGTTGCCCTCACACGCCCCTAGGGATGCCATGCTTCATCATCAGGCAGGTGCTTCTCATTGGGCCAGCGCTGCAATGCCCAATGGGTCCCCCGGAGTGGTCACTTTGGTAGAGATCTTTTTGTTGTTGATGCTATCTGATGAGTGCGAGGGTGTCCAAAAAGTGGTGTGGCAGTGACTGTGAGAAAAGGTGAATTAAAACTTTCTAGGGGATATCAAATCATTCTTTAATATAAAGATTCTCCTGACAGAGTTAAAAAACAAAAATGGTTAAGGCTACTATGGGGGTATTATATACCTGAGTTGCTCAATATGTGTAGATGAGGTATAATTGGGTCAACATGTTTCGCACCCCAGTGGTCTAAAAATGATCCAAGGTGCTTCTTCAGGACCAGAAAGGGAAACGGACCTACCCCACACCTCTTGTAACATATTATAGGTATGGGGTAGGCCCATTTGCCTTTCTGGTCCTGAAGTAGCGCCATGGATCATTTTTAGACCACTGGGGTGCCCCTTTTTTTTAATTGATCATGAGTTTTGGACCATGGGTACAGGACCTTTATCTGCTCCTAGTCCCCCCCCCACTCTTCTTTTAATTACAAGCCAATTAAGTACGGCCAGGTAGTAGGAGGAAGTGTGGTCCCTGTACCTTTGATGAGTAAATATTCTGTCTTGGAAGCATTACATTTCAGAAGTTTTTCAGCCATCCACTGATGAACAGTAGATAAGGGGCTAGGCTTTGATGGATCTAAGTCTGTGAAGGCCATATTCATTAACTAATGCAGGTAAAAAGTTATGCTTGTATCGTCCGCATACAAGTAAAAATTAACTCTGTTGTCCGTAAGAAATCTTGCTTATGGTTCTAAGTAATACAAAAGGGGATGATGGACGGAACGTTTGAGCCAATCAAACACTCACCCCCAGTCAACTGATCTGGGTTTAATCCATCATCATTCTTTAGCTCACTCCACCACCCCAGTTCAGACATGGCCATATGCAAATCAGTCTGACCCTGTGCCTCATGGGAACAGTCCAGCCCGAACTGCCAAGCCATGTCTTCCCTGGACCGGAAACAAGCATCCTAGGACCGGTTTCTGGCATTCCAGCCGTCATCAGCCAGGCTTGCTTGAATCCAGTGGCAAAGCGAGCAAGGGACCCACGTCTGGGCATACCCCCGCCAACTTAGGGCGAACAAAGCGATACAAAAGGGGATGATGGACGGAACGTTTGAGCCAATCAAACACTCACCCCCAGTCAACTGATCTGGGTTTAATCCATCATCATTCTTTAGCTCACTCCACCACCCCAGTTCAGACATGGCCATATGCAAATCAGTCTGACCCTGTGCCTCATGGGAACAGTCCAGCCCGAACTGCCAAGCCATGTCTTCCCTGGACCGGAAACAAGCATCCTAGGACCGGTTTCTGGCATTCCAGCCGTCATCAGCCAGGCTTGCTTGAATCCAGTGGCAAAGCGAGCAAGGGACCCACGTCTGGGCATACCCCCGCCAACTTAGGGCGAACAAAGCGATACAAAGGGGGATGATGGACGGAACGTTTGAGCCAAACAAACACTCACCCCCAGTCAACTGATCTGGGTTTAATCCATCATCATTCTTTAGCTCACTCCACCACCCCAGTTCAGACATGGCCATATGCAAATCAGTCTGACCCTGTGCCTCATGGGAACAGTCCAGCCTGAACTGCCAAGCCATGTCTTCCCTGGACCGGAAACAAGCATCCTAGGACCAGTTTCTGGCATTCCAGCCGTCATCAGCCAGGCTTGCTTGAATCCAGTGGCAAAGCGAGCAAGGGACCCACGTCTGGGCATACCCCGCCAACTTAGGGCGAACAAAGCGATACAAAAGGGGATGATGGACAGAACGTTTGAGCCAATCAAACACTCACCCCCAGTCAACTGATCTGGGTTTAATCCATCATCATTCTTTAGCTCACTCCACCACCCCAGTTCAGACATGGCCATATGCAAATCAGTCTGACCCTGTGCCTCATGGGAACAGTCCAGCCCGAACTGCCAAGCCATGTCTTCCCTGGACCGGAAACAAGCATCCTAGGACCAGCCTCCGGCATTCCAGCCATCATCAGCCAGGCTTGCTTGAATCCAGTGGCAAAGCGAGCAAGGGACCCACGTCTGGGCATACCCCCGCCAACTTAGGGCGAACAAAGCGATACAAAAGGGGATGATGGACGGAACGTTTGAGCCAATCAAACACTCACCCCCAGTCAACTGATCTGGGTTTAATCCATCATCATTCTTTAGCTCACTCCACCACCCCAGTTCAGACATGGCCATATGCAAATCAGTCTGACCCTGTGCCTCATGGGAACAGTCCAGCCCGAACTGCCAAGCCATGTCTTCCCTGGACCGGAAACAAGCATCCTAGGACCGGTTTCTGGCATTCCAGCCGTCATCAGCCAGGCTTGCTTGAATCCAGTGGCAAAGCGAGCAAGGGACCCACGTCTGGGCATACCCCCGCCAACTTAGGGCGAACAAAGCGATACAAAAGGGGATGATGGACGGAACGTTTGAGCCAATCAAACACTCACCCCCAGTCAACTGATCTGGGTTTAATCCATCATCATTCTTTAGCTCACTCCACCACCCCAGTTCAGACATGGCCATATGCAAATCAGTCTGACCCTGTGCCTCATGGGAACAGTCCAGCCCGAACTGCCAAGCCATGTCTTCCCTGGACCGGAAACAAGCATCCTAGGACCGGTTTCTGGCATTCAAGCCGTCATCAGCCAGGCTTGCTTGAATCCAGTGGCAAAGCGAGCAAGGGACCCACGTCTGGGCATTCCCCCGCCAACTTAGGGCGAACAAAGCGATACAAAAGGGGATGATGGACGGAACGTTTGAGCCAATCAAACACTCACCCCCAGTCAACTGATCTGGGTTTAATCCATCATCATTCTTTAGCTCACTCCACCACCCCAGTTCAGACATGGCCATATGCAAATCAGTCTGACCCTGTGCCTCATGGGAACAGTCCAGCCCGAACTGCCAAGCCATGTCTTCCCTGGACCGGAAACAAGCATCCTAGGACCGGTTTCTGGCATTCCAGCCGTCATCAGCCAGGCTTGCTTGAATCCAGTGGCAAAGCGAGCAAGGGACCCACGTCTGGGCATACCCCCGCCAACTTAGGGCGAACAAAGCGATACAAAAGGGGATGATGGACAGAACGTTTGAGCCAATCAAACACTCACCCCCAGTCAACTGATCTGGGTTTAATCCATCATCATTCTTTAGCTCACTCCACCACCCCAGTTCAGACATGGCCATATGCAAATCAGTCTGACCCTGTGCCTCATGGGAACAGTCCAGCCCGAACTGCCAAGCCATGTCTTCCCTGGACCGGAAACAAGCATCCTAGGACCGGTTTCTGGCATTCCAGCCGTCATCAGCCAGGCTTGCTTGAATCCAGTGGCAAAGCGAGCAAGGGACCCACGTCTGGGCATACCCCCGCCAACTTAGGGCGAACAAAGCGATACAAAAGGGGATGATGGACGGAACGTTTGAGCCAATCAAACACTCACCCCCAGTCAACTGATCTGGGTTTAATCCATCATCATTCTTTAGCTCACTCCACCACCCCAGTTCAGACATGGCCATATGCAAATCAGTCTGACCCTGTGCCTCATGGGAACACTCCAGCCCGAACTGCCAAGCCATGTCTTCCCTGGACCGGAAACAAGCATCCTAGGACCGGTTTCTGGCATTCCAGCCGTCATCAGCCAGGCTTGCTTGAATCCAGTGGCAAAGCGAGCAAGGGACCCACGTCTGGGCATACCCCCGCCAACTTAGGGCGAACAAAGCGATACAAAAGGGGATGATGGACGGAACGTTTGAGCCAATCAAACACTCACCCCCAGTCAACTGATCTGGGTTTAATCCATCATCATTCTTTAGCTCACTCCACCACCCCAGTTCAGACATGGCCATATGCAAATCAGTCTGACCCTGTGCCTCATGGGAACAGTCCAGCCCGAACTGCCAAGCCATGTCTTCCCTGGACCGGAAACAAGCATCCTAGGACCGGTTTCTGGCATTCCAGCCGTCATCAGCCAGGCTTGCTTGAATCCAGTGGCAAAGCGAGCAAGGGACCCACGTCTGGGCATTCCCCGCCAACTTAGGGCGAACAAAGCGATACAAAAGGGGATGATGGACGGAACGTTTGAGCCAATCAAACACTCACCCCCAGTCAACTGATCTGGGTTTACTCCATCATCATTCTTTAGCTCACTCCACCACCCCAGTTCAGACATGGCCATATGCAAATCAGTCTGACCCTGTGCCTCATGGGAACAGTCCAGCCCGAACTGCCAAGCCATGTCTTCCCTGGACCGGAAACAAGCATCCTAGGACCGGTTTCTGGCATTCCAGCCGTCATCAGCCAGGCTTGCTTGAATCCAGTGGCAAAGCGAGCAAGGGACCCACGTCTGGGCATACCCCCGCCAACTTAGGGCGAACAAAGCGATACAAAAGGGGATGATGGACGGAACGTTTGAGCCAATCAAACACTCACCCCCAGTCAACTGATCTGGGTTTAATCCATCATCATTCTTTAGCTCACTCCACCACCCCAGTTCAGACATGGCCATATGCAAATCAGTCTGACCCTGTGCCTCATGGGAACAGTCCAGCCCGAACTGCCAAGCCATGTCTTCCCTGGACCGGAAACAAGCATCCTAGGACCGGTTTCTGGCATTCCAGCCGTCATCAGCCAGGCTTGCTTGAATCCAGTGGCAAAGCGAGCAAGGGACCCACGTCTGGGCATACCCCCGCCAACTTAGGGCGAACAAAGCGATACAAAAGGGGATGATGGACGGAACGTTTGAGCCAATCAAACACTCACCCCCAGTCAACTGATCTGGGTTTAATCCATCATCATTCTTTAGCTCACTCCACCACCCCAGTTCAGACATGGCCATATGCAAATCAGTCTGACCCTGTGCCTCATGGGAACAGTCCAGCCCGAACTGCCAAGCCATGTCTTCCCTGGACCGGAAACAAGCATCCTAGTTCTAAGTAAACAGCAAACAGATGAAGAGAAATGATGGAGCCCTGTGGCACTCTGTGTTTTATAGATATGGCATCTGAGTGAAAAAAAAGCAACATAGCTGTTTGGGATCAATCAGCCAAAAAGGATTTAAACCATTTTAAAGATTGCTGGTGACAGGCCAAAGGGTTCCAGTAGTGACACAAAAGGCATGATTGATGTTATCAAATGCAGAAAAAGGTCTAAAAGTGGTAGAGAATGGCTCAGGATTCCACAAAAGGCTAACATTGGTTAAAAACAATTTTTCCAGGCTGGTTACCAAAAAAGATAGCAGGGTAATTCGATGGTGGCTGTTTGGATCATATGAAAAGTGTTTTTTTTTTTTTTTTAAATAAAGGCTTTGCCAAGGCGGATTTCCGAAACGTTGGTACTACCTTTTCTTTAAGTGACTCAGCAGAGAGAACCCTTAAATTGAGGTATTTGTTTCATTCTAACTGCTGGACAGGGTTAAATCGGTGAACCTGATGCTTTTTCTCCATCAATAGCTGATAGAATTTCAGTGGGAGTAAGATCATTTAATTAACAGGGGAAAGTTTGTGGTGGCAGCGGCCCAGGAGAAAGGAAAGTATGTGTAACTTGAGATTCTCTGTCTCTGGCCACATTCAGATTCATGCCCGAAGCTGCCTAAAGCAGCCCGCTGGAGCCCGAGGACGTGAGCAGTTCTGAGTTGCAGGCTGCTTAATGTTCTTTAATCAGCATGTAAGTCAATATTTATTAACAGTCACAAACCTGAGCGGCCAGTACGAGTCCACAGTCCTAAGGCTGAGAGTGACTGTGAGCCCCATGGCTGTGATGCCGAGTGTCCAGCAGCTGGTCTGGTCGCAGGGCATTATGATGAGGCACAGGTGGTGGTGTGAGCAGCGGCGGGCTGCAAAACTAAACTTAGAAACAACTGCCGTCCGTGCTCGCGCCACCCACTAGTGAATTAAGCTCTGTCTCAGGAGGCAAATGGACAATGTTGCAGTCATGTGACGTCAAGTCACATGCATGCCGCCACGGTGGAGCAGCCAGTGAGTGCATCTGAGCCTAGCCTAGCAGGCGGGACCGGACCCAGGCAGATGAGATGTGCACTTTACAAACAATAATTCAACCCCAGATCAGAGCAGTGCAGTTGCACTGCACAGTGTAGTGCATTCTGTCACACACTCTGCGGCTGCCAGAGCAGCGTGCAGTCAGTGCTTTGCTCAATGAGTGCTAATAGGGTCGCTCCCGTCTCCCACTTGTTAGCAACTTCCGGACCCGCTATAAATGCATGACTTCGCATTTTAGTGCAGTGATGCGGACCACCACACCAAAATGCGTTAGTCTAACACCTGATGCATGGTACATGGCAGGGCTGGGAAAGGGGACAGTCATTAACCTTCATGGACGATTAGGTCTGACTTGAAATCGAAACTGTCACCTGATCTTTTAACCTACTCCAATATTATTCTCCAGTTCTTTGCTTCCTCACAAATATATATATTTCTATTCCTATGCTATTTGCTTGTAGTGCTTCACATTACCATATAACATTCCTTTAAAGCCAGACCTATTGGCATTGCCAATACTTGTTTCTTTTTCTGAAACAAACTCCCGAAACCAGATTAAATTTTCTCTTTGTGTTTGTGGGCAATAATTTATTTTCTCTGCCTGGCATTGCCTTGCCTTTCATGGTGGACCTAGGCAGGAAAAATCAGTTGTGGTAGCCTCGCTATAATAGGGTCTATGTCTTGAGAGCCCTGTGTCTGATGGGTTGCATTGTTAAGGTTGAGTGTTTCCAAGACAGCCGCTGGTTCTGCTTGTGGAATGACAGTGGTTCCTGCGACTCTTAATGAAGTGTGTGAACTGCAAGTCTGGCAGGGTAGGACCTCTGCATTTTAGCTCCCAATCTGTCACCTCTAAATGAGGCCCCAAATCTCATAATCTTTTTCACCATTCACTATTACAGAAGAGTACACTGTTCTAAACAGCTTCACATTCAAAATCAACACCTGGACATCACCGGCTAACCTCTATTCTTGTGACATTGACACAGTTGCTTTAAAAAAACAGACCAAACATAGGGTAGACTGTTCCACATTTTCTGGAAATAAGGGTAGAAATTGATAGTCTTAGTTCTTCTGCTCAAGTGGAAAATTGACATCAGCAAGTACATCTCCTAAGGGAAATATCAACAGCATGATCAGCAGAAAAGCTCTAAAATGAAAACAAACATATGAACATTATCACCCTCTATCATCTTCTGTGATAACCACTTCCTAGACAAACACATAATCTGGCTGCTGCAAAATATAATTTTAAACCTTGTTGACATTTCAAGGAAACTCATATTGTAGCAATACAGGTCCCTATAATAATATTAAACAATCTTTACAACTAAAGATGTGTACAAATGGAAACACCTTCTCCCAAAACTAGACCTGCTACACTTGAAGAATGATTCAAACTCATAGAGCTGTATAATAATTCCTTATAAAACAACTGTACCAAAACATCACCTCTACTGAAGACACCTCAATGGAATCAATATATTTGTCCCCAAACAAGCCACCCTATCTTACTCAAACTGACTGATACTTGTTCTTGGTTCCAGTTGCCCAACACTCACTGACCATCTCTGAGGCTTGTTTAGAAAGACCTGAGACAAACTAGGTTTCCCTAAAATTTTTAAATCATTAGACAGTAGACCATCTGGACATTTTAAACAAATCCTGAAACACTGTGAGCAGACAAAGCTCCTCCACAACATCTCCACTAGGTTTGCATACCAAGAAGACCTAAAAAGGAGTAAGCATGACTAAACAGTTCGTCATTCTTCTCATTGGGAGAACAACTTGCAGAATCATCGAAAAATGGAGGGACAGAGTGAATAGTTTTTAATCACACCTTGTAGAAACACGTTTGAAGACACTACTTTGAGTTCTGCTCGCCAACTGTAAAATCATGGCAACTGAGATGTGAACCTGCTTGCAAACTGATTAATCAAGAATGGTCTGCAAAATTGATCTATCTTCTTGACCAACTAAAGATTAAACAGCTATTTACCTCAGTGCCTTAGGAACCCCATATTGCAGTCTACCCTAGAATTTGTCAGACCTGGAATATACTGTCAATGAAATATTGTGGTTCACGCATTAATGACAAAACTTCTTTCTAAAATCTGCTAATATTTTCGACCTTATATATACCAGATCTCTTTATATGTTTGAATGCCATGCAATTGTCCATCTGCTACAAAACCAGACACCTTAACCACTGCAATTGCTTCTGTGTAACTTCTCCTCTATCATCTACCATCCACCTGTCTTTTCTTCCTGCTTCCATGAAACCCTGACCAACACGCTGGCTTTCAACTCCAAAATAAAAGAAATATTAGCCTACCGTTCTAACCCTCCAATTTCTGTAGCCACCAAAACAACTCCTCTCGATTCCTGGTCTTACTGCATCAAACTCTCATACAAACACCCCCTCTTGCACAGCACAGCCTTGTAAATTCTACAAAGTCATGTAATTCAGCAACCCAAGAATAATTGCTTGAATCAAAGAAGAAAGTAGTCTTACCACTCTTCCTAACCTTGTTACCACAAGTAAAACTTTGTATAACTCATTCCTGATTATTGGCCTCTGGTAATCAAACAATTGATTTCACTATATTGATCTTAAAGCTTATAAATCTTCCACTTTTCCTTGTTGAGAATGATACCTAACCTTTGTAGTAGTAGTAAATTTGTTTATTCTGTCATTTTGACCATAAAACTTCACGCATAAAACATCAAATATATAGAAAACATATTCCATTACAATATAATGCAGTAGAATTACGTCATCCTTAAGAACAGATAATAAAAATGTGATAAAAATTCATTAAAACCAGTTAAAACTATACTCAACTGCATTAACTATCCTTTATAAAGTGCAAGTATATAACATGACAACTCATTGTGAACAAGAATTTCAGTAGCTCTATACGATTTCATGCTCATATTTCACCTGATTATGGAATGCTAGAGTCATTTTAGACATTACTAATGAATTTACACGTTACATGCCATGCCTGCAGTAAGTACCTAGACATAGAGAAAACCACACACTCAGTATTTTCAGATTGTAATATGTGCATTGCCTCTGTATAGTGTACCAGGGATAATCGCCAACACACCTGGACAATCCACATGTACCTGAGTTTTGCAAAGAGGGGGCAGAAGAACAAAAAATGTTCCAAAGTTTCAGTGCAAGAAAAGCATGCAGGGCCATAGGGGTGATATACTACTCGCCTGCCAGCTATTCCTGAGCGCATTCACTGGGAGAATTCCATATCTAAGTTTCAGGAAAAACGATTTAGCCAAAGGTGGCTCAACATGATCACGAAATTGTTCAAAAGCTAGAAAACTTTTCACATCAATGAACCGCCCTGTTAGGGGTGCCATGTATCATTGAAAGTAACCATTTTCCTGGATAAAAGCCCAGTATCTGTCCTTCAGATGCAAAACCATCCCCTTGCTAAGGTTTTCGGGTTTATCCCACGCATCTGGCAAGCCAAGATCATACAACCAGGTTTTGATGTGTTTAAACCAAGGTGTTACCAATTGTTTATGGATCTATTTTATTTCTGCCACTGCCTGTTTCACCGGGATCTGCAACTTAACTAATAAAACAAAGGTTCAGGGCTGCAATATTTACAATATTTCTCAGCCCTAAATCGAGTCTCATGTGGGTAAGTGGGGCAGGTAAGGGCAGGGCCAATAGCGATTGCATAAATCTATTCTCTGGTAGCTCAAGGTCCCTGGTTTTATCATGACCCCGTAATTCAGCCCCATATAAGGCTGCGCAATAAATTCCAAGGGTCGGGGATAAAGGCAGAAATTAGGTGTATTGAATTTCCTCCTAGTTGCAGACTCAACATGCTATGAAAGGAACTTTGGCTTTTCAGAATTTGGGGGCCCATGATAAATTACTTGAAAATCTTACACCTAAGTAATCAAGCTCCTTGACCTGTTCCAGATTGGCAGATCCTAGTCGTGCTTTCCCCCTAAAGGTGTTATGTGGCCAAAACACCTTAAACTTGGTTTTGTTAACATTAGTTTCCAAGCCAAACCTGAAGCATGCCTCTTAAAATTTGTCTAAGATGCTCTGCAATCCCATGGGTGTTTTTGAGATTAACAAAGTATCACCAGCGAATAAGAGGGGCGGGATTTACTCATTCGCTAACCTTGGGCAAACCCCATTACAGTTGTATAAGTTATTAATTAAGTCATTTATGTAGAGTGTGAACAGGGTTGGGGCCAGGACACACTCCTGCCTCACCACCCCTCATTATAGCTATTTGATATGTTAGCTTCTTACTCAGACATAATTTCTGCTATGTGTATTAGCAGTGACAAGAGATCGGGTAGCGTTCCCATCTCCTTCAGTGTGGACCATAAATTCCCTCTGGAGATGAAGTCAAAAGCTGACTTTAGATCCACGAAAACCATGTACAGGTGTCCTTTGTTGATCACAACAATTTTCCATAATATCAATAGGAGCCAAAGTACTTGATCCGTGGTACACATGGATGCCTGAAATCCGGCTTGTAAATTAGAAAATATTTGCTTGTCATCTATCCATGATTGAATTTTTCTCAACAGTTGTTTACAAAAACGTTTTGGGCATCATCAATCAGGCTTACGGGCAGATAATTAGCAGGGTCGCACTTATCCCCTTTTTTAAAGATTAGGATGATTTCTGCTCCCCTTCAGGTCTTGGGTATCTCTGCCCCTTTAGATATAGCATGCGACTTTACATTACGTGATATCCCCACACGACTGGTTCCAAACAGAATAAATCCTCTGGTATTCTGTCGAAGCCCGGAGCTTTGCCCTTTTTAATTGATTTAATAGATGCTAGTGTTTCTGCCATAGTGAATATTACTGTGGGGACACTTTCCTCAGGATTATAGTCAGGCATCCCTACCTTCACAGCACTGTTATCTTTAACTATTTCTTTAGTGGTGCATATACTGGTAAAGTGTTGTTCCCAGTTATGGGGTTGAATGTGAAAATTATCCTCACTTATAGTAAAGGGTACCCCTTTGGCATGAAAATGCCAGAAATATCTAGCATCTTTTATTTTTGCTCCACTGACAAGTTCTCTCCGACAAGTTTCTTCCCGTTTTTTCCTGGCCATGGCCTGTTCCCTTTTATACATCTTCCTCCCAGTTATTGTAGCAGTTCTGCACCCACTTTTAATAACACTCGTCAGATTTTAATTAGCTAGTTTACAGTTGTTATCAAACCACTCCGGGCCCTTTGCTCTTATACTCTGCACCTTAATAGTTCTAAAAAAAAGTGCTCCTGAATAGACTCAAGAAGATTATTAAAGGTATTCATAGCAGTCACTGCAGATTGTTCAGATTCCCCAAAGTGTTTAAAGCTGTAATAACCTTAGAGTATATACGGTCCAGTTTGCTCTTGTCGGACTCTATGAATGTGCACTTTATTCTCCTACCGTTATTAGAGGAAACAATTGGTGAACCACATGTACCAGGGAGCAAGATGTCACTTGAAAAGATGGAATATTTCAACTCTAATTCCAGAGCATTATGGTCACTATCTGTCCTGTCAGTGACCGCCATGGACTGGACAATGGGCCATAGATTTAAATCAAGTAATACATTGTTTAATCGACTAGAATTGGACCTCTTATATGTGAAGTTGGCTCCTCTATCCGAGTTTGTGCACCCATTACAAGCACAAACTCTCTGTGCTAGTGTGAGAGATGCAATTTGGAGTCCCACCCTCAAGCATTTCTTTAATGGAGGATTTGACAACTTGGGTATGCCCTTCTCTGCATCTTCTTTTTGCGTGTGATTCTGAATACAATCTATTACAGTTTCAGATTCCTGATGTGGGCTAGAAAATCAATTATAAATATTCAGGAGTCTCACTGCAAAGGTCTCTTTTATGCTAGTTATATCAAGGCGAAGAATATCTTTGGATTTAGAGCTAAGCTTTTTTATCTTGCATGCTAATGAGGTTTTGACCCATTTCTTAAGGCCCCCTGATGGCCATCCCATCGAGGAATATTCTGCCTCAGTACTAAAATTTACAAATGCTGTTCTAAATACGGGTTGTAGTGCCCAAGTCTCTTGGAGGCAAAAGACACACAATTGATGGACGGAATGCAGAACAAATCAAAACATTCACCCCCAGTCAAGAGATCTGGGTTAAATCTATCATTCTTTTGCTCACCATGCCACCCCAGTTTAGGCCTGGCCATATGCAAATCAGTCTTGACCCTGTGCCTCATGGGAACAGTCCAGCCCGAACTGCCGGAAACAAGCATCCTAGGTCCGGTTTCGGGGTTTCACCCCTCTTCAGCCAGGTTCACTGTGCCACTGGAATCAAGCTATCCTGGCTGAAGAGGGGTGAAACCCCGAAACCGGTCCTAGGATGCTTGTTTCCGGTCCAGGGAGGACCTGGCTTGGTAGTTCGGGCTGGACTGTTCCCATGAGGCACAGGGTCAAGACTGATTTGCATTGGCCAGGTCTAAACTGGGGTGGCATGGTGAGCAAAAGAATGATGGATTTAACCCAGATCTCTTGACTGGGGGTGAATGTTTTGATTTGTTCTGCATTCCGTCCATCAAATGTGTGTCTTTTGCAAGTCTCTTGGAGGACACAGATATGAAAATTATCAATGTACATTCTCCACTCTAGGTCAGCAATTTTAGATCTTAATCCTGCTACATTCCAGCAGAGGAATTTATAATGTGATCTGTTCCCTATTTGCTGTGCAGAAATTAAAATTAAAGGTGTTCCTTCCCATTATGTTGTTACCTCCCTCCTCATTAATCAACCCCATATGCATGCATTTGTACAGTAGTGGTCAAATGCCTTACTGATTTTTTAAACCTATCTAACAGTGCATCCATTTCCTTCTGAACAGGGATTGAGGGTGATTGAGATTGCAGCCACCCCCAGTTTAGTATCTAAACCTCCTATTATGGTTGTATTTGTATATACTATATGTTTTTGATGTATGGGGACAGATTGATGCCTTACTGTTATTGCAGACCCAAATCTCTTCTGCAGTCAGTCAGTTTCATCGAGAACTTCAACTTGTTGCCTCTCCTTTGGTGTTGATGATCCCCTTGTGAGCCCTTCTCTCTTTATGGCTGATGTTGTTTCATTGAATGTGCATACACTTCATGGGGAGAATACACTTCAATTGTATTGGGGAGCCCTTGGGCAGGGAGGTTCAGAGGTCAAGGTTAATTAGCCCATAGGTGTATTCCTCTTTGCTCAATTCTGTGGCTATTTGGTCAAACATCCCATTCTGCATGGAGCAGTGCTAACTAGATCTCACCTGATTGTTGAAAAGCAGTGTCTGTTGTTCCTTATCCAATAGATAACTTTGTTTTTTAATGATTCACTATCTTCTGTAATTCCTGCAGGTAACACAGGGACACTGGTCATGTAGATCCTTCTAGTCGGATTACTCAATGGGCCATTCCTTGGAATTACCACTCTTTATTCGTGAGAATACCAACTCTCTTAGGGCTCCCAGTTGCGTCCAACCTGCCGGACCTGATCGATATCAGGATAAAATACTTTCACCCTCTGTATACCTTCCTCCCACTACTGGAACAGTTTGTGGGGAGTTGTCAGACATGCTCACACGGGTATCAGGGACTCTGCCATATTGGTTACCTCCCCTGGATGTTTTGTGTAGCAGTGTTCTCTCCCTATCTCCAGCGCAATTCTTTGATTGCCACTTATCATCTCATAACCCCCAAACCCCACAGTCCTTATGAATGGTCTCACTCATACCACTATTGAAGATTTCGGCTTTTACACAGCTTAACTCCATTTTTAAACTCTCAACTTTTTCAACCAGTAGGGAAACCTGTTGTTTCAAATTCTGCATTTTACCCCAATGCCAAACCTTTGTAAAATCCCCCATATCACAACCAGATGTTATCCAAAACCCTGCTGGCATTAGCCATAATTGTAATGCTGTCTAAATAATTAAAATTAGCACATGTAAGGCTTGAGACCTCAAATGGGCAACAGCTGTTGTTTTAGTGTCTGTTTGTTCATAAAATTTGTCTCTAGTTTTATAAATTGGAGTGGGTTTTATTTGTGTTGTGTTTTCTACTTTTAACTGTTTTGGTATTGATAAATGATGTACACATTTCTCCTAAGTTCATCCTACCTGCTATGTGCTACAGCTACCAAGGGTTGAGCTCAGGTTTAAGTTATTGAGGCCTAACTGGAGCTAGTCAGGATTAGTGCCATTATTGCTTGAAATATATATTAATAATACTCCACTTCAACTAATACTTCACTTTCTCACAGCCATTAAACATTAGAGTAATCTAATTGAGTTTGTATTTCTTTTAACTTCATGCCAGATGTGTTTCTTCCTTGCAAATCTTCATTACAGTCTCCTTATGGTAGACCTTTGAGTGGTGAAATACCAAGATATCATTAATAAAATTAAGATTTAGAAAATCTTGGTGGCAGATTACATTCCAAAGCTGAGATTTTTACACCTGCATAAAATCAAATCTGACCCAAAAGTGCTGATTAAGCAAGGCAAACTGGTGATAACATTTACAATGTCTGATTGATATTGTGCCAGATCTTGGCCACAATTTGTCATTGACTTCTTTATGGAAGTTTTCTTCACGTCAACACAGATTTCGATTTGACAATCAGAAGATGTTTTTGAAAGATGTCCAATGGGAAAATCCAGTAAGTGTGCCCCAACGCTGGTTCAATAATGTACTGAGCTATCAAATTGCACATTCTACTTCTTCCATTTTTATTGTTAAAAGGTTATGGTAAGCCATTGTCTTGACTGATTCATCAATATGTGAAGGTATTTGTTAACTTGTGTTTTCTGAGCCCTTATTATAGTGTTGAAACAAGTCTTTGGATGATTTGGAGGTAGTGCTGTGTGTCATGTAAAGTAGGATCATTAGAACACTTGATTTGAAGCTAAGGGGCATCCACTTCCCACACCAGTGGCGGCAATATGCATTTAAGTACCGTACCAGGGTGTACAATGCTTTGGATACAAGATGAAATGAAACAAAAATGGAATGTAAAGGGTTGTTTAACAGTCCAGTTCATTTCACAAATCTAGCAATCAGTGCATTCGAGAGGGGTCTAAAGTGAGGTTATGATGATCCTTTTTAAAGAAGACTTCCAGATTACGTAATGGAAAATAGCTGAAGATGCACTTGAATTGGGATCTGGTTCAAAGAACAAGAGCACCATGCTAAAACAGCCACAACAAGAATAGTTGAAGAGGCTCTTCGGAGAGCAGTACCAAGATTAAATGATTGGTGTTCCAGATACCAGGGGGATACTTTCAAACTGACAAAAGATGGTGCAAAGGTCCTTATGTACTCCAGTGTAGGTAGATGGCCAAGGATGGCAAACAGAGATGGTAAAGCCCTGATGGACATCACAATTAGATGAACCATGCTGAGATTTCTGTTACCAGTAATAGGTCATTATAGATGTTCTAATTCATATACACATCTGAGGAAAGAGAAATTGATTTTGATTTGATTTGATTTTAAGATTTCTAAAGCTCACAAATGCCCTTTGGCATCTTGGCGCTGACATTCATCTGGTTCTGATCTACAAACAACAACGGGGGAAACAGAAAGCTATAGAGAGATGGAAAACATCCAGGATTTCTATTTCCTCCAGAAACCTGCCATATTTGCCTGGCTTTTAAGATGCATTGGCATTTTGTTCCAGAGTTGGCAGGTCGAGTGGACAAAGCTTCTCCCGCCCCACTTCAGCTTTCATAATTATTGGAACACTAACTGATTTGGAGGTTGCCAATCTCAGCAGTCTGTTCAGAGTGTACCATACAATTTTCCATTTCAGGTAGTCTGGTCCAATACCATACAGAGTTTTATGTGCCAATCATAAAGCCTTAAAGGCCAGTGAAGCTCTTTCAGAGCAGCAGAGACCGATATGAACTTTGTTATCTTCTTCAGAAGATGACCGTCTGCATTCTTCAATGTCTGAAGCTTATTTAAAGAACATCGTGGGATACCAAGATACAAGGCATTGCAAAAGTCCAGTTTGGATAACACCAATGGAATGACCACCGATTTTTGCAAATCAAAAGAGATAAAAGACAGAACCTTCCTCAATATTCTCAGCAGAAAGAAACAAGATGAGGTTAGTTTATTAATCTGATCCTTAAAGGATAACTCAGCACCAAAGATGACCCCGAGGTTCCTGACTTTAGATCCTGGGGTTGAAGGGGAAGTTCTGAGGCCACCAGGATGATTCCAGAAGGAAGTGTCCTTCCCAAAGAAAAGGACTCTCTGCTTTTTCTGAGTTAGGCATTAGGCAATTACAGCTCAACCTGCTAATGATAGCACACATGCAACTGTTAAACCAATCAGCAACCTCATCTACATTGATTGAAATAGAGACGACAATTTGGGTGTCATCAGCATAAAAAACTGTGGCAGAACCAAAAGAGCGAATTAGCTTAGCTAAGGGTGCCACACAAATATTAAAGAGTGTTGGATTCACTGAAGACTCCAAGGGGACACCGCAAGACAAAACAAAAGGTGTTGAGTTAAACTCCCCAAGAGCCATGGTCTTCTCTATGTTTGTTAAAAATAAGGAGAGAATCATCAGCCGCTCAAACCACCCCAATTCCAACTAAAAGCTCAAGCAAAACTGCATGGCTCATGGTGTTGAAGGCTGCAAATAGGTCCAAAAGGACTACCATAGCGCTCCCTCTGTTGTCCATGATGTGTCTAATCTCCTGGGAAACTACGACCAGAGCTGATTCTGTGCTGTAGCTTGACCTAAAGCCAAAGTGTGCCTCATCCAGGAGCCTGTTATTTTCTAGATGGTTAGAGGGAGTGTTGTTGAGATGCTTTTCTGGGACTTTTGTTGGGAAAGGCAGACAAGATATGAGTCGGTAGGGTTTTCTCTTCCATGAGG
Organism: Calotriton arnoldi; assembly: GCA_963921515.1. Taxonomy (NCBI): domain Eukaryota; kingdom Metazoa; phylum Chordata; class Amphibia; order Caudata; family Salamandridae; genus Calotriton; species Calotriton arnoldi. Next base: position 612,756 of record CAWUFW010005263.1, on the reverse strand, counting down.
TTGAGTGATGGCCTTTTCAGCAAAGGCAAAATAGAGGCTTATTTCCATTCTCTGGGAAAAGAGCCTACATTACCGATGGTGTTTAACAGACTGGTTGAATCCACGACTATCATAGTCACTATATCTTGTAGCATTTTGGGCAGGCAGGGGTCCAAAGGGGCTTCCGATTTAGTGTGGGCCATTAGGTCAAGTACTAATTCAGTGGACAGAAGGGGGAAGTTACAGAGCTCCTTATTATAAGTATTCTTTGTAGCTGGCTCTATGCCAATATCCAATATAGGACGGGCAGCGTCAAATTCCTTATAAACTGCCTCCAGTCGTGTTCGATACAGTCAACCGTGAGGTCCTTATCGGGTTTGGTGGTGCCGCCCTTCCCTCCTCAGTTAGTTTCTAACTAATATTTCTCAGAGAGTTGACTGGAATGGCTTCCAGTCAAAGCAGTATTCTCTGCCTTGTGGGGTCCCTCAGGGGTCATCCTTATCCCCCACGCTGTTTAATATCTATATCACTCCCCTGTTAGAGCTTATCCAGTCCTACAGTCTGTCTGCGGTCTCTTTTGCCGAAGCTACTCAAATCATTGTTGCCATTCAGGAAGAAGACAGCCCTGTGGCTTCCACCCTACAGTCCTGTCTAACACAAGTATTTATCTGGATGCGTACACATTTTCTGAAACTGAACGTGAACAAAACTGAGGTGATCCTGTTTGGCAGGAACACCAAGGTCAGGAATTCCTCTTGGTGGCCAACGGATTTCGACCCTTTACCCGCACCCGTCCCAAAGGAAAAAAATCTTGGAGTCATTTTTGACGACCAGCTCAGCTTTAGAGAGCAGATCAACCATACTACTTCGAACTGCTAATTCATCATCAGGCTAATAAAGAAAATGTTCCCATTTATTCCTCCAGAGTTACAAAAATCAGTCGTAGTTGCACTCATCCTATCTAGGATTGACTATTGCAATGCTCTATACCTAGGCACTACACAATGGGCACAGACTAAACTACAATCTATGCAGAATGCTGCTGCTCTGCTTCTTTTGAAGGTTCCCAAATTTCAATCTGTTATCAAAAACATACAGGCTCTTCATTGGCTACCTCTAGCAAACACAATTAAATTTAAAGCTCTCTGCCTCATTCATAATGCCCTGCACAGTAAGGGAGCGCAATACCACCAGTCCAACTTTCACTGGTACTGTCCTCAACGAGCTTTACGTTCCGCCTCTGCCGACTTGCACAAAGTCCCTAAGATAAAGTCAGGTGGGGGGGGGGGTAGGAGTCTTTACCATCTTGGCAACAAACGGTGGAACTCCCTGCCTTTAGCCCTAAGCGCTCAGGGGAGTTTTCCATGCTTCAGTAAACAGCTCAAAACCTATTTTTTCTCAACCTCTGATAGAATAGTGATGCTCGAGGTCCGACTAATCCTTTTGAGGTCCCCGCCTTTAGCGCTAAGACACCTCAGTATTTGCGCACTTAAGAAAATTGTTACTTACTTTGTATTTAAAAAAAAATTCCACCAGCTTATCACAGTGAGACTGGGTAGGAAGGAGTACAATTGGTGGGTTGAGGCTAGAGAGTAGCTGCATGGTTTTGAAAAGCTCTCCTGAGGAGTTTTTGGCAATGGTCTTTTCTTCTATATAGTAGCTGGTTTTCTCCTCTAGTATACGTTTTTTATACTGCTGAAAAAGTACTTTATATCTACCTCTTTCTACTTCACAATACTTCACAATAATTCCTTCTCCAAAGTTTCTGTTGCCTGAGAGAAGGTTCCAAGACTGGCCCAAATCACTTGGCAGGGGTGCCTGATGTATCCAAAGCATGGCTAAAGGTTGAATGCAGAACAGTGCCAGTGCTGTGCTCAGTCACAGTACAGAAAGCTGGAGTAAAGACGGTTGAACTATTCTTACACATCTTTGAAAGGATGTGCAACTTATGGGAACCCTGCATTGCAGAATGGATCCAGGAAACCATGCATCAACATGACTTTTTCCCACTTTCTGAACTCATCACTTATGTTCCCTCTCTTTCCTTTGTCTAGGACCTCTTCAGCCATGACAACATAAGAGTATGGAGCGTGTAAACTTCTTTCTATAATACTGTAAATGTTTTTTTTTTATTTTATGTGTTACGTAGAACCCCCAACACCATCTCGGTCTTTACAAGACTTCATCTAGATCCATTGCATTCAGCCAGATTCTCATATAGAGTACTGAGACAGCACTCAGATGGTCACATCCAGCTGTCTGGCAAGTAAGGCAAGATGTGGGTGTCATATAGGCATAGATAGCATTAGGGACAGTGGCTGTCAATGGGTTGGGACCTTTTTATGAATATAAAAAAAATAGGGAAATGATATAACTGTATTATACTTTTTCTGATGTAGATTGGATTTTCAGAACTGCCATGTTTAGCTAATCGGAAGAGTGTCTATGCACGATGACGTCTAACAGAATATGGACATTTAGTAATGATTCAAAGATAAGGTTTAGTTGGAGGAAACAACTCTAATAAAGTGGAATGAGTTTTGTTTGTTACAGTGATTCATACAGTTGATGTAAAGTCTGCTCTGCATAATTTTGGAAGACACAGCCATCTCTTCCCACCTTGTGTTTCACTGCTTCATGGCTAACCTACAATGAATCATTAATTACATGCACGTGTAACTTTGTTTTTCTACTATTTTTCTTATGTATAGGGGGAAGCACTTGAACAAGCTATAATAAGCCAAAAGCCTCAGTTAGAGAAACTGATTGCAACCACCGCCCACGAGACGATGCCCTGGTTCCATGGAAAGGTCTCACGGGACTCTTCGGAGCACACTATTCTTTTAACATCAAAGAAAAACGGAACATTTCTGTAAGTTCTTTTCATCAAGTAGGTTTGGTTGATTAGTTTCACATGTGAGAGTTTGAGGGAACAGTTTATTACACAGGAATACCAATTAAAGGAGGAAAAACACTGATATTCATAGTTGACCATGCACACAAGGGCCTTAATTTTGAGTTTAAAAAATGGGACGCATATATTGTTTGCACTCAGTTTTTTATTCGCGGTTGGCGATAATTTCTCTTTTCATGAAATATTTCTTCTCATTCTGATTTTCAAAGTTTAGTAATGGTAAAGACGTGTGGATTTATGGTGAGATGAAAACTCACGTTTGTTAAATGCGTATTTTGGAAAGGAGAAGTACTAACCTATCTTCTTTCATCCAAGACCCCCTCATAAAGCATCTATTTTTAACCTTCCTTTCCTGCAGACCTTGCTAAGGTCGACACATTTCTGCACACCAGTCCAAGTGCTGGGAAGTTTCAAAAATTGGCTAAATATGAGGGTGGTTTGCATGCATAAAACATTGTAGATCTGAGAGATTGTTTATAAGATTGTTGTGGCTTAACCGATTGAACAGGATCAGAAAAAGAGAGATTACCCAGGTTAGACCAAAAGGGACCGGGTTGTATCACACTAGTGAAAATAAAGATTCCCTTCTGTGTCGTAATAAACTTCCAATGAAGATATCTCTATTAGTTTGCACTGAACCAAAAGAATACAGTTAATTTATTAAACATCATCACACAACATAATTAAAATCATATATTCTTATTACTTTATTGTACGCATTACAGGCCCAATTTTCAGTCTTAGACCACAGATCAATTATAATTATGAACACATTAATATCACCTTTTTGTACACACTGGTCTACAAATGATTTAAAAACCTTTTTCCACTTTCGTAAGACACAGTACATATAAAGTTGACAGTATATTGTATAAAATGCATAGTAGACATTTCTATTGAACTTCATGCATAGAGAACTTTATGGTATGTTTGCATACTCTTATGCTATAATTTCAAAAGTTGTTAACACAACCACTCAAGTTTCTATATAATTCTACATGCGGTATATTATACTCCAGTGTGTAAAGTACATCTACATATATTAAAAACAGTACATATATTTTTTTTTGTCCTTATGTCGACGCGTTTTGGTGTATCTTGGAATTTCTGAAACACCTTCTTCAGGACTCAGATTAAAAACAAGATATATTCCTTTAAAACCAGACCACAATATCTAAAAATAAATAATAAATACAATTAAATGCGAAACATTACGTGTGCGGACATACTCAAATTGTTTTGGTTCAATGCATACTCAAACTTATTTATAATTGTGAACAAGCACAAGAAACAATAAAAAATGTCTAATTATTTGTGTTTGGGGACCAGACAAAAATGCCATATTACTTAGTCTCCCTTACAGCTAAGATCATACAAATGCTGTAGTAGTCAAAATATCTCACCCTTAATTGTCTTCACAAGGGAGTTACAATGAAAACGATGGATTTGAATTTAATGTTCCATCATGGCTCATCCGGTATTTCTGAATTGCCGGGGTGTTTCATCTATGGGCAATGTCTCATATTATTATTTAAGACAATGCCTATTTTTCATATATTAATCATGAACAATTATTCTAATTATGTACTTACGAATTCAGCACAATATTATTTCCCCGTGCTTCTGATGGGATGACTTTTGGTGTTGCCTTTCTTATCCCTATATTATAAAATTATACACTAAGTTAGATCCTATGTCCTTATAATCTCAGATTCTGTATCTACTTTATAGAAGCACTTACCAATTTGCTGGATTTTCCTTTTACTTTATAACCAATGTCTGTATTAAATCGCAGATTTTTTATTAGGGAATCATCTCAGTATTTTTTGTTAATCCCGTTTTGGAGGTGCAGCCGCCTTTGATCAATTGGGTTGGATAAGTACTCCTAAATTGAGAGATAGAGCATAGACAAGAGAACATTCTATGTTATCTCCGCTTTATTTAATTAATTGTTCTCACGCGCTATGTGCCAATATTTTTAGGTTGTGATATCACTAATAACAAATTTTTGGGTGTGTCACTTGCTACTTCGTTTTTAAGTGCGTCACTTGCTACTTTGTTTTAGTAACTCTCATGATTCTTTAGTCATATTATTCCTTGATCTTATATGCTAAGAATCCCTGGTTGACTGTCCCAAGCAAGTCGCGCTGACAATTCCATTGTGTCCCTATTGGAATGAGACCGCTTTTACCTTCTGCCTCTTTTACTAGTGCGAATGCTCACTCCATGAAACATCGATCGACATATTTAAGCTTCTAATTACGTTCGCTTAATGAATACCACACATATGAATTGGTTTCCCTGACCTTTTATAAAATATAGGGACAAGGTTGGTTGGCCGTGTTGAAATATAAACGGAACAGATGTCAGTCCCATATAAGATAAAGATGTGCCACTTATTTATGTACTTCATATGATGGCACTTGTTGTTTTTACGCCATATAATAGCAATATGGACCTAATTTTGAATAATATATAAACATCGAATATAAGGTCCTAGCTTTAATTTAAAGCTCCCTAAGTCAAGGATTGATGCCTATAGGAGTGTCAAAATGTATATGATTTAGGCGTGGCATAGAATATACACACAGTCCGAGGTGTTGTTCCTTATTACATAAAGTTAGTAGATGTTTCTTTCAAGTCGACATAATGAGTTGGACTACCAAAATGGCCACCTTAGACGTCATCAGAATAGGCGACGCCGTCTTCTGGCATAAAAGGAGAAATGACGGCGACGGGTGGTTTCTACTATCGCTACCAGAACCCCCTGCAAGGCGTAACGTTGATTCAAGTTAAAAGGTGAGACTTAGACAGCATGTCCTAACATTAAGCGAATGTAATTAGAAGCTTAAATGTTGCAAATTATATCATAAAGCTTGTCCTCGCTTTAAGTGTAGTCGAGGCGCATTGTAGAATCTGCGACGCAGCCCCAGAAAAAGTGAGGTTAGTTAGTTGTTCGGAGGCTGGTGACCGAGGCACACTTTGCTTTTGAAAGAAGCAGAATCTACTTGCTAATAAAACTCTGAGCATGCCAATGTAAGCTTAGCGCAGTATACACCTTACCAAGGGTTCGGACGAGCGAGAAATAGAACGCTCGATAGGCTTTTAATATACGAGCGTTTTCAATTTTACAATACTTCAACTATGTTTTCCGCCCGATTGATTTAAAAACAAGGGTGGGGAACGTTTTGATTTGTGACGGGCAGCCCTTTTTTAAAAAAAGCCCATTTGGTTTTCCTTGCAAAAAATCGGATATGTCGATTGATGTTTCATGGAGTGAGCATTCGCACTAGTAAAAGAGGCAGAAGGTAAAAGCGGTCTCATTCCAATAGGGACACAATGGAATTGTCAGCGCGACTTGCTTGGGACAGTCAACCAGGGATTCTTAGCATATAAGATCAAGGGATAATATGAGTAAAGAATCATGAGAGTTACTAAAACAAAGTAGCAAGTGACGCACTTAAAAACGAAGTAGCAAGTGACACACCCAAAAATTTGTTATTAGTGATATCACAACCTAAAAATATTGGCACATAGCGCGTGAGAACAATTAATTAAATAAAGCGGAGATAACATAGAATGTTCTCTTGTCTATGCTCTATCTCTCAATTTAGGAGTACTTATCCGACCCAATTGATCAAAGGCGGCTGTACCTCCAAAACGGGATTAACAAAAAATACTGAGATGATTCCCTAATAAAAAATCTGCGATTTAAGACAGACATTGGTTATAAAGTAAAAGGAAAATCCAGCAAATTGGTAAGTGCTTCTATAAAGTAGATTCAGAATCTGAGATTATAAGGACATAGGATCTAATTTAGTGTATAATTTTATAACATAGGGATAAGAAAGGCAACACCAAAAGTCATCCCATCAGAAGCACGGGGAAATAATATCGTGCTGAATTCGTAAGGGAAACGGCCACTACAACGCGGCCGTTTCCACGCAAACCTTAACCACGCATGCATTACAACGCATGCGTGGTTACCACGAAAGCCTTTACCACGCATACCTTTGCTACAAGATACGTAGTAAAGGCATGTGTGGTAAAGGCTAAAATTAGAAAAAGGGGACTTGGGGGGGTCTCCCCCAAAAATAAAAAAAAAGCGTGGGAAAGAAAAGGGGCTTGGGGGGGTCTCCCCCCCCCCCCCAAAAAAAACGAACCTGATGTCACGTCGCGAAGTGGAGGCAATCGGCGTCGTTTGAGAGGAAACGGAAAGAAACTTCCGCTTCCTCTTTACGACGTACGACATCACCAAGGAAGATGAAGGAGAGGAGACGACGTGAAGAGGTAAGGGGAATTTTAGTTTAAAAAAATATATATATAAGGATTGAGGGTTCAGGGCAGGGGTAATTATAAGAAGGATTGGGGGCTGGGGGTCACGTAAGGGTACAGGGGAGGGGTATAACCTTTACCAAGAGTATGCCCTTACCATGCATAAATTTACAACGAAAATCGTTGTAAAGGTATGCGTGGTAAAGGTTATGCGTGGAAATAGCATTCCGTTGTAACGCATGCGTTGTAAAGGCATGCGTTGCAACGGAATGCGTTGTAACGACATACAACCAATTCGTAAGTACATAATTAGAATAATTGTTCATGATTAATATATGAAAAATAGGCATTGTCTTAAATAATAATATGAGACATTGCCCATAGGTGAAACACCCCCGGCAATTCAGAAATACCGGATGAGCCATGATGGAACATTAAATTCAAATCCATCGTTTTCATTGTAACTCCCTTGTGAAGACAATTAAGGGTGAGATATTTTGACTACTACAGCACTTGTATGATCTTAGCTGTAAGGGAGACTAAGTAATATGGCATTTTTGTCTGGTCCCCAAACACAAATAATTAGACATTTTTGATTGTTTCTTGTGCTTGTTCACAATTATAAATAAGTTTGAGTGTGTATTGAACCAAAACAATTTGAGTATGTCCGCACACGTAATGTGTCGCATTTAATTGTATTTATTATTTATTTTTAGATATTGTGGTCTGGTTTTAAAGGAATATATCTTGTTTTTAATCTGAGTCCTGAAGAAGGTGTTTAAGAAATTACAAGAGACACCGAAACGCGTCGACATAAGGACAAAAAAATATATGTACTGTTTTTAATATATGTAGATGTACTTTACACACTGGAGTATAATATACCGCATGTAGAATTATATAGAAACTTGAGTGGTTGTGTTAACAACTTTTGAAATTATAGCATATGAGTATGCAAACATACCATAAAGTTCTCTATGCATGAAGTTCAATAGAAATGTCTACTATGCATTTTATACAATAAACTGTCAACTTTATATGTACAGTGTCTTACGAAAGTGGAAAAAGGTTTTTAAATCATTTGTAGACCAGTGTGTACAAAAAGGTGATATTAATGTGTTCATATATGAATTATAATTGATCTGTGGTCTAAGACTGAAAATTGGGCCTGTAATGCGTACAATAAAGTAATAAGAATATATGATTTTAATTATGTTGTGTGATGATGTTTAATAAATTAACTGTATTCTTTTGGTTCAGTGCAAACTAATAGAGATATCTTCATTGGAAGTTTATTACGACACAGAAGGGAATCTTTATTTTAACCGATTGAACAACTTGTTGTGTACAGGTAACCCTTTCCTTGACTTTAGCTCCTTGACTAGCTGATATTGGATTGGGTACTGATATACTGAGAATTGCTACAGAAGCACACATCTGTAATTACCTCGCATCTTCTTGTGATATTTGTAATGCTTCAAGTAATAATAAGTCCCTTGTGTAGAGATGGTTTTTACAGGCCAACAATTGCTCCTGTACTTTTCTTGGAGTTTAATATAGCAACTAATTAATTGGTCCCTGCTCAACTGGGATACTAAACCCTCAAACTCACAAATACCAGTCACAACTTATAAATCTGTACCAAACGCATGAATTGCTTCGTTTGGGCCTTGAACTCGTGAAAAAATGTTACTGATGCACCACCAAATTCTTTTGAACTTCTTTAAATGGTTCCAAATCATCTGAAACTGACCTAAATCATCTCCACACAATGGAGTAGGAGTGACATTTTGCATGTTTGGTGAGTGAACAAATATTTCCAATTTGGTTGAATGACGGAACCCCGCATGCATTTAGCCCACATCTTTTACAGTGCAGTCACTACCCCCACTGCGATGTTACCACACGTTACTTTACCATGCAAAACATTACAACGACTTGCTTTAGGGGGCGCTGGACATTTAAATAGTATAAGTTACTATTCCAACTACAGTCTAGGTAACAGTAGGGAAGGTGTTGGACTTAACAATGCAACACCAGTCCAATAACACGCCCCCCTACAACAAGTTGTTATAACGACTTGCCGGTTAAAGTTGCGCTGGGTAATGTCACAGTCGGGGTAGGGACTGCATTGTAAAGGCTGGTCGTTTAGACTGCGGGATAGAGGATGTTTCCCTTCCAATTTCAAATGAATAAAAAAAGTATTAAATGCCGTACAATACACAATTTACTTATCACATAAATATTGTCAGAACGTGCTAGAAGTTTGTGATGCACTGAGGCTTTGTACACAACAAATTACTTGTTCAACAGTGTGCCAAGCAGATTTTGTCCTGCTGCAGGGTACAACCATTTCTTATGTTTCCATCATGCCGAGTTTCTTTCCTCCTCTGACAGCTCTGGTCGAATCTTCAGTTGGATTTTTTTGTCAGAATCTGTTTACATTTAGAGACAGAGAACAGCGTGTTTCTTTTGTGAGTGTGTTTCTTGTAAGACAACATAAGCCTTCATTTCAACAATATATTTTGTAGTTTGCCTTCAACTGTTGTGAAACAGACGACCACCCTCTCCAAAAGAGCAATGCCATAGCCTTGATGATATGAGGTGATGTGGGCGGGCTTTGTTTGAATTAAGCCAGCTTCACATACTCTGTAAGAGTTCAACTGCTTCTTCTACACACACAATCTGCTAAAAGATTGCATACGCTCTAGGACGGTCAGAATCACGTGGTATGACTTCTGGAAATTAATGAGATATTGTGATATCTTGACATGTCTAATTTATTTAGGGTTTAATTTCTGGGAAGGAAACTAGCTTGGTTGACTGTCCGACCTTTGCTTGAGAGCTATCACTTTTTATTTGTTCCTGAAGTTCTTATGGCTTCTGTGCTTGTGACGAGCAGATGATACAACTTACAAACAACACAATGAGAAATAACACATGAAATCCCTCGTGTTTAGATCATCCGTTTTAGTTTCCTATGGGTAGATAAGTGGTGCCTGGCATTGTTTCATACAACAGCATACAGATTTCTTTGAAAAATGCAAAGGATAATGAGGGCCGTGTAACAGCAAATTCAACTAAGTTTTAAAGTTGGGCAAGGCAGGAGTGAGGAAGACCATTCTTGATGACTTTATGATGAAGGATTACATAAAAGAAATCTAAAGGCTTGTTCATTTCTTTGATATTTACTCATTTTCCAGGCAGTGCCAAGCAGCTGGTGTTGGACCTGATACTCTCGAAGTAGTAGTACACCTAAACTTTTTTGCTTTCTCCTGGTGGTTTTTGCTGATCTCTTTTCGTGGCCTATAGGACTCAGGGTGCTTTTCCATTGTAATGCAGTGTGAAAGTGCATCTACCCTTCCTATCCATGCTAGGAAGGGGTGCTTACCTGATTGGTTTAGGTGCTGCATCTATGAGTACCCTGTAAAGAGGTATAGCACATACCCAGGGCAGGTACTGCACTGGCTACTAGTGGACCGCAGAACTGACTGTGCCACCCACACAAATAGCATTCCATTGCATGCCTGGGTGTCCACATTTTCACTTATGCTCAGGTTGGCCTTTTCACTAACACTAGAGCACCCCTAGGGTGAGCCCTGGGGGTGGAGCAAGTGGTAGGTGAAAGGCAGGGCAGGTACCCATGTGTGTTCCTTGCCCAGGTAGTGAAGAACCCCCGTGTGTGTTTTCACTACCTCTGAGGTTTACTCTCCCCATAGATTAACATGGGAGAATGACTGAGATTACTTTAAGCTGCAGTGGTGGCTTACAGTGGAGCAGCCTCATGTTGTTTCCTATCATTTGATTCACAATGACAAATCCTCCCTTTTGGTAAAGGTGAATTTGTCATTAATAGCTTAGAAATGCCACTTCTAGAAAGTGTGTTTTTCACTGTGCTAAACTCTTTTGTGTGCCTTTTAGTTGACTCCAGTCCACACTGGAGGCTGGGAGAGCACATCTGTCCGTTCCCCAGAGACAGCCATAAACATTGGGCGTGCAACTGGAATGAAAGACTTCTGCCATTTGAGGACTTGGCTGGATAGATTAGGGGGAGAGGTTTTGACACCTGGCCTCTTGGAAGCCAGATCATGACCCCACTAAAGATTAAGATCTGCATTCCAAGGCCTCATGACAGATAGGACTGAAATTTAGGGGAGACATTAGTGGTTCAAAGGGAAAACCTCTGAACCACCCCCAACTTCAAAGGCACACTACAGTATAAATACTTGTGCCATACTTCAGCAGGGCAGAGATACACTTGTGGGGACGTGGGACCAGACATCCTGGAGTGTGTGGTGCACACTGCCAGAGGAATCTGTTGTGCACAAGGTGGAGACTGCCATTGGAAGGGACCGATCACCCTTCCTGAATAGTGGCTGGCCTGGGCAGACTACCTGCTGCTGTGTGGCACCCTGTAGTGTGCTCTCCAAGGGGTTGTTGGCTTGCCCCCTGTTCTTTGTGGAGGTCTCAAAGACCTCCGGTGTGGGACCTACACCATCTACGTGTTTCACCTGGAGAGTGGTGCCCTCTCAAGCACCTACTTTGTCTGCTGGATTCTGACTGCAGTGCGGTGTGAGCGTGGAACTAAGTATTGTGTCTGGAGACTGGATTGCCTTGGGTAGAGCCCCCAAACCATGCCGGCATCTAAGGAGCACCGGTCCATGTTGGTCCTCCGAGCAACACCTACCTCACCAACAGCCAGAACATATCGGAGAGCTAAAGTTGAATTGCAAGCGTACTGGCCAGGCACCGTAGGAGAGCGATCTAAAAGCAGCAGCACAGTGATGTCATTAGATTGTGAGAAGAATCCTGTTATGCAAAAATGCAATGTGGCTGTTGCGAGATCACGTCTGTAGCCATCTTGCACAAGGGGATTCCCCTCACATTAATCAACATTCTAGATTTTCTTTGCCTTTCTTGAGTACTTGCCAAAGAACTCTGGCAGCCAGCTACCCTTCAGAGTGGAAGGGCTTCTAGGGGACTTGGATAATTGTACTCACAGTTTGCTCGCCAGCAGTGCCACAACAGTGCTCATCAGCTGAGATACCAATCACCACTGCAGAAAGTAAACATCTGCAAAATGCCATAGGCTGAGCCATAATGTCAAAGACATTTGAAAAAAAAACAGCTGACCTAATGAAATCAGTGGATGAACGGGATTTTCAAAAGACTGGCTCTGTATTTAATATTTTTGTGTATATTAAAGACATGACCTCTGGCAGACAGCTAAAGCCGACTGTAGACAGACCTCAAAAGGAACATTGGATGTTCAAAACAGACGATGCACATTTATCTTTTATTTCTGTATGTTATTTATCAGACTGGTCTAAGCCAAATGTGAGCAAAATCTGTCAGTCAGAGTTACAGCTATAAGAAGATAGTGTAAAGTGTCAGTATTTTAAAGAGGTAGAGAGGATAGTGTCACTCAAGACTGAAAAGGTATCTCTGTCTGAATAAAATACATCAATAAAACTATGTCTGATAAGATTTAACCACAGCTTCATTGGAGGTGTTTTTCGTGTACGTGCTTATGTATTTAAGTGCAGGTCTAAACAACTAGATGTGTTTCTTGTCTCAAGTTTAAAAGATCCATTTGCATTAACATCTGAGTTCTATAAAGTATGTTCAGTTATGTAAAATGACTTGTAAATTATTTTAGTTAGTCAAGGTTTGGCACATTTTATTTTTCTACTATATTACAATATTTTAATATATTCTGAAGCTCGGGCTTCAGGTGTTCACTTCTCAAATTAGCAAAAACACCCACACATATCACAGGTTGATGGATCTTTGTTGACAGCTGAGACTTCAAAGTTAAATCTCAACATAAACCATTACCGATTATCATTTCTTTATTTCAGTCAATAAAGAGAGCTGAGTTAACGAGTTTTATTTTAAATCTTTTTGTGATTCATTTTTTTATTACAGTATTATTCTCCAAATTTATCAATACAGATTAATAATCAATCAATCAATATTTGATAGTGATTCAAGTTAGCTAATCAAAATTCACAATTAATACAATAAAGGTAACAAGCGCGCTCCATTAAGAAACATCCCTATTCTAAGCTAAATCGAGATGATTGCGAAAAGGGTAAGGTGTCAGTACATATTTCCATGAAGGGATTCTGAATGAGAGATTCGAGTATAAGCACAAAGCTTTAGCAAAATAAGATCAAAATATTGTCAGCTCAACTAACAGCAGATCAAAGAATAACCTAAGACTTCTCATAAAGAGATGTCCAAGAAACTCAGTATAGAGTCTCCTATCAGAGAGTCAAGATAAAGGGAATCAGTCTGCTCTGCATCAAAGCGTAGAAGAAGTGTCCTAACTAGTCTTGGAACACTCACTAATATAAACACACATTTTCTCTACTGTAACATTAGTATAATTTTTCTCCATGTTGACCAATAGTATTTCAGCACGCTCCTGGGAACAGGTCTACTGCCCATCATCTCACCTAAGTACAATTGTCCTTTAACCATGTGTCCTTGAATGTTGCAGGCACATCCGTCCTTGTTTCACAGATCTTCTTCCCATCCCTTCTTCCTGTCATCTACATCTTCTGTGGTGGGAAATTCATGGTCAGTTGTCTAATACAACATCTATTCATTAACTAATAAACAGTAGCTTTCAAAGTTGCAACTCTGCAGCAAAAGAAGAAAAACAACTTGCACATTTGTCTGTTAAAGTGAAAAATAAGCATTTCAGTATAAGTTGGCTTTCATGTTAAAATTTGGCATCTTACATTTGTCAATTTAGGGAAATCCAGGCCATATTACTAGGTTTCAGGACTATGATTTCAAAGTGTGGTTGCTTACTACAAGTTTTGCGTTAAACATACTTTTAGTCATAAACGTAAGTTCTGCACATCATATATTTATTAGGGCATTTTGTCAATAATTAAAATCACGCTAGCAGTCTCCCCCTATACTAAAGATTTTCATGTTTTCAAGCTTTCATTTACATGTACAGTCATCAGGATCTCTTCAACAGGTTTACCAAAAAATCATTGAAATACATAGTCTGAATAATGGATCAGAGAGCTATATAAACAGAATGTAATCCCTAAACCATACGTACCTGAAAGAACTCATTTGCAGTCTCAATCAAGATATCAGGAGGGTCCTGGTATTGAAAGGGGCAGACCAGAGTAATCTTTCTTTATAATTCCCTGCAAGTCTGGTTACTTCACCCTTCATGCCACAGCCACATCAAAAAAACAAGAAACCAGGTGATTCCCTGGAATTGGCTAGATATTATTTGATCATATTCTCCAGCACAGGCTCATCTACCTCATGTCAACTTAGTCCTGTCCAAAGCCATATCACTACAATATGAGCATCCACTAACCTTTCTTTTGGAAATATGTACACCATATGTTGAAAGGTTGTCAATGAAATAGAAAGCCACCTTAAAAAGAAATAGGGAGAACTACATTGACCAAGCAGATATACAATTGACTAATCTTTCTCAATCTCTGTAAAGCAAAATCTCTATGCTCTTTCATGTAATGGAGCAATGAAGCATGGGTACGTCTCATTGGATGGCAGCTGCTTTTACTACACTTATTGATGGCATAGATGGATCAACTTAATAATTCTTCTTCATTTAATACTTCATTGGCAGTCAGTGGATAGCTATGGTCACATGTAAATTAGCTGTATCTGGACTGCGCCCTGGGTAAGAATGGCTTAATAAGCATAGTTAATAACCTACGGGCATATCTCACCCTTTCCACTTCCTTGAAACAAGACACCACCTTGATGCATTTCTGACGTCTCTCAGCGAATGTATGACGGAATTCCATATGCGTTTTTCCTGCATGCCTTAGGAACTTATTAGCACACATTTGTTCTGCACGCAAGTTATTTTAACGACCTGCCTTAGGGGGGCGCCGGATACTGGAATAGTTTAATTCTCTATTCCAAATCCAATCTGCGCAACAGTAGGGAAGGTGTTGGACTTTAATTCCAACACCACTCCACCATTGCGCCCCTCCAAAGCAAGTCGTTGTAACGACTTGCGTGCAGAACAATTGCGTGCTAAAGACATATTTGTTTTGTTACCGGCGCTGTGAAGGCACAGCATGAATCCGGCTTTGTCCTAAAGGACATTTCCCTCTCAGCAGTATAGCTTTTTTTCATACATTTTTTGAAAAGACCAATTGATCCAACTCGGCCAGATCTTGACCCTTGTAGAAATTACCTGTTCAATGAATTGCCTTAACTGGTGTATTCACCAAAGCGGGCTGCATTGCTGCTTTCCATTTTTAATATAATACCAACTCAACAGCTTTCTTTGCAAGATGACAATATTAAAATCTAAGAGCAAATGACGGTAAATGCTCTATTTTTTTCACTTTTAAGTAAAGATTATCTCAGAATGTCATATCATATGTTGATTGGAAAGGCTATTATGCCTTCTGTTACAGATAGACTTTTTACAACCCACAGGCCTTGTTGTATATGGGAGGGATAACCCAAAGTAGGACTGTTTTCCTTGAAGATATAAATGTCTTGCATTGAGTTTACCTCACAGATCATCCGTGCTTGCTAACTCTTTGCTATCCTACCAACTATGCGTGTTTGAAGGGGTGAAAGATGAAAGAGAAGGAGGGAATGTTGTTTTCTAATTCTTAATTTGTGTGTATACATATATAACTATATATATATATATGTGTGTGAGTTTCATTGCATTGCAATTTTCACAATTCATAATGCACAACTGAACTCATTTGTTACTTTCAGAATCAGAGAAAGAGATGACAAAGCGTCCTTCGCTCTGTGTTTGCTTAGTGATGGAAAAGTGCTACACTACCGTATTGACCGAGATAAAACTGGGAAACTATCGATCCCCGATGGAAAGAAGTTTGACACACTCTGGCAGGTAATCTGTGTGAAATTTATGAAAAAGGACTTTTTCTGTGAAATCGCAAACCACAGTTTGTAATACTACGCATCAGTTTCTTCCCTTAGATATGTTGTCTAGCTGTTAAGTAAGTACTCCTAATTTCTTTATTGAAATTGTATTGCTGTTCGATTAATTACAATCATTACATCCCTTCACACAAGCAAATTAAAAAATGTAATTAAAAGTGCTACATCCAAGCAAGTGGAGGTGAGCGTATCACGCGCATTCATCTTCCCTCGGTTACAATTGCCATGGGGTCCGTACCCTGCCCCCTAATGTCCTTTTCACCAAAACTGCCTCCCCGACAGCTTAAAACAATATTATGAAAATTATAAAAGATAACTATTTTATAATCCCATCAATTATAAAATGGGGGCGGTAGCTACTTTACGGGTCCCATCTTTTCAGACCCCAGGAATCGGCCCCATCCACAATGGGCCATCGTGACTCATTACCCCTCACATCAGCTAATCATTAACCATAGTGACACAGTGCGGCTTCTAGCTGCTGCGTGCAAAATAAAAGTCCTCTTTATCCTTGTTAAAACCTCATACATCCCCAAAGATTCAAAGTGCTCCATACAAGGAAAAGTGCAGCGCCAAGGATCAAAGTGCACCGTGCAGGTGACACGCAGCCTTTTAAAATAAGTCATGACCATTTTGTATTGCGAGTTGCTTCCTTCATAAAATTGAGATACCGCTCAGATAGCTCCGAAATGTACTGCAGAAACCACATGACAGGAGGACAGGCCTTGCGCCTTCAGCAGCGAAACAGAAAGCCATTCTCTGAAATATCGATTTTCCAATGTGTGACTGTGACTGGCTAATTAAGATTCAGCAAAATGCGATGCATGTTTTGCATTTATTGCACATGCAGGGGACTATCTGCTTATGCCTGGATCAACTTAAATTTTCTCAACAAAGAAGTACAACTCATTTTCTTATCCTTTCCACAACTGATTAAATGTAACATTTATGAGTACATAGTCTCTCACTAATATTATATCATGTTAGTGGCATTTGTTTGCCACAAAGTCTGCCATTATTCAGAATTTATAGTGATGTTGGTCGCCCATGGCTACCTACCACATGTTTCTAAGACCAGTTCTATCATAATACGGTTTGCAGGAATTGAATAGGCTACAAATGCTGGTGCTGATCTTTGAAGAAAGTGTGCAAATAAGGTACACCCCCTCCAATACCTCATGGGACTTCATGAGTGTGTTTCGGCCATACTACACGGAAGAATTTAACCAGCGGTTTTGTATGTATGGCATGCTTGAATGAGTGAATGGCATGAATACAAAATCACAAATAGTGAGGTAAATAATCTGAACTAAACAGATTGTTGGGTCCAATATCGGTCCTCAGGGGCGTAGCTTCAGGGGGGTGTTTGAGGTGTTACACCCCCCTAATAAATGTATTTTGTAGTAAATAGTTGGATACTGGTGCTGTCAGTCGGGTATGGTGAGGTGTCTGTCGGATTTCACAAATAATTTTTACACACACAGACAAAAACACACGCACTCTCTCCGTCACTCTGTTTGGAAAGACTTCAACATTTTTGGTTATTTCACAAAATATTCTGTTTTCTTTCACTTAGTACCCCTACCAATCCACATTCCTCTCCCTTTCCACTGCCCCGTAGGCCCTTCTCATGCACCCTGCTTGTTGTATAATGTATTTTAACAATATGTGCCAGAGTGATTTATTTATTTAATTTATTTATTTATTTTGAAGGTTTTATATAGCGCGAACAAGACCCTTGCGGGTATCAGAGCGCTTTACAGGCATATGTAGGATACAAACAGATCAGTGAGAGCACACAGTAAGAAATACAAGTTATATACAGGGTTCAAGTGAGTTTAGATAAGAGAATAGATTTCACTTCTTTTTTGAAGGAGACAAAGGACGGATTAAGTCTGGTTTCTGTGGGCAGACCATTCCAAATTCTGGGCGCAGTTCCTGAGAAGGCCTGGTTATAAGTTTTCTTCTTGGAAAAACGTTGAGGTTTCAGTAGAAGGTTATTGGAGCTCCTGGAGGGTCTGTTGCCACAGGAGAGCACTAGTTTCTGTGCTAGGTATCTTGGAGTGTTGTGATGTATGGCCTTGTAAGTCAAACATGCGATTTTTAGATGGATCCTGGCTTCGAAAGGTAGCCAGTTGAGGGCTTTAAGGTCAGGAGAGAAGTGACAGTTTCTTTTTGAGCCTGTGATGAGTCTCGCTGCTGTGTTGATTGAGGCTCTAAGGGGGGCAGTCGTTGATCTGGGGAGACCGCAGAGAGAAGCACTCCCATATTCCAGTCTTGGGATAACTAGTGCTTGCACCGCCAGTTTAAAGTCGTTTGCGGGAAGGAAGGGTTTGAGACTTCTCAGGGTGTTCATCTGAAAGTTGGCTCCTTTTGTTGCGATGCTGATGTGTTTCTGCATGTTTAGATTTTTATCAAGAGTGATACCCAATGATTTCGCTGAGTCGATTATGAGGGGTTGACAGTTGAGTGCCGTTAGGTGTTTCATCCAGTCTTGAATGATGGTCGATTGTTTAGGGGGAGCGATTAGTAGGAATTCGGTTTTTAGAGTGTTTAGTTTCAGATGGTTTTTGGCTAGCCAGGTCTGTGTTTTCTGTAGCGTTAGGTTGAGAGATTTGATGTCCTCAAGAGAGTGGATTTTCAAATAGATTTGTGTATCGTCTGCGTACATGTGATAGTGGACATTAGCGGAGCAGAGAATTTCGGTGAAGGGTTCCATGAATAGGTTGAAAAGTGTTGGGGAGAGGGAAGATCCTTGTGGGACTCCTAAAGTGACTGGGACGGGTTTAGACAAAGATTGATTAACCTTGAAGCTTTGTGATCTATTTTGCAGGAAGGAGCTGAACCAGTTTAGAACTGATCCAGATAATCCCATTCTTTGTTTCAGGAGGTCTAGCAGGTTGTCATGTTTGACGGTATCAAAGGCCGATGATCTGTCCAGCAAGATTAACAGACAGGCTTCGTTTTGATCAAGGATTTTTAGGGCGTCATCTATTATGTGGGTCATGGCAGTTTCAGTACTGTGGCCAGTCCGGAAGCCGGATTTGTATTGGTTAAGTAGATTGAAATGGTCTATGTGGTTGTTAAGCTGTAAGTTAACACATTTTTCTAGTAGTTTTGCCAGAGTAGGAATGTTGGAAATTGGGCGGTAATTATTTAAATCCGAAGAGTCAGCTTTTGGTTTCTTTAAGATGGGAGATACCTGTCCAGATTTGAGGATTCCTGGGATGATTCCTTGAAGGAGAGAGGTATTTATAATCTTGGTCCAAAGGGGCAGAAGCAAAGGAGTGAAGTCTTTTATGCAGTTTGAGGGGAGGGGGTCTGTGAAATGGTTGGAGGGATTGAGAGACGTGAGCATTTTTAGTATATCTTCTTCGGAGTAGGTGTTGAAGGAGGACCAGGAGGCGTTGTTTTTGAGTTTGATCTTTGGTGAGCATAGCGGTAGGGTTTCTGAGGGGGATAATGCCGAGTCTAAGTGAATGTCGGTGTGAGTTATTAAGTCATTAAGCAGTTCCATCTTTAAGTTTTCTGTCTTCATTGTGAAGAAGGCGGCAAATTCTTCGCAACTTGGTGGTGAGCCTGGGTTAACTTGGGGGGGATGAGGTGTATCCTTTGATTGAGATTTGATAAGTTCAAATAGTTTTTTGGGGCGATTCTTGGCTTGGTCTAGTTGGTTCCTGAAAAAGTCTGCTTTTGAGCTTTTGATCTTTCTGTAGTAGGAGTTTCTTGTGTTTCTTAGGAGAGTGAGGTGTTCGGAGGAGGGAGCAGACCTCCATCGTCGTTCAATTAGTCTTAGTGATCTTCTGTCCTCATTGAGTCTGCCGTCGTACCATGGTTTAGAATCTTTTGTGGAGGATCTCTTCAGTTGTAAGGGAGCGATTTTGTCTAGAACCAAGTTTATGGAATGGAAGTAGTGATTGGCCAGATCTTGAACATCTGTTAGTCCTTCAGGGTGGAGCAAGATGTTGGGTCTGAAATTTGTGGCTAGATCTGGGCCGACATGTTTTAGGTTTCTCTTCCAAATTTGGAATCTGGAGCTCGCATCCCCCCAAACTTACTGACCAAGCTACACCCCTGCCGGTCCTGAAGAAATCCAGTTGACCACGGGGCAAGGTGTATTGACTGAAATGGTTCACTGATAGAATATCGATGTAACAAACATCAATGTTAAAAATATCGAGGAAAAAATATCGACTACAAAAATATCGACTCCCATACCTTAACAGGTGAGTACAAAAATATTGACTCAAAAATATTGAGGTAAAAAATATCGATTTAAAAATATATATAAAATAATATATATATTAAATACTAATATTATTTTTAACAAAATAAATTTAATTTAATATACATTTTAACTAAATATAACAAATAAACTAAATTAAAAAATATATAAACACACAAACATTATGATTTATACATATACATATATTTACTTAAAATTAATTTATTAACTATTACCTGTATTTAATTTTTTAACTTTAGAATTATATAAATATATATATATATATATCAATAATTTATAATCAAAATCAAACATTCTATAATAAATTAAAACATTAAACAATTAGAAAAAAATTAAGCTAACATTTCCCAATACAATAAGTGCAACAGTAGGGAAAGTGTTGGATAGCAAAATAATTAAATTTACTATTCCCACTCCAGTCAGTGCAACAGAAGGGAAAGTGTTGGATAGCGGAGGGGTAAAAATTACTATTCTCACTCCAGTGAGTGCAACAGTAGGGAAAGTGCTGGATAGCGTAGGGGCAAAAATTACTATTCCCACTCCAAAGAGTACAACAGTAAGGAAAATATTGGATAGTGGGGGGGGCAAAAATTACTATTCCCACTCCAGTGAGTGCAACAGTAGGGAAAGTGTTTGATAGCGGAGGTAAAAATTACTATTCCCACTCCACTGACTGCAACAGTAGGATAAGTGTTTGATAGCGGAGGGGTAAAAATTTTTAGCCCCACTACAGTGAGTGCAAAAGGAAGGAAAGTGTTGGAAAGCGGAGGGGTAACAATTACAATTCAAACTCCAGTGAGTGCAACATTAGGGAAAGTGTTGGATAGCAGAGAAACAAAAATTACTAATAACACTTAGAACAGTTAAAAAAAAAAAAAAATTACAAAATTTAACATATCATTAAAAAAACTATTTTTAAAAAATAAAAAATTAAATATATTAAATATATAAAAAGAACACATATTATAATATTAGTTACATATAAAAAAAACTACAAATAAGATATTAAATACATTAATAAATACATTTATAAACAATAATTATTTAAAAGTAGCAAATATTAACAAACAAAAAAAGTATTTTAAACAAAAATATATTTCTTTTATTTCATACCCTATAACACCACACCAATAACAAAACACTTCAACATGTTTTATTACATTTATTTCCATTATTAACATAATTAATAATCAATTAAAAAATTCTTATTAATAAAGAAAATAAACATTAATTGAGTACACAAGCTTTAACACTCTAATATCCACAACACACACCTAAATTAAACTATGAAATAATAAAACACAATTATATATTATTATTTTTTAAACTATTACTATTAACAACTAATAATTAAATTTAAAAAATGTATTTAATACCCACCCTTTCCCCTTTCAAAGTAAAAACAAAACACAAAAAAATAAACGTTTACTCAAAATAAATATCAAATAATTAACATTAATTAACAACTAGATATTAATTAATTAAACACAAATTACTTCCCACCCTTTACTCCTATAAACACCACAACACACGTAAAATTAATTACACAATTACTATAATTAATTACCAATTAATTAATTAAAATTAATTAACAACGAATTAATTCATCAATTAAAAATAATTTACTTCCCACCCTTTCCACCCTTTACACCTATAAAAACTACCACACACAAATATAATTAATTACACAATTACCAAAATTAATTGCAAATTAATTAACCAATTATTCATAAATTAAAAATAAATTTCTTCCCACCATTTACACCTATAAACACCACAACACACACCTAAAATTAATTGCACAATTACCATAATTAATTACCAATTAATTAATTAAAATTGATTAACAACCAATTATTTATTAATTAATAAATTACTTCACACATTTAACACTATAACATCTCAATTAAACAAATATTAATAATCAATAAATTAAATATAATAAAATTGCTTCCCACCCTATTCCCCTATAAACCCACAACCCTCTACGGAAATAAAAATGCACAAATAAAATTAAAAAAATTAATACGTTTAATATAATTAAATTACTTCCCACCCTATTACCCTATAAACCCACAACCCGATGCGGAACTAAAAGCGCAAAATTCAAATAAAAAAATAATTAATAACTACTAAAAATTTAACACGTATTAAAAATACAAATAAATCTTATACAAAAAAACATACATCACATACATATAAGATATATACTAAAATACATAACAGTAATAAAAAAACTATATTTTTAACTATATTTTTGCAAACGATATTGAACACTTCGATATTTTTTAAATCGATATTACTTACCTTAAGTCGATATTCTTGACCACGATATTCTTGCTGTCGATAGTCCTGACCCACGGTCACCTTTTCTTCGTTCGGACTTAGAAACTTTTACGGAGCTTTTTTCTCGCAGGGGTCTCTCAATGCTCTTCACCAGGCCGGATTCAGTGAGGGTTCGCCAGCCTCAGATTTCGACTACTCCCGGTCAAAGTCTGGAAGTAGGACCTACGGAGCTTTTTAGCGGGACAAACCTGGACGGCAGGCCGACTCGCAGTTGAATGCAGGCGGCTTGACCTGGCCAGGTTGAGTCGGTCCACTTATGGAGCTTTTTTTCCAAAGTTGCTCCAAAGTTCTCCAAACTTCTAGAACTTCTTCCTGAAGTTCCCCAAAGTGTCTCAAACTCACTCCAAGGGTCTCAAATCTCCAAGATGGTCCTTGAAAGGTGAGGACTTCAGTTCCCACAATCCACTTGGACAAAACCCTTACAAATCCACTGGTAGTTCTCCAGGTTGAGGATTCTTGGTGGTGATGTTCCAGGTTAGCTCTGTTAACCTGTAGCTTGCAGGGAGTCCACTCTTTAGTCCTTTTACAGCAAGGTAGTCCACAGGGCTGTAGTTTTAGATGGTGCAGAGAGTGCAGGCCTTAGGAAGTACACATCAAACTTCTCAGCATGGCCCGTCTTGCTTTCTGTAGTTTCAAGCAGCAGATCTGAGAGGCTCTGCCCCTCTCAGATACGTATTCCAAGTTCTCTGGGTCAAGCAGGAGGTCACTCCTGTCTAATGGGGGACTGGGTACCACCCAAAGGTATGACCACATCCTGCAAAGTGTGGCACTATTTTGTCCCAGAGTGCACCAATTCTTCCAAATTCATAATGGCTGATTTTCCAGCAGGGAGAGAAGAGCTGGCTAAACACACCCCTAGGATGGCTAATCTCCATAGTCTCTCCCCCTTGCATCTGCTCATTCCTTCCTTAAGCCTAGCATCTGGCTGGGTTCAAAAGAGTAGAGTTGTAAATGACACTGGTGTCTTCCCTTTAAGTCCATTGTTTACGACTCCTCCCCCTGCTCTGGCATTCCTGTGTAACAGAACACTGCCCTCCCAGCAGAGCTGGTCAACCCTAGCGGCTCTTTATCACCTCTTCAAAGGAGCCTGACTAATCCAATCAGGACAGACCACTGGAAGGCTGAATCTGGGCTTACAAACAAGAAAGTCTTATAACTTCTTGTCTGTACATTTTAGGAGAAATTCAACCATATCATATTGTTGAGTTTATTAATACCATTCTGGGAAGTCTTTGAATGGTATTTTTAGCCTTCTCCTATCAAGAGTTAGTAGTTAATAACTTCTTGCCATGTTAACCTATGTGGCATGGGATTTGCAATGAGAAAAATGACTTAGATCATTTTTCCAGCACCAGGGCTTATAAAAACATATTTTATAAGTACTCTGCCTATATCTACAGGACCCCCACCCCTGGAACACCTAGGGGAGACTTCTAGGGGTTCAGAATATGTAAACATATTGCAGATCCTCCCTCCACAGTGCTCCTAGCACCAAAGTCGATTTTGTGCAGCACTTTATCACAAAGTGGGGAGTGAAATGTGCACTTTCACTTAACCCAGGGCATAAAAAACTCATTTTTTAAGGGTCTTCCTTATAAATACCTGACCCCTCACCCCTGGGACACCTAGGGGAGACCCTGAGGGTACCTAATATGCCCAAACCTTGCAGGTTATCCATTTGTAAGTGCCCCCAAACACCAAAGTCGAGTTTGGGCACAATTTACTTTTTAAAAACAGTCCTGCAACCAGAGCCACTTTTAAACTGACCTCAGGCTTCAACAGTGCATACATGCAAGTGCAGAAAATGCTGCTGGCCTCTAAACTGCCATGCCCTATTATATACCCGGGACTGAGAGGTAGTTTCAATCCCCTGCCCTGTTATGTACTAGGGCCTTGTAGGATAGGTCATGCCAATTACGGGGGTACCCCAACCCATAGTGTACCCTAGTGTATGTAGGTGTTTTCACTGTGTTCTAAATGTGTCTATTTCAGCATAGCACTGGCCCTGGGCCTTGTTAGGCGGAGCCCAGGGTCAGTCAGAGTCAGTTACCACCAGTACCTTTCAGCAAAAGGTTGGGGGGTGCCCACGGCACAGGATGACTTTCCAACAGTAAGTATAACATTTCTAACACATTCATTATACTGGGCATGTCACAGAAGGATAGAGACTATGGGCCTGATTATGAGTTTGGCGGTGTGGGAGCAGGGTGGCATGCCACCGCCATGCTCCCACACCACCAAACTCCACCGCCAACCGCCCGCCAGATTACAGGTTGTAATCCGGGCAGGCGGTCCTGCGGCTGCTGGCCCATGGTGCTGCCTTTCAAAGGCTCATAGGAGAGCCTTAGAAAGGCAGTGCCATGGGATCGCCACAGCATGATCCAGCACGGCATGGACTGTAAAGTCCATGCCTGCAAGAACCGGTGGGGCAGAAAGACAGGGGAGCACACCATGTGCCCCCTGCATGCAACCCTGTGCACCGAAGCACCAGGGCACTGTAGGGCCCCCTTAGTTTCCTCACCACTACCCTTTCCATGGTGGACTCACCGCCATGAAAAAGGGCAATGAGGAAACTCATAATATATTTGGCAGTGCAGCAGCTGCACCGCCAGCATATTGTGGCTTCAAACCGCTGCAAGACCGCCAGGGATTGTGGATCCCTGGCGGTAGCAGCGGTCCTACCACCAAAGTCATAATAAGGCGGTCAGACCACCGGTGCGGCGGTTGCCGCACTGCCACCGTGGGTTTGGTGGTCGTTCGGACCGCCAAACACATAATTAGGCCCTAAGTGTGGAATTCTCAGTGGAAGATTCATATTTCTTTATAAAAGTAGCTGCTCACTTCTGTATACACGAAAGACACCAAAGGGATAGTTGTTTTTTCTGTATGCATTTCCTGATCCTACTCTTCCATTCCTTCTGCTTCCTCATTATGGGGTATTTGTAAGTTTGTAGGAAGAGGCAATGCTTGATGTTTTTCTCAACTGACATTAAAATTTAAAATACACATTCTAAAGTTTTGTTGAATTCAACATTTAAATATTAGTGATGTGATTGTTATAACCCCTATTCTGATATATGAAAGTATAACTTTCACAAACAAGTTAAATATAGGTTTAACTTTATAGCACTACAACTCCTGTAATGCTTTTCAATAGTGTCATTAAATGCGTTCCTCTAGTTAAAATTCCATAGGCACGTTTTCAACTTTTTTATGGAAAAAAAACTCCCACGCTTTATAGATTCATAATAGTACTTCAAAGAGTAACTTGCATATGTGCACTTAGGTTTTTGTGCTGCTGGTGCTGAATTGTCTATGTTGCTTCATCCCAACACAGACTAAGATTGGAGGGTTGGCTCTAATAATTCCTATCTGGGTGTTGCTGGTGATTCTGGTGAAGATCAGATATTGTCCTGCCTCAGTCTGTCATCTGACTAACTTTACTTTTAATCAGGAGCGAAGGTCATACCATTTCTTGTGAATTTCATCACTGCTACGTTTACGGACCCCAACAGTATTTATACATTCCTGTATTTTCACCCAAATCTTCTTTTTTGTGCCTCTGGAACACTTAAGGACATTTTTCCAGCTAATTCGTTATCATGCTCAACGCATTCTTTAATCAATATTTCGAGTTTCTTTTCTAGGAACTTGTGCTTGGCATTTTCTATCACCTTCCTCCTGGTTAGTCGTGATGTTTGTCGATTAGACTCACTCAGCCCACATATGTGTGCACACGGGTGCATACACATGGTCATGTGCAGCCAGATCACAGCCTCTTACCCTTGATGTGCAGCAGCAGACTTTGGTTTAAAAGTCAGACACTGGTCGCTAGCACTCCTAAACCATTTTAAGATAGCTTACGGTGTGTGAGTCTAAGGTAGTGAGACACCTTCATGGCAGAAGTTCAAAAATCAGACATTCAAAAAAGCAAAAATCCAGGGGGTTATGTGGGTCTGAACACATTTTCCTACACCTTCAATAATTGGAAGGTTCTAACTGTTATCTGTCCCTTCAGCAGACAGCTATACCAAGTGCTATATTTTCAGCTCAGTACTATAGGCTCTCACAAGCACAACAGCCAGTATAGCCCTATCGTCAAGGTACGTGGCTGGAATATCTGTGAGAGTTTACTTTCTTATTACAGACATGTTCTGATATCTGAACACACCTGAAATAAGTATATTTTGTTGCTAGTTGCTTGTAATAATTTATTGCAAGATTGTCAATGCCACAATGCCCCACCCTCATGAAGAAAAACAAAAAATTGATGAATAGCATGCTTGAATTAATCTCAGCCATTGGTACTTAGGTCACATTCCAATTCATCATTTTGCTCCCCACAGTGTCACCTCAGACTGGAACCAGTTATACGGCACCGCCAAAGCCTAAGTAAGCCTGGGTTTTCTTGTGTTCACGACTGGAGGGGACCCGGTCTGCACTTCAGGTTCATATATTTCTATTAGAGCAGTTCCAAAACTGATTTATGTATGGCTGGTTTCTATCTGAAGTGCCACATTGGGTGCACATGATTGACTGAAATGCAGCTCCAAGCCATTGCCAGTGGCTGAGATTAATTGAAGGCTTTCTTCCATTACTTTTATGTTTGTTGTAGAAGCTGTGCTAAGTGCAGCGGGTGTCACTAGATGTGGGTCCCATGATCACTGTGCCACAGGACTCAAGCTTCACTTCACTGACATGGCCGAAACTGCTCTGGGGTTGCGCGTGTTCCCATCTGGAGGGAGCCTATTCTGGCAGTTAATGTTTGACTCTTTCTATTGCAGAGGGGCCAAGACTGATTTGCATATGGCAGATGTCCGTCTAGGGTGGAATAGTGGGTGAAAGAAAGAAGAGCTGGAATGCGGCCCCCGCCATGTCTAAGATTAATTCAAGTACTCCTTCCATTACTTTTCATCGTTCACGGAATAGAAAGCCATAGTCCCAAAGAAACTGTTGGAGAAGATTGCTGTCGCCATCTGTATGAAATCTCAGTGTGCTAGCCCAAACCCAATGACAAAAAAAAATCATAATTTTCCCAGAGTACAGACGCAGCATTTGGGAGTATATGTGCTATGTGCCTCGCAGGAAGTATGCGGCTCTCAGTTGCTACAGTTGCTCGTGACTCCTCCCCCTCCATGCACAGTTGGCATTTTGTTGCTTTATAGAGCAAGTCATGCGTGGCTGGGCCTGTCATGGAAAATGGTCTATCTTCCTGCATCAGAATGAAGAGACTGAAGCACCAGCACATCCGGGTGAGCCGTAAGGAGAAAGGTGCCATTCATTGACTACCCACCTTGTTTTATAAAAGGAAGGGATTCATTTATCAAAAACCTGTGTTTTCCTTTATTTGGGGGGAGCGATATAGTTACTATCTCGAACTGAAAATTATCAGCATGGTCTAACTTGCCAAAAACGAACTTTGCATCTTTTCTTTATAGCGGTGCGGCAGGAGAGGGTGTTGTATAATGCAACATTTTATTTAGAAGTTTTGTAAATCGGCTCAGGGGGAACCATCAACTAACTACCAAAGCCAAAAAATTAAAAACCTCAGCATGGTAACTCATGGAAAAGGCAGGATCCCCTCTTACAACAATATTTGGGCTTGTTTTAAGGCCACGTGGCAGATATGGGAAAAGGAGAAACATTACAAAATGTAATTTAGAGGCATTTGAGGCAGTAGTCAGTTTACATAACAACTTCCACACCATTACAAGAAAGGAATATTTATGTCTCTTCAGAGTTCTGTGACCTCAAAAAGACAGAGTTTCTCTGGCCTTGTGCCTTTATTTATTGACAGAACTCTGCAGTGACTATCAATATTTTCATAATATTCAATTAAAGTTCCTTTAGCCCATATATTATAACATTTTTCTTGAAGAAAAGAAGGAAACGTCGGCACGAAAGTGTCCTTCAAGAAATGTATGTAATGAGACTGGCAAATGCAGAGTATGCTTTATACCCAATAGTTATTTAATATTTTGCAGTGGAATAATACTTTTTTTCTGGCTGTTCTTTTCTCTCATTAAGCTCGTTGAACATTATTCCTACAAACCAGATGGTCTGTTGAGGGTTCTCACATACCCGTGTCCACAGCCAGGTGTAAGAGCCGGTGAGTGTTCTTTTAAAGTATTCTATAGAATTTTCATATCTTCAAGGGTAAGCCCCAAATGGTATAAATAATTATGTTAAATAGATAGAATATATATTTATTTAGCATTTTAGACTTATAGTTAGCATTTGATCATTTCCTTTCTTTTACTTGAATCAAAGAATAATTCTGGGCATCTATTTTAACCAACATGTGTATTTTAATTTGTAAATTATTTGGTCATATTTGTGTACAATTTATATTGTTTAATTATATTATGTTGCAGTAGGCCTGTTCAGTAATCAGCAGAACCTCAAGAGATAAGGCATGTCTTAAATTGTTTTAGAGGAGCTCTGCTTAAGGTACACATGAACGTGCAATTGCGGCAGCTAGAAAACATATTTCTTCTTTAAGCCGTATCTTGTCTCCCGTAGATTCGGCACAATAGCTTAGTCAGATAGTTAATGTATTTATTGTATAGATTAAAAATCATTCACAATAAATAACTCATTCATTACAAAAAATGAGTTAAATTCAATCAATGAAAACTAATTAAAATTACCTTAAATAATTAGGTTACCAATACAATGGTGATCAAATATGCAAATTGTTAAAATCAATATAACCTAAAAGACAGACTATTGGTAATATATGCTATAATTCAGCTTGGTCATATAAGCTCATGGTAATTTTTTAACAACTGTAGGCAAATATATGCTGATCTAAAAAATGCTGGGATACAACCAATGAAGTTATTACATTTACCATCAAAGCATCATGACTTCTCGTTTAGATCTGCACCTCTTTTCTCAAAAAATGACCAGAAGATTTCTACCTGCAGTGTAGCAACTCAGGGCAAAGACAAATTGTTTGTTAACTTTTATAAATAGAAGCCAAGTTCTCGGAGTTTACCCAATTTATGCCAAGCGACTTCAACCTATGAAATCGGAAGATATAGTAGTTGCAGTCTTAAAAAGTAACATTTTATTTTCACCTCAGGAATACAATCAGGATATGGCTGTCTGTTTTTGGTATATGTATGATGCAAATAACTTGAATATTTATAACCGTGCGATAAATGTAAGTCTTTGGAATGAGAAGAACTTTACATTTTGGATTTTAAGAGGTATTTACTTTGAGCAGCATTCATATTAGATACACAGGAAGGAAGATGATGAGCAAAAATACTATTACTAAAACATTTCACAGTTGAAGAAGTTATGTTATGTTATTGAAGCTTATAACGCGCACAGCTACTCCAAAGAGTGTCCCGGCGCGAGCCATGAAAGGATAAAGAAGGACCGATTTAGATGAAAAGAAACGTTTTCAGTCTTTTTTTAAAGAGAGTGGGGTCCTGAGTGCTGCGCAGGGCAAATGGAAGCGAATTCCAGGCTGAAGCGGCCATGAAAGCGAGAGAACTGCCACCCATTCTCTTAAGACGGAAAGAGGTATGTGAGCAAGAAGCTGAGAAGCTAAGCGCAACTGTCTATCAGGAACGTAGAACCTGAAGCGTTTCCTTAGATAGATTGGACCAAATCCATACAAAGCAGAATGTGCCAGGACAAGGGCTTTGAACTTAACTCTTTCGGCCACAGGCAGCCAGTGGAGTTTGCGCAGATGTTGTCTTATGCTGGTTCTTATAGGGATGTTAAGAAGAATCCTGGCCGCTGCGTTCTGGACTACCTACAGTCTCTTCAGGAGATAACCCGGCAAACCAACGTTCAAGGCGTTGGCATAGTCAATGCGAGAGAGTATCAGGGCACGGTTAACCATTTCCTTGGCCGCCCTAGGGAGGAGCAGGAGACATTTTCTAAGGGATCTAAGTATACCGAAGCAGTGCCCGGCAAGCTTCTTGATCTGAGTAGTAAAATACAGATTCTCATCAAACCATATCCCAAGATTTTTAATGGATTGACCCGCCGAAGCAGGCATGGGATATTCACCCGGCCAGAGTGATTCCCTAAACTGAGGGGGGAAACTCCCAAAGAGGAGGATTTCTGATTTATCCTCGTTGCATTTTAATTGCGCAGAGGAGAGCCATTGAACGCTGCTGTCAGACAGTTTTTAGCCGAAGAAGTGGAAAACTCGTTTTTTTTCCAAGCAAGCAGAAGTTGTGTATCATCGGCGTTGAAGAGAAGGGGAATCAAAGAGGACCCCTG
Organism: Calotriton arnoldi; assembly: GCA_963921515.1. Classification (NCBI taxonomy): domain Eukaryota; kingdom Metazoa; phylum Chordata; class Amphibia; order Caudata; family Salamandridae; genus Calotriton; species Calotriton arnoldi. The sequence continues at coordinate 581,809 of CAWUFW010005263.1, read as the reverse complement.
AGGCACTCCTGTGATCACGATCTGAGGGGAGGAAGAGGAGGGAGGGAGCCAAACCTGTTGCGTTCTACCCTCCAGGAATGACTTCAACCAACTCCAGGCCAACCCTGAGATTTCAATGTCCAAAAGGCGAGCCAGCAACAGGGAATGTGGTACGGTATCAAATGCCGCAGAGTCCAACAAAATCAGAGCCGCCCTGCCGCCAGAATCCAGGCATTCCCGAATGGCTTCAGAAAGTTCAACGAGAGCCGACTCAGTACTGTAAGAGGCTCTGAACCCCGATTGAGCCGGATGGAGCAGGCCAGAGCCTTCGACGAAGTCGGTAAGCTGTTTATTTACTACCTTTTTGCAGACTTTCGCCACACCAGGGAGGAGAGAGATGGGACGATAGCTCACTGGAATCAACGGATCCAGCGAGGGTTTTTTAAAAAGTGGCAGGATCTTGACCTGTTTCCAAGCTGCAGGGACTAAAGCCTCCAGGAGGGACAGATTGATGAGCCTGTTAACCTCTGGGTTGACTGTCTCAGCGACCGACGCCAGCAGCCTAGCTGCACAGGGGTCGGACGGAGAGCCTGATTTCAAGGCCTTAAGAACCATCAGTGAGTCTGGTGGATCAATAGGTATAAAGGCCGCCAGAGAAGGAGATGTTTGCAAGGTATCAGGCGGCACCTCCGGAGGCAAGATCCCTGCCGCGGCGTGATTGCCGATATTAAAAGACACCTGGAGAGTATGAATCTTATCAACAAAGAAATTCGAAAGTTTATCGCACCAGGCAGCCGAGGAAGGAAGCGTGATAGTCTCTGCTCTGCGAGACAGAAAGCTCTGCACAATGGAAAAAATTCCTTGGAGTTATTTCTGGACAGAGCTATGCGATCTGCATAATAAAGGCTTTTACCATGGGATATAGAGAGATAGGAGACTTTCTCGGCTTTCCTAAGGGCCAACTTAGCCAGCGGACAATAGTCCTGATGCCAGCAGCGTTCTAATTTTTTGCATTGTTGCTTCTGAGCTTTGAGCTCAGAAGAAAACCAAGGTTTCGAGGAGGAATCCCTGGAACGCCTATGAAGTGACGTAGGAGAGAGGTGCTCCACCGCCCATTTAATCTAGCTAGAAAAACTAGCAAGATCCCCCTCCAGGTCCTTAGGGAGGACTGGCCGTGACCCAGCCAGGGCATGGCTAAAAGTCATAGGGTCAATTTTGGCAGAGGCACGACCTTGGGCAGGCGGGCCAGGTAAATAGTTACTATCCGTGGCCCAGGAAAAATAGGTCAGGAAATGATCGGACCAAAACACCGGGAGAGGATCATCAATGATAATAGGAAAGTTGGAGCAGATTGAATCAAGATTATGACCACCAAGGTGCGTGGGTGAATTGACCCATTGAGTGAGCTGGGCAAGGCTCAGTGAGTCCGAAAATTCCCGGGGTATCCCCTGTATCTCCCCGGTCCAGATGAATATTAAGATCCCCAAGGAAAAGATAGTGAGTGAAGCGTAATGCACGGGGAATGCTGACATCCTCCAAGGCTTTAAGAAAAGAGCCTGCCGGCCCGGGGGGTCTATAGACCAGTGAGCCACCCAGTGAGAAATGTGAAGAAATGGTGATGCAAAAGTCCAAGGCTTCTCCCTCTCCCAGCAACAAAGACTCGCCATGATGGAATGCCCACTTATCCCTATACACCACCGCAACACCACCGCCCCTGCCAACTTTGCGGTCGGCACGTGAAATCTTATATCCCCCAGGAATGGCCATCTCGATTACAGGGCTGGAAAATTTGTTAAGCCAGGTCTCAGTTAAGAGGTCAAAAATGTCATGATGGTGTTTCCCTAATGAGCGGGTATTGATCATTGCCGCTCTAATTAAAGGCCCCTTCTGTCTACTACTAAAAGAGGTACTGGGTCGAGGGGGGACATCCAGGCCTGTAGACAGGCAGTAATTACAACTCTTGCAGATGGTAGAGAAGTTCTCAAAAACCTCAAAACTGCATGAGTGGTTACAAAGACGAGGGTGGAGCAGGAGCAGGAGCAGCTCACTGCGGCTGTAAAGCCGGGAAACAGCCTTATGGTGGGGGGGAATACGGGCAGCATGGATGGCGCTGGCCGATTCCGGGACGCTGACGGGCACAGACGGGCTTGCCTTAGGCGTGCCCGCTTCACGTCCGCACAGCGCGCATTCTTATGAGGAAGCCCTTCTGACAACTAGAGTGTGCACAAAGCAGAATGGCGTCTCTAGCTGTCGACCGGGGGAGAACAGGAAGAGAAGTGGCAGCCGGCCCGGACTCCCCTGTCTTAAGTAAGTGCAGCGTAATAGCGTCGTTACACAAAACCCCAGAAAACAATCAGTACAGTCAATTCGTCAAATTCATACAGTAGGCGTATAGTAGCACTGAGCACAGATAAAAATATTAGGACAATTGAAATTAAAAATCGTTAAAAACGGGAACAACGATTAGTGTGCAAATACAGGAACAAACCCCTCAAGGCACTGGCGTCCACGCAGCGCGCATTCTTATGAGGTAGGCCTTCTGACAACTAGAGTGCGCACAAAGCAGAATGGCGTCTCTAGCTGTCGACCGGGGGAGAACAGGAAGAGAAGTGGCAGCCGGCCCGGACTCCCCTGTCTCAGGCAAGTGCAGTGTAATAGCGTTGTTACACAAAACCCCAGAAAACAATCAGTACAGTCAATTCGTCAAATTCATACAGTAGGCGTGATAGTAGCACTGAGCCCAGATAAAAATATCAGGACAATTGAAATTAAAAATCATTAAAAACGGGAACAGCGATTAGTGTGCAAATACAGGAACAAACCCCTCAAGGCCACGGGGTACTTTTTAAGAAGATATCCTCATAAATAAGGTGTTTTAAGGAATTCTCCTTGGTACTACACAGCTAATCGTATAGTTAGCACAATGGATAGCATCAAGACCGCATAGGAAGAAAGACCAAATTTACAATGTTTGGAAGGTAAGAAATTAAAAAGGCAACATCGACATTTAATGAAATAAACCTCACACTTACCTGGACCGGTCATCTGACCAGTCAAGCCCCTTTTGGACTCAGCTCCGTCGCCTCGAGGCTCGCGCCTCGCTCCTTCAGCTCCCTCTGCTCTCTGTTTTCATTCCTGTTTTCTCTCTGTTCTACTCTCTTTTTTCACCCCTGTGACCTGTCAACCTAGTGCTGCTTGCTTTTGTGCTCTTTTGAGCTACTTTGTGCTATTCATTGCTGTTTTGTTCTACGTTGTGCTACTTTGCTCTATTACTTCTTTATGCTATTCCTTGCTCTTTTGTGCTGTTCTGTGCTATTTACTGCTATTATCTGCTCTTTCAGGCTTTTTGTGCATGTGTGTTTTTTCTTACTTTTGAGCTTTCTTCCTCCTCTGTTGCACTCCTCAAAGCTCTCCACCCCCTCCCGTGCTCCTTCTTGTCTCCAGCCTCCCTGCTCCTTGCCTGTGCTCCTGCTGCATTCTCCTTCCCATCTCTTCTTCCCATGCTGTGGTAGCCCCGCCTACCACCACACAGCGCTGCTTCCCCTCCCAAGGTCTACTTAATGATGGGCGTTGTGTGCCAAATTCAAGCCCGTCTGCGACCGTCCACGTTTATACCCATCCCAGCTCCAGGAATATTAGTCCAATCAGCCCCCAGTGGTACTCCACAGTGTGCCTTTGATCGCTCGACCTGGGAATGCTGCACCACGGTAGGACCTTTCGCCTGTACCCAGTGCTGGTTTGTCTGTAGCAGCACACCCACACACACCACTCAAAGCACCAGCAACATCACCAACCCCTCGTCTTAACACCACTAAACACACCAAACATGCAATCCAACAGTCACTGGCATGCATGCTTCTCAACACAGGATCTCTCAGCAAACACGCTACTGAGATCTGGGATCTCCTCAGCAAAAACACACTAGACCTCCTTTTCCTCACTGAAAAATGGCTCAACCCCACATCGGCAACGACATCACCGCAACAGGCTAAAAGATTGCACAGCAGGCCCACCTTCCAAAGCCAGGAGGAAGAATTGCCAACTTCCACAAGGGTACCATCAAATGCTCTACATCCTTGGAGAACAACACCCCGTTCATGGAACACATGCACTTCAAACTGCAGATCAGCTGCACCTTCTCCATAAAGGGAACCCTTGCCTACCGACCACCGAGACCGCAAACCAACTTCAGCAGCCACACCACGGTCTTCGACACCCCCTTCCCCTTCAACTCAAGGGACTTTGTACTACTCTGCTATCTCAATTTACATCTAGAGGACCGAATAAACCGGTGCTCCACAGCCCTTCTCAAAAGCCTGGACAACATTGGACTCACCCAGTTCATCACAGGCCCAAAGCACATTGCAGGACACACACTGGATCCAATATTCATCACCAGTGACCGGATTATATTCAACTCCACCTCACCACTCACATGGACAGACCACTCCATCATCCACTTACAAATCTCCACACCACAAGTCAATGCACCCACCAGCATCAGCCTATCAAATCCCAGCTGGGGAAAAATCTAAGAAGCAGACTGGCGGCTCAACGCCTTCAAAATGGACCAACCCAACATCACCAACAACCTCACTGAGAACATCAGCAACTTCAACAAATGGATCAAGAACTGCACAGGCTTCCTTGCACCCATCAAGGCCAGCAGACAAAAAAAGAGCCAACAAACAAGCCAGCTGGTACACAGACGATCTTTGAGGATCGAAACATCACTGCAGACAGCTAGAAAGGAAATAGAGAACCAGCCTCAAGACCAACGCCAGAGTCACATACAAGTACTAGCTGAATGAATTGAGAAAAGCACCAACAGCTGCAAGGAATCTACTTCATTCTTAAAGAAATCACCACCCTCAAGGCCACAGTCAACAGCATATCCCCCTCACAAGAACTCTGCAACAACTTATCATACTTCTTCCACAGCAAAATAGCAAACATCGACAGTAACTTGGAACACTGAGGTAAAAAACTATTGGCCCACATCTCGCCTCCCTTTTTCTGTAAACATACTTGAAAAGCACATGAACACTGCACTTTCTGAATTTTTAGAGGCAAATGAAGTATTGGATGCTGCGCAATTTGGTTTTAGACCATACCATAGCACCGAGTCAGCTCTGGTAGTGGCAACCGAGGAGCTGAGGAGCATCCTGGATAATAGAGGGAAGGCTACGGTGATACTGTTGGATCTAACGGCAGCCTTTGACATCATGAGCCACTCTGCAAAGTAACTGAAACTGCGCACCGCTTTAACAGCTGTATGGGCGCAGTGGTTGAGCGAATGAATACCTCAAGTTCAAGTCTGATAAAACCGAAGTTCTTCTCTTTGGCAGGGACACCACCTTTAGGGACCATTCGTGGTGGCCTCAGATTCTGGGCTCCCCTTCTACCCCGATATCCTCAGTTAGGAATTTGGGGATGATTTTTGATTCTAATCTTTCGTTTAACACCCAGATAAATAAACTTACTTCATCGAGTTTTTTTCCTACTACGCACCTTAAGAAAAGAGTTACCCGTTTTACCTTATGAATTACAGAAGTCAGTGGTTACAGCGCTGGTCTTGGACAGGTTGGACCACTGTAATGCCTTATATATTGCCATTCATCAATGGGCATTAAAGAAACTTCACACGCTGCAGAATGCTGGAGCTCGACTTCTTAGGAGGGTCCCCCTGTTTGAGTCTGTTTCAAGGGTTCTGGTGGAGCTTCACTGGCTCCCTGTCAATAATCAAATAGCCTTCAAAGCACTCTGTCTGTCACAAGGCTTTGCATGGCAGAGGTCCAGACCATCTGAAGAGGAGCTTCTCCTGGTACTCTCCCAGGAGAACCCTGAGCTCAATCACTTCCAGAACTATTAATGTTCCTAAAATTTAGAAAATTACTTGGGGTGGCAGATGTTTTGTCTACATTACATGCCACCTTTGGAACAATCTTCCGGCTCATCTTAGAGGTCAAGCAAACCTGTTTAGTTTCAGGAAATATCTTGGCTGTTTTCTCTCCCCGATGATATCCTCTTATATAAGCTCCTGCCTCAGTGTCTACGTTTTCTGGCTGACTCCAGTGCCAAGATGCCCTGGGCATTCGCACGCTATAAAACCATTCAGTATTCAATATTCAACACTAACCAGACCCCAGAGACTTCATCACCAACCTGCCCATCACAACCAAGACAGACACTTGACCGAATGGAAAACACCAGAGAAGACACAGACACGATCATGCAGATGGTCCACTATTGGGCCTCTTCTGATCTATGCCCCCACCACATCTATAACAAAGGTGGAACACTGATCAGCAGCACTCTCACCAACATCATCAACACCTCCATCAGATCCGCCACTTTCTCAGAAGAATGGAAACATGCAGCAGTCAACGTCCTCCTCAAAAAACCATTGACAGACCCAAACCAGCTGAGCAGCTTCCTTCCCATCTCACTGCTCTCTTACCCAGCCAAAGTGATGGAGAAGGACATCAACAAACAACTCATCAGCCACCTCGAACTACACCATCCTTCTGGACCACATCCAATCAGGATTCAGAAGTAACCATAGCACTGAACCTCCACTCATCATGGCCACAGACGAAATATGAACCATCCTGGACTGAGGAGAGAGAGCAGCCCTCATCCTGCTTGACCTCTTCGCAGCCTTTGACACAGTATTTCACTACACACTCATCAGAAGACTCCACAACATCGGCACTCAAGGACCGGCCCTCAACTGGATTGGATCCTTCCTCACAGGAAAAACTCAGAGAGTGGTACTACCACTCTACACATCGGAATACAAGAACCTGATCTGCGGGCTCATCTCTCAGTCCCATCCTGTTCATCATCTACATGACTCAGCTCACCAACATTATCAGATCCCAAGGCATAACCATCATATCCTCTGCCAACAACATCCAACTCATCCTATCCTTGACCAACAAGACAACCACTACTAGAACCAACTTCACTAATTGCATGATCAAGGTAGCAGAATGGATGAGAACCAACTGCCTGAAGCTCAACTCCAACAAGACGGAAGTGCTGCTCTTAGGAATCAATAACTCTCCCTGGGACTCAACCTGGTGGCCGTCAGAGCTAGGACTCACACCAAACCACGCCTGAAAACCTGAATCACCCTGGACAATAAACACAACATGGCAGCGCAAGTCAACGCAGTTAGCTCCTCCTGCTTCCACATCCTACGCAAGATCTTCAAATGGATTCCCCGGAACACCAGACGTACTGTCACACAAGCACTTATCACAAGTAGACTTGACTACAGCAACACACTCTACGCCGGGATCTCCAAACACCTCCTGCACAGACTCCAGACCATCCAGAATGCCACCGGAAGACTCTTTCTCACCCGCCCATGTAGCACCCACATCTCTCCAAACCTCAGAGAGCTCCACTGGCTCCCCATACATGAACACAGCCAGTTCAAACACCTCACACAACCACACAAAGCACCACATAACATTAGACCAGTATACCTGAAACAACGGCATTCACTTTCACCAGTTGACCAGACACCAATTCTCTTTCTTTCTTTCTTTGTCTTTTTCGATCTTCCAAAGGCTGATCATAAAAGATACACAAACAAAATCATACAATAAAACAGAAGTATTAAAAACATCTACGATAAAAAACCTTTGGTATCTTACATTCAGAAGAATAAAGTGCTTAGATCATAATTCAGAAACTCAAGGTGAGAATGGCAGCTTGCAGTATGAATAAACTCACATCCCCCAGCGACAGCTTTAAGGGATTTAAAGTGTATAGGTCAAATTCAACATCATGGTAAACAACGGACACCAATTCTCAGCCATGCTCTCACTCACTCACACACCCTGCATCCACAATAGCAGGGATGGAGGTTGTTCATTCTCCTACATCAGACCCAAAATCTGTAACATCCTCCCTCAACACATCAGAGACTCTTCCTCGTTTCTTGAATTTCACTAGAAGCTGAAGACCTGGCACTTCAACTGACCCTGCGGGGCCTAGCGTCTACACACCTGCTCAAGGGCCTGGATGCACTTCACTACCTTTAACAGCAACATGTGTCCTCACTATTTATCAAGCTGCATGAATATCATTTATGTAAAGTCTAGGCACTCACAAGAGTCAAGGATGCATTCTGGCATTGAGAATTCAAATAAAATAAAGGTTGTGAAACTGGTCAGTGTTTTTCTTTAACTATGACCACTACACCTAACTATGATAAAAACGGTTGAATTTTTCCCTTCTTGTTATTTCGAAACTATGTGCAAAAGAAAATGCATTATGAAGTTAAATTAAAACCTTAACCAAAATTATTCAAGTTTTTTAAAACTTGTGTTAATTGATTTCAGTACATTTTACATCTGAACAAGTATCACATTCTTACCTTTCCATCCCTGGTGTTTTCAGAGTCCTGTTTCCTTTATGCTAATATACCCATTTAGGATAAACAGTGCTAATAAAGATATAAACCACAACCTGTGGTGGTCGCTGGGTACGAAGCACAGTAGGCTCCAATGAAAAGGAGAAGAGAAAAAAGACCACATTTGCAAAGGCCATATGCTAATTACACAAGCACCACCTCTTACCGCCCCAACCCTCCTTTCCTATATGCAAAAACCTTGACGTTTGTAAAACAACATAATTTAAAATACAGTGCACTCACCCATTTTAAAAATTATTCAACAGAACTTAACTCTGAACAGAAAGCCCATTAAACAGATTCAGCAGTTCATTACAATGTGCAGTAATGGGTTATTAGAGAGATCTTGATGTTCCACATTCCTTAGGGTAGCTCCCTTTACTGTCTCCCACTTTTCAACCTCTTCTTTCCACCTGAATCGAGGTGGCCCATCAGGGAACCTCCAGTGCTTGGCTGTCACTTGTCTGGCAATCACTAGTGCCAAGTCCAGAAATCTGGAGATCACTTTCTTCACATGGAGGTCTGCTTACAGACCCAATAACATTATTTCCTTTTTAAGAAGATCTTTTCGGCCATCCGTTCTTTCCAGGTCAGAAGTGACTGCTTTCCACAATACAGCAATAGACGTGCAACTCCATGTCATGTGTGTTAATTGATGCAGATTTTACAAATATCTGAGGCATTGTTTATCACCAGTCCCAGCGATAAGGTTTAACCTATGTAGAGTAAGGTGAGTTCTGTTTTTTTAACCTGTTTTTGTTGACTTTAGGACTCTGCGCACTGCACCACTGCTAACAAGTACTACAGGGCTTGTGCTCTCTCCTTGAAATATGGTAGAATTGGCTTATAGCCAACTGGCAAATTTAATTTACTTGTAAGGCCCTAGTCAAATGGCACTACTTGTGCCCAGGGCCTGTAAATGTAATGCTACTAGTGGGTCTGCAGCACTGATTGTGACAACCTCTTAAGTAGCACTTTAAACATGTCTCAGGTCTGCCATTGCAGCCTTTGTGCAGTTTTCAACTGCCATTTCAACTTGGCCAGGCCAGGCCCAAACGTTCCTTTTTAATACATGTAAGTCACCCCTAAGGTAGGCCCTAGACCGCCCAGAAGGCAGGGTACAGTGTATTAAAAAAGTTGGACATGTACTTTTTAATTTTACATGTCCTGATAGTGAAAAGCTCTTAAATTAATTTTTCACTACTGTAGGGCCTACCTATGCCATAGACCAACATTGGAGTTACCCTATTACATCTAATCAGTGATCATTTCCAAACGGGAGCAGGTAACCAGTTTGCATTCGGTGTCCTTAGAATTGTAATGACAAATCCTCTCTCACAATGAAGTCGGACTTCAAATAACAATTTTGAAAATTCCACTTTTAGAAAGTTGGCATTTTCCTGCCTTAGCCATTTAGTACCTGCAGCCTGTCTCTGGGTCATATGACTGGGTGTAGTTAGCAGTTGAGATTTGTGTAATTTTCCTAGACAGCCACACACAATAGAGAGCTAGGTGTGCCTTGATGGGCCACCACTGGCAGCATGGGAGGGTGAAGCTGGGCACCGCTCTACTTACACTTGAATAGGCTGTGTCCTGCCTCCACACAAAGGGCTGCTTACCCCCCTGTAGTTAGTCTGGAGCCAGGAAAGGAAAGGCAGGATGCCAGGGGACTTCAAAGAGAAACCTCTAGAAGGTTCTCCTACTTCAAAGGAAGGCCCAGGTATAAATATTGGACCCCAGAAACCAACTCTTCAGTGTACTTCTGGACCTGTCGATACTTCACCAGGAAGAAGGAGTGCTGTGCTGCTGAAAGGACTGCCCACTCTGCTGCACTGCTGCTCTGAAGAACTGCTGCCCTGCTGTGCTGACCTGCTGCCCTCTTGCCTGGGTGAGAAGGACTGGACCTGCATCTGTTGAACATGGGACCCCAAAGTTGACTCCAAGGGCTTGTTGACTGGCCTCCTGACTAGAGCCTTAGATAGAAGGCTCCAACAACCTTGAACCCAGCACCTGGACTCTGCCATCTGTGAGTCCTACACTGCCAAGTGGTGCCACCCAAGTCCTGGGCTCTTGGAAGTGGGCCTAAATTTGCTCTGCCAGCCCATCTGTGGACCTAGCAGAACCAATGCATCTTCTCTGCTGTGCTGCGCAAACCCAATCAGAACTGACACATCAACTCTGCTGCACTCCGCATTGACCCTGAAGCCCACATTGGAACTTCCGCTGTGCGAAGCTTTCCCGATGCAAACCTTCGTATTGCAAATCCCTCGTCAACGGCAGTCTTGACAAGGACACAGGTTCTTGCATCGCAGCCTAGGAGGTCCTCAGAAACGATGCATCACTGCGACTGCTCGACCTATCCTCAACACCGGACTTCACATCGCAAGCCATCGTTGCGGGACCCTTGACAATGGTGCAGGACCATGCATCATAGTTCTGCAGCTCCTCAGAACTGATGCTTTGCCTCGGCTGCGCGGCACATCCTCGGCTCGGGACCTCACAATGCTCTGCAAACCAGGATTTAAGCAACTCTCTCTCAGGGGGCCTAACTGGGTCCCTGTAGCTGACCCGCACTGAATCATGGATGGCTTGAACTTGTGACTTTGTACTGGTCCGGCGCAACCAGATGTCCACTCTTGGCACTTTGTGCTTTTTGGTGCTGTATTTACTGAAATCTTTAAACCTGCATATCTCTGGTTCTACTGATTGGATTTTTGTCATTTTCTCCTTGTGTTATTTATAAAAAAATACTCTATTCTTTCTAAATTATTGTGGGATATTTCTTGTGTTGTGTTTTCCCTTTATTACTGTTTGAAGTGCTGCATAAATGCTTAACACATTGCTTCTAAGCTAAGCCTGACTGCTCTGTGCCAAGCTAACAAAGGGTTAAGCACAGGTTAATTTGGGGTTCGCTTGTGACTCACCCTAATAGGGATTGTGGTTGTTTCTTGAGTAGGGCTTCACCGCCCTCAACCGGTAACCTTATTTCTCACAGTAACTATGGTGTGAATAGATCTATAAAGCAAACACAAGGAGATAATAGACGGAGCGCTGAAACTTTTCGAGACACTCACCCCCAGTCACAGATTTGGGTTGAATCCATCATCATTCTTTAGCTCACTTCGCCACCTCAGTTCAGACCCAGCTATATGCAAATCAGTCTTGGCCCTGCGCCTCATGGGAACAGTCCAGCCCGAACTGCCAAGCCAGGTCTTCCCTGAACCGGAAACAAGCATCCTGGGACCGGTTTCGGGCTAACAGACCTCATCAGCCAGGCTAGCTTGAATCCAGTGGCAAAGTGAGCAAGGGACCCACGTCTGGGCATACCCTGCCAACTTAGGGCGAACAAAGCGAACACAAGGTGATAATGGACGGAGCGCTGAAACTTTTCGAGACACTCACCCCCAGTCACAGATTTGGGTTGAATCCATCATCATTCTTTAGCTCACTTCGCCACCTCAGTTCAGACCCAGCTATATGCAAATCAGTCTTGGCCCTGCGCCTCATGGGAACAGTCCAGCCCGAACTGCCAAGCCAGGTCTTCCCTGAACCGGAAACCAGCATCCTGGGACCGGTTTCGGGCTAACAGCCCTCATCAGCCAGGCTAGCTTGAATCCAGTGGCGCAAATAGCTCTTCAGCATCATCAAGGAGTTCGCCCAACCCACCAGCGAGTCTACAGACATCCCTCCCTCACAAGACGTCTGCGACAAACTCAGCACCTTCTTCCACCACAAAATCAAGAACATTTACGACAACTTCGACGAAGATAGCCAACACACTGAAACCTCACCAACCACCCCTGACACCTTGAAGCCAACGGTTGACAACTGGACAGCCCTCACCACCGAAGACACGCTGAAGACGATGAAGTCAATCCACTCCAGGGCCCCCATGGACTCCTGCCCCCACCACATCTTCAACAGACCCGCCGACACCATCGCACCCATGCTTCGCCACACCATCAACTGCTCCCTTGCGAACGCCTCCTTCCCCGATGACTGGAAGAACGCCAAAATCAACCCCCTCCTGAAGAAGCCCTCAGCGGACCCCACCGACCTCAAAACCAACAGACCCATCTCCCTGCTCCCGTTCCCAGCGAAAGTCATCGAGAAAGCCATCAACAGCCAACTCGCCACTTTCGTCGAACAGCACAACATCCTCGACACCTCCCAATCCGGCTTCAGAAAAAACCACAGCACAGAAACCGCCCTCATCGCCGCTACAGACGATATCCGCTCCCTCCTGGACAGAGGAGAGACAGTAGCCCTCATCCTCCTTGACCTTTCAGCGGCCTTCGACACAGTCTCTCACCGCACCCTAACACGCAGACATCACGACGCAGGGATCTGGGGCAAGGCCCTCGACTGGATTCACTCTTTCCTCTCCGGCAGAACGCAGCGGGTCAGACTCCCTCCTTTCCTCTCGGACCCTACACCAACCAACTGCGGAGTCCCCCAGGGATCCTCCCTCAGCCCCACGCTGTTCAACGTCTACATGGCTCCGCTCGCCCCCATCGTCAGAACCCACAGACTCAACATTGTCTCATACGCAGACGACACCCAACTCATCCTCTCCTTATCCAACGAACCCAACGCAGCCAAGCACAACTTTCAAGAAGGCATGGAAGCAGTCGCCAAATGGATGAAAAGCAGCTGCCTACAACTCAACACTGACAAAACAGAAGTAATCATCATGGGCCCACACCCCGATGCCTGGAACGACACATGGTGGCCCCCCGCCATCGGAAGCACGCCCACCCTCACGGACCACGCACGCAACCTTGGAATCATCCTGGCCTCCGAACTCAATATGGACCGCCAGATCAACTCCGTCGCATCCTCCTGCTTCCACACCCTCCGCCTCCTATGCAAGACCTTCAAATGGATCCCCCTCGAGCACAGAAAGACCGTCACTCACTCCCTCGTCACCAGCAGACTTGACTACGGCAACGCACTCTACGCCGGAATAAACAAAAAACTCACCCGCAAGCTACAAAACATCCAGAACGCCGCCACAAGACTGGTCCTCAACCTGCCAAGACACTGCCACATCTCCCAGCACCTGCGCACACTCCACTGACTGCCCATTGAGGCTAGAATCACCTTCAAGATTCTCACCCACGCACACAAAGCCCTCCACAACACCGGACCAGCATACCTGAACAGCCGACTCGAATTCCACGCACCCCAAAGGACCCTACGATCAGCCCAGCTCTCCTACGCCGTGGTCCCCCGCACGAGGAAGTCCAGATCGGGAGGCCGCTCCTTCTCCTTCCTCGCGGCCAGAGCCTGGAACACCCTACCGCTCCACCTCAGACAGACGACATCACTCCCCATCTTCACGAAAAACCTCAAAACATGTCTCTTCGACAGACCTCCTCCTTGATGGACTGGAACCTGCACCCCCCTGCCCCCCAGTGCCTTGAGACCCTCACGGGTGATTGATTGAGATCAATTCCCTCAGTAAAGTATTCACTGCCTTAAACGAGGATCATGGTATCCAGATAGGGAGATTCACAAAGTGGTAACCATGCGCAAGAGCATTACTATTTTAGATAAAGCAATCCTTGCCATTATGTTCAGCTACAGGGTCTGCCAGAACTCAACACAACCCCTCAAAGCCCATATAGTTCTTCCCAAGTTCTCTTCCCAAGTGTTTTCCTCACTATGGTATATGTTCCCTCACAGATATTTAAATGTTGTAGGTGGAGCATGTTGTGGGGTTTGTGTAGGAAATGAGGTAACTGGTTGAGGGGGTGAAACCCTACTCAAGCAGCAACCCCAATTTCTGTCATGGGGAAGTCACAAGCAAATCCCAAAGTAACCTGTGCTCAAGCCTTTGGTAGCTTAGCCTCAAAAGCAGTCAGGTTTAACTTAGAGGCAATATGTAAATTATTTATGCAGCACTTCAAACAGTACTAAAGTTACAACACCACGCAAGAAAAATCCCACTCAATCTAAACAAAAAATAGTGTAAAGTTTAATAAATTTGAGACCAAGAACATCAAAAAAACAATTAGTAGAAACGGCGATAAACAAGTTCAGAGATTTAAGGTAAGTATAGTGCCTAAAAGCACAAAGCTCCCTTTGGAGTTATCTGGTCTTGTGAGACTGGGTGAAAGTCACAAGTTCAGGCTGACCGCGATGGAATGCGCACCAGGTACAGGGACCAGGTTAGTCCAGCTGAAAGAGTTACCTTCTAAAGTCTAGCACTAAGAGTCAGTTCACGGTGGAGGTGGCCGTGAGGAGCAGGGAGAGTGTCGCAGATGGTCATCGCTGTAGGTCAAAGAGCAGGCCCGGTGTTAGGTGCCGTGGACAGTCGTCAATGTAGCGCGAAGATCCGGTGGGCGTTACAGATGGGCGTTGCTAGAGATTCGCGTTGGTGCTCACTGCGGGCTGTCGATGGTGTAGCACATAAGTGCGGATCTCATGTTGCCGCTGCGGTCACTGTAGTGCATACAGAGTCAGGTTAACCAGAGCCTCACATTGGGGGGTCAGAGTGGACAGCAAGATATTGGCATGAACAGGCCTGTTCACAGTCGCAAAAAACACAAAACTTCAGGATTTCTCCTTTTCTTGGAGGGGGAGCTCAACCAATGCCATACCAAGGATCCAGGACCTGAGGGACACCTCTTTGGGTACATGAACTCACTCCAGCAGAGGCCAGCAGGAATCAGACAGTCCTAGCTGCAGGTCAAGGCAGCAGGTCAGCTGGGCAGATTAAGGGAGGCTTCTGGAGCTTGGTATGTTCCTGTAATTCAGAACAGGAGGTTAGTCAGATGACCCTTGGAGTCACTTTAGCCAGGGATGAAGGGTGCAGGTCCAGTCTTCCTTCTCAGTAAGCAGTGCAGGACTGAAGCAGCATCACAGCTGGGAGTCCTTCTTCTGTAGCATCCACAGGTCCAGGAGTGTATTGAAGAGTTGGGCTTGAGGGTTCCACTATTTATACCTGGTGCCAGCTTTGCAGTAGGAGAAAGTTCTGGAGGTTTTTACTTTCAGAGGTGTTTGGAGTTTCCTGCCTCCCTGCCCTGGCCCCAGCTTGTATTGGGGCACAAAAGACTAGTGTGAAACCCTTTGTGAGTGTGATGAAGCATAGCCTTTGTGATGGGCAAGTTTGGTAGGTGACAGCTCTTCCCCACTTAATGTCAGAGATGTCCCATCCTGCCAACATCTATTCCCTTGTTGTCTTACTGTCTGGGAGCAATACATAAAGACCAACTGCCATCTACACCTAGTCATATGACCCAGGAGACAAGCTGCAGGCACCAAATGGTTGGAACAAAAAAAATGCCAACTTTCTAAAAGTGGCTTTTTCAGAATTGTGACTTAAAATCTGACTTTATCAGTAAAGAGGATTTTAAATTACAATTCCTTAGACACCAAACTTGATATTCCCACCTGCTCCCAGTTAAATGTTATCACGTATTAAATACAATAAGGTAACCCAATGCTATCCTATGGGAGAGGCATGCTAAGAGTTTTTCACTACCAGGACTTATAAAAGTTAAAAGTACATGTCCAACTTTTAAATGCATTGCACCCTGCCCTATGGGTTATTTAGGTCCTACCTTAGGGTGACTTATATGCATTAAAAAGGAAGGTTTAGGTCTGGCAAAAGATTTATTTTGGCAGGTCAAAATGACAGTTTAAAACTGCACACACAGGCTGCAATAGCAGGTCTGAGACCTGTTTAAAAAGGCTATTTAAGTGGGTTACACAATCAGTGCTGCAGGCCACAAGTAGCATTTTATATACAGGACCTGGGTACTTGTAGTACCACTTTACCAGGGGCATATCAGTAAATTAAATGTGACAATAGGGTGTAAGCCAATTTCACCATGTTTAAAGGAGGAACCACAAGCACTTTAGCACTGGTTAGCAGTGGTAACGTACCCAGAGTCCTAAAAGTAAAGGAAAACAGGTTCAGAAAACAGGAGGGTGAAGGTAAAAAGTTTGGGGATGACCCTGCAGAAAGGACCATGTCCAACAGTTGGGGAAACTGGGAATTCACAGTAGTCCAGTTTGTGCATAGGCCCAGCTCATCAAGAAACTGTACTCTGCAAGCAGTACTTATTTCAGCATCCTAGCAATACAGAATCATGCCATCCACATAAAACGAAGTGCTTTACAATCCTGCAATTAGATGCCCCTGTCACCCCCACCAATCCCCCTCCTAACAGTGTTAGCGAAAGGCTCTTTCACTAGCACAAACAGCATAGGTAACAGGCAGCACCATTGCCTGGTTCCTCTTTTAAGGGCAAAATATTTAGAGACGCATTCGCCCATCCAGACTACTGTCACTGTATCTGCATATGTGAATTTAACCCACTTCTCCCAGCCCCCCCTAATGCGATGCGTCTCAGCTTAGCACATAGAATATTCCACTGGATTGTATTGAAAGCCTTTTGTAAGTCTATCAAGAGGTAAACCACACCTGGAAAAAACCTCTCAGGATTTTCTTCGAGAACCCTAAAGAGTCTTCTGATATTTAGGGATGTGTTTCTCATGGGGAGGAAACCATTCTGATCGTTAAGTACTAGAGCTTGCAGATAGGGAGAAAGGTGGACTGCCAATATTTTACTAATACTTTTATACTCCAAATTTAACATGGAGAGGAGCCTATATGAGGAAACCTTGAGAGCCTCCCTCCTGGGTTTGGGTGCCCATTCTGTCAGTGCTTCTTTAGTCGTTGCTGGGAGGGAACCCCTCACAAAAGCCTTCTGGTATACTTCCGCCAAATACAGTGCGAGAAGTGTGGCATATGTTTAATAAAACTCAGCAGGTAACCCACCCATGCCTGGTTTTTTTTTTGTTCCTTGCCAAGTCCTTGAGTACAGCTCTCATTTAGTGATGGACCTATCTAAGAGTGTTCTAGCCTCATCTGGCAAGCACAGCAAAATTTCTCTGCCTAGGAAGGCCCTCCCTGTGGCCTGCCCATACTGGCTGTACAAGTCTTTATAATATGAAACAAACTCCCTGTGTATTTTTTGTGGCTGTGATTGGAGCCCACTATTCTCCAATTGTATTATCCAAGCTACCACCCTGCCTGACTTCTCCCCCCTTTGCGAGATTCATAGCTATGTACTCCCGATATATGAGATTACGAAGACGTTTCAAAACGCCATTATGATTTTCTCTCTCCTCTAGGAGGGCTGCACTGTTTTGTAGGGTCACTGGTAAGTCTTTTTCCAGATTCTGAATATTCCCTTCCAAAGTAAAAAGCTCCCTCTTCAATGTTTTTTTAACTTCTATGGATTGTTTCAAGTAGTATCCCTGTACTACCATGTGGCCTCCCATTCAGTGCCGATTGAAGGTGTGGTGTGGCTATTGGTGCAAAAGTACTCACTTATGAGTCCCTCTAAAGGTTCTCTATACATGTGATCTTGTAAGAACTGTACAAAGTCTCCAAGTGGGTTTTGGGGTAAATTGCCTTACCCAACATTCTGTTGACAGCAAGAGATTGTGATCTGCGAGTGTGCGGTTTACATAATCCATATTAGTGACTGATTCATTAAACGTATGGAAACAGATCATCTTGTCGAGATAGAAATGCAAGGCATTGACAAGAAAAGACGAAGTCCTCAGCAGGGGGTGCAGGGGGTTGCTAAGGAAGGAACTTCCAAAGACAAGAAGAGGCAATCCTGGAACACACACAGAGCATCCAAGATCCCATCTAGACTCTCTTTTACCAATAGCATTCAGAGTCTACTCATAGCAGGGTCAAGGCACTATGCTGATTCCTGCAGTGGCATAGGATATCTTCTGCACTATTGGGACACATGGAGTAGCTTCCACCATGACATATTGCGACTGGTATGCAAACTGGGTCCGACCGAGTGGTGTTACACACCTGTTTCCACCACTTCGAGGAGGAGGTCTCCTTTCCTGCCACTGGTCTTTGCAGCCTCCCAGGCCAGCCCCTCAGGGTGTGCTGCTATGGATGTCTTCACATCTTCTCACCGGTTTGTAGCATTTAAATTCTCACAATGCATGTATCAGCCCCCAGCACAGGGGACCGCTGGGATTCCACACAGCAATCACATGACTCACCCTTCTTCTGAGCCGATACCTTGGAGGGGCACACCCAATCTCTCTATGTGTAGCAAGGCATAGGAGTCACTGCAACTCACCGCCGCCCAACTATGTGGTTCTGTAATGCGCCACAGGGCCTTTCCCTATCTCGCAGTTGCAGCCCACATGTGGTCCCCATGTTCTTACCCATGCTAGGCTGTGACTGCTGTCTCCGGAGGCGATTTTTGGCTTTCTTAGTACACCAGCCACAGTGGGTTTCAGTAGTAAGTAATTAATCTGGATTTGGGTCCTCTCCATGTCAGGCTGCAGTGTGATTCCGGGCGACCAGTAGGTAGTAGAACTTTAGAGTGCAGCCATTTTGCGTGCAACTGGCCACACCTCCCTTTATGCAAGTCAAGTTTAGTATAGAAAGAGCTGAACTGTGAATAGCATACTGGGTTTTCAGATATCTAATATTATAGTCCAGTAAACAACAGGCACCTTTCTATTTAAATTCAATTATGATTGCCGCGCTTCTTTGTTGCAATAAATAAATAGCCTTTAAATATAAGACTTACCTCTACAGAAAAAACTGGTTGAAAGTAAATACAGCAATTGGGCGTAAGTAATACTGAATGTGAATTTAGTTTAAAATACTTATTTACCTTGAAGTAGGAAGAACTCGCACTGCCAAAGCCATGTTCAGAAAAGACAAGTGCTGAAGAACATTAGACTATAGGTACATTTGTATAAAAATGAATACATGATAGATACAATAACCAGTATAACATACTGACAATTAATTGTATTCATGCACCTCTTAGGAAGGAAACTGATTTAATCACGGGATGTTGTGTAGTATATAAATTAGGAATTGTAAAGAATATTATATTTGGACTACACTGCTTCCAGGTTGGCCAAAAGAAGTTTGGTAATGTGGCAAATAAACAATCTAAGCTACAGTTGGTTAAATGCTTTGGCAAGGAGCACAAAATGATAGCTATTTAGCAAGCAAACCGTGTCTCAACTATATATCCTGTTGTCCCACTAGGTATCATTTTTGAAACTTTGGCTCAGATTGTTTTTTCGACTTTGCTCATTTACAACCAGTTGTCAAGATTTATTAGATTCTGGTTAGTGGAATGCAGAAAGAGGCATATCATGTTAAGTAAAATTAAAGAAATGGCTTATTGTAGCCATCTGAGTGCTAGGAAACATAGCTACAGCCTAAGGATTAAAACCCTTCCAAGTTTACCAGAGTGTATGACACAAACCCACCTACCTCAAAACATGGATTAACTTTGATCTTTTTCAGGCTTGTGAGAATTTTACATTAAATCCATTGAAGGATTCACCACTAAGACAGCTCATCTGAAAAGACGTAATGAAGAAGGAAATTAAATTCACTTCTAGAGATCTGTGAGTGCCTGAAATCATCCAACTTTCTTGCCCTGGGTTTACAAACCTATAGAGCGGAATGCAAATGCTATGCATTACTGCACATTACTATATAAAGACAAACAGTGTTAAAGTGCTGAATGTAAAACTGTAAGAATAGATGAATCACGTGACCTACACAGTGACATATTGAATTTATAAATAATTCATAGATAAATCAGTAACCTATCTCATTGAACTGAATCAAATAAATTCACATACTGGACACAACATATATCTATATAGAAAAGAATCAATTTGTACTGTAATTGCATCAATTATAATCTATAAAAACAAAAAGAAAACGTTCAAGTTATGAAAGTGACCTACACAAATTTAAGGTTAAAGGAGGTCTTATTAGAGCAGTTTTTGCTCTAAATCTGAATTATGTGGGTGTGGTCCCTTATGAGCGCAATTTAATCTATAACGTGGCCAAACCATTTGTCCCCTGAAGTGTACATCAGCAATATCGTCGTGATGGGAACGGGCACACAGACAACTTCCAACTTTTTTTGACTGACTCAACCTTAGCAGCCCTGACATTGAATTAATCAGTTTCCTATATGCTCTAATGATAAAATGTTCAAAAGAATGCCCTAACTACCCTTTATCATTTGATTAGTTTGCTTCACAACGAGTAAACACGTCGACATACTTGCCAGTATGGCAAAGCTTTGAAATATCTCATCTGCTGAGCAAAGCTAGAATGGTCATGCATAATATTTGAGCAGGTGGCGAGCAAATCGTTTCCTAATGGAACCTGCCGTGTAAATTGTGAAGAACTATGGTCTTCCCAAGTCTAGTCACTGGACTGGCAAACAGTTTTAAAAAGCTTGTAAGTGTTATACGTTAGTTGCCGCATATCGTTTTCTCAGATATTCACTCAAAGAGCTGAACCACTGGTACCTACTGCTGACGGTATGTTAGCTTAGCTGGGTAAGAGATGATGGAGGGGCAGGAAACAGGCAATGCAATAGTTAAATATTCACTAGCAACACAAATTGAAACACAAATCTCCTGCTATCACCAATTGCTCACTCACGTAGAAGTTCTGCTATCAAGAGGAGCAGCCTGGGATCAGCACATAGTTACTCTTCCCAGCCATCACAAGGTCCTCCCACACTGCACCTGACCTTCGGCTGCGGGGAGGTCCAGTCGTAGAGGAGGACCATCTACTGGAGAGTTTACATTTACATAGGCAAATCTCCATAGGACAACCCCTTATGCCTGGAATGTCAAACTAATTCAAAAAGACAAACTGCATGTGCACCAGCTGAAAGCAAGCCATCATTCAAAATTATACTTATCAGTACTCAGTCAGCTCAGTGTCATTCACTCCACACTCCCAATACGACTCACCTGTGTTTTGTCATCAGCACCCCCACCTCACCCTCCCCTTCTGTATCATCACATGCCTTCAGCTTTTGCTTGCCACCTCTTCCTACCCCTACACCCATGACCACCACAACCGTCGCCTCAGGCCACTTCTTTCCCATCAGTCAGCTGCCCGAGGGCATCTTGCCGCTTTCTAAGCCCTGCCCTCTAATCAGGTCGATCTCTGTGCCTAATAATTGTTGTTTACATGCTCTGGCTTGAAATCCCTTTCATGAGTAAGACTTGGCTGGTGATGATGCAACACCCATTGCTCATGAAGCTTTATTGCATGTCTACACCATCCTCACTCTCTTTTCTATTGGCACACAAACTCTCAAACTCCAGCACTGTCTTCCCTGATTCTTTCTGCAACGCCAGTACATCAACAGTGCTCAACCACCCCTCACTGAGCACTGGGGTCTTCAGTATCTAGTTACACTTTACTGTCCATGACAACGCAAGATATATCTTTCTTTTGCTGGAATGCCTCAAACTTTAAAAACTTGTTTGCGGTCCTATCTATGCACATTAGTCATACAGTATTTGTGCAGATTACTGTTGAATTCACGCTTTTGTTGACATAATTCGGTCGAGTCACATCATTCTGTGACACTCTTTGGAACTAAATTACGTTCTGCCATGAATATCTAAATACCAACATTTTTTAACAGTGTGTTGAAAAGTGTTATTTATTTTGCAGGAAGTATTGATTTTGGAACACGTCCTCCACTTCCATCAGCCCACCCTGGGGTAAGTAATTCTAAAATGTTTTCTCCCGCACACATTATATTCAGGACCACTAGAATTATTCAAGTATGCGGCCCCTGCATGTTCCATGCATTTAGGGATTTACCACACTTGCCATATATTCCACAAACTCATGCATAAATTGCAAATTTCAACAAAATATGGTTTCTAACTCAAACACATCAAAGGTCTCTAAAAGAAACATTGCACTCATAGACTAATGATTCAACACAGTTCCATACTTATGAAATGATGCTGTTGCCCAGGCAATGGACTAGGAAAGGGTTTTTGCCTGGTCCATGAAAAAAAAAACATGCAATATTTTGTTTAGTTATGCATGAAAATTCATGTTACACCAGACACTGTTTTCCAAGCAGCAATTATTTTCAAAAGGGCCATTAGGGCCTTATTTAAAGTTTAGCGAACAGGATACTTCATCACAAACGTGGCAGATGTTCTGCCCATCTCATCACAAGTGCATTATAGCCTATGCATTATAACCTATGACACTTGTAATACGGTGGACAAGATATCCGTCACATTTTGAAGAGTATCCCATCCGCCGAACATGAAATAAGGCCCTTAATACAGAAAAAATTACAAAACTCTTTCTTTCTCTTTCTAAGTTCTTGGGGCTTATTCACCAAAGAAGCTGGTTGTAGTGCAATTTTTACATTGTGCTTCAGTCGGTCTCTCTCTGGTATAAGCGATGCTCAAAGTCCTCACACTGCAAAGGGATAGTTCGCAAAATATCACAAAGCCAGCTTGTTGCAGGGGATGAGGGATGGTCCTTTTGTTGCCTTTTTTCCCTGTTATTCACCAGGGCTCACATTGTGTGCCTGCAAATCAGAATTGTTCTTACAAATTGCAAAGCACTGAGAAGCTTATTTATGAGCCCCTTGCGACACTCTTGTGCCGCCATTGCATCTCTTTTCGTGATGCAGCGGCGGCGTAAATAATGCGCCATGTTGCGCCATATTTACAAGGTGACGCATCTAGGCTGATGCGTCACCTTGTAAAGCCCTGCACCACCTTATACCTGCGTCAGGTATAATGTATGCAGGATGGTCGTTCCCACACAACAAAGCCTCATAGGAGTGGCGCAGTGAAATCTATCAGATTTTACTGCGCCATTTCTAGGAAGCCACTGCGTCAAAACCTTACGCCTGCCTCATAGCAGGCGTAAGGGTGACGCAGTGCTATGTGTATGGGCCTGCCTCATACATTGCTGGGGTTGTGTCATGCTTGCGACACAACTCCAGCAATGCGTGACTTTTGCGCCGACAGATTCGTCAGGATTCCTGATGCATCTGTCACTCCTTGCGACATGGAGCGCCGTACAGTAAATACGGCGCATCCATCGTTTCACAAGGAGGGCGCAGTGAAATCTGTTGCATCGGTGTTTTCACAAATAAGCCGCTTTGTATTGTGATTTTAGACTTTGCATTCACACAGTCAGTTGCATTGGTTTTGCGAATGCTAAGTTTTTGCAGAATTAGGCCCCATTGTCTTGAATCTTACAGTGCCTCTTAGCATATGTATTGCACAATACTGTTCTTCAGGGTTCATGCATTAATGGAAAGATGTTTTTCCAAATCCACATGTTTGGGCATCAAGTCAAGCCCAAGCTACAGAAGAGTTGTAAAACATATGTGGGGTAAGCAGAGTAAAAGAGGCACACTTTTATTTCAGGAAGTGTGCACTTGTAGGCTTGTTTTCTACTGATTGCACCAACAATTTTGACTCAAACAGGGTTACATGTGCTCGCTTTATTGTAACAAACACTATTTTACTCTTGGTCTTAGAAGGGGCAGTATTAGTTAAATTGTGCTCATGAGCTTCCATGCTAGGCAAAATCATTATTTTGGTGACTAACAATCTCAGTAGGATTTGGTGAAAATATACTTTTCTTCCTTAAGACCCCTTTGTATTAGACATAGCGTTAGGGATCCCTTTTCGATCAATGAGCATTGAAAAGCCAAATTTGAAAGATAATACAGCCCCAAAATAAGCTGGTAGTGCTGCATAATATGCCTCTCTTTAACACCTGAGTTAGTGCACCACTGTGAATAATTTGGTCCTGCTCTGGTAAATGTGAGCTGGTAGGCAGAGCGAGGCAGGGGTAGAAGGAGGGATTTGAAGGCTGGGGGGGTTGTTGGGGGAGGTGAAAATGTGCCTTGGCATGCAAAGCTCCCCCTTTGCCGTGGAAGAATGCCAGGCGGGGACATTGAGGCGGAGGCATGACTGCTGTTGCTGCCAAAGCCTCAAGGTATTATACCAGGCTATTTATGCAGCCAGTAAATCTGGGTGCAGGATCACCAGGCCAGCCGGGATATGGCAGAGAGATTCCATATGGGATTTCCGTTCGCCTGACTTGTTATTGGGCCCTAAGAGAGGAGAAGCTATTTCAGATAAGACCAGTGCCTCCGTGGTGAATGCCCCAATACAAATTAGAGTAATATTTTACAGTACATTAGGATGAATTATGAATATGGTTTATTTGAGGAGAGGTGGCCCAGTTGACAAAAGCTGAGTATTTAATTTTTTTAGGGGCCTCCGGTTTGAACATTTAACCTATAATAAGAGACAGTTAAGAACCTGAGTATGGTGGCTTGGTGAACTAATGCATCCACTCGCAGGATCTATGTTTGACCTCATGGTCACAGGTTCAAATCTCAGAAGGTCTGGGGTTCTCTGGTCAATTGAGTTGGGCAACCATAAGCATCTGTCTTATGCCAAGAGGCTCCTTGGGTGTGAATGCTGCACTGGAAAATACACATCTTCGGTTATATGTAACAGATTTGTAGTTAATTGTGGACAGGTCTGTATGACTTCAAAGAAAGGAAACAGCAAGGTTAAAAAGTTCTCATCCAACTTTAAAGCCTATTGGCCCTTGAGAGTAACACAGTCGTGTGGGTTTTAAAATGGTCCACAGTTTGCATCACTCTGCGTTGACTTCAGAAAGTCCAACCTCCTATGTAACAGGGCTGGGTCTAATTTAGAGTTTGTCGGATGGGATACTCTGTTACAAACATGACGGATATCCCGTCCGCTGAATTACAAGCGCAATTGAATATAATACACTTGTAATACGGCGGACGGGATATCTGTCAAATTTCTGACGGAGTATCCCATTCGCCAGTCTGTCAATCAGGCCCTATGTCCTCTAGTGGCCATCATTTGCTCTGAGTGTAGTTCATATGTTCGGTTTGTGGATGTCCACGTTGGAAAAATACTGCACTATCATTGGCTGCAGGGGCTTAGCAAAGTGAAGCTCTATGCTTGTCCCATCTCTGGCATTTAAAATATTACTCATTAAGATTAGTGTAGCAAATAATATAGTCCTTGCTTTTGTGCTGTATGTCTGTTTAATGTTAAAAGAATGCTTTAAAAAGGTTGTCTGTGTATCCCTTTAATAAACAGTGCACAGTAATCTATTCAAGTTATTGACTTTGCTCTGTGCATAATTATGCATTTCCCGAATGCAAATGTAATGTTTACAGGTATTGAAGTGAAGTTTACCCCATTTCAAATGGTGTCTAAACCTGCTGTCATGATGAACTGTGAAAATATCTGATTGCAAAGCCCTCTGATAATAACGTGTTTTGTGGGTCCCATGAGCTTGCTTATTTCTTCTGTGTACTGTGATTACAGCTCGAGATTGCTTCAGGGTTTTACTCCCACAATAAATACTTTCATATTGTAAACCTCTGATGAACCCACATTAAAATTAATGTAACGGAAAATAATTCAGGTACAAGAATGGAAAAACAACTTAAACATAGGACTATTTATAGAGATAGTTGAAAGAACCATAGTTACTTATTTTCAAAATCCAGTGTCCACCATCAGTACCTATTGTGAACAAAAATCACTGTAACCAAATGGTAAATACTTCTATATTTTTGTTATTAAAAACATTGTGGCAAAAAGGAAATATTTATTAGAACATTAACAATTGCGAAATACAGCTCCCCTCCTTAGTGATAGTATAGGTGTTGTATACAGAGATGTAGTCACACACTTATTAATCAATCAATCAGGGGGATTGTAAGCGCGCTACTCACCCGTGAGGGTCTCAAGGCGCTGCGGTGGGGGAGGGGGTCCGCAGATCTGTTTAGCCGAAGAGCCAGGTCTTGAAAGTCTTCCTGAAGGTGTTCAGGGAGGGGGCGCGTCTGATGTCTGCCGGTAGCTCGTTCCAGGTCTTGGCTGCAATGTGAGAGAAGGATCTTCCGCCTGCTCTGGCTCTGTGGATGCGCGGGGTTTCGGCCAGTGCAAGGTTGGAAGATCGGAGGTTTCTTTTGGGTACGTGGAAGTTGATTCTGTCGTTGAGGTATTTGGGTCCGTCGTTGTGTAGGCATTTGTAGGTGTGAGTGAGGATTTTGAAGGTGACTCTTTTCTCCACGGGGAGCCAGTGGAGTCTTCGTAGGTGTTTGCTGATGTGTTATTGCCGGGGGATGCCGAGGACGAGACTGGCGGCGGTGTTCTGTATGGTCTGGAGTTTGCGGAGTAGGGACTTGTTGATGCCGGCGTAGAGTGCGTTTCCATAGTCCAGTCTGCTGGTGATGAGTGCGGGGTGACTGTCTTCCTTGACTCAGGGGGGATCCATTTGAAGGTCTTGCGAAGTATTCGGAGGGTGTTGAAGCAGCTGGATGAGACGGCGTTGACCTGTCGGTTCATGGTGAGTGAAGAGTCGAGTATGATGCCCAGGTTCTTGGCGTGGTCTGAGGGGGTAGGAGGGCGGTCGGCCACCAGGTGTTGTCCCATGCGGAGGGGTGGTTCCAAGGACGAGGACTTTTGTATTCTCGGCGTTGAGTTTCAGACAGCTGTTGGTCATCCAGACTGCGACGTCTTGCATTCCATTCTGGAAGTTGAGTTTGGCGGTGGTGGGGTCTTGGGTGAGGGAGAGGATGAGCTGGGTGTCGTCGGCATAGGATACGATGTTGAGGCCGTGTTGTCGGACGATGGCTGCGAGGGGGACCATGTAGATGTTGAAGAGGGTCGGGCTCAGTGATGACCCCTGTGGGACTCCGCAGGTGATTTTCGTGGGGTCGGAGAGGAAGGGAGGTAGTCTGATTCTCTGGCTGCTTCCGGTGAGGAATGATCGGATCCAGTCCAGGGCTGTTCCTTGTATGCCGGCGTCGTGCAGTCTGGAGACTAGTGTGCGGTGAGAGACAGTGTCGAAGGCCGCCGACAGGTCGAGTAGGATGAGGGCTGCGGAGTGGCCCTGGTCCAGGAGGGTGCGGATGTCGTCAGTGGGGGCGAGTAGGGCGGTCTCAGTGCTGTGGTTGCTTCGGAATCCGGATCGGGACGGGTCGAGGATGGCGTTCTCTTTGATGAATCGTGCCAGTTCCCTGTTGACCGTTTTTTCTGCAACTTTGGCTGCGAAGGGGAGCAGCGAGATAGGCCGGTAGTTCTTGAGGTCGGTGGGGTCCGCTGTGGGCTTCTTGAGCAGGGGCCTGACTTCTGCACGCTTCCAGACGTCTGGGAAGGTGCCTGTTATGAAGGTGGTGTTGATGGTGCGTTGCAGTTCGGGTGCGATGGTGGCCGCGGCTCTGTGGTAGATGTGAGGAGTTCAGGGGTCGGTGGGGGCCCCCGAGTGGATGCCTTTCATGGTTGAGGCGGTGTCTTCGGTCGTGATCGGTGTCCAGTTGGAGATGGTGGGTTGGCTGGTGTCCTTGGGGGGGGGGTGGTGGAGGGGCGGCTGTGGCGTCCGGATGATGGTCGATGAAGTTGTCGTAGAGGGTTTTGATCTTGAGGTGGAAGTAGGTTCCAAGCTTGTCGCAGAGGTCTTGGGACGGGGTGATGTCTGTGGCTTCGCTGCACGGGTTGGTGAATTCCTGAATGACACTGAAGAGTTCCTTGGAGTTGGTGGAGTTGGCGAGGATTTTGTTGTGGATGAAGTTCCTCTTGGTGGTTCTGATTTGGTTGTGGTAGTCCGTCATGGCGTCCTTGTAGGTGGAGGAGTTTTCGGTTGTCTTGGTGTTTCTCCAGTTCTTCTCCAGGCGTCTGCAGGTGCGCCTGGCTTCTTGGAGGGCGGTGGTGAACCAGGCGGCTTTCCTGGGGCGTTGTTTGTCGGGGTTGCATTGCGGGGCGAGCTCGTCTGCGCAGTTGGAGATCCAGGTGTGGAGTTCTCTGGCTGCGCTGTTTGCGTCGGACGTCCAGGTGTGGCTGTCTCGGGTGAGGGTGGAGTTAAGTTGCTCATCGGTGACCTTGCTCCAGTTCCTTCGTGGTGGGCGCGGGGTTGGTTTGGGTGCCTTGGGTTTGTCGACGGTGAAGTGTACACAGTGGTGGTCGGTCCATGGTGGTTGCGTTGTGTGGCTGAAGTGGACGCTGTTTCCTGTAGCGAAGATGGGGTCGAGGGTGTGTCCTGCTCGATGGGTCGGTGTGGTGACGAGTTGTTTAAGTCCCATGTTGGCGAGGTTGTCACGGAGGGTGGTGGAGTTGGGGTCGCTGGGTTTGTCGAGGTGGAAGTTCAGGTCTCCAATGAGTATGTAGTTCGTTGATGCGATGGCGTGGGGTGCGATGAAGTCGGTGATGGTGGTGGCGAAGGGTGTCCGGGGGTTGGGGGGTCTGTAGACGAGGGTTCCTCGGAGTGTGGCGTTGGGGGTGATCTGGATCTGGAAGTGCAGGTGTTTGGCAGAGGGGAGGGTTTCGGTGGAGGTGGTGAGGCGGAGGGTGCTCTTGTGGGCGATGGCGAGGCCCCCTCCCGGGTGGTTGGGGCAGTCCTTCCTCTGGCTCTTGTATCCGTCCGGGATGGCGATGTTGATGTTGGGGGCAGAGGAGGCGTTGGTCCAGGTCTCCGTGAAGAAGGCGATGTCGGGTGAGAGGGAGTCGAGTAGGTTCCAGATTTCTATGGCGTGCTTGTGTACGGAGCGTACGTTGAGGAGGATGCATCTTAGGGTGTCGCCGTTGCTGGCGTCGGCAGTGTTGGAGGCCGGGGTTGTGGTGAGGGTTAGGCGGCAGTGGAGGCAGGAGAACTGGCCGTGGGTCCTGGCCTGCTGGCAGTCTCTGCGTCTTCCGGGGTTGAGTGCGAGGAGGCTGGCGGTGTCGTAGCGATGGATGGTCGAAGATCCAGGGTCCCTGGCGCTGGCCGCGGTCGGGTCGCATACGGGCGCAGATGGGCTTGCCTTAGGTGTGCCAGCGGCCGCCATTAAGTAGGGGAGGGGGAGGGACGGCAGCTGGGAGGCGGGGCGGGGCCGTGGACAGGGGCGGGGCCGCAAGGGCAGCAGCGGCGGGAAGGGAGCGGGCAGAGGGGAGCGGGCACGATAATGGGAAATGCTGAACAATGAGGCAAAAAGACTGAAAAGACAAAAACAACAATTTAGACAACAAAACGAACCTCAAGACAGTACTAGCAATTTGCGGGTGCAGCAGGGAGGCGGAGTCAGGTCAGAGCACACAATCAGGCAACACACACGGAGGAATATGCCGACAGCGGCGTCGAACCCCTCAGGCAGGAGTGCAGGGGCGACGTAGGTTAGGCGGAGCTGTTGGGGAGAGTGTAGGCCTAAGACGAGGGTCAGAGGTCAATGCTTAGGAAGCTAAGTTATCTCTCCTTATATGGTGCGTTATCACGAGGGGGTGTTTTCGTGCAGAGCATAGCTGTGCACCTGTTTTTGTAGAAATGAACTTTTTAAAGAGCACACTGTTAGAATTTGCATCATGAATTTTGGAAGGAGGTACACTTAACCTGGTTAGGTTTCAACACAGTTCGCAGTGAATCTCTGCTCAACCTATAGTAATTGTGAAACAAGTAGCAGGAAATTTCGAGACAAATGTGTGATAAGTTCATAGAGTACCAACAATTTTAAATTCAAGAAAGCAAAATGATAACATTCCCAAACCAACTTAGAAACATAGAGCAACATCTAATGAGTAAAAAGACACCAAAACTAATAAAATTTAATACAGCTTTGCGTGGCTTTGTAAAACTTTTTTTTTAAATAAAAAAGTAACGCAGGGCAGCACATAGCATTGCCTTGCGTAACCTTGAGTTAGGTAAGCATTACATGGATGGAGCTTGGGCATTACTGTGCATCCACACAAGTATTGTGAAGCACATCCTTATTTACAAAGACATGTAAACATGGGTTTGTGCCGAAAGGGTAAGCCTCTCTCTGTTTCTTCCTCTGTGCATGTCTTCTGCATTCTGCAACACACATACAAAGAGGATAGCTTTTGTGCAGGAAGGTGCCCCCTCCTGCCAAACAACTATCATGATCTTCACTCAGGCATCCTTGTGCCCTGGGGCAATGGTGCCTGCATTGGCAATTAGTAGCCCAAAGTGCACCAGCGCAATGAGAGAGCTGAATAGTGCCATATCATTGTAAATAATGGGGTGGTGCTGATCTTTCTCTTTTATGCAGTGCAGAGCAGCAATTTACTTTGCAGTGCTATGTTGCGTGAAATCTTAGCAAATCCAAATCTAAGTTCACAGTTAACCACGACCTTTGTGCAATTTCAGGCTGACCATAAATGAGTAGATGTCGGGTAAGCCAAGCAGTCACACCAGTAAAGTTTTTGCCTTGGGACTCATTATATATTTTGATTCTCCCCCCAAAAAAAAGCAACGCAGGGCAGCACATAGCATTGCCTTGCGTAATCTTGAGTTAGGTAAGCATTACATGGATGGAGCTTGGGCATTACTGTGCATCCACCCAAGTATTGTGAAGCACATCCTTATTTACAAAGACATGTAAACATGGGTTTGTGCTGAAAGGGTAAGCCTCTCTCTGTTTCTTCATCTGTGCATGTCTTCTGCATTCTGCAACACACATACAAATAGGATAGCTTTTGTGCAGGAAGGTGCCCCCTCCTGCCAAACAACTATCATGATCTTCACGCAGGCATCCTTGTGCCCTGGGGCAATGGTGCCTGCGTTGGCAATTAGTAGCCCAAAGTGCACCAGCGCAATGAGAGAGCTGAATAGTGCCATATCATTGTAAATATGTGGTGGTGCTGATCTTTCTCTTTTATGCAGTGCAGAGCAGCAATTTCCTTTGCAGTGCTATGTTGCGTGAAATCTAAGCAAATCCAGATCTAAGTTCACAGTTAACCACGACCTTTGTGCAATTTCAGGCTGACCATAAATGAGTAGATGTCGGGTATGCCAAGCGGTCACACCAGTAAAGTTTTTGCCTTGGAACTCATTATATATTTTGATTCTCAAAGTCCTCCAGCAGCTCAAGAGCCGAGACTGAAGCCATTGAGGGTCACACTAAGTTCTATACATTGTCATCAAGCTTTCAATAAAGGTGTTGGTATTGGTGCCAAAAGCCATGAATTGGACAGAGATTTATTTCATATCCACCAAGGTCACTTCTTTGCTGATTTAGATTTGCTTTTCTTCACAGTCCAGGGTTTTATTGCAGCCGCGGCCCATGCAGGTAAGATCGGTGGGGCCAGGTGGGGACGGGGGGGGGGGGATTTCGACGGACGATGACGAGGGAAAATTAAATAAATAATTAATATTCCCTCATCATCGTCCGCAACAGCAGTTTTTTTGACTCTCAAATTCCTCTAACAGGGCAAGGCTGGATGCTGCAGTTAGGTATCTTGAGGATGGAGACTGTGCCACAAGGTCTCATTGGGCCCATTTTCAATGTAGCACAAATCTTAGAGTGGGATGAACCTCGTCTTGTCGCCTGTCTTAGGTGTGCCATCCAAGGGCAAACCTTCACAACTCTTTGCATCTTGTACTGGTCTTCTGGAGGTGGAAGAAAAAACTAAGGGGGTGATTTATTTGTTGGACAGCCTGGTGCTCCACCATGACAACAGAGTAAATTACTCTATCCCCATGGTGGAGAGGCCACTCGCCTAATTTATAAATGACCGCCTATGAAAACATTGCCAGGAACAACCATCACAGCAGTTCCTGGCAATGCATATTACTCTGTGCTACGGGACTGCGTCAGCAGCATGCAGCCCTGTAGAACAGAATATTTTTTTTCTTCACAAAATGAAAATCCTGTAGCGGGATTTTCTTTTTGTAAAGAAAAACTATGATGCCCCCCCCCCCTGTCATGGGAGTGTTCTCCCATGTTAGGGGAATCATTATAATGTCTTAATGTTACTTACCGCCAGGTAAGTTGGGTGGACGGATATGTAGCCATTTCTTCGATGGCCCTTACTGCCAAGGAGACAGAGTAGTCTCCATCGTTGCCAAACTAAAGGTCCACCTGCATTGAAATTTAGCGGAAGGCCTTAATGTTGGCGTTATACATGCCACAAACATATAAATCACCCCCTATGTCCCACCACTTTTCTCCAGCTGCTAGAAGAGTTTCACCTGGTAATTCCTACAGCTGTCAGACCTAATGGCAGGCCCAAGGCACCAGGTCTCACTTCAGCCAGGGCTCCTGCAGAATCTAGTCCTCACTGATCTGCTGCATTTGGCCTTGTTGGAGCCAGGAGTCCTGTTTTTGTTTTTCTGGAGCTGCCTAACAGGAGGCTATACTATTGCCCCTTCGATCCATTCCCTGGTTGGCTGCAGAAGTCAGAAGTTCTTGGGTATTCTTTGTTTCAGGTTTCGAGCAGAATCCTTTTATTTCCAGATTTCTTTTTCCAAGGTCCAAGAGGGTTCTGAGGAAAGTTCCCAGAAACCCTGAAAATGTTGTCATCGTTCATCTCTTAATTGAGGTGCCTTCCCTTATGTTATGGTCCAGACTTGTTTCTCTACTCCTAGGGTAGGAGCCATAGAGGCTAGAATGGTTCTGGATATTAATGGGTACAGTCTGCTTCATTTGCCATCACCAAGTCAAAATAAGAAGTGTTAAGTCTGATCCTCCCAAATGGATCATCCCTGACAAGGGACCAGTTGTTGACCCCACCTCTGCATTCCTTAGCCACAAAACCAAGCTAGTGTCCTCTAGGAGCAGGGTTTATTACCACCCAGGTAAAAATGTGTATTGACCTCTGGAGCAGAGATGATAGGCAAACTGGCTTGTGAGCAAATTGAGTTGGTGGTTGAGTGGGGTGTTAACCCTGCTCATGCAACAGTCAGGGTGACCCAAAACAGTCACTAAATCAACCTGTATTTACCCCTCTGGTAGCTTGGCACAAAAGCAGTCAGTCTTAATTTAGAGGCAATGTGTAAAGTATTTATGCAGCACACAAACAGTTATAAAGTTAGAACACAACACAAGTAATTTGGAAAATAGAGTAAATTCTAGTAAATTATTTGACAGCAAATGACAAAAATCCAATCAGTTGAACCGTAGTTATGAATTTTTAAATTTTAAAGGGATAAATTACTGCCTAAAAGATCAAATCACCAACCGCTGACATCTACTCTCACAAGACTGGGTCACAGTTGAAAATTATGGTAGACTGCAATGGCGCACGAGTCGGATACAAGAAATGGATTGGACCTGGTCGCTCTTACCTTGAGACTTAGAAGAAATTTTGTGGAAAATGTCTGAAAAGGTAGAGTTCAGCGCTGCATGCGGTGTCTGAGGAGGAGACGTCATCTACAGGGAGCTGCTGGATGAAGTTGCAAAGAAGATTTCTACATTCGGACTAAGGGCCTGATTTAGATCTTGGCGGACGGGTTCCTCCGTCATAACAGTGACAGGTATCCCGTCCGCCGAAATAGAATTCCCAAATGATATAATGGGATTTATATTTCGGCAGACGGGATATCCGTCACTGTTGTGATGGAGTACCCCATCCGCAAAGATCTCAATCAGGCCCATAGTCTCTTTTTTTGGAAGCCGAAAATCTACAGTGAAACAAAACTGCGAGCTGTACATGACGAGGGCTCCACAAGGCCGGATACTTCTTCTGCGAAGGACCCCTGAACAGGATTTAATGCTAAGGAGAAGAATGTAGCGGCAGCTGCCGCGAATTCAGGCCGACCGGCTATGCACCTTGGGCAGATGGATGAGCAGGTAGGTTATGTTATGTGTGTTTGCAAAGCGCACTATCACCCGCAAGGGTATTCTGGCGCTGTCTCCGTCTCCACTGGGTTCTCAGAGAACTTTTTAGCCAAAACCTTTTTAAGTCCCAAGTTTTAGATTTTGGCTATCTGGGCACCTTTAGCACCTTTTCCAACGGTGCAATAATGAAGAGACACCACTTGAAGGGCCAGGACTCACTCAGGCAGGGTCCAGGTGCGGGTTTAAGATGGTGTCGCATTTTCTATCCCTGAGGCTCTGATCAGGAGGCCAGTCAACTAGCCCTTGGAGTCACTCTGGTAGTCCTGGGTTCAAGCAGTGAAACAGTGCTCAAGCAGCAGGGCAGGCCTCTGGGGGTTCAAAGCAGGCTTCAGGTAGCAGTCCTTCCAGATGAAGCAAATCAGTCTTCTATAGTACACAGTAGGCCACAGCAGCAGGCAGTACTCTGAGAGTCCTTTTGCAGGTCCAGAAAGTGAACTGAAGAGTGGGTCTGAGAGTCCTATTGGCAGAAAAATGCCAACTTTCTAAAAGTGGCATTTTTAAAATTGTAACTTAAAATCTGATTTTACCTTTAAAGAGGATTTTAAATTCCAAAAAGACATGAATTCCTCAACTGCTCCTAATCAAAGGTTAGCACTTATTAAATGCAATAAGGCACCCCAATGTTATCCCATGGGATAGATAGGACTCATAGTAGTGAAAAAGAGTACAGGACTTTTTTACTGCCAGGATATGTAAAACTTAAAAGTATATGTCCAACCTTTTAATTACAATGCACCCTGCCCTATGGGCTGCTTAGGGCCTACCTTGGAGGTGACCTATAAGTAAGAAAAGGGGAGTTTAAGGCTTATCAAGGGGGTTATTTTGTCAAGTCGAATTGACAGTTTAAAACTGCTAGCAGGCTGCAATGACAGTCCCGACACATGTTTTAAGGGGCTACTTAAGTGGGTGGCACAAAAAGCGCTGAAGAGCCACTAGTAGCATTTAATTGACCAACTCTGGGTATATGGTATATCACTTTACCAGGGACTTATAAGTACATTAAATATTCCAATCAAGTTTAAGCACATTTTACGGTGTTTTAGGAAGTGAGCACAAGCTCTTTAGCACTAGTTAGCAGTGGTTAAATGCACAGAGTCCTAAGACCAGCAAAAACAAATTCAGAAAAATAGGAGGATGAAGTCAAAAGTTTGGGGGAAGACCACCCTAAGGCTGACAGGTCCAACATGGTTCTAAACTCGCTTTCTTTTAGGCATCACAACATACACTTTGTTAAAGTTAGTTTTCAACTAATGTATTACGTGGGATAGAAATGTATATTTTGCAGGGTCCCGTGAATTTTAACAATGGCAGAGGCTGCAAGGATTGTGCAGCAGTAGAGGATCAAATTATGCATCAGGGTTATCCAAATTATGTAGCATTGGGTGGCACATTGTCTCACATTATTATTTGGTCCTTTTGAGATCCAAACATGTTCTTTTGAAATCTGCAAATTATGTACAAGTATGCGCAAGTGTGGTAAATCTATATTTATACTGTAAATGCCACAGCCACAAATTCACATAATGTCACTAGTTCTGGCCGCTGTCCATTGTTTTACCAACAGTCTATTCGTGTAATGTAAGCAAAATCTAAACATTCCGTATTCAATCCGTTCCCATTGATAGCAGTAGTTACAGTTAAGTCAAAGTTTGCACTGAAAATGCATTTTGTGTTTTCTTCATTACTTGATTGGCACCAAATCTGCACTTAACTTTCCAGTAAAAAATGTCATCATCTTTTAGTTCGGCATGGCAAGTTTTGTATAGATCCATCAAGTGGGGGCCAAAGAAATGGTAAAAAAAAGAGGAATATGACAATTTGAACACCATAGGATTCTTTGTTCCTTTATACAGAAAAAAACGACTGATCAGAATTACACCAAAATTGGCAGAAAAGTAGTACTTTGCTCAGGGAAGTGACTTTGCTGGGCGGTGTATATTGTTTCAATAGTTTTTTTTTTTTTTAGCATTCCAAAATGTTTTTGTTCCGGGCATGAAGAGGTTGAATTATAGAAATAGCTTAACAGTTGAAAAGACATATTTTTGTTTTAACTTAATCGCTGCATGACGAATTTGCACGAAATCTGGCAGATGCCTACCATGTTTGACCTACTGTTGATATTTTTACATTTGCACCGATTTATTGAGGGGGACATGGTTAAAAGGTGGGGAGTCAAAACAGTTCTAAATGGTTAATAACTGTGTCAGCATTTGTTAATTCACATGACACTTGTCAGATTGTTTGCATGTTTAGTCTTCTGTGACTTTGGCAGGTTTTGTGCAGAATCAATAAGGTGGGGCGCATTTAAGAGTGGGCAAAGCGTTTTTACGTGCTAATAACCTCGGTGCTCCTTAATGAATCTGCTTGAAATTTGTCAGGTTGTTAGCACTATAATCGTAGTGCAGGAATCTCAGGGTGTCAAAGTTAAACGAAGGTGTCAAGAAATATTTATTTACAAATAACCTTGGTGCAGTTTTACAGCTCTGCAAACACTTGTCAGATGCTTACCATGTTTCGCTTATTCTTGATATTTTCAGTTCCATGCAAATCCATCATGGGGTGGTCAAAAAAGTGAACATTTCGCATTTTAACTACTAGAGGGATCTTTGCACTTCATTACAAAAAAACCATCAATGGAATTTCATCAAATGTGGCATGAAACTCGCACCTTATTCAGGAAAATGCCTTTGCTAGATTTGCAAAAGTCTGTTCAGTAGTTTTTGAGAAATTGTGTTTAAAAATTGTTTTAGACTGGAAATAAAGAGGTCAAATTTTTGAGACCATTAATATGAATTAAAGTTTGCAGACCTCTAGCGAAACCAAAATTAAAACAATATTCAAACCTGATTGGAAAAAGGGATCTTTTTCGCCCAACAACTATTGTGGGTCTGCAATTCGAGAGCCAGGTTCTCTGGATTTCTAATTGGATAACTGCAGAAAACATCTTGTGGCCACCATTACAGGACAGAGGAGCTCCATCCCCAAGCCCAGAAAAATAAATTTAAAGGAGCCAGAAGAGGGCAAGAGCACCATCTCCTGACTTCCGGGTCCTCCTCGAACAATAACATTTAAAAAATGTGTATTTTATCATGTGGTTTGCAAACCCCACAGCATTTGGGAAATTGAGCCACAGTTCCTCTAATTTGTGGAAAAAGGTCTGGTAACTGGTTAAAACTTTCCTGGCCTTTGTGGACCCTGAAATAGGTCTGTGAATTCCTCTTCCTACTGGAGTTCCAATAAGGGACCAGAACTCTGCTAGGGTTCACAACCTTTTGGCTAGGGTCCATAAACCCTAAATTTATATCAAAACTCCATGCAAATTGGAGGTTGGCAACCTCTGGAAGTTTGTGTGCAAGGCCTGGCCATATGTCAGACACCTCAGTCCATCGCCGCTACCTACACCTGTATTTGTGTTTGTATCGATGTGATTGTAAAAAAGTGACTGTGTCATTGTGGGTGATTTAGTTGAGTAGATACGTTTTTATTGTCATTCTAGGTTTCTGTAATGGCTAAGACCTTTATTGGGAGGTTGTGAGAGTTTAGAAGGTCATTACACAAGCTCCCATTGAGAAAAGGGAGGTGCAGTTCATCCCTGCACCCAGTGGCAGGCACCTTGCAGAGATCAACAGGGGGGCACCATAGGTGCCCCCTCGGCCTCCAGCTGGAGGCCATGCACCCAAGGGGGCCCTGCTGCTGTCCCCCAAAGTCGAGTTCTGACAGCCTTTCTGTGTCGGAAAGGCCAGCACAGAAAGGGTGCCGAAACCCGACATTGTAATCTCAAGGGCGGAAATGCCCACCCTTGAGATTACAGGCCAGATTCTGACTTACCGACGGGCTCTCTGAGCCCGCCGAAAGCCAGCCAGAATGACCGGCAGGTTTAGTTTATGACCACCTCCATCTTAATGAGGCAGTCATAAAGTAAACCGACCGGCCCATTATGATGCTACCGTAAAGGCTCCGACCAAGGGTCGGAGCCTTTTACGGCAGCATCGTAATCAGACCCTTAGTAGTTAATGTGGGAAGGACCAGGGGAAGTGGCTGGAACAAGGGGCATACTTCTCACTAAATCACTAAATGGGAGGAGTTTTGGGAAGAGTAAGGAAAGGTTTAGAGAGGGGTTTAGGTAGGGAAATGCACCCACCCACAAAAGAGCAAACCCATTGCTAATCACAAACTGTACTTCTAAAGTTACAAAAGCTAAAGAGAGACCCAAAACAGTAGTAAATTACTCCAGATCAAAGCTGTAGTAAGTCCATGGCCCAACACTGGTACTACAACACCATCCCATAGAAAATAATGAAGAATGGGACTTAAAATAAAACCCCATAGGAAATAGTATTAAATTAAATAATTTATAATAAATTCAGTACACCACTTTTAATAATTATTATTGTATAAAAAAAAAAAATTCCTTCAAGAGCTAGTTTTCTGGCGTTTGAATAATAAAATAAATTATCACCTAAACTAGAAAACTGTTTTTTAAGCATGTATCAGTAAGCACTGGAATATATTTATAAATTTAATTAAGAGTAATTTAATTATATTTTATTAGAAATTAATATAATTTTTAATTCAAAAAAGGTTGCAAAAATAGTTGCCAATTGAATAACAAATATCTGTTATTTTTATATATTTTTAATCTTTAAAATATATTTATACTTTTAATTATTTGAAATTATTTCATTTTAATTTAACACTATTTCCTACGGAGTTTTATTTTAAGGCCCTGTCTCTATTATTTTTATTTTTATTATTTTCTATTGGAAGGTGTTGCACTATCAGTGGTTTGCCATACGTGGAGCTGGACGTACTAGTGTTTCTTTGTTGGCAGTAGTATCTTACACTCGTAATTTTGGCTCCACTCCCTCTTGAGTATCTTTACACTTGGAACTTGTGTAAAGCCAAAAGTAGTAATGTTACTCAAAAGTATAATACTAAGTTACATGTGTAAATTACGCACAAGTGAAAGTAACCTTTGTGAATTGCCCCGTAAGTGTATTAATTCATCACAAATTGAATCTTTCAATTGATCCACCCAGGAAAAGGCATAGTTCATTATAAGATTTTAAGGTGCCTATACGG
Source organism: Calotriton arnoldi (assembly GCA_963921515.1). NCBI lineage: Eukaryota > Metazoa > Chordata > Amphibia > Caudata > Salamandridae > Calotriton > Calotriton arnoldi. Next base: position 542,812 of record CAWUFW010005263.1, on the reverse strand, counting down.
TTTTGCATGACACAGTTACTGATCCTTTTTGATATTATGGTTTCTAGAGTTGCCAAAAATCTGGAGGACTTATCTCAAGACTCAAATCCAACTCATTTCCAAGAGGTGGCAGTAAAAAGGTGCATTATTTGCAGATGCCTTAACGAGTGGACTGTTCAAATTTAGCTCTCTCTTTAACATGCACTAATCAGTGTGGTGTTGGCTACTAACAGTGTGTACATTGGGGTCTTTCTGCTTTTTTTAACTCTTTTTCAATTTAACTTGCAACAATTAATTCTGAGCCTAAATATGACCCAATTTTATAGAAGTATGCAAATGTTCCTGTACTAAAAGAAGTCAATTTTCTTTCCCTGAAATCAAACTTACCCCTGTTGGAGATGGTGGTTGGGTGTAACCTCAGTGGGACATGCTAAGGGATTTGTGTGCAAGTTCATTCTTTTTATGAAAGAGACACCAGTACCGCACAGGTGGCGTTGCATATTTTAGAATGACCTTGCGATGTTAACCTCTCAGTTCCAATCACTTTCAACCATCTTCATGTGATATCTTGGCTTTACTAGTGGCCACTGTACATTGAGATAAATTACACAAGGAGTATACTTCAAACTGGTGCCACATAGTGGCTCCCAATTCCTTGCTTCGGTAGTGACCAAGGGTAATGCTCAGACTTAATTGTTGTCATGTATGTGTTTAAACCTGTCTGTAACAATGTGATAGGTACCTAAACTAGTCACCACTTACAAACTGGGTGCTCTCCTGTATCATTGTTTACATCAGTTCCAGAATAGTGTGTGTTATTCCCCAGGTATGTATTCAAAATTATTGTTAATTATTGTGTGTGGGTTTTAAAATCTGAAATATGTCCAACGTCTTGGACATTGAATGTCTTTGGAAATATATGACGTTCCACTTTCCAATGAGTGATTTGTTATTATAATGATTAACCTTGCACATTGGATACATGAAGGAATCAAGGAAAAATATAGTGTACTTATGAAGTGGGCCATCACCTCATGTCCAAGCCAGAATATGCCCTCTGTGTCAGCTAGAGAGCAATTGCGTGTTTAAATGATGCACTTACTTACCAGCACTCTTTATTACAGTGAGTCCTACTCTTTTGCCGAGGTTTTTGCACCCCTGATTGGCACTGTTTTGAACTTTGTTAAAAAAAAAAAAAAATTCTATTTTTAGACCATGCCATCTACAATATGGGCTCCTCCTATCATGCCTCCAATGCCTGCACAAACTACCCACATAAATGAAAACAGTCCACCACTCGCTCCTTCACCTCCAAAATGGGAGGGAGCAAGACAATTCTGAAATATAACAAGGTAGAGATGGACATACTGTAATGAGGATTACCAGTAATCAATCTGGCCAGTAACACATTGTGCCTCTTCCAAATCATAATCATTACCAATCAAGATATTCAAAGAAGAATAAGGGTTAGACCAATGTAATGTGAAACCCAATATATGGTATGGAAATACTCAATCAACAACACACACATTAGAACAAAGCAGACTAGTGAACAGCACAATGAAGGAAGCTGCTGAGGCTTCCACAATGAGCTTGTAATAGAACACAAATTATTTAGCATCAGAATCAGCAATTCCATTATTTGGATGCAAAAGCAACCATAAAAGTACATGTGTACAATTAAATCCATGCTTGAAACATCATGCAGAATAAAATAACACATATAAAATCAAGTAAAAATCATGTGCATTAAAAAAATAATCAATAAAATCACTCCAGTGCATAGTGCTACGTGAACAAATGACACGTCTCAAAAGGAGCCTGCACAAAAGCAACATTCAACATTCTTCAGCTGCTGAAGCAATTACATGACTGGTCTACACAGCCTAAAATTGCGTGACTTTTAAAAAAGATTAAAAATTGTTTCGTATATATTAAATAAAAATTACAAAAAAACAGAAAGTGTAGCATTGTTTGGAGGGATCTACTATCGCAGGGACATACTAACATTCTTCAGAAAGCCCAGAGGAAAACAAAGTAGATGAATAAAAGTATCAGCTCTAAGGCGGAATAATAAGGATCTTTCCAATCGCTTGTGCGTTATACAAATAGTCCGCGGGGCACTATCTTATATTCATGTATAGATAAGCTGCAATTGTGGATTTTTTGTTTTCTATTGTATTTCTATTGTATTTGAATGCGAGCATGGTTTAGCACTAAAGTTTTCACTGTCTTTTTGCCTATTCTCCCACTGGAACAAGGTTCAGCAAAGATGTGAGACAATCCTACATCATGAAAGGTTTTTCTCACGTATGCTAGCCATCTGATACTAAAGCTGTTGTCACACTCAAGACAATCATTGATAATGGCTTGGCTCAGAGCCGTCTCATTAGCTCACCATATGGATAACCATAAAAGTAGGGGGCTAGCTCTGATATGGTCCACTATGTAGCTCATGCCCAATCCCTCATGAAATATAAAGTGGGAAGTAGATGGGGGGGCCTGATAGAGCCTTTCTCCAAAATTGATTTTCCTCCACCTGAATAGCTGCACAATTAGCAATGCCCCAGACCTCAGCTCCGTACATTGCCATGGGCACTCACTGTGTTGTAAATCTGCAGGAGTGGAGAGAGAGGAGGGTGTGGTAGGCTGAAGAGAGAGCCCAGTGCTCTAGATAGCTTCAGCCTACGATGCCGAATGTTGGGAACCCAAGAATCAAAATTGACCCCAAGATATGAGAACATTCTAGTTTGTTGACAACAGTAGGAGTAGAAACTCAAATCAGTTTGGGCCGCAAGCCATAATAAATGATTTAGAGACATTTGTAAGCAAGTCATGGTCGGCCATGAATTGATTAAAATAATTCCTTGGCAGAAGCAGTGCTTTCGTGGTGCAGGCCATCAATAGTGAGTCATGAGCATAAAGCAGAGTAGGAAGAAATTCACCATTGACTTTGGGGCATCAGGAGTGACAGAGGATAAGTAGGAGCACAGCTTGTTACTGTAGAGTACGAAAAGTAAGAGGGCCAATACGCAGCCTTGCCTTAACCATTGAGAGATTGCAATCTCACTGGAAAGTTCACCATTTGCCCCATATCCAATTCTAGCTTTCACATTATCATGTAGGGTTTCTGAAAAGTGAATAAGCACTTCATCCAGCCCCATGGTGAAAAGGAGTCTCCACAGCTTTGAGCAATTTACGCAAGTCAAATGCTGAAGATAGATCCATAAAGGCAAGATACACAGGACGTTGATTAGCAATCGTGCACTTGCCGATTTAAATCCAAACATTGTTCTATTGTTCCCACACAGTTCCCGAAGCCATATTGGTAACTATGCAAAATGGCATTTCTGAGGCCCAGTCCTTGATTCTATTATAAATAACTCATACTAATATTTTCACTGAAGTATCGATGAGTGAAATGGGTCGACAGCAGCTAGGATCTGACTTATTACCTCTGTTGAATATCAGAACAATGATCGAAGAGGAACATGAACTCGGTAGTGGAGAATGTGCAAAATTATTAAAAACATTAGTCAATAACATCACCCATAGCGCAATATTACACTTTAACGAATCTATAGTGACACCATTTGATCAAGGTGCCTTCTCACTAACACTCTGCCGGATAGAGTGAGCCACCTCATCTAGTGAAAACAGAAAACCTTAATGCCTGCTGCAGGTCATGGGGTAATCCAGTTGTTGCTGTGACACAATACATTTTAGAGAAATGGGCAACCCATGCTGCACTAGAAATGTGGCAACTAAATGGGGTCATAGTCTGACTTAGAGTTGGAACAGCAGTTACTACAGACCAAAAAGATGTATGATTCTTTTCAGACGCTTTCCGCCTCTTTGCAACAACAGCTTTATACTGCCTACGTGTGATGGCTACTTCTTCTAGTTCTCTCGGGTTAGTGGTAAGAGCCCTATATAGTTGTTGATTGGCTTTTGAGCATTCATTATTAAACGACCTTGATATAGCAGGGTTAAATCTTATTGGGCTTGTAGGAGCCTTTTTAACACAAACACACAACTTCCAAACATTGCATAAATAGCTCCAGGTTCGCTCTTGTTAGGGCTTGGGTTATGTAGCTTCCATGATAACCTGAGGCTATCAGAAGATGCCCAAGGTTTCCTCATCCCTTCTCCTGCTTTGGGTATCTTCCCCAGTGGTACTGATACTGCTGCTTCTATGGGATTCTGATTGCCAAAGTTCGAGGCTATAGTGACTCCATACAATAATGAATTACTTAATCTACTGGTGATAAAAAATATAATTGATATCTGAGGCACAGCCTCAACTCCTGTAAGTGGGCAGTAGAGGTTCTCTGAAGCCTCCTAAAATGATGACATTACTCAAATAATAGGACGCTACAAAGGTCTCTAACTCCTTGACTCTGCGATCTTCACTACCCGCCAGAAATTCCAGGTTTGGTGGCATAGGGTAGTGCCCCAGCCTAGCCTTAAAATCACATGCTAAAATCGGGTGTTCCTTGTGCCCCCTAATCTTACATTTTGATATGAGTGAATCAATAAACTCAATCAAAATCTGGAATTTCACATTGGGAGTATTTACAAAATCATTATTATAAAAGTTAAGCATATACCAACAAAAGCTAGCGTTCCCCTTGATAAGTATAGCTTGAAAGTCCTTTGCGGTTGTTTCCAAGGCTTGGACTCTCAGACCCAGTGATAGATTATTCCAAATAGATAGGCCCCCGGAGGTACTAAAGCACTCATACCCTTCAAATAACATTGGCTGAAAATCCCACGTCTCCTTGAAGAACAGATTATCATAATCTCTTATGAATAGTTGCCAATCAAGAAGGTGTTGGATTCCCATGCAAGCAAATACCACTCAAATTCGGAACACAGCAATCAAACAAATTGCGGCATGAGACAAATGCAGGTGTAGTGTGGGACATTGGCTCAGGGGGGCCTGATGGCCCTCTCACTCAGAACGTCCTCTTGAGTGGGTATATTTTCTCCAGCGTCCAATAAACAGGCATCGTTGAGGGTTTTTACTGACTGTACGCCATGCTGAGAACAAAGGCTGGGGATTGGATTGGAACAACTCACCCCTGTGTCAGTCACTTGAAGACTGGCCAACTGCATCTCCATGTGACCCAGGCGTTCAAGGAAAGGGCTCAGTTGCTCCTGCAAAATGTCAGATATTTTGCTGCAGCATTCCTTAATAGAGGGCAAATCCTTATTGTGGGGGGGCATCTATCTTATCTAACTGCGACTGCGAAGGCAGTAGATTTTTCTTTTTTGCATTTGATTGCTGGCTTTTTGGGCGATAGGGCAGCCGATGGACTTGGAGAAGCCAAGGAGACATTGATGTTATCAATAGTCCTATTGTGAGTGAGTATTGTGATGAATATGTAGCTGCCAGCCTTCTCTAGTTTCCAAATCACCACTGCGGATAATAGTTCCATGTGACTTAATGCCATGTGCTCAAGGGACAATCTGTGCTCCGTCAAAGCAGTTTCCGGCATTATCACCCCCACTGCTCTTCCCAGCATGCTGTCAATCGTAGTTACTCTGTGCGGGGTGGCTGTTAGGACCTGCTGCCTTTCATTTGTCCATATTAAATAATGATGGTGGCACTCACCCAGAAGGCCATGGGACATAGACTTTTCTTAAAACAGGCTAATGAGATGGAGCCCAGTAGAGCCTCGTCTGGAGTCAGACGGGCCCGCTCTTGGCCTGGGCATGTCCCATGCAGCGGGAGTGAAAAAAGTGCTATAAGTGTTGGTGCGGGTGCTCCTCCCTGCAGCCAGCAACTCCCAGGGACTTCTGAAGGTTGTAGTCCTCAGGACCAGAACTCGACTGTCCCACACTGCAGGAGTGGAAGGAGCTGCTGGTGCTGCTGCTCCTCCCTGCAGCCCGCCTCCATCACCACCCAGGCACTTCTGGAGGTGGTAGTCCCCTGGACCAGAACTCGAGTGTTATTTAGTGTAACCCACATGACTGTCTGAGAGACACCTGTTACAACAGCCCATTTACACTCAGCTTAGTGTGCAGAGATAAATCTTGTCAATTTAACTCCAAATATGGGAAGGTATCTTAACCTTAGCCTAATCTTCATGAGAAAAATACCTGCTGATTTCACATACTCATATTGTCAGATGAAATCTTCGTACATTTAAGACTGGCACCAAAAGTGATGAGGAGGGATTTAGACTAACTTAATGGTTTAGTGCAGTGGAGTTCAATCCCCATTTATGGGGAATGGAGGGGGAAATCCTATATCAGGAGCATGATCAGTACAGTAAAATATGATAGTCAGAGTAGACCTTGGGATCGTAGTTTGGTGATGACCTAACCATAGCTCTTTTAGAATGAAACCCAGGTAGGGATTGTAAAAACATTGGACCACAAATATTATAGAGCAGTAGATTGTAGATTCCCCGGTGACACAGGAAGATCTCAGGATGGAAAAAGGGAAAGATAACCTGGGACGGAGATGTTAAAAAAAATGCAATAGATGATAAGCATAACCTTGAACAACCTTAATACCAGTCCTTTTCTTCAGATTACTTTGATCACAGATTTTGAAAGGATCACCAAAGAAGGGTGGGATGGAGTTCTTTGCACATTTAGATAAGAAAGACCCGCATTAATATGAGTATGATTTCAGAGTAGCCAGCATTCAAGAAAGGTTGCGGGCAAAGGCTACCTCAGCTGACCGCCTTTCATTCAGCAGAAAGTCATGTCCAACTCCTTCATGAACAAAGGTGAGAAATCTGGATAATTCAGTCGAGATGCATTTAGTTGCAGCTGTAACTCTGACACTATTCACTTTGCAGAAGAGGTAACCAGAGTATCCTGATCTACCTTGAAGCTACCAAAATGGCCCCGGGGGCCCACTTTCCTAGCTTTAGCAGAAGGTTAAAGGGGGAAAGCAAACAGCACAACCTTTGGTCAATGTGACAAAGGAAATAAACACTCAATTGCCTGGAAAATGACTCCTGAAACAATGAAAAGGGAAGAGGACATTGTCTTTGTTAGCAAATACATTTTTCTCTGACTATCAGTGCCATGCAAATGTGGTAAAAATGCCTTTCCTGAGAGCAAACACCTGGGATAATCTGAACACGGCTGAGATAGGCTTCATGAACTTTCTCCACTCCTGGAATGAGCACTACTCAGACCTCTGCCCAGAAAAACATCAACTTTGATAACTCTGCTGGACCTCTGGATTGTGTGCTCTAAAATATTGGCTACAGGTTTGTCAATACTGTTAAACAAGAGCTCCAAAAAAGGGTCTTGAAATACTGGAGATGTTTGGGATAGCTAAGAGTTGGGTTCCTTTTGGTTCCAAGTTCCTGGATGTCTCCAGCAGTTACTATAGACATTTAAAAAATTTGGCAGAGCAGGCCATCCATGATAAAGTGGCAGATGTCCCGTCTGCCATAATGGCATCGACTTCAATGCACTCTTAACGTTTTGATGTATGTCTTCAGGTTAACTGGTCGTCATAAATTCAGAAGAAGACGATGAACAGATTCTCTACCCTAAAAGGTTTGCTGTACAGAATCTACCCACCAAAGCCTGTCATCCAGATTTGGGGAAAGAAGTCCTCCCTTGCCATGGAGGGTTCCCTAAAAGGAAGATAAAAGAAACCTTGATGAACACCTTTGGTGATTATTTTAAACCAAAGACGAAAGTACAACACTGGAACTGTCCATCTGGCAGGTAAAACCTCAGGAATTTCCATTGTGAGGTTAGGATCATAATGTGAAAGAAAACAAATTTGAGGTGACTACCATCAGGAAGGCTCCCGTAGGACCCAAGGGGGTGAATCTTTGGAGAATCACCATTCTGAGCAACCATGATTTGCACAAACCTATTCCCTCTCTTGAGTTTGATTATGGGTCAGAACTGCTCAGGAGGCTTTAGAACTAGAAATATAATTGAAAATATCCCTTGGTGACACTCCTTCTGGTTACCAGAAAATAGAACACACTTCTCCAGATGAGCCTGTTCTTCTTGACCCAGATATTTATAAAGGCATACAAGATAACAACATAGGGTGGTGGAAGGTGAAAGATGTAATTCTATCCCAGCTTTACAATGGCCCACTCCCATGGGTCGTATATAATCTTTTCCCACAACCTATAGAATTGTTGAATGTAACCCCCAACAGGTAGATGGATCGGGAAAAGGGGAATAGCCAATGCTGCTGTAGTCAGAAGTAGCCAGTCGTATTGTTGGCATGGAAATAAGCTCTGAAAAATTCACTGTCTGTGACCCCTGGCTAGAGCAGGGGCCATGGCAGACACTTTGTCACTTTATAAACTTTGTAGCCAGAGAATGAATCCTCAGAAGCAATTATGGTGTTCTCTGCAAAGGAGGCAACAGTGAATTCACCTATGGAGTTTTAGGGAAATCAACTGTGAATTTCATATTTTCAGCCATTCTCTCCACTCGAAAGGATAACACTGCTAATGCTAGGAAGTAGACAGAGACCTAGACACCAGAAGTGCTAAGTTCATGTCCTTGGGACTGAACAGTGTCCCACAAGGTAGACAGAAATTCTTCTTGGACGATAAGATGGGCCCTATAGTAAGACCATGTAGCATTGATTACCTTTGCATGAAATGTTTTCCAGATGTAGTCACACTTTACAAGTCAAACTTCTATGTTCTGTCATCTGATTGATAGCCCTTTCTAAAATGGTAATGCTCCCCTCCTTGCTCTACCAATTTGCAAATCCTCCAGTCATAAACCCTGTTAAGACTTTTAGAAAGTTAGAGTCATTATTGGCCGACCAGGTGTGGGACATGGGCCAGCATCGTATTGACTTGGCCAAGCTGAAGCTCCCTACTGATGGAGGTGGCCTTGGGGCTGCCAACTTTCGCAGTTATAATTAAGGCATGCCGTTGCAGTGGCCCACTTATTGGCTGGCTGACCACCATCTTGCTGAGGAGAGTTCACAGTAACCCAACTACAATCTGGTGCATTGATCAGGGGGACTCCACATCATTTCCTGCTGCTCAGCGTAGCGCTCACTTGTATGCTCAATGCTCTGGGATATACAAGATCTACCCTCTTCTGTGCACCCACAATTTCTCTGTCAGGCCTCCCTTAGCTTGATGGTATTATCCCCGCTTGAGAATTAAAATCCTGGGAGCCAGGGGTCTGATTACGCTAGGGCATTATGTGTGAGGAAGGAACTCTTGCCAATTTCCAGACCTTGGTGGTACGACCTGGCTTACCAAGGTTTGGATTCCTCACATATGGAAGGATGTGTTGTGTTATAACTTATAAGCAACCTTGCAGGTGCCACATACAGAGCCCCACACGTATGCTGTACTACAAATACAATAGGTAATTGGAAAAGACTGATCACTTGGCTCTACAGGGAAGTCTAGGGGCATGTGGGAGTGATGCTTCTACTACTAAGTCAATCCTGGGAAACCGATTTACATTATGTTTTTAGTAATAAGGAATGGTGGACTGTGTTGGAATACCCTTCCAAGGTCGCCCATAACATTATGTCCACAAAGCCTACCTTACACCACTGAAGCTTTATAGGCTCTTCCCTTGATCTCACTAGAGTTTCCTAGATACTATGCTATGCCAGCAGAAGCATATGTTCTGGGTTTGTGCAAAGCCACAAACCTTTTGCACTGGGGTATTGGCCACATTGACTGAAGTTACTGAAAGATTGGATCCAGACAGTGGCAGTGCTATTCTATTGGTGATATAACCCTTACCTAAAAAATAAGTTTGTCTACTTGCTCTTTGCATCTACTTGTCTTACTCGCTAAGGCGGCATTCACTAGACATTGGAAGTGCTCTTCCCCACCCACTATACTGTCTTGACACACCGAACTACAGCTCTGGGCACTTGTGGAGAGCTCATTTCTGCGCAGGCAAGAGAAACAGTGCCTTATACGCATTCCGTTTGTTGCCCTCTGGGACTAACTTGTGCAGGAACATAAGGTGCACTTTTCAAATGATGACATGCCTCCTTGAGTCCCTACTTGACACCAACAGTGCCCTTCTTGCACTACGTGGATTGACTATAACTCATCTTAACTAGGCTTCCGCAGGTATTCCATAACCCTTGCAGGGAAACACACATAGTGGTTTATTGGTCATGCATACGCAGCCTTCCCCCTCACTGTTTGTTGTGTACAAGGGAAGGATTTACATTTAGTAATAATCTAACGGATACCTGTTTATCTCCAATGTCACCTTTGAATTGTATTTGGCTTCCCCTCCACTTACTTCATTTTTTGTTTTTATTGCATATCAATGTACATGTTCGTATCTCTTGGCTTAAAGGAAGGAAAAGTTAGACTTCTATGTCTCAGTCATTGCTCCTTCTTAATTCCTCTGCAAATTGCCCTCCACCTTCTTTGATGAAAAAGTTCTCAATCTGCCATATACCCAGCCCCCCCTTCAGAGCTCAGTCACTCTTAGAAGCGGGCTCTTTGTATTCTCTTCTAATAAGAAAACATAATGTCAAAGTCACATTTGCCAGCAATATTCGCCTCGTATCTCTTTTTCACCCCCCATCAAATAATTGAATAGAAGTCAGTATGCAACTCTCTGCCTCTCTGGAACTCATCCTCGTCTTGATAGTCCTCAATCTGGATTGTATCCAAGGCACAGTACAGAAGCCACTCTTCTTGTGGGCTATACTTGGAGCTATACTTGATGGTCTCTGTCTCATTGTATATCAGGGTTGATCCATTGCCCCAATTCTAATTGACCTCTCAACAGCTCTCCACACGGAATGCCATGCTATGCTCATCGCTTGTCTCTTCTCAGTTGGCTTCCGATACAAGGCTGTTGCTAGGATCAAATCTTACTTGACCAACTGCTGCAAAGCGATCTATCACCCCCTTTCAGGTCTGCCACCTACCCCATTCAACATGGAGTTCCCAAAGACGCTTCTCTTAGCCCCACACTTTTCAACATTCATGTTGCACCTCATGTTCCTTTAATCATACCTTTCAGTTTTATCCTTGTCTCCTATGAAGACAATACCCTGCTCCTTATCAATGCACATTACAACTTGACATGTAGAGAATACGTTGCCAAATCAGCTATGGAATATAAATGAGGCTGTAGGTGACGGCCTGCACACAATTATTATAGTTTACAGTGACAGCACACAGTAACTCAGCAAAGCATTGACTCACTGTAATCAGTAATCATAACGAATGTTATAGAAGCGTTTTTTATGTCTCTTTAAATATTTATTTAATTGCAATAAGGACTTGTATAGTTAAATGTTCTACAGCGAGTTATACTGGTTGGCACGATCAGCCGTAGAACAGTACTTCCCAGAAATAAAATTGTCTTGCTACTTCTCAGCAGGGACGTAGCTTCAGAAGGGGTGTTTGGGGTGTTACACCCCAAATAAATGTATTTTCTGAAAAAATAGTTAAATACAGGTGCTTTCATTCGGGTATTGTGAGATGTCAGTCGGATTTCACCAAGGATTTTTACATACATACAGACAAAAACGCACACACACTCTTCCCTCTGTTTTGAAAGTCCTCAGAATATTGGTTATTTTACAGATCTAATACCCCTACCAATCCAAATTCCTCTCCCTTTCCACTGCCCCTTAGGCCCCTCTCATGCACCCTGCTTATCCTATAATGTATTTAAACATATTTATGCCAGCATGATTGTCGGAAAATCTGAAGCTCACCTCCCCCCCCCCCAACTTATTGCCCAAGCTACGCCCCTGCTTCTGAGTTAACAGATAACTACACTGTTATTTGATAGCTCATGGTCAGCCCATTGCCCTGTTTTTACCATTTGAAAACTCAATCTCGAAAAACTTTGAATGGCACTTTTGAGAATATGTGACTTTCTTATATTCTCGTGTGTCGCTCATTTGTAACCCTTTTAAAAGACAGGAAAATGTACAGGTGCACGGTTTGCATGCAGACATACAACTTAAACGTGCATTTGCTCTTTGTAAATATTTTTTTATTTTGCCACAAGGAGAATAAACTTCACCATGAAGGAACCCATTTAACTATATCCCTTCGGTTTTAGGACTACTCGCTGCCAGGTCCTAGCCTGAAAACAGTTTTACTCCTCCCCTTGACAGCAGTATATTAACACATTATTACAGGATTTGTGACTATCTTATAGGTGGCATGTGTGTGTGAGCAAATTCCAATTACAAATGCAAAAACCTCCACACTTTTTCTTCGAATAAGAAAAAATATCTTGACTTTGCAATCAGTGTTATATGGTGGAATTTCATTGTGAGCAAATTTATTTTATGAGAGTAAATACCCCATTCCTGATTCTGCGCTTCAGGAACAAGGTTTTGACTTTCTAAGTGCCTGAATTTGCACGCTATGGTCACCCTTACTTGTTTATAGACCTTTGTAATGTCTCTTTAATGGGTCTAATTGGTCTTTGGAATTGATCCATGATAAAAAAAAAATGGAATTAATCTCATGAGTGTAAGTGGTCAGATAAGAATGATGAAATTAGGGCGCACATCGGCCATTTGCACAGTTGGATGCAGATAACAGGTTCTTTCTCTTCTGTTCCTCTAGTACAGTTGTGTTCTAAAATCTCTGTCTAGGACACTTCTTTTTAGAAGCTATTGTGTAGAGGTTGGTGATTAGGCATCAACATATCCTACTAAGGTTCCTCCCCACAGTTCAACCCTTGTTTCCAAAAATTCCTGCTTTTACTACATAAAATCCCAGAAAACCCGACTGTTTTGACATTTGCCAGACCCACTCAGTCGCGGTGCTTCCAGCCATTTGAGGGTCTGGCATATAGAGATTAGATCTTCCCCTTCATTCCCAGCCAGAGACCCGCCCAAACTGGTTCTGAGCCCAGGTCACATCCTATATTGACTAGTACCTGGCTGGCAATGAGGAAGTCAAACTTCGAAAGGCGACCACTGTTTAAAGTAAAAATGCCAGCAAATGGAGCCCAAGCCTTTTCTTTGGAGTTCTTGTTTGTTCTCCACACCCTCATATTCATACATAAGTATGGGTGGGTGTCCTGTAGTAAGCCACCCTTGCCATTCTGCCAGAAGGTCTTCTTCTTCCTAAAATCATTTGTTCTCTCATTAGTCCCTCGCAGTTATCACATCTCAGCAAAGCTGGAGGAGCGTACTGACACAGCAGAAGAGGGAATCTGATGAAACCGGAGGGTGTACTGACTAGGATCCAGGCTGACATGAACAATTTTTTTCATAAATCATCTCTGTGCTATATTTTCCAACATTCCACGTTCACCAATGAAGTTGAGTTAAGATAAATATCACAGAGCCACATTAATGATTTTTCTAGTCCATTCCTAATCTAACTTACTACAAAGTGACTCAGAATCAATAAAAAAAAAAATTTGGCGACCATGCCATAAAAGCACACATAAAACCATAAAGATCAAGCGAGGTTCAAAACAATCCACTTAAAACTTATAAACCGCTAAAATACAGTTCACAAATTCCTCATAACTTCATCGTTGTAGGTAACATAAATACTGACAGCATGACAGACAATCCACTGAAATGTTAGATCATCAAAGTTAATTGGAATACTGTCATGAATTGTATTGTTTCCAAATGCTTAAAGCCACTCTAATAAAATTTAAAACCGAAAAAAATACTTGAGGCGTTGCTAATTTTTGTAAAACGAGAAGGGTAGCGTAGTAGTATCTAATCTTAGCAGCAGGTAAACAGGGTACTAAGAAGCACTTATAGATATGTATAACAGGTGCAGAAAAGCATAAAGTAACTAGTGCTTTGAAGCTGTGCTTGGCCGCAGGGGTAGATAGGAACTTGTTCAAACCAGGTGCCCTGAAAAGGGAAGGCTAACTGCAAATGCTGGATATTTAATCTAAGACAGGTTAGATAACATCTGTACTGTATATTTGTAACAACTGTCAAATTGGGTTCAATACCATTAATAGTACATAGAGCAGAATGGGTCTCATTAATTTGCATAGATTGCGCCATCTGTTTCCGACAGTTGTCTCTATTGGAAAAGTAGAGTTCTTTCAATTTCTCTTTACACATGGACTCCAGCAATACAGGGGAATTAAAATATTCTGGAATTCCCATTTCAGGTACACCATCCATTGGAAATTGGCCACATGATCAAGTGTTAATACATCAATAATTAGTGACTTTGAAAAATGGGCTTCCGGACAAAGTCATATTTTATGCCACAAGCACAGAGGAGTAGAACCAACTAAGTCCTCGAGATGGTTGAGCCCAGTTTCATCATGACAGGTGATGTTCGTGATGCTCCCAGGTATGGCCAAGAAGGTGCGCAAAAAACAGTTTTCAACCTTCTGTATCGCCATGGGGTTTAAAAGACCCCAGACCTAAGTGCCACATAAAGCGACTGATAAATATTTGGATTTATAAATATGTTTAATCCCTCACTGGCTTATGACGAAGCCTGGGGGCAAACATAAACACTGCCTCGTTCGAGCTCTTAAACTGCATGCACCTCAGCTTAAGTAGATGACCCCACTGCAAATCCTCATCAAAATGAATCCCCAAGTAACTAAAGTGTTTAACCCTGTTGATCTTAACTTCCCCAATCGTATACATTTTAGATTTAGACTTTGGAGGACCACAGACCATGGTAAAGGATTTTGACATGTTAACAGTAAGATCCAGATCATTCATAAAATGGACGAAAAGGTCCAACAATATTTGTAACCAAATTGCTGTTCTCGCAACAAGTACAGCATCATCCGCATATAAAAGGACTGGGATTGCACAAGTTGCAATTTGCGGCATATCCTTACCATTGGGCGCTAAAAAGAGATCTATGCCGCTGCTCTAAAGTAAAAAAAGTAAAGGGGCAAATTGTATTTTGACAAACGTATCCAGTGAAGGGGACAAAGAAGATCAACCAAAGCCTGCACAACCCTAAACTCCTCAGCATGCACCATAGTTTCATTTGGTTGACAGTGTTGAAGGCGCAGGCGAGGTCCATAAAAGCCATGTGGATGGCACTTCTCTTGGTCTTAGCATACTTCCCTATAATATAAGGGAGAGCTTAAGGCACTGCTCAACCATCCCCACACCGTGGCGAAAGCCAAACTGGACATCCGAAAGGACATTGTTCTCGGTGGCCCAAGCTTACAGCTTGGACAATAAAACTCGTCCTATTATTTTTGACATAGAGTCGAGCAAAGAAATAGGCCAGTACTAGGAAGGTTGCTGTTTGTCTCCCTTGTTAAAGATTGAGACAATGATAGCCTCTTTACAAGAATGCGATAGTGGCCCTTTAATAATAGCTTGAAGTACGTTGTTCGCTAGTGGCCCCCAGAGCTCAATGTTAAATTTAAAGATATCAATCTTGACGCCATCCGGTCCTAGGGCCTTACAAGTGGCGCACTTATTAATAGCTTGGATGACTTCTTCGGTAGTCATAGAGCGGGACCGAGCAAAACCAGCTTTGGTGTCCAGTGCAAAAACTCCCTTCTCAGAACGCTTGCCAGGGTCAAAGACCTTTCTTAAGTGGTCCTCCCATCTATCAGCACTGATATGTGACCCAAATTTCGGCATCTCGTAACTTGAGAAGAAGGGCCTGTTTGCAACCTCTCAGAACCTCCTACTTTCGCATACAGCCCTGGCAGCTTCAAATCCTCCCATGCTTTGCATCTGATTTAATCTTTCCAAGATTTTAATGCTAGTTTGTAAGCAGGCTGGGTAGACTTCACTTCCTTGGAATGCCTGGGCCTTGCTTTCAGTGCATTTTAAAAGATTTATGAACGGCAGAATAAGCCTTATTAAACCATCTATACTGACGGGCACCTCCAGGCTTCTTTTTGCACACATGTTTACCCGAGATGATCTTGCACAAAGCATTAAAAAAAAAAAAATAGAGCCTGAGTCCACGTTTGGAGCCAAACATATACTGAACTCCGGATTAATTACATCATGAAGGAATGTTGCAGGTTCGATACAAGCCCATTTACCACTTAGTGCTTTAGTATTATATGGATGGTTGGGGCCTGGATCGGCTATTTCTCCGGCCTTACACAAATCTAGGTTACATTTTAAAACAAGTGGGTTATGGTCACTAATACATATAGTGTGAATTACAAACTCAGAGAACAAAAGAACTAACATTTTTGAGAACAAGATAAAGTCTATTGTACTGGCAACCTGTTCCCATGAAAAGTTAGTATATGGATATTGTAGGAAGTACCCAAGACCCGTACGAAATCCAGGTTATATTTCAAGATTAAGTTATTCAACGCATCCCTATAAGGAGAATGGTCAAAATGAGTGATATCCTCATTTTCCAGGGATAGACCCGATGATTATTTAAATTGCATAGGGAGTTATTAAAATCTCCTGCCCAAATGATGGGAGGGTAAATCATAGAGGTTTCACTAGAATATGTGATGAGATCTCGAGTTGCTCCACCACTGATGTGGTCCTATGATCAAAAATATTATAGTAAAAGTTAATAAGCAAAAGATTAAATGGACTACTACAAGATAGGAGAACAACCTGCTAACATTTTGAGGTACTAATAACCTCTATATTTGCAAAGGATGCTTTAATAGAGATATGTAGAGCCAAGCCACCCTTTGCCCTCCTGGATAAAGATGGAGTTGCTGGTGAGCAAAAGGTGGCGAAACGATCAACTACGACGTTCTCCACTGGCCAGGTTTCCTGTGAAAGGACAAGGTCGTATTCAGAAACTAAACTAATCCAGTTTGTATTGGTTAGCTTAGATTCAACGCCTGCGGTACTCCAGGACATAATTTAAGCTCCTGCTTGTCACAGACATGACAAGGTGGAACAGGGCTTATAGGACTTACTGCGCAGGATTTTGCCTCTGAACTCAAAACCTCCCTGAGGAGCATAGGAGGAAATAGAGTCACAACCCCGGGGCAAGTTAAAAGGGATGTTGTAACTACTCCATGATTACAATGGGGAAGTCAGTCTATATTTGTCAGGGAGTTCAACAGGGCAATTCGTTACCTGGATGTTAAATATATGGACCTGGGATGGGGAATGATGGAGATAGGGGTCTACATCAAAGATTTTGGGCGGTAGAAAAAAACCAATGAATGGGCTTCAATGACTTAGCAACTTTGAATATTTAAGCAGACCTCCACGTTATGCATTAGGTAGCACTTTTGAATTATTTCTATTTATTGCTGAGATTTACCAATAACATATTTGGCTAATTTTGTGTACATTATGCACCCAAGCCTTGTAGGCTCTAATCAGCTACTTATGGGTGCCTTAGCTAATGTTATAAAGTAGGCTTTTCAACAAGGAGTGGCCATTCAAATAGATGCATTTTATTACAGATAAAATATCATTGTTTATGTACAAAAGGAAACAAAATATTCAACTGATACATACATGGATGCCTTACTAAAAGGATTAAGGCTAGCTTTAAAAAATCAGTCAGTGACCAGTTGCAGACACTTTTAGAGCTCCAAGTCTTAATTTGTATACATCACAAGCTTTGGGTGCCAAAAAAAAGAAGACCCTAAGATATAGAATTCATATCCAAGAGAATGAGTTTCTAATCCCGAATTTTCCTTGACAGTTACTTTTTTTGCCCCATTTGCCTTATATATCAAAAATGGAGGAAATGAAAACAAACAAAATGGCAATAGAAAATAATGTTAAAAAGCTGGACATTGTTTCTAAGCACATTCTGCATCTAATCAAAACTTAACTTTTACGTTTAGCTATTATCAGAAAGGGCCTGAGGCTTGACAGACAGGATACCCTCCTATTTGAGGACAGTTTATTTCTACAACTACTTTAAGTACTTACCATCCTTGTTAGGTTTAGGCTGATCAGCACCAAATCTGGTGGCATAACAGAGTGATATAGTTCCCCAGAGAGAAGTGTTAACAGTAAAATAGGTTTTTGAGTTGTGGAGATCAATAATGAGAACCAACAGTATTCAGTCTTGAAGAGCTTTCTCTTTTGAAATGGAATATCAGTGACAGGCTACCTTCCACCTCTAGTCAAGCAGTGAGGCTTGTCAACACGATGAAAATGTTTGAAGTCACAATGAAATGGTATACATCCATTAAGTAAATGCCAAGGACCTCTACTGTATGCTCCTCATTTAAAAGCTGTAAACCTGCAAGTTTACATTAGGCAGACAGCTTTCTGATTCCTTGAGCACCTGTTTAGGAATTACCTTGTTTTGGGTTCATAAGAGCGACTGCTGATGGATCTCTATCTAGTTGGATGAGACTTTGGATATGATGCTTGCTGTGATCACTAGAGTTGCACTAGAAACCTGCAAAGGTTAATATTGTCTTTCAAAAATGTTTTGATTTTTGTATCACGCAGATCATGCTTTCAGCTACAGTTACCAAAGTGATTTGAAAGCTACTTCACAATTCTTTGTAGGCGTATCAGCTTAGAGTTAATCTTCTCAGCCCTCAGTCTCGACTCAGCCCAGCGCTACTCTATATATTGTAAGTGTTGGACACTGTGGGGACACTACTGCATGCTGCTTTGTTCCATTGTGCTTTTCCAATGTGTCCAAAAGCTGAGGCAGAATTCACAATGACGTAGAACAGCTTTGTTCTGTCATATGTGTCTTTGCATTGAGCTGATTTGCTCTGCTGATAAAATGACTGTCCCATCCTCTGAGCCAAGTACAAAAGGGGAATGTAACTGTGCAGCAGCAAGTGTGTCTTGGGCCCTTACACAAGGAACATGTTTCCTCTAACTACCCCTTAAGGTCATAAAAGACAGCTGTAGTTAAGATGCCGTGGACTCCTCACACCTCTCGGCCATGGTTCCATTGCTCCAGCTGCACTAGTGATAGCTACACTCATTTCATTTAAGGAGGAAGAATGCTGTATAATAGGATGAGAGCTACTAGGCCGCCTTTTTTTGTCCCTGCTGTGCCCTACCTAAACATGATGATTTGTCTCTTGGGAGACCCAAGACTAAACTGACTACTCACTGGTAACATATAGATAACATTGTACTTGCAGGGAAATAGAGCTGATCCAGAGGGAGAAAGGAGTGTGGTACTAGGTCATCCACAACAAATCCTACCTTTCACAGGCTTAATCATGCTAAACATGTAAGCTCTACCAAAGCTGCATCAAGATAGGTACATGGTGTAACTACAAACAATGTATGAAAGTGGAATATTATGTGGTATGGCTGGGTAGCTATAACAAAGTAGATTCTTTAGGAATGAAGATGAGGAGCCAGTATATACATATTGAATAACTTGTTTATTATGTTCAGGCCACAGGAGGGACATCCCAGCCATCCATCAAGGTCGAGGCTCCAGTTAATATTCATATCAATACATTCCAATGGAACACATGTAGAGGTTCCAAAGGGATGCTCCAACTTGTTACACTACGTAGGCAGGGATGACACACTTCATGCAAGTACCAGGTACCACACACCTCCCTCTCATATAATAATAAAAAAAATAAAAAAACATAACCTAAGAGAAACTAATAATGAAAAAACGTAATAACCAAATAAAATTACAGTAAATGCACAGGATAATGATGTGAAAGTCCCAGAAAATACAGCAGAACTAATGAGAACATACCAAACTTAACAGAAAGCATTAGCATGAACATACTTCTCTAAATACTTTGGAAGCGTCACCTTTCTAAGACTCCTTCCCGCACTCACACACCTGCACTCTGAGTCCTTCCACCCACATTCATCTACCTCTGCCTTTTCTTCCACCCTGCCAGACACTCGTAGTTCACCACTATAACTCTGTTAAGATTCCACACCCTTGTGTCCGTAGTCTTATTGCATTCTTAAACAGCTTCGCAACTGGTATTGGCTCGGAGAAACTTCTACAACTCCCAGGCAATCTGATCCTCACCCAGTCTCCAACCTTTACTTTGGTAATTTTAACTCATTTTCGTTCATCAAACAACTTCTTTCTTGCCTCAATTGTATCTCTTCCCTTTCTTGCACCATCATCTTATCCACTTTCCCCTCACATTTTGCAATCACCCATCCAGGTGCCATTAAACTATTAGCTCATTTCCTGAATAATTCAAACAGTGATTTCCCAGTCACTGAATAAGGGGTTAAACAATACACACATACTTTCCTGCATATCTTGTCTTTCCAGTCCACAGCATTGTCCTTAGCCATTCTAATCATCTCTTTTAAAACCCTGTTAAAGCGCCATTGTCTTCTGGGTGATACAAAGCACATTTAGTATGGTAAATACCCTTTTCAGACAAAAATCCCTTAATTTCACTGAATACCAACTGCACACCATTATCAGTTAACAACTTACCGGGTACACCCTCCCTAGCGATACGTTCCTGCAAGAACGTGACCACATGTTTGGTTTCAACACCTTTGGTAACAGTTATTTCAGGCCATCGTGAAAACAAATCAGTTAAAACCAACACATAGAATGTACCACTTTGACCATGAATGGGAGCCAAAATGTCAAGTGCAACTTCCTCCCAAGGACCTTTTCTTAGCTGTCTCATTACCATCGATTCGATCATAGGCTTCAAAATCTTCTCGCTCATCATACATTGAACACACTCCTGAACTAATCTCTCAGCATCAATGTCCATACCCAGCCACCAGTAACCGTTCTCAACCTCTCCTTAGTCTTAGAAATGCCCAAGTGAACTTTCATGCCCAAGCTTAAGCAACGTCTTCCTTAAAAGAACTGGAGGCACCAATTTAGTTCCTTGAAATAACAAACCATTTAACTCAGATAACTCTTCTCTCACTGTCCAAACTTTCTGACTTTCCTTGTCAACACACCCCTTCTTACTCCAACCAATCCTTAACCTCCCAAAAACTTCTTGAATATCACCATCCTCACACACAGCTTTTCTCCATTCCTCTTCAGAAATGGCTGGCCCATCAACTACACAAATACCCCAATCCTCTTCCACATCCTCTTCTTCAAACTCAACATTTTCATGTTCTGGCATAAATCTAGATAGGGCATCAGCAATGACATTTCTAATACCAGGAATGTACTCCACTCTGAAAATATATTGCTGTATTGACACCACCTAGCAGTAATTTTCCCTGACACTGCATTAATACCCTTGCTCTGAAATATTTCTCTCAAAGGTTTGCGGTCGGTTTTTACACAAAACTCACCCCATTCCCCAAAAATGGCTTCATCTTCCTGACCGCCCAATATATCGCCAAGGCCTCTCTCTTGATAACCAAGTACTTTGTCTCTGGACCGCGTAAACTCCTGGATGCAAACATGATGGTCCTGGTGTTAGGACCTTCCCCTTGCAGTAGAACCTCTCTGGATCCCTTAACACTGGCATCAGTAATAATGGTGCTTTTCATGTTAGGGTTAAAACTCCTCAAATGTGGAGCCTGAAAGAGCTCTTTCTTTATACCCTTGAATTCCTCTTCACAATACTCATCCTGGAGAAACGTCACCCCCTTTTTTAACAGCAGTCTCATCTTGGTACTTTTTGATGCAAAATTTGGGATGAACTTACAATAATGAGCAGCTCCTCTTTATTCATGGGAGACGACAAACCATTTATAGCATTACCCAAGCCGAGTTTTGGCTTAACTCCATCCTTAGAAACTTCATGACCAAGATATTTGATGAAAAGCTGCCTGAATTTACATTTCTCCCTTTTTATTGTCAAATTAACAGCTTCCAATATTTTAAGCACCAGCTTCACTCTCTCATCATGCACATGAACATCAGGACCATCAGAATGTCGTCCTGATATATTTTAATGCCCTCTAACCCCTTCAGCACTCTCTCCATAACTCTCTGAAAGACAGAGGCTGCCAACACCAATCCATACGGCATCCTTTTAAACCTATATGTGCCAAAAGGCGTTATTAAAGCCGTGACATCCCTTGAATCCTCTTTCAGTTCTATTTGGTGATATGTTGATTTTAAATCAATCGTGGAGAACGCTTCGGCCCCCTCCAGAGATATTGGCATCTCAGCAAAATTCGGAATGGGATATTTATCAATCACCACACCCTTGTTTAGTTCACGCAAGTCCACACAGAGCCGCAACTCTCCAATGTTCTGGAGCCAACCAATCGGTCCCATCCACCTCTTCAATGACCCCTTCCTTCAACAACGTTTCCAATTCTAATTGCATTCCTTTCCTCACAGCAATTGGGCCTCCACGCACCTTACCACACTTGGGCCGAATGCCATCTCTCAAGTTAATCCTATGACTATAACCCTTAAGACACCCTTATTCGGATCTAAACACAGATAGAAATTGTTCAACCAACCTCTTCCCAAAATCTTCCACTCCCAACTCCCAAATGTTGGGAGTGTAGCACACTCCCAACTTGCGTGACAGACTGCATACCATCCTTCACAATTATAGGGGGTTCACTGTTGTGATCAAGTATGACTCCAAAATCTCACTGGTGAAACCATCTCAGTATGCTGGCACCTCTTAACGAAACATACACCTTTCCAGCAACTCATTTATTTTTATATTCAATCATGCCCATGAAGTACCCTCTCAAATTGATGGGTTCCCCACCATAAGGCAACGGTATGATGTGAGGTTTCAACAACTTCACACTCCTCTCTAGGTTCTGAATAAAAAGATTATTGGAAGCCAAAGTGATTTTAGCTCCTGAGTCGAACAGAACTTTCGTTTGTTTACTGTCAACTAAAATGTCATCAATTGGACTCTTCTGCACACCAAATCCCACTTGCAGGATTGTTTGTCCACACTCAAAATCGGATTTGTCACTACATTCTACTTCCATCTCTTTCATTTTAACATTCCCTATGACAGTTTTATTTTTACACTCACTATGATAATGGCCTCTGTTACCACAGCCCCTGCACAAGACTTTAAGAGCTGGACACTCTCTATAGAAGGACAAATGAGTGGTGTTTCAACACATTCCATCTTTAGCCTTTGCCCTCGTGGCTTTTATGAACTTTCTGATCTACCGACCATCCGTTTCCTTCTTACAGCATCCCCTTTATTTTTTACTACATCTACCTTTGTGTCCTTTTTTATAACTTCAATGCATTTCAAAGAGTGCTCTATTTTTTATAGCAATTACTAACACATCCTCTAAAGATGGACCATCCTTCAGCCAAAGTTCATCCCTGACCTTCTCAATGGTACATCCAAACATGAATTGATCCCTTATCCTCTCAGACGATATACCCAAGAATTTACAAGACAAAGCCAATTTCCGTAAATCAGTAACATAGCTCTCTACGGACCCCCATTCTTTTTGTATGCGCCTTCCGAAATGATATCTCTCAGGTATAGTACTAACTTTGGGTAAGTAGTGATTGTCTAGTTTTCTGATGCACCTCGTAGTCATTCAGCTCTGCAGCGTCACCATCAGAAACAGATGGTAGTTGATCAAAGACTTCCTGTCCTTCAGGACCCAGACAGTGTAACAACAACGCAGTCTTACGGTCAAAGCTTAAAGATGCTCCACAAACCCTAACATAACGCTTGAAATCTTTCTTTCACTTGCTCCATTTAATCATCGGCTCTCCAGGTAAAGACAAAAAGAAAGGTGGAGCACCAATACTGAAAATGTTTTAAAACAATATGTGCCTGTAAATGCGTAACCTCATAGCTCCTCACGCTTCCAGATGTATGAGCAGTGAAACAAATATGCACTTAAAAGCAAACTGTATCCCTACATAAATGCCTTCACAAATGTTAATAATTCCAGCAGTCATTAGGCATAAGGCATGCCTATTGCCAGAATGGATAATAACTGTACCATCAATAATATCAAGGCATGAAGACAAACTGTGCCCCTGTGCCCCACCGTAAATTCACTCACGGCTGCCCGCAGATGTTAGACACAAGGCCTTTCTATCGCCGTAATGAAGACCACCTGTCACTTCAGTAGCAAGGCGAGCCTGTCGCCGAGTAGATACAAGCACAGTTCCACATGCTCAAAACCTGCCCGTTTGTTGAATTCTGATAAAATGAATTGCAGCTCCAAGAAATCTGTGGAAACTCTTTCAGTTACATAAGAAAAAAACAATGTGACTTTATGTTTAAACAATACAAGCTTTCCAAAGCATCAAAGATGACCGCGACATACATCATAACACATCAATTCTTTTAGGGAAATAGGGCTTGTTGTCACCCCTTTGGATCACCCCGAGCAACCACGCATGCACACAGATCCCATGACCAAAATGGGAGCGCTGGTGCTTGAGCGCAACAAAGAGCTCGAGGAAACTTGCCATAAAACAGCGCGGGCAGTCAACTGACAAAGTAAGCACAGAGGGAGGCGCAAGCCCGTACTCACCTTTTCTTTTAATCCTCTTTAGTTTTATTTTTACAAGAACCAAGTTCCTTACATTGGCCTATGCTCTGGATATGCTGTGCTTTGCAGCACCTGAAGCAGGATCCTTTTCTCAGTAAATCTTCCAATCAAGTCATCGTGCCTTATCATGTAATATTATCACCATACCCCAAAGATGATCTTTGGATTCACACTGATAAATCCTTAGCTCTGTCCTGGTAGAGTAACAAAGAGAAGTCAGCCTTTATCAGAGGAACATGTGTTAAGCATTTTACAGCACCCTTATGGCTCATAAGTAAATGACACTACTCAATAGAAATCCTTCACCAATTTATAAAAATAGAGTGTATTTTCATCTTAATTTAGGTACCAAAATTTACAAAATACGATACAGATAACAAATATGGATTTTCAAAGCAATATAAAATCAAGCAGTAAAATACAGTGAAACTTTCTCATTGCGGTCAATGGCAAAAACTACTAACGAGAATCGGTCTCTTAGGGGTCTAGCTGCCTTGTACTCTTCCAGGGTAAAGGTGGTAGTCCCAGGACCAGGCCCCAACAGTCAATTCAATTTTATATAGCCCGTGGGGGCCGGGTGCAGAGTTGTCTTGGCTGTCCTTGGTGCTGAATGGGACACAGTAGTGCTGCTTCTGCCACTGGAACGGTGCTGCTGAAAAGAAAATGCAAAATCACAAGAGCAGGGTCATTTCTGATGTCGGTCACAGGTGTTGTGGAATGCCCTCTTAATGCAGCGTTGAGTTAAGGGGTCGGTTACCGGGCTGGTGACCAACAAGCCTTGGTAGCAAGGAGCACACTGAAAAGCTTCTGGAACTTCACTGGGTTCAGAGGAATTACGTAGCGGCCTGAAACTTTGGGGAAGGCGAGACTACAACTCCCAAAATGCATTGGACTATCTGGATTTGGGTATCCCTTGGAGAGCCCGATGGCCAGCGATTCTTTGGATCCGATGAGTGTTTTTACCTGCAGTTTGCAGGGGACTAGTCCCACTAGTCCAAGGGAGACTGAAGGTGCTTCTGGCTTCTACAGTGTTCCCACTGCCAAGGAGTGCCGAGTTTTATCCAAGGACGAGGGTCGTTTACTCATTTCCAAGTCTGTTGCCTCAGGGACACAGTATCCTTGTTTGCGTTGTTGCAGTGGGCAAAGTCCTGTTGTCAACGACACGTGTCTCTTTTTGGTCCTTCCTTGAAGTAAGTTGTTCAAATCTGAGGTTCTGATGTCAGGGGATCCCTTAAATCCTAGAATAAGGGTTATAGGGGTGTGGGAGCGAGTAGCCAATGGGCAGCTAGTCCCTGCAGCTAGTTCGCCCCTGAGGTGACAACATCCTGTGGTGTAGGTCACCTTTTCTACCCAGAACCCACTATTTCTGCCTTCCTAAAGATGGCAAAATTCTCTTTTAAGTGTACAGATCAGGTTGCTCACCCTGGGGGTGTGGCCAGCCTTCCTGGAGGTGTACACCTCCTGCATACCTAATTTTCCATGTGTCTGAGTGCAAGCATACCTGGGGCAAGTGGAGGGCTGTGTCCTCCTTGGGGGACAGCCCAGATGCATATCAGAAGTGGTGTAGCCTTTGAAGCTCACCACTTTGTGTCACTTCACTAGCCTGCTTGGGAGGAGAGAGGTGTGACCGCCTTCCTGTTGTCCAGTCTTTGTTTCTGACTCCTGGGAGTGATCACACTGCCTGGCAGGAGATCAGAATCCTGTCTTGGCGGCAGCAGGCAGGCAAGGGAAAAAATGGGCTGGTCAGCTGGAGCACAGTGAAGCTGGGGCAACCAGGTGGGTTCCCTCTAAGGTGTCACCTGGCTGCATGCCAGCCTTCCCTGGACACGAGATTCATGTTAGGGGAGAGAAGGCACTTTGTTTGACACCAAACTTGACATGTTTAGTGGGTATCATAATGGAGCAAGCAACCTAGTCTGCCCGGGTTCAAGTCCCATGTTATCTTATGGACCTCCTATCACTTATAGTGTACTTTAATGGTAAAGACACTATAGAGACATATAAGCTTGTACTTACATGTCTACAATCTTAATATACTACACTCTGCCTCCTGGGCATAGGAAGCCTTCTCTAGGGGTGACTGACATATACTAAAAGCAGGGTATTTGACTGTGATACACATGGTGACAGCACAATCGAATTCAAGCAGTTTGCACTGCTCCTGCAGCCTGCAATGGCAGGCCTGCTGTCAGTAGTTTGCCTGAGTCACCCAAGGTGGCACAAACCTGTGCTGTAGCTCTGGGGGCCTCTTTACCACCTATGCCATGGGTACCCCTGGTACCATATACTAGGCACTTATCACAGGGTACATTCTCTGCCATTCGGGAGTGCCAATTCACACATAACAGTTTTAAGGAAAGAGCACTGGCACTGGAGCCTGGTTATCAGGCTTCAGAGCACTGATAGAGTTGAAAACCAGCATCTAGTAGTCCAAATGGGGGCAAAAAGTGGGGGACATCTGCAAAAAAGCCCTTTTTCTTACACAAGGTATTTGTGCAAGTGAAGAAAAAAATGGAAAAAAGAAATTCTGGTGCTGCAAGCCAGAATGCAGTACTATTTACAATTGTTTTACAGTCACCACAGCAGTATCCTTTCAGTGGTGCAGTCAGAGCTCTTAACTCTATATCTGCACCTTTACTCAAGTGTTATATGGACCGCGTCATGTGACACATGCAATGTATTGTATGCAAGAGCATACATTGTGTAGATGATGCAGGTTATCTGCAGCAGGGGCATGAAACCGACTAGCAGTGCTGGAAATAGATGTAATGTCGCAGCCTATCATTACGTTTTTGGCGCTAACATATTCTCCCAAAAACGGTTGACCGTACATTATTTATTCTTAAGCTCTCATTGTCAGAATCAGAGACCTTGGGTGGGTCCTAAAGGATGATGATTAAAGAGTACAGATAAACCAAGTCAAATCAAGTTTACACCAGACAGGGTTGAATGTCAAAACCATGAGAGTGTATGCAAAATCGTTACTGAAGATTAAATAGTTAATCGGTTCAAATCAAAATGTCAATAAATCTCAAAATGCAAATAAATAGGAATTAGCATTTTTTTTGTGTGTGTAAATATTTTTATTGAGTTTCCGTCCATATAACATCTCAATATAGCAGTGGCAGCAGTTACATATCATATACGTTCGTTGGGTCCCAATACACAGGTTAAAACAACAGTACACTTCCATCTGTTAAGAACCTGATTACAACTGATATCTGCTGCTATCCACGCCATACCGTAATTGAATATAGAAAAACAGTGTCTAAGAACAAATCTAGTTAATTCAACTATAAACAACCCACCCCCCGGGTCACCTTGGGCTACACCTCCCCGCACCATGTACCACGGAATAGTTAGCACCAGTCTCCGGGGCTCACCAGAGGGTTTACAAACTGGGATCAGTCTCCGGTCGGGATCCCTCCTCCGACCCATGTCCGACCGACTGCGTTCCCCCAGTGGCGTGTGGAAGGGGACTCTCTTCTAGGGGGACCTCTGAGATCATAGCCTGCCACGCCCTCACGTCGTCCTCTAATTTGTCATCCCTACGGACTCATCTCATGCGGATTAGTTCCGCTATGGCCCATTCCTCTAAGTCTTTAGCCCAGTTTGTCATCGTTGGGGGCAGCGCGCCTATCCAGCTGATTGCAATCCGTCTTTTAGCCAGCACCAGTCCCAGCTGTAGAAACCTCCTTGTAATCTTATTACCCTTGGGCCAAGTCCCAAAAGTACCTGCCTAATGGAGTGTGGGATCGACCACCCCGTCACCTGCTTTAAACGTTCTAAGACCGATTCCAAGAAGAGTTTCAATTTCGGGCAGTCCCAGGTCATATGTAAGAACTGGGCGTCATTACAACCACATTTGGGGCATTGAGCGGAGGTAAATTCTGTGTACTCTATGTGGAGTCAAGTATGTATGATGCACAATATTTAATTGAGTGAGCTTAAATCTCACATTAGAACTAATTTGTTTGACCCTTTCGTGTACCTTTCCCCACTTTGAATCTGTCAAGGGCTCTTCTAGTAGTCCGTCCCATCTAGCCTGCACTGGGAGCGGATCTGCGGCAAGGTCCTCTCTTAACGCCCTGTATATATGGGATACCAATCTGCGGCCCCCAGCCATCGTAATGAGGGTCCAGAGTGTGGCAGTTATGGGTGGTTCTTCTGGAAATTATGGCCATATCTCCCATGCGACCGCCGAGACCTTCGCATACTGGAGATATTTTCCCCAACCCAAATCAAACATCGATTCAGCTTCCTCCCTTGTGAGGAATTGTTGCCCCAGGTATAGATCCCCCTCGGTGGTACAACCTCCCACCGTCCACCTAGTGATGGCCATATTTTGACTTATTCTTTTGAACGGCATCACTGCCCACAGCGGAGCCTCCGGAGCATACGGCGCTCGTTTCACCACAGTTTTGATTGTAGTTTCCCATAACGCAGCCACATGCCTAATGATATAAGGGAATCGCGCGGGTACCCTCGATCCCATCATGAGGAGATCAGGAAGGGTAGTCCCCCCATGTGTACCCTCCAACAGCCGTTTCTCGCAGTTGTCGTTTTCATCCAGCCATTGTATTGCATGCTGAAGTTGTCGCTATATAGTAATGGGTAAACCTGGGCACCTGCAGCCCCCCCTGGTCCCACGTTCTCTGTAAAGTATGCAGCTTCACTCTCTTCCGTTTGGATCCCCACAAGAGTTCTACTAACAGTCGATTCAGCCTGCGAAAATACACCCATGGGATACGATAGAGTTTTGCAGGATGTATAAGCAGCGTGGAAGGACCACCATTTTAATCAGGGCAATCCGCCCCATCAGGGATAAGGGGAGGTCTCGCCAGAACCCAATGGAGTTTTGAACACCCTCCATACATCTCCCCACATTATGTTCTAAGTAGGCTTCCTGCGTGTGTGCCAACCGCACCCCAAGATAGCGGACCGTGTCAGTGACCCAACTCATCCCCACTACCGGCATAGCGTCCATCCCCACATCCCATAGATTGCCCATGGGGAAATATTTAGATTTCCCTGGGTTAAGGCAAAGACCTGAAATTTTGCCGAAACTAGTGAGCTCCTGGAGGAGCTCTGGGACTGCCGATTCAGGGTGTCGGAGGTATACCATAGTATCGTCGGCGTACATAGACACGACATGAACCGAAGTCCCCAGCCGAACTCCCCAGCATTCCATTCGTCGTCTAAGGGCATTCGCCAGAGGCTCCATCACGAGGGCAAAGAGGAGCGGCGACAGGGGGCAGCCCTGTCGGGTACATCGTTGGAGTTCCAGCTTATCCGATACCTGGTTCCGGAGGCGAATCCGAGCCGTGGGTTTACAGTAGAGCAATTTCAGCCATTTTAAGTAGTTGTCCCCCAATCCCATTCGGGCAAGAGTCAGCCACATATAATCCCACTCAACAGTATCAAAGGCCTGACGAATATCTAACAGACACAACGCCCAATCAGACTCCCGGAGATCCGGCGCATGCCACAAGTATGCAAGTCTGCGTAAATTATGTGTGGTATTCCGACTCTGTATAAACCCAGATTGGTCGGGGTGGACCAAGTGAGTCATGTATGGCAAGAGTCGTGCCGCTAGAACACCGCTCAATATTTTCTTGTCAATATTTAAAAGGGATATAGGCTGGCAAGAGCCCGGGGAGTGTGGATCCCTATCCGGCTTAAGAATCATGGAAACCAGTGCCTCCATCATAGTGTTGGGAAGTATCCCCTTATCTAGGGCCTCCGTGTATACTTCAAGAAGGTGGTCC
This sequence comes from Calotriton arnoldi, assembly GCA_963921515.1. Lineage (NCBI taxonomy): Eukaryota > Metazoa > Chordata > Amphibia > Caudata > Salamandridae > Calotriton > Calotriton arnoldi. The sequence continues at coordinate 512,797 of CAWUFW010005263.1, read as the reverse complement.
TCCAATTCTAGGGCAAACGTCTTGTAAAACTCGACCGGGAGACCGTCACTCCCGGGGCATTTTTCGTTCTTCAGCTGTTTAATGGATGTCAGTAGTTCTCCCCTGGTAAGAGGCGCCCCAAGGGCCTCCGCCTCGTCATTGCTAAGTGTAGGAAACATTATATCATTGAAAAAGTCTTGAAATGCAAGAGGTCCGGTCCGGGGTACCGTAGAACAGGTCCATCTTAGGTGTGACGCGAATTCCCGAACGATCGCATCCTGTGTGTATACTATGTTCCCCATGGTATCTTGGAGCTACGATACCGGAGCGCGGTCCGTCTCCGGCTTAATCAACCGAGCTAGTAGCGCTCCCGACCTGTCACCCTCCATATGTAGCCTCTGACTATAGGTGGTGTATTTGTATTTCTCTAGGTGCGACCAGGCTGCAAGTAACTCCCCCTTAACACGCATCCACTCCGTTCTATCAGTAGGGGTACAATGCAGTGTAGTCTCCAAGGTTTTCAAGTGTTTTTCTAGGGAATCAATATCTGCGTTAAGCTGTCGGTGGACCCCATAGGTGGTCTTCATACAGACACCCCTGATGACAACCTTCATGGCCTCCCACTCCGTGGACCTCGTGGCAGTGGACCCCCAGTTCTCCTCAAAGTAATATCGGAGAGCCTCCTTCACAGTCTGTACATAAGGGGGATCTGTAAGGGCCTCAGCTCGGAGGCGCCATAATGGAATGGACGATTTACCCGGCCCGGAGGTCAGGGTTAACAGCAATGGCGCGTGATCAGACAGATATCGTGGCAGATAAGAGACGGCCTCTGTCGTGGCAGCAAGGCCGGCCGTGAGGCAGCAGTTATCAATCCGGGAGAAGGTGTTGGCTGCTGGAGTATAGCAGGAGAACTCCCTTCTATCAGGATTATGTGCTCTCCATATATCCCGCAACTGCATGCCCCGTAGAATACCCTGAAGGGATTTCACCATACGGGGTTTGGTATTTTCTCTGGGGGGCTCCCTATCTAAAGTCCCATCAAGTATACAATTAAAATCACCAAAGAGAAGTATCTCCGCGCCCACGTACGGTGTCGCTGCCTTCAACACTTCCTGATAGAACTCGGGGCAGTCCAGGTTAGGCGCATACACATTCATAATACATAATTCCTTTCCTTCCCACCTCCCGAACAGAATAACATACCGCCCTTCAGGGTCCAGTATGTGGTGGAGGTGCTGGAACGGAACCCCCGGTGCTACACACACCAACGCCCCCCGTGCAAAACCAGAATAGGATGTGGCATATATCTGCCCCCTCCACCGTTTACGTAAACATTTTATTGTGTCCCCCCAGATATGTTTCTCCTGGAGACCTGCAATCGCTACCCCATACCTCTTCAGGAAAGCATGCACTCTACGGCGTTTAACCAAGCCTGCCATCCCTCGGACGTTCCAATTAAGGAACTTTAGCACTTGCACTGTCATGGCAAGGTGGTAGTATTGTCAAGGCGTGCAGCTCTCCCGGTCCCGGGCATCCCTCCCATCGCAACCAGAACTCGTGCGTCATGGCGTAATTCCGTGTGACCCTGTAGATTCCCAAACAAACAAACAAACTTCCAGGAACTAGAACTTTTGCAACCCTTCCACCCCCCCCTCCCCCCCCGGGCAGCAGTGTAAATGTGAATATACAGTTCCATATAAGCCATCATACCGACCGCCCCATACCTTCCCCCCTTACCCATAACAAGTAATGCTGTGCAAGAGAATTGGTTACACTGGGGCGCGAGATTACTCTCAAGCTTCCCCGGCAGACCTAGTCTCTGAAGGGGGCGTTGCTGCTCCAATTGCAGCCCGCGCTCTCAATGCTTCCAACAACTAACTAGACCTTCGACCGTGACTGTAGTCCAAAAAAGAAAAAAGGGGAAGGAGAACCTCAGTACCACGTTAATCGAGAGGCCATTCCCCCGTACTCAGGATGCCCAACCTCCCGACATCCTCCCCTAGGTAAACAAGCCCGGTCCCCAGGTCTTAACCTGGTTCAGGCTCTCACAGACTTATCTAACACAGTTCAGCAGTCAATATACCGCTCGTGGAGCTCAGTCCCTCTCACTGCCAGAGCCACCTGTGCCGGATACAAGTTCTGGCGTCGCCTCCACCGAGTCTGGTACAACCTCGGGGTCCGAGGCCTGCAATGTGCCATCTTGCTGGACAGTGATGCGGCCAAAGCTCATCGTTCTCCCTTTGGGCGTTTGTCTCTGAGGCAACCTACGACTCCTCACAGGTGACTGTGTGGGATGTGACCCTGCAGAGCCCGTAGTAGGGACCAGGCGCCTCCCCTCCGGAGTCCTGGTGTCCAACTAGTCTCTCGCCTCCTCCGCTGAGAAAAAGAACAAGACCAGGCCCTCACTCTCCACGTGTAGCTTCGCCGGGAACATGAGGCTGTATTTCAAGTTCAGGTCTCTGAGTCGTCTTTTAATTGCAATGAAAGTCTTCCTCTGTTCTTGGACTCTTTGAGTATAGTCAGGGTATATTGCTATGTAGTGACCCTCAAAAAAGAATCGTTGTCCGCTGCGAGAGAGCTCGAGAAGATGATCTCTGTCTCTGAAGTTGACCAATTTCGCGATGATGGCCCGAGGAGGGGCTCCGGGCCTAGGGGCCACCGGCACCCTATGCGCCCGTTCGACACTGAAGAATTTCGACAGCTGTTTGGGTGCCATTATTTCGGGTGATCCAATCCTCCAGGAAGAGGTCCACTGCATCACCCACTGCCCTCCCTGGGAATCCCACAAATCTTAGGTTCCCCCTTCTTGACCTGCCTTCGGAGTCTTCGGCCCGATCGTTGAGCTTGATCACCTGTCGCTTCAACTCCACTACCGTGGCGACAAGATTTTTAACCTCGTCCTTCAGGGCCTCTGTGTCTTTCTCTGTGACCGTCACCCAGTCCGAGAACTTCCGGAGGTCGCATCTCAGCAGATTGACGTCGATAGCCACGGCGTCAATATTTCGGATCATGTCGTCTCTGGTCGCCTGAACGCCGCGGATAACGTCCAGTAAGGTCGGTGATTCATCACCTGCCCCCTCCTGTGCTCCTTTTTCCGGTGCCCTGACATCACTTCTATCCTCCGGGCTGTGCGACATGGGCTGGGCATAGTTCAGTATTTTATTGGATTGAGGTTTTGTCGTTTTATCTTTACCCATATTGCCAGTCTGTCATGCAGAGTGGGTCTTAACCAGCCCTCTCGACCCGGGGGGCACTGGATACGTCCTATCTGACTGTGGGTCAGCCACGGTCAGGATCCGAGTGTTACGTACACTGAATGATACCAGGATATGCAGGGATATTAAAATGACCTCTGGACCTCCGCAGTCATACAACTCCGTTCCCCAGGGTGGCGTATCTTCCTGTCAAAGGGCGTTCACCGACCCCCCTTCCAGATCGTCTAGCACACCCCCAGCTACTCCGCAGGTTTGGGCGATGGAGGAGATCCACTGCGTTCCCGGCCCCTCACAGCCAGGCAGCTCCAGAATGTCCGGTCTCAGAGACTCTCCGCCGGCCCATACCCATCAGAACGGGTCCCGGAGAGTGCGTCTTCTGTCGCGGCGCTTGGTCCACCTCCCAACGCGCCGGCAGCAGCTATGAAGGCCGTCCAGTCACTGGCAAACGAGGTGGGGGGTCTCACTCGAAGCTGCAGCTCCCTGCAGGGTCAGGCGGACGGCAGACCGATTCCAGACCCCCCCTGGTTGATCCCCACAACCACCGACCACACAGTGGATTGTCTCCCACCGCATGGGGTCCGCGTGGCACAACGACTCACCGGCTCTGACGAGCCGTCCCGTCTTCACCCAGCGGAGTGCAGCCTCCGCCAAGGGCTCGGAGCGCCTGCGCAACGGAGGGCCCGTGTCCGGCCCCCTCGACACAGCAGCCCGACAGCGACCAGCCAGGAGCATCCCCCGAGCCACCGCACCCGTCCGAGGCTCCTTACTTGGATCGGGCCAGGGGGTATGAGTTCCTCCGTCCACAGTGGTCCGAGGGTCACGCAGTGCCGACGAAGCGGCCCGGTCCCACCAGAGCTCCCACAAAATGGCGGCCACTGCTCCGCCCGATCAGGATTCCAGGTCGGAGGACTAAATCACGGCAGCTCAATCTTCCTCCAGACCGTGGGCAAAGGTCTCCCACCAGTAAGAAACTCATTTGTCAGCTCATACGAGCCAGGATTCCGCAGGATATACAGTTAACACGGGCCGCCGGTTGGAGCTCTCTCGGAGCACAGCTACGCGGCCATGTTGGCAAGCCACGCCCCTAAATAGGAATTAGCATAGAGCTCAATCTCTATTATAGTTAAAAAGCCAACACCAGATACGGTCTAGCACAAAATAAGTCATAGAGCAAAAAGGGACTGCACAGTTTTAAAGGGAGTAAAAAATCTCTAATATTATAAGTATAAAGTCAAAGAACAGTCTCTCATAAGGACATGCTCAATAGGAATCTGAGAAAAGTCTTTGCTTACATCCCAAAAACAACATATTTTATAGGTTTACCTGTGTAAAAAATCATTCCCTTTGCATGGTGTGAAGTGACACCATGGGTGGCTCAGATAAAGACATATTGACCAGTGTGCATTTTAGAGAGTATATTATGTAAAACTACTCTAGAAACCCTCCAATATCAAGTAATATAAGGGATAAAGTACCCCTTGCTGTGCATTATAAGGATATTGCTAGACACCGAAGTGTTCCATAACCATAAAGAGGAAAAAGACCAAAAGCTAATTTCCTTTTATAAGGTCATAATATAAATTGCACATTAACGTTACACATGTGACTTTTAACCAAATTAATCTAGCATTTTATTAAAAGTTTTCGTCAGTGGCTTTGAGGTCTAACTGAGGCCCAGTTAGCCTAAGGCAGAAAAGCACACTTTATCAAATTGTAATGTTTTTTTCAATTTCAATAGATCTATGTCAGTATGCATGTGAAAATTAAGGTGCACATTTCTTCCTTTCCCCCCTCTCTCTCTTTCGCATTCATCTATTCCCTATTCCCTATTTTTTCCTCTCTTCTCTGGCTCTCTCTCTTCTTCCTCTCTTTCTGATCGCTCTTCATTTTACCTCTCTATTTCCTTGTGCTCTTTCCCTCCTGTCTCTCTCTTTCTCTGGTTATGCCCTCGCTGTTCCAGCTTGTGTTGTCACCAGATGATGTTACGTATTCCATGTAATAATGGAGTCCACATTTGGGTGTCTTAAAACATGGTCTCTTCATCAGTAACTCTTATTCTTAAGTTACAGGAATAGGTACACCTCTTACAGGTAAGACATCCTACCAGGGGCATGCATAGATGGCTATCCTATCCACTCCTCTGGTATCCACTGACTCACTGCCTCACACATACAGAACAATTGCACTCAGAATACTCAGCACATCCACATTCCAGGAGAACAGAGGAACACATCAAGCCATAGATGCAGCACATGAGATAGACAAGTAGCAGCAAACAACCCAGGGACTGTTGCCTGAAGTGATGGAAAAGAGCGTGAGTTGCACCCTCACAAGCATGCTGGAGGATGTGTTAATACTTAGAAAATGTAGCGAATGTGCTGTAGTCAAAACCAAACTTCTGCTAGTGGAAGTGATCAGTTCCCAGGGTGGCTCCAGGTAAATGGTATTTAATACTTGGCAAACAGCCAGCTCAGTAGATAGTAACTCACAGTGAGGTTGTGGTTTCAGCCTGAAGTATACTCTGTGAACTCATTGGTATTGATATTGATTGACAATGATCAATCAATATCAATGAGATCACAGAGTATAGCAACCTACCTAAAAAAGATGAGAGAGTCCTCTTTGAAACTTCTGACAAAACAACTAACAGTTGCCCAGACTTTTTCTTATTGTGAACAACAGGCATATACCAGTGCCCTGTTATAACGTCTGAAGATTAATTCAGGGGTCTGGTCTACAATAGATTAAGGCTAATCCTTGGATATTTAGGGGCGTATTCACAAAGTACGTAAAGTAATATTTCTGTGGTACTCGTTTACATACTGTTGCATGTCTAGCATGGGAATAAAATGGGAAATTTGAGAAAATATTTATGTTAATTTATTATAGATAAAAAGGCCAGTGCCCTCTTTGCACTTTTACTAATGGAGAGCTGCACATTTCAAGACCGATTCACAAAGGCATTTAGGAGTACATAAAAGAGTACTCTGATAGTAGTACTTCCTGTAATCATAAATGCTTTTGTGAGTGGCCACTCAGAACATACATACAGAACATACATGCATACAGAACATGTATGTTACATTACTGAAGACGACTTCCACTTAAGCATTTAAATAATTAATTTAATGTATTATTATTTACTTTGCACTACATATTGAGGACATGGTTCCCATCCCACTTAATGCAGCTCATCAAATTGTAAAGAAAAATGTACAAGTTATCACCTGTTTGTAAATAAAATGATCATGGAAAGAGGTCCCCCACCACGAGGAAAATGGACACATATTTTATAAGTAGCGATGCAGTCATCTGCAAGTGTATTTGAAAGGTCTGTGTTTTAGATATGTGTCCTGGTCCTAGTGACCTATAAAATGGCGGAATGCAGGAGTGGATACAATGAAGATACGAGGCACAGTCAATACTTCTGATAACAAATTCTAGTGGCATAGTGTCATCAGTCTGCCTTCTCTCACAGATGTGAGACTGTAAGACCACCATCTGCTCTTGTTTCAGCGTTCTGATGTTACATGGAGAAATGTGCAGTGTATAAATGTCAAAAAGGAATTGCCCATAAGTGCTGAGTTTGCAAACAGCAGGAGACATACAATGGTCCTAAAAGACACCAAGTTCATAGAGGATGCCACCAAATTGTAAAATATTATGATGATGATCTGTAATGAAATGGGAGGGAGCATGGTTGCAATGACCCGTGTAGAACAAGTAGAGGGATGTATTCACCATGTAGCACTGAAGCCTAACCATTATATTTGATCTACTGTTGCTGTGTTTGGGCTGTTGTTGGGATTACATTGAGTATTGAAAACCACATGCTGCTCTCTGCAGGGCAAATAGACGCTTCTGTAAAGGTTACTCTAATAAGAATATTTCAAACTCTGTGTAGGTCCAGAAAACGGAAGTCAAGCCTTTGTGGTTACCTTTTGTAGGACAAAAGGAAATATAACGAGGTTAATGGTATATTTATGTGGTTTCAGACACTTAAAGATCATTTCTTCGATCAAAATTAACTAAATTCCCATAAATCGAAGCTGTGAGGATGAAACTTTGTTAAAGGAACCGTGGCCTGTTATTTTTAAATGTTAGCAGGCACTAGTGAATGCAAAAGGGTCTATTCATTAACTAATAAACAGTAGCTTCCAGGATTGCAAGTTTTGCAGCAAAGAGAAGAAAAACAACTTGCACAACTGTGGTTTAAAGTCAAAAACAAGCATTTCAGTATTACTGGGCCTTCACGTTACAAACATGGCATCTTCACATATGCCAACGTTAGAATTCGTACTTCATTACTTCGTTACAGGCCTATAGGTTTTAAGTGTGGTTGCGTACTGCAGTTTTTGCATTAAACATTCTTTATATTTAAACGTAAATTTTGCACATTTGTATTTTATAAAGCATTTGATAAATAATTAAATTTGCAAAAAAATGTGCCTTTAATATATGATTTTGAAACTTCCAGAGTGATAAATCTATTACAAATCTGATAACTGTGCCCCTATTGAAGAAGTGGACACTTCAATGGACTTGGTATAAAAGGGCCTATATGGTGAAGTAGTAGCCCTTTATTGTTTGTGATGATTAGACTTGACAGCATATTTCTAGGAAGAGCATATCTCACCCTGGATGAAGTATAATACAATGTCACGAGGCGTAGTAGTTAAAAGATCCTTGATCATGAGCAGTTGCGTTGGCAACTGATGTGATAATCATGTGGCCACATTCGTGTATGCAAAGAGCTTCATAATCATGTCTTTTTATAAGTGTGAGGTGAGTGCAGTAATAAGCCACTTACAAAGAACGTATTCTAACAATGCCAGAAAAAAGAACACACCTAATGAAAAATATGAGTTAGAGGCTTAACCAGTCAAAATATAAGCAATGGCACATGGCAATTCGCAATCTATATGCTTTAGTGCATCAGCACATAGAGGCCACAAGCAGTGTCATTCATCTAGCCAAAGTAAAAAAACAACATTATCTCCATACTGGTATTCTTCCATTGATTTCTGGCTGCCAATCAGTGAAATGATCATCTTTAAAATCATAGATCTCATATGAATGTAACTGACAGGAACAGCATGAGCCTACCACTCAACAAAACCCTCAAGTACACGTGAAAGCATCTCTTATCAAGATTACCCAACTCAGATACATTGGCTGGGGTGGCGCGTGTTTCTACATGCAAGCTGCAAAGATCTGGACCAACCGTTCCCTGGAGATGTAAGCGGCACAATCCCTCCTTACTTTTGAATAAATAATCAAAATCTTCCTCTACCTCCAAAAAACCCTGAAACACACTGCTTCTTTTTCAGTGCCACTGATGATAGAAGTGTAGCCATTCTTTAGACCCACTGCCTCTGTGCCCCCACTGATAGGTTCCGATCATTTGCAGATTGCTGCACTTTCTAATATTGTTTTGCAGCTATACCTTGAACTATTCAGTTGGAGTGTCCACCAAAAATTGTTGTTAGAAAATATGTATACTCGGGGGTGACTCTGCCGGCTCGCCAAAACTCATCCTCTATGTCCACAGGTCTGGTCTCGAATGTTGTGACATGAGTAAATGTGTTTTCGATTTCAGTGAAAAGCCCTAATTTGAATTTGAAACTCACAAGGCTGAAAGTCTACTCAGCCTCACTTTCCCTCTGGAAGCCTAGATCAATATGCTGTCTTTCTGAAGTGAAAACAACATTGGTACGCTGAAGAACCACATGTCCCCATATCACTGGCGATTAAGACCCCTCAGAAAACACAGCAAATGCTCGTACAACAGTATGAAACACTAGGACTAAGAAGTGTTTAACGGACTCACGGTCCCAAACTGATATCGATTATCGTTATTCTCTGCTTTTATGCTTTCAAGCACTGCCTCTGTTTTGATGAGTTCTTTTTCCCTCTTCTACGTCAAATAATTTTTCATTCTTCCTTGATCTTATAACATTTAATGTTGATCAGATTTAAAAAAAGAATCTTATGTCACTTAATTAAAAGTGTAACACAGATTTCATGAGTCTGTGTGAAAAAAGTGACATCATTTTGCCAATAAAGTAACCATCTATAGAAAAGTTAATTCCCTTTCTCAAATATTACATGTTTGCACTATGTTTGAGGCGGTTCCCCTTGTAGGTGTTTCATATACATTTCTAATTCTTTTTTTAATTTCAAATTGTTTTTTATTGATTTTTCAAAAAGAATGGTACGAAATGATACAAAGGAAATCACACTGATAATAACTAAATAACAATAATACTGACATATATACATTTCTAATTCTAATAACCAATGAAAATAAATGACCCTTTCCTTCCTTTACTCATTTGCTTTGTTTCCAGTTGCACCAAAAATATAGCTAGCAGAAGGCTTTCAAAATGGAGTGTAAGAAATAGGGTTAATCGTTGAAACAGCAGCCACAATTCTTCTCATAGTGAAGTCACAAGCAAACCCTAAATTGACCTGTGCGCAACCCTCGGGTAGCTTGGCACAGAGCAGTAAGGCTTAACTCAGAGGTAATGTGTAAAGTATTTGTGCAACACTTCAAACAGTAATACAGTGAAAACACGCCACAAAAGGATCACACACCAGTTTAGAAAAATAAAGTTCTTTTAATAAATAAAACAAGACCAAAACAACAAGAAATACAATTAGTAGAGCCAGAGATATTCAATTTTAAAGATTTTAGTAAGCATAGCACCGAAAGGCAGAAAGCATCAGCTGTGGATATCTGGTCGCACCGGACCGGGACAAAGTCACAAGTTTAGGCAGTCCGCGATGGAGCACCGGCCAGCTACAGGAACCAAGCTAGGCTCCCTGAACAGAGTACCTTAAATCCCGGTTTGTGGAGTGTTGTGAGGATTTACATAGAAGATGTGTTGCACAATCAAAGCAATGCGTTGCTTCTGAGATGTAGCAAGTCTGCGGTGCGAGGTCCTGCGACATCATCAAGGATCCTGTCGACGAGGGTTTGCAATACAAAGTCCGGCATCAAGGACGCATTGTGCAGTCGGGGCGATGCTTCCAGCTCGGTTCCGAGGAGCTGCAAGGCTGAGATGCAGAGCCTTTCGTCAAGGATACAGTCTAAAATGGATGCAAGGGCCTGTGCTGAAGATGCATCATACATCGGCATTTCCAATGCAGAAACAAGGTGCGATGCAGGTCTTTGCAGTAAATCCAATGTACGCCCTAGCTGCGATGCGTCAGTTCTGCTTGGTTTTGGACAGCAGAGTAAATGTGTCGCTTCCGTTGGATTCACAGAGGCTGGCAGAGCACATTTGGCCCACTTCCACGTGTCCAGGACTGGGGTGGCACCACTTTGCAGGGTAGACTCACAGATGGCAGACTCCAGGTGCAGGTGGAAGTTTGTTGGAAGCCTATTGTGTCCCTGAGGCTTGAGATCCGGAGGCCAGCCAACTAGCTTGTGAAGTCACTGTGGTAATTCTGGGTTCAAGTCCTTCTCACCCAGACAAAAGGCAGCTGGTCAGCAAGGCAGCAGTCCAGCAGGGCAGCAGTCAAGCAGATTGGCAGTCCTTCAGCAGCACAGCAGTCCTTCTTCCTGGCAGAGTATCCACAGGTCCACAAGTATACTGAGGAGTTGGTGTCTGAGGTGCAGTGTTTATACTCAGTTGTGCCTTTGAAGTGGGAGAGAGGCTTCTAGAGGTTTCTCTTTGAAGTCCCCAGGTATCCTGCCTCCCCTGGCCTGGCTCGAAACTAACTACAGGGGGTATGTAGCCCTTTGTGTGGAGGCAGGACACAGCCTATTCAAGTTAAGTGGGGCAGTGCCCAGCTCCTTCCTCCCATCCTGCCAGTGATGGCCCATCCAGGCACACCTAAGCTCCAGGAGCCTTAGACTCACTGTATACCAGGTCATTCTCCCAATAGATACGGTGATCTCCAGTGGTATCATCTGCTGCCTGGACCTCAGCTTGCTGTCTCAAGCCTTCTAGAGTGGGCAATCTTTCTGTGCCTTGCAGAATTCCTCCCTGGTAAGCCCACCCTCAACTTGCTATTCAGAAAGCTCAGGCAGGTCACCCAGGGTAGCAGTATCCTTCCTGGTAGGCTCAGGGGCATCCTCCTCAGGTATCCATCAATCTGGACCGCAGGAACTTAAGGGCTGGTTTCCCATGGCCCTTGCTCACACTCTTCTTGCCAGCTGCCTCGGCCATTATTCCAGACTCCCGGTGCCCTTGTCTCCCTTCCCAGGCAGCCTTGGACTGTGTGGTCATACAGACCCATTCAGGCAATCATATCATCTCCAAGTGTGGCCTAAGTTCTACCTCCTTCCAGGTAGTGTGCTCCAAGTTGTTGCCCAACAGCCAATCAACAGGATTGGCAGGGCTCACAGCTACTTTTAGAGAACTTGAGACCCCACCACCCACACTCAAAGGGAACCAGAGCCACCAGTAGATGACTTTCTCTGTTGTCCGCAACTATGACTTGGTGAAGTGTGTTGGGGAGGACCTGCTCTGAGGACACCAGCTGACACCTTACAGTAGTTATGCTGGCTTCTGTGTCTCTCAGAACCTCCACCTGTTGCCCATTGATGGTGACCCACTGCCTGTACTTAGAAGTATTGGCAGGCATATGGGCTTTTGGCACCATCTCCTTATCCCATCAGGATACTAGTTTCACCTCTTTCTGCTCCCCATAGCTAGCTGGGACAACCTTCTCCCCAAGCACTACACTTGCCAACCCAGGTGTCTGTCCACCAGTGGTGGCTGTGCCCTCTTGGGACATTTGGTGTCTCCCTTGGAGTTCCCATACTTGTATCACTCTGTGCATTGGGGGACAAACCTCACTGTCTGTTTGTCAAAGAATCCCTTCTTTTTGGGTTCGGACTGGGACTGCTCACCACTGTTCCCTTGGGAATTATTTTCGGGGGTCTGTAGAGAACTCATTATTTTTATGTCCCCCCCCTTTCTACTGTGTGGGACCCAGGACCACCCTTTTGGGAGTCCCCCCAGATGCCTTTTTTATGGACACTCTGGTGCTGACCCAGAGGTCCCTTCCTCAGCAAGCTTCCTGGCATCAGTCAGCTTCCTGTCCACTAGGTGCTGGCACAGTTGTGTAAAGCAAGGATTGAGCATGTGCTTCCTGAGAATCAAGTTGTACAGCCCAAGTAATCATCGACTTTGCTGCCCCTTAACCAGCCATTCAGTGCCTAGTTTTACTAGTTTAGGAAATCCACCCAAGACTGATTTGGGAAATAGTGGTTGTCCCTGAACCTCTAGTGAGGTTTAGCTAGTACGATGGCTTTCATGTGGGTGTACCTGTTGTCCTGTACTTCTAGGGTCAGAACAGTGTCCCTCCCCACTGGAGGCATATGATTCCACAGGCCACCCCCCATTGCTCCTCTGGGATCTTATGTTATGTACTCTCAGGGTCACCTCATAAGCTGAAAACCACTTGTCAAGGTCATCTCCCACCACATAACTAGGCACCAGTTCTTTGGGTATCTGGACCTTCTTATCTCTTTCAGATACTGAGTGTATGCTGCCACCATTGCTGGAATCTGCCTTGCTGGCCTTTACTTACAGCTCTCCAGGGCTCTTTTCATGAGCCAAATGCTCCAAAGCAAGTTTAATTCCTGCGAATGGCAGTTCTTTCTCCATTTAGCACTTGGCCATATGCAGCTGAAACTCCCTCTCTGCCTTCCTTTCCCCCAGTTTCTCTGGGGACAGGCCATGTGAAGATACACTGCTTCCTGCTCTGGCAGGTAGTTCCACTTCAGGGGAGTGTTTATCTTCTTCCACCAAAGGCTGCATTTCAGGTATGACGTCCAGGTCCTGATCCTACTCACCCAGATCATCCTCATTCTCTGGCTTCTCTGTGGTTGTCAGTGACTGGTGAAGCTTCCACCAGTCCTTCAGACCTTTTTGCAGCTCAAACTTCTTGGTGCCCTTCTTGGTGGGGATCCCCCTTTCCTGGCAGAAGTGCTTGAGCTCAGCCACAGTGTAGCTTTCCAAGCTGGCCAGCTCAAACTACCTCACTGCAGGTATGGTCACAGACAGTCAGATAGCAAAGGGAGTAGATTTTGAAAAACAAAAATAGCCCATCAAGGAGAATTTTTAAAACTCAATTGGTCTCAAATTATTTATATGCAGTGGTAGTGTAACGCAAAATTACTGTATGGCATTGCAGAAACACAAGTCCTAATCCTCACCGCCGAACACCAGTGTAAGAAATTGGGTTACTGATTGAGGGGGGGTGAAACCCTTCTCAAGCAACAACCACAGTTCTTCTTGAGTTGAAGTCACAAGCAGATCCTAAATTAACCTGTGGTCATCCCTTGGGTAGCTTGGACATAGCAGTCAGGCTTAACTCAGAGGCATTGTGTTAAAGTATTTGTGCAACACTTTAAACAGTAGCACAGTGAAAACATGTCAGAAAAGGTTCATACACCAATATAGAAAAATAGACTCATTTCTAATAAATAAAACAAGACCAAAACAACAAAAATCCAATCAGTAGAACTGGAGATGTTACAATTTAAAAACCTTTAGTAAAAATAGCGCCAAAAGGCGTAAAACAGCTACTGTGGATTTCTGGTTGCACTGGACTGGGACAAAGTCACAAGTTCAGGCCGACTGTGATGGAGTGCAGGCCGGCTACAGGGACTCAGTTAGGCCCGCTGAACTGACTACCTTAAATTCTGATTTGTGGGGCGAGGATCTGTATTGAAGAGCCGTCGCACATCCGCAGCGCTGCATCGGTTCCAAGACGCAGAGAGGCAGCAGTGTGAGGTCCTGCAGCAGTGTCGAGGATCCTGTTGACAAGGGCTTGCGATGGGAAGTCCAGCATCGAGGATGACTCGCCCAGTCTGGGCGATGCGTCAGTTCTGAGGAGCTGCAAGACTGCAATGCGGAGTGCATTGTCAAGGCTGCTGTCGGTGAGGGATGTGCAGTCCGGTGCCAAAGGATGCATCGCGCAGTGGCGGTTCCAATGCGACAACAGGGTGTGATGTGATGCTGGTCTTTCTGCTGTTCCAATCAACGCAGTAACAGCAATGCGTCAATTCTCTGCTTTGGTTTGCACCACACAGCAGAGGAGATGCGTTGAGTCTGCTTGATCCACAGAGGCTGGCAGAGCACCTTAGGCCCACTTCCAAGGGTCCAGGACTGGGGTGGCACCACTTGGCAGGGTAGAATCACAGATGGGAGACTCCAGGTCCAGGTACAAGATTGTTGGAAGCCTGTTGTATCCCTGAGGCTTCAGACCAGGAGGCCAGCCAAGAAGCCCTTGGAGTCACTATGGGGGTTCTGGATTCAAGAAATGCAGGTCCAGTCCTTCTTACCCAGGCAAGAGGGCAGTAGGCAGTAGGTCAGCACAGCAAGGCAGCAGGGCAGAAGTCCAGCAGAGTGGCAGTCCTACAGTAGCACAGCAGTCCTTCCTGCCAGAGAATCCACAGGTCCAGAAGTGCATTGAAGAGATGTTGTCTGAGGTCCAGTATTTATACCCAGTTGTGCCTTTGAAGTGGGGGGAGAGGCTTCTAGAAGTTTCCCTTTGTTGTCCCCAGGCATCCTCTCTAACCTGTCCTGACTCCATACTAAGTACAGGGGATAAGCAGCCCTTTGTGTGGAGGCAGGACACACCCTATTCAAGTGTAAGTGGGTCTTACACCCATCCCTCCCTCCCATCCTGCTAGTGATGGCCCATCCATACACACCTAAGCTCCCTATTGTGTGTGGTTGTCTTGGAGGAATTCACAAAGCTCCACTGTCTGCTACACCCAGACATTTGACCCAGATACAGGCTACAGGCACTTAATGTCTAAGGCAGGAAATGGCATCTTTCTAAAAGTGGCATTTTCAAAATTGTAATTTAAAATCCGACTTAACCATAAGTTAGGACTTTTCATTACAATTCCAAGGACCCCAAACATGAACTAGGTACCTACTCCCATTTGGAAATTACAGCTTATTAAATGCAATAAGGTAACTCCAATGTCAACCTATGGGAGAGGTAGGCCTTGCAGTAGTGAAAAACGACTTTAGGAGTTTCTCAATACAAGGACATCTAAAACTTAAAAGTGCATGTCCAACTTTTTAAATACACTACACCCTACCCTCTGGTCCAGAAGTGCATTGAAGAGATGTTGTCTGAGGTCCAGTATTTATACCCAGTTGTGCCTTTGAAGTGGGGGGAGAGGCTTCTAGAAGTTTCCCTTTGTTGTCCCCAGGCATCCTCTCTAACCTGTCCTGACTCCATACTAAGTACAGGGGATAAGCAGCCCTTTGTGTGGAGGCAGGACACAGCCTATTCAAGTGTAAGTGGGTCTTACACCCATCCCTCCCTCCCATCCTGCTAGTGATGGCCCATCCATACACACCTAAGCTCCCTATTGTGTGTGGTTGTCTTGGAGGAATTCACAAAGCTCAACTGTCTGCTACACCCAGACATTTGACCCAGATACAGGCTACAGGCACTTAATGTCTAAGGCAGGAAATGGCATCTTTCTAAAAGTGGCATTTTCAAAATTGTAATTTAAAATCCGACTTAACCATAAGTTAGGACTTTTCATTACAATTCCAAGGACCCCAAACATGAACTAGGTACCTACTCCCATTTGGAAATTACAGCTTATTAAATGCAATAAGGTAACTCCAATGTCAACCTATGGGAGAGGTAGGCCTTGCAGTAGTGAAAAACGACTTTAGGAGTTTCTCAATACAAGGACATCTAAAACTTAAAAGTGCATGTCCAACTTTTTAAATACACTACACCCTACCCTCTGGGCTGCCAAAGGCTTACCCTAGGGATGACTAATATGTATTAAAACGGAACGTTTGGACCTCACAAAAGGTTTAGTTTGCCAGCTCAAAATGTCAGTTTAAAACTGTACACACAGGCTGCAATGGCAAGCCTGAGAAATGTTAAAAGGGCTACTTAAGTGAGTGGCACAATCATTGTGCTGCAGGCCCACTAGTAGCATTTAATTTACAGGCCCCGGGCACATGTAATGCAAGTAAACTAAATAGGTCAGTTGAGGGTAAGGCAATGCTACCCTGCTACCCTGTTTCAAGCAGTGAGCATATGCACTTTAGCACTGGTAAGCAGTGGTAACGTGTGCTGAGTCCTAAGGGCAGCAGTAACGAGATCAGCAAAAATGGAAGAGGAAGACAAAGTTTGGGGGAAGACCACCCTAAGGCTGACAGGTATAACATGGAGGTTTTGAATACTAGCATAATTATAACGTAGAGCTCAGAATGAGTGTTAAAGGAGATTTTAGAAATATGCACAGGCTGCCTGAAAAATAAATGTGTTTTGCAGTAACTGCATAGTACTCGACTGTGCATAAAGTAAATTTGATTGTTGCCATGCCGTCTTTTTATGTCCGTGAAAAAATAATTATCGGATTTTGAGTGCGCTCCGTCTTTTGAAAAACACATGTTTTGGCATGAGTTTGGGTATTTCATCTGCAACAAAATGGAGGCCAGTGATCCAGGTAACAAGAGCAGTCTTCTTTTATCTGGTGCAAGCTTAATGGTCTTACAGTAATACAGCTTGCATGATCTGCTTATGCAAAATCGATCAGAAACTATCGATTTTGTGTGCAAACGTTTTTCTGCTTGGGTTGCAAAAGCTTTGTTTATTCTCTGAAATATCAATGTTGCGAATTACACTGTAACATGAACAAAAACGCAGTGAATGAATCATTCATTTAGTGAATTATGTTTTGCAAATATGTTGCTTCAGGCTTTTCAAAGTAAAGGCCGCAATGGCAGCACCACAGACAAGAACCAGTATGAGCCAACCAGACGTCGGGGCACAGAAAAAGGTAAGCGTCATTTTCCAAAGAGAAGATAAAGTGGGTGGGGAGGTATTTTGAACAGAAAATGTTTTGCCTACTTCTGTATATTAATTACAGAATGTACACATATGTAAGTGATTTAAATGCACCACGTTGTTTTTCTCTAAAACACAGTTGCTAAGCTGACTGCCCTCCCAATGGAAACTGAAGTCTATGAAAGCCCCTATGCAGACCCTCAAGAGATAAGGCCCAAAACTGTTTCCATACATCCAAGTCAACTGGACCTGAACTTGAACGATGCAGAACTTGGTTCTGGTAACTTTGGTACAGTAAGGAAAGGATACTATAACATGATCAAGTAAGTTTAACGTTTCTACCTGTAGCCATTATCTTAGCTTCATTTAATCTTCTTTTTATAAAACGTGGCGGAAATAAGATAAAATATTTGCATGATTGATAAAGCATCCTTTTTTTTAACTATCTTACTTGAACGTGATCTGCCACAGTTTTCCATTCTGATGATATTCATTTGCAGGCAACCACTGGTTAAATTAGAGTCATTGCTTCAGCGCCAAGAAACCGTTTGGTGTACGTGCGCTTTATAAATGTCAATAACATAACACATAACAATGCTAGTTTTTAAGGAGAATTTTTGGGGAAATTACCTTCTGACCCTTCTATAAACCTTGGTGACAATAATTGGTAAATGGACCAAGGAATATTTTTTTTTTCTTCACAAAATCTGCCTTGATACGATGAGTATGAATGTTAAAATTCAACCAATCCTCAGTGAAGCTGTGAGTTTTTTCTATCATTTTGATTCTTAACTGGAAATCACTAATTAATTCATTTTGTCCCAATTGAAATTGCGAAATCGTCAGCATAGAGCAAACAAGTGCGTGTTTGATTGCAGACTGTTGGGAGGGGGTTGGGGGGGGTCTCCTGCGGACTTTGTTAATGTCATCGGCAAATCATGGATATATAATGAAAAATAATAACGGGGTTCGGAGACAACTCTGTTTTAAACCGTTATTCGTCAAAATGTATGAAGTTTTCCCCTGTGACTCCCCTCCCCCATGAGTACTCTACACAAGGTGGAAGAGTGTGAGGCTATTATTAGACGTAAAAGGGCTGGCAGAATTCCCAATGCAGCAAGTTTCTTCCATATTGGAAGTCGATCAACGCAATCAGAGGCAGTGACAAAATCAATAAATGCTGAATGCACACCGGACCTCTGTTTCCTACATATTTTTCCAATATTACTTGCATTGCTGCAATGTTGTCTATAGTTGAGCAGTTTTTCCTAAAACCGGCTTATTGTAACCCAAGATTTCTCCCTTCAGTTTCTCATCCTTGAAGATGTTCTAATATGCTTCTGGTAAAAAAAAAAAATCCTACTGCATTGAGCAATGCGATTGGTTTATAATTCTTAGGGAAAGTATTGATCTCCCTCTTGTGCAAAGTGACTCTTATCCTGCCCCTCCAAGATGATGGGACGGCCCCAGTATGATAGCAGAATTTAAAGATGGGGCTAAAAAGACGGACCAACGCCAGGCTTCTCTCTTTATTTGGGATACACTCATAACCAAGGTACTATTTGCAGCCTCCTGTATCAAAGGTGCTTTTCATTGTGTTAAAATTAAGGAAATTGCCACAAGAGTTGAGATGAAGGTTTATTCAGGTTAGGCGTGGATTCAGCACCAACAGTCCGGCACGATGTCCAACTCTGGAATGCGGTGATTCACGAAGCCTCGTGCATCACTGCATTCCATGACACAGTGACATTCCAATTCCCCTGCCCTGATACCACCCTAGATTACAACACATCCCCTTCTCAACAAAGTACAAATAATGATAAAGAGAATTGTACAACAGAATAACGACGCAGTAAAGAAATTGAAACAGATAAGTAGAACCCAGGGAGGGAACATAATGCACAAGAACATGTTCTAAGTAGAATACTTGTCTAAGGACTCCTGGAGCTACAACAAGGAACATGGCGTATGATACAGGCCGAATCTATATAAAACAAAAATCTCTAAGTTTCACACAATACAAGCAGTATCAATATAAAATATAGTCTCGAAGCTTCACAGGCAGGTTCCTACTCTTACCAGAGGAGGCGTTCATTTCTCTGCCATGAATATTCTCATTCAAATGGTCATTACCATTATTCAGATCTTTTTCACAGGGTAAACATACATTTGTAAATTTCCCAGAGCATTTCACCAGCCTAGACATGCTCCACATGCACCCCGTGTCCACCCTCACCACATTTTTCCTGATGGCAACAATGGTGAAAGGACCAATGAAACTGCTTTTGCCTTTCAGCGTATGTCTGGGATTTTTGACCATCACCTTGTCACCAACATTCCACTTCTTGTTCTTCACACACATCTTAGAGTCATAACTGATTTTATATTTATGTTGGTACTCCGAAACCCTAGAACGTCTTGTTTCGTCAGAAACACCTCCCTTCGTACATGCAGGCAGCCAAGATGGGTTTAACTTTGAAACGGCTTTCCTTCCCCTCAAACTCTCAAAAGGAGACTTCTGCGTGACCATATTCGGAGTAGTGCGGTGTGCCCACCAGGTATCTCTCAGGATATCATTGAAAGACAATCTAGACTCGAGAGCGCGTTGAGCACAATCCTTGACAACCCGGTTCATCCTTTCACTCAAACCATTGGCTTGAGGCGTATATAAGGCTGTTTTCTGATGGATTATGTTGTGATCATTAAGAAATTTGCACATCTCATGAGACACAAATTGCACTCCATTGTCAGTAATCAGAAACTTGGGCACACCCTCCGAAGCAAAAACATCCCTAAGGAAATCAATGACAGTCTTTGTGCTCACACTAGGCACACACTTAGTAACCACCCATTTGGAGGTATAATCCACCATCAAAATAACAAACCGCTCACAGGAGGGCAAAAGTTCAAAAGGGCCTACAATATCCAATCCTAACTTTGTCCATACAGCATCAGGGACCTCAACTGGTGATAGCGGTGCATGATTGGGAACGTGAGACTTATCATTAGAAGCACACGACACACACTCCTTAACAACATTTTCTATCATGTGATCCATACCAGGCCACCAGTATCTTTCTCTCACCCGAGCCTTGGTGAGACTCCTTCCTAAGTGGCCCTCGTGAGCTATGTTAACTATCCTGTCCCTAAATTCAACAGGAGGAACAACTCTGTCTCCCCTCATGAGATTTCCTGAAATAAACGACAACTCGTCCCTCACAGACCAGTATGCTTTCATTTCTTGGTCCAAAGTTTTATAATCCGGCCACCCTTGGTTTGTCCACACTCTGAGAGAAACAAGAACTTTATCTTTCTTCACACCATTCAACCACTCTTCACTGGACAACGTTGGTTCAGCAATCCAACACACACTCTCCGTTTCAATCTCACCATGTTCATCATCTATAGGTAACCGAGAAAGACAGTCAGCAGATTTGTTGGTTGAGCCAGGTATGTACTGTACCCGGAAATTGTATTCCTGAAGACCCTCACCCCAACGCTTAAGTCTGGGTGTGATATGCTCACTGTGGCGACACGAGAAAATTTGAACCAAGGGGCGATGATCCGTCTTAACTAAAAATGGAATACCCCAAAGATAAAATTTAAAGTGCTGTATAGCCCAAAACACACTCAGTGCTTCTCTCTCAACACACGAGTAATTCACTTCTGCATCCCTAAGTGCCCTAGAGGCAAACGCAACTGCTCTCTCCTCTCCTTCCACTACTTGGGATAGTACTGCCCCTAGCCCCTTGAGACTGGCATCTGTAGTCAACACAGTCTTTCGGTTGACATCAAAATGCCCCAATGTAGGCATTTTTCCAATTTCAGACTTAATTTTGTCAAATGCTTCCTGGCAGTCATTGGACCACAAAAAATGCGCACCCTTTTTAAGGAGAGTCCTGATAGGTTCAGTCACACAGGCAAAACTTTGCACAAATTTAGAATAGAACTCAGCAAGTCCCAAAAATGACCTCACTTGATCCTTATCCCTGGGTGTAGGAGCTTTCATAATACTCTCTGCAAGTTCTAACTTAGGTTGAATCCCCTCCCCAGAGATCACATGTCCTAAATATGTAACCGATCCCAACCCAATACGACATTTTTCCTTCTTTACTGTCAGCCCTTTTTCCCTCAGTTTCTCTAAGACACACGTTAGTGTCTTAGCATGTTCTGTTTCACTTTTACCATACACCAAAATGTCGTCCTGGAAGAACATGATGTTGGGCACGCTCTTCAAGACCATCTTCATGACCCTCTGGAAGCACGCCGCTGCTAACCCAAAGGGCATTCTCAGAAAGCGGTAGGCCCCCAGAGGTGTCACGAACGATGTAAGATGCCTCGAGTCTTTGTGTAAGAGAATTTGGTGATATGCAGATGACAAATCTAAAACGCTAAAGACTCGAGCTCCCTTAAGTGTGCTGAGGGACTCAGATATGTTGGGCAGAGGTTGTCGGTCCACCCAAATCCATTCGTTCAGACCCCTCAAATCAACACACATCCTAACGCTAGCACCACCATCCTTTGGGGCTAAAACGATGGGGGCCAACCATTCTGAGGCCTCTATTTCTTCAATGACCCCCAAACTTAACAGTCTCTTAAGTTCGACTTCTAATGGTTCCATCATCATATTGGGCACCTTCCTGACTTTATGTACACAAGGTATAGCTCTCTCCTTGAGAACAATACGGTGCTCGAAACCTTTGAGGCAGCCCAAACTATCCGTGAAGACCTCTGGAAATCTTTTGAAGTACTCGCAACCTTGGTCTTCATAGTCTACCAGCATAACTTGATCCTTGGGGTCTCTTGCACTGGGGTTGAGCATGATACCCAAATCACGTTGATGTCTCCATCCCAACAAATTGTCTCCTCTCTCCGCTACATAGACCTTGCCAATAGTGTGTCTGTTTTTAAATTGAATACAAGCCTCCACGTAACCAAGAACCTTAATCCTTGCACCACCGTAGCTAACAGGATTTATGTCAGGTGGTGATAATGTCATACTGTCTAAACCTACAACCTCATCCCATTGCTTGTTGCCGATCATGGTGAACGGGGAACCAGAGTCAGCAAGAACAATAAAGTCATGGTCATCTACTGAGATGTTGCACTCAGGCATCGCTATCTTCCCTCCATCAACCTTACCATCACTATCATTGATGCTCAGAACTACAGTACGCACAACCTCAGTACTTTTCTCTGGGTTGCGAGTTTTGGCAGGTGACTTACAAACTCGGGCATAATGCCCCTTGACACCACATTTGTTGCATACCGAATCCCTGGCGTAACAATGAGGATAATTTGAGAAGTGTGAGAAGCTTCCACATCTGAAACACTTAGGTTTAGGAAACTCCCCAAATGCTTTGTCGCTGAAATTACCACTAGTAGCAGTAGTGGTATTTGGACGTCGTTCAAAATCTGTTCTTGCCGACAAACTTTTGAGAGGACCACGCATGCGAGTATCCCTTTCAGGAGTTCTGTACTTCTCCACCGGAGAAACTTTGGCCACATTGTCGCAATTTTCCAGAAAATCACCATCCGCCAGAGTATGGACATCCCCTTGCCCCTCCTTCTTATCCTCACGGTTCCTCCTCAACTCCTTCACCCAAGTAGAAGTGTTTTCCACACCTTCTACTATGGCAACCGCTTCAACCAACGTTGGGTTCTTCGATAAGAGCTTTTCTTGTACTCTAATGCTATTGGTGCACCTCACTAATTGGTCTCTGACTAAAGAGTCAGACAGTTCGCCAAACTCACAAGTCCTCGCCAAAGTCTTCAGGGAAGCGACATAACTCCCTACACGTTCAGTTGGGTCCTGAACTCTGGTAAAGAATTTGTGCCTCTCCAAAACAACGTTAATGCGGGGACCAAAGTACTTCTCTAGCATAGTCATGGACATCTCATATACGTCAGCCGGTTCTCCTTCACCACTACCAACTGTAATGAGGTCCATACTATCGTACATATTTCTTCCCTCCACACCTAAGTTGTGTAGGAGAATTGCTTGTTTTCTGAATGCTGAGAATTTCTCTCCACCAATTGCTACAATATAGGAATCAAATAAATTCTTCCATCTTTTCCAGGGAAGAATGGGTTCGCCTTTTTCTGATAAGAAGGGTGGGGGCTGAGACATATTTGGTGCAGTAGCCATGGTGTGGTTAGGATGTAGTGTCAATCACTTAAAAGGGTACAAGAAAAACTTTGTAACATGAAAAGCACTCTCGCTGTGTATTTAAAAAAAAAAAAAAAAACTCTTTCACTATTAGAAATGGTGAAATTAGCACACAGAAGTCGAGGTGGTAGGATACAGTCAGAAACGCTTGTTTCCTCCTTGATGCAATAAAGTTTTCCGTTTTTTTTTTACATCAAAGAAAATGGCCGCACATCGCACGCTGCGTAATCACGCTGCGTGTAGATCGTCGTGCGTTGCAGGAATGCAGGCGCACGAGAGAACACCGCTCGCGCCGTGGCAGTTAAACCGGTGAGTAGGGATGCTGAAGCTAGCTTTGCTCGTGGAAGCCTCGAAGACAAATGAAAGTCACTCACAGTTTTCTCTATGCGAAGACTGCCCAAGTCCTTTAAGATTCAAATTTTTCGAAGTCGAAGGCATGTGGCCACAGGGTCCAACGGTGAAGGTCCAATTCTTAGGGCAGTCGGTGCTGAGGGTTGCCTGTCCCCAATCAGGCAAAAGCTCCTCGTCGCCAGTGTTAAAATTAAGGAAATTGCCACAAGAGTTGAGATGAAGGTTTATTCAGGTTAGGCGTGGATTCAGCACCAACAGTCCGGCACGATGTCCAACTCTGGAATGCGGTGATTCACGAAGCCTCGTGCATCACTGCATTCCATGACACAGTTGCATTCCAATTCCCCTGCCCTGATACCACCCTAGATTACAACACATTGCTTGGTACTCAAGTGTCTGGAATGGTTAGAGTGATTTATTTACTTAGGGCCTCATTTATGAAAAGTGACGCATCGCTGCGTGAAAACAACGATGCGTCACTTTTCATTGCACCCTCCTTGCGACATGCTGGAAGCGTCATATTTGCAGTATGACGCATCATGTCGCACGGAGTTACAGATACGTCCGTTTTTCTCACGTATCTGTAGGCGCAAAAATGACGCATTGCTGGAGTGTGTCACAAAAGTGACGCAACTTCAACAATGGGTCATTTCACATGGGCAAGTCACATTTCAAATGTGCCTGCGTCAGTCTTACGCCTGCTGTGAGGCAGGCGTAAGATATTGACGCATTTGTGTCCTAGAAGTGGCGCAGTGAAATCTCATAGATTTCACTGCGTCACTTCTACGAGGCTTACTTGCGTCAGAACGCCCACCCTGCATACATTATACCTGGCGCAGGTATAATGTGGCGCAGGGGTTTACAAAGTGACGCATCTACCTAGATGCGTCACTTTGTAAATATGACGCAACATGGCGCATTTTTTACGCCGCTGGTGCGTCACAAAAAGTGACGCACCGGTGGCGCAAAAGTGACGCAAGGGCTCATAAATAAGCCCCTTAGTGTTCTTATATAGCGCATTTAGGAGCAGCAGGCATGTAAGAGTGTTTTTTACTCTAAAACATAAGCTACACAGAGAATGGTATATCGTTTTAACCAATAAAATAATACATTCCTTAGGAGGTCCTTAGTGAACAATGGGGGAAAGCAAGAGATAAGGGGGATGATGGCAAAGGCCATGTAGCAGGGAGAATTTGTCGAGGAAGAGAGATGGAATAGGTGCGTTTTTAGTTGTTTCCTTGAAGTAATGAGGGTGGGTTGAGTTCTAACATTTGCTGGTAAGATACTTTGTGTAGAGCTGCCTAGATAAGATTTCTTGGATTATATTTAAATCATTGTTTAAGATTCTTTCCAGCATTGCTTCCTCTTGCATTGTTTGTGACACCTTTTTATATTTAAACAAGATATGAGCCTAACACGGCTCACAGGACCATTTCATAAGACTTACCAAGTCTCATACATATAAATAGAAATTTCTCAATATACAGATATGAAAGTAAAAAATATTTTAAAAGTCTAAAACATACCATTTCATTTTGAGGCGAAATGAAAAATGGGCGAGCCATCTCTAGTTTAGCCATATCAAATCTCTGAACAAGAGGATACAGCTAAAACCTCTGTGCTACGTGTAACGCTGGACAAATTTCATTTGGAGCTTAACCCAGCTATTGAACTCTGGACTTGTTAAGTCTAAAGGTGATTAGAAAAACATGCTACACTTGGGTTTAGGACACAACATGCTGGTCAAATACAGAGAAATGATCTTACTTTACAGCAGTGTATGACTGATATTAATCAAGTCAGAGACCAAATAAAGGTTTGCTGTAGTCAGTGCTTAATTTGAGCCAGTGGTTGCTGGTGGGCCCCACCGGCGCTCATATTTTGGGAACCAGTGCTTATTCTTTCTCATCAGATATTTACCGAGAGCAAGAGAGGGAAAAAACACAATGGGGAAAGAAGGAGGAAGAGAAAGATGGAAAAACCTTCACAAAGGGAGATATCAAGAACCATCAAGACAGATCCTCTGGCCCAGCTCACCCTGCTGCTGTCGGGCTCTCGAACAGCTGTTGTCTCGCTGCCTCCTGGTCTGACTGCCTCCTTTTGCTCTGGTCACTGCTTCCTTGCTTTCAACTTTTGACTTTCAGACTTTTTCCTTCTTGTTTTAGGTCGAGCCTGAGCCAGCGCGCAGGCGCTGCTCTGGCGATCGGCTGTGATAGAGTATGGAAGAGAAGCCCCGCCCACTCTCCGCCCATATTTTGCATTGGCTTGTGTCTTTGTCCTTCGTAAATGCTGGCTTCTGATTCAGTAATTGGCTTGTTAGTCCCTCCTTAGTACGGCCTTGTCTTCATTTGTAACCTCCCATGGCTATTGGCCCCTTTACTTCGGTTGTTACACGGTACGTCTTTTAAAGTCTGTAAGCACTACTTTCTTTAATGTGTTTTTACTACTGCAGGCACCACCTGCTTTCCTGCAACATTCAGCGCGCAATGCGTGCTTTCATTTTACAAGCAACCCGTTAATTGATTAATATATGCACGGGCACTGCGCATGATCACAGCACCCGCTTAATTTAATATGCACTGGTGCCGAGCATGATGTTGTTGCACCGCGCCCATTTTATCATTATTTTTTTTAATATATGCATGGGCACCACGCATAATCACGACGCCCGCTTAATTTAATATGCACGGGTGCCGCGCATGATGTTGTTGCACGGCGCCCGCGGGCAGACCTCCATACCTCCTACCTGTTTCTGGCTCCTGCGGCAGCACGCGTGGGTGTTGCTTGGGCAGGGAGCCGGCAAGGACAGCCGGGGTGGGTGAAAGGCAGTTGCCTACAACTCAACACCGACAAAACAGAAGTACTCATCGTGGGCGCACACCCCGACGCCTGGAACGACACTTGGTGGCCCCTGCCCTCGGAAGCCCACCCACCTCCACGGACCACGCACACAACCTTGGAATCATCCTGGACTCCGAGCTCAAAATGGACTGGCAGATCAACTCCGTCGCATCCTCCTGCTTCCACACCCTCCGCCTCCTATGCAAGACCTTCAAATGGATCCCCCTCGAGCACAGAAAGACTGCCACTCACGCCCTCGTCACCAGCAGACTCGACTATGGCAACGCACTCTACGCCAGAATAAACAAAAACCTTACCCGCAAGCTACAAAACATCCAGAACACCACCGCGAGACTGGTCCTCAACCTGCCAAGACACTGCCACATCTCCCAGCACCTGCGCACACTCCACTGGCTCCCCATCGAGACTAGAATCACATTCACCCACGCACACAAAGCACCCCACAACACCGGACCAGCATACCTGAACAGCTGACTCGAATTCCACGCACCCCAAAGGACCCTACGATCAGCCCAGCTCTCCTACGCCGTGGTCCCCCGTGCCAGAAAGACCAGATCAGGAGGCCGCTCCTTCTCCTTCCTCACGGCCAGAGCCTGGAACGCCCTACCACTCCACCTCAGACAGACAACATCACTCTCCATCTTCACGAGAAACCTCAAAACTTGGCTCTTCGACAGACCCCCTCCTTGATGGACTGGAACCTGCACCTCCCCTCCTCCCCAGTGCCTTGAGAGCCTTACGGGTGAGTAGTCGCGCTTAACAAACACATGATTGATTGATTGATTGATTGATTGACAAGCAGCCCGTCAATTGATTAATATATGCACGGGTACTGCGCATGATCACGGCGCCTGCTTAATTTAATATGCACAGGCGCCGCGCATAATCATGGCGCCCGCTTAATTTAATATGCACAGGCGCCGCGCATGATGTTGTTGCACGGCGCCCATTTTATCACTATTTCTCCACCCTCTCTCCCGCCCATCTCCGCAGCTATCAGCTGAGCCTGCCTCACCTCTGGACTACATGTGCACATGGGGGAAAGGAGAAGGTGGGTGCTAGTGACTTTGCTGCCGATTTATAGGCTGGGTAGCAAGGCTGCTCAGCGGGTTACGTTCCTGCTACGGAGATCTGCCTAATGCAGAGCCTTCCATCCTTCCAAAGAATGTTAATAATTGTGCATTATTGAAGCGCCTGTTCTTTGAAATGAGCGTGCCTGTTAGAAATGGGATTTCTGGTTGGCTAGGTCATGCACCTAAGCCAGGCAGAAACCACCACTCTAGTCAGGGCAAGGGAGTTACACACTGAAGATAACCCCTGCTCACCCCCTTGGTAGCTTGGCACGAGCAGTCAGGCTTATCCCAGAGGCAATGTGTAAAGCGTTTGCGCAACACACTAGGCACACCACAAAAGAAACTCCACACAAGGTTATATCAAAAATAGCCTTTGTATTATCATAGACACCTTAGATCATAATCACACAATATACACTGTGCCAACTGGCACTGGGCAATATTCAAAGGGGATTATATACAGGACCAGGCCAATCGGGCCACGGTCAGAACCATCAGAATGCAGGTAGTAAACATAAAACACAACCAGTAACTACTGGTACAATAATGACCTCCGCATTATCACATTAGGCATAAAACACATTAGGCCCAAACCTCATTAGCATAAACACATTACACAATAGGCCTCACCAGCATAAACACATGGTGCATAAATCACATTCGGCAACCATCAGCATAAACACATTATGCACACATTTGGCAGTGCACCATAGTAACACTAATTAGGTGCATACATCACCTTAGGGCCTTGCGCCCTATCAGTACACCCATAAAGTGCACACAGCACCTTAGCGTAATCGCTGAAGAACTGACCCCAGGCCAACTGGCCTTTTACTGGGGCTCAAATACCCTGTGTCCCGCAAAGTCGGGGCGTGAAATGAGGCCTCTCGAATGGCCCCATGGCTGCCTCGGCAGCGAAAACACAGTGCGCCGATGCGCTGGGGCGTGGGGTGCAACTCACCACTTCCTTAAGAAAAGAAATGGCCCCAAACATTGCAGCTGCCCACGCTCTCGCAGGGCAGCTGGGATTGGTAAGACAGGCACTGGCACCATCGTGCCTCGTGAACCTCAGGCACCGTTAATGTGCCTCGCAAATACGGCTCTGGGGCGGGGAGTGACTCAAGGTAGCTGCCCACTACCATCCGAGGCAGCTGCTGCTGCGGGGAGAATAGAGCCACACTTCCCCCCACCACTCCCACGGCCTCTCACCTGGGATAGGCACCGGCAATGTGCCTCGGCTGGTCCCGCTCTCGGCTTCTCCAGGCTTTGCCCGGTCCCTCTCCTGGGACACGGGACTTCTCTGTGGAGCCCGCGAGGCTCCGGACGGTCTGGGCTGCGCTGGGCTCTCCTCACTAACACGGGAGCCCCGCCTCAATGCTGGCAACCGTTTCCTGCGTCCCGCTCCTCTTCCTGGCCGCGCCTACTACCAGGCTTTCACTGCCTCTCTTCCGGTGGCCCTGGGCAGGGATTGGCTTCTTTGACGGTCCTGCCCCTGGTCAGGCAACGGACGCCTGACTTCCGGTTTCGGTCCGATCTGTAGTATGGAGCAGAATCTCCGCAACGGTTCCCTCAGCAGGACACCACAATGCGGGGTGGGCTCCCGCCTTTAAATGCACACCACGAGGGGTGGGCTCCCGCTTTTAAATGCACACTACGCAGGGTGGGCTCCCGCTTTTCAAATATGCATGAAAGCAGGGTGGGCTCCCGCTCAGATTGGCAAAACACGGGGTGGGCTCCCGCTTCTCTCGCATCCAGGTGGGGGAATCCCGATGTGGGGATTCCCTCGAAGTAAGTTGCAGCTCCGCGCTGCAGAGCCCACGCGCTCCTCTACTCTTTGGCAATAAAAAGATAGCGCTCATGAGGCACTAAGAGTCCTTAAAGTTCAAGGGGCATAGCTGGGCCCAGGCAGGCCAGCACACAGGGCCCTCCAGCAGGGAGGCAGTCCCTTGTGGCGGTTCCTCCTGGGGCCCAGCAGCAGCAAGCCCCATGTCACAAGGAAGCACAGGAACAGCACCATACATGGGGTCACAGCCTCAATATTTATTTCCCAAATTCCTTTGTCTGCCCTGGCACAGGGCTTGGGGGAATCAGTCCTAACTGGTTCTGGGGAGTGTGGAGCGCTTTGTTTACAGGGCTCCTCTTCCCCTTTGTCAGGTTGGGGCTCTGTCATCAGACACACCAGAGGGGGGCGGAGCCAGCATTCACATAGGCAGGCACAGACCTATTCAGGGTCAGGGGACTACTCCACCCACTACTCCAAATGCAGATGCCCTATTCAGCCTAGCGCTGACTCACCCTGCCCCTCCTGGAGCCACACACACCTCACCAGCCCCTGTCACTCCAAAGCCAGACATGCAATCCACATCAGGCAGGCAGACACATAGCACACAGAAATGCCAACTTCTAAAAGTGGCATTTCTAAAATAGTGATAATAAATCTGCGCACACCATTGCGCAGCATTTAATATTACTATTCCAACCATGCCAAACTTGACCACGCTGCTCTACTCATATCAGGAATTACCACTGAAACACTTATCAGGGAATACCCAATGCATTCCTATGGGAGTGCTGCCTCGCAGCAGTGAGAAACCAAAATGGTGGTTTGTCACTACTAGGACATGTCACACACTTAAGGTACATGTCCTACCTTCTACCTACAATGCACCCTGCCCATAGGGCTAGCTAGGGCCTACCTTAGGGGTGACTGACATGCAGTAAAAGGGGGGTCACAGACATGGCACACACTTTAGGTGCCACGTCACAGCGGCAGTAACACTGCGCGCACAGGCCCTGCAATGGCAGAGGCCTGAGACAGGTTTGAAAGGCTACTTTGGTGGGTGGCGCAATCAGCGCTGCAAGCCCACCAGTAGCATTTAATTTACTGGCCCCGGGTACATGAGATACCACTTTACAAGGGACTGACAGGTAAATTAAATATGCCAAACAGGTGTAGACCAATCTTACCATGTTTACCACAGAGAGCACACGCACTTTACACTGAACAGCAGTGCTAAA
Source organism: Calotriton arnoldi (assembly GCA_963921515.1). Lineage (NCBI taxonomy): Eukaryota > Metazoa > Chordata > Amphibia > Caudata > Salamandridae > Calotriton > Calotriton arnoldi. The sequence continues at coordinate 482,333 of CAWUFW010005263.1, read as the reverse complement.
GTGCCCAGAGTCCTAGAACCACCAACACCATGTCAGAAAAAAGGCTAGGAGGAAGGCAAAAAGTTCGAGGGATGACCCTGCAAAAAGGGCCAAGTCCAACACATCCCCCTTCCAGCCAAAACGCAGGGTAGACCAATCACCACCTTGATGGACTTCCCTGTCTTGGGCGATAGAACACGGACGCGGGCCCGCAACTGCAGGGGCACACTCCAGTTCTACGCCATTCTGAACCCATGTGGTTCCCTCTGTCAAAGCTCCCAGGCCCAACTAAGCTACCCCACTGGTACTCCCTAGTTGTACACGGCCAGGACCAGGCCCTAGGCCATCCAGATGTATCTAGTCCTTGCCATCTCACAGAGTGGGGGGGCAGTAACCCCTGGTACATAGTAACCATTCTCCACTCTTCCCCTCATCAGTGCAGTTCTAATCTGCCACTGATCCTCCAACCTAGGGTCCGCACCCTCAGGCTGACCAGAAGTCACGGGCGAGGCTCTCCTCCCCCTACCTCTCCTTCTAGGGTTCAGCACTCTCCTCCTTGGAGAGGCACCCTCAGAACACAACTCTCCCACCAGTTCAGGACCTCTCTCCAGCAACTGGTCTCCCAACCTAGGGTCTAAACCCTCAGGTTGCACTGGGGTCAGAGGCGAGGAATACCTCCCTCTGCACCCCCTTCCAGAGTTCTGCACCCTCCCATCTGGAGTGGTACCCCTGGAAGCCAAACCGGTCAGGACGCTGCTTACATCTGTCCTACCCTCCAGGGCAGGCAGAACCTGAACCTGGCCTCCCAACCTTGGGGCTGAACCACGCGGCTGAGCACTTGCCTGGCACGTCAGGACTTCTGGGGACTCACACAGTATCCCCCCGGTCAGGACACTGCTTACAGATGTCCTTCTCTCCAGGTCAGGCAGAACCTGAACCTGGCCTCCCAACCTTTGGGCTGAACCCCACGGCTGAGCACTTGCCTGGCACGCCAGGACTTCTGGGGGCGCACACAGCATCCCCCGAGGGTAACACATGACTCATGTGTTGTGTGACAGTCTGCCTGGCGCAGATCTCCCGACCCCTGTCCATCTGACAGTGCGCGAAGATCCCCCAGGACAGAAGTGGTGTCACCATGGTCACTCCTAGGAGGCTCAGCCCTTCTGGCTGGCCCCTGACCCACTGGTTCTCCCACTGGGGAACACATCCCCCTCTCACCCCTCAATCTGGACTTCTGCACCCTCCACTTAGGAGCGGCACCGCCAGACACCAGAACCACTGGAGCTCCGTTTACAGACGCTCCAGGTTCTCCTGACACTAGGAGATCCCCCTCAAATGGCCTACTAGTACAACCTAGGCCCCCGACCTGGCGTTCCCTTAGGGAACCCTCCAGGCCCTGAGACTGGGTTTCGGGCACCTTGGGACACAGCCCACACACACTCCTTCTCCGCTGAGACAGGACGTGAGCCCCTACACCCCTCCCACTACACCGGGACCTAGCTGGGCTACTCTGAACCTCTTCCACCACACAGGACCGGAAGATACCTGAGCCACTCCTTTTGGGATCACTCTCCAATGCCTCTTCAGACCCTCCATCACACAGCCAGAGGTCTGCCTCCCGTGCAAGCTCCCCGGGATCAGAGAACTCCAACTCCAACAGGTGTTGGCGTAACCCCGGAAAACAATTACTGAAAATGTGCTCTCTGACAACCAGATTGAACAGCCCTTCAAAATCATTTGCCGTGCTACTCATCACCCAACCTTTCAGTGCATCACAACATTCATCCACAAACTCCCCCCAAGACTGGTGAGACAGTTTCCTACTGCCCCTGAACCTCAACCTATACCCTTTAGGTGTGACACCCTCTTCCTGGGAACTAGGTACCACGCTCTGGGATCTGGGAGTGAGACTTCCTGCATTGGACTCCATATTGCTGCCACCACTGGACCCCACCCTCACTGGTGAATCCAGACAACTAAAACTGCACTCAGGGGATAACCTACCCTCCAGAGCTAGTTTCTCCCTGGCGAAGGCCCTCTCTGCCTCCGCCATCCTCTCCTGCGCTAAGACCCTCTCAATATCTAGCTTTTTCTCTTCAAGGACCAACGCCTTTAGACTCAACTCCTGGGCCCACAAGGCCTTTTTCTCCTCCAAACCCAGCCGCGCTATCTCCGTGGCATACTCCGACTGGAGCGTGTCCAAAGCCAGCTGATGCTCCCTTTCTTCCCTCCTATCCACCCACTCCTCTGGGTACAGGGAAAGGGATGGGGCACTGCCCCCGGCACTGGACCCAGCAAGGGACTCCCTATCTATGGGGTCCTCACTACCTACTGGCATCCCTGCCCTGTCATTTTCTCTCTCCTCTTCAGACTCTTCAGGGCCACCCTCAGAACCACCACCCTCTTGCTGTGCGGCCTGGGCCCTCTCCCACTCATAGTGCTCAAGTCTCCATGTATCCTGTTGCCATTGTAGCAGGGCGTCCCTAAGGGATAGCTGAGTGTCTTCCCCACTCACTGCTAAGCTCTCTCTCATCACAGAACCCCCTTAGCTCCTCTAGACTGTAGTTCAACAGCAACAGATCATATGTGTTAAAGGCAGGTTCCATTCTGGCAAGGCACTTAAACCCACACAGGTACAATGCAAGACTCCTAGGCGCAAGATCTGAGCAAGAGTACACAATTTGAAAATGACACTTTTAGGAGAAAAATAAAACTTAGGAAAAATAATCCCCAAACATGTGATTCTCTAAATGCAGAGTTTGTAGTGCAACCAGTTGTCGCTGTGGTACTGCGCAAACGAAAGTTCTATCCTCACCGCTGACAACCAATGTTAGAAATGGGATTTCTGGTGGGCTAGGGCATGCGCCTAAGCCAGGGAGAAACCACCACTCTAGTCAGGGCAAGGGAGTTACAAACTGAAGATAACCCCTGCTCACACCCTTGGTAGCTTGGCACGAGCAGACAGGCTTATCCCAGAGGCAATGTGTAAAGGTTTTGCGCAACACACTCACACAGCAGCAACACACTAGGCACACCACAAAAGAAACTCCACACAAGGTTATATCAAAAATAGCCTTTGTATTATCATAAACACATAGATCATAATCACACAATATACACTGTGCCAACTGGCACTGGGCAATATTCACAGGGGATTATATACAGGACCAGGCCAATTGGGCCACGGTCAGAACCATCAGAATGCAGGTAGTAAACATAAAACACAACCAGTAACTACTGGTACAATAATGACCTCCGCATTATCACATTAGGCATAAAACACATTAGGCCCAAACCTCATTAGCATAAACACATTACGCAATAGGCCTCACCAGCATAAACACATTATGCAATAATCATGGTGCATAAATCACATTTGGCAACCATCAGCATAAACACATTATGCACACATTTGGCAGTGCACCATAGTAACACTAATTAGGTGCATACATCACCTTAGGGCCTTGCCCCTATCAGTACACCCATAAAGTGCACACAGCACCTTAGCGTAATAGCTGAACTGACCCCAGGCCAACTGGCCTTTTACTGGGGCTCAAATGCCCTATGTCCCGCAAAGTCAGGGCGTGAAATAAGGCCTCTTGAATGGCCCCCTGGCTGCCTCTGCAGCGAAAACACAGTGCGCCGATGCGCTGGGGCGTGGGGTGCAACTCACCCCTTCCTTAAGAAAAGAAATGGCCCCCAAACGTTACAGCTGCCCGCGCTCTCGCAGGGCAGCTGGGATTGGTAAGACAGGCACTGGCACCGTCGTGCCTCGTGAGCCTCAGGCACCGACAATGTGCCTCGCAAACACGGCTCTGGGGCGGGGAGTGACTCAAGGCAGCTGCCCACTACCATCCGGGGCAGCTGCTACTGCAGGGAAAATAGAGCCACACTTCCCCCCACCCCTCCCACGGCCTCTCACCTGGGACAGGCACCGGCAATGTGCCTCGGCTGGTCCCGCTCTCGGCTTCTCCAGGCTTCGCCCGGTCCCTCTCCTGGGACACGGGACTTCTCTGTGGAGCCCGCGAAGCTCCGGACGGTCTGGGCTGCGCGCGGGGCTCTCCTCACTAACACGGGAGCCCCGCCTCAATGCTGGCAGCCATTTCCTGCGTCCCGCTCCTCTACCTGGCCGCGCCTACTACCAGACTTTCACTGCCTGTCTTCCGGTGGCGCTGGGCAGGGATTGGCTTCTTTGACGTTCCTGCCCCTGGTCAGGCAACAGACGCCTGACTTCCGGTTTCGGTCCGATCCCGGAGTGCGGAGCAGAATCTCTGCAACAGTTCCCTCAGCAGGACACCACAATGCGGAGTGGGCTCCCGCCTTTAAATGCACACCACGCGGGGTGGGCTCCCGCTTTTAAATGCACACACCGTGGGGTGGGCTCCCGCTTTTCAAATATGCATGAAAGCCGGGTGGGCTCCCGCTGAGATTGGCAAAACGCGGGGTGGGCTCCCGCTTCTCTCGCATCCAGGTGGGGGAATCCCCACGTCGGGATTCCCTCGAAGTAAGTTGCAGCTCCGCGCTGCAGAGCCCACGCGCTCCTCTACTCTTTGGCAATAAAAAGATAGCTCTCACGAGGCACTAAGAGTCCTTAAAGTTCAAGGGGCATAGCTGGGCCCAGGCAGGCTAGCACACAGGGTCCTCCAGCAGGGAGGCAGTCCCTTGTGGCGGTTCCTCCTGGGGCCCAGCAGCAGCAAGCCCCACGTCACAAGGAAGCACAGGAACAGCACTATACATGGGGTCACAGCCCCAATATTTATATCCCAAATTCCTTTGTCTGCCCTGGCACAGGGCTTGGGGGAACCAGTCCTAACTGGTTCTGGGGAGTGTGGAGCACTTTGTTTACAGGGCTCCTCTTCCCCTTTGTCAGGTTGGGGCTCTGTCATCAGACACACCACAGGGGGGCGGAGCCAGCATTCACATAGGCAGGCACAGACATATTCAGGGTCAGGGGACTACTCCACCCACTACTCCAAATGCAGATGCCCTATTCAGCCTAGCGCTGACTCACCCTGCCCATCCTGGAGCCACACACACCTCACCAGCCCCTGTCACTCCAAAGCCAGACATGCAATCCACATCAGGCAGGCAGACACATAGCACACAGAAATGCCAACTTCTAAAAGTGGCATTTCTAAAATAGTAATAATAAATCTGCGCACACCATTGCGCAGCATTTATTATTACTATTCCAACCATACCAAACTTGACCACGCTGCTCCTCTCATATCAGGAATTACCACTGAAACACTTATCAGGGAATACCCAATGCATTCCTATGGGAGTGCTGCCTCGCAGCAGTGAGAAACCAAAATGGTGGTTTGTCACTACTAGGACATGTCACACACTTAAGGTACATGTCCTACCTTCTACCTACAATGCACCCTGCCCATAGGGCTAGCTAGGGCCTACCTTAGGGGTGACTGACATGCAGTAAAAGGGGGTCACAGACATGGCACACACTTTAGGTGCCACGTCACAGCGGCAGTAACACTGCGCGCACAGGCCCTGCAATGGCAGAGGCCTGAGACAGGTTTGAAAGGCTACTTTGGTGGATGGCGCAATCAGCGCTGCAAGCCCACCAGTAGCATTTAATTTACCAGCCCCGGGTACATGAGATACCACTTTACAAGGGACTGACAGGTAAATTAAATATGCCAAACAGGTATAGACCAATCTTACCATGTTTTCCACAGAGAGCACACGCACTTTACACTGGACAGCAGTGCTAAAGTGCCCAGAGTCCTAGAACCACCAACACCATGTCAGAAAAAAGGCTAAGAGGAAGGCAAGAAGTTCAGGGATGACCCTGCAAAAAGGGCCAAGTCCAACAGTGCCACTTTTCACGAACAACCAGACAAATGGTTCAGAGGTATTTATAGGCAACCAGCTTAATTTACAGCCTGAAGTATTTACAATGTCTTCTTTACAATAACCGTGCATGGCTTTGGCAGAGGTTCTGCAGACATTCAGGTTAGTGTACTTTTAATTCTACCTGTGCAGCCAACACATTTATTTTGTTTTTTCAGATATCAGGGCTGGGTTGTTAGACCCCCTCTGGTTTGACAGATGATTTTCCCTTGCAGACTCAAACATTTAACCCATCTCCCTTGTCATTGTTCCGGCCTTGCATTTCATAATGTCCTTTCTTTATTTGGCTATTAAAAACAAAAAGCATGGCCGTTTTAGAGCACTGTTTCCCATCCGTGCTTCACGGTGGAACCGCTACTGGCCAACCAGCTGCCAAAAATATGCTGCATGGCTAAATACTTATAAGGCCCCAGAAGCGAGACTGATTGCATTGCAAATGCTTGTTTCCTTCTTGTTTGGTCTTTTTTGCCTTCTTGCCTTCCCCTTTTTGCCTTTTCTCATTTTGCCTCTTTCTTGTGGTGCCCGATTCCACCAACTTTTCTCACTTTTCCCCCCTGCGCTCCCCTGCTGTTTCTCCCGCTGTCTTTTCCTGCCTCCCGCTAGCCCCGCCGATCACCACATAGCACCCCTCCTAACTTCCAGAACCTACTTAATGAGGCCGCAGTGCATCAGCGCAGAGGGCACGTGCAGTGGGCATACACCTCTGGCGCGCCGAAGGCACCAAACGTAAGCCTGTCTGTGCTTGTCCGCACCTGGACTGCTCCCAGCGCCATGAACCTTGGCTCCCGGCCCACTTGCAGGAACAACGCGGCCGTCCTTTACACCCTGAACACCGGATGGCCCAGCAAACACTGCCGCCCTTTGTTCTCCTACGCCAGATGCACCTTCGTCTGCACCTGCCCGACGACCGTCAGGCCACGAAGCACCATGCCAACCTCTTGCCACACCACACCAGAAGTGACCCACCGACTCCACTGCCTACTCCTCAACACACGCTCCATGTGCAAGAAATCCACTGAGTTATAGGACCTGATCACCACTCTTGTACCCAACATCGTCATCCTCACTGAGACCTTGTTCAACCCCGCATCCGCCCCTGACATCACCACAGTGATCATTGACAGATATAAAATCACTCACCAGGACCGCACCAAAAAACCAGGAGGAGGAACAGTCATCATCCACAAAGAGATAATACAGTGCACCACCACCACTGACAATACCACCACCCCCACAGAACACCTCAACTTCAAGCTCCACACTGTCGTCAAGACAACCATTAGAGGCACCCTCGCATACCAGGCCCAGAGCTCCAGCTTCTGCAACACCATCGCAGACTTCATTGCGCCTCTAGCCCAGGACTCCAAGGTCTACATTATCCCCAGCGACCTCAGTTTCCACATCGACAACCCCAATGACAACACCGTACACCACCTCAACAGTATGAGCAGCCTCGGACTGACCCAGATCGGCCGTGACCCCACGCACAATGCAGGACACACACTGGACCCCATCTTCACCTCCAGCAACCGCGTCAAATACAGCCATGTCACAGAACTCACATGGTCCGATCACTCCATCATCCACTTCAGCATCGCCTTCCCCAGAATGGCCAGCACCCCCACCGCATCTGAATCAAAATTTAGAGAACTGCTGGACAGATGCCCTAAACACCTCCTACCCAGCTGCCGCCACCAACCTGGAACAGGGAATTAAGAACTTTAACGACTGGATCACCAACTGCGCTGACAGCCTCACCCCCAACAAAGGCAGCAATAGAGAAGATCCTCTAAAATAGCCAGCTCATCCACCCAAGAACTTAGGACAGCGAAACTAACCCTGGGCGGGTAACTCCGCTCCGCCAGCGGAGTTTGTGGAGATTTGCCTACTCCGCGCTCCTTGGCGAACGCGGAGTTAGCAGCTCCCTCCCCCCTCCCAAATGCTTTAAAATGATAATAAGAAGGCACTTACCTGTGTTTATAATACACTACGTTGTACGCGTATGCATGCGCACATGCAAGACGTACAACGTAGTGTTTTTTTAATGAAGAGAAGGACGCGAGGCAGCGAGGAGCAGGAAGGAGAGCGGCCAGGCAGGGGAGGCGGCAGAAACACAGGTAAGTGCCTTCTTTTTATCATTTTAAAGCATTTGGGAGGGGGGAGGGATCAGGGAGGGAGCGGAGCGGAGCAATGCGTTGCTCAACTGAGTTTTTTTCAAACTCCGTGGAGCTACGCGTAGAGGCACTACGCCAGCTCCGCCCACCCTTAAGTAAAACGTGACAGCAAACAGCTTGAGAGGAGATGACACACCAGCAAGGACTCCTTCGACAGGGCAGCCTTCAATACCTCCATTAACGTCTACCACCTCCTGCTGAGGACAGCAAGTAAAACAGCCCTAGCCACACGCATCAAAACCAGAACCAACAAGAGCAAGGAACTTTTCAATTCTCCAACCCAGCTGCCAGTGAAAACAACATCACACCTTCACAAGAGCTGTGCGACAACCTTCCTGACTTTTTCCATGACAAGATCGCAACCATATACAGAAACTTCGAACCCCAACCTACTCCTACGGACTTCCTCAACAGACACGCCTCCACCGCAACTGACACGAACCACAGACTGATCACCTGGAACCTCCTCTCCACCCTGGACACCACCTCCATCATGAAATCCATCCACTCGGGAGCTACCACAGACCCATGCCCGCACCACATCTTCAACCTCAGAAACCAAAGGATCAGCGAGGAACTCACCACCCTGACGCCTGGAATCACACCAAAGTCAGACCACTTCTCAAAAAACCTACCGCCGACCCCAGATGAGCTAAAAAATTATCGCCCAATCTCCCTGCTCCCATTCCTAGCCAAGGTACTGGAAAAGATTATCAACAAGTAACTCACGACACACCTGGAGCAGAACCAGCTACTCACCGCCTCCCAATTCGGCTTCCGCAGCAATCACAGCACCGAGACCGCCCTGGTCACAGCCACCGACAACATCCAAACCCTGCTCAACTGGGGAGACACAGCAACCCTGATCCTCCTTGACCTCTCAGCAGCCTTTGATACCGTATCCCACCACACGCTGATAGAAAGACTCCACCACATTGGCATTTAAGGGGATGCGATCAGATGGATCACTTCCTTCCTCAACGGAAGAACACAGAAGATCTGCCTACCATTGTTCACCTTCGAACCCAAGGATATCATCTGCGGTGTCCCCCAGGGCTCATCCCTCAGCCCGACTATCTTCAACGCATACATGACCCCACTGGCCAACATTGTCAGATCTCAGTCTCAACATTATATCCTATGCAGATGACACTCAACTCATCCTCTCACTCACTGATAACCCTACCACCACTAGGACCAACTTCCACAGATGTATGACGAGCATTGCCAACTTGATGAAGAACAACTGCCTGAAGCTTAACACGGACAAGACAGAAGTACTGATCTTAAGCAGCAACAACAGCAACCCATGGAATGACTCCTGGTGGCCACAAGACCTAGGACCCGCACCCACACTCCCCAACCACACCAGAAACTTGAGAATCATCATAGACATCAAGCTCACCATAAAATCGCAGATCAACGCCATTTCCTCGGCCTGCTTCTTCACTCTGCGCATGCTACGTAAGATCTTCAAATGCCTTCTCCTGCACACAAGATGCACGTGACACAGGCCGTCATCACCAGCTAACTGTACTACGGCAATGCTCTCTACGTAGGAATCTCCGTAAAACTCCTTCAAATTGTACAGAACCCCACAGCCAGACTCATCCACGACCTCCCCTGATGAACCCACATCACACTCCAGCTCAGGCAACTCCACTGGCTCCCCATACAGAAGAGATGCCAATTCAAGCTGCTTACTCACCCACACATGGCTCTACACAACCAAGGACCCGCCTACATCAATCACCGCTTGAACTTCCACCAACCATCGAAAAGATTACACTCTGCCTCCCTTTCACTGTCCCACACTCCCCACATCTACCGAAGCAGAAGTGGAGGACGCTCCTTCTCCTACATCGCAGCAAAGACCTGCAACCATCTCCCCTCACAGCGCCGCACCATCACCTCACTTCCAGAATTCCGAATGGCCCTCAAGCCCTGGCTGTTCGTATGCCACTCCGGGACCGGCAAGCATGTGGCTACCCTATCGGGTGATTAGCTGCACAATATAAATCCTGATTGATTGATTGATTGATTGAGATAAAGGGACATGGAATGTCTGGCAGTGGATTAAAGGGACTTGAGTGTAGTCAAGACTAGGCAGCCTGTGCATTAAATGAACCGACAGCTCCTGCTACAGGCACCGGCACTCATACTTTTACGGATTAAGCACTCGCTGTACATTTAAAATCATCAAAACATTTTATCCCAAGAAACATGATTTTGTGGGCATGGGGAGAAGCTAGCTCTCATGTTGGCAGTTTTTAGGAAAAACTTTAATCAAACCTAGGGGAGATTAAAATCGTCCAACGAGATATAATGCAATGGATATACTGGGGGCGTTTCATCAATATTACACCAATTTATAATCTGATTCAGAAAAGGATGGATCAAATACAGCATAATACATCAAGAACTAGTTAAATCTAGTTTCTCTTCCAGCACTAGTGCAGGAAGTAAATGGGACATTGGGAACAGTAAAAGAATGCAGAAATTAATTCACAATATAAAATTCGTGTCAAGCACTAAAGCTGCTGGCCCTGACACTGCAGTGAAATCTATTAAGAACTTCTTTGTAAATTCATTCTAGCGCATAGCAAAATGTAATCTGCAGGTATAGTACTCCACATTTTGTATTTTTATATATTTATATGTGACTTGATATAACATAGACCAGACCCTAGGGGTGTAAGGGTGGACAGATAATGGCGAGTCACAATACATGTAAGTTGAGACCCTTGCATTAACATTAAATAAGCCAATCAGGGTTTGTTTTGTAGTATTGTAGGGAAAACTAGAGGTAATTATGGAGGAGGGAACAAAGTGAGAATAGGACTAATGTAAGATGTCGACTCATCAGTATATAGAAAATTCAGGCGTACAAACGAAACTACAACTTTTCAGTCCACAAAGGAGTAGTTTTGTCCTTCCGAATTTATAGACCGTGAACGACCCTTTTAAACTGTGGATCCTGTTCTTAATGGAAACTCTCCGAAAGGATGTTCTATGAGAGAGCTAGGCTGAAAGAAACTGTCTGGTGTTAACAATGTAATAGTTGTTTAGTGAGAAGCTTTTTAATTTCTCTGTTTCCAGTTCTCATAATGGGAGGAATGAAATTCTGCAGTTTAGGGGCAGTCCCTCATGTGGGTTATTTATTCGGAAGGTAGACTCCTCAACTGTATGTTTTTGTGGCTAATGCAGGCCACTTTCTTGCTTCTTCAGTCTTTGATCGGGAGCCAAATCAGAGCGATTAAGAAACAGAAGAGCACCAGACAATAATGTCCACTATCACCCTCTCTTTTTGCTATGTGTTTGGAGCCATTTCGGAGGCATTTAATCTCTGATCGAAGAATGCCATGGAATATCAGGCTTCAGTATGAATCTACTCTGGGGCAGTGCATAGTTTGTTAATAAATATGGACAAACTCCACTCTCCCTAATGACTGGATGGTCATCCTGCTAGAATATTTGTATTTATTCAGTGTCCTGCCCTTTTGTTTTCCATTTACTCCCTTTAATAAAATCTTGACTCAGACTTCTCTCAATTTACCTGGGGTCACCACAGACTCTGACGAGCTTGTAGATCTCTGGAGCTTCCTGTGCTATTGAGAGGACGAGCCCGACAGTACTGGAAGTTATATTGCCCGGCAGCTATGGGCAAAAGACTGATGCAGCTGACAGAGTCAGTCTTCACAAAGCAGTTCTTTTTGGAACTTCACCTCAGAGATATAACTCAAATTTAATTATCTATTTTTCAAGGAAGTTAAGCGTGAAACACTCTTCCTAGTTTATTGAATTCAGGCTGAAATCATACTTTTCACCTCATTCCGCCCCCTCCCTCTAAACACACAAACCAGATAACATCTTTACTGTGGGAGTTTATCAACCTTCTGTGGTATCATCTGTTATACTGTTTTTGCAATACTTTGTGTGGAATGTATTCCTGACCCTGTATTGATCTTCTTTAGGTATCCAACCAAAAAAATGATTTTATATGAAGTTACAGCAGGGTCATACTTGCTCTCAATTGGAAATATAAGCCAGTCACATTTTTGGGGGGAATGGCAGAGAAAATGTTATAAAACGTATTAATTAGAACTCAGTACAGACGAGGTCAAGAGGACTATCTGTAAATTTACTAGATTGTGGGGAAAACATTCATTTATTGATTTGGATCCGGAGCTTACACCAGTGTACTTCTCATGTACCAAAGACTGTCAGCACTGTCTAGGATTTCAATTTTTTAAGTATGTCTGTTTTTTCCTATTAAACCTTTTTCCTCTCTGAATCAATGATACAATGTTCTAACTAATTTTATAATCAACCAGGCCTGCTTGCCTCACTTCTTCTGCTGTCTTCATTTATAACAATTTAAAAGAAAATGAGAGGGATCGTGAAGTGTGTCAGAGTTAGGGGAGAAAAGGAAGATTACATTTTAAATATTAATGGAAGTTAGTTACAATAAATGTGGATATATCGTGAGCTGTGAGGCCCAGAGTCTCTTGAGCAGTAAATCCACTCCCTGGGAGAACAGTGTTTAGCTCAGGGTCACTCTAGCAGTAGGTGTACAGATATCAACAACTTAAGTACTTTAAAGAAGACAGACACACGAGAAAACCGTGTGAGACAAAAGAAAAGAGTGCTGCTCTGTGGTTAGATGGCAGTCGGATGCTGTAAGGTGACATGAATGTGACAGGAATGCCACAGAAGTAGAAAGGAAAGAAGTGGGCATATCCTCTTAGGGCAAGTGGGCACAGACAGAAGAGGATATAAGGAGGACAGTACTAAGGAGGGAACAGTGGAGCCATGTAGCCGAAAAATAGGAGTTTTCCTACCCTGGAAATGACCGCTGATATAATCTTGCCAAAGAGAAGATTCCATTAATTTCATTTTGGAAAAGGGCGAAAATGCACCCCCTAATACTTACGGTGGTGAAGAAAAAGGGGTTTTGCCACAGAGAAAAAAGTCCTCTTGGAGAAAGAAAAGAAAATAATTAACCGGTGCAAGTACACTGGTTGATTATATGTATGCACTCAAGTATATGCACTTTTCCTAATAAAGCAGCATTAACCTATAAACTATCGTAATGGTTTGCCTGCAAGCTGTCTCAGCTTCCCAGTTTGGTAAAATGTCCACCACTAGGTCAAACACAGAAAGGGAGTAGAGCAACAAATGGGAGCAAGGGAGCTGAGATTGACAGAAAAGCCAGCCAATCTTGAGCAAGAATTGGCTCTATGGAGTACAGCATGCAGTGCTGTCTTTCCACAGACAGCTGCATCGGTCTGTTGTGAGGCAGCAATAATGGTTACTGTGTATGCTGCAGTGCTCTGTGTGTGCAGTGCTGTTCGTGTAATCTGCGGGTGACCGGTCCTATTTCTGGTATAAAAGATTAGTAGGTTTTGAACACGCTGCAAAGACCTGCATGTAATCCATTTGTGAATCGTGCGGGGCTTGCTCAGCCTTTCATTCTTCTGAAGGTGTTGACCTTAGAATCATTTGAGTAGCATAGTAATTAACACCTATTGCCAAGCACCAAGAAACAATATTTGTTCTATATACAGGGTTATTATTGTTATGATTCTTTACGTAGGCCAATAATATTATATGTGCATTCAGGAGACACTTCTTTCCATTCGTAGCCTAGAGACTGGAAGTGGCACATCTTCCTCCAGTTCGGTTGTCTCCTTGTTCTATAAACATTTTAGCACATCACATGGAGGGTTACTCCATAGAGGTGTTTACTGTTTAGTATAGGAATGGTATATCTATATACTAAGACTGTCAGTTTCTGATTGCATTTGTTATGTTATGTTATAAGGTATTTGTTGAGCGCACGGCTACTCCAAGGAGTGTCCCGGCGCTGTCTCAGAAACCCTTGACAAAGCAGTGTGACAGAACCATGTTAGGGCAATATGAAAAGGTTCTGTGTAATCTTTGTTCACAACGTCTTGTATAATGCTTTTAGAAGTGTTTTTATAGCCTCCAGTATTTAAATATGCACATAGTAAAGTGTTAATTAATGATGTATTTAAGCTATTCCTGTTCAATACTCATAAACGTGAATTTCGCCAGTAAAGTTATCGTTGACCTGGCGCACACAAATAGTGACAGCCCCATTCTCTAATTTTGTTCCTGCCAGATCCAAAAAGCCAGTTGCAGTCAAAATCCTTAAGAATGAGAACAATGATCCCTCTCTTAAGGAGGAGATGCTGCGGGAGGCCAGCGTGATGCACCAACTGGACAACCCCTACATCGTGCGGATCATAGGGCTGTGCGAAGCCGAGTGCCTGATGCTGGTGATGGAGCTGGCAGACCTGGGGCCACTCCATAAATTTCTGCAGAAAAACAAGTATGGCGTACTTTGATTGTAGTTTAAATATTTCATTAATAGTATCAGTTTTGTATCGATTGTACCAAACTTGTTGGCGGTATTGACCATATCACATAAACAGTTTTAAGTCACCAATATTTAATTTTCAGTGATAACAGCAGTCAGCGGTGTTTTAAATAGTTTTGCCAAATGTAACTTATTGAAATGCCACAAAGAAAAAAAACATTATATTGTGCTAAAACCAAGCACAATTCAATTTACTGCTGATAAAATAAGACTCCACCAACATCTCCAACACGATACATTCGAATAATGCCAGCCAATAGCGTTGCGAATTCCATGACCTCTAAAACAAAGCTCGTTCCGTGATAAAGTCTATGAAGTGCACCACGTATGGTAAAGGTCGCCATATTTAGGTGCTCCATTACTTGGGCATCTCTTGTCAGTGTGACTTTAATGTGTTTGCGATCAAACAGAAAGTACGGCTGTTTTTTGGCAGGAATACATTGGTTTTTCATTTCTGAATGTACATTGGAGCTGTTTCATGAAATACCATGGGAAGAGGAATTGACATCACGCACCATTTGACCTCTGATGACTTCAAAGATTTGACCCCTTTTCACCTTGAAACCTCTTATTTGAGAAAAAAGCAACTAGCAACACCTGCACCCAACACTAGATGGTAGGATTTTGCACATCATATGAATCTACAGTGCTACAAGTTGTAAAGCAATGGTTCAGGTAAAATGCATTTCTTTTTTATTGGAACCCAGTTCAGTTTGAAAAACCACAAATTAGAGTAATAAGTGGAACATACTTCACACCATGACATTGACGTCCACCACATTTGTCATTTTATTGCTTTACCCTGCAGTGTAAGGGTCCTTTGATTGACTGCCAGAGGGGTCCTTTGCCACAACCCCAACATTCCAGTTTAGCTCTCCACCATCTAGGGACATTGTAAGGGTGGGATCATTCCCTGAGTGTTCAGTTCTATCATTATATTTCAGTCCTTTGCCTGATAATCGACTTGTAGTGGGCAATGCTCCATAGAGGAAACCATGGACTATTGCTTTTTGTGGAGAAACAGCCCATATGTCTCCCTAAGGTCCGTTGCAGTCTTGAGAACACGCAAAGTGCAAACGAATGTTTCCATGGCCCTATCACAATGCACTTGTAATCAGCACCTCTAAACATTTATTTGCTTAGACATACAAATACAGAAACACAACTAAGAGGAAAACAGGGTCTATCTCACTCTCCAAGAATGTGTTTTTCAGCTTGGAGATTTGCCAATCACTATCCATTAAAGCCTATGTTTGTGCATCTGAACAGACAGGTCAAGAACCTTGGATCTTATCAGATGTGTTTGCCAAATTGTTTCAACAGAGCTGAGCTGCACAGGGCATAAAATCTGGTGGACCTATTTCATGTAGATAGATGGTTACATAGCTTTTGGAATGGCATAATTTGATCTAGTTTTTTAATGCACAAATGTAAATTACATACATTAGACATGAACAACAGAAACACTATAGTGAGTCCTCAAATTCACTATGAATAAAATAAGTCTGCTCTACACTGCCAACTCTAGCAAAACAAATAATATGAGTTTGTAGAGTCCCTCCAGAGGTGCATTCAGTAACAAATTGGCATGCTTAAAATGAAATGTTCCTCTTTATTGCTTAGAACATCAGTTCAGTCAATGATAAATTATGTACCAAAATGTTTAAATAGAGGTGCACCCAGAGATATTGTAGGGTAACAGGCTTGATGAGGTGTGCCCTCAGTTGATCTCTTCACTGCCTCCCAAAAGTCAATTTCCCACCTTTTACACTCTAGAGTGCCTCTTTGAGGGTTTCTATGAGATGCCTCCAAACTTCAATGGAATTCTGGCCTCTTTTATGCATTTCTACCTCTGCAGCTAATTCCACGGGTCCTAAGAAAGTCACATGGAACTGAGTATAGCTTAATCTGATAGAGATATCTAGCCGCATATTGCTTAACTTATAATATCCCCAGGCGTCAGACTGGATCCGGAGAATTTTTTCTCAGCAGCACCTATGCGCGTGACTGACTGACGTCGTCCACGGCCATGACGTCAGTGGAGCCATATAAGTCCCTCCCGGCGCGCAGACGTCAGTTTCCTTCTTTTCCACATCCCAACGCGGATCCAGGAGAAGCGGTTCCTCCTGGATCAGGCCTGGTTTTGTTTCAGGCCTTCTCGATGCCTTCAGCGTCCGGGAACAGTGTGCGATGCCTTCAGGCTTCAAGTCGTGCAAGACCTGTACACGGCAGATGTCACCGACGGATCCGCTTGTGATCTGTATGTCGTGCTTGGGAGAGCACCACGACTCCGAGGAGTGCGTCGCCTGATGGCAGCTGAAGCCAAAGTATCTGCGGGAGCGCCGGATGAAGTTGCTGACCGCCCGAATGTCCTGTTCGGAGTCTTCGTGTTGCCGGTCGCCGTCTCGAACTGGGGCTCCTGGTCAGATCCGGTCACGGAGTCGTTTCCGCAGATGTCGTTCACCTGACGCAGGTACGCGCAAACACAAGTCACGGAGGTCGTCGGCTTCGCATAAACGTGACGGCTGCTCCCGGTCTTTACCGGACACAGGCACCCAAGAGTCGGTCCCCTCCTACCCACCATTTCCTGGTGTTGGGGCGACTCGAGCCAAGATGGAAGCCTATTCTCAGGCTCTTCAGTCCATCTTTGGGACACCCCCTCTCCCTGGCGCGCCTTCGGGCCCCATAGAGGGGGTGGGGACTCCACCTGACGCAGGTACGCGCAAACACAAGTCACGGAGGTCGTCGGCCTCGCATAAACGTGACGGCTGCTCCCGGTCTTTACCGGACACGGGCGCCCAAGAGTCGGTCCCCTCCTACCCACCATTTCCTGGTGTTGGGGCGACTCGAGCCAAGATGGAAGCCTATTCTCAGGCTCTTCAGTCCATCTTTGGGACACCCCCTCTCCCTGGCGCGCCTTCGGGCCCCATAGAGGGGGTGGGGACTCAGGTCGGGTCTTCGCCGGCGGGTTCGCCCTCGATCGAGTGCCCTGACTCCGGTTCCGGAGTCGCTGCGACATCGGGACATGGCCCCGAAGGGGTTCCAGGTCGCACGTCAAGCCCTCCTGTGACTTCTCCGCATAGCCCTGTGGGGCTCCCTGCGCCAACGCCGGATGCTGCTGCAGCACGGTGCTTGACTCCGAGTCGACACCGTTCTTCTCCACCATTTCCCGTTCCAGTGGAGGTTGAGTCGGCGCCGGTCCGACGCCGGGTGGACGAGTCATTTTCGGTGGTCATCGACGTCGATCGATGTCGGTGCTGGCACCTGTTGTCCTTCTGTCGGGTGAGGATGAGGCCCCTGAGGGTTCCCCGCACCCAGGATTGTGGCAGTGCTCTTCAGAGCAGGTGCCCATAGGTCAATGGACCTTTGCTCGACTTCGGGCTGCGGCCCCTCTGATGTCTGGTGGACGGGTTAGCCTCCAACCGTCCCCTACAGATGGTTTATTGTCGCCACCTAGACTGGCCACGGAGGCTAGTGCGGCGTTTGCGAAGGCTGTGCGCAGGGCTGCAGATATTTTACATATGCAGCCCCCCTCAGTCTCTTTGCCTTCTGATCCATTATTGGATCTACTCCACCAGGATGCCGTCGAGGTGAAGCCCTTGCTGCCTTTTGGCGGGTCGTTGTTTGACACCCTGCTTGGGACGTGGGCGCGGCCCTCATCAGGAGACCCAGTGGATCGGGCTATAGCACGTCGTCGTCGTCCAGCTCCGGATGACCCTGTCTGTTTATTCCTCCATCCTAGGGCTCAAGGACTGGTAGTCCAGGCGGCTTCTGCATCGCTACCTTCCTCTCCTCCTCCGCTGTTTCCTCCCACTAGGGAGTCTCGCTGGTTGGAGTTGTGTGGCCGTCATCTCTTTGCGTCCACCAGTTCAGGTCTCCGTGCTCTCAACACATCTTGCATGTTTGCCCGGGCTACTTTTGTCCTTTGGGACTCAGTCGAGCGCCTTCTTCCATCTCTTCCAGAAGGTCCTCGTGCTGACCTGGATCGTCTGTTGCATGATGGCCGAGAAATGGCACAGTTTTCCATTCGATCAGCCATAGACACCACTGACTCTGTGGGTCGGGCAATGGCCAGGTCGGTTGCTCTACGTCGCCATGCTTGGCTGCGCGATGGCAGTTTCCCTGAAAATGTTCAGGAGCGTCTTAGGGATCTGCCCTTTGATGGGGTTGTCCTTTTTGACAGTCATGCTGACTCGGCGGTCCAACGTCTCATGTCTGAGCTTCCTTGACTTGGTACTTTCTAGTCCTTTGGCGGACTTTTCCTTTCATGTAAAAGCCGTGTTGTCTCGGTTTGTTCTGGTGTCCGTCGATGGGTTCATGACGTTAATTCCCTGACGGTCTGTGTGGCTACTTGCCATGTTTTTTTTACCCTTTTGGTGCAGCTGGCCAGCTGGTTCTATTTTCCTTTCGTGTCCTCTGTCTATGAGCTTGTCTCAAGAGGTGTCTCCCCTTGCTTAGGGGGATGAGACTTACCCTATGTGGAGTATCCGTTGGCTGTTGCATAGCTGTCCTTCCTTGCCGGGAAGCTTCGTAGGCTCCTGCGGAGTCTTTTTTATGCAGGATTTTTCTACATATCAGACTGTGGTCTTTTCCTGCTATTGTGGGACACTCCCCCCCCCCCCTCTCCCTTTCCACCCCCTGGTGCGGCCCACAGGTTGGTGTCGCTTTCTTCTGATGCTTCTGCATTGTGGTCTACGGTTGGTCCGTAGTATTCCCCTGCATCGGTGGATGCTGTCTTCTGCCAGGGGTTGTTGGGTTTCTGCCATGACTGGTGTGTTTTTTCAGCTTCGTTAGGTCCTTTCTGTCTACATTGGCTGTCATTGCTGTTGGCAAGTGTCCTGTGGGGGTCTGTTGTTCTGTTCCGTTCCGGCTCAGTTCTTACTTGTTCTATGCGGGCACGTCATGGGTGTACACCCATGTATGTTCACTGTCACTGGGTGCCTGTGCTATCCCTTGCACCTTTGAATTTGCTGTTTTTCTACTTTCCACCCTTTGGGGTGAGGAAGTTCTTTGTTCTTTTCTCGTGGCTTTGCTCCTGTCTGGTTCTTGTCTATGGGCGGTGGAGTCCCCGCCAGGCATGTCACGGTTGTACGTTGCTTAGTGCCCTACTTTTCTGGGCACTTCCCCGGCAGGGGTTCACGTTCCTCTGCTCATTGTCGGGATGTGCTCATTGCCGCGCAGGAGTTCAGATGTTTTCTGCTCCCCGCTTCTGCTACTGTTGTCAGTGGATGTGCTCTCTTCACACTCCTCACTATCATTGTGCGGTCTTTGTATATGGCACTCTATACAATTTCCTGTTACTATGTACGTGTGGTACTCTCTCATTCTTCGTTCGTGTGGTGGTCGATCTCTCCGTCTGTCATGCGGGGGACCGGGGTCCCTCCCCGACAGGTAGCTGATGTTGCCTTACGTGTCTGGACATTCTCTTGTCCTGCTGTGCTTCTCACCGGTACTGTTGGTACCTATGGTGTGGCCTTCTTTCTCTGGGCATGCTCTTTGAGACCTTTTCCATTTTTTCATGCCTGTATACATGCCTATATGTATATCTGTCTTGCGATCTACACACTACGAGAGGTCACGCATACAAGGTTTTTCCTTGCTGCTGTATCTGAGGTATTTTGCCCCAACTTCTATTTCTCTCTCTCCTTCTCGCTCTCTCTTTCTCATAAGAGCGACCCTCCTGTCGTGTGTCTGGCTTGCCTGGTCTCCTTCGCCGGTTGGCTGGTTGACTACCTGGTGATGCGTCTTTCTCTCTCTCTCTCTGCTGACGCATCCGTACTGTTAACTCCACATTACATTGGGCATTCAATATGGTGTGGTTTTCACAGTACACACTGTCTGCTCATGTGTACTCCTGTCCTCCAAATGCCTATATCTCCTGGTAGTCATGTTTATATATACATATACTCTGCATTGTGACATCTGTCCCCTCCCATGTCTTTGTTTTGTATCTACTGTTGTGCACGCTCAGCCTGTAGGCTCTTCGAGCTCTTTATCTCTTGCGGATCCATTGGATCCTGTGCTCAGTTCGCCTTCTTTTGCACACGTTTCTGGGCTCTCTCTCACTTTCTGCACTATCATTCTGGTTCTGTGCTTCCGTTCATCCCTGTCTGGACGAGAGAGGTTTCGTACCATCCCTTGACGGATTGTGGTGCATTTGCCTCCACTTGGCTTTCTGCTCCTTACAGAGTCTGGTGTTGGCCACGCTGGCATTGCTGTACCCACCGTATTTTCGTCACCTTGTTGACGATTAAGTCCTCTTTGGACCTTGGTGGTTTTCAGTCACAGACCCTCCTCCAATGGGGTATGGCTTTGGTATCTATTCTAAGTTAAGGAATCTGCAGCTAGATGTCTCTATCAGATGAACGAGTTACTTACCTTCGGTAACGATGTATCTGGTAGAGACACAGTCTAGCCGCAGATTCCTTAACGCCCACCCATCCTCCCCGCGAGGACCTTTTCAAGTTGGGTTTTACTCACTCATCTCCTTTCAGGCGGCTTAGTCTTCCTGCGGGATGGCCTCTTTCACCTCCTGCCTCGGCAGGATGGCTCATTTGATTTTTGTATGTTATTTCTCCACCCATTATCGTGCTTGGGTGGTGAGTTCATGTGTCCTTCTACGCTCTTCCATCCTGGTCCTTCCAGTATGGGGCTTACTCATGTTCTTCTTCCCTCACTCCCACCATCCCCTGTCTTTTTTCCATCCCTGGGGTCTCTTGACTCTGCTACAGTCAATTGGTTCGGGGTCTATTTGACTGTGCCTCAGTCCATAGGCCTCTTCTAGAGGGTGTGGTTACACATTTCCTGTTGTTGCCGACCTGTGGTCGATTATCGTGAATCATGTTGTTCCGGTCTTGTTGCCCTTCACGGTTGTATCCTTTGGTTGCAGACTTGCTGTCATTGCCATGACGTTCATTTCAATACCGATTTGCTTCACAGGAGGGCATAGTTTTCACTTTTCTAAGAGCGGGTACTCTGCTCTTTTCCTTCAATTCCTTTCAGTCTGAAGTGTTCTTTTGCTGTCAATTATGGTGATTTCTCACCATTCTGTTCTTTCTGTCATTCTTTTACTGTTTTTTTCATCTTTGCTGGCACACTGTTCCCATACTCTCACAGTTTTAGTAGTGGCTCCGCGTTGTGGTGCGGAAAAGTTTCACCGAAGAAAACAGATGTCAGCACGCCGGGAGGGACTTATATGGCTCCACTGACGTCATGGCCGTGGACGGCGCGCAGAGGTGCTGCTGAGAAAAAATTCTCCGGATCCAGTCTGACGCCTGGGGATATTCTAAGTTAAGGAATCTGCGGCTAGACTGTGTCTCTACCAGATACATCGTTACCGAAGGTAAGTAACTCGTTCTAGTAGCTCCGGTTTGGGCCGGGATGATCTGGTGATCAAAACATCTGACCATCAGATTTACCCGAAACTTCAGCATCTTCTGTGAGATGCCCTGCTGTGCCAACAACTAGGAAGGGTGTTACACTCAAACCTGTGCAACCAACATCTTCGTGGGTGGAGATTGAGCTGAACCAGCTGAGCTATTTTGATCTTTCATCAAAAGTGCTAGATGTCGTTTTGGCTGCTTGTTGAACTTTCACACTCTAATCGTTGATCCGAGTTTATTACCTGGTGCAAGGAGAATCATATTGACACTGTGCAATAGGTTGCATGATGTCCTTTTTTTCGTACTGTCTTTGGGCCAGCAACGCTTTCCAGTGGGCAGTGTTAACGGTTACTTGTCTGCCTTTCTACATTTTGCCCGATCAGTCCTCTTTATGAAATCACACATTGTGATGAGTTTCTTGAAGGGCTTTTGCATGTTTCCCCCGTCCTCTTTATTGTACCACAGTGGGACCTCAATTTAGTTCCAATAGCCTTGATGTTAGCTCCATTCAAGCATCTTCATAGCTGTTCCCTAAGATGTATAACTCAGGAGACCACGTTCCTCATTGCAATCGCTTTTGTGTGTTGAAGCAGCAAGCTGCAGGCTTAGTCAGTCCAGCTTATTTCCATTACATTGTTGCCTGACAAGTGGTACTTAGGACTCATGCATCCTTTGGTATTACCCTTTCATGTGAGGCAGTACATCACACTCCCCATGCTCTTCTCTCTTCCACAGCCCTCTAAGGAAGAAGGGAGGCTACACTGGTTGGATCCACGGCAGATCCTTTGTGGATTGTAATGGTCCAAAACAGCCCTCCCAAGAATCTTAGGACTCATTCCACCAGAGCAAAGGCTATGACATGAGCATTTGACCATACTAACTCTAGTCACTACTGTATCGACTCAAGCCCGCAGGGAGTGTAATTTGTTCCATTCAGACTTGCAGGGCTACCTTACGTAACATCTCCTCTTCAGACCCACGTCCTTGGAGGTGGCATTGCTTTGGCGAAAGTGGTTAGCAAGCGCAAATACAATTAATGCATAACATACCCTCTTTAAAATATACACTTAGGGCCCTACTGACAAAGGTAAATGTAGGCATGTAGATTTTCTAATGTACAAAGAAATGAGCGTCAGCAGTGTAGGCCCTAAAGTTGCACTTGTATATATTAATAAATATCATGTAAACGCTTACGCTCTACTTCTCATGGCCCCACTGCCTAGAAGCCACAATTAAAGAACCAACCAACAAAACAATTTGAAAAGGAGCGTCAATTATGTCCAATATATTTGTGCTCTATTTTAAGCAGAGAAAACTTCCAAAAAGTCCACACATCTATCAAATATGCATAGTCCGCCAGTATTGAATTCACAGGAGTCTTGCGAATAAGTTCAAAATCCAACTTTTATTTATGTTCAAGACAAATAGCTTTTTCCAATCAGCCCAGCCAATGCTTTTTGTCCCTTAGGACTTCATCAGGGTTGTGCGTTCCATGAAGTGTGTTTTAGAAAGGGTGCAATGGAGTTTTCAGTTCAATCTCCTCATGTGTGATCAGTCTCTTTCCTGGGTGGTGTAGTGCCCCCTAATTCATCTTGCTCCTAGGTGTTGCAGAGCCCAATGCCACGTGATAAGCGCAGGCTATATGGATATAGTTTGTCCAAAACAAGTGCTTCCCAGAGCCAAGAACTGAGCTGTGGTTTACTATGTTTTCCCACTGTGTATCAACCAGGCAATACTTGACACTGAAGAATAAAACTAATAGAAATTGGGTTTCATGGAAAGCTATGGATCTCCAAATTTCAACTAATAAGCTGAGTTCACGAATTATTGCCATTTCTTACTCTTCTAGTATTCTGGAATAGCCATAATACCATTCACCTGTGAGGAAGATTTTACAAAACTCTTAAATTTTGTGAAACTGCAGCAGCAGTAGCAGATGTCCTACCATTTCCTTTGCTGCACACTTCACAATAAAAACAGTTTCTCACCCTTGTAGCTGTAGCGCTTGGTTAAGGAATGGTGAAAATATGTAGCCATTTCACATCCTTTTAAGAATAGTCCCAACCCTAAACATTTTAGAAAACTAGAGGGAAATCCAATGTGATGAAACTTGAATGGATCACAGTTTTTAAGCATATTGCTTTTTCAACACCTAACAATGGCTGAATAACAATTCCTTGCATTTTGCAAAGGGTCGGAATTCACTGTTATGAACCAAATGATTAATGATCACATGTAACCAACAATTTCCCATAATGAGACCCATTTAACACCAGATCAGACCTAACTTTGAATTGGAAATTTCTGTGATTCGATTACCAGTCATGGCAATATATTTACAGCCAATAGCAGTTTTATTCCTGATAGACGTGATTATGTATGTGATAAAGTTACCCCAACATACATTATAAGTCACCAAGGAGTTTCGTGACCATATAGAGGAATGAGGTAGAAGTCCTAGCTCCTTTATAAGGTGATGAAACTTCCAGGTGACTTGCAGTGTCCTTGTAATGTGCTGCAGGGGGTACTTCATTCTTTATTATACGTGGTTACACCATCACCTTTACCCCAACTACTTCAATCTTTAATGTGTTGCTCTTTCATATGAAAGAGATAGTATGTTTGCAAACATGGAGAATAAATGTAGAATCTCTAGTGCAAAAGTAATCACAAATAACAGTTAGATATTTGTTGCACAAAAAGATATTAGAAGCAGTTTAATACACCTCAGATTTTAAAAAAAGAAAGCATTGTAGCTTGGAATGTGAAGAAACATGCATAGAGATTCCTTCTTTTCTATAATTACGTAAGGTGTGAAAAAATAAAAGTATTGCTATAAATATCTCCTTCCTGGTTATCACTGTTCAGCTAGAAAAATAAAGCAGAAGAAGGAAAAGCCACGTTTCAAATTGCAGCTTTAATTATGCGCTGTGTCCTGTCTTTCCCCTTGACTGCTGCCACTGGCAGCAGGCATTGTGACTCAGAACTTGTTAGAAATGGGGGTCTCTGGTTGGCAGGTGAGTACCCTGTACAAGTAGGGACCCATCCTTTTTGTCAGGGTAATGGGGATTACGCTTCTAAAATAACCTCTGCTCACCCCCTTGGAAACTAGGCATGAGCAGTCAGGCTTATCTCAGAGACAATGTGTTTAGAAATACCATTAACGTTTCAGGAACATCAGAATTGGTTCTAAGGTGCCCCATCACATCCACCAAACAATGTAAGACTGGGTCCCCTCAGCAGTGAGGGAGCAGCCTGGCCAGTCTTAGCCAGCTATACACCATACCCAACATTAGCACCATTAAATGTTGCAGACTCCCTTGCTCTTTACATTGGTCTAGTTAGACTGTACAGACATTTAAAACAGTTCGTTATGCGAACAATAACAGCAAACCCAGCGAGGGCTGTTCAAGTTGCACAGCCACATTTAGCAGTGCCTGCAATTAGTCCAGTAACTATCAACGCAATGATGGGTAAAGTTCCTGCCAGATAGGAGGCAATTTCATTGTGGACTGCACAAAAAACAAACCAGCTTGAAACAGTGTTTCCCAATACGGGACCCCAAGACAAACATAGAATTCTCACAATGTGCCTATCCCTGAGTGGATGAATGTGCTACCTGGGGCAGAGTCTTTGCTGCAATATATACAGCAGTGCATGGAACGCCATCTATCGCTGTTTTTCCTGATTCAAAATGAATACGGGCTGACCCTGCCCTGGATTTGGGGATAAAATTAATTGGCAACTTTGCCACAGTTGCCTCAATTATTTTAAGTGATATAAAAGGGGAGGCAGCAGCACTGGCTGTACGCCAATGTCTTGCGCAGGTTCCCATTGCAGACCAAGAGCGCGATCTACCAAAAACAATTGTTGAAACATGTACATCTATAGGTCGAGATAATTTTGGAGCCAGACCAAATAAGCCACAGCTTAAGGGTAACTCCAAAAAGGGATAATACCAAACAGGCACCTGAGTCTTCTAAAAAACGCTGGGACAAACAAAAAAGTAAAGAAAAAACTAAAACACGGGGTGCATCTCCATAACTGGAGTCCACTGAAAAACGTTATAACCTGCATAACCCTGATTCATTTAAACAGCCTGTTAGGTATCAGTATACTGATACACATCCTTCTCGTTCCTTTCAGGGCTCACCCAACAAATGCTGGGAGAGAGGAGGACGATCAGAGCGCAGACAGGAAAAATATATGAAACAGAGAAAGGACTTGCAACGCTCATCTGACATCATCATAATAAAGGAAGAGAAACTTCTACAACAAAAACCTAAATTCAAAAGAAGAAAGTAGCAGGTATTTCCACTAAATATGCCACACATGTTGAGGACACTACTTCAGAACAAAACATGGGCAATGACACTGCTAATCAACAAAGGAGTGTAACACTAAAGAGAAGAGCACTCATGTATCCTTCTTCACTGTAGCGTTTGCTAATAGAAAAAACTTCTTTAGGTTTTTCAGAAAGCCTCACTCACCAACCTAGTTGGTGACATGCTTCATCATCGGGCCCCACCAGGAGTGGCCGAATGCCACCCTAGTGTGCTACAACGCGTTGTAGCACACTAGAGTGGCATTCGGCCACTCCTGGTGGGCCCGATGATGAAGCATGTCACCAACTAGGTTGGTGAGTGAGGGCTTCTGAAAACCTAAAAAGTTTTTTTCTATTAGCAAACGCTACAGTGAAGAAGGATACATGAGTGCTCTTCTCTTTAGTGTTACACTCCTTTGTTGTTTATTTGACCTAGTTTGAGGGGAGTAGGAGTGTCCTTTATTTTCCCTTCCTCTCCTATTGTTATATACAATGACACTGCTAGACAGCGCAGCAGAGATCCCAATAGTTCACCAGAATCTTCAAGAGTTTCATGTTTTGAGAGCATCTAATGAATTTATTCAAGTTGAAACACCAGATCAGGGGAATAGCCCTCCCGACAGACTCTGTGATTTGGACATCCATATTGAGGGTAGCATATAATGTACTATTAAACTAATTTTCTTTATGACATTCTCTTGCCTGAAGTGGATTAGCTACCTGAGTTTGTTAAGAAAGTCCCACTCCTTCCTTGTTCCTGAAGTTGTCAAACAAGCATAGGTCATGGAGTGGGCTCTTGCACAAGCCCCGGTATTATACCATAATTATGTAGGCTGGGATAAAGACTCACCTTATCATGTTATGCCTATAAGGTCCAGCCTGCAAGTGCAACCACAGTATCCCAGTAGCCCAGTTAGAGAAATTCTAACACAACTAGAATATTAAGGCATAATTGAGCCTTACATCTCTCCAATGAAAAATCCTTTGTTTCCAGTAACAAAACCAGATTATTCATACCACCTAGTCTTAGACTACAGACATTTAAACAGTCATACACACACACTTTTGCAATACAAAATTCACACAGTGCAGCACATATAAACATAGTGCACAAAAAACTACTTTGGACATTTCAAATGGCTTTTTCTGCCAAAACCTAGTGCCTAAAAGCAGGGATTTCTTTTATTTGAAACATTTTTATTGAAATTTTCGTTGACATCAGTATACAACAATGGCGGCGCACAGAGAACAGACTCTGTCGCCACATGAGCCAGCTCACATTTGGATGGGTGGGCCCCAAACTCTGCCATACACCCCCCCAATAGTGATACACAATACAGGAAAACCACAGAAACAGAAAACCAAAACTCCCCCCCCCCCACAGCACTGAAACCCACAATGTTCATAGTACAACTTGCACCCAGCCACCCAACCATCTTCCCCACCCCTCCCCTCCCGAGATCGTATCATGTACCAAATGCTCTGATTTCGGCCTCTAGGGACCACTCTGATGTGGGGCCAGGCTAATCCCATGAAAGGCTCTTTCCAGACCTCCAAGAAGGGGGCGCGCGCATCCTTCCAAGCCCTCGCAATGTCTCTTTTGGTAATTACAAGGCCCAGCCAAAGCAAGACCCACGTGTATATATTACCATCCACCCCATCTGTGATGTGTAGCAGGGCACACTGGGGGGTCCTCGGCAAGGTCAGACCCAACACTCCTTCCAAACAATGAAACACCCGCTCCCAGATTGGAGCCAAAACCCCTCAACCCCAATGGTATGCAGAAAATCTCCTGCCTTGGTCTAGCAGCATAGGCAATTTGCAGACTCAATCAGCCCCCTCCTCCATAACCTCTCCCTTTTAAAGTACACCTGATGGAAATAACTCAACTGAATCAGCCGGTTCTGGGACGTAATAGCCGCCTCTCTTAACGAGGTCAGCTCCTCCCTCCAGTCCTCATCTTGAAAGGGGCCCATATCTCGCACACAGGCCTCCCACAGGGACCCAAAAGCAACGGGGGCATTGACTACCGGGGACCAGTAAATATTTAAAGTCTTATGTCCTGAGATGTTCGTCAGAAGTATCTTACTCTCCATGGGACTGAACTCTGGGACATCAACCAAGGGTGTGAGATAGGGCGTAAGGGCATGTTGGAGTTGCAAAAACTTAAAGAATTGAGTTTGGTGAAGACCAAACTCCTCCTGCAGTACGCTGAAGGTCTTAGGTGAATTGTTGTGAAATGCATCTCCCAGCCGAGAGATGCCAAGGAGGTCCCAGCGCCGGCACCCCTGCAACCCAGATGTATGATGGTGCCCACCCACAAGGGAGTCTCCGGTGTGAGTAGACCCCTCCACCCCATAGCCGTCATCACCTCCTTCCATACCTTGAGGACCACACGTGTGACTGGAGGGAGTCACTGAGGTGCTACCCCATACAATAAATGCTGGAGAGGATCTTGCCAAGTGCTCACCCCTCTGACGCTCATAGGCCAGATCTCTGAACCCCCAAACCACCAGTCTTTTAGGGCTACCTACTGAGCAGCCCTGTAATAGGATCTCACATCCGGCGAAGCTATACCACCATCATAAGTTGACTTACAACATGTAGCGCAATTTGAGGGAAACCCTGTATTAACAGAAAGCCCTGCAAAAGTGAATCAATGTGCGCGAATAGGGAGGCTGGAATAGGGAATGAAACCTTTGGAAAAGTAGGCGAGGCAGGGCCACCATTTAAAAAATATCTGATTTCCCCAACAGGGAAAGGGGAAGAGAGGCCCACAACTTGAAATCAGCCATCGATCTGTCCAGCTGGGACTGGATGTTTTGTTCCTGTGCCCGAGTCTAATCTGAAGTTATATACACCCTCAAGTATCGGAATCCCTGTCGTGAAACCGCATGCCCCTTTGCCCATGACAACTCAGAGACGCCATTGCCTACTATATAGACTGAGGATTTGCCTAGATTTACCTGCAGTTCTGAGAAGTACCCATAGACCTGCAGCATCTGTAGTGTGCATGGCCTTAAATACTCAAGGTCTGTCAGGAACAGAAGCGCATCATCCGCGTACATCACAATTCTTTCCTCTACTCATGGCCCCACTCAAACCCCCCCAACTACGCATCCACTCTAGACCACTCCGCCAATGGCTCAATCACCAGAGCAAAGAGGAGAGGTGAAAGGGGGCACCCCTGGCCGGGGCCTGCTCGATACGGAATGGTGTGGAGGTGGCCATCCCCACCCGCACTTAGGTGAATAATTTTGTATGGAGGAGCCGCAAACGACTAATGTACCAGGGTCAAAGTTCATTTTAGTTAAGAGTGAAGACAAAAACGGCCATCCAACCGAGTCGAGGGCCTTAGGGAAATCTACCTGCAACAATGCACTCTCCTTATGATGGCGTTGACTCAAAGCTATTGCGTTGTTTACTCGCCAGATATTATGGTGCGTGGCCCTGCCCAGCGTGAAGTCAGACTGGTCCGGGTGAATCAGGGTGCCTATAACCTTGGCTAATCTGTTTGCCAGAACCCTGGCCCACACATTAACCTCAGTGGGGAGAAGGGAGATCGGTCGGTACGAATCGCATAGGTTCGGCAGTTGGCGTGGCTTCGGCAAGACAGTAATGTCTGCCGTTCTGAAAGCCAGAGGCAGCAGTTTGCCCCAAGGGCTTCCTGAAAGACCCTCAGCAAATGGGGCCCTGTAAGCACCCAGGTGGCCCTATGGAACTCAGATGGGAAGTTATCGAGCCCCGGCGATTTCCCCAGACGAAGCTGTGCCAAAGCCCCCTGTAGGAAAGTGCCTCTTTTGGACATGGTTAGCCCCAACTTTTTGCCTGGAAAATTATGTAGTTCAACTGGAGGTGAAGCAAACACAAGGAGATGATGGACAGAGCACTGAAACTTTTCAGACACTCACCCCCAGTCACAGATCTGGGTTGAATCCATCATCGTTCTTTAGCTCACTTTGCCACCCCAGTTCAGACACAGCTATATGCAAATCAGTCTTGACCCTGTGCCTCATGGGAACAGTCCAGCCTTAACTGCCAAGCCATGTCTTCCCTGGACCGGAAACAAGCATCCTGGGACCGGTTTCGGGCTAATAGCCCTCATCAGCCAGGCTAGCTTGAATCCAGTGGCAAAGTGAGCAAGGGACCCACGTCTGGGCATACCCTGCCAACTTAGGGCGGACAAAGCAAACACAAGGAGATGATGGACGGAGCACTGAAACTTTTCAGACACTCACCCCCAGTCACAGATCTGGGTTGAATCCATCATCATACCAAGGGCTGCAGCATGAATTGTGCCACCCTAAGGGACCCCTTACCAAGCACATGCATACTGCCACTGCAGCCTGCGTGTCTTGGTGCAGACAAAACTGAAGATTCGGCATGGCACACATCCCTGAGATGTAGGTAAGATACCCCTCTAGCAGAGCAGACCTTAGACCTAAGGCAGGGTGCACTATATCTCCTGTGAGGGCATATCTGCATTAGCAGATATACCCCTGCAATATCCTTGTCAATTCCTGGATGTTGTAAGTGACCAGGGAAGCCATAGTAAGTACATGGGCTGGACACAGGTCATTACAAGTTCCCCAGCTCCATAATGGCTTCACTGAAATATGGGATGTTTGGTACCAAACATCTCAGTATAATAAACCTGCACTGATTCCAGTGTCGGAGGTATTAAAAAGTGCACACAGAGGACCCCTTAGAGGGGTCCCCTGAAACCTACCAATCCTTAGTGTGGTCGCTGACTGGCCTGAGCCAGCCTTCTACTACCTGACAGTGTTCTGACCTAATGGGGAGAGTGCTTGCACATTCTGAGGCAGTGGCGTAGTTAAGAGGGTGCAGGACGGTCAGTCCCAGGCAGCACTGTATTTGGGGGCGGCCGAGGTGAGCAAGTCATGTCTGTCAACTACCACCATCCCCCGAGAACAAGTCACCCGTCGGCCGCCAACCCCACCCCCCGGGAACAAGTCAACCGTCAGCCGCCTTCCCCCCTCCCTCTTACCTGCACCAGGCGGCAAACTTAGGGTCCGCACCGAGTGGCAGTAGGTCTATCTATGCCACTGCTCTGAGGCCGAGAACAATAGCTTTCCGGGGTGGAGATGTTCACACCTCTTCCTTGGTCAGGAAGAGTAATCCGTGGCGGGGATCTCCAAACACCTTGCCGCCTTTGTAATGTGACCCCAGCCTCCCCTCTTAGAGGAAGCAGATGCCCTTCCTCTCCTCACCTCCTTTTAGGCAGGAGGACAGGTGGGAAAACTTAGAAAGAATAAGAGGTGTGCCCCCCTCTGCCAACTCCAACCTTCAGGTGCTGGAGGTGTGGTAAAGTACACTTTTCAGTGCCCACCATCTTGAAGGTGGTGGGACTTATCCAATCAGGGCTAGGTCTATGTACCCCTCCCAGAGGAGGTGGGCATAATAGAGGGTGTAGACACCCTAGGTAAGGGGCCCATTGGCCACTACCTGTCACTCCCTTGTAACACCCCTAAATCTAGTATTTAGGTGGCCTCCCCAGACCTAAACTTCAGTTCCTGACGACCTAAGAAGAGCTGGACACTACAGAGTCACCAGCAAAGACGACTGCAGACACCAACTGACTTACCCCAGCCCTACCGGCCTCTCTGCAGCCCTCGATGATCCTGCGCCAAAAGATGACCCGTCCTGCAGCCAGGCAACCTCTAAAGCCTGGGGAGGACTGCCTGCCTTCGACCAAGATCAAGACTCCTGAGAACAGCGGACCTGTTTACCAAGCAACCATCTCCCAAGAAAGACTCTGAGAGCTGAAGAACCATGAGGCCTGCCCCGGGTTCCACCTCTGCTACCGACGCCTTGAGCCCGAGTCCAAGTGGCCCGCTGGTTCCAGCAAGGTTTCCCAGTGAGGTATGAACCTAAAAACAACATAACAGAACTCCTACTACTAATCCCCCCCATACTTCTAAAGCTGGAAGTACCTGTCAAGCTGCCAACACCTGGATGATGCCAACCGGGTGTACAGTGTTCACCGTAACATGACCACCCCAATAAGGTAAGGAGCATGGCCTGGCAACCCCGCCAAGCCTAAAGGGCTACCCTCGCAGAAAAAATACATATTGTAAGGGAATCACACTTATCCCAGCAAATTATCCAAACTATGTGAATAAGATGAAAATCCTGTGAATAAAATAACAGGAAAGAGAAATATATATGTCCAAGAAACCAGTCATCAGGACGCAGGGGCCCAGCCAGGTACAGCAGCAGAGTCAGTAATCATTGGAGTATTTCCATTGGAGACAATCTGGCGATCATGACTTTCCATACCCACCATGCCCCGGGAGCCTTCCACGCTGGGCCACATGGTCCTGCAGCCATAACCACCTTTACTCCATTGGGATGTCCTGGTCTGAGATGGATTGCTGTCCATCCCCCACAGTGTTCCCCTTCAGGCACGACCGCTCCTCTGCCCATGCCCAGGCCACCTCTGATGTGTCTTGTCCCCAAACAACACCTTTAGACTGACTGGGAAAAGCAGCATAAATTGGATGCCCATGGCCCTCAACTTTTGTTGACACCTTGAAATGAACAGCGTTATTGTTGCACTTGAGGGTAGAATCAGTAAATAACCATCACCCGTGATGATTTGCAGTGCAACGAGTGTCTCGCCCACAAGGCCCGCAAGATGGCCTCACAGTCTGCATTATTCAATATGTGGACAATCATAGGCCTCAGTGGAGACCCAGTTGAGGGCCTGGTGCCCAAGGATCTGTGGGCTCGATCCACTGTGGAGCAGGTAGAGACCAGGTCTGGCAGCAGCCACGAGCGGAGCCAGGCAGTGATGAAATCAGTAGGGTTGGGCCCCTCCTTAAACCTCACAACCCGAATGTTATTCTGTTTGGACCTGCCCTCAGCGTCTTCCACCCTCACCACCAGGAGGGCCCCCGTGTGCCGCAAAGTCTTCACCTCTGATTGGCAGGCCTGTTGAGAGTCTTCCACTTCAGAAACCCGACACCCTGTAGTTGTGACTATGTCCACCGTGTTACTGAGATCCTGTCGGATAAATGAGATTCGTCCAAAGTTCACTGATTTTCCCCTCAACAGAGGAACTGAGATCCTGGATGGGCTGCAGGATAGGTGATACCTCTGCCGCTGGGTGGTCTCCCCCCTGCATGCCTCCAGATCAAGAAGGGGGCTCAGCAGAAGAGGTAGACTTTGTGAGCTTGTCTATCTCACTCTGCATGGAGGACTGAGCTAGCAGCCATCTAGGACACACTAGCTCCCCCAGCATGCAGAGCAAGGGAATCCCGAGACTAGCCCACAAAGTCCTCCACAGCTGGCAGGTGAGCCACCAACACCGGGGCCCCACCACTACCAATAGAGCGCCTCTCTCCAGCAGCCCTGTGAACACCGCGCTCTGACCACCAAACAAATCCCACCAACAATGCCCACATGTGGGCCCCTCAGTCACGTTGCCTCTGAGCGACTTGACCCAGCCGCCGACTTACCAGCACTAGAGGAAGAGGGGCCATCCATTTGTGGCATGGACCCCGGGTCACTGACCAATTTGCCGGCAACATTTAAGGCCATCATTAATGCCGGGTACCCGGGCACCAATCTTCAGTGCGCCACCAGTTTTGCCTCCATGGCTCCTGCCGGCACCCGCCGGCCGCCTTCACACCTCCGAAGCTTGGGAGCGCTGGGGAGTGGTTTCCCCGGCAGGAAAGGACAGGACACTCTTGGTCCCACCAACCCCCACATGCACCCCCACAGGGAAAGGGGGCGCTGGGACTCAAGTCATCCAGTCACCTAGGGCCCTACAAATCTAGGCCTGGCCTCACTCCTGCACCGACGGGCCCTCGCTCCCTCAATCACTCCAGCAGCTGCATGGTGCCTCACTGATCACCAGAGCACTAACAACTCCCGAGGGTCTCTCCCTTCCTCCCCAGCCATCTGGGTCACAGGGAGCACCAACACTGCTCCTGTTGGGTGAGCCGAATTCAGTCTATGCCACCACTGCCTCCATGCAAACACCAGCAGAGCTGTCTGCTCACTCCTTGGTCAAGGTGGGCTCCTCTGATATAGCGAGCCACCTGCCTTCCCACCACTCCGGCAATCAGTGGCCTCACCAGCAACGCGCCAGCACCCCCAAGGCAGCGCTGCTCCAATGCCTTCTGCACATCCTCATCTTCTGTTTGCGCCTCCCAGGCAGGCCCAGCTAGGCCTCAGAGCGTGCTGCCAAGTATCGGTGTTTTCCGGCCACTCCGCGCCAACCACTTGGCACCAGCCCTCAGGGATGATCATTTGCGGACAGCTGGGAAGCAATTCCCTGCAAATCACAATGGATTAGGAGGTGGAGTTAAACTCAGAGTGACTGCCATCTTTTGCAGCTCAGCCACGCCCCACTGAAAGCAGCGATTTAACCGTATTCACCACTTTAGGGATCTAGAAAAAACTCAACTTCCTAAAGGGTATAGGAACAGCCCAGGTCTGTTCTCTGCCAGAGTAACATCACTTTTACATGAAATTGACTCCCAAGCATTCTCCAATGTCGATGACATATATTGCACGGACAATGACTTAAATACACACTTAGCCAGAGTAGATCAAATAGTTTTGGGTTTTCCTGAACATGGCTAGAAATTCAACTTACAAAAAAACAAAAAATGCTTATCTCAGTGTCCTATTTTTGGGATACAAGTTGTAAAATGAAGGCAAAAGTCTTGCACCACATTTTCTAGAGAAATGTGCACTCCTGCAACCACCAAACACCATAAACAGCTACAATCACTTTTAGGCTTTCTCAACTTTGGTAGAACATATATACCAAACTATGCACAATGGGAAAAACCATTTTATGAATTAATTTGTCAAGACTTTTCAAGCACACATTTGACACCAGAACATACACAGATTCTGAGAACACTGCAAACAGACATGCTTTCATCCAGACGCTTACACACATGTCAACACAAACGTGGTGATCTGCATAATTGCAGGATCCACTGGCTATAAATATGTCACTTTCAACGAAGGTGATACTGTACCGATTGCATATAAATCACATTTATATTCAAATGCGGAAATGCGTTTTGCACCTACAGAAAAAATACTGATTGTAGTTCAGTCAGCTGTTATAAAGGAAAGGCTGTTGGCTCAGGGGAAACACATAATTGTGGTTACTTCCATTCCAGCCCTAGAGACTGTCACAAAGGCCAGTGTTCCTAACGAGAAAGACTTAAATCCAAGATGGATACTGTGGGCCACCTCCTTAACAGCTACTGATGTTAACTATGTCTTTGACCCCACTTTACAAGCACAAGATTTCCTCCAATATGAACAATAATACCCTGTGCCTGGTGACATTTTATTTTTCTTCTTGATCAGTATGACTATATTGTAAATACTGATGGTTCAATCCAGCCCACAGTTAGAACTAAACAACAATATTCCGCAGCTTGTGCTGCAATACATGGTGTAATGAGGAAGGGAGAATTCCATCCTCAGCAAACTTTTACACAATCTTTAGAGGATTGCATCACTCAGATGGCTGAACTCAAAGCTTTCAATCTGACACTAGAAAATACCGATCCTGAATTCCCCACACTCATAGTGTGTAACTCGTATTACTGTGTCCAGTGTTTTAATGTGCATTTACATTATTGGTGGTTGAATAGATTCAGAGATTCAAAAGGGAACGCTATCAAGCATGAATTGCTTTGGGAAAAGGTGGCACATTTTAAAGACTGCTTGCCATTGGCTCATATAATTCAGACATTGGGTCACCAACATTTTGGAATACCCATTGCAGGGAATTCACTGGCTGATGAAGCAGCAAAAGCAGCGGTTCAGACTGTTGTAGTAGCTGCAATTACTTGTTCACACACAAGAGTGGATGGCGACATCAAGGTTGCGGTCAGTGCTTCACACAGTGATACATCATTACCTAAAAAATACTCCTATCTACTGACTGTCCAAAACATACCATATGCATGCATTCCCGAAGTGGGAGATCGAGTGATACCAGATCAAGACCGCAGGCTAGAGTTAATCAGAGCTGCTCATGAGGGGTTAGCTTCTCCCCATGCAGGTGTGGCAGCTACAGTTTCCTTACTACAGAAATGCTACAGGTGGTACAGTTTCTACAAACAGACTAAACAATATATCCTCAGTTATTACATTTGTCACCAAATAAAAAATTCCACCACAGTTCACCCCCCACTGCAGACACTTCTCTTAGTTTTAAACAAACCATTGGCATGGGTCTATCTTGACCACTGTGGACCTCCAAATTCAGATGGTGCATTTAAATTTATTCTATTGGCAGTGGATTAATATTCTAGATTTCTATGGGTGTGGCACAGCGTCCGGCTGATGCTCGAACTGTTATAAAAGATTTGCAAGTCTCTATCGGGACATATGCAGTAGCTGCATTCCACTTGGACCAGGGCCCAGCATTTGCCTCTAGAGCTCACAGGGATACCATGCGAACCCTGAGTGTTGCAGGGCATTATTCTTCCCCCTAGCACCCTGAGGGAAATTTGATAGTGGAAAGGAAAAGCAGGCACTGCCTCCAAAAGAAAAATAAACACATCTGACTAATAGGCTTTCTAAAATAGGGGCACAAAGTGGGTAACATAACACTGCTTCAAGCCACTTTGAGAAGAAAAAAGAACAGAACCACTCTCCCCATACATTCTCCCAGGCAAGGTCCCCGAGTCCCCGTTCAGTGTACAGACAGACCCTGGTGGCAGTCAATTAGCCTACTTTCCCTTTTCACACAGCATCCCAGAGTTCCACCTGCCAGCAAGTTGGCTAAAACTCCCTTCCTGATTCTACCTTTATAAATAAACACTTTTTGCCCTTAAAATCCAGTCTCAACTTTGCTGTATATCCATCTGAGTTAGTAATGCCCCTTACCGTCAGCTCATTCCTCATTTCAGAAGTGTTATCTTCCATGTTAATTTCTCGTGCTGAGATCTGAGAAAAAGAATCCTGTCTGAATTCAGAATCGCTCTGGCTTTTTTAATTGCAGCTCTTACCACCCTGTTTGTCATCACCACTTGTGCCAGAATGATCATCACCATACCTCTAAGGCTTCTATGGCAGACTACAAACACCTCTCATGCTCTGTTGGAAAGTGGTTTATTAGTAGTGATAAGTAGGAACCTACCACTAGAAATATGGCGACAAACACAATAAAAGGTTCAGTCAAGGTCTCAATAAATTATTCCCTTGCTTAACCCTATGTTAGCTAGCAACGAGCTGGCAGGCTTAACTTAGGAGACAGGTGTGTAAACCATTTAAAAACACCAAGACGCAAAATAGGTACAACAAAATACACAATAAAAATCCACCACCAATTTAGAAAAATAGGTTATATTTTTATGAACCAATAGTCACCAAAATGACAAAAAAAATAATTTTAGGGTACCGAAGATATGGATTTTCAAATAATGAACACTTTCTAGTGCTTAAAAGTCCAAAGCACCACTTTCGGACATCTGGTTGCACCTGACTGGGCCAAAGCCAAAGTTTGAGGCTGACCGCGATGAAGCCCTGGTCGGATACACTAAGCAGAAAATTTTACCTTCGCACTTAGTCGTTGTTCTGGAACTTTTTCTCTTGACGTCAAGTAAGGCTCCTTGTCAGGCTGGGTTTCGAGTCGACAACAGCGGCTTAGTTCAGCACAAGGCCTTAGTGAAATCCTGGAAGTCTTGAGCTCCGGGGCTTTCAGAGGGACGAACCTGAAATCCAGGACGGGTCGCGGTTTGACGACGGCAGCTTGACTCTCGTCGACGGGCCGGTCACCATATGGAGCTTTTTGACAAAAATTCTCCAAACTTCTGGATCTTCTACCAGAAGGACCTTTTGGGATTCCATAGTATCCACAACACAAATCCAAGAATCTAGAAGCTCTGGGATAGTCCTTGGGATTTTTGGACTATGTGTCCCAGAATGCACCGGGCCAGCTCCTTAAAAGTCCACGGACGCACTCCAGGTCGGTCCTTCTTGGTGGATATGGTGCAGGTGGAGCTCTGTTAACCTGTTGCTTTCAAGAAGTCCACTCCTTAATCCTTGTGGAGCCAGGCAAAGTCCTTAGGGCTTTAGTTCCAGATTGTGCAACAGGTGCAGTCCTCCAGATGGCAATCCTTTGGGTGCAGATCAGGGTTCCAGCAGGGCAGTCCTTATTCTCCTTGTTATTTCAGGCAGGGAATCTCTGTTGCTGGGAAACACTCCCATATTTATTCACAGTTTCTGGGCTTCAAGCGGGGGGCACCGCTGAAAAAATGGGTGCAGGGTGCCACCGAGGTGTATGACCACTTCCTCCAACGTATGGCATTATCTTGACCCAGAAAGCACTATTCTTCCAAAATCCAAAAAGGAGAAAAACTCTCCAGGAGGATTAGATCTGGCTAAGACAAACCCACTGATGTGGCTAAGTTTCCCTAGCACTCCCCTTCCAGCCCCTTCACTAATATAATCACTGGAGTTCCTGTTTGTATGGGGGTGCAGGATGTGGGGGTGAGCCTGTGCTGCCCTAAACTGTCATCCCCTCTTTGAAGATCAGTTTGGCTACTCCATCCCCATCCTGCCTTTTGCCCTGCAGCTTATAGTTCTCCTCCCACAGGAAATCCTTTGTCTCTAGTCAGGCCACTTCACACCTCATTAAAGATAGCTTGGCTCAGCCTGTCAGAGGCTGACCAATCAGAGCAGGGTTGCTGGAAGGCTGGATTTTGGCTTACAGAAAAGAAAGTTCTATATCTTATTTTCTAATAAGTGCTAGTTATAATAAAACCGTGGCAGTTTGTTGGATTTATTCTAACTATCATTTTTATACTTTGAAGTATATTTTAGCCCTTTTCTTTCAATAGTTATACTTTAAAGTATTCCAATGTTAGCCTATGGAGCCATTGGCTACACAGGGAAAACAAAATTGGCTGTTTTTCCCTCCCCAGTGCATATAAAACATATTTTATAATGTCCCTACTTACAGTAAAAATGCACCCTACCCCTGTGAAACCTAGGGAAACTTTAAGGTTGGCTTATATGTAAAAATAAGGTAGTTTGAGACTTTGGAAGTACCTTTAATTCTAAAGTCGAATATACATATATTTTTAATGTAAAGGCAGCCTGAAATGCATGGCTGCCTTTAAAATGACAGCAGGCAGCACAGAAGTGCACACTTAAGTGCATTAAGTCTTGTGGGCCTCTAAACCTACATGCCCTATTATATATATACTAGGGACTTACAGGTAGGCTGTCACTACCAATTGTAATTAAACCTAATTACCATATATCTTACAATCAGAGCACTGATACAGTCAGAGTCAGCTACCACTAGTATCAATCAAAAAATGTGGGTGGTCAGGGCAAAAAGAATGACTTTCTCACACCCTTGGCCACAGAGTTCTAAATTATTTTCGAGCAATGCACAAAGTATCTTATTCGAAAATTGCGTATGTAAGTATACAAATGAATAGAAGTGAGTTAAACTCTACTGTACTACATATTTTTGTGAGAATTCTGAGCTGGGTATGAATCATATATCCTTGCAAATCACTTTAAATGTGGATAACGTTTACCTACTCTTTGTATTCAGCTGGCGCAACATTTTCAATGCTTTAACAAACATCGTTAAAATGAAAAATCACTGTCATTTTATAATTGGGACATTCTACCATGTTAGAGATGTGAATAATCAGCCAGGTTTCTAATGGTTTCTGTGTCATCTTGCAGGGACGTGGATTTCAGGAACTTAACCGAACTGGTTCATCAAGTATCCATGGGAATGAAGTACTTAGAAGAACATAATTTCGTACACCGAGATTTAGCTGCCAGAAACGTGTTGCTCGTAAGCCAGCACTATGCCAAAATAAGTGACTTTGGGCTATCAAAAGCCCTTGGCAGTGATGAAAATTATTATAAAGTAAGATACCAATATTAAATGTATCTTCAATTTCATCACGTTTCATCTTTATACTCTTAAATTGTTCATCTTTTTTAAACAGGTGTAAATGTAATCATTATATGTCCTTGACCATTGTGTATCATTTTGGCCAGTGTTCAATACTTTCCAATCTTTTATAGAGACTTCTGTGTGTATTATTTTTGGGTTTTGCCGCCCTGGTAAATGTTCCAGTTTAAAGTGGCCCCATTCTACTGATTGCCTCTTTCTGATGATGGATTAGCTCTCCGTATCTATAGGCTTATAGCCATTTTCTCCCATGTGGCCGTGTTTGTAGGTCCAGTCAATCAAAATCCGGGCAGCCCCTGTGCAAGCACTTGATGCAAGAGAGCGCTACCTATCCATCCACTATCTTGGTATACATAGGGACCGTGTGCTGTATCCAGGAGCAGTCCGTGCAGGTAAGAGCAGTGGGTGGTGGGGCAGGGTGGGGAGAACTCGACATGCGACGAGGAGGAAAGATTAAATAAATAAATAATTTTCCCTCGTCATCATCTGTCGAGTCCCCCACCCCACCGCTCTTACCTGCACAGGCCGCTCCTGGCTGTATCAGTGGTGTCCTCTCCTCAACAAGGCTACAACACATGTTGAACATAACATAGGCTCCCTCTAGTAAGGTTAAGACTGTTCCTACTGCTGGCATTTCAGAAACTACATAGTTATCTCACCAAGAGACTGGTTTCTGGGCTGCAATCTACATTCAGGCCAGTGACCTGCACTGCAGAAATAGCCTGCTAAAACTGGTTTAGATGCTGAATCTGATCTGCTCAGCAGCTGTTTGTACCTACCTGGGAAGTCTGGTATGTGTTTTCCCAGTGCTTATCCAATTGAGTAGTTCTAACTTTGCCACCCCATGAGCGCAAGAAGACCAGGAAATGACCTGTAAAAGATAATTCAGTTCTGGTTGACTGGGGAGTTTGGATTCAATGGCGTCAATCCTTGTGATAGAGCCCTAACCTTAAACAAATGCACACAGTTCCCAGTAGCGATGGAAAAATTAGGCCTGTAGTTTTACTTATTTGTATGGAAAGAAACTCTGCAGCACCAGCTCAAAG
Source organism: Calotriton arnoldi (assembly GCA_963921515.1). NCBI lineage: Eukaryota > Metazoa > Chordata > Amphibia > Caudata > Salamandridae > Calotriton > Calotriton arnoldi. The sequence goes on along the minus strand of CAWUFW010005263.1, from coordinate 441,203 downwards.
AACGACATGCATGAGACAGGGCACCATGTCTCTGCTTTACCCGCGACTGGGATTAAGTTTAGAGGCAGAAGAGAAGGCTTCATTTTTTGCCTAATCATGGAAAATGTGAAGCTAGCTGCCTGGTGTGTGGAGGAGCTGCTTTGACTTGGAGAGACAGGACTATGTCCCATCTAGTTGAGGGTTAGATGGTGGATCGACTATAAGAGAGCCTTCCCAAGACCTATGAGCTGCATTAGGTGTACTGGAGACACAGAAAGACTACATCTGTGGGTGAGTCTTCAATTCCCTCTTGACTTGTCACCCTCTACACCTGCTCCATTGTTTGTTAGTGATAACAAGAATGTATGTTTGAGTTTATGTCTGTCAGTATGTAGGTGACATTTGTCTAACGTGAATCAAGCTAAAGGCAGCAGAGCTCTCGACAGGGTCAAAGACAAAGATACAGTCAATGAGTGATTGGAGGTGTAGCTGGGTTCTGAGAATGGAGATGGACTTTCAGTTTGTTCTTTTTTTTATTAATTTTTTTTATTTTATTTTTTCAGGACAGCAGAAATTATAATCAGTTACATAAGAAAGCACAAATTTACATGTGAAAATACATATCAGAATATAACATTTTCGAACAATTTGTACAGAATTCATTCTAAATTCTATTCACTCTACTGATCCAGTAGCAACCCCCAGATTTGAAGACCCCTTTTCTTCGCTTTCCTACCTTTGCACTTGTACAATGCCATTTCCAGGTTATAGACGTGGAAAAGTCTAGCATACCATGCCTGGAATGTCGGAGGGTCTTCATCCTTCCATTTTGAGGCTATCATTAGCCAAACCATAGCTGTCACCATAAAACAGAAATAAACTTCGGTCAGTTCCAGCTGTAAGGTTTCATCATACCCAATTATCAGCAAAGTTGAAGTTAAAGGGACCCTCCGGCCTATATTATGCTGCAAAAAAATTTAAATCCCATCTTTCAGTACGTTCAATCTACCACATTCAGAAAACATATGAACCATGTCTGCGGAACCCTGACCACATCTTGGGCAGTTATTGGTTTCTCTGTGTCCCCATGCCCATGGTTTAGCCGGTGTATAGTAAAGCCTAAACAATGTTTTAAAGTGTTGAGCCTTGAAGTTAGCTGATAAAAATAACATATTCGATAATTTCAGAGCTCTGCACAGATCCACATCCTGATTATTCAGCTTATTAGCCCAACCACTTTCTATCCTTACTATATCGTCTGGATTAGCGTCCATCAACATTGTATATAGATCCTTGACTCGGGGCTGCCCATGAGTTAAGTTCTCTAAAAGCGGAATACGATCTAAATTAGTGAGCTGTGGTACTAACGGCTGGATTGCCTCTCTTATTTGAATGTATTTAAACAGTGTCTTAGGGTCAACCCCGTATCGTTCCTGTAGCTCGCCAAATGACAGGACTCCAGTCATATTAACGATATCTCCCATTTTATTAATTCCTGCCTGTTTCCATGTTCTGCCTAGATTGTCGTACAGAGGGGCTAAAATAGAAGATGACCGCCATAAGGACAGATACCGCTGTATTTTTGGGATTTTAAGATGTTTACCAGATTTTCGCCACACACTCCAGGCTGCTATTAAAGGTTTAAAACGGGTTCTCTTATAGTAATTCCCCTCCAATCGCCTGAGCATTATTCCTGGTGCCGCGTCTCCAATAGCTAATTCGTAAATAGAGGGCGGGGATTCCCTTTCTAAGTCTACTATAGTTATCGCGTCCCGAGTCTTTGGCCTAAATAACATAGTCATTTGCTGCAGCATAATAGCCCAATAGTAATATAACAGATTTGGTACAGCCAGACCCCTCGATCTTGTGGTAAGGTCATTAACTTCAATGATCTTCTTATCTTTTTGTATCCCCATATAAATTGTGAAAACATCCCCTCTGTTTTTTTAAAAAAGGCGTTCGGAGGTTCGATTGGTATGCTCCCAAATAGATAGAAGATTTTTGGAAACATTGTCATTTTTATGACATTTGCTCTTCCGATTATGGGAAGATGTAAATTATTCATTTTCTTTAGATCGCCCCCTATCTTCTTCAATAAGGGTTCTGAGTTGATATCCCAGATTGCCCCAACTTCCGCCGAGATGGTTATTCCTAAGTAAGTGGCGGCCTCAACCCTCCGTGGGTCCTGAAATACCACAGCTTTGGTGCAGACTATTTTCGTTTTATCTGTGTTTAAGCCATAGCCTGACTGTCTACCAAATTCCAAGGCTAGAGCTTCAATTCTTCCTATTGCCCCTGATGGGTCAGGGGTGACGATTGCGATGTCGTCAGCATATGCTAACACCTTGGTATTGTGACCCCTGACCACCATTGGTTTAATTGCCTCATCGCCTAAAAATGATCTTATTAAAGGATCTATATATATCGCGAAGAGTACAGGGGAGCAGGGGCACCCTTGCCTTGTACCTCGCCCGATCTTAACCTTTCCCGATTCCTTCCCCATTAGTTGTATTTTGGCATACGATTGTACATACATAGCTTGGAGGGCGGTTAGTATACGAGGCCCAAACCCCTTAGATTGTAAGCACTTCCATAGAAACTCCCATTCTACCTGATCAAACGCTTTCTGCGCATCTAGCAATATCAGGGACATACGCTCACCTGTTTCTTCCGCAATGTTAAATAATGAAATTACCCGGCGAACATGGTCCACCGTCCCTCTGCCCGGGTTGAAGCCATGTTGCCATGGGCTTACTAGGGACGCGATAATATTGGATAGTCTTCGTGCAATGATCTTAGAGTACAACTTTTCATCAGTGTTTATTAGTGATATGGGTCTGTATGAGGCTGGATCTTCTGGAGCCTTTCCCTTCTTTAAGAAGATAACTATATTAGTCTCCTGCCAGGATTGAGGGGGGATTCCCTTTTGCTGTACAGCTAAAAATAAGTCCAGTAGCAGAGGGGCTAATTCTGTCTGTAATGTTTTATAAATCTCGATTGGTATCCCGTCTGGGCCCGCCGCCTTACCTGAAGCCATCAACTGGAGTGCCTCCATTACCTCCGTCAATGAAATATCATCCTCTAGCTCCTGGATCAGTGGGGGTGCACCTGCCGTTTCTATTGTAGGTGCTACACAGTCCCTGGATTGATACAAGTCTTGATAGAATTCAGCGAATATGCTAATTATATCTTGGGGCTCAGTAACTATATGGCCATCCTTCCCCCTCATCCTTAGAATATTATTTACCATCGCCCTTTGTTTTATGCGGAGTGCCAAGTGTTTCCCAGTCATCTCCCCATACTCATAGTTATCCCGCCTGGAAGTTTGGAATTTTTTAGCAATTATACTATTATAAAACCCATTGATTTTGGCCTTAACGCTAATGACTTTTAGCTCTAGCTGTCCCTGAAGCTCCAGCTGTGTTTGTACTATAGCTGACGTATGTTCTTCCTCATATTTGCTTAGCTCCTTCATAAGTGTGTCTACTACCTCTCTCTGCTTTTTCCTATTAGACCCCACGAAGCTCATTATCTCCCCCCTAAGACCTGCCTTAAATGCGTCCCAGACATTCTCCCTAGATGTACTGAACCTATTCATGTCATAGAACTGCCGGGTCCACCCCCTTATATGTTCTGTAAATCCTTCAGTAACTAGTAGTTTCCTATCAAAAGTCCATTTTGTGTGTGTTCTTGTGTACCCCGGAACCACGACTTCTAAAACCAGTGGGGAATGATCCGACAGGACCTTAGGCAATTTCTTAATGTACGCGCCTTCGATAAGAGTGGAAGAAACAAAGAAGTAGTCTAACCTAACATACTTTCTATGAGGGCAAGAGAAGTATGTGACCCCTGGATCGTCCGGATTCCTATAAGACCATACATCTATAAGCCCGTGGCTATCCACTAGTGCTTTTAAGGCTCTATAAACCTGTGGTTTCCTACCCTGAGAACCTCCCCTGGGCGGGTAACCTGCATCCAGATGGATGTTCAACTCGCCACAGATAACAAGGGGAGATGGCCATGAAGTGAGTTCCAATTCCAATTCTGACAGTATTTCCCCCTCGTCTAGGTTTGACCCATAAATTGTACATAGTGTGAAACCGCTTGGGATTGAGGCTATTGCCCATCTCCCCCATTTATCCGAATACGTTCGGTTTGTAAGTGGAAGCCGGTTGGATATGTGAATTGCCACCCCTCTGGTGTTGGTAGACTGAGATGAGCAGATGGCCTGTGTATACCCTGGTATCATATTAAATCCTCTCCTCTGCCAGGGGATGTGAGTTTCCTGTTGACATATGATATCCAGCTCTAATGCTCGTAGCAGCTCTCCGGCCCTGCCTCTTCTGTCCTTATCGTTCAGCCCACCAACATTTATACTACAAATCTTTAGCCTTCCCATCCCTTTTTTGCTCTTGTTTCCTAGGTGTCCCCCTGAGTCTTTCCTTTAAATCAGATCTCCTCCGCTTTTTTTCTTGTGGTATCCTGCTATCCTGAAAATATTTCTTTCCCCCCCTCTACCCCCGCCACCCCCACCCTCCCCCCCCCTGCCCTGTGCTGTGAAGCGACAGACCTGCCAGGTCTGTGGGTGATGGTGAATGGTGGTGACCTCCCTGTGGTGACAACTGAGCAAATTGTGATACTGAGACTACCCCCTGTGCCTTACATTTCTTCTCCTCTCCCCCTTCCCTCCTCTCCCTCCCCACTCCCCACTCCCGTCCTCCCCTCTCCCCCCCTCCCCCCCTCACCTCCCCACCGTTTAAACAATTTACTTATGCAATGCGGCAAAACAAAAAAAAGCTTGCAAGGGTAGAAAAGCACGTCAGAATCAAAGTAATATTATACTGGCAGTTACATTTCAATACATTTCAGTCCTGTGCCCTCCTGGTGGTGAGAAAGAAGAAGGAAAGAAAAAGAAAAAAACATCAGGGGGGAAAGAGAGGAGAAAAAAGAAAAAAAGAAGAAAGAGTAGAGGGGGCAAAGAGAAGGGAGTCGAGAAGAGGTCATCTTCCCCCCGCATTCAGAAACTCCTTGGCCTTTAGCTCCGACGTGAAGAAGCTGGTCTGATCCTTCCAGACTACCTTCAATCTTGCTGGATTCAAGAGGAACGCCTGCGCACCCTTATCCTGAAACTGGGTGATCATTTGGCGCAATCGCCATCGTCGTTCCACTGTAATGTGACAAAAATCCGGCCGTGTAAAGAAAGAAAATCCATCGGCGGAGCGTTGAGCTTCTGGTCTGGCCTTCTCGAACACATTCTGTCTTAGTAAATAATTGCCAAAATAAACCAAGAATGCCCGTGGTTTGGTGTCTGGCCGCGCTGGCTGCCTTATATTGAAAGGTACACAATGTGCTCTTTGGATCTCTTGGGGCCAATTCCACCCCTCCAATTCGGGAAAGGATTTCTGCAGTAGCTGTACCATGAATGAACGTGCGTCTGACCCCTCTTTGCCTTCTGGGATGCCAAGGAAGCGCAGATTGTTCCTTCTCTGGCGATTTTCACTCTCCTCTAGCTTCCATTGAATATCAATGAGTTGTGCCTCGTGTGCCTCTACTTGCCCCTTTGAGCCGGCTATGTCCATCTCCAATGAAGTGGTTCGTGATTCTATATCTGACATTCGGTCGCTGATGTCGTTACAAGTCCTAGCGATTTTCCTGACCGCTCCTTGCAGCTTCCGAGCAGCATTCTGTGATCTTTTACTTTCTGCTCTGGCCTCTTCTCGGTGTGCGACTACGCACTGCAAGATGGATTCCAATGTGGGAGATGCTGCGACAGAGCCGTCTCTGGTGGACTGATTGCTGTCCCCCACCAAATGATCTCCAAGTGAGTAGTCCCACCTTAGATCTCTTTGTCTTGTGGTTTCGGCTCTCCCTACTCTGGAGTGCGATTTCCGGATATTAGTGATAGTCCCCGGGCCGCTAATGCCGGTGCTGGGTGCGCTGTCCTCCTCACTGGATTCTAGCTTGGATCCAGTATCTGTGCCTAAACCCAACCATGTAGCATCTGAGAGTGAGAAAAAGTAATTTGCTTCTGAGTCAATATCCTTCTCTCTACCCACCCTAGGCGTCCTAAAGCTCCTCAAAGGTTCTGCATGGTCTTTTGACTTCACCCTTAACTCTGGCACAGTCATATGCTTATTGGGAGCCTTTTTCACACCTTTCTGAGTTGGGCTTTGATTCAGGGGCTTATCCTTTTCAATCAGCTGTTGTTCTGTGTCCCCCATGTACTGGTCCCTGTTCGTTACTTCCACCTCCCCTGGGATGTCATTCAGGGTCTCCACAGTGTGGGCTGTCGGTGCTGTTACCGCAATCCCAGTTAAGTGTTTCCCCCCACTGAGGTACCTGCTCAGCATCGCTCTCATTTTGCCCCTCACTTTGTAAAGAGACAGTCTCGCCAGTTTCCCCAGCAAAAGCCTTCCTCTGCTCCCCCGTCCCATCAGCGCCCACGGGTGGCTTACCCAACAGTCTCCTACTCTGTCCTCTCTCCTCCGCCGGAATCTCTGCCCGTTCGTGTGTCTTCTCGCTCCCCTGAGCTGCCGAGCTGTTCCTGAGCATTTCGATGACAGATACCGTGGTGCGAGGCGGCTGGGGCTGTGCGCCCCTCCCCTTCCCATCCGGAAGAGTTTCCATCCGGGTCTTCTGCTTCCGTCCATGCGCTGCGACTGGGACGGGGGCGGGTGCCGATTCTGCTGATTCTGCCTCCTCTGGGTTTCCCTGCGGAGAGTCCCGTGCCCCGGCCTGCTGGGCTGCACCTCTTCCCCTTCATCCAGGCTTGGGACCCATCTCGCTAGGGCCAGGCTTGGTTCCGAGATCCGAATCAGCCCTGAAGGAGTGGGAGAGCGCCTGCTCAAATCCCTTGCAGCCTACAATCAACTGCTCCGCGATCTCCGCCAGCTCCAAGACCCAGCGCTTAAATCCCGGTAAGGCGTCAGAAAGCTCGATCCTGTCCTTTTCTCCGCTGCTTTCTGTCTGGGGGTATTTCTGGGGGTATTTCATATTAGTTTCTCTTTTAAAGCTCCTGCAGCACTCCCGGGCTATGTCCAGTCGTCACCTCGGGGGCCACCACCTCCGACCGGTCTTACTCGGTCGCCATCTTGCTTCCCGTCCGATCTCCCTTTCAGTTTGTCCTAATGTAATGAAGAAGTGTGTTTTTAGCTCTTTCCTAAGTTGGGGCAGGGTTGGGGAGTCCTGATGGATAAAGGGACGTCTTTCTACATCCTGGTTCATAAATAGCGAAGGCATTTGCCTTGTGTTTATTTTTATGCATGTCTGAGGGTGTTCTGGCAGTGGGTGTGCTGAGATCCTCCAGAGACGGTCAGCTTATCAACCAGATAGAGGTGCCTGTTGTGATGGCTATATAGATGATGTAGCAGGCTTTGAAGTTGAAGTGGGCTGGCAAAGGGAGCCAGTGGAGTTCCATCAGGATATGGGTGATATGGTCTTATTTTCTCCTTATTTTCTCCAGTCCTCAGTGAGGCATTCTCCAGTATGTAGGATGTCCATATGGGTGGTGCCATTGTGGAGTTTTGGCATTGGGTCAAATTTGAGGTTTAAACCTTTCCACGTTCATGTTGCCGAGCCAGGTTTGGACTAGTTGTTGCTGGCTGTTCTTGTCGAATAGTAGGAATTCTGTATAGTGCAATTGAGCATCAAGGAGATATTGAACATCCAGCTTTGGAAAAGGTGCAAGCAGTGTTTGAAGTGTTGGACATTAGACACAGATGAGACTTTCAATTAGAGTTGTGTGTCATCAGCATATTGGTGGTGTTACTGGTGTGAAGCTTCCCAAGCAGTTCCATGTAGACATTGAAGACAACAGGGGACAAGATTGAACCTTAGTGGACTGCACAGATGAGCAGGATCTTCTAGGACCTGAAGCTACCCATGTGAAGAAACTAGTGTGTGTTGGCTAGGAAGGAAGTGGGCCAGTGCTGGATATTGCCACTAAAACCCTGTCAAGCTACTGAGAGGTTGAACAGTATTAGCAGTCCAGGGTCAACTTTGTTTGGTCAGAAGGACATCATGTGTGATTTGCATTACACAGCAGGCTCTGTGCTGCAGCATGATCTAAAGTGGGCTTGGTAGTTATGAAGGTGATGGTTGTTGGTGATGTCGTTTTGGAGTTGGGCATAAATTACTTTCTCGATGATCTTGCTGATGAAGGGTAGGTGAGTGATGCTCCAACGGTTGGTGGGGCGTCATCAGTCTTGGTGATCCAGTGGTTAGTGGGGGTCATCAGTGTCTTGTGTGGATTTCTTCACAAGTGAGAGGATGTGGTCTGTCTTGAGAGTTTTGGGGAGAATCCTTAATTGAGGAAGCAATGTTCATTGTATGTAGGGATGAGATAGCATTCCCGGGGGAGATTTGATGAAAGATGAGAGTAAGACATAATTTCAATAGAATTTTGCTATGAACTACTTGATGATGAATGTGAGGTCTTTTAGAACCATGTGATTGAAGGATGACCATTTCAGGATGTAGCATGGAGACATGGGTCTCAGAGGAGAAGCTGGCTTGGGGTTGTCAATGTGCTATTGATTATTTTGTATTTTTTCACTGAAGAAGAGGTTGATGACATTTTATATTTCTGTGAAGTGTGCATGATGTTCAGGCAGGGGGCTAATGCAGTGTTTGATTCTCTTGAATAGAGTTCTGCTTTTGCTGACAGCTTCATTGATGATGATGGTATGGCCCTTTTGCTTTACCCACTGTGATGAGGGGTCTGCATGTTGCATGAGGGAACTTCAGTAGTGTAAGGTCAATGAAGTTCTACTTTTCTTCTTTTCTCATCATCCTATAACTCAGTGGTAAACAAAGAATGAGAACATGAAGACGTTACTACAATCTCTTTGACATTGTAGGGAAACCTTTAGGCCCACTTTCTATTTCCCAAAAACTGTATGCCCACTTCTTATTTCCCAAATGAATACTAGGTTTATCCATTTCTATCAAAGAACACCAGGATCCATATCAGTGTGTGAACCTGGTCGTGATGAAATCAGAATCTGCATTAATTTACTTATTCATTCAGAAGTTTATTGTAAAATTAATTAAAATTATACAATACATATTCCGCTAAAAGTCAACTATGCAATACATAATTCTTTAAAAAAAAAAGCCTGGGCTAACACAAAACCAGAAAGGTGCAGCATCTCTCAAGCGACAAGATCCTAGCATTCAACCACAATAATAAGATATAAAAATATACAAAGGTTATTACTAAAACCAGTCTCTCCTCTTGCAGATATAAAAATATACAAGATTTATTACTAAAGCCCATCCTTCCCCTTATCATATAAGCAGTTAAAACATCTGCAATGTTTGTGAGAGGAAGCCTAGGAGTATGTCATAGCTCAGAGTCTTCTGCTGATTCGACAATTTGCAGAGGCTCTCTAGACTTCAGGAGGGAGAGGGCTTTCTCCATGAATTTTATAAAACGAGCCTTCATTTGGAGATCCTCTCCACTCAATGCATATTTAAGTGCATCTATTACCTGGTGGCATCCCTTTTTTATGAAGAGCAGTCTTAGCCATCTTTGTTATGCAGCAGGGATTCTAATGTTTAATTACGCAGGCAACATTGCTTTGAAATGTCTTTTATGACAGCCATGCTTGCCTAAACTCAAATAAGGGAGAACATAGAAAACAAATATGAATAAATCGCAATCTCAGTGGTTCGGGACACCCCTTAATAGACATCGGCTGCTTACAGCCTGCAAAGATGAGCTGAAAAGCCACTTTGTGAAGTGGTTCCAAGCTTGCATTGTCTGCCACTGTGTGATTTCGGCTCCTCGCCGGGTGATCGTGTGAAGGAAGGCAAAATTGTGTGACACACATTGGCACCGTGTGAGTTGGCAGGTCTGATGTTCCCTGCTTGACAATGTCTCCATGTCCTTAACAACTGAGAGGGCTTTTACCCGTTTCCTAACCATTTGTTTGAAAAATGGGGCAGGGATATCTCAGGAACCCTAACTCTTCCAGTTGCAAGATGGAAACGCTACTTTTTAAATAAAAATGCCCAGGTTTATAGCATATTATAGATGCTATAAAGACACACCAAATGTACTTTCTAAAGGTGTTATCTTTACTAAAACATATCGCAAGGCAAGAGACCAAAAACTGAAAGATAAGTTTCAATGCTGGTAGCTGGACGTGAAATTCCAAACATATTTTTGATTGGCAAATGGAGGTAGGAAGACCGAATAGGTGTTTAAGCAGTGTGCATTTTGTACAGTGTAGCCATGTGCCCAATTTCCCTGAGAATGCTAATAGCCCAGTTATGATGGATGGAGGAAATTTTGCATTGAGCACCGCAAGACGTGGTGTGATCGTTGGTGCCTCCAGGTTGTTGTATTGGTGCCGGAGAGCACAGGAAATTGAAGCAGACTTTGCTTTCAGAATGTGTCAAATGCTCAGTGTCCGAACAGCATGTTGCTGTTCCCCCCTGAACCCAATTTGAGTTATTGGTATTAAATTTATTGCTGCAGGCCAGCCTTCTAAATCTTTTAGTAATAATTTTGTATAACATTTAGCCTCTACAACCAATAAGGCAATCATTCTGTAATTTGTGACCAGCCCTAGATCATCTTTTTATATATCGGATACAGAATGGAACTTTACCATGATGAGGGGACTGAATTTCAAACACACAGCTATAGAGGGTGAGAAGGGTAGGAGGCCAGAAATCAACGTTAGATTGGAAAAGAGCAGTGGGGAAGCCATTGAGCCGTGGTGCTCCGTCTGTTCTTGAGGTTCCTAAAACTATATTCAGGTGAACCAAGTTTGAAATGTGATGCAGTATGAGTCAACATATATGGGGAAAACCTATCTCCTTAGTTACCACATATAACTTATTGATGTGGGCATTCCAGCTTTCACCAAGGATTGAGTTACCAGGTTCTTTTATATGCTAGCGATTAAGATTATTTATAAATTGCCAGAATTATTTTGGGAGTCCTATGCAACATATGTGAGTTATTTCAGCCACTAAGCTTCTGTGTGTGTTCTCTTATCCTCCCAAACTTGCTGGGTATATCTTTTCCTAAGAGATCTTGCTACTTCAAAACACTTGCATTCATTGGAGACTTCCTTATAAGTCTTAGAGATATGTTTAGCTCTCTTTTCTGCTGTTTTAATTTTTGCATGTCCCATATTTCACTGCTAGAACCTCTGCGTGTAGATACATTAAAAGTTGTGTTGGGCCCTAGTGATAGCATGAACTTTCTAAGATCTGGCCATATAGAGTAACAGGTTGCTTGTGAAAAACCCTCATCTAGAAGATGCTTAATATACTACCCTTCCCCTCCCACAGACAGCCATTTAGTGAGACTGCCCAAGATGATCTCTGAGCATTTCAGACACTTGAATATGTTGTAATCAGTTGCTTTACCAATCATCCTAAGCATATGATGTTTTGGTGGCTGATGCATTAGATGGATGTTTGAGCCACATAATCGCTTCCTAAGCATTCAATAATTTTAAATGAATTGACCATGCCGATGAACTCTGCTGAGACAAAAGTTTATTCCAACACTGCCTTTCGATGGGCTGAAAAGTGTGTGTTTTTCAGTGGCCTATTGGCAGAGAGTGTTCCGTTCAGAAAACAAACATTGAATGACTGTAATGGCTTAAGAAGTCTAACATCACTGGGATCATGCCTTTGATGTGCAAACATTATTCAGAATGTACAGCTTCAGTGTTCTAGTGTGTGTCATCGTCCTGTGGGCTCTCCTTGACACTGAAAATCTTGACCATGCTTGGCTATTTGCTGATTACTAGTACCTCCAGAGTTTCAGCACCCTTGAATGTCATCCCTTTGGCAGCATGTGGTTGCTTAGAATCAGACTTAACATGTCCCCTAAAGAATGTCTGGTAGCCCCATAGAACAGCATGGCTATATCAAACAGCTTGTTTACCTGATACCTGCTGATCAAAACAACACAGATGTTGTTTTGGTCACCCAGGACACTTCTTGCTGTTCGTTTAGTTGGTTCTCGTGCATGCAGTGCACTATGGCAAATGAATCATAGCCCGTTGAGATACAATATAACCCCTAGTTTGACACCCATCATCTTTTGAGCAGAGGGTGGGAAATTAAACCTGTAGTAAATCAGAAAGATCTAAAGTCTGATGAGGCTTTGCAGTACCATCCAATAAGATAACATTGCCAGTTGACACTTGTGTTACATAGACCACAGCCTCTTACTGCACACTAAATTTGAATAAAGTTGTTGTATCTCAGATCCACATCATGCGAGGGCCTGCTGAATTTGTTAGGAAATCTAACAAAACATTAATTTTATTCCATGTGATTACTGTATTATAATGTAGCTTAGTTTCCAACCTAATATCAAGTTGTGGAGTAGACCAAGACAAGACCTCAAAAATAGTAGCCAACTGGGAGACTCTTGACAACTAAATGCCTTTCATTATTTCATCTTGCAGATGTTATGTTACTGTCAGTGCTTAATTCATAACAGCATAAGTGCCAGGGCCCTCCTCAGGAGGCCACTGCAGTATGCACCACCCATTGCCCCTGCCAGCGATGCCAATAACAGTACCAACACAACTACTAACCATCACACTCCAACAAGTGTAACAATGCAGACTATTTCATGCGCCTAACACTGTAAGAATGGCTTCAGGGGCAGGTATTAGTCCTTTTCAATGTATGTGGAATTAAAAAACAACTGTTGATGTGCTCACTTCTAAATTAGACGGAGTGCGACCATGTGGCAGACTGTCATAAGTGCAGGTGTTGACAATTTAGGTCCGGTGTCGAGCACAGGAAATCACCGGCTCAAATGAAGCACTTGGAATTGGTCTATCATTGGAAAAAATGCTCCAAAGGAGATCTACCTTTGGGCCTGTGTCCGAAAATGTCCTGCATTACATTTATACTTACAACAACTGAATAAATGTGGTAAATGTTTAAGACAACCCTACTCCGCAACAACCTATTGCAAGCACTTCATTTAATCTCACTTCTGGCAGACGGTGTTGCTTGGCATTCAATCAATGACCTATATGTACTGGAAGCCATATTATAGTGTTGCAGATATTGTAAATATGAAAAAATTCTATGTTTTGACATTTGACATTTCAAGCCTTACCTGCAGTTCACAGCAGGCCACCAGCACTTTCATTCGCTGTGCTCCCCTTTGGCCATATCATTATCCCTCAAGTGTTCACCAAGGTGCCTATCTTCCCCTATCTCAACGACTGGCTGTTGTAGGCGGGCTCGCCCCAGGCTGTTGTTTCCCACCTTCAGACTATGGCGGACCTCCTGCATTTGCTGGGGTTCACTGTCAACGTGCCAAAATCATACATGACTCCCTCTCAGATGCTTTCTTTCATCGGAGCAGTTCTGGACGTGGTGCTGTTTCCGGCCTATCCTCCCGAACAGCGAGTCCAGGATATTCAGTCTATGATATTGATGTTTTAGGCTCTATCCTGGATTGCAATGAGTCTGACTCTGAGGCTGCTGGGAACCTTCTGGAACCTTCTGCATCTCCGGGTGATCTGGCTTTCTACCATCAATCAAGGGAAGGCTAGTACAGGTGTGTACTGACAACACCATAGCCATGTGGAACTGCAACAAACACGGTGGGAGGGAGTCGTGGACCATTTGTCAAGAGGCCCTGCGTCTCTGTACATGGCTGGAACGTCAGGGCATATCCCTAGTGTGTCAACACCTGGAAGACTCTCTGAATGCCAAGGAAGACAAACTCAGCCAAAGATGCCTAGCAGTTCCTGAATGCATCTCTGTCCCCACTACTGAATGCAAGGTCTCATTCAACAGCGGGGAAAGCCTTGGTTAGATCTGCTTGCCACCACCGAGAATGTGCAATGTCAGCAGTTCTGTTCACTGGAGTTTCCAAGGTGACTCTCGTTCAAAGACACTTTTAATCTCTTGTGGAGCTCCGGCCTTTTGTACACCTTTCCATCCATACCACTCCTGCAGAGTTCTCAAGAAGATCAGGAACGACTGGGCCCAAGTCATCCATGTGGCGCTGGACTGGGCGCTGAAAGTTTGGTATTCCGAGCTGTTGAGCATTGCCATTGGCCAGGCTGCCTCTTCGGGAGGATCTTCTGTTGCAGCAGCAGGGGCGGGTTCTCCACCCGAACCTGTCAATACGCCGTCTTCTTGCGTGGAGATTGAGTGGCGACAGTTGACAGTTTTCGACCTTCCACCCGAAGTCTGCAATGTTATCTTGGCAGCCAGGCGTCCCTCCACTAAGACGGTATACATCTGCCATTGGGGCAAGTTTGTGGCATGGTGTGCAGAGAAACAGGTTGACCCTATTTCTGCTACCCTCTTTCAGGTCCTTCTCTTTTTCCTTTCCCTCTCCTGCTACAGACACCTTAAAGGGTATCTTTCTGCCATCGCAGCCATTCTGTGGTTGCCAAATCAGCCACTCCCCATCAGATCCCCTGTTGTAAATAGGTTTTTGAAAGGTTTGCAAAACATGTTTCCTCCTTCACACTTCATCATGCCTCAGTGGGAACTTAATCTTGTCCTAGCATTTCTGATGTGCACTCCCTTTGAGCCATTGCATAACTGTCTTCTCAGGGTCCTCACCATCAAAACGGCCTTCCTGGTGGCAACAATATCTGCCCGTAGGATCAGTAAGTTTCAAGCTTTGTCATCCAAGTGTTCATACCTGAACATCTACCCAGACAAGCTGGTTCTTTGCACTAGAGCTTCCTTTCTGCCAAAAGTTGTCACTCCTTTTCATGTAGGCCAGTCCATCACCCTGCCTACCTTTTACGCTCCACCACATCCCTCTTAAGAGGAGGAGCGACTTCACCAACTGGACCCAAAAAGAGCTTTGTCATTCTACCTTGACCGCGCAAGAGAGTTCTGGGTGGATAACCAACTCTTTGTGGGGTATATCAGAGCAAAGAAGGGAAAGGCTGTACAGAAGTGCTCCATCTCCTGATGGATTGTGCTCTGCATTAAGATCTGCTATGCATCGGCCAAAAAGCAACCCCCTGAGGGTTTGCATGCTCATTCCACCAGAGCTAAGGCTGTAACTACTACGTTAGCATGCGTAGTTCCGGTCCTGTATATCTGCTGTGCAGCAAAGTGGGCTTCTCTACATACATTCATGAAGCATTACAGCCTGGACAGTCAGGTCCTTTGGGATGGGCACTTTGTTTGTTTGGTCCTGCAGAACTTTCTAGTGTGAGTCAGTTTTTCAGATCCACCTACGGGGAGGTATTGCTTAGCTTTCTATTCTAAGGTAAGGAATTTGCAGCTTTGGTAATGCTTTATCTGTTAGAGATACTATCTAGATGCAGAATCCATATCGACCCATCCATTCTTCCCGCTCTGCAAACAGAATTCTAGGGACAGGGCTGTTCCCCTTTCAAGGCCCTAGTTTTCCACACCAGTGGTCAATGTTTTTCGTGTCTCCGTGCCCTGGCATGGAAAGACGCGAAAAGAAACTGATGTCAGCATGCTGGGGTGGCACCTGTATAGGCACCACGCACCTCACTTCTTGCGCCGATGACGCCGACAATGCCACGCAGGACTGAACAAAACCACCTACTGGCACACAGGGGTACTGCTCACCAAGCAAATTCCGGATTCAGTCTGACACCTGGAGATAATTCTAAGGTAAGGAATCTGTGACTAGATAGAGTCTCTAACAGATATGGTGTTACTGAAGGTAAGCAACTTATTCTTCAGGTCCAATGTTATGAACAAGGCAAGTTCTTAGTTGTTTTACCTTTCAGCCAATGCATTGGCATTAATAATTCATTGATAGAGTAAATACTAACGTACGTGTGCCTACCAACCACATTATATCTCTGTTACACGTATTTGTTTGAAGTTTGCTAATACATTCTTACTTTTGAATGTTTCTAGGCAAAAACCCACGGCAAATGGCCTGTCAAGTGGTTTGCTCCTGAATGCATGTGCTACTTCAAGTTTTCCAGCAAGAGCGACGTCTGGAGTTTTGGAGTACTGATGTGGGAGACATACACTTATGGACAGAAGCCATATAAAGTATGCTGCTTCTTTAATTGTGCGTAATAGTTAGAATCACATTTATTTAGATTTAGATAATAGTTAGAAGCATTTATTTATTGATTTTTTAGCTGATCATTTTATTGCAGCAGGATCTCTTTGAACATGAGGTGCTCTGTACAATGGTGTAACATGTTCAACAGTGTCCTGGCAAACCGCACAGCCTAGTAACTCGGACCTCTGGAGTTACAGGTATTGGGAGGACATCAGAAACTATGGGGTAGAAGATAGACCGAGTTATTGCAAATTCAAATTAGGACTCTTAGGGTCCCCTTAAAAATGAGGAACTACCAAGGGAATTTTATGATTGAGGCACAATTACAGTTACTAGAGTTTAATGTTGATGAAGGGAAGAGGGAAAAGTATTTTAATTTTTTTATTTTCCTCTTTAAATGTGGACATATTTAAAATTTTAGACACAGGATGAAATCCAGTCTGCCAGACTCACAAAAATACTGGTCAGGTGGCCAAGCCCAATTAGAACTCAGCGTCCAGGTATCAAAGTCTGCATATAGCAATGACAACACAATTATCATGTTTATTAATTGCCTGATAGTAGTATCTATCAATTAGCTGTGATTCTGAACTTGTTTCCAACATGCAGGGTCACTTTGTGTGGTCTAGTAAATCCCATAGTAATACCAATATGTGTCAAAAATGTTACTAGTTATGGTACACAATTACCACCAGATTTAGAGCCTAATTACGACAGATGCGAGTAAATGACATTGGTATTCTTGCATGTGGAAGTATCAATACACTCCAGCTACCAACCGAATTCGAATAAAAAGTTAACTTAGTTTAGATCTCTTACTTTTTTGGTTATAAAAATAATGACTAGCATGTGATGCAACATTAACACAAGTTTATCTCCCACTGTTTGTCCATTTGCACTAGGCTTTTGTAATGCTATCCAGTCATAGAATTTCTGCGATCCGAATTGTGGTGATACAAATATTCGCAATGCCAAGTGGTGAGGCGTCGCGGAGGGAATACAAAAACAAAAAGCACAGACGAAATAATAAAAAAATATAAAATAGTAAATACCTGCAGCTGTGGTCGCCGCCTTGCCCCTCTCCTGATCCCAGATGCCAATCATATCGCTGCTCTCATGCTGGGAATACTATTACCCGGCATGAGAGAAGCGCTAGGATTAGTTCGAGCGGCCAGGTGTGGTGCTCAGATGGGGCCTGGGAGCCTGTGTCTGTTCTCCACCTGGCTGTGCAACACAGGTCTGGTTGGAGAAATTCTAAGTTTGCAAGACGGTTTGGCTGTCCTAAGACAGCCGTCTAAACCGACATGCGCACTTACAGTGCCCACCACTCCTCCCAGAAGCCGGATGGCCTTGCTCCGCCCTACGACTTGGCTGGCTCTGGCTCTGGCTCAGTGAAAAATCAAACAATAATAAAATTGTTTTATTATCATTTTATTTTTCACGTTTCCCTCTGCTGGCTATCAGCAGTGGGGCGACGGTCCTCCGACATAACGAAGGAGCCTCAACTGATACAAGGAGTGCTGTAGTCAAATTATGCCAGTTCTTTAATTTTTACCCGTCTTCTTGTGCACCACTCTTCTTTACCCCTTCTCCCAGCCGCCTCTGGTATTCTTCTCACTGCTCTCAATATGTTTATCTTTATTACTCTTTGCTTTTCCGAAGGCACTTAATTTGTCTTGATCTGCTGTTCCCCTGTCCCAACACTCCTGAATATGTTCAGAACATTCTCATTTCTCTGCTCTTAATTGACTGAACTACAGTGGTGACAGGCATGTAAGGAGGGTGGTGGGGGAGGGGGACAAAAATAAAAGAAACAATAAGTAAAAAATAATAATTCCACTTACCTTCCTGGCGCGACGTCCTACTTGCTGCGGGCTTCTCCAGGCAGGCTCCAACGTGGGACCCAGGAAACTGCACTAACCAATCCTGGCGCTGCTCTCACTCAGCATGTTTTTAACCGAGCTGTCTAAGACAAATCGGTTAGGGGGTTTCAAAATGCGCATGTCTGGCTGGCCGGCCAAAAAGACATGTGCACTTTAAACTTAAAGTGCCCTGCCCATCACTGCTTTCTGGTGCTGCCTGATTGGCAACATCAGAAAGCCCCTTCCCCCCTGTCTTGATGCTCGGGATGGCGTTTTGAAAAATAAAATGGTAACAAATGAACTTTATTACCAGTTTTATTTTTCTACATCTGGGGGCAATTTTTTTGTGGGGCGACGCTCCTCCGCCTTAATGGAGGAGCCGCCCCTGCTGAACTATTTGCCATAAGCCCAACTATCCCCCTTGAAGCAGCCAATAAGCTTCCCTAACACTTTATTGCTCATTTCGTTTGCTCTCCTAGCATTTCATTTATTTTTTACCTGCTCATTGCAAAATATCAGTTACCCGCTGTCTTTTGAGAAATCACGCTTCTCTTTTCTAGTTCTCTTTTACTCAAATATTCCCAGTAAATGTAACATTTATAGTTCAATTGCAACCTATTTCACCATATCCAAGAAATGTTTCTTTTTGTGATTACTCGTCTACCTTATTTTATTGAACATACACCGGATTCACCCACCCACAGCAGTTTATGTCCTACAGAAAAAGCCCAAGGCGTTTTATTGTGAGCCCGTGCCCTTCATGTAGTGCACCTGGTAACTTTTGTACATGTGCCATTGTGATCAATGGTGACACAGCAAATACATTTAACTATTCTGAAACCACTGGACACAGCGGGAAATTTGTGTGTGTGTGATTATCACTGTATCTGAAGTAGTGTGCATGCTGATGAGCTCACCTGGGTTGTATGCGTACACAGATGTCTGTACAAAAGAACCAGCGCAAACTTGTAAAAGAAAAGGGTAATTGATAACAATGATAATTCTGGAGTATATGTGCCAATCAGAGAATAGCCGATAAGGACATGAGGACTATCACTGAGGCAGATCATAATGCAGGCCCTTGCAGCCCCTGAGGCACAGGGCAGGAAGTCCCATTCAGCTTAAGGCTGATTAATATCTGTTCAATACAAGAGTCTCAGGGGTGCCTCACTACATTATGCGTTACGGGGCAACATCATTTTGTTTTATGCCACTGCCCTTAACCCTAGGCCAGAAATGGTTATTGTAATAAAAAAGACTTGAATAATTCTTCAGTTTCTTCTCAATGGCAGAGGAATTTGAGCGATCATTAAATAGTATGCATACAACATGCGATTTGCCCACTACTCAACCTTCCCCACAATCATAACTCAAGGAGTGATAACACAGTTTGTGGATCAGCCACGGCATAGTCCTTTATTCACTTCCAACCTGCACCAACCCCTGACTACCACCAAGGGAATCCCTGCGGCACTGAGGGAACACATAGACCAGCAGTCATTCCCCAGCGGGCCTGTCTTAGATCTCCTCACCCTGACTTATAGGAGGTCCTCTGACGCAACAACATCCGACACGTTGTTGCCAGTGCCTTGGTCCAACCTCAATGAAGATACGAGTTCGGAAATCTTAAACACCCCGAAGAAGGCAGGTGAATATGCAAGACTTAAAAGGCACGCTTCATAGGGTGATCTGCACACCTGGGGTAAAATCCCTAAAATGCGGGACAGCGTGACATCAATAGGTCTCCTGCCATCTTCCGCCACCAGAGCCATGCGCTCCCATCTCTTCACTGCCCGTCACACCCTGGGACCCTTGGTCAGGTCCCCAACTACTTTTAAACATGCAAGAAGTCGATAGCCGATAGCTGCCTTCGCACTAAGGACAAATACTTACCATCCCCCTTCTGACTAACCAGAAAATGCGACACCCCCTGCGTGGTAAATTGCTCAGCAGCCCCTGGTGAACTGAATGATGCCTCATATGCCCGCCATGCAGCCTCGTACATACGCTTCGTCTTGGGAGCCAGGGATGCTGCTATCAGGTCGGGGGCAGTGGGGTACTAAGCTTCCGCAATTCCTCGGGGAAATCCGACATACTCACATATGCCTGCTGCCAGAGCTCTCTGAATTCTGTCAACTTGGAACAAGGCAGCGCATCAGCTACTGAATTGTCCACTGTCGGAGTATGCTCAGCAATGAAATACACATTATGCGTAAGGCAGCAGCGGATGAGAACCTTAAGTAAGCGAAGCACTAGTAGGCATCTGGCGCTCTGATTGTTAATTGCCATCACTGCTGACAAGCTGTCTGACCAAAACAAAATTCCCCTGTCAGCCATTGTGGACCCCCAAATGTGGAGTGCCAGAATGATAGGAAATAGTTCTAAGAAGGTCACGTTGCGCATGAGCCCGGGGGACACCCATTCTATCGGCCAGTGTTTCATGCACCACATTGTTCCAAACACAGCACTGAACCCTACACTACCTGCTGCATCTGTGTAGAGAGCCAACTCTGCATTGGATTGGACCGGTTGTTGCCACAACAGGGTGCCATTGAAATTGCCCAAGAACCTCTTCCAAGTTAGCAGATACTCCCTAACCTCAAAACAATCTGGTGTGGTGGTGCTTTGCCCGCAGCCCGGCCATTGCCTGGGCTATGTTCCTTGAAAAAACACTGCCCATGGGTATTACCCGAAGGGCGAATTTTAGCTGCCCCACTAAGACCTGCAGTTGATGCAAGGTGACCTTCTTGCTGCTAGGCAGGCTTCAATGGATGCCCTAAACGCCAAACCTTTGTCCTGCAGGAGCCTACACACCCTGGTTACAGTATATATCTCAATGCCGAAGAAAGCCATACAGGAAGCAGGGTCCTCTGTCTTATCCTCTGCTAGTAGAACCCCTAGGGACTGAGTCAGCTGTCGGAAGCCCAGCAGGTCCTTCCCACATGCTAGTGAGCCTGGGCGGCCCTAAACCAGAAAGTCATCCAAGTAGTGTACCACATCCTAGGTCCTTAACTGCCCACTCCAAGAACCTACTGAATGTCTCAAACACAGAGCAAGTGATAGAACACCCCATCAGCATACAGAGATGGACAAAGAAGTTCCCCCCAAAGTTAAACCCCAGCAAGCAAGTGTCATGCGGATGCACTGGCAAGAGGCGGATGGCTGCCTCAATATCGGATTTGGCCATCAAGGTACCCTTACCCAACCTCTGCAACTTGAGGATTGCCATGTCAAAGGTGGTGTATCACACAGCACAGAGCCCTGGGTCCAAAGTGTAATTAACCGAGGACCCTGGGGGAAGGAAAAGGTTGTGAACAAGGCGGAATTTCTCTGGCTCCTTCTTACGAACCAGACCCAGCGGGGAACAAACCAAGTCCTAAACGGGCCTACTGACCTCCCCGCTCGCACCTCTTTCATGATTTTCTCTCTAGCGACCTCAGGGCCTCGTAGCACTGACATCTGGTTGGTGGAGGGTACCAGGATGGGAGGAGCGCTGGACAGAATGTGGAACCCATACCTGAAGCCATGATATAACAGATGAGCATCTTGTCGAGATCTATACTTGCCAATAAGGTTAGCGAGCACATGGAAATGTATGGATGTGGGTATCTCGCTAGACTGGTCGGAGCTAACGGCTTTTGGGTGGGTGTTGCTATCTTGGCATTTCCTGCTTCTTGAAGCACTTGCTCTCCGGGTGACCTTGGGTCCCACAAAAGGAACATAGGTGTTTAAATTTGCAGCCAGACCCTCTGCTACACTCTTTTTTGTTAAATTGTCAGCAAGCCTGTTTCCCGTTCCCTGCACTTTTGTCATACCAAAAGGGATGCAGGGGTTTTGCGACTGCCGGTACCATGTAGAACTCTGAATGCTAGATGTTTAGATGTTTACTGCCTTCATGTGCCTAAACTTCATATCATATTTGAGCCAGGTGGAGCTGTGAAAGTCAGAGGCTGCACTATGAATCATTGACATATATCTGAACAATTGGGGTGCCACAGCAGAAAACATCTCTGCCAGGATAGCCGAATAAATCTAAAACCCTGTCACCAGTGGCGGCTGGCACGAATCGGGGGTGGTGAGCCGGAGGGCGGGAGGCTGAAAATAAAATAAAACGTATCTCCTCGCTGCGTCTCTCCTTGTTGTCCTTCGTCGTCGTCCCTTCTCTCCAGCCGGAACAGGAAGCATCCAGGCTCCCCTAAGCAAAGCACAACGCTGCAATTTTGTCATTGGTCAGCCAGGGAATGGAAGCCTGGGCATGTTCTCCACCCAGGCTGTAATGTAGCTTAGGTGGAGAACATGCAAAGTGTGCATGACTGTTTGGCCGGCCCGAGGCAGCCAGCTAAACAATCATGCACACTTTACAGAGTAACCACCACTCCTCCCCCTGCTCTGAGAGCAGAGCAGCCCTTCCCGCCCCATCAAACTGCCACAGCAGGAACAAATAAAATGATAATAACAACGAGTTATTATCATTTTATTTTTCCTTTATTTCCACTGCTGAAAGCAGTGGGGCGACGCTCCTCCGCCTTTGCAGAGGAGCCGCCACTTCCTGTTCTTGGTGGACCACTTCACCCATACCTTCTTTGGTTTGTGCTCTCCCTCTTTGCCTGTTCTGCTCTTCCCTGGAACAACCCTGGTGTAAATCAGATCAAAGACATCAATATATACCCCCTTAAGGATCTCCTCCTGTGATTCCACTGGCACATGCCAAGCGATCGCCGAAGGCTGTGCCAGCGCTAGTGATGTAGAGCCAAAAAGCATAGGACTGACCGTGAGCGGAGCCTGGGATGTGGGGATTGCTGCAGGTGGGGCCACTGCACGCAGTACCGAACTTAAAATGGTGGGACTGTTCATGGGAGGGGCTTGCTACGCAGAGGCGACCACAGGGGGTGGAGGTGCTGCCATGTCTAATTGGACCTACACCTGAGTTGCCCCAACAACCAGGTTGTGCTATGGGGGGAGTGGGGACCTGGCCACTGGGCTGAGCCTCTGCTGTCCCCCCAACCTGTGCCCCAAGGGCCATGGGGGTGAGCATGGCTGTGCTCAGTGATTGTGGTGATAATGTGTTGCAACGGAACCACCCCCCCATCATCTGTGCTGTCGCAGGTAATACCCCTGGCTGAGAAGCTCCCCCACTCTGCTCTGCAGGAGAAAAAACCCCACTGCTCTGCCCGACCAGTCCCCCACTTGCGCTGAGATCGGGACTGATGGGTGCCTGAGTTTCACAATGAGCTGCCGAGGGCTGGCCGGCTACCTCCCCCTCACTTGCTGGAATAGACTGCGATTGAAAGCCCCTTCTAGCTTGCGAGAGTTCTGGGAGGGTCTCTCTATATCATGCCAGGACTTTTCTCTGCCGCATGGGTGGGGGGCAGCCGGTTGTGACTCCTTCTCATGACCTAGAGACAACGTCCGCAGGGCCCATTCGATGCCATGCGTCTTTGCCACGTTCCAGAGTTCGCTGAGCAACCGAAATTGGTCCAGTGTGGCCGGGCCGTCCTTGGAGGCTCGGGAGTGCTTCGGAGCTATGGTTGGTAAATGGGCATCCACATACCGAGAAAAGGTGCAGGTTTAGATGCAGCTACCAAGTACACTACGTGGAACAGAAAGAGAAACAGTAAGCTACAAAGAGCATCATGTATGGGAATAATAAAATCAAATGTGGCCCTACAAACGAGGTTAGAGAAGCATTACACCTTCGCTTGAACAATGTGATACATTATATACAGCCAGTAATGACTGATGCAACCCAGCCAGGAAAAGACAACCCTCCCTTTTTTTATACATTCCCAGCCTTTCACTATAAAGCCCAGGAATTGAACACTTAACCTTCCGAGTAAGAGTCTATCATCTTTGTCCCGTTAATATGACTGATGGGACTTGAGGTCTTGCCTTAGAGGCACCTGTGACCCCAAAATGCTGCAGGCTATGTTTTTGAGCTACACTCAAGATGACACAACGCGCCCGAGGACCAGGAAAGCCCAAAAAACAAGAGCAGAGAATAAGGACATTTGGTGGCACATAGGAAGAGAGTTAACCAAATAATTAACCACGACGCATGCAGCAGAATCTAGACCCACATGTATGCATAGGTGATCTGAGGCCCAGCGTGTCCTTGGATCTGAAGACGTTCAGGTGCCCACATAGTATCTACACACTTACTCCCAAGTTCGGAAATTAAGTCTGCTGAACTTTCAGTTCTGGTACTTTATTTCAGCCTACTCTAAACAGGACTGGGTAAATAAACTATTCTAGCCCAGGAAGTATTGAGCACCATCTTGAGACTATCTCTGCTTAGTAGCGCCGGAAAACCACAGCCCTTCTAAATGCAAAGAATCATGTAATTGTTAGGCCCCTGCACCGCATCCATTAAGCCCCCAGATTCCCAAGAGTAGATTTAAACCTGAGCCTCCCCCTTTCGGGCTATCCGGTTATGGCCAACAAAGAGCTCCAATCACTGAGACAGACCTGCCTCTCTGTGATGTTCCTGGTGCTCTCTCCTAGTGAGAATACCATGTCAACTCCGGCTGCGCTCCGGGTGCAAAACCAGTCATACTGCATACTGTTGAATCACAAAAAATCCACCCCACGATGAAGTGACGAGGAACATAAGAAGGTAAACAACAAACCACACACCAGCAAACTGCTCTGCGGGGATACTCACCACCCCAGCCGTGCACCCGAAAGAAACAATGGAACATAGGAAAACAATCAGGCACAAGCTTGCCAGTCGCTGGGGATACTCACCACCCTAGTCGAGCCAGCGAGACCACCGACATAGAACCAACATGCTAGTGGCTCGTTGATGGTACTCGCATCCTCCAACCAGCCATCGAAATAAACAAGCATGCACAACATGCATAGTACGCAACACAAAACACACAGACAAGGAGCGACGTCTGCTGTTCGCAAGGACGGGACTCGCCAATCCCCTCTTCGAGTCAGCCCAGCTGCAACTTACCTGCGTCCCCCAACTCCTGTGCTCCGCCTACGAGATTCTGGGAGCGCTGCAGGAGACAATGATGCTGCGATGGGCACTTGGGCTAGAAGAACTTGCCGCCGGTCTCCACTGTCCTGGAGATGCTGGAGGAGACATTTAGGGTGACCCTGCGAGAGAGTCTTGTCTTCGTCTGTCAGATGCTTTCTGACAGTGATGAGTTTTTGGATACTGAGGTGGAAGCCTCATTACTCCACATTCATTTTGAGTTTTTTAGGCACTGTTTCGGTTTTCTTATTGATGTGTGACACTTTGTCACAGTTGAAGTTGGTTCACAAGGTCAGCGCTGTGATGGGCCGTAGGGTGACCCTGTGCCAACTTGCACCTTATATTGCCCCTTGGAGAACCTCGCCCCCTCCGATGACGTCACTGGCCGGCCCCCGCCAGTAATCGCTCCCGGTGCTATGGGGGGGGGCACCCCACCAAACAGATGTCACAGAAGTCACTATTGATCTTTTTTTGGGGGGAGGAATCCTGCCCTCCGTATACAAATTTAGCAAAATTAGCATATTTGGACAACGGTGCAGTAAGGGCTCTTAATGTCTTTACTGAGTACTAATCAACATCGATTTTGAGCAGTTAAATTATTAAGAGCCATATTGTACCCTAGAGAACAGTTGTTGCATTACCTGCATAATAACAGCACCTTGTGCCTTAACTGATATGGTTGTTATATGTCTTGATATTTGAAAGGTGACACTCTGCAAATCCTATATAGCGAGGGAGAGTGAGTCACTGCACGCATATGTCAAGTTGGCAAGTACATTCCTTCAGTACTAGAGTGCTGACACAATGCCTTGTCAGCCATATAAGTGTCCTTGATCCATCACAGAGGACTATACAGCATGCCATTGTTAAACATCTGAACATAAAGGAGTCATAGGCTGCAAAGAAGTACCTACATTATTTTGGTGACTTAGGCAATGTAGATGGGACGCCTGCAGAGAAGTAAGAATGCTTAAAATGTGGCAATGTAAAACAATTGCAATAGTCTGTAAGTCATCGAAATCCGGCGAAATGCATGGTCATTTATGTCCAGAGTGCATGCTGCACGGCAAATATTAGAAGGCCCTTCAGCAGGTATTGAACGTGATGTGTAGAGGGAAAATATGCATTCTTTAAGGGTTCTATGATGTGCAGCTATAAAAAAAGCAAATTTAGAGCTGAAATGCACTATGGAGCTAAGGGAGCTTAAACTGATGAATTCTGTGGAAAAGTAACAACGACGGTTACCGTCTGGTTTGGTCCTCAACTCAACCAAAAATCATGACCATTTCCATTATTCAGGCAAAAACTATTCCACTTGAAGGGTCAGCCAATAAATTGATTGTGCCTATGGAGAAAATCTAGAGGAGGTCTATTCTCATGAATGCACAATAAAAATGATCTGCATATGCATGGCGTACAAAGCTTATCGTAATCGTGTACTAAAATACACTTGAGAGTGTGGAGTACTTGAAATAACACTTGAGTTGCAGCATTGAGTTCCATGCTGTGGATACCCTGGGTTTATGCTTTAAAGCTATAAGCATCTTGGGAAATATAGGGCCTGATTTACTAAGAGATGGGCTGGAAAAACTGGTCGCAAAGTGTGCACTGACTTTACGTACTAATAGGTCACATGGCAAAATCTGCAGTTGCAGAAAGGCTCTTATGTTAATTTTTCAAGTGGGTATTTGTGACCCCCTGTTATTTGCTGCAAACACAGTGATGGTGGCCGGCAAGGGAACGCAGACCACTATGCGTGACCCGAACTGGAGAGCTTAGATGCATTCAAGATATTGTATGATGTTTAGCTCGAAACAAATGTATGTTTAATTCACTCGTTCTTTGGCTGGAATTGTTGTATTATTTACTTTCTGTAAGACTGAAATAGTTTAAATAAAAACTTTAAACAAAAGCACACCACTAGCCCTGTGTTTGCATTCCCAACTTGTTTTTTTTTCTTTCGCGTTTGTAAAAACATCAGGGGAGGCAGGATGTGGTTCCCTGGACCACTGACTACTTCCCCTAGTCCCCAGGAATGCCCAAAGAATTCACAAAGGGGCCGGTATCAAGGGGACACCTTACCCTTGTGAATGATTCCCCTTTAATTCCCCTGTGATGTGGCAAATTGCTGGGTTTGCGACTGCAAAAGGGCTTTGTACATCTGACACATATGGGGCCGATTCCGATTCGGGCCGGAAATCCCTCCGACCGAGCCGGACCCAGAGAGATTTCCGACCGAATCGGACCCGTGCAGCCCGACCGAACGAGTACGATGCGTCCGTATGCTATCGTACTCGAGTCGGTCGGACTCCCATTGAAGTCAATGGGAGCCGGTCGTACAACGCGTACGCGGGCTCCCATTGCCTCAATGGGTGCGAGGCGAACAAGGGCGCCCCTACAGCGGGTATGCGGCGAAGCGACTCGCGCCGTACATGCACAGGTAGGGGGGACCCATGGGTTCCCCCTGTGTGCGACTCGCGCGGCTACGCGTACAGGGGGTCCGACACGGACCCCCGAAGTACGGCTCCGACTGCTCTTTCGAGCCGGATGGCGCGTGTCAGTCGGACTGCTCGCGGTGCGCATCGTACTTACCCGGCCGGGGAACGTCTCCATTGCGCGGTGCGAGTAGTGTCCGAGCGAGTCGGTCGGTGCGGTTAGACCCGGGACGAGTCGGTCGGAGCGGTTGGGACGCCCGAACGAGTCGGTCGGCGAATTCGCATCGTACTCGCTCGTCCGGACGCGCGTACGAATCGGTCGGGAAATAGGGCTCCGAATCGGATCCGGTTATGCCGAATCCGATTCGGAGCCCTACCGGCCGAGATCGGAATCGGCCCCACAGTGTTGAAACTCCAATAAGGTCCCTTGCTCCTTTACCATTTGTTCATGCAGACTCCACAAAGAGGGCTTTCAAGGACACACCCTCAAGTGGATCTGGACTTTAATCACCGGAAGAATTCCTGCCATCACATGCCACCCTACTCCTCTGAAGCACGGGAACTCATTTGTAACTTTCCGCAGGCCTCCTCCCCCAGCCCGACACTTTTCAACATGTACGTGACTCCACTGACAGACGCCGTCCTGTCTCACAAAATAAACATCCTCAGGAACTAATTTGCAGCGTTCCGCAGGGCTCCTCCCACAGCCCGACAGTCTTCAACATATACGTGACTCCAATGACAGATGGTTTCTGATCTCACAACATAAACATCAACACATACGCAGACAACACACAACTCATACTGTCCCTCCAACACCAGGAACAGGTTCACTGCATGCATGACCGAAGTGGTGACCTGGATGAAGTACAACTGCCTCAAGCTGAACATGGACAAGACCGAAGTGGTGGTATTCAGGAAAGATGTCTCGCCATGGGACTCCACCTAGTGGCCTATGGATCTTGGTCCTACCCCAATGTCCAACTCACAAGAAAGAAACCTCGGAATCATTATAGATCACAAACTGGACATGGACTCCCAAGTAAATGCAGTTGCCTTATCCTGCTTAAACACACTGAAGATGCTGAAGAAGATTTTCAAGTGGGTACCAGACAGCACTAAGAACAGTGGCGGCTCGCACAGGTATCGCTGCGGAGCGGTGAGGCGGGGCGGGGGCGGGGCTGGATGGGGTGGTAGTGGAGGGTGACATATGCCGAGTTGGCGATGCTGCGAGCGCAAAGTAAGTGCTTTTGTTTATTTATTTGTTTACTCTAAACGGTACCGTCGTATGTCACACTCCACTACCACCCCACCCAGCCCTGCCCCCACCCCGCCTCACCGCCCGCAGCGATACCTGTGCGAGCCGCCACTGACTAAGAAAATGGTCACACACTCCCTCATCACCAGCAGACTGGACTACGGGAGCGCCCTATATGCAGGAATAGCCAACCAGCTCACAAGAAGACTTCAGACCACAGACTGATCATCAATCTCCCATGCCTAGCCTACATCACACTTCACACTAAGAAACTCCAATGGCTCCTGATAAACAAGGATGCACACTCCAGACTCCTCACACCTACAAGGCACTCAACAACACAGGCCCTGCCTACCGGAACAACCACATTTATTTCCACCACCCTTCCCGATGCCTCCACTATACCAAACTCGCACTAGCACACACCCTATGCATACACAAAAGTGGATCGGGGTCGTGCCTTCTCATACATCGCTCCTAAAGCTTGCACAACCTCCCTCAACACGTCAGAGCCTCTTCCTTACTTCTTGAATTCTGCAAGAAGCTGAAGACCTGGGTCTTGGAGCAAGCCTTGTAGGGCGGGCCTCGGACACCTGTCACAAGCACCTGGACACCCTTGTAACACCGGGCCATATCTCTGTATTAGTGCCTATAGGGCCTCTAGTGACACACCAATAACCCAGCTGTTATCTCACTAACTGGCAAAGGAGAGCACCCAATCTGAGCAAATGCTTGGCACTGTGTTTGTGGCAGCATATGTAGGTGAGTGCATAGTCATTACCCGCCCACTGCTTCCTGGTGTTCATTGTGTGACTCACTTTTCTGCTTTGGACCTCATTGATTCCTTTTAATCTCAAAGCCTCACAGCTGACACTCTTGATTCAGATTTTAATTCAACATACTCCTCTTATTTTATCTCAGAAATGATCAATTATTAACAACTCAGTTTAGAATCGTTCATAGTTTTTTTTTTTTTTTTTTTAAATCACTCTTCTAACCTTCCCTTTCTTGGTCCCTTCGATCTTACTAATTTTCCTCTGTCACTTTCACCCTACTTTCATTACCGTGTTCAGAAGGCTTTACTTTGCAATATATTTTTCCACTTCCTTGACGATGACATCATCCTCCTTCTCCCCACGCCTCTTGGGTGCTGTGGTGTAGGGTTCTCCTGAAATGGAATGAAGTTTCTGTTCTTCCCAAAAAGCACATCTCTTCACCGGAAAAACATCCATTACTTTTATGTTCTGTTGTAGTATGGTGAGAGAGTACTTTCAGAACTCCATCAAAATAAACTGAGCACTATTTTTTCTCAAACATTTCTTAGTAACAGATTAATTTTGTGCCGAATGTGTCCAAGAAGTTCTAAGAGACACATGAACGTAAAAAGGAGTCGCTTTTTGACTATTTTACTTAAAATCACAGCTTATATGTGTGATATCCGTAGATAAAAAGTTTATGTGAAAGTCACAATTTGCTTCGTAAGAACAAGTTGCTTTTTTTCTAGAGAGATAAATTTGTTTTCGGGACCACTTGGGCACCACTGGCTTCACCTCTTTTCTTATAAACCCATATATGGAGAACACCAATCAGACGAATTCCCAAAATGAGGAAAACATGCTTCCTCAAAATAATTGAGGACATTGTGCAAATACAAACACGCAAAAAAGGGACAAGAAAACGGGTAAGGATTAAAAGGGACAGCAGTAGAGGTATAAGCATTGCGGTAGGAGTATAGACTTTAGGGTATAGGCAAGAGTACAGGTCCAAGGCTATACGCAGACATATAGATACTAGGGTACCGGTAGGGTTAGGTGTAAAAGGATGAAGGAACTGGTATGTAGGTTGGAGTAGAGGTAGTAGGGCATAGGTAAAGTTACTATGATATAGATACGAATAGACAGACCTGGGCATGATTAGAGGTACCGATGGGCTTAGGTAAGCTATAAGCATATAGGTTGGATAGAAGTTTTAGGGCGTGAAAAGGAGTAGAAGCACTAAGATATAGGTGAAGGTTAAGGCACTAGGGTATAGGTAGATGTGCTAAGGAATAGGCAGGGACAGAAATAATTGAAAGTAAATAGAGTTACTCCGAGGCAGGTAAAAGCAAAAGAAATAGGGTTTTGGAAGAGGCACATGGAGGGATAAACTTAACAGGGTCTAGGTGGTAATAGAAGTACTAGGGTTTAAGTAGATGTAGAGATACTAGGAATATGCAGTGGAAGGGGTTTTCATTTATAAGTAGGTGAATGTTGCAATCAGCAATAGGTAATGAATATCATGTTACACATATGGACCACCATACATTGTTTATGATATACTGATTTGTCATATGTAGTAGTAATAAAAAAATAACCAGAACCAGGATATAGGAGGTTACACTTTAGCACTGTAATGAAATCACAATGATTAGGAAGTGTGACTATTAGCAGAGATATTTTCCTCTGTAAAGCCATTGTATCAGGCAATCTGCGATACAGCAAACAGTGTTACCTCACACCTCGTTAGACCACACTATGGTGACATGTAATTTCCCCTGTGCAATGATATTTAACCTGTTAATATGTGCAAATTCCGGCACAGAACAGGTTAATCTGATCCCTATTTCATTTGATCTGTCCTATCTGCAACCCAGTCTTCCTTCTGCCTCATTGCTCTCTTCTCTCCCTATCTCCCACTTCTCAATGTATTTTTGTAAGAAGAACTAATTTTTAAAAGGTCTGATTTTTTTTGTGATCACGATTTCTCTTTCTCAAATTCTCGTTTCTTAGGGTATGAAGGGGAGCGAAATTCTTGTCATGCTTGAAAAGGGAGACAGACTGGATTGCCCTGCAAAGTGTCCAACGGAGATGTATGACTTGATGAAGCTGTGCTGGACATACAAGTAAGTTGCACATGATTTGTTGGAATTGTAGTGAATGTCAAACCATGATTCTTAAATGTATCTGCTCTTTTTAAACGAGTGTGTGCGTTTATACTCACACTTTTTAGTTCGTTGGATAATTTTGTTGCAGTTATTTTGCTTCGTGATTTGTTTCAAAGAAGTAGATTGAATTGCAGCTTATTTGGTAAATATTTAGAATGCCTTTAATTACCATAGATGCTGTCAAATTAATCATGATTTAATTAATTGCTAAGAACAGCAACGCAATCCTAAAATGTGTTGGTTTAAGACATATTCTGTTCTGCTGAAATTGTCCTATTCCGGAGACGTTTCTCTCTGATAGGTGAATGATTGTCTACTTTAATGCAAACTATTCAAAGTTTTGAGAGTGTAGATGCATGGAGGACACCACAGATGATGTGAATGAATTATGACTTGTAGGTCTACAGAAGTAGTGACCTCCAAGCAACTGTACCCATTAATTCTGAAAATTAAACACTAATCTCTAAAATTATTTATCAAAACAAAAGATCAGACCAGAGCAGAGGGCACAAATGGCTCTTTTTTTACAATAACAATGACCACATATCACACATAAAAGTAGGCTGGTGGTTGTTCAAGTGATTATAAGCAGCATGATTGCCATCGTAGGTCCAGTTGTCCGTTCTTATGAAATTCAGTTAATGAAAATATTTGATAGCAATTAATCCATGAGCTCAATCAGATCACTCCTCCAAAAATGTTTCGGCTTGTCATAAACTGTTGGATGCCTTCCTCAAGGCAAAACAACACCGATGACAATTTTGTAGATACCACTTTAGACACATTCTCAAGATATTGTAACCACATGAACCTCCATAGATTTTGCTTAATATTTTAGTGTTCATTAAAATAAATTACAAAGATGTACATATTTTCTTGGTCATTTCTTTGTCAGTTCTTACTGAGCACTGTTTCAATATTTAATTTCTTTTTCCGTATTGATATTTCTAATTTATTTCACTAATCAACAGAATGTGAGAAAGGGATATCTAACCTTCCCCGAGAAGTCATGTGGTGATAACGAAAAGGTATTTTGTTATGTGTGATCCATTGCAATCGGAGAAGTTGTGCTTTCTACATTCAGGAAGAGCAATCTCTCTTCCAAGGTGTGGATTTGGATGTCCTTGGCATGCATCTCAAAATTCCCCTGTATAGGCTGTAGGGCCTGTGCTATTGGATCCATCTGACACTTGGTGCAATTCCCTTTTCATGGATGATTCCATAAACCCAAAGGAATACTTTAATGCTATAGTTCAGGGGATGGAAGCAGATCAGTTCTAAGCCACCTAGAGACATCCCTGACCACTCATTTTATTTTTTCAGAAGGATATTGTAATCTACATCATCATACGGTTCCACTGCTGACCTATTTGTGGATTTGTGTACTACTGACAAGAAAGCAGGCAACTGATCTGGAGGATGGGCCACCTGCAGATAGAGATGTACTGGACAGGGCAGTGCAAGGCCAGAGTAGGGAGTTATTAGATGCATTGATTGCTCGCTAACAAGCTACTTATGGCATACCATTGAGCAGTTAAATCGGTTATCTCTTGTTTTTTTCCAGCGACAGGAAGTTTCCTTGCTTTTTTCATTGTAATGTGATCAGTCGGTTAGAAGTACACATGTGCGTTATCAAAATTGCTTTCTTGTCATGGGGAGGAGATTTGGTTTGGACAGCTACAGAACACTGCAAACACAAGGTTGCACAAGTATTATTGTCTTGGGTGAAGCATGGAAACGTATTTGTATTTTACGTTCATATTAAGTGGAGCAGGTTAAATGTGCAAATACTTCTTTATCATTATAACATTAACAGAATTCATTTTGACACCTTTGTGAGGATGAAAGGCTGCATTGGTCCTGCAAGTATTCAAACCTGTATTTGCAGCGCCCACAGAAACTCTGCAAAATGACCCAAAGAGCGATTTAACAGAAACTGGAATAAGTGGCTGTAACCGGCAGACATCTCAAGTTTTTGCATTGTGTTAAACTTTCAGAGCTATTACCCATTCATTTATCTTATGACCTCGGCAATAGCATAATTTCCTTTGATGGCCAGGGATGTTATGTACCTTCACACAGAGGAAAATAAAAAGCACAATGGGTCTAGTGGGAAGACATGATCCAAATAGTAACCTGGAGTTTGTCCAAAGAGGCAGTACTGGGGACAAGCAAATCAACAACCTAGAGATCAACCTCTCAGACGCTCCTCTTAATAGGCAACAACTAAGGGCCTGATTAAGAGTTTGGTGGTGCGGCGCCGGGGCCGCCCGCCGCTGCACCGCCAAACTCATGGTCGGGCCGCCTGCCAGATTACAAGTGTTTCTCTTGTCTGGCGGGCTTTTTTTTTGCCGTTCCCATGGAGATGCCCTGAAAATGGGCACCGCAATGGGAACGGCAAAAACAGTTCCTGCACAGCATGAACTGTAAAGTACATGCCATGCAGGAACTGTGGTGCATGCACACAGAGGGGCACATGTTGTGCCCCCCTGCATGCACAGCAGGGCGCAGAGGCACAAGGGGGCTCTGTAGGCCACCCTTTGTTTCCAAGGAACCGCCATGAAAACTGTGGCAGAGAGAAAACTCATAATATGATTGGTGGGACCGCGGCGGTCCCGCCAAGCATATTGCGGCCTCATAACTGCCGCAACACCGCTGCAAGTCTTTTGAATAAAGGTCAAGGTTTTTTCCCAACTCATACAATAAATAAATTCCACCTGAGATTTGAATTATCAGAATAAGATTAATAGTCTTGTTCTCTGACAGGGAAGATGACATACAACAAAAGGATGACACAGGACTATAGAAAAAAACCTTGTTCCTTCCACCAGGTAAATAGCATTCCCCCTGATATAAATTCCCTTGAACAAGCAGTGACCCATGACAAGGGAATCTGTAGAACAATCTGGTATAACCACCTTTCACTGCCTCACTATACAAGAGAGAATAGATTTACAAGAGCTTAGATCTAGCCAAGATCTCATAATCTAACCAGCTGATAAGGGGGAGCCATAGTTCTCCAAGTAAAATAAACTTACAATCATGAATGCCTTTGCCTTCTCCATTATAATAGGAATTATAAAATATTGACTTCTGGTCCTACCAAGAAACTATACAGTGAAATGAAGACATTGATTGACACTGCCTTATCAAATGATTTAGTTTAAAAGAATGAAGCAGATTTCTTATTGAATACAAATCCTAAGCACCTTATTTGTATTCATTCCGTAAGATTCTTGAGGTCACTAGACCACCTGCAGGCTGCCCTACAGTTTCTGAGATAGGATTTATCTTGGAACCACTGTTACAGTCCAGTGATACATTTTTGAGACACTAGTGGAAAAAATGACCTCTTTTTTTAAAGACACAAAAGAGGTACCAAATTTGGTTGACAAATTTCCCTTTAAACTATCCACATAGGGCCAGATTTACTAAGGATTTGCATTGCCATTGCATCACGCAAGGTTACACAAGGCAACGCAAGCCCTAAAGTTATCTCCTACTTGTGGAAGTAGGAGGAGCTAGGAGGAAATGAGCAGCAAGGACGTCGCCAGCCACGCTCCGGCCACTGCAACATAACACTGCTGATTTTTTTCCCCTTTTCCCCTTTTTCTCCCTGGAGCTCTCCATGCCTTTCTTGCCTGCAATCAGTCACCCAATCCACGCCTTGCGGTTGCTGTGCCACCGAGCCGCTGTTCACGTAATTGGTCCACAGCGTTCGTGCAGCACTCATGTGGCACTTGTGTGGGGTGCTGTGTCTTCCGGTGGGTCTCAACACCGGTTCACAGCCTGCAGTCTTGGAGGAGTCTATGCAGGGGGTGCCTTGGAGCTAGTATAGCCTGCCGGGAGGAGCCAGGAAGAGCGATGGGTGGAGGAGCAGAAGGAAAGACCCTGCAAGGCCCTAACTGAATGTGGGTGCTGGGTGCTGTATGCCATATGCATACAGTTATGCTCACACTCACGGAACAGCAGCTAGAAGACTGTGGGTGCCAGTGGGAGAACACACCATGTAACATAGCTGAGAGGCAAGAGCGGTAGTGGGAGCAGGAGTGGAGGTTGCACTCTGTTGTCATTCCTGTATTCCTGCACTCCCCCTCCTAAATGTAAATTATGTAAATTCAAGGACAATGATTCAAATAAGAAATTGAGATGCAGCCTGTACGCTTCTCTTTGGTCCTCAATCTCAACTCGGTGACAAGAGGGGGAGGAATAAGGTGGCATTTGTGTCACTGCGCCTGTTAAAGGCATTTCTGCGAGTACTGCAGCATTAGGAGCTGCGGACGCAAGGTAGAGCCCGCCTCCCATGGAAGCGACCTGTCTAAGTTCGGGTGCGGCTCGCATGTTCCGGTGAGCTCCTGCTCCCTCCGCTCCTATTGCTGCCATTTTTGCCACTTTGCCCTCTCTCATTCCTCTGACCACCATCATTCCGTCTTCCTGCTATTTGTCATTACTTTTGTCAAGAAGACAAGTCAAGAAACAGCAGGTTATGGTCCTTGGGGAACATGAAAGAGTTTTTAGTCTTTTGTGTCTTTAGGGTGTAGCGGCACTAAGATCGGATGTGAGCTTCATACATCAGCCACTCCTTCAGTGCCAGAGAAATAGCCTGGTGGCAGTGAAGGGAGGAGTGGAGCAAGAAATAAGAGGAAAGGCCTTATCCTTATGCTAGTGGAGTAGCGGGCCCTCTTGTTGCTATATTTGGCTTGAAGGTGGAGTCCTTTGTGTGAACTATGATGGCAAAACTATTTAGACCAGGAAGAATTCTTTCCTCCAGATACTGCCCAAAAAAGAACTCAAATCCTTTCAGGAGCAAAGTGCTTCATTTGAGAATTCTAAAAGGGGATGGAACAATTCCTGCATATTTCCTAAAATCATTTGAAGAAAATGTTAATTCTATATTAGCAGTTCATGCAGGTATGAAAATGAAATCAGTGGTGAAGGAATTCCCTCAGGCCATGTTCATGGAGGGCATGAATGGGAAAAATAGCCTGAATCAACAATAGCATCAATTGACCCCGACAATGGAAATAGAAAAATACTTTCTGGGGAGTTTAAATCTAGTGCCAGCCCCACCAGCAACCACGGGAAGCCTAACAAGCTACACAGGCCCCACAGTTGTCAATGATGTTGGATTATACCTTACCAGACATTTCACATTTAAAATCTGTTACTTACTTACTTACTTACTAGGTTTCCGGTAGGAGCTCTGAGATAGTAGCATCTCCAATACCAAAGTATCAGAAAAAGTCAATGGACTTTTTTGCAGTACACCTAGCAATAATACATCTGTATTGCAAATATCTCAATGACTCAAGATATGTTGCCTAATCCATCTGCTAATCTTTCAATGGATTACGTTTGCTTTTCTAAGACACTACAACGCCTTGAGCGAATTTTATCATCTATTATGAACCTATTGGAAAAATCCACAGACAGTTCTGACCATATCCTGGATATCTTAACGGTAAAACTTAAAGAACTACCATTAAAAATGGACAGTCTTTCTAATTTGAACAGTCCAAAAAGATCTACTAATCGTTTAGTGGAGACTGGTATACAAGTCAGCCATACTGGGACCAAGGCACAGATGAAGGTAAAAAAAACATGTACCATCAGTAGATCTAACCCCACTGGAAGATCTTTTTAAAGAGGTAGAATCAACTGTATTTGAAGTCCTCAACAAAGAGGAGGAGGCCCTTAGTCCTGTATCTGGTCCGGGGGCAAGCAGTGAAGCCTTTCCAATCTTTATAAAACAAAAAAGTATAAATCCAGTTTCTAAAGCACCGGAAACTACGCCCATGCACGGTATAGGAAGGAAAGAAAAGAAAGTAAAACGGAAGTTACAAAGGATGAATAAAGAAGGGGCAAGTGAAATTTACATTTCTTATGGTAGACTTGCAGACTGAGGTGCCAATTGATCATTCACTAACACTTCAGGTACTGGCCCAGGTAACACCAATTACATCAAAAGATAAGAATGCTAGAAGTCAGAATACAAATAGAAAGACTAGTGGTGCTATTGTTAGTACTGAAAATCATTTGTTGCATTTTTTTTCCTCTTTGAATGATTGGAGAGGTGTTGATTATTCTTAATCTGCTTTAAATCCCACTGCTAAATCACATGATCCATCTATGGGGTCTGGACCCAGTAATATTCTACCTGCCCAAATGAGGCACTCACTTGGTCATCCAAAGGGAATAGAACTGTCTGAGGCATTGCGACTTTCCAGTTTATCATTTTGTTTGATGATGATATTATTTCTTTGAATAGATCTTTCCTGTTGAATTTTTTAGCGCAAGTAAACCAGTTAAAGGTGGTAAGGAGTAGCGATATAAAGTTGGTAGAATTGTTAAACATTGAATTTGAGAAAAGAACAAGGACTGTCTAAAATTCGCCTGTAATTATTAACCTGATAATGAATAATTGTGAATGTTTTATAGCTAGAGGGATTGATATTGTGCCACATTTTCCAAAATCAGACACGCCTACATTGAATAGGTACAAATATTTGAACAACCGTAGCCCTCTTGAAAATTGTACAGTCTTGAAAGAGGAATTGGTGCACAAGGCAAAATTGACCATAGTCTCTTGTAAGGCAGGCACTAGAAGGGTATCTCTCGTAGGTCAGAACTCAGTCCCCATTCTTCGGGAAGACGATGTATCACAATGGCACTGGTTGGAGAGGGCACTAAACAACGATAAGGATCCAAGGCCAACTCCCCTGAGGCAACCTATTTAACAATCAAAATCCTCTCCTAGAATTTAGTGGGCTGCTCACAAAATGTGGAGAAATTTACGAACCTAGATCCCTTAAAAACAGACATTATATGTCTCCAAGAGAAATAGTTAACTGGGACCCTTGAGGTAAAACATGATTTTGTCAATAGCAGTCCTTCAAAAAAAATCTAGAAAAGAGCATGCAAGTGGTGGAATAGCCACATAGCTGAGTACCAACTATTTGTGGTCTCATAAAGTACTTCCTCATCCATCGAATCTATTGCATTGCATAGTTTTCTCTAATCATACGGGTATAGTATCACCCATGATTTCCCTTTTTTTTTCGAATGTGTATATAACCCCCTGGTTATGAGAATTATGCCGTTTTATAGGACTTTTTAATTTAATAAAGGCCATTGCAGATGAGGAAAAGATCAGGAATATAATAATTGTAGGAGATTTTAATGCTACTATTCCCAACCATTCAATTAAATTGTTCTCTGACATAGAAAGGGAGGAGGCACTGAATATTCTGATGACAACCTTCCTGGTAGACTCCAGAGTAAATAAAAGAGTCTCTCCTGTTGGAAGTGTGTAGGGAACATGAGACCATCATAGTTAACGGCAGATTGGATCATAATCTTGGCTTGTTCTACTCATAATGTGCATTATAGTACCTCGATAATTGACCACATTATAGGCTCTTTCTCAGTTTTCTGCTGCCTAAAGGACTCA
Organism: Calotriton arnoldi; assembly: GCA_963921515.1. Lineage (NCBI taxonomy): Eukaryota > Metazoa > Chordata > Amphibia > Caudata > Salamandridae > Calotriton > Calotriton arnoldi. The sequence goes on along the minus strand of CAWUFW010005263.1, from coordinate 402,287 downwards.
TAGGTGAATATTAACATTTGGAGTGATCATAAAATTCTATCCGCTACTATTAATGGAAACCCATAGTCTATATCCCTTTGGCAGATTGGTGAAGATGAGGAGGTACATCTAAATGCCGTTAATGGAAGGGTATCTTGCAATACTCAAACTTACCTTAACAAGAAAGCTAAGATGAACCCTAGAGAAAACTCCTGAATAAGGGAGGATTTCAGTAGATACTTTTGTAGAAGATATGCAAAAATTTGTAAGGACTAATCCCATTCTCCCAGAAAATACTTCCAAGAAAAATAGGAAGCTGGTTAAAAATCTTAATAGGGGTTTTATTTTCAATAAGTTGATCAATAAATTGCAAAGGCGGCAGTTCACGTACTACTCAAAAGAATGTAGCAAGATCATTAATCTGTTAAAAAGGAGAGCTAGGTGGTTGCTGGTACAACAAAAAATGCAAGAGAAAATTATGGAAACCGTAAAACAAAAAATACATAGATCCTTCTGGAAGATTATTGGGGAATGTAGCGGTAGTACTTGTAAACCCAAATTTAATAACATCTCTATTATTGAATGGTGCAACAACATTTTCTCTATGCATGAACGAATAATTTGATTGGTAGCAGTTTGCCTAATTTTGGGCTTATTGAAATAGAAAGCACTACTCACCCCTTCCATCTAGGTCACAAGTGAAAGATATTCTTTTAGTTCTAGGTGTACAGGGGTTAGAGGTCCTGACCAGCTGCCTATTACCATCATAAAGTTAGAGGTTGATTTATTGCTAACTATTTGACATCATTGTTTAGATACTGCTACCTTACCGGGGTGATACCCGATTCTTGGAGGGGAAGTATCAAACTTACATTACATAAAAAAGGTCCTATTAACGTCCCTAGTAATTATTGGCAAATCACACTGCTAGCCGCCACTGGAAAAGTTTTTGCAACCGCCTTTGACTGTGTGGACAGGCATACCCTGTGGAGGAAAGTTAGTGCTCTGGCATTCCAGAGGTTCTACTAAAATGATCATAGCCCTGCTCACTTCCACATGGAGTCATGTAATGCTTGGTGGTAATTGTGGTCTTACAACAAAAACTTAAACCAAAAATGGTTTAAAACAAGGGTGTTTACTAGCCCCCATTCTCTTTATACATTACTGATTTGCCAGAGTTGATGAGCCGTGTAGGTGGTGATGCTACAAAGGTAGGATCTCACCCTATGGGGACACTACTTTATGCAGATGATATTGTGTTATTAGCTCTGACACCAGAAGTACTGCAGAAACATCTTAACTTTTTATCAGCATACGCTGAGATCCATTATTTGAAAGTCAACATAAATAAAAGTTAGATCATGAAGTGTTGCACCATGGGTTCTCAACCAACAACGAAATATATTTGCCATTTGGGCAGTGTACCTTTTTAAATAGTTAAATCATACCCCTATTTAGGGAAAACCTTTTCAGCTAATTTAACAGAGAGAGAGAGGGAGAATATTGCACATTTTATGAATAAGGCGCTGATTCACAGAAATGCAGAAAAGCATTTATGGCCATTTCTTAACCGTATATAAGATTAAATTCCCCCTAGCATTGTTATAAGGTGTAGAAAATCACAAAAGTACATCACTGGCACTTTATGCATAGGGGAAGATCCTGCTCCCTATTTGCAATCTGAATACAATGACGCCAATCGAGGCATTACGCATCGAAATGGGTTTGGCAAGCACATTTATAAGGGATTGGCAGCCATGCTACAACGGGGATACCATCATCTTCATTCACAGGAGAACACCCTTAGGAAGCGAATAAGCACAGAATGCTTTGGCCCTATAAGGGGGGGATTGTACATTGATGACAAATTTTTTGTTCGCACTTAAGCACTTTAGTTTAAATATTACAGATCTGCAAAATATGAGCTATTACACAATTAAAGGCTATTTGGAATCATTCATGAAAAATAGCTCTACGGAATATGACATCCGGCTCTGTGGGGGAAAGAAGAGGCTGGAAGAAATAATACAGTCTTTATGCGTTTCGGCACCGCAATCCTATTTTGGCTGGAGTTTAGAGCATAGTGCTCTGCTAATGTATGTTATTGATCTGATAGAGACAGCTAGACGCAGATTCCTTACCTATGAATTTCCCAGGTGTCTGACTGGATCCGGAAGATTTTTTATCAAGCAATACCCCTGCACGCCTGTAGGTGGCGTCGGTCAGATCTGCGTGACATCGGCGGCGGCGTCCTCGCCAGAAGTGACGTCCGTGTTACCTATATAGGTGCCACCTAGGCATGCTGATTTCAGTTCTTTTCTTTCTGCGCCAATCAAGCACTGATGCATGAAGAGAGCTACTCTCTATCACTTTTTGACAGGATTTTTTTGACTTTTTGTCAACCCATTTTTGGTGTGTAGGTTTTACGATGTCAGTGAGAGACCCACATTTTTTTTGTCGCTGGTGTCTGGAGCGCGACCACAACTCGAAGTTATGCTCCGACTACTGGGCCATGCCTCTGAAGGCTTTGAGGGAGGGGTCCCTAAAGCTGCTTGCGGCCTGGCAGGTGACATTGCTTCGCTCGACTAGGAGGTCACGGTCCCGGTCGAGAGGAATGTCCTGGCACCGCTCCAGGAGTCGCAAGTCCTCTTCGTGCCACTCCAAATCATCAGGACATTCAGGTAAGAGGCACAAAAACCACAAAAAGTTGAAGCATACTTTGATTTCTCAAAATTTTCCAAGAGCCGGAGCGACCCCCGCCCAACTGAGAGAATTTTATGTGGCCATGCACCTCATTTTTGGGTGACCTGACCCCACTGGCGTGACTTTGGGCCCTGTGGGGTTGGAGGGGGCCACATTGGGTTTTGCGCCGGTGGCTCTGGCCCTTTTGTCGATGGCCCCCTATGGAGCCAGGAATGGATCCGGACTGGCGCCGGTCGTGTCATTGCGACCTTCCCCGGTACCTACCCGTTGCCGATGCTCCCAATGCTGCCGGCACACACTGGTGACAGCAGCCCTATTCTGATCCCCGACGACCCGTAGCCGGTACTGCGTCGACTAACACTGAATCTGGCTCCAACAAGTCCTAGGTCATTTTCTGGGCCTTATTCTGAAGGGCTAGGAGTCGGAGAAGATTGGGAGGGGGTCGCTGGACCCTTTAGAAGACTAACCTGCTGAGGAAATGGGCTGGTATGAGGAATTGGGTGAGGCCACTGGACTGGATACTTCTCCAGATACTGGCATGCTTTCTCCCCTACCATGGCTACGGAGGAGGGAGCGACTTATGCTATGTTGGTGCGAAGGGCAGCTGAGGTCCTTAGCCTTCAGCTTCCTCCGGTGCCGGTCAAGACCAACATCTTGATGGAGGTGCTACAACCAGGAGTTTCTTCCTTAGAACCCCTGCTTCTATTTAATGAAGCCCTCACGGACGTTCTACTGGGAACCTGGTCAAAGCTCAGCTCAGCACAGGTGCTCCTGTGAATAGGGCAATTGCTCGCCGCCACCTCCCTGCTCCGGGCCACCCAAATTTCCTCACTACCCACCCTACCCCAGTGAGCTTGGTCATCCAGGCTTCTAAGTTCCATGCTCCTTTCTGCTCTCCCAGATAGAGAATCCAAGAGGCTGGATAGTTGGGGCAAGAAAATGTTTTCTTCCGCCAGCCTTGCATTGTGACTGGGGAACACCGCATGCTTATTGGGCTGTTATTCCCACAGTCTGTAGGAAACAGTTGCGCAAGTGCTGCCACAAGCCCCAAAGGAGGCCCGGGCAGTATTTTCCCAAGCAGTGTCCTATGAGAGAGATGCAGAAAAGTTTGCCACTCGATGTGGTTCAGACACAACCGACTCGCTAGGCAGAGCAATTTCATTGACAGTAGCTGTCAGATGCCACACCTGTTTTTTTGGGAATGTCCAAGCCTCGCTCATGGACATGCCCGTTGATGGCACCCATCTCTTCAGTGAAAAGGCAGACACAGCGCTGGAGAGCTTTAAGGCCTCATGGGTATGGCGAAATCCTTGTGCCTTTCAGTGGCCGCATGTCCCCAGTCTTCCTTCCTCTCCTTTCATAGCTACGGAAGGGACTTTCAGCCGGGCCAACCATACCCCATCCACCGAGCCGCACAAGTTCAGCAAACCCCGGTTTGTTCTGACCAAGTGGATTGGGCGGCCAGAGGTTGGGTCAGATCACCACCCCCCTAGCAGTTTCAGCCTCCAAACCCTTCTAGTCTTGCCCTTCCAGACCATTGGTGTCCAATTGGTGGCCAGATCAGCCATCACCTCCACCACTGGCAGACCATCATATCGGACAGGTGGGTCCTCTAGATAGTCTGAAGTGGCTACTCCCTCCCCTTTGAGACCACCTCTGCCTCCAGGCCTCCATCCATGACCGGCTGACAGAGGATCATTTGATATTGCTCTGGTTCCAAAAAAGGGCAAGAGCCTTCGCCCTATCCTAGACTTACGAGCCCTCAACTACTTAAATTCAAGATGCTCACATTAGCTCGTCATGTATGCCCTGAGCCTAGAGACTGGATGGTAGCGTTGGACTTGCAGGATGCCTATTTTTACATTCCTGTCCAGCCTGCCCATCGGCGCTACCTGTGGTGTACAGTAGACCATGAGCATTTTCAGTTCATTGTGCTCTCTTTTGGCCTTGCCAGCGCCCCTCGAGTGTTCATTAATGTGATGGCAGTGGCTGTAGCTCATCTGTGCAAATCAGGGGTGCCAGTCTTCCCCTGTCTCGATGACTGGCTTCTAAAGAAGGGCTCGCCCCAGGCCGTTGTCTCCCACCTCCAGACTATGGTTAACCTTCTGCATTCGCTGGGGTTCACTATCAACGTGCCGAAGTAACACCTGACTCCCTCTCAAATGCTCCCTTTCATCGGAGCTGTTCTAGACACAGTGCAGTCTCTGGCTTATCCTCCCAAATGGCTAGTACAGGATATTCAGGCGATGATACCGATGTTTCAACCTCTAACCTGGATTTTGGTGAGAATGACTCTGAGAATGCTGGGTCTCATGGCCTTCTGCATCCTGCTAGTGACACATGCCAGGTGGCATATGCGGGCTCTGCAATGAGACCTGAAGTTCCAGTGGGTGAAGCATCAGGGGAATCTCTCTGACATGGTCCAGATCTCGAAGGGAACTGCACAAGACCTGTAGTGGTGGCTGAGAAACTGCGATTGAGTCAGTGGCAGACCCCTCTCCCTTCCCCAACCAGATCTCACAGTAGTGACAGATGTGTCACTTATGGGATGGGGCGGTGTGAGGAATTTCAAAGCCTTTTTTTTCACAAATAAAAAAATATTCAGGATATTGCCCATTATTGGTGATGGTTCCTTTCTTTATTGTCCAGATATAAGAGATAACCAAGCACAGACGGTGCTTTTATATGCTTGCATCTTTTAACAAGACCAATTTCCTCAGATATGAGCTGCTATTGGTTGGTTCTGATGATCTTGTAGTCTTAGGACACTTGCCAATCACCCTCGAAAAAAAAAAAGTGCCGCGGGTACGTTTAAAATTATCGGTAATATAGTACCGCCACCATTCACCTGAGTGATTATGCCCATCTCGGCAACCCTGGAGTGAGTGGGTAATGTGTAATTTATCTCTTCGTGAGGTGGGGAGAAAGAAGAACAAAAGAGCCTGATAAGGAAGAGTATGCTTCCTATACAACACTCCCGCCCGTTTTTCTTATCCCTGTCAATTCTCGCAAGCGTTCACGCACCTGCGAAAACCACACTCCTGCGGGTCTGTTTTTCACCCCGGCAGTAGGTTCTTGTCTGTCAAACGTCATGGCTCCAACTTCATTCTCTGCAGCTTCCTCTTCGGTAACCCGTTGGTTTAGATGTTATTCCTCTCCCGTTATTCGAGTTCCAGTCCGGATCCGTCGGCTCCACCTTTCCTCTCGTCGAATTGTCCAGTCCGTCGTCAATCCCCATGAAGACGTCAACCTCCCCTTTTCGGTCCGTTTTAACTTCCTCCTGGTACGTGACTACGTCAATTGGTCCCGCCCCCTCCCTAAAGGAAAAGGTAGTTTTAAAGGAGCTCAGTTCATCCTTAATTATTTATTACACATACCCTGCTATCCTCAGAGTAGGGAGGCCAGTGCATGACAGATGGTGATACGTCAGCTTTCTGACACATCTCCCCCCTTAGATTTTCCCGTTCGGGGAAACTAGGAAATCTTAACAAAAAATCAACATTGCCTTGAACCTTGCCCTTTTGGTGATGGACCTCAAATCGGTATGGTTGTAATGATAGAAACAACTGTAAGACTTTAGGGTTGTTACCTTTGTTCTGACTGAGCCAGTGAAGGGGGGCATGATCGGTATAAAGGACAAATTCTCTTCCATCTAGATAATAATAGAGTTTCTCAACGGCCCACTTAACTGCCAAGCACTCTTTCTCAATAACTGGGTATTTTCGTTCTCTTGGAAATAATTTCCTACTGATATATAAGACCGGACTCTCACGTCCCTCTTCATCTTCCTGGGATAGAACAGCTCCTATGCCGACATCAGAGGCATCAGTTTGTAAGATAAAGGGTTTCTGAAAGTAAGGGGATTGGAGCACTGGTTTTGTAATGAAAGCCATTTTAAGTTGATGGAATGCTTTGACGGCTAACTCAGTTGGATTTTTCAGAGCAGTAGAGGTAGCTGTTTTGTTCAAAAGGTCCGTAAGAGGGGCAGCCAGATGGGAATGCTATGGGATAAACCTTTGGTAACAACCTAACAGGCCTGGAAAAGCTCTTATATTCCGTTTAGTTGTGGTAAAGGGAGTGTCTGCAATAGCTTTAACCTTTTCCGTTTGTGGTTCTGTGAGCCCTTTTCCTAACCAGTAGCCCAAATACTTCACTTTATTATAAGCAAATTTAGACTTATTTGCATTAATGTGTGAATGTGCCTGTTTTAATTCTGTGAGTACAGCCTTTAGATGATTTAGGTGTTCGTCCCAGGTCTTGCTATAAATGAAAATGTCATCTAATTAGGCTGAGGAGTAGGTTTGATGATTTTGTAGGAGGGTGTTCATAAGCCGCTGGAAGGTAGTGGCAGACCCATGTAACCCAAAAGGTAGTACCGTAAAATGGTATAATCCATCAGGGTTGGCAAAGGCGTTTTTTTCTTGATCTTTTGGGTGTAGTGGTACCTGCCAGTATCCCTTAGTGAGATCGATTGTGGAGATAAACTGAGCCTCTCCTAGTTTTTCCACTAACTCATCTACTCGGGGAAGTGGATAATTATCCATCTTTGAGATTTCATTTATAGCCCTAAAGTCTATGCAAAATCTGATACTCCCATCAGGTTTCAGCACTTAAACAATAGGAGAACACCAATTACTGTTAGAAGGGATGATGACCCCCATATGTACTATTTGTTTAACCTCTTTTTGTAGTGCTTTTCTACGTGCTTCAGGGACGCGATATGAATGTTTTTTCACTATGGCCTTTTCTGGTGTGGTAATATAATGTACAGCTAGAGTGGCTCTTTCCTGCCAATCTAAAAATATCTCTGATAAGGAAACTATAATCTGTTTTATTTTGCACTTTCTTCTCAAGAGAGAGGTTCTCATTAATATGAGTGTCATCAATCGTTGACTTTAGACTATCTGGAGGAAGAGACGTATGTTCTGTTTTGGGTGGGGGTCCCCATCATTTCTTTAACAGATTGACATGATACACTGTTTGACATTGAGTGGTCACTTGTACTTTATGTGACACTTCCCCTATCCTTTCGATGATTTTATATGGTCCCTGCCACTCCTTTTTCATTTTAGAAAGACTGGAAGGTAATTTGACTGGTACCCAGTACCCCACTCAGTATTCTCACCACTTTTTCCCTCAGTCATAAAATTGTTTTTGCTTTTGTTGGGCCTTCTCTAGTTACATGGGTGAGATTTCTTAATTTGCCCAATCTAGCCTTAAGTTGGGATGTATACTCTAGCAGATCTCCTGCCTCCTCTTCACTATCTTTTTCACATACTTCCTTAGTAATTTCTAAAAGACTTCTAGGCTGTCTACCGAATAGGAGCTCAAAAAGCGATACACCCAAACTTATTTGGACTTGAGCCCAAAGGACAAAAAGGGCTAACGGTAAGAGTAGATCCCAATCCCTACCATCTCCAGATAACATTTTTTTAAGAGTCAACTTCAGATTTCCATTATACCTTTCCACTAAAGCATCTGTTTGGGAATGGTATACAGAGGTGATCAGTTATTTGATGTTAAGCTGGCGGCAAACTTGTTTCATAAGTCCAGATACAAATGGGGTTCCTTGGTCGGTAAGAATTTCTCTAGGGAAACCTACCCAAGATAATATTTTGTTGAGATGGTGAGCAATGACTTTCGAGGTGGTAGATCGTAAGGGTATGGCCTCTGGATATCTTGTTGCATAGTCCCCTAGGACAAGGACGTATTGATGCCCCTTGCTGATTTAGGGAGGGGACCGATCAAATCCATTCCTACTCTATCAAAGGGTTTGCCAATGATAGGCATAGGTTGTAGAGGGGCCCCAGGGAGTTGGTATGGATACTTTCTTTGACAAATAGTACACTACTGACTATATTTTTTTATCTATGCATAGATGCCAGGCCAAAAGAAGTTTTTGAGTATGGCCTGACTCATCTTCATGCCGACATGTCCTGCCATCAAGTGCGAATGGGCATAAAACAGTACTTGTTCTCTAAAATCATAAGGGACCCATAACTGGGGCTCCTCTACTTCTTTAGCTATTCTATACAGCAATCCTTTCTTTATGACGAACTGGGAATAAGGGAGGACTTTATTATTATTCCCACTCCTGGCCTCTTGCCATCTGACAACATTTTATTAGCCCATTCTGGGATCAGGTTTGTTTTCTCAGGACTGTTCTATTCTGTAATTTCTTCTGTAGAAGAACTAAAAAATAAGGGTGATCAGTTCCCAAAATTAGGGCTTCGGGTAGATTGTGAAGCACCCCTACCTCTACTAATGCTTCCTGTTTTTCCTGTGTTTTTTTACAATAAGTGTAGCTACTGGGTATTCTTTGGTATCTCCATGTACGCACCAAATTCCTACTTGCTTATTTGGGATAATTTGAGAAAGGTCTACCAGATCCTGTTTAATAACAGACTGTACATCCAGAGACCAACAGAATTTTTACCCATGGACTATTTACAAGAAGTCTTGCATAAAATATAGGCCCCGTTTCTTGAGCGTAGTAATCTGAGTGGGGAATATAACTGATGTCCATCGGTTCTTTGTCAGTCTTGTTTTTTTTACAAAACCTGGCGATGTCGCCCCACGAGCCGCATTCGAAACACTGTGGGCCAGTGTGGGGTCTTGTCCCTGCCTGAGGGAGTTGTACTTTAGGGATTTCCGTTGAATTCTTACCCAGTGTTTTTTCTTTTTTGCTATGACTTACGGCCTATTCCCCTTTTCCCCTTCCTTTAGCCCTTTCAAAGGTCGTAGCCATTTTGACAGCTTGATCTAAAGTCAATCCAGAATGTTGACATAACCATTTCTGTGTAGGGAAGGGTAAGGCATCTAAATACTGCTCCAAATATATTTTATTAATTATGTCCTCTTTGCTGGCCTCCCTGGGTTTTAACCACCGGTCCCCCGGCATCCTTCATTTTATAGAACAGAGTTTTTGGGGTATGCCCAGGCCTGCCTCTTTCCTTGCAAAATCTTAACCGTAAAGTCTCATCATCAATACCTAATCTGTCTAGGATGGCCTTCTTTATATCGATATAGGGTCTAGTATCATCAGCATTGGCAAACTGACATGCTGCTTGGGCCTCCCCTGTCAGGAAGGTAGCAAGATAAAAAGGCCACTGTTCTATTAGGCCATCCACTAGCATGGGCAGCATGTTAAAAATTTAGGAGGAAGGCCACGGGATCCTCGCTGCTTACATACTTTTGTTGGGGAACTTGAGGAATAATCGAAGCAGTGTTTCTTCCTTGATCAAGTCCTGTTGTTAATTGGGTTTGCCCTTCAGACATGTTTGTTAAATACTCTCCTTGACAAGATCGATTTCCACAGATATGAGTTGCTATCGGTTGGTTCTGATGAACTTGTAGTCATAGGACGCTTGCCGGTCTCCCTCAGGAAAAAAAAAAAGAGTAACGTGGGTAAGTTTCAAATTATCTGTAATATTGTACCGCCACCATACACCCAAGTGATTATGCCCATCTCGGCAACCCTGGAGTGAGTGGGTAATATGTAATTTATCTCTTCGTGAGGTGGGAAGAAAGAAGAACAAAAGTGTCCGATAAGGAAGAGGATGCTTCCTATACAACACTCCCGCCCATTTTTATTATCCCTCTCAACCCTCGCAAGCGTTCATGTACGTGCGAATGCCACACTCCTCCAGGAGTGTGGGGGGGGTCTCTTTTTGACCCCGGCAGTAGGTTCTTATTCCATCTATCTTTGTGGCTCCAACTTCATTCTCTGCGGCTTGCTCTTCGGTAACCCGTAGGTCAGATGTTATTCCTCTCCTGTTATTCGAGTTACGGTCTGGGTCTGCGGGCTCCACCTTTCCTCTCATTGGATCATCCAGTCAGTCGTCGATCCCTGTGAAGACGCTGACCTCCCTTTTTAGGTCCGTTTTGACTTTCTCCTGGTACGTGACTTCGTCTGTTGGCCCCGCCCCTTGCCCAAAGGAAAAGGTAGTTGTAAAGGAGCTTAGTTCGTCCTTAATTATTACTCATACCCCGCTATCCTCAGAGGAGGAAGGCCAGTACATGACAGATGGTGATAAGTCAGCTTCCTGACAGGCCGACATCTGGGAGAAGAGGAGAACAGAGGACTCTGGTCTTTGGTGGAATCCAGACGCCACATCAACATGCTGGAGCCCCGAGTAATCCGATTTGCATGGAAAGCCTTTCTACCCTCGATCAAAGGCAGGTTGATTCAAGTGTTTACAGACAACCCCACCACCATGTGGTACTGCAACAAACAGGGCGGAGTGGGGTCGTGGACTCTTTGTCAAGAAGCCCTGCATCTCTGAACATGGCTAGAGCAGCAGGGCATATCCCTGGTGGTTCAACACCTGGCATGTTCCCTGAATGCCAGAGCGGAAAAACTCAGCTGTCGATGTCCAGCAGATCATGAGTGGCATCTCCATCCGGAGCTGGTGCAAGGCTTCTTTCAGCACTGGGGAGAGTCTTGGTTAGATATCTTCTCCTCGGCAGAGAACACACAATGTCAGCAGTTTTGTGCATTGGAGTTTCCAAGGCAGCTCTCGCTCGGAGACTCTTTTCATCTTGAGTGGAACTCAGGCCCCCTGTACACCTTTCCACCCATACCACTCCTGCCGAGAGTTCTCAAGAAGATCAGGAATGATGAGGCCCAAGTCATTCTTCTGGCTCCAGACTGGGCACAGAGAGTCTGGTATCCCAAGCTTCTGCAAATAAGCACTGATCCTCCGACCAGGCTGCCCCTTCGGGACAATCTTCTGTCACAGCAGGGGAGGGTCCTCCACCCCATCCTGTCAACTCTGCACCTTCTTGCGTGGATATTGAGCTGCGGCAGTTGATAGCTTTCGACCTTCCTCTGGAAATCTGCAATGTTATTCTGGCAGCCAGGTGTACCTCCACTAAGGCAGTATACGCGTGCTGGTGGAAGAAATTTGTAATATATTGTGGAGAAAAGTCTATTGACCCTGTTTCTGCTTCCCTTTCTGATATTTTGCTTTTTATTTTGACCCTTGCCCAGCAGGGCTCTGCTCTTGGCACCTTGAAAGGGTATCTTTCGGCTTTGTCTGCCTTCCTGAGGCTGCCAGACCAACCCCCCTTATTTTAATCACCCATTGTACATATAGTCCCTAAAGGCTGTGTACATATGTTCACACCTACCCTTCTCATTATGCCTCAGTGAGACCTTAATTTGGCTCTCACTTTTCTCATGTGTGCTCCTTTCAAGCCCCTGCATAATTGCCCCCTACGGCTGCCCACCATCAAAACAGCTTTCTTAGTGGCAATTACATCTGCCAGGAGGGTGAGCAAGTTGCAGGCTTTATTGTCCAAGGCCCCCTTTCTGACGATATTTTTTGACAAGTTGGTGCTTCGCACTAGCGCCTCTTTCCTTCCAAAAGTGGTATCTTATCTTGCCCACTTTTTACGCTCCTCCTCATTCCTCTAAAGAAGAGGAGCGACTCCACCGTCTGGACCCAAAAAAGAGCGTTGTCATTCTACTTTGACCGCACAAAAGAGTTATGGGTGGACGACCAACTCTTCGTAGGATATGTTGGATCGAAGAAAGGTTGAACGGTGCAGAAGAGGAAAATCTCATGATGAGTCATCCTCTGCATCAAGATTTGCTACACTCTGGCAAAGAGGCAGCCTTCTGAAGCCTTAAGGGTTCATCCCAGCAGAGTTAAGGCTGCTGCCACTGCGCTGCAGCGTGGAGTCCCAGTCCTTGACATCTGTCAGGCGGCTATGTGGCATCCCTTCACACGTTTACCAAGTATTACTGCCTAGACAATCAAGTCCGCAGGGACAGCATTTTTGGCAGCTCAGACCTGCAGGACTTCTTAGTATGAAAATTGTACGTAGTCCCTCCTCCGGGGATGGTATTGCTTGGGAATCTGTTCAAAGGTAAGGAATCTGCGGCTAGATGTCTCTATCAGATGGACAAGTTACTTACCTTCAGTAATGCCTTATCTGGTAGAGACATGATCTAGCTGCAGATTCCTTACCGACCCACCCATCCTCCCTGAATTGCGGACAAGTTTCTAGGGTCAGGGATGTTCCCTTTCAGGGCCCTAGTTTCTTAAAAACACACCAATGTCAACTACTCTTCATGGCTCCTTGTTTCTGGAGTGGAAAGTCGTGAAAAATAACTGACGTCAGTGTGCCAAGGTGACGTGGGCATCACTTCCAGTGCGGATGATGCTGCCGACGTCACGTGGAGCTAACCAACGCCACCTACTGGCGCACAGTAGTATTGCTTGAAGGAAAATCTTCTGGATCCAGTCTGATGCCTGGGTAATTCAAAGGTAAGGAATCTGTGGCTAGATCATGCCTCTACCAGATAAGGCTTTGCCAAAGATAAGTAACTTGTCCTTTAGGCTGAACTCTCTCCCTTTAAACAATCTTACAGATGTTTGGGCGTGAATAAGATGGGATGGCAGGTTGTGCAAATTATGTAAGGGTGCTGTACAAATTTTACATCACCTTTTATTTGTTTGTCCTGATTTAAAATCCCCCAGATATGTCTTTTTAAAAGCTCTTTTAACAAAATATGGCATTAAGTTAGCTAGAGCAGCAACCCAGATGTTTTACTGTCCAATAAATGATTTGATGTTTTGCAAAATGATTTAATTTTTTTTAATTTTTTTTTAAATGTACTTAGTTTTGAATTATATATGTTAAATTACTGTTGATCTCTTTGTAGATCTATATCTTTAATAAAATCTTAAAACCTTGGGAATTACTAAGCCGCGCAAAGCCACCTTGTGTGGCTCTGTGTGGTTTAGTAAATCTAAGGTAACGTAAGGCAGCGCATTTCACTGCCTTGCATATCTTTGCGGCAGAAAGGTGTTCCATGGGTGGAGTGCAGCCGTTCCCACGCATCCACCCATGGATTTTAGCGCATTCACAGATTTAAAAAGAGTTGTTCGCCTCCCAGACCTAGGCATAATGAGGCGAAATCTCTTTATTTCTCCTTGTTGCTTCCTTTTTAGGTCGAACCCTGAGCCAGCACGCAAGCGCTGCTCTGGGGTTGATCTGTGGTAGTAAAGTACGGGGGAGAAGCCACGCCCACTCCCCGCCCACTTTTTAATTGGCTTGTGTCTTTGTCCTTTCAAACTGCTGCCTTCCGATTGGTTTGTAGGCTGTTAGTCCCTCCTTATTACTGCCATGTCGTCTTTGGTATCCTTCCATGGCTACTGGCCCCTTTACTTTTAGTGTTGCATGAGCACTCTTTTCTTCCCGTGCCTTCTCCCCCCCTCCCGCTGTCCGTACCTTCTCCCCCCTCCTTGTTTGTGCCTTCTCGCCCGCCAGCACTTCCATTTGCTATGCAATAGGTCTCGAGTAAATGCGAGTCCTATTGCATTGCAAATGCTTATGGGTGGTTGCGCTTCTTTCCATATCCATGTGGACAAATGCTTGTGTTGCTGTGCTTACTAACCAGTTTTTGATAGGACAGTCATTGAAGATACTCTGGATTGGATGACAAACTTCGCAGACTCACGGGACTGGTTAGTACTTCCGACCCGAAGTTTCGACTTATGGAAGTGTTCTCCTAGGAATGCTGCTCTTCCTAAGAGTGGCAGAAATGTTGCACGTGTAGAGGAAACGTAATCCCAACCAGTATGTGATTGTTTCAGGTCGCAGGTATGGCTACTGCCTTCCCCATGATGCCCCTGATACCGGCGCTGAATGGCGCCCTGCAGCGCTCCGTGCACATACTGCTAGGCTGTGCCACGGGCTACCGGCCGTCGCCCACCTACTTTCGACCACGCTGGGCTGTGCCCTGCAGGCTGCATGCCAGCTCCCACAAGAACCTGCCCCTGAAACAGTGGACAGTGGTCGTCAGTCCCGTCGGCTGCCTGCTGGTGGAGCTACTTTGCCAAGTGCGGGTGCGAGCCCTGGATCCGGTTACCCACCCAGATGGGGACAGGGTGTTCGTCACGGTCAGCGGGGTGCCCCGCCCTCTGCCGCATGGGTCGGACTTAAAGGACCTCGAGGTTAAGTACAGCGAGTCAGCCAAACGAATGAGCATCCACTCTGAGCACATAGAGAGCCAGGTGGAGGTGTGTATGCCTGCCAGGTTTGGTACGTGAGAAGCAGCAGAGCTGTAGCTTTAAGAGCATGTTTAGACGTTCAAGCCTTCTCCGAAAGCTATTGTTGCCAATGTGGTAGTGTACACGTTTACATTAATATATGTCTGTGACGTTTGGATCCCTCGTAGGACACCACTAGTGACACTTAATAAAAAGCTAAGGAAACTGGGGTATCTACCTCAATTTATCTTTGAATAAAGTAGTGCTCTGCTCATAATGACAATAACAAGGCTTCAAATAACAGAATGCAGCGAAAACATATGGCTAGGTAAACTACGCACATCTGATAGGGGACAAGCTAATACCTCTGGGATTATCCCATTTCAGATCCCACTCTTCAGTATTTGTGGCTTGGTATTTTTATGTGTATAATGTAGTGATCTCAACTTGCTCCTTCGTATGAGTAGCACTTCCAGTTTTGAGTTTTCCATGCATTTTAATTCTTAGGATATTTGCATCTCCTTTTATAAAATACTGTAAGTTAAAAAAAAAAAACAAGACTCCATGATTTACTTAAACCCAATCTGGAATTACTCATGTTTTTAGTTTTTATATGGGCTTGTTTCTGTCTACGTTTGTATGTCTTTATTTCTCGTAACAATGCAAACATGACAGTTGTGCTACTTCTGTAATATAGTTACTCTTTCAAAAACAAATTAATCTACATACATTTTCCATTGCTTTATTAACATTTTTAATACTGTTATTAAGGAAACTGTGCTTTGCTGCAAGGGCACTTAACCTAGTCTAGAAGCCATATATGCAAATATCTATCTTTGTTATTTGCTACCGATGATTGGTGAGTTTTTTTCGACACCATTATCTGTAGCTTGATCTTTGAGGCTTTTCCTTTACATATGCCCTCACTAAAGTGAAATGATGAGGCTTTGGCTATACACGAGAAACATGAGAATGGCAATAATCATTGGTAAAGCCAATAGGTCTCATCTTTGAGACTTACTGGCTTTACCATTTTTTTTGCCATGCTGCGCAGTATCCCTGATGCTATGCAGCATGTTTAAAGAATTTTTAAAAGCCGCATCATTTTGTAGGCGTAGTTAGTGAAAAGAAAAAATGCGTAAAAGCCAGTTTTTATTTATTATTTTTGGAAACAACACGAGGTAAAAAGTGTTGGAAGCAACACAGGGATCTGGTGGGGAGTGGAAGTAACATGGGTGTGCAGAAGCAACATGGGGGCGTGGGCGGTGGTGGAAGCAACACAGGATGTGTGTCGAGGGAAGCCACACTGAGGGTGCGAAGGAAGCAACATGTGAGAGTGGGTAGGGGAAAGCAAACGAGCGAAAGATAAATATGTGGAGCTGGTGGAGGAGGCGCACAAGGGCGGTGAAAGAGCAACAGAAGCCAGCATGGCAGAGGGGGAGAAGTAGACAAGAATGTGCTGGGAAATACACACACTCTAGAAGAGTGCTTAAAAAGAAAAAAGTTTTGCTTGAAGAGTGAGCATTAGAAAGACGAATAATGCGTCCATGCTCCAGAGGAAGACAAACACAAAAAGAGGAACAAAATCCAACAGAAGCTGATAAGCAATCAAATGAGAGTAACAATAAAGCCAACAAATGGTAAGCAATGGGCGGGCTGTAAGCTAACAATACATCTCGCAACATGCAGCGCATGTGCTGTCTAGTACACAAGACCTAAAGAACAGAGGGGGATATGTACGAGTTAGCCTTCCTGGCTTAACGCCTCCCTCTGCCACTTCTGAAACGCAAGGCTGCGCCATATTTACAAGAATAGGATGCAGCCTTGCGTTTCCCCCTGCGATGGCGCTAAGTTTAGCACCTTGGCGCCAATGCAGGCACCCTTGCACCATAGTGCAAGGGTGTCTGCGTGCAGGGGAGGATTGTTTATGTGTAGGAAGGTGTCCCTTCCTGCACATAAACAATCCTAAAATGCCAGTCTGTCACTGTCATGTGTGCTGCTTCATGCAGCGCACATGAAAGTCACAAAATGGCATTTTTTTAATGTTTTTTTTATGTACAGGAAGGGACACCTTCATGTACATAAACAATCCATAGCATGTTGCTTTTTCCATGTGTGCTGCACAAGGAAGCACACATGGAATATGCAAAAACGAGGAGAAATAATGCATTTCTCCTCGTTTCACCAACTTAAGACCAGGTTTTACTTGGTCTTAATTTTGGCTCTGCCTCCTATGTACTCCACCCTTATACATAGGGGGCAGTGTCAAAATGAATGGGTGGAACACCCACCGCAACACCCACTGCCCACCCCTTTCACGCTAACCATAGTGTGAAAGGGGGCGTTATTTATAAGGTAGCGTTAAGCCATGTTAAGTGGTCGGAGGAAAGGCTGAGAGTTCGAATTGCTTGCTTAGGACTGACGTAGCCGAGCAGATCTTTATTCCAAGGGTGGAATTACAAAGCTCCCACCATCCTAAACAATGATGTGTGATTAGCAAACTGTGCTAAAAAATTGGTTTCCATCTGCGCAGTACGGCCACCCTCCTAATGAACCTTTGCACACTGAAGAATAGCTTTGGCAATAACAACCCTGTCCTGGCCCTATGTCAACCCTGGAGAATTCACTGATCATTTTCAACACCCAGTCCTGGATTACCTTGGTATTAACAAGACAGCTGTGTTTAGGGACTGGAGAGATTTCAATAATTTAGCTATTTAATAATTTTAGTGTTGCAACGACTGGGGCAGAATGAAGAGTATGACCTATGAGAAACGGCAACTTTTGAACCAACAACATTATTTAACAAGCATTTGCAATGCAATAGTCTCGTATTTACGCGAGTTTAAGCTATTGGCATTGTAAATGGCAAAGCCTTTTATTTATGTTTTAAAAACCAAAACATAAATAAAGGGCATTGTCATTTTCAATGCCAATAGCTCAAACTCGCGTACATGCGAGACCTATTGCATTGCAAATGCTTGCTCTATGTGCGATGCATTCAGCATCACACATGGAAAAATTGAAATACCTTTAAGGATTGTTTTTGTGCATGAAGCGTTTCCTTTCTGCACAAAAACAACCCTGCCTGTAACGCAGGGACACTTGCCCACCTGCTGTGTGGCAAGCACACGGTGCACCAGCGCAGGGAGGCAGCATAAATGCACCATATCTTTGTAACTATGGTGCATTTCTGATGTCTCCCTTTCATGCAAACCAGCGCAGCAAGTTGCCTTGCTGCACTGCATTGCATGAACTGTTAGTAAATCTGTCCCAGATTTCCAAATCAGCATCGATACAGAATATCAGTAACCCACAGGAAAAGACACTTCAAGTTATTGAGAAACTCGTATATAACTAAGACTATAAAGCACTAAGACATTTTTGATATATGTCTGGCTACAGTTACACTGATGCTGAACTTTTTAGATTTTGAGGGAACCTTATATCTACAGAGGCCTTTGGCAGCACATTTGCTCATTGCTTGGCCTACCTATATGTACATAACTATGATCAGAATCCCTACAAGAAAAACATCAGGTTAAGGTATTGCTTCAATGACAATGTCCTGTTGATTTGGCATGGCACAGGCAGAGGATGTTTTTTATAGTGGATCAGTGACCAAAATAAGATTTTGAAACTTGCAAATACTGTCTCCAGCAATGAATCGGCCTGTCTGGACTTGATCACCCTAGCCAGAAATAGCCTCCTTGATACAAATATCCATCATAAATTCACAAACAAAATAGTCTTATGAGATAAGAGCTCTCACCATTGGATACTATGCAACAATCTATCCATCAGCCAACTCCTTCGGCTACACTATCATTGTACATCATTACCAGACTACGACGAACAGGCCACTTTCTTTTCAGATACATTAGGAAATGCAGCAATCTTGCAAATATTATAAAAAGGGCAAAAAAGTAAGCCAGGAACAATAACTGTAAGACCGTGCTTGAGACCCATCAACAGTCATTAGAAGAAAGACTGATCTGGGTGACCACTTATAGTGCAGCATGTAACATTGGAAAAAAAAGAAAAAAGGATTAATAAACATTAGCAAACACTCAAGTCTAATAATCTGTACTTATCTAAACCCATGTATTCATTCTGCAGAAGTGCAAGTTTACGTGACATTATGGTACACACTAGAACAATATCATTAAACAACATTCATACCATAATCTATGGGGACTACCGACAGTTACTGGCCTCTACCCGTGAGCAGCTGTATTGTATGTCATCTGAAATCAGTTACTAAAAGTGTGAGTTCGAATTCTCCATGGATTGTCAATCAACACACTACTTATAATTCCGAAAATATAATTGACATGATTACATGCCCCTGCCGCTTGAGATACGTCGGGATGACCAGCTTTAAGATAAAAATAATAATCAGTGAACATAGGAGTAACTGAAAAAAAAACATGACACGATTTACCAATCACTGTCTTGAATCTGCACCTACAGAGACTGTCCTACACTGGATAGTGATAGGCAAACCTTAGGTTCAGCAAAGAAACACAAACCCCAAAAATACCTTACTTAATAGGGAGCAAATATGGATATGTCGGATCCAGCAGATTTTGGATGCAGGCGACTATGGCACTGCTATTGCTGGACCTCAGTGCAGCGTTCGACACTGTGTCACACAATATCTTGATTAAGAGAATCTGGAACTGTAGGGTGGGCTGTAAAGTGCTGAGCTGGATCACCTCTTTTATGCAGGGGTGCACCTTTCAGGTGTCAGAAAAACCTGACCACTCAGAAGTGCTTCCATTGAAACAAGCAGAGCCACAGGGCTCCTCCTTGTGTCCAACTTTGTTTAATGTGTACATAGGACCGCTGGCAGAAATCATCGAACGCTATGGATTTACCGACATTTCATATGCGGAAGACACGCAGCTTATCACGCTGTCACTGAACATGTCCCATGTGGCCTCTGCCCTATGCCTCTGCCTTGTAGAGGTTGCAAGGTGGATGGACCTGAATTGCCTCAAGCTCAACGTGGGGAAGAACGAGGTCCTGCCCTTGGGCAATCAGTCAAAAATCTGATCCACTGCATAGTGGCCTAAGGAGTTGTGCCCAGTACCTGTCCCCAAGGTTAAGAATCTTGGTGTCTGGTTTGATGAAAAAATGTCTTTTGACAGTCTAATCACTGCAGTGGCTGCAAAGTGCTGAGGACTGCTTAAAATGTTGAGAAAAATACTATGCCTTCTGCCAGAATCAGCAAAAAAACAGTAGTTCTGGGCTTGATTGTGTCTAAGCTCAACTATTGTAATATTTTGTATCTGGGAGTCACACAGTGGCAGATCAAGAGACTTCACAGAGTGCAGAACTCTGCAGCACATCTTTTATTGAACTTACCAAAGCATGCGTCAATTTGAGCCACTGTTAAGTAGCTGCATTGGTTTCCGGTGAGCAGAGATCTTCTTTTAAAGCCCTGTGCTACTGTCACAAGGCATTTGCCAACAAAGGTCCATGTTACCTTCAATCTTTGGGGAGACCATATGTAACATTGAGGAATTTAAGATCAGCAGGGGAGATGTTGGCTACGGTCCTCAATGTAAAGAATGTGTGCACAGGAGGAAGCTCCTTTAGCCATTTGGCACCAAAATTGTGGAATGCTTTGCCCCTGACGGATTCAGTCGGATGATCTTTTTAGGAAAAAACTCAAAACCTGGTTCTTTAGTTTGGGATTTATGCAGGTTTAATAGCTGTAGTTAGGCTTGCGGATACCTGTACCTAGGCTGCGACACCTCGCATGAGGTAGCTACGCGCTTTGGAAATTGCATTTTTATTATTATTATGACTGCTAGGCTAATCAAGAGTGCAACCAAGGTTAGTGCCAGCCCTAGATTATTCAATAATGCTTGCTCTAAAGCCCACTGTGTGGGGCATACTGGAGGTAACAGGAGGTCTTGTTGGCTCCTAAGGACCCTCACCTGCCAAGGGGACTTCAGTCACCAACCAGGAGCGCACCAGGAGGTGCATTTGCAGAGTAGTGGAGAAAGGGGGTGGGGCCTCTGGCGAGTTGTCGGCTTTTTATTTTTTAGGAACGGGGGCGCATGGCCCCCCTTCCCTGGACCATTTTGGGCCTCAGGGACCCCATCCCCCATGGCCTTACCCTTTTTTTTTTTTTTGTATAAAAGGGAGAGGGGGCGATTCGGCCCCGGGGACCCCATTTCCCGGGCCCCGGCCTTTATTTTATTTTTTTAATTCAAAGGGAGGCCCCCCTCCTGAGGCCGATTTCAGACCCGGGAAGCCCATCCCCTGGGGCCAGGCCATTATATATTTTTTTCTTAAAAAGTGGCGGGGGCTGCTCGGCTGATTTCGACCCTGGGTCCCCCGGGGCCAGGCCTTTATATTTTATTTAAAAAGGGGAGGGGGGCCATGTAGCCCCCCTCCCCAGGCCGATTTCGGCCCCGGGGACCCCATCCTGCGGGGACAAGGCATTTTCTTTTTTTTTTCAATATTTTCTTTAAGGGGGGGGGGCGGCCCCCCTCCCTGGCAATTTTCATTCCCGGAAACCCAATCCTCTGGGGCCAGGCCACTTTGTTGTGGTCCAGTGGGGGAAGCCTGAAGGCCCCTGCGGTCCCTGCCAGCTTCCCACCTCCTGCAGGAGCCGGGATTGCTTTCAGACCCAGGGAGCTGCTGACATGCAGCTCCCTGGATCCCAAAGAAATGTCTCTTTCTCTGCTCGCTTCACAGCGGGCAGGAAAACAGACATGCTCAGCATTCAGCATTTTTGCTCTTGCTTCCTGAAAGCAGAGTGTTTGCTATGGCTTGGCGGGAGCGCAAACTGCAGTGTCCCGGGCGTGGGCACCCCGGGATATTGCTGGAGCCAGCCCTAGGGGGTGGCGGTCCCCAGGGCCATGTAGGGCTCCTGGAGGGGGGCTGCACGGCCCCCTCCTTTGTTAAGTAAGCCCCGGGGAGGTGGTGGTCCCCGGGGCCGGGGGGCCCACAATGGGCCCCCTTCATTATTATATTTGTGCCCCGGAGAGGTGGCAGTCCCTGGGGCTGCAGGGAAGGCCATAGGGCCTTCCCCGCATTATTTTTATATTACATTTGTGCCCCGCATATATTAATGTTACTGCCCCGGGGAGGTGTCGGTCCCTGGGGCTTTGAATAGCCCTAGGAGGCTGCACCCGGGCCCACCTCCTATATTTTTTATATGCCCCTGGGTCCTGGCCCACCCGGGGGCTATTTAAAAGTAAGTGCAGGAGCCCGCTCTTGTTTTTTTGTTTTTTTAATGCTTTTATGCCGTGGCAGGGTCCCAGAGCGACGGCAAGACCAAGGCTTGGTGTCAGGGTATTCCTCCCTGCCCCCTTTTCTTTATTTTCACTTATTCCCAAATTGGCTGCCAACACTTCTTGGTTGAAGTGTTGGCAGCTAATCAGAGCAGTGCATTTCCTTGCACAAGCTCGTCTTTTTTCGTGAAGGCTCCGCAACCAGAGATATCACTATAATTTTCAACTTAAATTTCTCACCAACTACTGAACGGATTTACACCAAATAAGCAAATGGCACTTCCTTCAACCAACATCTACCTCCCTGCCAAATTTGGTGTAAGTCCGTTCAGCGGTTCGGGCTTTAAGTGTGGCTAAAGGTTCCAATGGGAATTAACATTACAAATGCACCCTTAATTCGTGCCTCAGTTTCTCAGTTCCCACTGCATGGATCACCCCCAACCTTTCCATGACACACAGACAGTTTTTCTGGTAAATTTCATGAAGATTGATCAAACAACGCCAAAGTTATAGCCAAGTCAAAAAATGCTTTTCTTTCGGGAACATGGTCCTAACTATAACTACCTACTGGCAATTATATCTATAAATATGCATATAGCAATAAAACAATTATTTAAAATATACATTTTACATTGTATAAAATTTCAGTTTTCAATTTTTTTTATTTGCTACTATAAAAAGCATATTAGGAAAGGTATTGGAATCTGGGAACATTAGATATACTATTCCCACTCCAGGTTATTCAACAGTAGGTAAAGTGTAGGACTTCAGAAGGGTTAAATGTATTCTTCCCACTCCAGTCCAGATAAAGTATTAGACTTTGGAGGCATTATATTTACTATTCCTACTCCAGTCAGTGCTACTGTAGGGATAACTGTTGGACTTCATAGGGGTTACATTTATTATTCCCACTACAAACAGCGCAACAGTAGCAAAAATGTTGGACTTGGAAGGGGATATATTTACTATTCCCCCTCGAAAAGGTGCAACATTAGGGAAAGTGTTGGACTTCAGAGGGGTTAGATTTACTATTCCCAATCCAGTCTTTGCAATAGCATGAAAAGTGTTGGACTTTGGAGGTGTTACATTTACTATTCCCACTCCAGTCAGCATAACAGTAGAGAAAGTGTTCTACTTCGGAGGGGTTAAATCTACTATTCCTTCTCCAAACAATGCAATAGTAGGTAAAGTGTTTAATTTCGGAGGTGCCAGATTTACTATTCCCTCTCTAGTCTGTGCAACAGTAGGAAAAGCATTGGACTTAGGAGGGTTAAGATTTACTATTACCAATCCAGTCTGTGAAACTGGAGGGAAAACAGATTTCGAAGGGGTTAAATTTACTATTTCGACTCCAGTCTAAGCAGTAATAGGGAAAATACTTCACTTCAAACACATTACATATTTGAATAACTCTAATAATTTAGAAAAAAATTAAACTCCTTGTATAAACATTAACAGTATATATACATTTTTTTTTTAAAACAATTAAATAATTTACATATTTAATCATCAATTATTTAATTATCAATTGAAAAATGTATTTAATTATTACTTGTCAGCTCGGTCATTCCTTGGGAATGGTTCGATGCTCAAAATGGATCCACCTCTCCATAGTCCCAACACTGAATACCGTTAAATAGCTCAGGAATTTGGGATGATCAAGTGAGGGAAAGAAAGGGTAGGGATCAGCTGGGAGGGAGACCTGAAATACAAATAATACAGATAAGAGTTGGTTCCCTACTACCCTAGACCACCTTAAATAACATGTACTAGCATTTGTACCTGTAAATTAAATTAACAACTCCACAGTCCTATACAGAGGAATGTATGAACTCACTGTCTAATTCTCCATATTTTTGTAAACTCTGAAATGGCAAACAGATACAGTTCTCAGTGATAAGGTTTACAAGAATGTACCTAATCTGTGCTTTACAAAGAAAAAAGAAAGCCTACTCTAGCAATGGATAATTTAATACCCACCAGTAGAAGAACAGCGGCCCACTTCACAGGGGAAGAGCAGACAGATGCCTCCTGACCCCCTGCTAAGAATAATCAATAAATAAGTACCAATGATATGACTGTGAAATGCTTATCCTTATTATCATTTGAAACATGTTAGGGTGTTTATCCAATGTAGCATCAATGTGTCACTCATGCTCAATCCAGGAGAATTGTGTTACTTCATGATAGAGAACTATTTCTTGGTTGTCTAGTCAGCAGAGTATCCAGTACCTTCAGCGCAGAACAAACGCTGTATAAATAAACCAAAAATATCCCAACAAACACAGAAATCACTTCTCCGAGATAAGTTGGGCAGAAAGGTCACAGGGAGCGATATCAAGATGTAGCCGACTCAGCGAACATACAAAGTCTGCAGCGGACTAACTAGAGTACGTGGAATTTTAAGAAAGAGAGTTTCAGTGCAAGTGCACCCTTACCGATCCTTTCAAATCTGGAATGTAAGATCCTATGATAGCTGCTTAAGCATATAATCAGCAGCATCCTGCCGTATCCGGGAACTTAAATGCAGAGAAAGTTTTTCCGGGTGAGTACGTGGTCACTTCCGCTTTACCCCATGGGAAATTTAGTTTTTAACACAGCAAGACTCTCCTTCTCTGATCATTGGACTCCGACCTCATCGGTAGAAGGAATATACGATTCTTTTGAGGTGCTACCTTTCCACCACCCCTCTAGCTGCATAAATACCTCCTCATAGCTGGTGAGTACTGCCTGGGGGTCTGGAAATGCCATTCTGTCAGTGTTTACGGTAGCGGGTATTGCCCTGGTGTGTGTGACATTACTTAATTACCTTCCCACCATATACCCTTACAAACCTAGCAACCTGCACCTAAAATATGACTTAAATCAGTATTTATTTAAGTTTAGAACATAATAATTTCAGTTTAAAGTAGTAGAGATTGAGGACATACCAGAACTAGCCATGTTACTTTCAATGCCTCAAGAGGGGTTTTGCAGCCAAAACCTTTATCGCCACCAATAGAATATGTATTTAACCACTCATGGATTGACTGGAAACCAGATGCAATCAATGCCAAAACATTTATATCAGCACCACATTGCATGAAGTAAGAGTAGCAAGAAAGTCTTACCCTCTCTATATGTATTAGGGAGGACTTCACCGTGTAAACTGTTTAAAAATTCGGGACAAATATTGAATTTGTACAGCACAGTTTCTCTGATGCATTCTCGAAAAAGCCATAGGTAATAAATGTATCAATCACATTAGAGAGAGTGAGGACATACCAGAACTAACCATATTACTTTCAATGCCTCAAGACTGAGTTTTGCAACCAAATTCTTCATCACCACCAATAGAATATTTATGTTGCCACTCATGGCTGAACGGAAACCAGATGCAATCAATGCTAAAACATGCATACAAGCACCACATTATTTAGAGTAAGTGTAGCAAGATAGCCCAACCCTCTCCATACGTATTATGGAGGTCTTCACCAAGTAACATATTTAAAACTACAGAACAAATACTGAATTTGTAGAGCACAGTCTCTCTGTTGTATTCTCGAAACAAAACATAGGTAATACAGGTAGTTATGAAGGGGAAGAGATCGAATTTTCAAATACTCTGACATATTGTTGTTTATGTAACATTTGAACATATCAAATCTTATTTACCTTAAGAAAAACAATGCAGGTTGAAGTTTCAACACTGTCAATCAATGAAGACACATGTTTTAAGTAGGCATTATGATCATTTGAACCCCTCAGTTTTTGGAAATCTTCGGCAGGGCAATACAATTGAACCATCTAAAGTGTTTTCCACTATCAACAATTTCAGAGACCTGTGAAATTATTAACAGGAATCAATGTAGAATGCCAAGTGCCCTCAGGTGATGTGGTATCTGTGCACATAGTATGTCAACAGACACATCCATTGATGTGATTTTGTCTTAAAGTTCCACTTATGTTGATAAGCAGGAACGCTCTATTTAAAATCATTGTCCTTCCCAGATTATTATCCTTAGATTAAGCCATGCATATGTGTCCAATGGCCAGGAATTCTTTGCACACTGGTACTGCTAAAAGAGAGGGTATGGATTTAATCCTGGATGCCCAGGCATAGCATTACAAACCTCTACTAGAGCAAATGTTGCCAGGGCTTCCTAAAGAGCTATGTAAACTTAATTCAACTGGTAGTTCTACCAAATACTTTATTACTCTAAATACGAGTAGAACAGAAAGGTTATTTACAACAAGATAAAAATATGATAAAAACAGAATGATACACTACAATGTTTTCCTGAACTCTCCCTGTGTTATCATGTTTTCACTTGGACTGCTGGCAGTACAGAAGTTGCTTAATAGTGATGTGTCCGGTTGGGAGTCTATATAAGTATTGCATTATTCATTTTGCATTGTACTGCAAATGTCAAGTGAGTCATTTAAAAAATGGACATCAATGCAGGTTAATCTGCACTTAGGCTGACATGAATCTCCAAAATGCAGGTTGAGCAGACTACCAATAAGCCTATTATGGGATAGAGTTGGGAGGTTGATGTATTGTGTCGCTCTACAAAGCTATTGCAAACTACATACCCCTGTTATTAAGACTATTACGAAGCTAGAGGTGGAAGGTCAAATTATTTTGTGGTTCCTTAAGCTTAGACTACCAGCCGCTGGTTTCCAGTGTTTTGCAGTAAGCTTAAATGGGGGACATGTTTTGGGTCCCATTAGCTGATTCTGAATAGCGTCCAAAACATTAGGTAAATAGCTTGTAATTGTTACTTCAAACATATGAAACATAAGTGCATTATGTAGGCTTTCATTTCCCTTTTTATGACCCACATGATCAACTACTCTGCAGTGTAGGACAAACTTCAATTTTTTCAGATGTTGTGGAACTGCTTGTATGGTACCCTTTTCAACATGTGGTAGCATCGTAGCAAGTTTACATATCTATTAGCATATAGATATTTGTAAGTCCCTTTAAGCAAAGTTCTAGAGCCTGTGTAAAACTATAAATGTCTCAAGATCTTAATTCACCATTATCTTTTTTGGGTGAAGTTGATTGAAGAAGAATCCAAGTCTCCCAAACTGTGATGGAATCATTGATTAATTATGATTGAAGATATGGAGACTATACTGTGGGTTCGTTATGCATGACTTTTCAAGTAAATGTGCTCATACACCTGTCGTGTAGTTCCTATATTACCTATACAGGATCTGCGCATTCGGATAACATAAACTGTGGGTTTGGTGGCGGACGGATTCCGTGCACCCCCACCGGATACGTTAGCCTGTCTGTATTAGCTAGCTCACAGTGCCACTAGAGTCTCCTCTTATCGGGGAGAGAACAGTTCTTGGCAACCACAGAACATGACAACCCTGATCCCCCAGGATCGTGGAAACAATATCCTACCTTTCGCTCAGTCACTCGTGCTTTCTTAGTTTGTCTCACAGAGATACACAGAGTAAACAGTCTGGGCGTTTCAAAAGTATTTATTGAACAGTTGTTATTCTAGTGTAAAATATATGAGCTGCAACAACCATTAGACAGTAGCAGAGATAAATGATTAGCAGTACTATGAAAGTAAAAGGATGGTAGAGTTCTACCATCTTGCAGAAATCATGAACATAAAACACATGATAAAAGGTGCGTACTCCTACGATGCCTCCCTAACTAGATGTACCTAAATGTACCTAGCATCTATGTAGGTGTTATGCAAGAATCCCTCTAGGATCTAGTCCACCCCATTACCTGAGAGTTAGAGAATGTGGGACCCTGTCCTGGTCTCGAGTTGGACACCCCACGAGGGATGTTAGACCACTGCTAGCTGGAGCGTCTGCATGCAGGAACCTCAGCGTCTCTCGTCAGTGTGTCAGCCGGGAAGTCACGGTCTCTTCTGTCTGTCAAAGCAAGACATGATGTATATATACCCATAGGTCTCCCCAGGGGTCCTACCTTGCTGTGTTACTGTGTCGGTCGGCCTAAAGGATGACGTCAGGCCTGAACTTTAACATAGATATTATACAGATGTTCGTCCTGCTGTGAGTCCTGCTGTGCTTCCAAGAAGCCTCATGCATAATGTAGGAGTATTGAGCCAGGGAAAAACCCGCGTTCTGAATGCAGTGTCGTATCTAGGTAAAAGGTCAGTCCCTATGAACCGTTATGTATGAAATGTAGGGAAGGATATAGGTGAAAGGTTGCAGTGTTACCTGCGCCTATATAGGGTAGCTATATGGAATATAACACACCTAGTTCCTATAGCACATCATTTCACTGTCATCCAAATGGAGAATATAACCATTAAAACTAGAGGGGGAAAAAGACAGTGCTTAAGGCAAGCTACTGCCATTAAGGTAATACAAATAAAGTTGGGCATGCAATTGTATTGTCATTGTAAGGCAGCAGTTATTGAGTACTGTTTAAAGAAAACGTACAAATCACTCTTGGCAATGTTCAGCGAGCAAATCAGGAACACTGCTATGATAAATGATACATTTTGCAGTTATAGTGTAATGGCTTCCTAAATCTAATTTCAGCACCACCTACATGCAGATAGATAATTAAACTAGTCTAAGTAATTGGAACTCACACAAGGATAAACAAGACTCGCTGAAAAATATTATTATAGTGTCATGTCCTTAAGGATCGTCTTGTCATGTATGCCCCCTTTTTACATACATTGCCCCATCCACACGACTATAACGGTTCTGAGGAGTGACCTTTTACCTAGTAGTCTAATATACTAAGAGCCTCTTCATGGACAGGCTCTTAGTATATTATCAAAATAATGCTATACCTACATACATAAACATGTCTCCAGGCACAGCATAATTATTCTGTATAAGGGTCACCACTTTTTTCATCCTTGGCCAACAGCCCACTGTGCATGATCGCATTTGTTTGTAAAAACATTTATGATCGTTTTCAAAACATTTATGATTGTTTTTAAAGCATATAGATTCTAGAAGAAACCCTGGAGTGACCACTCTAGTATATAAGACCCTTATTCCCCCCTGCAAATTAGAGGAGAACTCCTTCCACGCTGACAGGGGTCCTGCATGCTGAATCTTTGACGCGCAGCGGTCTGACATCCCTTGCGGGGTGTCATCCTCGGAGCAGAGACGGGGTCCTTCGTTCTCTACCATTAGGTGAGGAGGTTGGAGCTTCCCTAGGGGATTCTTGGCTACATACACATATGCACATATACATGCTACACCTACATATCTAGGCTAGGCACGCATTATAGGAGTATGCCAATGCTACTGTTTATTTGAACTGTATATGTTCATCTTCGTAGCACTATGGTAGAAATGTATCTACTGTTTACCATATTATCACTTGCGATTTTTTTTGTATGCTTCTGTCTCCTGATTGTCGCAGCACATATGTTTTACACAAGATTGTCGCTGGACAAATAAATACTTATTGAAAACGTCCTAATCACCATCCTGTGTATTTCTTGAGAATAAGTAAGCACGAGTGACTGAGCGAAAAGTACTGTACTGTTTTCCACGATCCCTGAGGAATCAAGGTTGTCATGTTCAGTGGTTGCCAGAAACTACCTACATCACTGTAAGATACAGGTGGGTGGTAGTGGCACTGTAGAGCTAGCTGGTCTAACGGCTGACATATCCTGTGGGGGTGTCCAGAGTCAGTTTGGACACCAAGCCCACAGTTTAGGTCATCCAAAACTCGCAGGTCCTGGGGATTCCTATGAACTACATGACAATAGATTTGTTTGTCATTGTGGTTAGAGGCAAACAACATATTTTGAAGCAGCATTTTAAAGAATAAAAATACTGTTTTGTTAAATTTCAGATATATTAGTCTCTACTAGAAAGGTGTGTTACAGATTCACGAATATTAGTGCCTATTTAGATTATATTTCGTAGAAGTGCTAACTAATATGCAATTTGTTTTTTCTAAGATAAGGCTGTTTTAAAGGGATCTTGTGCATTAACAATGACAATAATGAATTTGGCACTTTGCTTTTATAGGTAGATGTTTATATGATTCATTGAACAATGTATGCAATAGATCTCTTGCCTTTCCTCTGTCATGAACAGTTCTGTGATGCCTTTGAACCAGCTTGAGAAATGTCCTTACAAAAAGTGCCTGACTCTAACGAGCATGATGCTGTCAGTTAGATCTATGCATTTACCCATATTAAAATGTGCTTACCCTATATTTCTAAATAAAAAAAATGTTAATGATAAAGCTGCTTGGTTATTTTTTTCAGTCATGTTAACTCTTTTGTCTGTCTCTTTCATTTGTAGCATCTAGGACTGTGCCTTGAGCACTTCTTTTTTTCATACTAACATAGGACCTGCTTTCTCTTTGCAGAGCTGATGATCGACCTGGATTTGCAAGTGTTGAGCTAAAACTACGCAACTACTACTATGACATCTCACAATGATTGTGGTCATCCCAGATTCTGTTAACCTTTCTTTTGGGACTGGAAATGACAGTATACCACTGATAAAACCAGTACTATGTGAAATGAGGCTCATATTGTATGTCTCTGTTTGGTGTCTTGAAGGTGTGATCTACTCCGTATGTCTGCTGAATTCACATTTTCTTCTTCACCTGTGTAGTTCAGCAGATTTGTTAGTGTAGCGATGTTAGACAAATAAAAACAGCAATTCCAAAGTAAATCTTTGATATAATTCTCTAGAATGCTAAAGCTTAGCTAAAGGCACTTGTATTATTGATTTATAAAAGCTAATTTGTTAAAACAATTTCTTAGACATTATTCCGTACTTCTGAGTTGTTGACTTCACACCATTGTCATTAATTTAGCATACATATTATGAATTATTGATAAATATATCAGTAACAAGGATGTTTTAGTACACTGAGTTTGTGTAGAGAAACTATGTACAAAATTGTTTACAATATGTGCTTCGTCTTAGAAAGGAAAATTATATTTGGACATGTATATTTAAATAAATCACAAAATGGAAGGACAATTAATAGTATTTACAGTAGTATGTTTCTAGTTTATTTTGCTCTGTAAAGTGATAACATAAGCACCTGATAACACAAACATGGTTTTAATTAGAAACAACAATTTGCATTTCTGCATACACATGATACCACATATTCTTCAAAGAGTGATTGTTGAACCTGATTGTCACAGGATGTGTCCAATTCTTTATTGAATGCTTAGTGAAAAAAAAAAACACCTGCTTACTAAGTCAGCAAAAATATTAATGTATATCTATTGGAAGGTAGATTAGTAGTAGGGGTGAGTGTGCACCTACCACTAGCAATAAGGCCACCAACGTAATATAAGGTCCAGTCAAGCTCTCAATACATTAGCCCCTTTCTCAACCCTTGGTAGCTGGCTGAGAGCAGGCAGGCTTAACCTAGGAGAAAGGTGTGTAAAATATTTAAAAACACCAATACATTAAATGAGTAAGACACAACACAGAATAAAAATCCACACCTAATTTAGAAAAATAGGACGTATTTTTATGATTAAAATGACACCAAATTGACAAAACTCCAATGTAGGGAACTGGATAAATGGATTTTTAAAGAATAAACACTTTCTAGTGCTTAAAAACATATAGTGCACACTTGAGACATCTGGTCGTGCTTGACCAGGACAAAGTAGAAGTTTCAGGCCGGCCACGATGGAGCCCTGGTCGTATGCACTAAGAGGGAGGCCTCAGTAAAAAATGTACCTTCGCAGTTAGAAACTCTTCTGGAGGGTTTTCTGTTGTCGTCGAGCGAGGCTCCTTTAAAGGGCCATGTTTTGAGTCGATGACGGCTGCTTGGCTCAGCGTGCGGCCTCAGTGAAATCCTGTAAGTCTTGAGCTCTGGAGCTTTCAGCGAGATCAACTTGAAATCCAGGCTCGGTAACAGTTCGACGTCAGTGGCCTGACTCTCGTTGATGGGTCGGTCACCTTATGGAGCTTTTCCAAAAGTTGTTACAAACTTCTGGAACTTCTTCCTGAAATTCCTCTAGAGGGCCCAAAGTGTCCAAAACACAAATCCAAGGGTCTAGAAGCACTGAGATGGTCCATGGAAGTTTGGGACTACAATTCGCACAATGCACCAGGCCATATCCATAAAAGTCCACTGGACGCACTCCAGGCTGGGGACGTCTTTGGGGAGATGGTGCAGGTGAGCTCTGTTAACCTTTTGTCTTCAGGGAGTCCACACATCAATCCTTTTTGAAAGTCCTTGTGCCCGTAGTTCCAAGTGTGCAGCAGGAGCCGTTCTTCAGAGTGCAATTCTTTGGGTTCCAGCAGGGCTGTCCTTCTTCTCCTTGTAGTTTCAGGCAGCAGATCTGAGTTACTATGCAGCTCGCACATATTTATTCAATGTTCTGGGGTGACAAGTAGGGGGGCAACCCTGACTAATGGGGTACAGGGTGCAACCCAAAAGCATGACAGCTTCCTCCAAAGTGTGGCATATTCTTGTCCCACAAAGCACTGTACTTTAAAATTCAAAATGGAGAATTTCTCTCCTTAGGAGTAGGGTCTGGCTAAGCCAACCTTCTGGTGTGGCTCATTTCCCCTAACACTCCTCTTCCAGACCTCCTGCAAATTCCATTCCTGGGGCTCCCATCTGGCTGTGGGGTACAGGAAGAGGGGGTAGGCCTGGCTGGCATTCCTCACTGTCCTGTTCTCTTTGAAGCCTAGTTTGTTTACCCAGCCCCCTTCCTGGTCTGTTCTCTATCGCTGCAGAGCTCCCCCATCAGATAGCCTCTGTTTCTATGCAGGCTACTTATCACCTCATCAAAGCAGTTTGGCTAAGCCTGTTAAGGGCTGGCCATGCAGGAGATGCTGCTAGAAGCCTGGATTTTGGCTCACAGTTCTATAACGTCTTTCCTGTAATAGTTATGATAATTTTAACAGTGGCAAGTTGTTGAATTTATCATTACCAATCTTTTAAGTCCTTGAAATATTATCTTAGCTCACTCCTGTCAATAGTTACACTGTATTACAGTATTCCCAAGTTAGCCTATGGCGCTAAAGTGCTACAATGGGGAAAACCAAAATTGGTAGTTTTTCCCTCACCGGGGCATATAAAACATCTTTTAAAATGTCCCTGCTTATTTTTACATGGCACCCTACCCTGGGGGCACCTAGGGCAGACGTTAGGAGTGATTTATATGTAAAAATAAGGTAAAAAAACACACAAAAGGGAGTGCCTCGATAGTCCAACAATTAGATTGTAGAATTTCTTCTCTCCGCCGTTCACAAAGTACACATAGTACAATGGTGTCAATATCAATGTACTCTTCTCCAATATCAAAATAAGATGGGAGCCGTGGTATGAAGTCTCAAAACAATTCTCTTTATTATTCTTCAATACATCAAATAAACAGTCCGGACAACCCGTTACGTCCTCCGAGAGGACTTCATCAGGGTTAATGTATTTCTATACAGCAATGTCACATCAAAGTCTAAGTGTAGAATGGATCAGTTCTTCACGAAATTCTTGGAACACTCGTACTGCTCCTATATTGTTGTAGGGAAATACCAGGTGACCATATATAAATATCACAGCTTAATATCCACAGCTTAATATCCACAGGGTTCTGTAAGCTCAGACCAGATGATATGACACGCCACCACCGTCACTGACTACATTCTTGTAGCAGGGCTGACTTTTAAAATGGCAGCAGGCAACACAGCAGTGCACACTTAAGTGCCTCAAAGCTGCTGGGCCTCTAAACCTACATGCCCTAACTATATACTAGGAACTTACAGGTAGGTTGTCAGGTGCCAATTGTAATTACACCTAATTATCATATACTGTTTTAATCAGAGCACTGGCCCTAGGCCTGGTTAGCAGAGCCCAGGGTGCAGTCAGGGTCAGTATCACCAGTATCAGTAAAAAACAAAAATGGGGATGATCAGGACAAAAAAGATGACTTTCTCACAATATCAAACAAATAACATTTTGAAAATAATGGGTGTGCTGCAATTTTCAAATATGTTGCAAAGAATGAGATTACCCTGTGTTCCTCAGAAACAGGGCTGATTACAATACAAACGCACAGGGGGTTCGGCCTGATCTATAGGTATGTATGTCATAGATTTTTTTTAGGCTAATCAGTGGACCTCACAAGAGTAAATAAATCACTGAGTCAATTAAATCATGCACCTGCTTAGAGTTAATTTAAAAACTCCATGGATGGAGTTCTTATTGTCTTATAACAGTTAACACAACATCATCAGCAATATATCTCAATCAAGGTGATGCATGCATAGTGACAATAGACGCAGTGCTCATGCAACATGAAAATGAGTATTACAAGATATAACAAACAGATTGTATTTGTCAATCGTTCTGTCTACACAATGCACAACTTTGCTTCAGTTGCAGAGGTACAGTGATCCAATTCCTATTATACCACTTTAGTCATGCAATGCAGGCATAATAGTGTTGATCATCAACGTTTAAACACTTTTATTTATGTGTTGTATTCAGACGTATAACAGTGTCTTCCTCAGGACATAAGAAGAAGAAGAAAGGAGACACTCTGTAGTGGTAACTAAAGAGATACATCAGCCTTTTAATGTGTGTGTGAAATCCAATTTAATGTAGTAAAAACTAAATCAGAATATTTCAGCTCACCACAACCTCATGAGTGTTAAAATTGCTTAGTCAAGGCGGAAGCCAATCAAGGGCTTCGTAATGTCGCCTCCCAATTCTTCAAGGGCTCCATAAGGTCACCTCTTGTACAACACAAAGCCAAATATTTATAACGGGCAGTTGTGTTTCTTAAACCATCACTCCAATAGTGAGTAAAAAACAATGTATAATATGGAGTTCATTCACCCAAGTACATGAACTGTAGACTTAGAATCTTTCTATGTTGATGCCGAGCTAAAATACTGGGGGAAAAAAGCAATTGTATCACTCTACACAAAAAGGAAGTGGTATACATCAGGGACTTCAGAAGCAGACTGCGTGTGCATGCTTACACCTTGTCTTTTCTGCATCTGACTCCAGGTTTCTTCCAAAAGATGTCATGAGCTGGTTGTCACTGTGGGGCATATGTACAAGCCCCTATTGCCAGGGGAACGTCACTTTTTGTGACTTTCCCGTGGCGATAGGGGCCTTGCCTTATGTACAAGGCAGCGTTAAGCCACTTAACGTGGCTTAACGCTGCCTTGTACATAAGGCACCCTTTCACGCTATGGTTAGCGTGAAAGGGGCGTGCAGTGGGTGTTGTGGTGGGCGTTCCACCGCAACACCCATTGTATTTGACGCTGCCCCCTATGTACAAGGGTGGCGAACATAGGAGGCAGCGCCAAAATAAAGACCAGGAAAACCCTGGTCTTAAGTTGGCGAAACGAGGAGAAATGCATTATTTCTCCTCGTTTTTTGCTTTTTCCATGTGTGCTGCCTTGTGCAGCACACATGGAAAAAGCAAAATGCCATGGTTTGTTTATGTACAGGAAGGTGTCCCTTCTTGTACATAAACCTTTAAAAAAAAATGCAATTCTGTCACTTTCATGTGTGCTGCATAAAGCAGCACTCATGAAAGTGACAGAATTGCATTTTAGGATTGTTTATGTGCAGGAAGGGACACCTTCCTACACATAACCAAGCCTCCCCTGCATGCAGACACCCTTGCACTCTGGTGCAAGGGTGCCTGCGTTGGCGCTAAGTTGTTAAACTTAGCGCCATCGCAGGGGGAAACGCAAGGCTGCACCACATTCTTGTGAATATGGTGCAGCCTTGCATTTCGAAGTGGCGGAGCGTGTCGTTGAGCCAAGGAGGCTAACGACACGCTCCGCCACTTCATTGTACACATCCCCTGTGTGTTCAATTCAAATGCAGTGGAAATAATTCCAAATTGGTCAGAAAAATGTTTTGATTCAATATTCAGACACATACCTGTTAACTCACTCGGGATTTAGTAAGAAATGACCAATGGTATTCCTTTTTTTAATTGTCCTACATCATGAATCTTCTAACGGTTGATAGCGAGACACACACATAACAAAAACCTACTCTATAATAATGTTCTGTAGGGCTCTTTCTTATAGGACAGATGTGTGTTCAGAGACACATAGGGACCGATTCACCAAGGGCCTCTGCACTCAAGGCGGGACCTCTGCAATGGGTAACTGTAGTACGAAGGTACCGCCACAAGTGCAGAAGCCTTTTGTGAATCGTTCCCATAGATTGTAACCCTGAAACTTACCAGTTTAAAACATATTGGGGTTACACAGTCTAAAGAGGCTTATGTTTCATTTAAGGTTTAACCTTTTTTGCTATGTACAGCCTTGTAAGTTTTACACAAACTCTTTTACTCTGGGAGTTAACAAGAACAATGTTACTAAAACAGTGTTCCTGTGCAAGACAAATTCATTATTTTTCGTGACTATCAGTTTGAATAGTATCTGCTCAATGTGTATGGTTTTCCTTATTAATAAACATTTTTTATATCTATGGCATTGGGTTTTTGTAATATATAAATATTAAAATGTCAATATGGTGAGATATTAGTATCACCTAATGTTTCATGGAAAGCTGCATCATTTTCTTTCCTTGCCTGATAACTTACCCACATTTGCTGCAAAAATGGTTCTCCGTTGCCATATAACTCTAGTAATCTTTACTATAACTAACAAAATTCTATACAATGGGCTTTCAATTTTATGAACTGACTGATGAAATAGTTCATTGATGTTATAAAATATGGGACCCAATGTTCAAAAATGGTTTTCTGGACAGAAGATAAACATATGGTCAGAGACTGTTCAAACCTCTCAAGGGAACATTGGAAAATATATCACTGAAAATGTTTGTTTTAGAAATCAGCGAAACTTTAAAAATGATGGGTTACATGAACAGCCCCCTTTCCTACAGTGTTAAATATTGCAGTGTCATGTTTTGTAGTATTTCAAGAAATTTGTGGAACTTTAGGAAAGTGCAGTCATAACGTTCAGCACAATAAATCAGCAAATATTGGGTGTTATTCCATGGATAAAAATGTAAACAATATTTGATTGGTAGCACATTTATTTCTGAGTACCTGCAAGTCAGTGCAAATGCAAATAATGTATTTATATTAACTTTTCAACGTGTACACATATAAACTTAAAAATGTCTACAACTGTATACTTCACATTAATAACTTTACTAAACTGAATTTTGGTGGTGTATCGGGCTCACTTAAAAATGACAAAGTGCTTAATTTTTCAGTGCTCACTTAGTAGCACCTCCACCGAAGCTTCGTCTGTTTTTCACATCTTCCTAATTAGCTGACAGCCCATGATAACCTTTACGAGGTGACTGTTCTCTGCCACAAACTTGGGGCCTGATTCACAAAGGTAAACTTAGACCAAAAGTCTAAGTTTAGACCTGAAGTCTAAATTTAGACCAAAAGTCTAAGGGGCATATTATCAAGAACGACGTTAAAATTATCGCCGCTTTAGCGGCAGAAAACTGCCGCTAAAACGGCGATAATGGGCTTGATAATATGCCCTGGAGAATTCCAATAGAAGCCCATGTTGACACTAGAACATGGGCTTCTATTGGAATTCTCCAGGACATATTATCAAGCCCATTATCGCCGCTTTAGCAGCAGTTTTCTGCCGCTAAAGCGGCGATCATTTTAACGCCGTTTCTTGATAATATGCGCCTAACTTTACAACCACTAAAGTTAGACTTTTGGTTTAAGTTTAGACCCAGGGGCATATTATCAAGAACAGCGTTAAAATTATCGCCGCTTTAGCGGCAGAAAACTGCCGCTAAAGCGGCGATAATGGGCTTGATAATATGCCCTTGAGAATTCCAATAGAAGCCCATGTTGACACCAGAACATGGGCTTCTATTGGAATTCTCAAGGGCATATTATCAAGCCCATTATCGCCGCTTTAGCGGCAGTTTTGTGCCGCTAAAGCGGCGATAATTTTAACGCCGTTTCTTGATAATATGCCCCCATAAGTCTAATTTAGACCAAAAGTCTAACTTTTTAGTTTAGTTTAGACCAAAAGTCTAACTTTAGTAGTAGTAAAGTTAGACTTTAGGTCCAAGTTAGACTTCAGGTCTAAACTTAGACCAAAAGTCTAACTTTAGTAGTAGTAAAGTTAGACTTTAGGTCTAAACTTAGACTTTTGGTCTAAGTTTACCTTTGTGAATGAGGCCATTTGTTTTTTGGTCAATACAACAGTCTTTGCCACAGTTATTGAGCCCTATTATCCAACTTTTGAATTTGACAGTAGAAAAGGTTAGAATAATGAACCTTCGAATGAAGATAAGAGGCAACTAATCTATATCTGATTTTCTACTGTTTAACTTTTCATGACCTAGAAGTGAGATTCGTAGTCTGCCTACCAATAATTTGCATTAATCCTGGTCCTACTCTTCTTCGTCCTTATCAAGCCATACCACCTCCCAAGACAGAAGATCATATTGCTCCAAATGCTTAACAACTGTGCCCTACCCATCCCAGAATGAAACAGAGAATTACCAAGCTCTGCTTGAGCCAAAGCCTTCGGGTTCTACTGGAAGGGAATGCAGACTATATGAATTACGTAACAGTGATGTCATCTCAGTATTTATTCCACATCTTTATTCCTACTTTGGAGGAATCCTCAAGTACCACTAGCACATAGATCCTATGCCATTTTTTGGCAGCGACGTTAAGAATGTGATTGAGAATCATGATATAAAAGCTGTTACATAAATAAATACATGCTGATTGAGTCATTGCAAATCGCCCAGTCAGAAGCCTACAATATGAGGACAACATAGTCCTATGCAGCCAGACTCTAATTGGCCTTCAGCGTCTGATAACTAAATTGCTAGAATACACACAGACGCTCGGACTGAAATTAAATTACAATAAAACCAAGGTCATCTGCTTTTCTGCAAACACTAACTCTCATAATTTAAAATTCAAATGGACTACAGCAGGGAACAAGCTAGAGTTGGTTGGATCTTACAAATATGTAGGGGTGGTTGTAGACTCCAAATTAAAATTCAAAGACTATCTAATTAAGAGATGAGCCCAGGCGAACAAACAGTGCTTTGCATTTAACACATTACGAACAAAGCTGGGGTGCCCGTCCAATTCCCACCTTTTACAAGTAATTGCCGCCAAGTTTCTTCCAAGTGCTCACCTATGGCTCCTAACTTTTAAAGGGAAAAGACGCAAACTTTTTAAACCTACGGCAGTCCACTTTGTTCAAATGCATTTTTCGAATCCTGCAATTTACTTCTCCGGCACAGGTCCGACTGGAATTCGGGCTATTCTATCAACTGCCGGTCAGGTCTGCAGCAATTATCAAACTGTGCTGGAGACTGAGAGCGAGACACCCAGAATCTCTGGCAGCACTTTGCCAGACAGAAATAAAGAACTAGCCCAAAACCAAGAATGACTGGCCAACGGTACTCCAGCAAGCGCTAACCGCCCTCAATCTGACGAAAGTATGGGTTCAAAATATCAGCTTTCCTGCATTAAAAACAAATGCCAACAATGCAGCCAAACCGCAAGCTTGGTCACTTAAAAAAGCAGAGACAGCTAGGAAAAAACATGGATGGATGGTCTTACAATCGTATGGGAACTGGGGCCCTCAGCTGTACCTAGTAAGTCACATACCTCCAACAACACAGCACTCCCTCCTTCTTATCCGACTGGGAGCTTTTTCCACAAAAGATCAGGTTCCATCATGGAAACAAATCTGGTGAAACGATCTTTGTCGATTATGCAGCAGTGCCGAAGAGACAGTTCAACATCTCCTGTGTATCTGTACCGCCGTCAGTCTATTGAGACGACAACTTTTACTTCCAGTCCTAAGGTCACTCCACATAAGATCTTGTCGACCCGCCGTGATGACACTTTTGAATAGCCAGTCACTGCAGCTCTCTTGTAGGAGAACAAAGTTTCTCCAACAAGTAAACAAACAGTTACAAACGCAGCAGGGGAGAGGGGAAGAGTGTGAGCACTGAGAGTCAGCTCAGCGCATGGAACAAAACAATTCGGAATCACAACTAACAAAGAGTCACCTGAGAGCCTTATTGAGTTTCGAGGAATCACTCTCATGAGCTTGGCTCACCAGCAAGCGTTCCCCTGCAAGCTTAGTTACCAATGGATGCAAAGGGCAGCAAATTCTTCAAATTTCGTGAGACAATTTCACTCATGGTAAGAACAGTGGGCACTCAGCATTCCCTGTGTGCCCTCCACGGTGGCAAATGCCGATCACAATCAAAGAGAACAGTTTTCAGTCTAAAGTTTTGTCAGATTAATTTAACAGTTATATATAGTCCTCGGATGGTATTTCTTATTGTTTCAGTCTTTTAACTATGATGTGTTTTTATAAATGGGCACTACCAACGGCGGACTGAGAACGCCGCACTTCGCTCTCCCGTTTCCTTTTTATAACAATGATTGGTGCACAAACATTCCTGCACCCGCCGTCGTTAGGTGCAACTGCAGACACAGAACAACAATAGAGAATTAATGGAATGGTGCACCAAAGACAGTAATTCGTTCACTACTGTCCAGATAATAAGTCCAGCCAAGTATCCAATTTTAGTCACCAGTTTTATTTAGTTGGTACAAAATAGCATCATCCAGCGAACGCGTTTCGTTCAGATCGGTTGATTGAACTTCATCAGGGCTGTGGATAATACATACATATAAACATAAATATGCACGTAATGGACACATCTGCACACAAAAAACAGTTTTTCACACAATTTCAGAATGTCCAATCACAAAAATACATTTAAAAAAGATAAACCTCACAACATAAATAAATTTGTAACAAACTTTCTAGAAGAAATGGCACATATAAATAGACATTAATAACGTAGGGAAGCAAATATTCTCTGGGATTAATCCTTTAAAAAACGTGCATGTCACGGAACATAGAAAGAAAACCAATAGCAACACATTGAAAAGATTT
This sequence comes from Calotriton arnoldi, assembly GCA_963921515.1. Taxonomy (NCBI): domain Eukaryota; kingdom Metazoa; phylum Chordata; class Amphibia; order Caudata; family Salamandridae; genus Calotriton; species Calotriton arnoldi. Next base: position 361,474 of record CAWUFW010005263.1, on the reverse strand, counting down.
TTTGCAAATGTAATGAGACTACACTTCAAAAGTGAACCTACTTGTTAGATACCATACAAAGACCAGATAAGGGGAGCACAGATGTTAGAGAAAAGAGATTATACGTGAATACAAGAAACAAAAGAAACTGAAAGAAAAAACTTATAATCTTGTGCAGGGAATAGGTGTGAAAAGCAAACATATAGGGAAGTGCAAAGGGTGATGGGCTATATCATCATGGCAAAGTGGTAGGTAACAGGGGATCATGTATACCACATAGCGGCGTCATGGTGGTTAAAAAGGTGATTACGCATTGAAAAAGACACATACCTAATTATCAGTAATCCATATATACGTAATCCAGAGACGTCATAAGCTTCTTACACCAAGAAGCTATGCACCAGAAGAATGAACTCAAATATTGCAACGATCAATAGAATGTTTTTAGTAAGTCTGGGCAAGTGGCCACATGATAATGCCACCGTTGTGATAGCCCAAGCGACAATTGCCTATAAAAAAGGAAGTGAAAAGATTATGAGAAACTGTCATGCTAAAAATGTATTGAACCTATTATCGCTGAAAATATAATGCCCATAAAGCACTTGGCCCCCTAGAGGAGCAATTATGGAACAGATAACGCAATGATTTATTAGGCAGCACACAATGCAACCGTACAATGCGTGATGATGTGAGCTCCCATGTACGGTAGGTTTTCCAGGTCACTTAATTCATATTAAATACAGCACCCCTTCGCAGCAGTAGCGGAGAGTGAATAAAACCGAAGAATGCAAGAATAGAGCATAAAGCATATATGCATGCGCTGAGCCCATAGTCATGCCACAGTCATATCCCTATGTTACCACATATATCGTATTGCCGCATGCCAGCAGTGGATAGAGACACAAATAACTTGGCTGGCAACAGCACACAACATTGCCGCACAAACAGTTTAATCCCCATAAGAAAAAGCACAAACAGATCCAATGTACTGTGTCCTGCGTATAGGGTTTTTCAATACCAAACCCTTTCGACACACTCGTATAGTGTAATGAAGTTAGTCCCGTCACCTCTCACTCGAGTATATGGCACATACATCAATATACTTTGCAACCTCCTTCGCGGCCCTCATCCATAAAAGCTGTTAGTCAGAAAAGAAAGCACGGACACATCAAATATACTATGCCCGGCGTGCAGAGTTGCTCAATACCAGACCCATTCGCCACACTCTGACAGTATAAAGAAGTTATAACGTCACCTTTGTTAAAGTATACGGCACTTATATACATTTAATAAGCAGCTTCCTCCGCGGCACTCACCCGTAAAAGCTGTCAGTCGGAAGAGAAATCAAAAAGCTCCCGGTTCCGGCAGTTTATGCGCCACTAAATATGCTAATGCTGCCAGAAAATGCCGGGGGCCGCCGCGTCAATGACACAACCGTTGTACCTGCGTACAGGCCACACTCCACTATTCCCTGGGGTTTCAAAAACACGAAAGCTTTATTAGGAGATGGTGACAAACGATCGAGTAAGCAAACCAAATATTGGAAAATATAATAAGGGACAAAAACAAGGCCAGAGAGACATAAAAACAGGCAACACAACAAAGGGAAAAAGGGAAATGAAAAGATAGGAAATGAAAAAATAAAAAGCAAAAGAAATATCAAAACTAATAACAAGTACCTCCTGACAACACGCATAACACCTTCAGCCACGCATGATGTGGGTGCACCAACGACCACCTCCCTTAACAATGATTAAGTGATGGAATTAACAAACCTAATGAGACAACAATCATGTGGAAGTATGGAAACAAAGAATGCCTATCCGCTATGCATTATGTAAGCATAGGGCCTTAAAATCCTTTACCCGTAACTAATGCCCGAGCGATATGGGGATATGGGGTTCCAATGGGTAAAATGGGTCGTAACAATTCTTGTCACCAAAAAAGAAAAAGTTGCACTGGGTCCCAAGTGATATTTACATGCCAGCGCAAGGCGGACACAGAAGTCCAAAGACACACGCGACGTGAGGTGGTGCCTCACACGTAATATTCACAATGACAATGTGTAAGTAATCAAACAATTAGACCAAGCCAGATAAACCAGGGGCAATCCATCCCTATTATGTCGACAGGCCATCATACGGAGTCTGTAAAATCAAGGCATACCATTTCCAGATATGGCACGCCACGCGATCGCCACAAACCCAAGAGCCATGAATAGCATGGAGTATAGAATATAAAAATAGACTGTGTCCAGCCAAAACCCAAGGGCAGACAGGTTACGGTTGCTGCACCCATGTTACACCCATGTGTCCCTTGTTAAGGTCATAGTAGGAACAGAAATTCAGAGATATAGGTAAAATAGACAGTGTCCAGCCAAATACCAAGGCAGACAAATTAATGTTGTTGCACCCATGTTACACCCATGTGTCCCTTGGACAGGTTCCTGTTGTTACACCCATGTTACACCCATGTGATCCTTGGTATGATTATAGAAACAACAGAAGTTCAAAGATGTAGGTAAAATAGACATTGTCCAGCCAAAAACCAAGCGCAGACAAGTTAACGTTGTTGCATGCATCTAACACCCATGTGTCCCCTGGAAAGGTCATAGTAAGAACAGGAGTTCAGAGCTGTAGGTAACAGAGTGATTAAAAACAAAGCGTTCTTCTTCCTGGTGTGGCATATCATGAAATCGCCACAAAACCCAGAAATTGTGGGAAGCAAATGTCATAACATAGAGTATCAAGTAAAAAAGCACATCATTCAACCAAACTCAAAAAACAGACAAATTACTGTTGTTGCACCGTTGTGTCACATGATAGAGGAATAGATCAGAGTAAAGCCAGAGGTCCAAGTATATAAGTAAGCAGCATTGGGTACTCACTCTCATTGGCATGTCAGATTGGTATGAAACTAGAATTTTGGTGCAGACCATGCACACCTCAATAATTCAAATTAAACCAGTGATAAACTTGGTTATTTTGATCTGTGTGTTGTACCTCTCTGGGGGGAGATTTACTAAGATTTTGCGCCGTGTTTGCGTCACAAAAGTGACGCAAAACAGCGCGAAATCTTTTTTTCCTAATTAACTTTCCAGCGCTAAACTTGTTTAGCGCTGGAAATAACGTAAAAGTAATGTGAAGCAGCGCATTCTGCTTTTTCGCATTACTTTGCGCCGTGGGGGCATGCTAAGGGTGGTGCATGGGCGGTCCCATGCAACCACCCAAGCTTTCTCACGCTAAACCCAATTTACTTAAAACAGTAGATTGAGTTTAGCATGAGAAAGCTGCGCCCTTTTCAACTAGGCGCAAGGAAGGAGAAATGCTTTCATTTCTCCTTCCGTTTCCGACTTTGCATGCGTGCTGCACTGTGCAGCTCGCATACAAAGTGGAAAAAGCTTTCCCTCATGTCTAGCATAGTATTTTGTACAGGAAGGGTACCCTTCCTGTACAAAACCTATGCTACACTCATGCACACACCCTAGCGCTACAGCGCTAAGGTGTGTGCATGGCGCATGGCTGCTGAAATCAGCGCAGGCGCAAGGGAAAGGGGAGAGAGAGAGAGACATATCTTTGAAGATATGGCGCTCCCCTGCTCCCTCCCTATCACGCAACGCAGTGCAGCCTCGTAGGGGCTGCGCTGCCTGACTTTTTTGTAAATCTCCCCCTCAGTGTTTACCTCACGCTGTAATTACAAGAATAACTGGGGCCAGCAGCCAACCGGCTACCTGGACAGAGGTGCCCACTACATACAGTATATACATATATTTAACACAAATTCAGAATAAAATACTTTAGCATATCTCACATTATTTTTAATGCGAATCTGAATGTTTTCAATCAAGAAAATTTTGTATTATTACATTCATTTCTGTAGATATCTTCCTTGCTAACAATTAACAATTGCATTTTCATGTCATTAAAATAAACATAACTCAAACAACAGCCCAAGGCATTTCGGAACTAACGTCCCTTCATCAGGGGCTTATCTGTAAAAATACAAAGAAAACATATTTACATGTACATTCATGGAACGACCACCCATTTATAATCAACACTTATAAAATAATGCCTTAATAACCCAAAGATAACTTCTTCCTTATGACTGGTGTCAATTAAGTGACTAAACGTAATTCATCACAGTTCACCACGTCCAGTGTTTGTGTGTTAGTGATTCTCAACCTTAAATATTCCAAATACTACTCACATGGCACAAAAGTTGATGACACTAGCTTGTGTTTCATAAATCCGAAAATGATCCAATAATGCAACCAATTGCTGGAAAAATATAAAAATAAAACAACCATCTGGCTGACCCATCCATAAAACACATTCTAATGCTAACCCCCATTCAAGAAATCGACATACCTTCCAATCTGAAATAAACCGGGATGTAACTGCCAAGAGAAAAAATAATGTGACCATTACCGGAAAGGATCCAGTTATACAAGAAAACCATGGTGCTCAAGGACCTCACTCCTACCTTATATGCAAAATGACAGCAGCCCTTATCTGTTAAGAAAAAGAACAGAAAATAACCAATAAGTATTTTAAATGCCCCTGTAGACTCTAAACCAACCGGTATGGCTGCGTTCTGTATGTCCTTACGCTCACCGTGATGTAACTGAGTACCGGCCTATTCAAATTCAACCATGCTCAATACCGTCCAGACGCCGATGCGGTATGAATTTTCTTCACGAGCGTCATGTGACACAGTCACATGATCGATGTAGTAATCACATGAGCGCGGAAGACAAGCGCCATTTTAGAGTATGAAAACTAAAATGCTTGTTGCAAGCACATCACTTCCAACACAAACTCCGAATTCATTCACCCCACAATGTTACGTGACAGAGTCACATGATCGGAATCAGCAGCTCATGAAAACCGAGCACCATCTTAGAGTGTATACACTTCCAATAACTACTTTGCCTACTACTGTTAAAAATTATGCAAAGTGCTAAGTTGTCGCGAAAACGATGATTCTAAATAATCAGATGTCAACAACTTGGCCGTAAGACCTTGGTGCGGCGATTCAATACCGTTGTTGTGTTTATGCTTCAGAGATCATTTGAATTAATTACAAGCGTAAACACCATTTAGAGCAAAGCAGACTAATAATACACCCCTAATCTCCACTGAATAAAATACATTTAAAAGCTACCCACAAGAATTATATAGAAGTATGCAATATAAACCAACTTAAATGTGCAAACTTGATAATGGAAATTTAGCAGACACAAACTCCACTGTAAGAATGCACCTACTACTCACTAAGACCTTAATCATATTCACACCAACGTAAATAGTAATATATCTGAATGCTTCCACTATCACAATTAAATAGAAGTGTCTGCACACCCTCTTTGTGCTTAAAGAAATGGCAACAGAAATGGCTGCCTAGCTTAAAATTGCCCCCGGTGAGATAGAGAGTGCTAAAAAATGAGTGAACTCTGAACCAACATTAAAAACCGTCTAGTGAGTCAAAACCAACTGCCCTTAAGCAACTCAATATTATTTGATTCGAAAAGATATGTGCATATGTCATGTGTGTCCGTCCATGGAGCAGTCCATACTGTCAGAATGTTGATGTTACATTGTGTATTGGTTACCTACATGACCTCTATGGGTAAAGAGATATACATGTTCTCAATATGGAACCAAAACGGGAAATCTATTGCATCACCCTTTGTTATATGCGAGTCTACACTGGCGTGTCAAAAGAAGATGTAGATTGGAATGTAAAAGAATTTAGAGAAAACAGCTCATTTCTTCCCTATTATTGAGACCCCTGGGTTTCAAGGTATCCAGACGTTTGATCCATGGCACATGTATATTCAAGACACTTTGGATTTTCTACGAATACATGAAAGTATGGCAGAGAAAGATACGAAAAATTGGACACTATGCACCATCGATGTCATCTCTTTGTACACATCTATTGCCCACTCTGAGGGGTTAGAAGCAATAGAGTGGTGTTTACTGAAACAGGATTCCATTGGCACTAACAAAATCTTTCTTCTCGAATTACTACACTTCTGCCTCCACCATAGTTATTTCGAATGGAACAGAAAGTTTTTCTTACAGTTAAGCGGAACCTCTATGGGGTTTTCAGGAGCTCCAACATACGCTGACACCTTTATGGCAAAATTTGAAGAAGAAAACATCTTTGAGCAAGAAAATTGGACAGAATGTTTACTCTTTTTTGTCGTTATATTTATGATATGTTTTTGATTTTGACCGGCTCTGAAATGGCTCTTAGGAAAATATTCATCAGCTGAACACCATAAATCCGAGAATACAATTCACCTATTCCATGAGTAGAAGAGCGGTATCTTTTTTGGATGTTCTGATAGAAATCAATGACAACGGTTTACAAACAAGTCTATACAAAAACCAACGGATAGGAGTAGTGCACTTCTATTTCAAAGTTTCCATCCACAAACCCTGATTATGAACCTACCCTATTCACAGTTTTTAAGGGTAAGGAGATTGGTTTCCGACCCAGAAGTGTGCAAAACAACTATGAAGGAATTCAAAGACAACTATATCCAGAGGGGTTATCCAAAGGATTTACTGGATTTGTCAGCGCAAAAAGCACTATCTCAAGAACAAAGTCATTTACTTTAAAAAAGGAGTCACAAAGGATGGTATTTGTATCTAAATACTGTACTACATCTAAAAACATCCGCAATATCATTACCACTAGATGGGAATTGCTTCAACAAGAACCTGATTTAAAAAAATTATTTTCTCAACGTTTGCTGTTTGAATACACAAGATCCAGGAGTATTAAAGAACTGTTATTTGTTAAATCTTCCATTAAACAGACATTATACACAGGAATGCGTAAATGCTACAATTGCATCCATTGCATTAACGTTATCACAGGATGCACACTATCACATCCACGAACAGGTGGAAACATTCAACTACTTTTCAATGGAGATTGTAATTCGAGTAGTGTCATTTACTCAATTAAATGCCCGTGTGGGATGCTATATATCGGCAAAAAGTAAAGGAAACTAAAAGTTCTTATTTCTGAACATAAGAGCAGAATACGCAACAAGAGTACTACTTCTTGTTTGGCACTACATTGGGAGGAATATCGACATACCATAGCTCAATTAAAATTCCAAATCATAGAGCTGGTATCCCTCAACATTGGCGTAGACACTAATAAACGTCTGATACAACAAGAGACGTATTGGATCAAACGTCTGGATACCTTGAAACCCAGAGGTCTCAATGATAGGGTAGAAATGAGCTGTTTTCTCTAAATTCTTTTACATTCCAATGTACATCTTCTTTTGACACGCTAGTGTAGACTCACATATAACAAAGGGTGATGCAATGGATTTCCCGTTTTGGTTCCATATTGAGAACATGTATATCTCTTTACCCATAGAGGTCATGTAGGTAACCAATACACAATGTAACATCAACATTCTGACAGTATGGACTGCTCCATGGACGGACACACATGACACATGCACATATCTTTTCGAATCAAATATTATTGAGTTGCTTAAGGGCAATTGGTTTTGACTCACTAGACGGTTTTTAATGTTGGTTCAGAGTTCACTTGTCTTTTAGCAATCGCTATCTCACCGGGGGCAATTTTAAGCTAGGCAGCCATTTCTGTTGCCATTTCTTTAAGTACACAGAGGGTGTGCAGACACTTCTATTTATTTGTGATAGTGGAAGCATTCAGATATATTACAATTTATGTTGGTGTCAATATGATTAAGGTCTTAGTGAGTAGTAGGTGCATACTTATAGCGGAGTTTGTGTCTGTTGAATTTCCATTATCAAGTTTGTGCATTTAAGTTGATTAATATTGCATACTTCTATATAATTCTTTTGGGTAGCTTTTAAATTTATTTTATTCAGTGGAGATTAGGTGTCTATTATTAGTCTGCTTTACTCTAAATGGTGTTTATGTTTGTAATTAATTCAAATGATCTCTGAAGCATAAACACAACAACGGTATTGAATCACCGCACCTAGGTCTTATGGCCAAGTTGTTGACATCCGATTATTTAGAATCATCGTTTTCGCAACAACTTAGTACTTTGCATAATTTTTAACAGTAGTAGGCAAAATGGTTATTGGAAGTGTATACACTCTAAGATGGCACTTGGTTTTCATGAGCTGCTGATTCTGATCATGTGACTCCGTCACGTAACATTGCGGGTTGAATGAATTCGGAGTTTGTGTTAGAAGTGATGTGGTTGCAACAAGCATTTTAGTTTTCATAGTCTAAGATGGCGCTTGTCTTCCGCGCTCATGTGATTACTACATCGATCATGTGACTGTGTCACATGACGCTCGTGAAGAAAATGAATACCGCGTCAGCGTCCGGGTGGTATTGAGCATGGTTGAATTTGAAGAGGCCGGTACTCTGTTACATCACGGTGAGCGTAAGGACATACAGAGTGCAGCCATACCGGTTGGTTTAGAGTCTACAGGGGCATTTAAAATACTTATCGGTTATTTTCTGTTCTTTTTCTTAACATATAAGGGCTGCTGTCATTTTGCATATAAGGTAGGAGTGAGGTCCTTGAGCACTATGGTTTTTTTGTATAACTGGATCCTTTCCGGTAATGGTCACATTATTTTTTCTCTTCGCAGTTACATCCCGGTTTATTTCAGATTGGAAGGTATGTCAGATTGCCAGAATGGGGGTAAGCATTAGAATGTGTTTTATGGGTGGGTCAGCCAGATGGTTGTTTTATTTTTATATTTTTCCAGCAATTGGTTGCATTATTGGATCGTTTTTGGATTAATGAAACACAAGCTAGTGTCATCAACTTTTGCATCACGTGAGTACTATGTGGAATGTTTAACGTTGAGAATCACTCTAACACACAAACACTGGACGTGGTGAACTGTGATGAATTACGTTTAGTCACTTAATTGACACCAGTCATAAGGAAGAAGGTATCTTTGGGTTATTAAGGCATTATTTTATAAGTGTTGATTATAAATGGGTGATCGTTCCATGAATGTACATGTAAATGTGTTACATTTACATGTGCATGTTTATGTACATTTTAACGACATGCAAATTCAATTGTTACTTGTTTAACAAGGATGATATCTACAGAAATGAATGTAATAATTTGTAATAATAGAAAATGTTTTTGATTGAAAACATTCAGATTCGCATCAAAAATAATGTGAGAAATTCTAAAGTATTTTACTCTGAATTTGTATTAAATATATGTATATACTGTATGTAGTGCGCACCTCTGTCCAGGTAGCCGGTCCCCAGTTATTCTTGAGATTGGTATGAAAGCTGTAAACCTTATCTAAAAAAATAATGAAATTCATTGTCCGTGTTGTGCCACTTGCTCACAGATTGTAATCTACATATCCACTTGGCTTCACTTTGCCTCACAGCCAATTCCCTGTCCCCACCCCTTGTGCTAGCCTTGATTTGGTCAATACCATAGAACCAAAAAGTAGGATCCCCTATATGAGCGACCCTATAGTGGTCCGTCATGGGGTATCTCGGATCAGAATGTGTTAGGGCTCTGCGATGTTCTTGGATTCTGGTCATAAGACTGCGTATTGTGCTGCCCATGTAGATCAAATTGCACGGGCAGCCAATAATATAAACCACGTGCGATGTATTGCAGTTTATAAAGTGATTGATCTTAAATGTCTGCTTGGTGTTAAAACTAAATTCCTTCTGTTTATTGTGACCAAGATGACATATGTTGCAATTATTGCAAGTGAAAAAGCCCAATGGTCCCATGGGTAGCCAAGTTTTTATGGGGGGAGTAGATGTACCATAACTGGGGCAAAGAGATTCACGTAAGGTGCGGCCCCTCCTATACACTATCATGGGGTTGATGTTGATGTGTGGGCGTAGCGTGGGAATGTCCCATAACAGATGCCAGTGTTTCCTCAGGGCCTTAAATAGTTTGTCATTGTGGACAGTATACTTCATGTAGAAGGCTAGTTTTTTCCCGGGTTGTGCAGTCAGTTCTTTTATGTCTAGCCACCTGTCTGCGCTCTTTCAGTGTGTCCGACCTGGGTAAGCTTATAGCTCTCTGTTCGGCCCATTCAAGTGTTTTGTGATCGTACCCCCTGTGGAAGAAGCAATGTTTAATATCACCAATATTCTCCCGGAATTTGCATTCCTCACTGCAGATGTGCCTAGTGCGTACCATCTCCCCATAAGGGATGTTGTTGACCACAGATTTCAAATGAGCACTAGAAGCATGCAGAACACTGTTACATGCAGTCTGCTTGCGGTACATAGTGCTCTGCACAACCCCATCCTTGACATAAAAATGTATGTCCAAAACATCTATGTGTTCATTGTGATGGTGCATGGTAAGTTTCACGTTATACTGGTTATCATTCAAGTATGCCAGGTAGGTGAATAGAGAGTCCTTCGGGTCCGACCAGAGGCAGATGATGTCGTCTATGTACCTCCCCCAGAAAACGATGTATTTATTCCAGGGGAGGCACCTCTGCCCCAGGCATGCTCCCTCTCATACCAGTCCATACTAGTCTGGCATAAGAGGGAGCAAACCGGGAACCGCCTGAAGTTGATGGTACCACTTCTCATCGTGTTTGAAGAAGTTCTTCAAGAGGATGAGCTCAATCGCCTCAAGAATCATGGTATTATAATCATAGTGATCAGCACCATCCTTATCGAGATAGTAACAGATTGCCATGAGCCCGAAGTTCCTTTGTATACACGTATACAGGCTGACAACGTCAAAGGTGACAAACTGTAATTCCTCGGACCAGGGAAAGTCATTAAATTTAACCAAGATGTCCTTACTGTCTTTAAGGTATGATGGAAGATTCGTTACGTTTCTTTGTAAAGTCATATCCACGAATTCTGATAACCTCTCAGTGGGCGAACCAACCCCCGATATTATAGGTCTCCCGGGTGGGAACGCCCCCACCTTATGCACCTTAGGTAGAATATAGATACAGGGGAATCTAGTGTTCTCAATGCGTAGGTATCTCCATTCATCATCTGTAATCAGGCACTCATCCCGCCACTCACTTAGCCTTGCATTAATGGATATAGTAAGCTCCAGCATCGGGTTGGATCTAAGCAACTCATAGCACTGGTGGTCACATAGTTGGCGGGAGATCTCATTCATATAGGCCGACCTATCCATAACAACAACGTTGACGCCTTTATCGGCCTCACGTAAAACAATCGTCATGTCACTTTGTAACCTCCTGAGCACCTGTTCCTCTGCCCCTGACAAATTACACTGGGGTTGAGGGCTAAATCTGTTAGGAGATTCTAGTGATCTAGGTTCTTGTGTCATTCTTTCACCAAACTCATCAATATTGGCATTGTACCCACCATGGGGGATAAACCTGGACTTGCATCTCAAGCCTGTGTCATTGCTCACACTCTCCCTTATATTAAGATCCTCAAGTATGTCTCTCATATCAATAACATCATCATTCTCAATAGACAATAGATTTTGTACATCCCGTATGTCCCCAATGGTTTGTAAAACCGGTGGCGCTATGTGCACATCAGAAACAGGTTTGGGTGCTTGTTGCAAAAAATGTTCTTTTAATTTAAGCATGCGTAAGATTTTAAACAAATCAATATGAACATCAACCATATCCCCACGTTGCGTGGGACAAAAACCAAGACCCTTTTTAAGGATGCTTATTTCATGTTCATCGAGTGACCTAACAGAGAGGTTGATAATCTGAAGGTCCATATGTGCAGGAGTGGGTTCCACAGGCTAGATAGGATGATTTGGGGTATTTAGACCAGCCTGTTGTATCCTGGTACTTCCTAATCCTGATTGGTCTAGTTTTTCTTTGAGCAGGACAACATGGAATGGCTGTCTGTTTTGCCTCTTCCCCCTTCTCCCCCCCCCCACTTTGTTTTCTGGGTCCTTTTTAGCGCTGCCTGTCGCCTATGCGTAATCTCTCTAGTTCTTTCTGGAAGTTGGAGGCCCCATCCCCTAAAGGGGTGTCCGACTGTATAGTATTGGACGTGATACTCTCGCTAGATGCTAATGAGCTACTACTTGCTGATATCATATCTGCGTTTTCTTCTCTGCCTCTCTTTCTGTCCTCTGTGGTGATAGGAATATCGTGTTTCTTCGCGAGCGTGTATATTCGACCATCCTTGTAATCACGGTCATCACGTCTAATCTTGCGCATCTTCTTATCCCTAAGATATTGTTGATGTTCCTCAATTACCTTGTTTAAGATGGCATAGTTTTTCTCTATAAGGTCTTTACAATCCATGGCCTCTATCTGTTTTTCTAAGTCCTCTACTTCCTTCTGGAGTTTTAACCCTTTCTCACTTGAATGTTTAATTAGAATTTTCATCATTGTGAAAGATGCCCCTTCCAAGTTTTGTTCCCACTCCCCCAGCAAGTCCTCACTGAGGTCCTCAAAGGTTGGAAAAATGAGGATCCTCAACCCCCTAGGGATCTTTTTATTGTCCATATATTTCTGTAGGGTAACACCGTCCCACCAGCGAGCAAGCTCCAGTTTTTTTACCAGTTCGAGTTTTACAAAGCATGCACTTAACCCTGCATTAAGTTGATCACTTGGTGTCCCCAGTGACACCGCACTAAATCCTTTTCCGAATAGATTCAATGCCAGCTCTTCTCTTCTGTCGATTAATCTCAGCATTATTGATGATGAATATCCCGGATGGTGTTGAGTGCTGGCAAGTCCAAAAAAGTCAATAAATGGGCACTACCAACGGCGGACTGAGATCGCCGCACTTCGCTCTCATGTTTCCCTTTTATAACAATGATTGGTGCACAAACATTCCTACACCCGCCGTCGTTAGGTGCCTCCCCCTGGAATAAGTACATCGTTTTCTGGGGGAGGTACATAGACGACATCATCTGCCTCTGGTCGGGCCTGAAGGACTCTCTACTCACCTACCTGGCATACTTGAATGATAACCCGTATAACGTGAACATTAGCATGCACCATCACAATGAACACATAGATTTTTTGGACATACATTTTCATGTCAAGGATGGGGTTGTGCAGAGCACTATGTACCGCAAGCAGACTGCATGTAACAGTGTTCTGCATGCTTCTAGTTCTCATTTGAAATCTGTGGTCAACAACATCCCTTTTGGGGAGATGGTATGCACTAGGCGCATCTGCAGTGAGGAATGCAAATTCTGGGAGAATAATGGTGATATTAAACAACACTTCTTACACAGGGGGTACAATCACAAAACACTGGAACAGGCCGAACAGAGAGCTATCTGCTTACACAGGTCGGACACAGTGAAAGAGCGCAGACAGGTGGCTAGACATAAAAGAACTGACTCTGCGCAACCCGGGAAAAAACTAGCCTTCTACACAAAGTATACTGTCCACAATGACAAACTATTTAAGGTGCTGAGGAAACACTGGCATCTGTTATGGGACATTCCCATGCTACGCCCACACATCAACATCAACCCTACGATAGTGTATAGGAGGGGCTGCACCTTACGTGAATCTCTTTGCCCCAGTTATGTTACATCTACTCCCCCCGTAAAAACTTGGCTACCCATGGGACCCTTGGGCTTTTTCACTTGGAATAATTGCAACATATGTCATCTTGGTCGCAATAAACAGAAGGAATTTAGTTTTAACACCAAGCAGACATTTAAGATCAATCACTTTATAAACTGCAATACATCGTACGTGGTTTATATTATTGGCTGCCCGTGCAATTTTATCTACGTGGGCAGCACAATGCGCAGTCTTAAGTCCAGAATCCAGGAACATCGCAGATCCCTCACACATTCTAACCCGAGATACCCCATGACGGACCACTATAGGGTCGCTCATATAGGGGATCCTACTTTTTGGTTCTATGGTATTGACCATATCAAGGCTAGCACAAGGGGTGGGGACAGGGAATTGGCTGTGAGGCAAAGTGAAGCCAAGTGGATATGTAGATTACAATCTGTGAGCAAGGGGCACAACAAGGACAATGAATTTCATTATTACAGAGATAAGGTTTACGGCTTTCATACCAATCTGACATGCCAATGAGAGTGGGTGCCCAATGCTGCTTACTTATATACTTGGATCTCTGGCTTTACTCTGATCTATTCCTCTATTATGTGACACGTTGGTGCAACAACAGTGATTTTTCTGTTTTTTGAGTTTGGTTGAATGATGTGCTTTTATACTTGATACTCTATGTTATGACATTTGCTTCCCACAATTTCTGGGTTTTGTGGCGATTTCATGATATGCCACACCAGGAAGAAGAACGCTTTCTTTTTAAACACTCTGTTACCTACATCTCTGAACTCCTGTTCTTACTATGACCTTTCCAGGGGACACATGGGTGTAACATGGGTGCAACAACGTTAACTTGTCTGCCCTTGGTTTTTGGCTGGACACTGTCTATTTTACCTACATCTTTGAACTTCTGCTGTTTCTATGATCATACCAAGGATCACATGGGTGTAACATGGGTGTAACAACAGGAACCTGTCCAAGGGACACATGGGTGTAACATGGGTGCAGAACATTAATTTGTCTGCCCTTAGTATTTGGCTGGACACTGTCTATTTTACCTATATCTCTGAACTTTTGTTCCTACTATGACCTTAACAAGGGACACATGGGTGTAACATGGGTGCAACAACCGTAACCTGTCTGCCCTGCGGTTTTGACTGGACACTGTCTATTTTTATATTCTCTATGCAATTCCAGTTGTTACTCATGGCTCTTGGGTTTGTGGCGATCGCGTGGCGTGCCATATCTGGAAATGGTATGCCTTGATTTTACAGACTCCGTATGATGGCCTCTCGACATAGCAGGGATGGATTGCCCCTGGTTTATCTGGCTTGGTCTAATTGTTTGATTACTTACACATTGTCATTACGAATATTACGTGTGAGGCACCACCTCACGTCGTGTGTGTCTTTGGACTTCTGTGTCCACCTTGCGCTGGCATATAAATATCACTTGGGACTCAGTGCAACTTTTTCTGTTTTGGTGAGAAGAATTGTTATGTCCCCTTCTACCCATTGGAACCCCATATCCCCATATCCCTCGGGCATTGGTTACGGGTTAAGGTGTTAAGATGTCATAGGTGGCCCTATGCTTACATAATGCATAGCAGATAGGCATTCTTTGTTTCCATACTTCCACACATTTGTTGTCTTATTAGGTTTGTTAATTCCATCACTTAATCATTGTCAAGGGAGGTGGTCTTTGGTGCACCCACATCATGCGTGGCTGAAGGTGTAATGCTTGTTGTCAGGAGGTATTTGTTATTAGTTTTGATATTTCTTTTGCTTTTTATTTTTTCATTTCCTATTTTTTCATTTCCCATTGTTGTGTTGCCTGTTTTTATGTCTCTCTGGCCTTGTTTTTGTCCCTTATTATATTTTCCAATATTTGGTTTGCTTACTCGATCGTTTGTCACCGTCTCCTAATAAAGCTTTCATGTTTTTGAAACCCCAGGTAATAGGGGTGTGTGGCCTGAATGCAGGTACAACGGTTGCGTCATTGACGCGGCGGCTGACGGCGTTTTCTGACAACATTAGCATATTTAGTAGGGCGTAAAGTGCCGGAACTGGGAGATCTTTGATTTCTCTTCCGACTGACAGCTTTTACGGGTGAGTGCCGCAGAGGAGGCTGCTTATTAAATGGATATATGTGCCGTATACTTTAGCAAAGGTGATGTTGTAACTTCTTTATACTATCAGAGTGTGGCGAATGGGTCTGGTATTGAGCAACTCTGCATGCCGGGCATAGTATATTTGATGTGTCTGTGCTTTCTTTTCTGACTAACAGCTTTTATGGATGAGGGCCGTGGAGGAGGTTGCATCGTATATTGATGTATGTGCTGTATACTCGAGTGAGAGGTGACGTGACTAACTTCATTACACTATACGAGTGTGGCGAAAGGGTTTGGTATTGAACATCCCTATATGCAGGACACAGTACATTGGATTTGTTTGTGCTTTTTCTTATGGGGATAAAACTGTTTGTGCGGCAATGTTGTGTGCTGTTACCAGCCAAGGTATTTGTGCCTCTATCCACTACTGACACGCTGCGATACGATATATGTGGTAACATAGGGATATGACTATGGCATGACTATGGGCTCAGTGCGTGCACATGTGCTTTATGGTCTATTCTTGCATTGTTCGGTTTTATTCACTCTCCGCTACTGCGGCGAAGAGGTGCTGTATTTAATATGAATTATGTAACCTGGAAAATCTACCGTACATGTGAGCTCACATCATTATGCATCGCACGCTCACATTGTGTGTTGCCTAATAAATCATTGCGTTATTTGTTCCATAATTGCTCCTCTAGGGGGCCAAGTGCTTTATGGGCATTATATTTGCAGCGATAATATGTTCAATACATTTTTAGCATGACCGTTTCTCATATGCTTTTCATTTCCATTTTTATAGGCAATTGTCGCTTGGGCTACCACACCGGTGGCATTATCATGTGGCCACTTGCCCAGACTTACTAGAAACGCTCTATTGACCTTTGCAATATTTGAGTTCATTCTTCTTGTGCATGGCTTCTTGGTGTAAGAAGCCTATGACGTCTCTGGATTACGTATATATAGATTACTGATAATTAGGTATGTGTCTTTTTCAATGCGTAATCACCTTTTTAACCACCATGACGCCGCTATGTGGGATACCACTTTGCCATGATGATGTAGCCCATCACCCTTTGCACTTCCCTATATGTTTGCTTTACACACCTTTTTCCTGCACAAGATTATAAGTTTTTTCTTTCAGTTTCTTTTGTTTCTTGTATTCATGTATAATCTCTTTTCTCTTACATCTGTGCTCCCCTTATCTGGTCTTTGTACGGTGTCTAACAAGTAGGTTCACTTTTGAAGTGTAGTCTCATTACATTTGCAAAAAACCTTTTCAATGTGTTGTTATTGGTTTTCTTTCTATGTTCCGTGGCATGCACATTTTTTAAAGGATTAATCCCAGAGAATATTTGCTTCCCTATGTTAATAATGTCTATTTATATGTGCCATTTCTTCTAGAAAGTTTGTTACAAATGTATTTATGTTGTGAGGTTTGTCTTTTTTAAATGCAGTTTTGTGATTGGGGTTCTAAAATTGTGTGAGACACAGTTTTTTGTGTGCAGATGTGTCCATTACGTGTATATTTAAGTTTTTATGTATTTATTATCCACAGCCCTGATGAAGTTCAATCAACCAATCTGAACGAAACGCGTTGGCTGGATAATGCTATTTTGTACTAACTAAATAAAACTGATGACTAAAATTGGATACTTGGCTGGACTTATTATCTGGACAGTAGTGAACGAATTACGGTCTTTGGTGCACTATTCCATATATTCTCTATGATGTGTTTTATTTTTTGAAAGATATATCACAGAGCTAAGGGTTGCATCTCATGTAATGTGAACTGAGTAGATATTTTACAATTGTACTGTCAATCATCATTTTAATATGGTCAAATTTTAATCTTTGCATATTGGGCATCGTCCCTCTACCTGTAATGTGCTTTGCAAAGTTGGTTAATTCGCATAATGTTTTTTTTTGTAATGGTTTTGATTAACCAAACAATAAAGAGATATACCATACTGAGTCATTGCAATAATGAAGACAAAGGACTCGATCGAGAAACACATTTTGAGGCATGAGCATCCATTTGCAGTAGAAAGTGGCTTCCTTTATGCGTATCAACAATTTACAGAAGAATTCCTAACAGGTGCATATGGTTTTAATGCGGTGTATTTCTGTGCCTTTAGAGCCCTATTCACATGGGAAAATCTACGGTCAGAGATCTCTATATATGAAGTTTTTCTCTTACACCTGGGTAGAAATCTCCTCCTAGATGCTATTTGCCATTATCAGGTGGAAATATCCAGCCAGTAGTAGGATTTATGAGTCTCCACTCCCTTACAGAAGGGGAGTGAGGCTCTTACTCACTTTGTAGTATGCATTTCTGAATCCATTATCGCTACAGCTCCTCATTGATCTTTTATTTTGTAATAGTCTGGATCGTTTCTCAGATTTCTCATTTTACTACATTCTTTGCTTGTCTAATTAAATTATTTGCCTCTCTGCCGATAAGATAATTCCTTCAAATCATGGAACATCAATCTGCAATCAAGTCCAAGGTCCTTTGTGAGTATGGTGGTAAAGTTTTTGACTAAGGTTTGAGATTTTGATGTGGCTCCTATAGATCCATTCTCTATAGCACTAAAAAGAAAAAAATACGGTGTCGTTGGAGCATAAATGTGTGCATGAACACCTTTTCTAATGCTGTGGTACTGTGGGAATACACAAATAAAATGCCTATCTGCAATGTATTCAATTCAGCCAGTGTAAGATGATAATATTCGAGGTTTACTGAAAGTCATGGTTTAATTTTTCAGGATCTCCTTATCTTATATGTATTTTTAAAGCATGTTATCACCCTCTAGGGTATCCTGGTGCTGCGCAGGTGTATGCCTAGCCCTGTCTACGGTAGCTTGCTTAATTGAAAAGCCACGTCTTCAGCTGTTTGGAACATTCTAGAGGAGGAGGCTCCGATGTGCAGTGGGAGGCTGCTGCACGCTTTAGGTGTGATGTAAGAGCACACCTGTCCTGCTGATCTGGTTCTGTGTATACGTGGCATGTGTGTGAAAAGGAGTCCTGCAGAGTGAAGGTGTCTGGGTGGTTGATGGAATGAGATGCGACTGGTCAGGTAGGTAGGGCCTATGTTGTATAGTGTCTGAATGTATGTGTGTGAAGAATTTGAATTGAGCACGTTTGAGTATTGAGAGTCAGTGGATCTCCTGGTGTGAAATGTGCTCAGTGTAGGAGGCTGAGGATGAGTCTGGTTGCTGAGTTTTGGATGGTTAATAGTCTTCTAGTTAGTTGCTGGTGATCCCTGCATAGAGGGTTTTCGCGTAGTCCAACGTGCTGGTGATTGGTGCATGAGTCACAGTATTTTAGTGTTGCTTGGGAGCCGTTTGAAGATCTCCTGGAAGTGTCTTGCTTTGTCTTTGTATACACGTTTTCTGGGATGCCACACTGATGTGCAAAAAGGCTTTGCAATTGAAATTATGTATCTTCCAGAATCAGCTGCAATTGTGTAAACAATTCATTTCTTTGGTGTGTTTTTTAAATATTTATTTTTTCATCCACAAACATTCTTGATTTCTTACTGGTTTCCTAATTGTGTGTGGCATAATCTTTGGCATATCCTCAATTTACTATGAACCCACTTCTAATTAACCTGCAATGTAATTGAGTATGAGCTTGTTTCCATTGGCCTGATAAGTTTCACTGGAGACTATGGTTGCTGAATTCCCCTGGTAATTCCTGAATTCTACAGGAAACCTCAGGGTTCACCTTGTAATCTGCTGTCAGAGTTACTGGTAGCCCTGCTACTGGTAACTGTGAGTGGCACAGTTGTACGGTGGAACACAACAACACTTGGAATGCGGCCCAAATGAATGCCCTAGGTGGATCTCCAGAGAGCATTCATCATATTTGAGTGAAAACAGAAGCTGTGTTTTCTTTGCATCAGGATGCTGGTGGAATCTAGGTTCATTTGGGATTTTTACCCCTGGATAAACCTTTTATTAATTAGCAATGAACAATTTGACACTGGATGAAAAGCAACTGAAAAGGGGTAAGATATTTTTTTCTAAAAAGTGTGCAGATTTCAAATGTAAGTCAGAGAGCGGACACTTCTAGTGAAACCAAACATTTAAGATTTTAGAATTTGTGGGATATTTGTAAGTGTTAACTGGAGGAGCATCAGTTGGGATCAGGGATTTGGGGCCTAAACAAATAATGCAGTTGTGCAATGGACAGAGTTAATAAGAGAAGTGTGTGCATAGCATTCATATGCGGTGGTGGAAAAAAGTAGCAACGACCTTGATAGAATGCATAATAGGAAACTACTTTCATCCTTAAATCCTCTACTTGTTGTGGAGGTAAAGAAGGAAAGATGGTCTCTGTCACTAATACTCTAAAGTCCATTTACACTACTCATTTTTCCAACTGATCTTTATTTATTTATTTTCTTGTTTACAATAGGCAATGTGGTACAGTTCAGCACAATAGTCAATCAACACCATTCACACATGTCATGTCTCACATTTGTTAATTACTCTATCCATGCCCACTCCTACTCAGTGCAGCATTTTCTCTCAAACTAATCCATGATAGTAACCTGTTGGCTGTGTTGCATGAAAACGCCTGTTCTTTCCTTTACTTTCCTGCTCGCAAACTTCCAATTTTTAACTAAAAACTTTTAAATAGAACTAATATCTAACGTTTGCAGATGCACAGTCTATTTGCATATATGAATTTATAAGAACATCTTTCAGTGTTTTCTGAGTTGCATTCATAGGGTTTCGAACTAAGGTATAGGGGATTAATCAGTACTGCCATCTCAGTTTCATTTATAGTCGCTTCTTTGTCTCCAGTGAACAATTCAAGTATGAACCAAAAGTGTACCGTCTGATTATTTAATGTATTGTATTAACACAGGGTTTATCATCATTCTTACAGGTATTTATGTATTCTGTCAATAACTTAGCCCATTGTTGGGCTGTCATAAATTTCCCAATGCTGCTTTCCTCTATGCAGTGTCTGACTCTGCTTCTGCCAAGGTTTCACCACCTTTTTCCATTTTGTAAGTGGAGTAGCCACTTAAGATCTCCAGAACATGGTTATTGTTCTAATGGACAAGAATAATGTGAGGTCTAGGCTTTGGCCTTTTACAACCTCTGGACAACCAAGGAGCCCCAACACACAGCAATCCTTCCTTTTGCCCAATTACCTTCTCCAATAGTTGGCTATTACTGGACATTCCCGTACCATGTACCGTAATCTAGTCTCTACAATCTGAGGGGGATATTAGCAACAACTTGCGATAATTATCGCAAACCGCGCCTAACGCGTTTTTTTTTATCGCCGCGTATCGCTGGATTTCATCGCGGAGATAACACGTTATTAGCAACGTTTATCTCCAATGCGATAAAATATCCAGCGATGGCGGCGAAATGCATGAATATCGCTGGAAATTCACGCATTAACGCCATGGTGGACTTAGCCTGGCAATCCACCTCCCATTGAAGAAACAGGTAAGTCATGTTTTTAGCAGGTGTTAAATTCTAGCGATAATCGCGCTTAGCGTGACTTTTTTTATCGCTTCGCGTGCGTTGCTAATAGGGGGAAGTTGTGTTAGTGACTGTTTTCAGTCGCTTTTAGTTGGGAACGCCTACCTTGCATGTCATTAGCGATAATTATCGCTGGCATGCAAGGCAATAGGAAAACCGGCCGCTATCGCCAGAAAGATGTTGCTAACGCCTGTTAGCGACAGCTTGCTGATAGGGCGATAAAAATATTGCTGCTTTAGCGGCAAAAAGTGCCGCTAAAGTGGCGATACTGCCCTTGCTAATATGCCCCCCAGTTCGCTGATATGAATAGGTTTTTAATCATCTTTGGTGTCGTGAAAGCACTGTAAAGAATTTTGAATTCTATATATTTGAATTTGAAGTTTCTTTATTCTTAATGGGGATATGCCAATACATGCTCCTACTCCGTATCATTGAGTCCCCTGTTTTACTCTCTCTCTAAACGTACTAGTTTGTGATTTGGGGGTTCAGTTCCTTGTGCGTCCCATATTTTGTGTACCGCTTCTGTCATGGCACTTCGCGTCAAGAATTGTCCCGTGGGAGTGGAACATCCCCAATGATCCTGTCTTGAATAGATCACCTACAATCATTATGCCCACCTCTAACCATTTTACAAGATCTTAAACCATATAGAACCCCTGGTGTCTGGGGAACACCTTCAATGAAATCATCTCAGGGAAGAATTTGCACTGCCCGGCTGAGTTAGAATACAGAAGAAAAATATCTCAACAGCTGGTCACCAATTAAATCGTATTTGAAGATCAGAAAAGTGAAATCCTTCTTTGCAGAAATTTAGAGAATGTTCAGTGTACTATAGATAAGTAATAACGATGTACTTGCTTGGCCCTCAGTTACAAGAATATTCAAGGACGGCCGACACGAAGAACATTGGGGTTATTATTCTGTAAGCATTCATCAGAATGCAGTTGTGATATGTCATTCACTTGATTTTTTTTAATAAAGTCCTCTATGTCGGGGAAAACTTTAAAATATCAGTTCCGACGTCACCATGTCAGGCAGTTTCAAGCACTGCCCTTGACAATCCTTTGCTCAGTGCTCTTGCGTGCATGTGTAGCCATAGTAACGCCCATTTTACGATCGATTGCACAAGTGATTCTATGAAAAATGTTCTTTGCATTCAAGCAAGGTACAAAATGTTTTCTATATATAAAATGTTCTTTGATTTATTTTTATTTTCGCTCCTGTTGTGCACGCATGAGTTCACTTACTAGATAGTAATATGCCGCCCAACGTCATCCCAATTATGATTTTCCCTTAATACTTTGCTGGTTTGGGTTTGTGCATTGAATCATTATTACATTTTACAGCATTTCACGACTAGGTTTATTAAACACCTGCAGATTTCCAATGAGCTTTTCTTTCATCTGACGGGAAGTTGTGCTGGTGATATTGAAGACATACATAGTTAGCTTAAGTATGATAAACCATTTTTGCAACAGTTTTATAATTTACCAGATGGAGGCAAACCCGATGGATCAATCACTTTCTTTCTCATAAAATGTTTGCGTTTTCTTGGTGATGATGATGATGTGGCGAACACTGCGACATGAGCTGAAATGTAGTCAATGAAGATGCAGTGAAAACAATGAGGCTCTGGAGAAATGTGGCAAATAAACAGAGTAAAATGCACTTTTAGTGGACAATTCTCTGGCAAATAAGTTTTGCAGAAATATTCTTCTGCAGACGGAGTTTGAGTGGCGGAGTTTACAAAACTTAGCAACTTTCCAAAACTTTGCAGACAAAATTTAAATGTCACTACCTCACTGTAGTCCTTATAAATTTACTACTGCCGTCAAATCCGATCAAAACAGGCAGTTGTCAACATTCTTTTCCGTTTCACAGTGGTACCATTGACAGACAGTTGCAGCAATAACACGTTGTACAATTGATCAGTAAACGTGCATTTTTCACCCATAACAAAACGTGCATAACAAACTCTTGTATTTTTAAATATATTTGAAATCAGTGTGGACTATCTGTTCGAAAGTAAATAAGACCAGAAACAAGATTGAGAACCTATGGTGCTCAAGGACATTTATCATGATTTTGACATGGTTTGTGATTACCAGTGTAAGATAAGGAGGAAAAAACAGACCTCCACAGCTTGCAAAGAGGCAATTTATATTTTCGTGTTGAAATTGAGCAACTTTTAAATTCTGTAATTTTATATATAAGACATGTTGATTTTACTAATTAAATAGTTATACTTTTTGGTATGATTATACCTTCTCGTGGCATCTTCTTTATTGACATAATTTCTACTTGCTTGAAGTTCTTGATTCGATCAAATAAATGACCAAAAAGATACATTCACATAATCCATTAAAAAAAACTCAGGGGCATATTAGCAACAACAGGCGAAAATTATCGCTAACCGCGCTTAGCGAGTATTTTTTTAATGCCGCCTATCGCTGGATATTATCGCGGAGATAACATGCTGTTAGTAAGGTTTACCTCCAATGCGATAAAATATCCAGCGATAGCGGCAAAATGCGTGAATATCGCTGGAAATCCAGCGATATTCACGCATTAACGCCATGGGGGACTTAGGCTGACAATCCACCTCCTATTCTACAATCAGGTAAGTCATGTTTTTAGCAGGTGTTAAATTCTAGCGATATTTGCGCTTAGCGCGAATTTTTTTAGCGCTTTGCCTGCGTTGCTAATAGGGGGAAGTTGTGTTAGCGTCTGTTTTCAGTCGCTTTTAGTTCGGAACGCCTACCTTGCATGTCATTAGCGATAATTATCGCTGGCATGCAAGGCGATGGGGAAACCGGCCGCTATCGCCAGAAAGCTGTCGCTAACGCCTGTTAGCGACAGCTTGCTGATAGGGCGATAAAAAAATCACCGCTTTAGCGGCAAAAAGTGCAGCTAAAGCGGCGATAAGGCCCTTGCTAATATGCCCCTCAATTTTTAAGAACAGGCACTAGACAAGATAACCTCATTCAGACACATAGGGGGCTATTCACAAGAACCTGCGAAAATTATCGCCCACCTAGGCTAACGCAATTTCACATAACGCCGTCCATCGCGGGAAACCAACGCCGCGTTAACGGCATATTCACAACACGCCGGCAACAGGCGAAAGTGTCCCGATAACGCGTCAAATGTCCGCGATAAAATTACCGGGACGCCAATAAAAAAGGAAACCCGAACGTGAAAAAAGTGGTGATGGGCCTAACAGCCATAAAAGCATCAGCGATAAGCAGCGCCAGGCCTGCAATTCCCACGTCAGGCGGGAAAAATCACCATAAAAGCTGCAAAAAGAGAAATCAAAACCCAAACAACTGAGAAGCACCATGGAGGACGCTGGAGCAACTACAGAGCCCAACCAGAACCCCACAAACCCCCCGGAGGACCAGCCAGGGACCTCGGGGAAGGAGAAGGGCAAGGAGAAGAAGAAGAGGAACCCGCGATTCAGTCCGCAGGAAAACAAGATCCTGATTACGGAGGTGACAGAACACCACTAACTACTGTTCATCACCTCCACTGTGTCATTGGCAACTAAAAATGCAATATGGTAGTCCATCTTGGCCAAGCTGAATGCAGTCGGAGTGAAGAAAAGGGAAGTGGACGACTGCAAGAAGCGCTGGAATGATGTGAAGCGCAAAACCAAGCTGAAACTCGCCAACAACCGGAAAGCAGCAATGCAGACTGGAGGTGGGAGTCCAGCGCCACAGCAGGAGCTGGATGAGATGGAGGAAATGGTGTCCACAGTCATCAGTGGGGAGACGGTGGCAGGAGTTGGGGGACCGGACACTGCACAACATGACCTGACCCAACAGCAACAGGGTGAGTAACGACCAGGGACTGGGGGGACGGGGGGAGATGGGCACAACGGCACACATGCACAATTAAGTATAGCACAGTGCACACCCACAATGACCATGGATCATGTCCCTGGCATACTGCAGCACACATAGAAACAGCAAGTAGGCCCCCGTCGACAATGTGCCCAGAGGGGGCCCTCCCCACACATCACCAATCTCACAACAAACCCATGCATGTGCAAACCCTTGCACATGCACAAGGCTGGCCCTCCACGGGGCAACAATGTAAAGTGGGGCATGCATGGCCATGTACTGGTCCAGCTTCAACACTCCACCGAATGTGACCAAAACATTCTAATTCACACAGATGTGTCATGTCTATTAGCAAGCAAGTATGAAATCATGGATGGATGTAGGGGCAGTGATACCAGAAAAAGGTACTCCCTGGGAACTGATATCAATGCGGATGTCTGACCGTGACCCAGACAGGCAGTGAGATGACTGGGAATGTGTGAACTACCTGTGGCCTCAGTGCACCTAAACAACAATCTCGCAATTTCCCAACTTAGCCCCACGTCAATGTAGGAAATAGGGCTTTGTGTAAAAATGCCTAAGTCCAAGTTATGTGGATGCCACAGCTCGGAGCAATGATTTTTTTGAGTGTGCAGCGGCTGGACTCCTGGGATGGTGTGTGCATAAGTGTGAAGGTCATTCCATGCAAGAGAACTGTGAGCAAGGACCTCTGTGTGTGGGGTGTGTATACGTTGGTCCCTGGTTAGCGCTGTGAGTAGTGTGGGAGTCGTCATCAGCTGCTATGGTATCTCTTAGGGGGAGCCGGGCGCATGCAATTCCAAGGTCGGAGGTGCAGATGTGCTACCGCCTCCAGTACAGACAAAGGAGCTCTC
Organism: Calotriton arnoldi; assembly: GCA_963921515.1. Classification (NCBI taxonomy): domain Eukaryota; kingdom Metazoa; phylum Chordata; class Amphibia; order Caudata; family Salamandridae; genus Calotriton; species Calotriton arnoldi. The sequence continues at coordinate 335,653 of CAWUFW010005263.1, read as the reverse complement.
CTCCCTAATGTTAGTTTGTCAACTGCTAGCATTCTGGAAGAGTGATGTGGTTGGGGGGGGGATGTCACTGCTTCGCCTTCTGGCACAGTATTCCTGCTGCCTATTTAGCTGGTGTGCATCTCCCATGTTGCTGAGGTGTTCACTGTGCCCCATCCCCCTTACGTGCATGTTGCTCATGTTGTGGGACTTGAGTCACAGGGTGCATCTCTGCATCAGGGTGGGTCATATCTGACCCCAAATGACACCCGCTAATTCATATTTGACCCCAAATGACACCCGCAATTTCATACCTGACCCAGAATGACACCCTGTTGTCTGATTTGGAACACCATTGACAGCCTACCTGTCATGTATGTGTACACATGTGATATGCTGATGAGTGGGAATACGTACTACATCTGACACCCTGAAATGGCATTCCGAATACGTGACACCCTGAACAGCCTTTCTGTACAGAGGTGACATACCCACCATCTATTTGCCATATGTGAGATTGTTAGCACTCAATGTTGCACTTACACTTGTCCGAGTGATGTGCTAATGCAGAGGACTGACATGCACACAGGGAATGTGTGTTGCAATGAATTTATCTGCACATGCTGGTCATGTGGTCATTTTGTACCGTACCATGATTGCTAAGGACTGTCACAATGTGACGTGCTCATGCGAAGAAATTGTCAATGATTGTGTTCCTTGGGCCATTCCTGCTGCAGCTGCAGTGGGGTGTGGCCCACCTGCCTCATCTCCCTCATCATCGTCCGGTGCATCTGGCACTTGGATCCATGGGGCATTGCTGCGTACACATATGTTGTGCAATACACAACATGCAATGATCAACTTGCACACTATTCCTGGGCTGTACAGGAGTCTACCACCTGTGACATCCAGGCACCTGAAACGTGACTTAGACACGCCAAATGTGCGCTCAACAATGCCCCTGGTGCGTTTGTGGGCCACATTGTACTGCCCCTGGGCCGGGGTGTTCGGGGCTCGGAGGGGTGTCATCATCCACAGGCAGAGTGCATATCCCTGACCACCTGTGAGAGGTAAGTGAGACCAGTGTAAACTGGTGGTACTGCATGCTGTGTTGGCAGACTCACAAGTTTTGTGGTGTGTGATTTGTGTGACTTTGGGATTCATGTTTGCCATGTATTGCTTCTGGCAAATGTGCGGGGACAATGTGTGTTACGTAGCCTCACAGCTGCTCCTCCCTCCCCCCAGGCCTATTTACCTGTGAGCGCTGCGCGGTTGCATCACTTGCACTCCTACGGCACACCTTTGTCATGCCTGTCTGCGCATGTCCGCAAGTCTGACAACAACACTGCAATGTTGCCCGTTGAAGGTGGGCGGCCACGTGTGTGTAGGCCTTGGTAAGGATAGGGCGGACACAGATGTGGAGTTCAGGCCTGGCTGAACTCGCGCTGCGATTGGGGCTAGGCCTCTGGCTCATGCTGCGGCAATGAAGATACACACACAACAGTTGGCATGTATGAGCCAAGACCCCAAGCGCTCCTTCATTTTCCATTCGGGTGAGCCCGCACTACAGGTGCATGCTACTGTCATGCCATGTCATGTGGGTAACACGATCAAGCATGAAATGCTTTGGGTACGAGTGGCGGCTCTCATAGAGGGCTTGCCACTTACACATGTAATATATACTTTTGGCCATCAGCGCGTGGGACCCCACGCTGTAGGCAACACTCTGGCTGACGAGGCAGCCAGAAATGCAGTAGCCACTTGTTCAGTAGCAGCAGTAACAAGGTCTGTGACAAAAGTCGATACCGACACACTGGTAGCCGTAGCGGCTACCAGAGACGGGACGTAATACCCACAGGGCTTTCCGTCCAGATATGAATACCAATTGTCCCCGGAACAAGTTCCGATAGTAACAATTCCTTCCTTTGGGGATCCGCTGATTCCCAACGAGGACCGCAGACATGCGTTGATCACAGCTGCACATGAGGGCAAGGCTTCGGCGCACGCCGGTGTATCGGCAACGGTGTCCCTCTTGCAGCAAAGTCCTGTTTCCGCCCCCGCATGTCATTGCTGATAGCTCTCTGTGGCCTTCTGTTCCCACTATGAAAGCAAGCTTCAACAAATTAAGGAGGCTCAAAGCACTGTTATTCCAACATGAGGTTGCCTTGACCTCGGCCCGTGAAACATTCGAGTTACAGGTGGCTCAGACATCAAGTGAAATACAACCCCAATTAAATAGCAATCGCCTCCCACATTTTGGGGAGTTGATACACCAATTATACAATGTATCTGACACAGGAGGCCTTGCACCTTTTTTCGAATTGTTGGGCTCAGGTCTTGTGTCCTCGTTTCGAAGGATATTTGGTGTGCTTCCGGCTTCTATTCATTCCATTCTTTTCCAGCGCCTTTGGCTGGGTTGCCGTTGATCCTGTTGCTCGCTGGGGCTGTCCTGGTACTTGTATTACTACTTCGAAATGTCTGACCCTCATGTGGTACTCGATCATCCGGTCCAGCTGGAGCTGTACCGTAGCCGATTGCAGGAATTCCTTTGTTGCCTGCCTATGGCTGTTGTGGGTGCTGCCTACAATGTGACTTACAGATACGCATACTTTACATGCGTACATCCAGTTTTTTGGTGCCGCAACTGTCCTTTCTCCTGGGCTTTGGATTTGTGCCTCTCAAATGCCATACGGCCTTGCCCTGATTACGACCGGTTGCTGTGGCCCCTATTGCGTCATGGTCAATCATGTGCAACTGGTACCCGCATGGTGATGGCGGCTGTGAATGGAGTGCTGGCACAATGGGACATCTGTGAAGGGGCGTCGCGCCTGCTGCACCACAGCTACATTGAGTACGATACCGGTTGTCCGACCATGCTTTTTGAAGCTATGGATTATGATGAGCACGTATGCTCCTTCGAGTTTTTGAATTGGGTGTTGTCCCTCCTTGTCTATGAGGAGGGGGACCGTCTTTTGGAACACCTTGCCTTCCAAGGTTCAACGGATCTCATATGATTCCGATGATTAATGTTCAACAAGACATTTTTATTTTTTTCTTCTTCTCGTATTTTACCACTAATTAACCTTATTCTGATTTTGATTTTATTGAACTTTGCCCCTGCTATGCTCAGTGCTTTGACTCTGCTTGCGACTTGGACCTTGATTTTTCTATTCTTCTGCAACCTGGCCAGGGGAAGGGTCTCATGTGGCTTTAAGGGACCCCGTTGGCATCTTTAGGTAGAATGGGTCCGGAGGCCATGATGCTGCTTTAGCACACGGCACTACAGGCTTCTTCTAATGCAAGAATGTGTTCGCTGGCCACATGCGAGCCGCTGGCTGCGCTGGTTCCCTGCTTGTTCCTGGAGTTTAGTCTGTGCCTCGTGAGCAAGGTCAAACAACACCGTCCCCTGTGATTTTGATCTGGTCAGGCCCTGGCACGTTGACAAAACATACCCTGCAGCTGCTGTTTGTGGGACACACACCTTTTTCTTGATGTTAGGAGAATGCATGTTACACGCAGACACACTTGAGGAGTGACTTTTCAAGAATGAGGAGCTGTATGGAGCTGTGATGTAGAGACACGATCTATGTCTTAGGGGTATGGGGTCTGCTATACAGACCCAGGGATCTGCTATGTTGTCATCTTGGTTTTCCCGTCCATGGGGAGGGAGTGTAGGTTTAATAGTCCTGTCTCCAGGATCAATGTACAATAATTTCTCCTAATATTTGGTATGGACTTGCTACAATGCTGACAATGTTTGTATTATGCCTTCTAATTTTAGTAGTGGCTTGTATGCTGCATTTCAGAGCACGTTAGTTGATATAAACATTTTGGACTGACTCAGTGGCTCTGTCAATCTCTTGCTGTGGATGAATACGAGAGTCTGAGCGATGGGGAATAACCTGTTACCACGATCCCTGAGTGATTAGGGGAGTGTTGTGTTCTGGGATGTCTTAACGACAGTTTCTCAATCTGTGTATAGGAGGGCAGGTGGGACACCATAGCTAGCCGGTCGTGGGCTCGTGGGTACTAAGGCTGTAGGAGGCGTAGCCCCGATATACCGTAGTCCCGCATTGCTGTGCATAGTTCTGTGTATGTGCAGACTCCCTACAACACTACATTGCAACATTGTCAATTGAGGGCGGGGTGGCGCCGACACCACAACAGAGACACACGCCATAGTTACTTTGGTGGCCATCCCGGAAGTGGACCACGCCCAGGGCCCCGGGCTGTTGATTCACACTCCTGCGCTGGACTGGCGTACGCCGGACCAGCCCACTACGCTTACGCTTACAGGGGTGGCGACATGGCTACATGTCCAAGGTCTCCCCCACTGCCTGAGGTGACATGGTTGCGTCCACTGTCCACATCACTACAGGCACCAGCAGTATATGTCCACATGGACATGTCTGTGCTCTGCATACTCAAGACTGTCCGGCACATCACCGCCACACTTGGCATTGTGTACATTCTCATTCATGGGTCCATTGCCTCCTTCGCACATTCTTGGTTCCCACCTCTCCCCACCTTCTGCAGTCGTGTGGCAGAGGGGCTATGCCTTTGTGGATGGTTTGTCTACATGTCTGGCCCCTGTTGCCACAGTTACTTGTGTTGTCGTGTCTGGTAGGTGGGCATGTTTGTTAGCATGTTGTATGTGATTTAGTTACGTGTGCATTCCCACAGTTGTGAGTTGTATGATTGTGGAGTTGAGGTGTGTGGTGTGTTCCGTTGGTGCTTGCCAACGAGCAGTGCATTTCCATAGGTGCCATCCTGGAAGCGCTGGTTGATTATGGACTGTCGGAGGATGTGGGAGTCATGCACACTGCCTGGGAAGTTGGCGACGGCATTGGTGAACAGTCCCGGGTGGTCCACTTTTGCCTGCACATTGATGGGATGCGTGTGCTTTCTGTAGCGGTAATTGTGTGCAGTGTCGGCAGGGGGCACGAGTAGGACATGTGTGCAGTGAATTGCCCCCAACAGGTGCGGGAAGCCAGCTATGGCATAGATGCCTTGCTTGGTCTCCAACTGTTCCTGCGCAGTGTGGGGGTAGTGAAGGTGCTGCGGTAACAAGCTGATGATGGCATCCAAGACAGGTGTGAGGAACTTTGATAGGGCTGGCTGTGAGACTCCTCCGACTCTGGCAGTTGTTGGTTGGGAGGTACCAGAGGCCAACAAGTGCAGCACAGCCAGCAGCTCTGTCTGCGGAGGGATGTTGGTTGTCCGCTGTGTTGGTGCCGTCAGCCTGTGGGCAATGTGGGTCAGGATGCAGTGGATGGTTGTCCTTTTGAGCCTGTAGTGGGCAATGACATCCTCTGGCGTTGAGTCTCTGGGGCTGGTGCGTTTTTGGAAGGTCCGCTGTCTTGTTCTGCGCTGCCTCGGTGGCAGTCCGGGGGGCGGGTGGTCCTGGGGGTGGTGGCGGTGGGTGTTGTGGCCCTCTTGGGTCTCCGGAATGCATGATTAGTAGCTCCATGGCATCTGTTGGTCTTCAGATGTGGCTCTGGGCTGGGCTCCCTTTGTGCTGCAAGTTTTCGTCCTACTTAAGACCAGGAAAAAGCAGGTCTTAAGTCCCTGCTGCTAACGTGCCTTATCGCCTGTTTTTGGATCGCATCGCCGATCTGGCTGGTCCTTGGGAATATCGCGAACTGGTCTTATCGTGGGTTTTTGCACGAGAACGCCTACTCTGCATATGATAGCGCTAGTTGTCGCTGTCAGCCTTGGCGATGTTTTTGGCGGCAGCTATCGCAGGAAAACTGACGATTTGGGCTGTTAGTGCAGGCTTGTGAATGGGGCGAAGGGTCTATCGCCACTTTCGTGGCGGTAAAGTGCCGCTAATTCGGCGATGGGTCCTTGAGAATATGCCCCATAGAATTAAATTAGAGGATTTCATTCCAAAATAGTTCAACATTGCAAGACAACCCTGTGTCATATAGCACTTTGCATATAACTTGTACTGTCAAACACAGTCTAAGTGAGGAGAGAGATTGTAAAAACAACATTGCAGTTCTAAATTGTCTAAAGTTAGCTTGTCTTAAAACTGGTAGTAAATAAAATGTCCTGAGTGTAGAATTAAATTAGCAAAAAGTGGATCGTGCTTTGTGCAGAAAAACAATCACAAGGACATACAGGCAGATTCTTAAAATAAGTACCTTCAACTGGAAAGACCACCAGAAAGTGTGCAGTATTCAACCTCAGCCTTGTCAACAAAAATCCATGGTTCTTGTTCGTGACTTAAATAAGGATTGTATTGTATTGTATTGTAATTTTAGCCTTTCACGTGGTTACATTAGGCCCGGATAGAAAAGCTATTTTACATGCTCACGCTCTTAAGTTGCTTTCTCTCCTTAAACACAATGACATTTGACACACAATCATTTGCGTGAAGTTACAGGATAATGTTCTTTGAACTTTGCTTTGCTTCCACTTCCACTTTGTAGGCACACTATGAAATATCTTGAACATTCTGTACAAGGTTTAAGTTCATCACGCACAATGTTATTTGTTTTGGCCGTTTGGCGACTGAGTATCATAACAGAATAAACAATAGCTGCTTGACTGGGGCTTCGGCATGGTAATATGGATGATATTATTATATATGACATTGATCCTTTGTTTAGACAGAGGAGCATTTCGCTGGCACTGAGAAGTTGACCCATGCCGGAATTCCAGCCAGCTGATTCCTGTTTACCTTATGCGAGGGATGCTGTCCAGCTCTCCACCAAGACGGGCAGGCTGAAGACACATACCCACAGGTAACAGGAAGTTAAATCACCCTGTAGGGATTTGGCAGATACACTCACCCTAGACATACAGGCTAGGAAGCGACAGGTAGGAGTACAATATATTACAGTACTTGTATGCAAGCCTATCTTCTCTGTAATAAGCAAAATGGTTGAACTGTTTATCTTTTTCACCATTCTCATAATGCTAATCACATTATTATGTTTCCTTCTATTGATTATTGCAGCATAAGTATTTTACTCAAGAATCACAATGGTTGAATACATATGAAATGCTTTACTGTGCATTTCTTGTGTATCTCTTTGGGTATGCATAAGTAACCAAACAAAAAAGGTTTCTACATCTGTTACCATGATTTTCTTGGGCAGTCAGGGTTGTCATGTTCTGAGATTGCACAATCCTTTTCTTACCTTGTCAGGTTAGGGTTATAGATGGTGCATTGTGAGCTCGCAGGACTTAGGCCAACATATCCAGATTGTGTGCGTGGAGTCAGTCTCGCACAGTTCTGATACTTATGTTGTCCAACAAACGCACAGTGTTTACTGAGGAAGTATAAGCCGAACGACAAGACTGTTGTTTTCTAGGATTCACTGTATATTCTCTCAGCAGTATAGAGGGACATGTATGTTACCTTCAGAGATTTTTAATAGCTTATGGAAAGAGTCTCCAGGTTATTAAAAAACAGGTAAATTCAAAGTGCGGCTGATTGTATTAATGTATGACAGACAATAGTCAGTTAAAATAGTTTCCTATTTGCTCCATACCTTTAACCTTAATAGCAATGGATGGAGCTTGATCAAATCATTAATGTAATCAAGCCCAACTTCTGCATGACAAATATGAGTAGCAGTGGTTATCGGAATTGCAAAAAATCTTCTTATGAAGCCATTGTCAGCCCTCTGTATGTGTAGATGGTCTCAAATACCCCACAAACCAGCTCCATAAATGGCAATTGACTGGCATTTTGAATTGTAAGCCATCAAAAAAATTCTAATTAGTTTACTACAGAGTCTGGAAGCAAAACTGAAGACGGCCTCAGTACTACTTCCTAAGACCGCAGATTTGGCTATCCTCAATGGGCCCCAACTCATCAAAAGAAACTCCCAAATATGGGAATAAAGGAACATTACTAATTTTCTTCTTGTTGACAGTAAAAGAGGTGACTTTTGTTCTTATGGGAGCCATTAATCATAATGTGTGTCTTACCTTGATTAACCATCAGATCTAAATTTGCACAAATATACTGAAGTGATGTAGGAGTGCCGAAACAGGACGCTCTCCCACCCATGGTAAATTAATATCATAACTGAACAGGTGTTTATCCAAAACATGTATATATAAAGTGAAGAGGAAAGGGGCCAGGACACAGCCTTGGAGCACACCTCTTTCTAGTCCGATCGCCTGTGTGGTCACCCCACCCAACCCATATCTGACACTGGCAGTTACCCCAGAATGGAGTTCCCTCAGGAAGCTAACCGTATTTGTTTCCACCCCTTGTTTGGTCATAATGTTCCATAATTTAGAGCGATTAAAGAATTGAACGCCAAACTGAGATATATAAAGGCTAAGTACATCATCCCCTCCTTGGCCACTGAATATTTATTTATCATAAGGTAGTAGTTGAGGCACTGCTCAGTTGTGCCAAGGCCAGTGCAAAAACTTGCAAACTGTTAAGCAAAAAGAATGACATTGTCTTGAGCCCAAGTTTGTAGGCGCTCTAATAAAATCCTGCCCATTTCTTTACTGTGGGATTAATGATATTGGAAAACCAAAGGGGATGATGGACGGAGTGTTGAACATTGCAAGCACTCACCCCCAGTCAACTGATCTGGGTTTAATCCATCATCATTCTTTAGCTCACTCCACCACCCCAGTTCAGACATGGCCATATGCAAATCAGTCTGTCCCTGTGCCTCATGGGAACAGTCCAGCCCGAACTGCCAAGCCATGTCTTCCCTGGACCGGAAACAAGCATCCTGGGACCGGTTTCTGGCTTACAGCCGTCATCAGCCAGACTATCTTGAATCCAGTGGCAAAGTGAGCAAGTGACCCACGTCTGGGCATACCCTGCCAACTTAGGGCGAACATAGCACAACCAAAGGGGATGATGGACGGAGTGTTGAACATTGCAAGCACTCACCCCCAGTCAACTGATCTGGGTTTAATCCATCATCATTCTTTAGCTCACTCCACCACCCCAGTTCAGACATGGCCATATGCAAATCAGTCTGACCCTGTGCCTCATGGGAACAGTCCAGCCCGAACTGCCAAGCCATGTCTTCCCTGGACCGGAAACAAGCATCCTGGGACCGGTTTCTGGCTTACAGCCGTCATCAGCCAGACTATCTTGAATCCAGTGGCAAAGTGAGCAAGGGACCCACGTCTGGGCATACCCTGCCAACTTAGGGCGAACATAGCAAAACCAAAGGGGATGATGGACGGAGTGTTGATTAATGATATTGGACCATAACGTTGGGGGTCCCCTTTACATCCCTTCTTAAAGAAGGGCACAATGATTGCATGTGGCCATGTTTTAGGAAGGCCAGTACTCACAATGGCCTTCAGTACGTTAGTCACAAGAGGGGCCCACGGGGGCAAATTATCTTAAAATAGATCCACAGGGACTCAATCTGGCCCTGGGGCCTTACCTGTGGGGCATTGATTATTGCTTCTATGACATCTTCAAGTAATATTTCAAGATCAGAAAAAGAAAAGACTCCTGAAAGAGAATGGTCACCATGGTGTGGATGACTACTGTGAATCTCCTCTTGTTAGACTGTGCCAGAATATACCTTGGTAAAGTGTCTAATCCAATCATCAGGGCTGATTACTGTATCTAGGTCTGTATCGGGAGAGGCATAAAAAAATGGCTGATTAACAATCTGCCAAAACATTTTGTTGTATTTGAGAGTACTTGCCATGATCAAAGCTTGATGAGCCTATTCACGTATCACGTTTTTCTGGGCCATTAATGCTGTCTTGTACTCCCACCTACATCCATGCACAAAATCAGGATCTCCAGGGACAGTTTTCAATGCTCTCAATAAATTGCTATATGCCTTTGAACCGTTTGAGTTAAACCATCTGACATATTTCTTCTTATATGACCTTAACCCCTTCGGTGCTCAGGACGGCCCCTGGCCATCCGACGTCACGGTGGGCGTGTGCGGAGGACGGCCGGGGGCCGTCCGAAACACGCCCACTCATTAATTCTCCCGCACAGCGGGAGAATTCGCGCAGCGCCGAAGGGGTTAACGGGATGGTGTGCAAATTTTTGGCTCTATCTCAAATTGCACCAAAGCTGGCAGTTATATTTCCAGTGTCACCATTCTCATCTAGACACATTAAGAAGTCAGTGTGTTGCCATCGACAAGGTCAGAGAGAAACCAATTCTTGTCAACTTTATCCCAACTCACTAGTACATCCTTATTTCAGGTACAGACCATCGATAGTGGATTCTGGAGCTATCTATAGTAACTGCTAAGGAAGTATGGTCTCTCTGGTTATTTTCTGTGACAATATAGTAATTTATCCAGCTCTGGGGATCATGTGAAAACAACATAAAATTGATTAGACTTGAACAACCTCTATCGATATAAGTGTGGCTTAATATTGAATCCACAGACAGGGAGTCAAAAGCAAAATGCAAGTGAAATTTCATTAGAAGTAGGTTAAGTGTGACTGCCGGTAGGTGAAGGAGGGATGGATTAAAGCCCCATACGGGCGGAGGAAAGGTGATTCCCCCCCACATGTTTTTGATCTGGTCTCCTCCAGTGACTTCAAACGTGGTTATTGTGCGCTTCTTGAAGCCCAGTAAGTTGCTGTTGGATATAGCTTAGCCTTGCTGACGCTCCTTGATGCTTTCTCCTGGGGGGAGGGGGTCCGTAAGTAAAGACTCAATACCATCCCTTGGATTTCTGCAGCAGTCTAAATAAGATGGCCTTTGCTGTGCTCATGCGCCTGATAAAACCCTTTTTTAATAAGTGTTAGGCTGGATATAGGATACAGAATTGAAGACTTTGGGGCATATTCACAAGGAGCTATCACCGAATTAACGGCACTTTATCGCAGCCAAAGTTGTGATAAATTTACCCCCCCCCATTCACAAGCCGGTGTAAACAGCCCACAGCACCAGTTTACCCACAATAGCAGCCGCAAAAATCATCGCCACAGAGGACCCTCGCAAATATCGCTAATGAGATGCAGAGTAGGCGTGCCCGTGACAAAAGCAGAGACAACAGCACACCTCAACATTCACAACAACCAGCCACATCCGCGAGAAAAACACAAAACAGGTGATAAGGCGCGTTAGCATCAGGAAATCTACACCTGCTCTGACCTGGTGTAAACTCGGACGGCAGCCAGCACCACAAAAGGGAGCACAGTCCAGGGCCACATCCGAAGGGCAACAGATGCCATGGAGACACACATCATGCGGCCCGGACACCCAAGAGGGCCACAACACCCACCGACACCACCCCCAGGACCCCATCCCACACACGGAACACCCCCCCGACCACCACAGACGCAGTGCAGACAAAGACAGCGGAACCCCAGGAAACGTACCAGCCGCACAGACCCAACATCTGACAATGTCACCTTCCACTACAGGCTGAAAGGGACAACCAACCTACGCATCCTGACCATCATCGCCTAACAGGCCTACGGCAACAACACAGCGGACAACCAACATCCCACCCCACACAAAGCTGATGGCGTGGCTGCACCTGTTGGCCCCTGGGACCCCCATCCAACACCCGCCAGAGTCGGAGGAGTCTCACAGCCAGCCACATACAAGTCCCCCACACCTGTCCTGGACATCACCATCACCCTGGTACCCCAGTCCCCATACGTACAACACAATGCGCAGGATCGCTGGAGACCAAGCAAGGACCATACGCCCAAGCAGGATGCACGCACATGTTGGGGACAACACACAGCACACATGTACTACCTGTGCCCCCTGGTGACACAGCACACAATCACCACAACAGGAAGCACACATCTCACACCAATGTGCAGGCAACAACAGAACACTCTGGAACACCCAACAATGTCGCCTCCAAACACACAGCCAGTGTGCATGATACCTTCATCCTCCGACTGTCCATCATCAATCAGCTTTCCCAGGATGGCAACAAGGGAAATGTACAGCCCCTTGGCAATATACAAATGAACATCCCACACACCTCAACACCACAACCATGCAACTCACAACTCTGGCAATGCACACGTCACAAGATCACATACAACAGGCACAACAATATGCCCACCCACCAGACACGACAGAACAACTTACAATGTCCACATAGGCAAGCCCTGAAAATGAGCCAGCAACGGCATGGCACCTTAGCCACATACTAGCCGAATGTGGGGAGAGGTGGCAACCAGGCATGTGGGAAGGATGCAGTAGAACAATGATTGGGAAAGTACACAATGCCAAGAGTCCCGGAGATGTGCTGGACACCACGCAGCATGCAGAACACACCCATATCCATGGCGACATACACCGCTTGCGTATGGAGTGTAGTGGACAGTGGATGCCACCATGTCACCACAGCCAGTGGGGGACCTCGCGGAAATGTTGCCTGTTACGCCCCCCCTAAGCGTCAGCGGAGTGGGATGGCCCGGCGTACGCCACGCCAGCGTAGGGGTGTGAATAAAAAGCACGAAGGCCTAGGCGTGGTCCCCTTCTGGAAAGACCCACGTCTCTGCCAGGGCGGCGCCTCCCACCCCACCACATGAGCCGAGTTGCCTGCGATGCAGTGCGCCTGCCGGACCCCGGCACGCTGGACCACGAACACGTCAGGCCCGCCCCTGCGCAGCCAGGCCACACTGATCACCTTCCGACACCGGCGTGTGTCAAGGAGGGCCCACCACGTTCCGGCGCAAGCTCCAAGCCCGAGTCCTGCGAACTTGGCAGTCAGCTCAGACCACCAGGCCTCCACGACACAGGCCCGCTTCAGTCCTTTCTAGTTGACGTACTGCACTGCCGCCTACGGCCCACTCCTCGGACCAGCAGGACCCACATGTGAAACTGTGTCCTCCTGAGTCATGAATGGCAGTGACCCCAAATCTGGGCCAGCGGCCACAGCACCAGACGCCCCCCCGATCAGTGAGGCATAGTTCCATATGGGCTTCTTGCGACACGTGGTGCCACTAACCCTGTTCAACGCCAGCCGGCTACACGTGGTGCCACTAACCCTGTTCAACGCCAGCCAGCTACACGTGGTGCCACTGAACCTGAACAACGCAGGCCGGTGGGGCCATCCAACCTATGCCAGCAACACTCGGTGAATGGGCCGTGCTGACCGCTGCCTCAGGCCTACACCACGGTCAGGTAGGTCACACCTTTAGAACTGAGTCTTGATTACACCATGGCAGTGACCTGATGTCTACTGCAGGGGTGATATCACCAAACTCCCTGCTATCAGTAAAGCAAACGAATGCATCACAAGCACAGGACACGTGTCTGTGGGCCTACGCGGACCGCTGCCTCCGGCCTACACTGCGGTCCAGTAGGTCACAGAGCCTTGATTTGGCAATGTCGGAGTTCACATCTGTGTACCGGCATCATCGCAGACTGCATGCCCTCACACCACCTGTGCCACCGAGTTTGTTCCCCGACATTCATGGACACTCACTGGTCGTACATTGGGGGCGTTTGAGTCTATGGAATAGGGGCTAGTTTTCATCCTCATGTAGCTGATACCGAATTGTTGGTGACAACGAGGGTTGCGCTTTCCACTCCTCAATTTGCTGCTTCCGGATAACATCAGACCTTCTGCATCATGCCCTGGAGGACACCTTCCACTGTCCCCCGCAACACTCCGCAACATACACCTCGGACATTGATGGGGACCCGCTCAGGTCGCATGGCCCATCTGACTGCACCGCAAGTCACCGTCCCGTGGCTGGGTGCCTGTGCCAGCCGCAGTGCATCCGGGGCCACTAACTCTGTGCTGCTCAGGCCTGGGACCCCTTCTTCTGAGACATTGAATGGCCTCTGTAGCGATGGTCTTGGGGTCATCAACGCCATGTGTCTGTGGTCCTGCGCTGTCCGGCTCCAACTGCGGGCCACAAGGGCCCACACATGGCATCGAGTCTTGACCAGCCCGGACGTCGCATCACCGCAGGAGGCACACGCCACCACGGCAAGGACCACCTCCAACCGCCATCTGCCAGAGTCGAAATGGTGGTCCTGACAGACCTACGGAGTTGCCCAGACCTGTCGTGGATGCCATCATCGGCCTGCTGCCCTGCTCAGCACTCCAGGTGCCAGTGACTCAGTGCACCGCAAGCCATTGTCTGTTACTGATTGAGTTTTGTGCTGTTGTGAGGTTGCGCAGCAATGTCACCTCTTGCAGTGGGGAAGACCTGGGACCATGAGGAGGAGGATGTGTCAAGTGTGCGGACGGGAGAAAGCACAGACAATGGGAGGGCAGGTGGCAGCAGCCCCGAGGCAGGAATGCAGACTGGGGGCGGTAGTCAAGCTACACACCCGGATCTGATACTGGGTATTGCGCTGTGGACTGCGGACGTAACTGTCACCTCAGGCAGTGTGGGAGACCTGGGACGTTGATGATGAAGTTGATGCAGGTGTACCACACCCCACTGCATCTGCATCAGGACCAACCCGAAGGGACACAATCCTAGCAATTCCTTCCCATGAGCGCGCTCTTCTCTAGTGCCCCTACCTCAGTGCACTGCAACTCACGGAACGTCCAGACTGAATATTGGGTGGCCTCTGTCCTTACTCCGGATCCCTCCATGTTGCTCTGCAATTGACTCTGTTACGCTGATGTTTTCTGTTTCCATTACACTGGTGTCCACTGTTCAGGTTGTTGGCAGCACCAAGCACTCCGTGCAGGCTGGCTTATACTCACCCCACACACATCCAGCACAGGCGTCACTGTACATGTGGCCCTGCCAATAAAGGGGCCGGGCACACGTGCCCGTAGCCAGTTCAACATGATATGTGCATGTGTCTCTGTGGAGGTGTGGGTCTCCTTTGTGGGGTGTAGGTGGTCCCTGAAGGGTATTGGACACCCACGTATGTGTTCTACTTCGCATTCCATGGGTTAGGCAACACCCTCACCTGTTGGGCCACCTCCTTTTGGCGTTCGGCCACCTGGCATTGGGGTGCCATGTGTGGGTGGGTGAGGTGTTGTGAGGCAGCCGTGATTGCGGATGCTTCATGCTGTGTGGTCTGTTGCAGAGTCTGGGTTCTCCTCTGAGTAGCTTGTCTGCCCTGGTCCTGGTGGTGGGTTGTGTGGGATGTCCATGGGCTGTTGTTGGGCATCGGTGTCGGGGGTGTGGTGTTCGTCTCGGGCATCACTGATGGGTTGTCTGTTCAGACCTGCTGGAGGTGTTGTTTGTCCCTCTGCATTGTGAAGGGGAGGTGCATGTTGGCATTGTGTTGGCGCCTTTTTCTTGTCGACATGCAGACTGTGTGACAATGTACATTGTGACTGTTTGGGCGGTGGTGGCAATTTGAGTTGGGGCAGTGTACATTTGGCCTACATGGCTGATGTGGGGTTATAGGGGTAGATGTGCATTTCACAGTTCCCTGCTCTGTCCAATGTGAATGTTCTGTTTCTGCGCCTGGGTGGACCCAGTTGTGTCCCCTGTTCTGCAGTGTGGGTGTTGCACTTTGTGCCACATTGTCATGGTATGTGCTGTGATTGGTATGTATGTGTGCTGCAGTGTGCTACGGGGATGGGGACATGTCCCTGGGTAATTGTGGATGTGCAGTGTGCTACACCTCATTGTGCATGTGTGGCATTGTGACCATCGCCCCCTGTCCCCCCAGTCCCTGTTGGATCCTCACCCTGTTGTTGTTGTGTCAGGTCCTGCTGGCGCCTCTTGGCCTCCTGGGCTCTGCGACTGCATTCCAGGCGGTCTGCTTGTGGGTCATTTGCTGGTAGTGTTCTGTCGCCTCCGTGGCCTTGGTCTTGTTTTCCTGCGGTCTGCACCCCATCTTCCTCTCCATTTTCTCCTTGGCCTTCCCCGAGCCAGTTGTTCCTTGCTGGTGGTCTGTGGGGGTTGTGGGGTTCGCGTTGCCCTCTGCGCTGGGTCAGGGTGCATGGATGTTGCTACGTGCTTTGGCTTATTTCTGGTGTGTTGTGCCTGTGGTTTTTATGGTGCAATAGCCCGCCAGACGCGTGGGAGTTGCAGGCCTGAGGCTGCTTTTCGCAGCTTTTTGTACCACGATTGGCCTCATTGCATGATTTCTCGCGTTCGGGTTTCACATTTTTTGGGCGTGGTGTTGATTTACACACTGGCATTTGACGAGTTATCTGGTGACTATCGCATGCTACCGCCTTGTTGTGAATTCCACGTTGACACAGGGTTATTTTCCCGTGATAGGCTGCGTTATTGGAAGTTGCGTTACGCTACTCTTGCTGTGGTTATCACACGTTCTTGTGAATATACCCCTTTGTTTGTAATCGCCCACAACTCGTAACACAGCTCTTTTGGTGGAATACACTTTGGGATTAGAATCCAGGATTCCCCTTATTTGGAAACTTTCTCTACTGCTGGGGGGTGACACAATGTGAACTCCTTCACTGCTATAAGTGCCAGGTTGTAGCAGCATTAGTGGCAGCCGTTCGGTGCCTGGGGTGGAGCCATACAATAAATGAAGGCCCTAAATGAGCGAATAATCTTGCGCAAAACTCTGTGACTGTGAAAATAAAGGCAAAGGAGATTAATCCAAAGGCATGTGAAAAAGGAAGACCTCCATGAGAATAGGGAAAACCTATCAAGGTAGTGCCCTTGCCAAGCTAATTCAAACAGGCAAATTAGATCCCCTCTTTTTAATGAACCCCACAATGAGCCATCTTAAGACCTCCACAGACTTGGAAGATACACTACAAGTAGATAATGGAAGGGAACTCATAAGGGTAATGATAAGAAGCAGGGGGAGCTGAAAGGAGACCAAAAAAACCGACAGAAACTCTGCTTCACTTACACTGGCAGTAAAACAAAATCAACAGTGGAACGCAAAGCTCCGGAAATGGAAAGATCGGGGCCTGTTGGAGGTGCAAGGTGGGAAGAGGCTTACATTGGCCAAGCCGAAGAACATTTGGTGATGAAAGAAAGTTAAGAGGGGCCTTTAGGAAATATCTCTTCTCTCCATCTCCAAGCAGGAAGTTCTTCTCAGTGGGACACAATTTCCCGTCTGTCAAAGGCTTGGTAAGGGGGAGAATAGGGGAGTGTAATCTCAAAAGGTGGTAAGGCATGGCATGGAGAGGGGGTGCCTGACCCCACCGCAGATAATAAGGTAAACGAGGGGAGAGCCCCTCCCTCCTCCCAGGCTCGGAATATCTCAAACATTCTATCATCCTGCTCAGAGTCCAATGAGGAGAAAATTAGGATGTTGATGGAAACATGGATGGAACAAGGGGCACTTATTACTCCGAATCTAACTGTGTTGGACCATGGAGGATTGGAGGAGAAAATCCTCTCTATTTTCCAGGTCCTCTTAAACGAAGTTAAAGAGATCAAAGTGGCACAAACTGCTATGGTTAGTAAACGGGAACAAAAGTTGGAAGTAATAGAGAGTAAAATCGTGGATCTGAATGCTCATCAGTCGAGGTGGAGCAGATGGTGTCCAATTTGGAGGATGCACTCACCAATCAGATGCAGATGGCTCAGGCAATGTGAAAAGAGATGAGGAACATGAGTGGGAAGCTAGATGACTTGGAAAATCGATCACGCAGGTCAAACCTGCACCTGGTTGGAATCCCCAAGAGATGGGAAAGAAATTTGGAAATGACAGAGGTGGTTTCTAATTTAATTTCTTCCCATGTGTTGAAAGAACCTTTATCAGATTTATTCATAGCCTGGGCTCATAGAGTACCCTCGGGAGCAGTGCCAAAAGATGGGAGAAAACCCTGCACAATATTGGTACTTTTTCAGGGCTTTCGTATTAGGGATAAAATCCTGAAAAAAGCTATTCAATGTAAAACCATAAATGTAGAGGATGATTTTTCTTTTGAAATCTTCCCTGATGTGTCCTTTGAAACGTCTCCGCTGATGGATGATGAATGCTCTTAAGGGCCAAGGGGTGCAAGCTCAAGTGATTCAACCAGCCAAATTGAAAGTTTTATGGGCTGGGAGATTCCAGGTTTTTTCTGAAAAGCAAGAGGCAAGAATGTTTCTCCCTCTGTTGGAAGGAGGCCCAGGCTAGTTACTAGGTTTTTTCCCTTTTTTGGGGGGGGGGGGGTTAAAAAGGGCTCAGATGCCAAAGTCGCCCCACATGCCTATCCAGTGCACCAACTGTATGGAGAGAAAGCAAAATCTTAGCTTTCATGGGCTAGTTACTTTGGGGGTTTTGGGTGGTCTGGGGAGGTTGAGGGATGAAAGGGGGGTTTGGGAGGTGGGTAGGAGAGGTGGGTTGGTGGATGGGTAAGAGGAGGCCAAGGAAGAATATCGGTCTGGGTGCATTAATTTGATGAGAACAATAACAAGTATTTGATTCTAATGAGGCTTGGGGTAGAGACCCATGCCAGGTTTGGGCTGGTTGTCAGAATATGGTAGTATATTACGGATTCTTAGGATGGTCGGCATGACAGTAATTAGCCTCAATTTTAATAGGATTAGTAATAAAATGAAGAGTGAGGCAATTTTTGCCTGGTGTACGCAATTTAAGCCTAGTGTTATTCTTTTGCAGGAGATTCATTGGATGGGGGAAGTGAGTCTAATAAGATAAAGTTTCTGAGGAACTGGAATTGTTTCTTCTCTTCATCTAATCATGTCCAAAGGGGAGTAGCAATATTAAAAAAGAGTTGTGAATGAGGTGCCAAGCGCTTATTACAGATGGGGAGGGGAACTGGGCAATACTCCCAGACCAGATTAATAATTGCAAGGTTAAATTTGCCACTTATTAGCCCTATATTGGATAATCTGAACCTTTTATGGAAGCTAGGGTGGGAATTAAGCTATATGCAGGATAATGCTTTAATCGGGGGTGATTTTAATTTTGTTCCAGATTTGAGCCTGGATTCCTCTAATCCTCATAGGATGCAAAAGAAGAGGCACCCCAAAAAGATTTTTAAAGATATTTCTCTTCAGTTAGGGGTGGTGGACATGCGGTATTTAAATAAAGCAGGAATTGAGTTGTATGCTTATTACTCGAAAAGGTTTAACATTGCCTCTCAGATTGACATTTTTTTTAGGCCTCCCTCTCTTGCCCTGTGCTAGTAGCTTAACAGGTCATCTGGCCATAGTTTTGAAATGTGCTGTTCCTGTAGCAAGTAGTGTTAAAAGGTAGGTGATGAATAAGACAATTATTCTGGAAAAGGATGTGATAGATTTGATTACTTTAGAGATTGTCAGGTTTTTTTGACCACTAATGAGGCATCTGCGGATATATTAACTATTTGGGAGTCTTTTAAATACCATTATGGGGACCTCTATATCGATACAATAATTTCGAGTGAAGAGAAAGAGAGAGGAATTACCCACCCTGCAAGCAGACGGAGATAAAGCTTTTCAGGCTCCTGGGTCACTTGCCTCAGTGGATAGGTGGATGTCTTCCAAAGAAAGTATAAGAAATTTTTATTTTTTTTACAAAAGGCATTGGTCAATAATCAAACATTTCAGAAACAAGTTTATGAGGAGGGGGAATTTATAAGTTGCTATTTAGCCTGGAGGGAAAAATGAGGGGGCTAATCACAATATTGTTACCAGAATGAGAAATCCACAGACGGAGCAGTGTACGGATAAGGTAGAGGAAATTAAACAAATTTTCCTTGAGTACCATGCTGGTTGGTACTCAGATGACCAGGCTTAAAATAAGGTGTAGGAGCAGCAAAACGATAATTTTTTGAAAGGTCTGAAACTATCTGCCCTGACGGAAGAAGCGGTCTCCCTTTTATTTAATCCTATCTTAGAAAGGGAGGTGGGCGGAGCTATACGACAACTCCCTAATGGTAAAACCCCCGGGGAAGATCGATCCGGTTCCGAGCTTTATAAAACATTTGTAGCAACATTAAAGTGTCCCATGTCTACTCTGCTCGCCGGTGGTTAAGTGGTGGATTTATTTTGAAAAGCGGTTTTGATGAATTTTTTTAAGGTAGGGAATGAGACAAAGCATCCAAAATCTTAGACGCATAACACTTTTAAATTCTGATTATAAGGTTTGTACTAAGATTTTGCAAATCGGATTGAAAAGGTAGCCCAATCTCTTATAGCGGGGGCTCAGATTGGTTTTATTAGTGGCTTAAATTTGTATTCTAACACTCATTTCATGTTTGAATTTAGAGATATGGTGACGGCAGATGCTAATCCAGCGGTGATTGTTTTGTTAGGTGCCGAAAAGGCCTTCAATCTTGTAAACTGGAAGTGTTTATTCCGCGTTTTGGATAAGTTTCAATTTCCATCCCGGTTTACGAGATCTACTCAATTACTATAGCAAGGGGGAACAGTTCAGTTAATAATTAATAATTCTCCAGCAGGCCAAATTAGTTTAAATCGGGGCACCTATCGAGGCTTCCGACTTTCCCCCTTATTATTTGCCCTTTAAATTGAGCGTTTAGCTCAGTCTATCCATCAAGACACAAATATTGTATCCGCCTTGCCTACAGGAGCTAAACTAATGCTATATGCAGATAATGTGTTTATTAATCCAACTACACTTAATATTCAAAGGGCCTTGCAATTGAGTAAGAACCTTCACCAATATTGGGGCTATCAAATTAATGAGGTAAAAACAAAGGGGCATATTCACAAGGAGTTATCGCCGTGTTAGCGGCACTTTTCTGCCGCTAATGCGGCGATATTTTTATCGCCGTATTACCAAGCTGTCGCTAACAGCCGTTTTCCATCGAATAGCTTTCTTTAATGGATGGATGCTGCATCATGCTACACAATTAGTAAATAGGATGTTTCCTGGCATTTCTAGAAGCTGTCTGAAATGCGATCAGATAGGGGATCATTTGCATATGTTTTAGACCTGTGGACATTTGGAGACATTTTGGGGGATGCGTTTCAGGTAGTAGGTAGGTAGGTAGGTAGGATACTTAAATGGGATATCTACCCTTTCCAGAGAATGGCACTTTTAGGCATTTGGGATGAGGAGATGACCGGGCAAAATGAAAGAGAGCATTTTATATTTATTGCAATGTTTGTGGCCCGCTCTCTGATCACCACTTACTGAAAATCCCACACTGCGCCTAAGTTAGCAGAATGGGAGGAAAAAATGCATGATGTTAGCAAGCAGGAAGCGTGGTTTCATGCTAGAGTTAATCGCTCTTTACATTATTATAGAAAATGAAGGAAATTTGCCTCTAAGGTGTAGGGTCTGGTCTCTGGTACAGCTGTTAGGGCTATTTATAGAAGTTGAGGCACTTTGGAGATGAGCGTTCCATTTCTTTAGGGTTAAAAGAGAGCAAGAAAGAAGGAAGGAGAAGAGAAGGAAGAGGAAAGAAGGGAATTTTTTCTTTTTATTCTTTTCATAGCTTTGGCACTTTAAGGGAGCACTGACACTTTTTTTTTTATGAATAGCACTTTAGGATATGTAATAATCATGAATTGAAATGAAGAGCAGACACCATGTTTGAGGCATTTTGGAAAGAATCCAGTTTTCCCTGGATAATTGCACTTTAAGGAGCACATGCACTTTATGACATATAGGGCCAGATGTAGGTAACTTCAATTTAGCGAGTCCTTAATAGCGATTTTTATCGCTATTAAGGACTCGCTAAATGGAACGTAGGTAGGAATCGCTAAAATATTAGCGATTCCTTAACATTCCTTAATAACGAATCGGTAATTGAGATTCGTTATTAAGGAATACCTAGCCATTCATTCCTATGGGCTAGGAGGCCCATAGGAATGAATGGGAAGATATTCACTATTAGCGATTCGGTATTACCGAATCGCTAATAGCGGGAGGTATTTCAAGGGTGCCAGGGTGTCCAAAGGACACCCTGTTGCACCCCTGAAATGTGCATGTGTGCAAATGTGGCGCATGTGCCACATGGCACATTTGAAAAAGCAAAAAGTGCTTTTTTAAAGGAAATCGCTACTTACCACCAACTTGAAGTTGGTGGTAATTAGCGATTCCTTAAGGCTCAAGTGCACTATTTTTAGTGCTACGTACATTGCATTTAAGGAATCGGTATTTCCGATTCCTTAAATGCAAGAGCAAAATAAGGAATCGCTATTTTGCGATTCCTTATTTTGCATGTAGGTATGAACTCACCTACATTGCACTCAGCCAAATACCGGTCGGTAACGCTGGAATTCTCCGAATTTCGGCGTTACCGACCGGTATTTCGCCACCTACATCTCGCCCATAGTCCTTTAGAATGTGCAATAATAAGGGATTAATATGAAGTACTGTTATTACATATGTAATATTTTGGGAGAAACTTTTTTTCTCAACGAAACAATTGCACTTTAAGAGGGTACAAACACTTTTTTTATGGTGTTTAATAGCCCAGAATCCAAAACAAACAGGGTATGAATTGAAGAACTGCTAATGTTATACAACTTTGGAGGAAGAGGGAAAAGATGAGGATTTTGTTGGGTTGGTACCTATTTTGGTGATTGGGTGGGAAAGGAAAAATGTTCTATCATGACCCTTATTAGCTTAGAATGGCATAATTTGCTACGTATTCTTGTGGTATTTGTTGTATTATCAGCCCTAAGTGTGTTTGGGTTGATATATTGCACTATGAATTTTCCATCCTTGGAATAATGGAATTAAAATCAATTTAAAAATAAAATAGGCGTTGGTTAAGAGCATCGACTTATGGACTGTGACAGAAATGTGCGAGGGAGTCCTCTTCAGAGCCAATTAGCCTGCATGGCCCAGTGACGGATGATTGGCAGTAACATATGTTAAAATCACCCATCCATGTAAGAAAAAAATGGCCACTGTGGCAATTAAAACAACGTTCAAGATCCTCATGTAGGGAATGAACTATGTCAAGAGTATTTGGTTTAAATTGATATTGTAGAAATGTATTAATAATAATTTATTTAGGCAACAGTTAAGCAACATAATTGGTAATGAGGAGACTCAAGATGGCTCCAAACTACCCTGCCGGGAAATGTAAGTGATACTCAAGTAATCAAACCTCCTTTGGCCCTTCCCGAACTCACCAGAGTTGCAGGAGTAAAATAAGTTGGGAAGCCATCAATATATGTATTGATATAATCAAGACTTTCTGATGTTTTATTAATGTCATGTTAGTAGTGCCATCAATCCTAGCTTAGTGTTAAAAAGATGTTTGACCAATCAAATAGAAGCTGTTACATTCAACGTGGAAGCCAAGAGTTAACATCTAAACTATACATAATCAGACTCTGTTTATGTTTAGCAGAGAGTGGTGGAATAAAGAGCACACTTTGAACATGCACAGCAGGCACACAAATAGGATCCGTAGTACTGCAATAAAAGTTTTGTGTTTCCCAATGTTTCCCTTAGGACTTGTGTATGGCACTCACAATATATGAATAAGGAAGAGTATACAGTCCTTCCTCATACTGAGTGATGAGAAAGCACCAATTTAAGGGCAAAAAGTTGTTCTCCATTATTATGTTATGATATGTTGATTAGTAAAGCGCACTATTACCCAAGGAGGGTAACCTGGCAATGTACAGATGAGAGTCTTGCTCGCCTAGGGCGGGTGGAAAAGATATTCAAAGAGCCAGGTCTTCAGCTTCTTGCAGAACTCAATAAGTCAGAGGAGGAGGCTCTAATGTGTAACAGCAGATCATTCCACACTTTAGGAGTGATATAGGAGAAGGCTTGACTGCAGGTTCTGATTTCCATATGTCTGGGATGTGTGCCCAGCAGAGCGAAGGGGTCAGGAAGGTTTGTAAAATCAGATGTTGTTGTGGTTCAAAGGGTTTGTGTATGCTTAGCCAGTATAGCTCCTTGAGGTGAGGTGCGATGTGTGCATAGCGAGGGTAATTGAAAGTGATTCTGGTCACTGAGTTCTGGTTTGTAGCCTCTTGATGTGTTGCTTGTTGAATCTGGCATAGAGAGTGTTCCAGTAGGCAAGAATGCTAGTGACAACCGCGGGGGTGCTTTTTTTTTTGGGTGTTGATAGGGAGTCTTCAAGGTGTGGGTCTTCAGCATTTTCAGGGTGTGGAAAGCATGAAATAGTGACAGTGGTGACTTGGGCGATCATGTTGAGTTTGCAGTTGATGACAATCCCAGGTTCCTAGCATTAGTGGTGGGGTGGCTGTAGGTATTAGCGCTGTCAGTCACTAGGTGAAGGCCAATAGTGTGAAGCTTTCCCCAAGGATCACGACTTCAGCCTTGTCAGTGTTCAGCTTTAGACAGTTGGACTTCATCCTGTCGGTAATTTTGGTCATGCATGCCATGAACTTTATCCAGGTGCTGGGTGTCGTGTCCATGAGGAAGAGTACAAGTTGTGTGTCATCGGCATAGAATAGGATGTTGATGTCTTAAGAGCGGATGATGTTGGTCAGCTGGATAATGTAAGTGATGAAAGGGGTTGGATTCAGGGAGGATCCTTGTGGAACACTGCAGATGAGATCACAGGCGTTCCATGTGAATGAAGCTAAGCTGACTGACTGGGTATTGCCAGTCATGAAGGAGCAGATCCAATAGAGTGTGGACTCTTGGATTCCAATGTTGTGCAGGAGCTGGATAAGGATAGAGTGGGAGACCATGTCAAACACTACAGAGAGGTCCAGGTGGCTCTGCGTAGTATCCTGCAGGTCATCAGTGGCGGTAATGAAAGCAGTTTCTGTGTTGTGGCTGGGTCTGAGTCCGGACGACAGGTATTGTGGAGTTGGTGGTTGTTGAAGTATTTGAGGAGGTGTTTGTTGATTATTTTCTCTAATACCTTAGCTGCTACGGCAGCCGGAAAATGTGTTTGTAATTACTGAGAATAGCGGGGTTTGGTAGAGGGTTTTTCCCCAATGGAAGGCTGTAGTGTGTTTCCAAGCATTTGAGAAGTTTGCTGATGGGATGGAGGTTTTTAGAATGGCTATGAGCATGGAGCTGATGGGTAGGGTTCCTCTGGTGTAAGTTTGGTAAGGGCAGGAGTCCAGCAGGGCCCCGGAGTGGATGGATTTTATGGTGGTGTCAGTTTCGTTAGGTGTGATGGTGGGCCAAGAGGTGAGTTTAGGTTATTTGGATGATCTTAGGATTTGATTAGTGAGGTCTTTCAGGTCTGGCTGCAGGTAGAAGTGTAGCTGTAGATGCTGTTGATTTTGTTGCTGAATAAAACTAGTGAGAGATCGTAATAGAGAATCTTTGATGGAGTAATTCAGAGGAGCAAGCTGCTAGAGAGCTGAAATCTTTTACAATGGCGGTCCACCAAGGAAGTGTGTTTGGTGGTCCAGATCAGTTGGTGGGAGCGTCTCAGGGCCGACTGGAAGTGTCTCCTGTCTTTGCTATCTTTGCTCATTTGCCATCTGCGCTCCAGTTGTTTGTAGTGGTACTTCGTTAGCCTGAGTTCCTCTGTGTACCAGCTGGCTCGGGGTCTGGATCTTGTCATGTTGAAATTCTTGATGACTTTGTGGAGGTCATTGCTGTGTTTGGGTTGGTGGTTCTTGTGGGCATTGTTCCAGTCCTTATCCAGGATGTTGTTCCAGTTGCATTGGGCTGGGCTGGTGGTGGTTCATGTGCACTGGAAAGGGACAGAATGCTGAACTTGATAAGGGGGTGGTCTGACCAGGTGATGGGGTGGAGCCTTCAATGTTGTTGAGGGAGGTAAAAATGGGGTCCAGTAGGTTTCTGGTGGCGTGGGTAGGTCATTTAACTCATTGGGTGATGATTTTAGAGTTGGGGTCAGTGAGGTCTTCCAGGTGGAAGTTCAGGTCCCCGAGGACTTGCTTGTGTCAAGGAAGAGTAGTGCCATGTAATCTACAACGGTGTTGGAGAAGGTGTTGGAGAAATTGGTGCACGGTCCCAGTGGTCTGTAGATAAGAGAGCCTTTCAGGGTGAAGTTGGCAGTGATGTTTAGCTTGGACGATGGGTGCTCTATGTTAGTGGATTATGTGCTTGTGTAGATGGTAAATCTGATCACATTCTTGTGGATGATGGCGATTACGCCTCTAGGCTTGTGAAGTCTTTCTTGCATGGCGAACTTGTATTCAGGAGTATGGCAGGGGGGATGTCTGATGCTGCTGTGGGGTTCAGCCTGGTTTCCATAAGGAAAGCAAGTCCGGGGAGTGGTCGTGCAGCAGGTCCCAGATCTCCATGGCATGTTTGGTAGGTGTTAAGGAGCATGCATGAGAGTGCGGAGTCCTCTGTGGGTGGTGGGTTGTCTGTGTGTGTGGGTGTGTAGGGTGCATCTATGAGTGATTAGAGAGAGGAGGGGGTGGTTGAGCGCAGTAGTACTTGTAGGAGGCACAGGGGAGTGCTTCCAGTATCTTGTGTGGTACAGTGCAGCAGCTGAGAGTGAGGAAGAATTTGGTGGGTTAGCAGAGGGTTCCTGGTTTTGGGCATAGAAAGGTCACAGACGGAAGCAGATGTCCTTGCCTTTGGTATATTCTTCACCTGCCATAAAGTGGGTCCTGGGGGGGAGTACAGGGACTGGTGGGCCACTCTGTGGGGGATGCAGGAGGCAGGAAGGGGGGGGAGTAGTAAGCGGTTTAGCGAAACAGGTGTGGAGTGCTGGGGAAGGACAGAGACAGGGAGAAATCGCACAAACAAAGGGCGGTTACGACGAGAGATGGCACATAACAAAGATAAGTAGCACAAAATGAAGGGCAATGAGAGAGAAAAATGGAACAAAAAAAGGGCAGT
Source organism: Calotriton arnoldi (assembly GCA_963921515.1). Lineage (NCBI taxonomy): Eukaryota > Metazoa > Chordata > Amphibia > Caudata > Salamandridae > Calotriton > Calotriton arnoldi. Next base: position 309,195 of record CAWUFW010005263.1, on the reverse strand, counting down.
GAGAAAGATGAAGGCCCAAAACAAAGAGAAAAGGCACAAGCAATCGGGCGTATAAAATGAGAAATTAAATCAAAACAAAGATAAATAGCACAAAACGGCAATGAACAAAAGAAAAGGCTCAAACAAAGGGCAATGACAGAAAGAAATGTCGCGAAGCAGAGCGACATGATAGGAGAGTGAGTGAAGAAAAGAGAATAGAGAAAAACTCAAAGGTAAGGCAAGCCTGAGAGAGAGAGAGAGAGAGAGAGACAGTGACTAGGGGAAGAGCGAGGCAGGAGCCACAAAGCGTCGGAGCAGAGACTGAAAGGGCTTTGCCTTGATGTGGTCCTGGCACAGGAAAGTCTCATACTATAGTTCTAATATTTTACATAGCTAAATAGGGAATCAATTCTATTTCCTTGTCTATAACCAGCTAAAAGCTGTGTCTTCACAATTGAGAATGGAAGATGAATTACATTAAACCTCACATACTTTCTTTGATATTATAAGCAACCCAGAAAACTCAACCCAGATTTCGAGACAGGTCTACACTAAACTGCATCTGGAATACTCAGGACGGAGTTAGGAGCTATGACCTAATTGGGATGGAAAGGGACTGAAAGGGCACAGTTTTAGATCCAGAATTGTGGTCAGCTGCTCTTGCTAACTTTGGAGCATATTTACAATTAATGATGCATTGCTGCATTGTGGCAGCGATGCATCAAAAATAGTTACATTGCACAGAAATCTGTTACGACGCCATGGATGCACTGTATTTACAATACAGGACACCATGGCGCAAGGACCCAAGGTGCATCAGAAATTATGACGCATCTGTGGGAACTTTGCCGTAACTAATCAGCCCCAAAAATGGTGCATCGCTGCCATTGGCCTCATATAACTGACGCAACTTCAGCAATGCGGCAAAATCCAGAGGCGCTGCATCCGTTTTGACGGACACAAGTAGCCTAATGTGTTAGGACCAATGTGAAAGACTTGAAAATGGTGGAATAGCACCATTTACAATCTCACATTCGTACTGAATGTAGTGTAAGCAGTATGACTATGTGTCACTATACAGTGGGCATAGTCTACTTATGCGTATGTGGTGACATGAGTATGTGCTACATAATGAGTGAGAGTGTAATGTGAGTGAATACAAGTATATGGTGTAATGTAATGTGGATATACATGTATTAACTAACTTATGTGTGTACTTACCTGTTGTCCTTTGGAGTACGCAGACCTGTACTTGGGGACCCCTTCCTCCATGGAGAAGTGACGATGTTGGCCTGTCCCTTGAAAACAATACACAAATTTTAAAAATATCACCTTTTGAGCTTGTTTGCACCGTTGTATCCATCTCTAACTAATTATCAATTTTTAACAATAACAAGGGAACCCACATATTAAAATACTAAGGCATCCCTTAGTTATTTCCCACCACACATAACACCAGTCTACTCACAATTTCACACTTAACATTGCAACTCACCCTTCATTCGGCAATAAACAAAAGAACTCTGGAAAAAAGCCACCTCGTGGGGCCAGTTGGGCATTGCAGTGCCGGCCCAACTAGGAGCTGCCCAATGATGAAGCATGACACCCTTTTGGGTTTTTGAAGGCCCTTGCTCCTGAGCAATTAGATCCCTTGATCTGGTGCTTCACGCTAACCTCGACCTCCTCTTTTGCTCTCTATTTAAGAACTAAATACTCCTTTGACTTACATAGTCTGATTTGGGGCATGTTTGCTGGACCTTAATTCACCCCTTGTACCCCCATTTGTAATTTAAACACACACAACACACAACGTCACATAGCCTTCGCACAGAGGATGATGGAATCATTGGTGCCATGGTCCCAAGTTGGTCAAGGGGTCCTACAACATGATTGGCACATGTGTAGACCAACTACAACTAGTGGGGATGTGATTAACAGACATCCTTCAGGGTGTGAAGTGATCTCAAATGGTCAGATTCCTGTTTGAAAGCCACTGTGTCAGTCCCTATGCCTGGGTTTAGGAGGCATAGGAATTCTGACGCAATGCCCCTCTGCATACATTAATTTCTTCGTGACGCAGCCGTATCCCACACGTTTTTTTTATACAGGCCCCTGAAAAACTGATGCATTTGGCAAAATGGGTTGCTGTGTAAATATGGAGCAAATGAGCACTGGCGCTGCATCGAAAAAATTACGCAACTGCGGTGCAAGCTCCTTGTAAATATCCCCCTTTGTTTCTACGAATCATCTCTAGTATTTTCTTACACTGCACCATACATATTGCACCCGGTATATTCAATCAAACTCTCGAGGCATAATATGTACCAGTGTCCAAGATGCAACAAAGTTCTCATCTGCATGTTTTTTGGAAAACATATTGAATCAATTTCTACAATTAGATGCTAGAACGGTGATGTATGGATTTAGTCTAGTGTGGAAAACAAGTCTAAAAGCTACCAAGCACCTAGTGATATTTGTTAAATAGTTCCTAAAATGAATATTATCTAGACAATGTAAAACCATGACTTCATCATCTTTGGTGCTGTAGTGGAGTGAATACAGATGTGTAACAAAAATTTAAACTTTGAAAAAGTTAACGTATAGAGGAGTATATTCAGGACATTTAAACACAAGAAGGACAGGCATAACACGTCACTAACGCTTTTTAGGAGATGTGGTTTGTAATATTTGCAATACATGCTATTACACTAACAAAACAAGACAATACACTGTACTAATTTTGGTGGTGGTGTTGGAAATATATACACTTCAGTTTAATTCTGATATTTACGTATGATGATGATGAAGGTGTTATCCTCTTTTAAGGCTAACCGTAGTATTTCCAGCAAAGGGAAAACAGTTGAACAAGTTTATCTGTTTTCCCTAGATCATGGAAAATACTTCTGGTTGAGCCCCATAGTTGGCACCAAGGCTATACCTCCCCAACATCACAGCTCTTTGCTTGTAAGAGGGCAAGATATATGAAAAAACCTTACTGGAAGAGAACAATAGCTTGGCTTGCTGACAAGAAGGTGGGAAAATATTAATTACAGGTTAATTAGAGGACATACATTGCTAGTTATCTTGGAATGGGCAGGAGTGAGCAGGAACGGGAGATGGTGTCATACAGGCTGGGCTGCGGCCGGGGCATGTGATGTGTTGAAAGTAGACAGGGTTCTACTATAAGGAAGGCCTTTGATGGTTGTCTATCTCCACTCTCAACATGATGAGACCTGAACTTTGAACCAGATAGGGTTGGTCAGGGGTAGTGCTCTCATTTTAAATTTTTATAAAATGGGCCCTCATGATAATCCTAAGTCCCATACTCTGACACTAAAGTCCAGTAATTTTGAAAGATCACCAGAGCAGGGTTTCCTCTGAACAAACAAGGGAAAAAACAGAAAGTGTTAAAACAGCATGCTGGATTGGCAGTGGGTATTTATTAAGATTTGATTAAAAACTATTACAAATCACAGGCTAGCGGCCACTCTCATAAATGTGTTACATCAATTGCACCTCAGAGCATTACATGACTTGGAGGAAAAACAAAAAAAATAAACGTGTTGATGTATATGCCTGGAACAGAACTGAAATTTTGATTTGCTGCCCCTAGTATCACAGTTCTAGCTGTGCTTCTCAAGAGTCAGAAATTCTGGCCTCCAGGCAACCTGGGGAGATAAAATCAGAAGAAGGACAACTTGAAAGAAGAACCAGCAGACCAATTGCAACTGGGACTTGTGCTAGAAGCCCTTGTTGTTGAGCCTGCCTCCCACTACTGACTATGGTCTCAGAACCAAGAAGCCTCCCATAGTTGTTAATGATCTCTAAGAGTGGTTATCAAGAAACTATCCACTAGTTACACAATGTGGTCAGGATTGCTGTCTGTGGCGTTGGAGACGGTGTAACAGTGCCTGTTTCCTTAAGGAATCTGCACCCTTTTCCCACCAGAAGAGTTTATTGCAGCCCAGAAGTTAACAGACTCTGGGGCATATTCACAAGGACTTATCGCCGAGTTATCGGCACTTTAGCGCAGCAAAAGTGGCGATAGAATAATCGCCCCTTACTCAAGCTGGTGCTAACTGCCTACATCACCACATAACCCGCGATAGCTGCCGCAAAAAACATCGCCACGGCCAACACCGCCAACTAACGCTAATGAGATGCAGAATAGGCGTGTCCGTGCAAAAACACACGAAAAGACAACACCGCGCGATTCACAACGGACAGCCAGATCTGCGATGCGAGTCAAAAACAGGCGATAAGCCGGGGTAGCAGCAGGTATTTAACACCTGCCTTCTGCTGGTGCTAAGCGGGACGACCACCTGCAGTCTGAAAGGGAGCCCAGACCAGAGCCACACCTGAAGACCAACAGACGCCATGGAGCTACTGATCATGCAGCTCGGAGATCCAAGAGGGCCACAACACCCACCGCCACCACCCCCAGGCCCACCACCACCCCCAGGACCCCCCCCGGACAACCACAGAGGCAGCGTAGACAAAGACAGCGGACCTACCGTAAACGCACCAGCCTCACAGACTTAACGCCAGAGGAGGTCATTGCCCACTACAGGCTCAAAAGGACAACCATCCTCCGCATTCTGACCCACATCGCCCACAGGCTGACGGTACCAACACAGCGGACAACCAACATCCCTCCGCAGACAAAGCTGCTGGCTGTGCTGCACCTGTTGGCCTCTGGTACCTTCCAACCAACAACTGCCAGAGTCGGAGGAGTCTCACAGCCAGCCCTATCCAAGTTCATCACACCTGTCCTGGATGCCATCATCAGCCTGGTACCCCAGCACCTCCACTTCCCCCACACTGCGCAGGAGCAGCTGGAGACCAAGCAAGGCTTCTACGCCATTGCTGGATTCCCCCAAGTGTTGGGGGTTATTGACTGCACACATGTCCTACTCGTGCCCCCTGCCGACACTGCACACAACTACCGCAACAGAAAGCAGACACATTCCATCAATGTGCAGGCAATAGTGGACCACCGGGGACTCTTCACCAATGTTGTGGCCAACTACCCAGGCAGTGTGCATGATTCATTCATCTTCCGACAGTCCATCATCAACCAGCGCTTCCAGGATGGCACCTATGGAAATGCATTGCTCGTTGGTAAGTACCAAATGAACACACCACACACCTCAACTCCACAGTCATGCAACTCACGATCCTGGGAATGGGCACGCAGCAAAACTACATGCAACATGCCACACAACATGCCCACCGACCAGATACGACAACACAACTCCATTGGGAACCTGGGCTTGCCATGTACACAACCCAGCTACGGCATGGCACCACAGTTACACAATAGCAGAATGTGTGGAGAGGCTGGAAGCAGGCATGTGCGAATGAGGCAAGTGACTAATGAATGAGAACCTACCCAATGACAAGTGTGGCGTGGATGTGCTGGACAGACTTGAGCGTGCAAACCACGGAAATGGCCATGTGGACATTGACTGCTGGTGCATGGAGTGTAGTGGCCAGTGGACGCTACCATGTCAGCCCAGGCTGTGGGGTAGAACGCAGAAGTGTCGCTCGTTACGTCCCCCCCTGTAGGCGTGGGCGGAGTGGGTTGGCCCTGCGTACGCCAGGCCTGCGTAGGGGTGTGAATAAAAACCCTGTCGCTCTGGGCGTGGTTCTCTTCTGGAATGGCCAACGTGTCTGCCAGGGCGGCGCTACTCAGCCCGCCACGAGGCTGACGCCATGAGCGGCGGGGCCTGCGACCCTGTGCGCCTGCTGCACCCCAGGCCGCTGGTCCCCAGACCTGTCTTGCCTGCCCCAGCGCACCAAGGCCGCTACGCTCACCTGCCAACACCGGCGTGTGTCAAAGAGGGCCCACCACGTTCCGGTGCAAGCTCCAAGCCCAAGGCCTGCGACCTTGGCAGCCACCTCAGACCATCGCTGGCCTCCACGACGCAGGCAGCAATCCTCTCTCGTTGACATACCCCACCGGCTTACACTTCGGCCCAGTTGGTGTCACATATGGAACTGAGCCTTGAATGGCAGTGACCAAATGTCTATGGCAGCGTCCACATCACTATACTCCCTCCGATCAGTGAAGCCAAAGTCTGCATCGCAAGCACACGACACGTGTCTGTGGGCCCGTGCTGACCGCTGCCCACGGACCACACTGCGGTCCAGTAGGTCCCACATCCAGAACTCAGTCGTGATTCATGAATGGCAGAGTCCATACCAGTGAACGCACGGAGAGGAGTAAGAGGAAGATGCGGCTCAGTCCGGATGAAAGCCGGATCCTCGTTACGGAGGTGACCGGACACTAGCACCAACTGACCTGGTGCCACTAACCCTGTTCAACGTAAGCCTGCGACACGTGGTGCCACTGACCCTGTTCAACGCAAGCCGGCGACACGTGGTGCCACTAACCCTGTTCAACGCAAGCCTGCGACACGTGGTGCCACTAACCCTGTTCAACGCAAGCCGGCGACACGTGGTGCCACTAACCCTGTTCAACTAAAGCCGACGACACGTGTTTGTGGGCCCCTGCAGACTACTGGCTCTGGCATGCACTGCGGGCCAGCCGGCCTCACACCAATCACATCAAGGCGGGACCAGCCAGGGCACAGCATCGTTGCAGGCTGCACACATGCTCAGCTCTGGTGCCTCAGCCCCCGTGAGCCACATGTCATCACCACATGACATTCCAACGCCGTGTGTGTGAGTTCCCAGAGGAGCTGGCTGAACTGCAGTTGGCCCACGCACACCGCTGCCACCAGCCGACACTGCGGTCAAGTAGGTCCCACATTTGTGACTGGGTCTTGAGTTCTGAATGGCTGAGTCTACAGCAATGTACACGCCTCATCGCAGACTGCATCCCCTTGCAGCCCTGGTGCCACTGACTCCGTGCGCCGTGAGTCATGGTCACTCTCTAGTTGAACTTTGGTGGCGTCTGAGTCTGTGGCATGGGGGTTGTCGTCCACATCATCTGGCAGGTACGGACTTGGTGTTTGGCATGTGTCTGTGGCATTCATCTCCCCCATGTTGCCTGTTGCTGCTTGGTTGTGCCCTCTACATCATGCCCTAGGGGAACACCTTCCACTGTCCCACAAAACACTCAGCGACAGTCACCTTGGACATCGACAAGGACCCGCTCAGCTCTCATGGCCCTAACCCAGTGCATCGCAAGTCACCGTCCCATGGCGGTGTGCCCGTGCCGGCTGCTGTGCCTCCGGGGCCACTAACTCTGTGCACCTCAAGTCATGGTCCCTTGCTGTTTGTACTTTGAACTTCTGATTGAGTGACGACTGTTGTAGTTGTTGCCAGCACCAAACACTCCCTGGGGGCTGTCTTACACTCACCCCACGCACAGCCAGCACAGGCGTCACTGGACTAGTGTGCCTGCCAACACATCATGCCGAACCACCAATTGACTCATCTCTCTCTGCACTGTCACAGGTGATCAGGGATATGCACTCTGCACTTGGATGATGACACCCCTCCAAGACCCGAACACACATGCCCAGAGGCAGTACAATGCGTCCCACAAACGCACCAGGGGCATCGTGGAACGCACATTTGGCGTGTTGAAGTCACGTTTCAGGTGCCTGGACATCACAGGCGGAAGGCTCCTGTACAGGCCAGACATTGTGTGCAAGATGATCGTTGCATGTTGTGTTTTGCACAACATCTGTGTGCGCTCCAATGCCCCATGGATCCCAGTGCCAGATGCACCAGACGATGATGATGACGATGGGACAGGTGGCCCACACCCCACTGCAGCTGCAGCAGGAATAGCCCGTAGGAACACCCTCATTGCCAATTTCTTCACCTGAGCACGTCACTTTGTGTCTGTCCTGTACAATAATGGGACAGTACAAATTGTCCACTGGCACTGCATGTGTGAATAAAACTGATACAGGTTACAGGTTGTACTCGTCCATTGTCATTTCACGGATTCCTGCGATGCCAGATGTGCTTGGCCATTTTGTGCACGCTTGCGGCACCATTTGTGTCCTGTGTTCTGTTGTGGAAGTGTTGCAGTATGTACCACATTGTTGACAATGTTGGGGTGCTCTTCTTCTTATGTGTGTATGCTGCACTGTGCCTGAGTCGCCCCTGCAGCTCTGAATTGGCTGCCACTCATCCCTTTCAGGCGGTGTGCCTTTCACTTCTGTGCGTCTACAGTGCTGAGATGTTGCTGACTTGAGTGAATTGTGCCCTTCATCGTGTTGTGACTCGTGGTCATGGTCATGGTCGGTAGGCGGATGTGTAGTTGACGTCAGGGGTTTTTTGTGCACGTGGATGTGTCCGAGTGTGACCTGCACCTTTGCGGATCTGGCCCACACTCTGCCGCATCAGTGTCGTGGCCTGCACATTGACATGATAGTTGGACTGCAGCCATTCTACTCGTCATGTAGTGTCTCTTGCATTGTCAGTGTGGCTGACGGATATGCATCTTCGCTGGGTTTCGCACGTGTGCATGTGTTGGTTGTGTGATTGGTGATGTGTTGGGTGGGGGCCCCTTTGGGCACATGGTGGAGGTGAGACTACTTGGTGTTTGTGTGTGTGCTGCAGTGTTCCAGGGGGATCAGGGACATGATCCGGAGTCATTGTGGGTGTGCAGTGTGCTCTGCTTTATTGTGCATGTGTGCCATTGTGCCCATCTCCCCCCGTCCCCCCACTCCCTGGTAGGTACTCACCCTATTAATGTTGTGTCAGGTCATGTTGAGCAGTGTCCGGGTCCTCTGCTCCTGTCACCATCTCCCGACTGATGACTGTGGCCACCATTTTCTCCATTTCATCCTGCTCCTGGTGTTCTGCTGGCCCCCCACCTCCAATCTGCGTTGCTGCTTTAATGTTGGCAGCGAGTTCCTTCTTGGGTTTGCCCTTCGCATCATTCCAGCGCCTCTTGTCCTCTTCCATTGTCCTCCTCGGCGCGGCAACGGCATTCACATAGTCCAAGATGGTCTGCCATCTCAGCGTCTTTTTTGCCAATGACACGTTGGAGGTGACGTACAGTTGGTGGTGGTGTTCTATCTCATCCGTGACGTGGATCCGGGTTTCCTGCACACTGTGCCCCGACTTCCTCTCCCTCTTCTCATTGCCCTTCCACGACACCTGGCTTCCTGGCTGGGCCTCCGTGGGTCTTGTGGGTTTCACGTTGTCCTCTGCACTTGGTCCGGGTGCATCCTTGGTGCTCCACGGTTCATCTGGTTTTTGGTGTGATCTTTTTGAGTGCTTTTCTTGTGCTTTTCCCCGCATGACGCGTGGGACTTGCTGGCCTCTCGCTAGTTATCACACAGATTTTATCGCGGTTGGGCCCATCGCAACTTTTTTCGCGTTGGGGTTTGCATTTTTATCGCTGTCGCTGTAGTTGTTTCGCGAACATTCGCCGCGTTATCGTGCGGTTATCGCACGGTATCGCCGTGTTGGGCATGCCACGTTAACACTGCGTTATTTTCCCGCGATGGACTGCGATGTGAGAAGTTGCGGTAAGCTATTTTGGCGATGTTTATCGCACGTTCTTGTGAATATACCCCTCTGACTCTGCATGTAGTTTTTGTTTGTTTAATTAACATTGACTGTACCATTGGTTACTATGCACGTTTTTTAAACTTTTCTTTAAGAAAAAATACATCTACAGATTATTTACAGATTTTATGTTATTTTGGGCTTTGTTGCTTTTTAAACAGTTAAGCAGCATTCCTCTAGGGGACAGCCTGCTGCTTTGTGTCATTTGCCCCTAGAGGTAAGCCCAGGCTTTCTCCTTGAAATTGTATTTTTACCTACCATGGAACTGGTTTACTAACTTTGTGGAATTTCAAGGCTAGTGTTCCCTCAATTAATAATCCAGAATCACACACTCCTCATACATTATCATATGGTATGTCATGTCACACATCCTTCTCCTTTTTCAAGGGTTTTAACATGACATCATTGTTGACCATTCTATGAGTCAGAAGGCATTTGAGGAATATCAGTGTGCTAAATGGTTCTCATCTGTGAAGATGAGGACATTCTCTGTGATGTATTCTAATGTACCATTGATTCTTATTGGAAGTCTGAAGACTAATAGTATGTTTGAGAGTAAGTTATTATGTTCTACATATGCCACGTACTGTCTCTTACTACAGTCTCCAGGATGTTGTTGGCGTATGCTGGACTTGAGCTGGGAGGTTAGGATATCTCCATTGTGTTTGGCATATGTGGAGTAATTAGAGCAACTTTTTTAGATTTGGAAATGTATTCTGTAGAAAAGTCACAACCAAAATTTCTGTGATGATTGGGATGAGGGTTTGGCCTCATTTTTCCAAGCAAGATTCTGGGCAACGCTCAGTTTATAATTTTAAAGTTTTGCCCCTGATTAGTGCTATCAGGAATTCTAAATTGAATTTTGGGTTCTTTCAGTAAATTTTCACCCAGAACTTCAAATATTACTTTGAACAGATACTGCAGTAGTCAAGATTAACACCTTCATTAACTTGGTTACCAGAATGCATGTCAATGTGCTAGGTAAAATATTCAATACAACCATGCCATTTGGTACCACAGGAATCAAATGAAGACACGTGGCCGGATCACAAAACATTTTTGACTGGTGATATTATATGCCGTTGGTGGGAAGTCAGGCAATGCTTGCTGCAAACTCCTTTTACTATCCTATTCTAAAAGCAGATTTCTGTGGGTTATAAAACATACCAAGGACATCTGTGAATATCTGCTGTATTGCATTTTGTTGTAGTGGTGCTGTTTATATTGTTTTCCAACTGTTGTATTTTTGCGCTGCATCTCTTGCAAAACCCTCTATGAGATATTCCTGGTGAGGACTAAGCCATACTCTCATTTTTCCCCTCTACTGGAGCAACTTTCTCAAAAATAAATAGTCAGCACAGTCAGCAGGTCCCCTTACTCAAATCTACTGAAATTAGCAGGACAATGATCATCAATCAAAGCAGTCAGCTTTGCCCTGCAAGCACAGAGTAGAATTCCCCTTTTACTCTGCACCAGTAATGATTCATAAGGATCCGTGTTGGACTGGTTTCACACATAATACCACTTTTCTGATTACTCAAATGATGACATGCCATCACACAGATCACAGACACATTCAATCAAATTTCCTGTTTAATGGGTCCAACAACACATCGAAGATATCATGCCGCTTCATCTCCTACACCCACCCCTTCCCGTAGAATCCCCCAATGTTCAGCAGTCAAAGCCCTATCTCTCAAAGATCTGACTGTCATACTGAAATCCCTCAAATCCACTTCTTATGAAAATGATGTCTTACCATCATCCTACATCAAGGCTCTCTCTGGGATGCTCTCTTACCTCTACTTACTATTTTCAATCCCTCACTCATGGTATCGTTCCAGAAGCTCTCAAGACTGGCCGGACTCTCCCATTCCCAAAGAACCCTATAATAAACCACAAATGAGATGAAGACTAACCTCTTTAAAGAACACTACATGACAATGCATTAACCGTCCACAAATCAGCTTTCTCTTCTATTACTGACTGACTTTAAAGTTCCCTTTGACCGCTGCCTTTTGGCTAGGTTGGTGTTATAGAAACATCATATGCATACATACATAATATAATGGCTGCAAACAAGGTCTCCTTTGTGCTCTTGTGAAGACCTTCCCGTCTTGTCAGGCAACTTGTGCATTTCAGGCCTCCCCAAATTCAGCCCACTGTCCTCGAAATAGACCATAAATACGGTTGCCACCTAGCCATTTTTTCTATCAGCATGACAAGTATTTTACTGTTCCGGCTGATAAAAAAAATTAGGTAAATGACCTAAAACTGGTAATTTTTCCCCATATCAGTAGGCAGTTAAAACACCAAATGCAAAAAAAAACACTTCAAAATGTTTTTTAGTGCTGCCTAAATGTTCTCAGATTGGTAATTAAATAAACAGAGGCAAAAAGCCAAGTTTGAAATCTATACAGATGATTTTACATAAATCCCTATTTATTTATCACATCCAAGTCCTTGCAGAATCTTAAAACATGAGCAAATGTCAGGTATATTTCTCTGAGGAAGGTGGAAACCCTAACCACAGACCTAAAGCAACTCCACAAACCTGCTCAGTGGCACACAGTTGCACTACAGACATTGCTTCTAGGTTTCCCAGGTACCTGTATGATGTGCTATTTCAGTCCAGGTATTTATATTTGAATTCTGGGGCTTGCATTCCTGTTTTATAATGGAATAAACAAGACTACAAGTTCCAAAATAAAAAACATAAAAAAACCTGGACTGGAGCAGCACATCATGCATGGACCTGGGAATCTTTGCTGGGTTGTACAGAAGAGAGAGATACACTCCTGCTTGTGAAGGGCAGTCACTGGCCCATGCACAATATACAAAAAACACTACCCCCATCCCTCTGCAAAGATCTGCTGTGCATGAAAGAGTATGGGAGACAAGCCTGTCTGTTAGAAAGGAAAGTAAAAAATAAAAAGAGTGTAAAATGGTAAAGGTTTACCTTAAAGTTATGCCAGGAATTGCACAATCAGGAAAGGAAACAAACAAGAACTGATGTTTCTAAAAAAAAAAAAAAAGCTTATGGGCTCAGGAGACATACAAAAGAAGACATACTGTCACTCTACAGCAGAAGTCTTAAAATTGTGGGAGTTTTCCCTCGCCCCTCCCCCCAACAGGGGGGTCATAGCCTCGTCTTTGAGGGGAATGTTTCCACATCTTAGAAACTTGATATCTTTTCAACTCAAAACCAATTAGATGAAAAAAGCAAGCAAGCACAAATGCCTGTAGAAAGCCGAAAACAAGCATAACTAACACAAGATGGTGAAAAGTATATCAGCATCATTTTGTGGCTTAGAACTGTGTTGGAATGTTTTCAAAGGAAGTTGTACCTGATGGCAAAAGCATCCATGAAGAGATGAGCAGTACAACAGAGCAGTGCAGAAGCCCCAGGAAGGAGAGGTGCAGGTATCCAGAGAGAGAGCAAACACTGTGGAAAGTTGGTAGGGGTGCCACCAGACCAGTATTTTACTTAAGCAGAGCATTGCGGGGGCGTACATTATAGTTAGCTCAGGTAACTATAACTGCTGAATTTCTATGTTTTTGTACGAGTTGAATCTGAGCCTAACTATAACATCCCTGTAATCTTTGTTTCTTCAGTGAATTTGGAAGGTTTTTTTAAAATTCTATTTCCTAGCTATAACATCCCTGTAACCTTTGGTTTTTTCAGTGAATTTCTAAGGATTTTCAATGTTGTTTCCTAACTATAATGTCCCTGTAACCTTTGTTTTTTTAAGTGAATTTCTAAAGTTTTTTTTAAACTTTTTTCCTAACTGTAACCTGTAACTTTTGAGAGTGAGTGAGTGAGTGCATGAGTGTCTCAGTGGGTGTGTGAGGGAATGCCTGAGTGTGTCAATTGGTGTGTGATTTCTGTATGGGTCTGGGAGTGGCTACATATGTGTCTCACTGGGTATGTGAGTGGATGTGTGAGTGGTGTCTGAGTGGGTCTGTGAGTGGGTATGTGAATGTCTGAGTGGGTATTTGAGTGAGTGCAGGAGTGTCTGAGTGGGTCTGTGAGTGGGTGCCTTAGTCTCTGAGTAGGTCTGTGAGTGGGTGAGTCTCTGAGTGGGTATGTGAGTGGGTGTGTGTGTCTGAGTGGGTCTGTGAGTGGGTGCATGAGTGTCTGAATGGGTCCGTAAGTGGCTGTGTGAGTGGCTATATGAGTCTGTGAGTGGGTGTATGAGTGTCTGAGTGCATCCGTGATTGGGTGTGTGAGAGTCTGAGTGGGTCTGTCAGTGGGTGTATTATTGCCTGTGAGCATGTGTGGGTGTCTAAGTGTCTGTGTGGGTGTCAGTAACTGTGTGAGTAACGCAGTCACAAAGGAACTGCACCTGCCTTTTTATCCAACAAGAGTCCACAGTTTTGCACAAAATAGCTACCCAACTCAAGTTCTTTCTACTGGTTAATTAATAAGTGCTACCTCCTTGGGTAAATGTCCAGTGTGTATTCTACACTACAGCTGAGTAATGGAGCACGAGGAAATGTCACCATTGACTTTGTGTGTATTTTGGCAATGTGATTGTACCTGGTGCGTCTTTATCCAGAAATATGTGATAACATGAATCCTCCTACAGAGAAGATAACAAGACTACAAAGATGTAAATCTCCACCAAACAAGAGTCTTTCCTCTTAACTATATGAAGTAAGTGCTTCTTTGCTTGGCGGCAATGTCCTCATATTCTTCGGCATCAAAATGCCTCACCAAAATTGGTGGGAAACTCACTGGGGGCGCTTGTTAAGCTGTCCATCATCCTGGCAAAAGGCAGGAAGAACTTTGGATACTACTAAGGTGGGCGGGGCAAAACAGGGAAAAATCCAAATGATTTCCACATTTGCATACTCCTAGCAATTTAAAGGGAGAACCATGGGCTCTGCTCTCTCCAGGACAAGCAAGAACCCACTTTTCACAGTCACATGAAGATTGTGCTCCAATAGATCAACAATGCAGTCACCTACACAAAGGATTTCAGATCTTTTTTCAATGTGGAATTGCTGAGAAAACACACTTTCTTTGCCTTCTCCAAGCCCAGGAGTTAGGATGATATGTCCTTTACAGAAGTGGAGCTTCAACGGGGGCACCTGCTATATTTATATATGTAAGTGCTTACTGTTGATTTTTAATTTTGTGAAATGAGCATCAGGGACAGAAAGGCCCTGGGTACCCCATCCCCTGGAGCCCAGCTGAAATTTAATGGGGGAGGGGAGGTTGTGTGGCCCCTCTCCCCGGGCTGATTTTGGCACTGGGGACCCCATCCCCTGGGGCCCAGCCACAAATCATTGGGGGAGAGGGGCTGTGCGGCCCCCCTCCCCAAGCTGATTTTAGCCCCTGGGACCCCATCGCCTGGGGCCCAACCTCAACTCATAGGGGTGAGAGGACGCACACACCCCCGGGCCAATTTTAGCCCTGGGAACCCCATTCCCCAGGGACAGCCTACAAATGCTGGGTGCCCATGGAGGCCAACCAGGACACCCAGTCAGCACCGTTGAGGACCATGTGGGGAGCCTGAATGCCCCAGTGGTTCCTGCCGGTTCACGCCTCCTGCAGGAGCCATCATTGCTCTTACACACAGGGAGCTGCTAAACATGCAGCTCCCTGTGTGTGAGAGCAATTGTTTCGTCTGTTTGCCCGTTCGCTTTACAGCGGGCAGGGAAATAGAAGAAAACTCAGCTCCGAGCAAGCGGGAGCACTTTCACAGCTCCCACTTGTTGGGATTGGAGTTCCTGTTTGCTCTGACTTGAGATATATATATCTATATAACTATATATCTCTCTCTATATATATAGATATATAGATATATATATTCACTAAAAAAAACATAGGTTATCAGGGACGTTATAGTTAGTTGGACATTTCACTCGTACAAAACCAGAGAAATTTGGCAGTTATAGTTAGTTGAGCTAACTAAAACTCGCGCCCCCACAATGCACTGCTGATGATGTCACATATTACATCACTCATGACATGGTCAGTGACATCACTGATGGCATCACTGATGACATCATGCAGTGACTGTGTGATGCACCTCCTCACACCCTAATATAACCTTTCATACACCTACTCTAAAATACAGGCTACCATTCTCGAAACCATAGACACACCAATACCAGTTAGTACATACCCACTCACTGATTCATAGGTCTACACACACATCCACTCACCCATACAGTCACTCATACACGCAGTCACTCATCAATACAGCCACTGATATATGCACTCATACACCTATACAAATACTCACATAACGCCTCTCACCCATAGAGTTACTCACACACCTAGTCAGTCACCCAAAGAATCAATCACACTGTGATTTACTCACTAAACAGTTATACACACACCACTTCACTTATTCATACAGATACTAACACATACTTATTCTCTTCTACAATCACTGACACAAGCACACACTCATCCATACAGCCACTTCCACAATCACTCACTCTCACATATAGTCACTTATATACTCCAACACTCACATATACTGCCTTTCACATTTGTAGTTACTCACACATGTACCACTGAGACTTCCATTCACTGACCAACACAGTCATACACACACTCACCCACCCATCCAGCCCTCACTGATGCACCCAGTGAATCACCCACTCACACATCCATGCAGGGAGTCACACACCCCACACCCACCCACACAGAGACTCAGGCCCCCATACAGGTACTCAGACAACCAATCATTAACCCATATAGACAGTCATGTAGCTACTCACCAACCCATGCAGCCACTTACTCATCAACTGAAAAACTGATACAGACATTCACACAGATTAGTCACTAACCCATGCATTCACTAAGACACATTTAATCACTCACTTATACAGTCAGTTACGCACCTACTAAATCATCCATTCAGACACTCATACACCCACTCATTCTTCAATACACCTTGGCGCATATATATATTTAAAACATACTTAAACTTTTCAGAAACACACAGTCACTGTGACGTCATCAGCTGTGCATTGCTGGGGCGCCAGTTATAGTTAGCTCAACTAACTATAACGGCTGAATTTCTCTGGTTTTGTACGAGTGAAAAGTCTAACTAACTATAACGTCCCTGAAACCTGTGGTCTTTTCAGTGAATTTCCAAGGTTTTTTAAATGCTAATTCCTAACTATAACGTCCCTGAAACCTATGTTTTTTTTTGTGAATTTCTAAGGTTTTTTAAATGCTAATTTCCAAGTATAACCTCCCTGAAACCTATAGTTTTTTCAGTGAATTTCTAAGGTTTTTTAAATGCTAATTTCTAACTATAACATAGTAGTTGCGTTTGCAGAGTGGTGCAGAAAGGGGCCTGGGCCTCCGGCCAGCGCTCAGGAATTCTGCTGCATAGGACTTACAGGAGGTACCAGGAGGGCTACTTGGCCGCCAAAGTCCCTCAGGAGTAAAGTGGACTTCATCCCCTAACCAGTACTATGCCAGGAGGCACATTTGCAGAGTGGTGGAGAAAGGTGAGCGTGGCCTCTGAAGACCTCTTAGCAATCCCACTGTGTGGGACTTACTGGAGGTAACAGGAGGGGTAGTTTGCCCCCAAGGTCGACCTTGGGGGCCAACTACCCCTCCTGGTACCTCCAGTAAGTTCCACACAGCAGGATTGCTAAGTTCTCATAGCAGGCCATGCCCCCTTTCCCCACCACTCTGCAAACGCAATTCCTGGCATGCTCTTGGATGGGGATTAAAGTCCCCTGCGCTGCTGGGGGTCCTTAGGGGCCAACTAGCCTACCTGATACCTCCAGTATGCCCCAGATAGTGGGATTGCTGACAGGTGGACACAGGCCACAGCCCCTTTCTCCACCACTCTGCAAACGCGCCTCCTGGCACGTTCTGGGTTGGGGGATTAAGTCCCCTTGAATCCTGAGGGTCCCTGGGGGACAACGAGCCCACCAGGTACCTCCAGTAAGCCCCACACAGCTGTATTGCTGAGAGTGGTCCGAGGCCATGCCCCCTTTTTACACCACTCTGCCAACACGCCTCCTGGCACACTGCTGCTCGGGGGATGAAGTCCCCTTTACTGCTGAGGTCCTCAGGACACAAGAGGACCTCTTTGCCCCACCAGCAATGCGCCAAGAGGCGCGTTTGCAGAGTGGTGTAAAAAGGGGCGTGGCCTCGGACCACCTCTCAGCAATCCCACTGTGTGAGGCTTACTGGAGGTACCTGGTGGGCTAGGTGGCCCCCAGGGACCCTCAGGATTCAAGGGGACTTAATTCCCCAACTTAGAATGCGCCAGGAGGCGTGTTTGCAGAGTGGTGCAGGGAGGGGGTGGGGCCTCCGGCGAGATGCCGGCTTTTCTTTTTTTTTGTGAGAAGGGGGGCTGTGTGGCCCACCTTCTCTTAATATTTTGTGGGCCCTGTGGATCCCATCTCTCAGGGCCTGAGCACATTTTTAAAAAGAAAATAATTAAAAATGGGAAGGGGGCCACGTGGCCCCCTCCTGAGGCTTTTTTCGGCCCCGGGGACCCCATCCCCCGGGGCTTTGCCTCTTTTATTTTTTATTTATTTAACGGGAGGGGGCCGTATTTCCCTTGGCCACTTTTGGCCCCGGGGACCCCATCCCCCAGGGCCTGGCCTCGTGCTGGGGACCACGGGGGAAGCCCCAATGCCCCCGCAGTCCCAGCCGGCTCACCGCCTCCTGCGGGAGCCGGCATTGCTTTTGGACAAGGGGAGCTGTTAACATGCAGCTCCCCTTGTCCAAAAGCAATCTGCTGTGCTTCATGGAAGCGAGAGCAGGTTTACTGCTCTCGCTTCCACAAAGCAAAGCATTGCTTGCAACGACAGGGCAGGAGCACTGCTTCCACCTTGTCATTGCAAACTGCAATGTCTGGGTGGTGGGCACCCCGGGACATTGCTGGAGCTGGCCCTGGGGAGTGGTGGCCCCCAGGGCCATCTAGGGCTCCAGGAGGGGGGCCATGCAGCCTCCCTCCCTACATAAACAGAGCCCCGGGGAAGAGGTGGTCCCCGGCGCCGGGGGTCTGCAACGGACCCCCATATTTCAATAATTAGTGCCCCGTGTAATTAGTGCAGTGTGGGGGGGCTCAAGCCCCCCCACACTTATTATTCATAATAGCCCCAGGGAGGAGCTGGTCCCAGGGGCTTGGGGGGCCCGCAATGGCCCCCGCAAATAATTAACTAAAGCCCCAGGGAGGTGGCAGTCCCCGGGGTTTGGGGAGGCCCGCGAGGCCCCCCCGCCCATAATTAAGAAAAGCCCCGGGGAGGTGGCGCTTCCCGGGGTTGCAGAGGGGCGCGTGCCCCCACACATAATTATTAACACCCAGGGGAGGTGGCGGTCCCCAGGGCTGCAGGGGCCCACGCAGCCCCCGCAAATATTTTGCATATTGCCCCCGGGACCTGGCCCACTCAGGGGCTCATTAAAACGAAGCGCGGGACCCCACGCTTCGTTTTTTTGGGGCGAGATTCACAAATGCCGCCCAAAAATTTTTTTAAAATGCTTTTCTGGGCCCTGGGGGTCCCTGTGGGGCTCCCTGACCAGGCCTAGGGGGTCTGGGTGTTTCTATCCTGCCCCCTTGTCTTGTTTTTTTACCTTTTTTCTTGTGACTCGGTTCAATCGAGTCACAAGATGGCTGCCAACACTTCTTAGTTTGAAGTGTTGGCAGCCAATCAGAATCAAGCTCGTGCTCGGGAGGGTTCGCGGATCCACCGCGGTCACCAGATATATCATGATTTTTAAATATGAATTTCTCAGGAACTACTGAATGGATTTACACCATTTAAAGCAAAGAGTGCACTCTGGACCAAGAGCTACCTCTCTGCCAAATTTGGTGTAATTCAGTTCAGCAGTTCGGGCTCTAGCTGCGACAAAAGTTTCCTATGGAAATTAACATGGAGAAAGCGTGGTTTGGGACCCCCCTTTTTTCTCGGCCCCCGCTTGACGAATCACCCCGAAACTTTCAAGACAGGAGCTGACTGGAGTGGGCCATTACTTTTGAACATTTCGCAAACATTCGTCAAACGCCGCCAAAGATATAGGCAAATCAAAAAACGCTTTTCCTATGGAAACTAGGTCCTAACTATAACTACCTACTGGCGACCGCCAGTAGGTAATATATATTTTCACAAATGAGATGACGCTGCACTCCCACAATTTCCTTTTGACCAATCTTTTATTCAGGAAACAGCATCATTTCAGAGCACCACGATGCATTTCAACTTCCGTTTTTATCAAATGGTAACAGCTCTCTGCTGCTTCAATTGCCGTACTTTCAATCTCATACGAAGCATTCTGGGAAATGTAGTACTTGCGATGGTACATATGGGAATTTTGGCAATGTTTTTCTCCACATTGATTGCTGCTGCGTCCTGGCTTCTAATCATTGATATGTGTATATACTTTCTTTTATACATTCCCGTATGGGAAATATCCTCACCCTTAGTTTTCGATGAGTCTGCCCTTTCAAAATGAAGACACCCAGGCGAAATTTTAAATTGGGCCCTCCGGTCTCCACGTCTTCAAATGCAAAGTGCACTCCACAAGAGATTAGAATCTCCCCGCTAGCTTCGTAAGTATTCACACATATCGGGACCTGCCGTTTGCTTAAATGTCCTTTACAAAGTGGTCAATAAGCTGCGTGCTTTATCTGCTGGTGCAGCGTATTTTGGGGGTAAAGACCCCAAGCCCCCAACAATTATGGATTCACAAAGGCGATGACGCCACACTCCCAGAAGTTCCATTTGACCAATCTTTTATTCAAGAAACTGCCTCGTTTCAGTGCAAAACGATGCGTTGCGACTTCCGTCTTTATCAAATGGTAACAGCTTTCTGCTGCTTCAATTGCTCTGCTTTAAATCTCATACTAAGTATTCTGGGAAATGTAGTACTTGCAATAGTACATATTGGAATTTTGTAATGTTTTTCAGCGTATTGATTGTTGCTGTGTAAGCAGTCAACCCCTCTTGCAGACTACCAGCCCCACACTATGCACAGCCTTTGGCGATCCAGTGTAGGGTTGGCTTTTGGGTCCCGGGGACCCCATCCCCTTTGTCAAACACATCTAAATAAAGGGGAAGGGGGCATGCAGCCCGCCTCCCCAAACCTTATTAGTCCCCATGGACCCCATCCTATGGGTACAAAGCCAATTAAAACGTGGAGTAGGATGCATGGGCCTCCCTTCTCGAGCCTTACTAGGACCTCAGGACCCCATTCCCCAAGGCTGTATGATAATTAAAAGGGGAGGGGGACTGCAGGGCCCCCTCCCGAGCCTATTATGGGCCCAGGGACCCCATACCCTGAGGCCTGCCTTAAATGTTGGTGGGTGCCCAATGCCCACCAGTGGCACCCACCAAGTGCCACATGGGGAACTCCAGGGCCCCACTGCCCCAACAGCCTCCCTTCATGGTGTGGGAGCCAGCATTGCTCCTGCCAGGGGAGAGTAGCTATTTTCTCAATGCTACCTCCAGGGAGGAGTAATAGGTGCTCTGTGGGCAGGAAAACAGAACAGAAATCTGCTCCTAGCCAGCAGGGAGCATGTTTAAATGTCCCGCCAGGTGGAAGCAGTCTTCCATGTTTGCTCTAGTTTGGCAGGAGATTTAAAAATTCTCCCGCCAGACAGGAGCAAAGATATGTTTCACTGCCTGGGCAGATGCAGGCAGGGAAACTACTGTATCCCTTGGGTGGGCTGCCAGGGACACAGTCACTGAGCCGGATCCGGGGGTTGGGGTCCCTGGGGCCTTTAAAGGCTCAGGGGGGCATGTAGCCCCCACTTTAAATTCCAGTGATGGATCGGAGGATGGTGTCTCCGGGGCCTTTTTAAGGCTCAGGGAGGGGGGCCCCTTCCCTTTTATTACATTTCAGCCCCAGATGATGGAGTTCCCGGGGCCTAATTAGGTTCTAGGAGAGGGGTTGAGCTCCCCCCCTCCCTTTATTTAATTGCTCAACCAAAGGCGATGGTGTTCCTGGGGCGTATTAGGCTCCAGGAGTGGTGCCGCATGCCTCCTCCCTAATATAAAATAAAATGAAGTGCCACCCCCCCAGAGACTGGCCCCGCCCCCAGGTTTTTTTTTTAAACAAGCACAGAGCCCATGCTTACTTTTTTTCCCCACGAATTCACAACATTTTTAAAAAACCTTTTTGGCCCCAGGTGAAGTCCTAACATGGCCAGGACCAAAATGGCTGTGGTGGGCCGCCAGGGTGGGGGACGTTTTTGGACCCCTTTAGAGCCATTTTTGTTACCGGGGGCGGTTTTGCAGCATAGCTGCAATATCGGCCCTCTGTTACAAAAGTGGCAGCGGTGAGACTGGAGTGGTGCTTTCCACTAGCACCACTCACATCGAGGGCGGCCGAGCTGTTTGCCAGGGCCAGTTTCGATTCCCAGTCCGGCAATGACCATGGGTGCCACCACTTTCTGGTTGAAGTGGTGGCAGCCAATCAGATCTCAGCAGGGGATCTGTCGGATCTGCAGAGGTTCCGCCTCCCTATACAAAGGTGGTTTTGACTATTAGTTGCTCAAAAACTATTGAACAGATTTACACCAACTCACAGAAAGCACTCTTTCTGGACCAAGGTCTAGCTTTCTGCCAAATTTGTTGTAAATCTGTTTGGGCTGAAGCTCTGTCTAAAGTACCTATGGAAAAATTAATGGGGAAAACACTTTGTGGGACCCCCCCTTTTTTTTCTCAGTCCCCACTTGACCGATCACCCTGGAACTTTCCATGCACAGACTTGTGAAGAAGTAGCACTTTTTAAAAAAGTTTTTGGGAGATTCGTCAAACTGAGCCAAAGTTAGCAACACTAAAAAGGCATTTCCTATGGAAACACAATCCTAACTATAACTACCAAGTGGCAACTGCCACTGGGTAATAGATAGATAGATAGATAGATGGATAGATAGATAGATAGATAGATAGATAGATAGATAGATAGATAGATAGATAGATAGATAGATAGATAGATAGATAGATAGATCTTGTTATAAAACCTGGACCAAAAAAGTGTGGATTGAAGCAACTTGTCACACCCTGGCCCTGGGAAACTTGGTAGGTATAAGTTAGGGATCGCCGCAGTAGCCTGGAGGGAGTAGACTTTTAACTATACCGCATCCTAGAGAGAGCATGAGCTGCAAGTGCCTTGAGCAATGAAGGGCTGCTAGAAGACAGAGGATAGAGGGAGAGCTGCAGGAAAAGTATGGAGGAGAAACTACATAAATTCAGGGGGTGCGTAGCGAGACTAAGCAATCTTAGAAGCAATGCAAGAGTGCTCATTCAATAAGCTTCCTCAACCTATACAATAGACGTACGCCCAAAAAGTAATCAATGCACGCGTGTTAGCCTGAGGGTGGGGTGCGTTTGAATCATTAAAAAAATACTCAGAGTGGCCTGGCATTACAAAGTTTGCAAGTCACTGCTCTAATTACTGTATGCGAATGCGATGTAAACACTTTTCATTCAGTTTTGTTTACAGGGCATAGGGCGCCGCCTGTCTCTAGGCTGATTGTCTCAATATGCCTGGACCAGGTGCACAAAGCCCATAGGGCTAAAAGGGCTTCAGCCCCCCTCCCCCTCCTCCCCATCGTGTGTCTCAGGCCGGGCTGCTGCAGCTCAAGCTGCTGTGGGCCTGGCTGGGCAGTGTCTGGAGTCTTATCTCCGGCACGCCCGAGTTTTTCACAGGTCTTTGAAAGACCATTAGCATATTTACATACCTTTGTAAACTGGTTACCGAGGCTTAGTTTTTTTCTGGTTCCAGTACCCCGTGGGCCCCCACTCTGCTTGTTCCTTACATTTGTATTTTACATTTACTGCCGTAGTGTGAGAATGCATTTTGTGAAAAGGAATGTAACGGGAGTGTTGCCAAAAGAAAAATGCCAGCCACGTGTTGTTTAAAGAACCTGCAAAGACCTCGTCTTGACACTAAGGGGCCGATTCCAATCTCGGCCGGTAGGGCACCGAATCGGATTCGGCTTAACCGGATCCGATTCGGAGCCCTCTTTCCCGACCAATTCGTACGTGCGTCCGGCCGAGCGAGTATGATGCGAGCGCACGGGAACTCGCCGACCGACTCGTTCGCGGGTCCGAACCGCTCCGACCGACTCGCACGGACACGACTCGCACCGCGCAATGGAGACGTTCCCCGGCCGGGCAAGTACGATGCGTGCCTCGAGCAGTCCGACCGACTCGCGCCGTCCGGCTCGAAAGAGCAGTCGGAGCCGGACTTTGGGGGTCCGTGTCGGACCCACCTGTATGCGTAGACGCGCGAGTCGCACACAGGGGGGACCCATGGGTCCCCCCTACCTGTGCATGTACGCCGCGAGTCGCATCGAGGCATACCCGCTGTAGGGGGCGCCCTTGTTCGCCTCGCACCCATTGAGTCAATGGGAGCCCGCGTACGTGGGAGTCCGACCGACTCGAGTCCGATTGCATGCGTGCGCATCGTACTCGTTCGGTCGGACTGCCAGAGTCCGATTCGGTCGGAAATCTCTCCGGGTCCGGCTCGGTCGGAGTGATTTCCGGCCTGAATCGGAATCGGCCCCACAATAGGGTTATAAATAAAAAAGTATGTATTCATTTGTAATGTGACTTTTCTGTCTATGTTCCCTTCAATTATCAGTCATGGATCATTCAGGCAGCACTTCAACACAATTAAAAGTGCTTTCTATTGTTATTTGCAGTTTGAAGTATGCACAGATAAGTGCTGAAAATACGGCTTTAGGTGACTGCTTATTTTTGTACCATCTGGGACATAAAAATAATGAGCTGGCAACCCTAATCATAAGACAGGAAGTTTGTTGCAGGATCAGCATATTATTTTTTTCCTCCACCCTCGATCCCTGATTAATGCCATAATAGCAATAGTTTAACTTATATCTGAATCCCTACGCTGCCGTCAATAACAAGCTGAGTCACTTCAAGTGTCTGGGAATGCACCCTGCATTCAGACAACTCATTCCTCATTCTCGCCCTTCACTTTCATGCTTATCCTGCACTCACAGCGATCACAATGCACTCACATTGATCACTATGCATTCACACCATTCACCCTCTCACCCTGCACTCGCAATGCACTTGCGCTGTTCACCTTGTACCTCACACTGCAGTCACACGAGCACACTACCAGCCCTGCACTCATGTGATACTTCACTCACCTGTCCCCCTCACTGCTCAATCTGCAATCTCACTCAAACAAGCCCATCACTAACTATGCATTAATTCATCCCAATCTGCACTTACATCCGCACCCAAATTCATGTGGTCACCTCACTCACCCTGCAGTCACTCCTCTTACCCTACTCTCACACTGTCGCATCGCTCACCGTGCACTCACATGGGCACTCCTACCACCCACACAGCACAGAGGGTTAATGTGCCTGCTACAAAGAACGTGTACCATGCAGATCACAGAACTGAGTGTGCGTAAACTAGGAGTAGCGCTATTAAAAAATGAAATGTTTGTCAGAAAGGTGCTATAAAGAGATGAGGTTCATTGTTGGTGAGTGGTAGTGAGGGAATTCATGGAGAATGAGGAAATGGGGGAGGGGCGCCAAAATAGACTGTTGCACCATGTGCGACCAGTGCTAGGGCCAGCCCTGGCTGGGAGTAATAGCCCCCTTCCTTCCCCCCTCCCCTCCCCCTGCCGAAGTTCGGCACAAGTTGCGCCCCTGGCCTGGACTGGCGCAAGAGAGACAGACGTGGAAGTGGTCGGGTGCAGCGTTTGAAAGCATGGTTTAGTGAGTGCTGAATGACCCCACATGGTACATACATTCTATAACAAAGTTAAACACTGTAGTGGAGAAACACTTCAACCAGTGACTTCACGGCCTTGCGGTGTTTAAAGGCGATGTCTTTTAAAATTTGACTTTGTACGTTCCTAAAGGGTACATTGTCTTGCAGCTAGCCAAGCTAATTGTGGTTTAGTTTCAAGGGAAAGAGAGGTGGCATTGTTTTGAATTCTGCCTAGTTGGTACAGTAGCTGTTTTAATAGAAACACACACTAGGTGGCAGCTTAGCTCTTTAGAAATAAACTTTGAGATTTAATTTAAATAAATAAAATTACATGGTTTAATGTTAGAGAAATAACATCGGAGGTATTAAAGAGCAGTGATTGTTTCCTTGCTTTTGCAATTTCTTGAACCTTCTAATGTATGTCCTACCCTCTTCTATATGCACAGAGTGACATATTTGCATTAGAAATCAACTTTACATTTTGTAGTATTTTGTAGTAAATGTTTGGAAATATTTGTATGGTGTCATAGCTCTGAAGTCGAATATACTGCCATTCAATATGTTTATTATATAATGGCATAGTTTTAAAGCACACTTTACTGGTTGTAAAAGCAAACATACCATTTAAACCAATTTCCATAGCCAAAGTGTTTGAAAAATTTTAACTAATAGATAATACATCTGCTTCTGCAACCTCGTCATTTACATGTCTGACATAGACATCAGAAGTACCATATGTATTTTACAATAGAGGCATGGTTTTATTAATTATTACTAGTAGCGATTTAAGAGGAGATGCCACACACTTGTGGCCTTTCGTGGCTTGATAAATCTCATGTAGGTTTTCCGTCACCCTTGTGTCCGCCTGGGTAGTGCAAGGGCGACGGAAAACCTGGAGAAAATGTGCACTAGAGTAATGCAAGGCAATGCAAATCGCTGCCTTGCGTTACTCTGTGGCATGGAGGTGTTCCATGGGTGGAGCGCGGGAGTTTCCACGCATCCACCCATGGATTCTGTCACATTCCCAGATTTACCAACACTGGTAGACCTGGGAATAAATCAGAATTGTATGCATCTGCACCAGAGGTGCAATGAGGAGAGCATACAAGCATTCTGCAGCACACATAGAAAGAGAAAACTACCTCTAAGGATTGTTTTTATGCTGGAAGGTGATCCTGCACAAAAACAATCCTGTCTGCAACATAGGCACCCTTGCAACAAGACGCCTACATTGGCGCAAGGCAACCAAAAGTGTTCCAGTGCTAGGAAAGGACAGAAATTTGCAGTATAATTATAAATTAGGCACATTCCTGCCCATTCACACAGCTCAGCAAGGTGGCTTGTTGCTTTGCGTGATCTTTTGATAAATAAGGGCCATAATATGATCATGTCTGCATACACTATGCAGTTTCTGTTAGAGGTTTGCCACAGTGCTGTAATGATGTATATTTTTGCCCAGTTTCCATTAAGCCACTGTAATGCATGTGTGTCCAGTTTTACAAAATGTTGCGCTAATGTGCATATTTCTGCATCTTAACAATATATGCACATATTCTCCCAATTTTCACAGTGTCATAGTGACTAACATATTGGCTCTGCCTTCTTAGTCTCCCACTAAACGCACATTGTAAGTTTAAGCGCACCTACATGAAGCAACACACCATGACACACATAGATATAGGCTGTAGCACACAGTGAGGCCAGAAGACGGAAAGATAATTGCACAGACAGGCAGGCAAACAGGAACAGAGACAGGCACACAGTCACAAAGACAGGCACACAGCTAGGGACACACAAATGGGCACAGTGGCACAGAGAGTCAGAAAGACACACTTCTGTTGCTTAAGTTGTGAGAAATTCAGATAGGCACACAAACAGTACAAAACATACACTTGCACAAACACACAACAGAAAAAGGCCCATGCAAAGACAGATACACGGGTAAAGTGACACTAACAGACAGAAAGATAGAGAGACACACACTTTCCCTCATATGCTGGCAGACAAACAATAGGTGTGCATGGACACATTAGCATATAACGAGTAAACAGAAACAAAAGGCAATACTCATCCTGACTACGCTTGGCCAAACAGATCCTATCATCTACTGGCCTGGTTACAAATCGTCTACCAAAAATTAAGATAAAAAGCCCTGTAGAGAGTAGGCCTGGGCGAAGTTCGCGGAGTTTCAGTACGCGGAACTCCATGAAGTGACCAAAAAAACTCTGCTGCGCTATGTGGAGTTCCGCAAGAGGTGGAGTGCATTAAGTTGTGCCGCTCGCGCATATTTATTGCGCCAGGTGTTTGTCCCATACTGTAAAATCAGCGCAAATGGAACTTCTTATTTCTGCTGCTCAAGTAGATGCGAGTGGCAGCTTCCTTAACGCGTACGGAAGGTTTCTCAACGCGAGCGATAGCAACCATCTGCGACTGCCCACATTGAGAAATCTTGCCGGGAGGTGGTCTACAGTAAGATATTCCTCCCTCGTGCTCACCAATTTAATGTTGGCGAGCGCGAGTTAGGAAAAAACTTTGCTCTGCGGAGTTCTTTGGAACTCTGCGCGCTATGCAGAGTGGGAAAAACTGAGCAAAGTCTGTGAGCTGAGCGGAATTTCACGCCCAGGCCTAGTAGAGAGTGGTGCAAAGATTTTGGGCAATTGTAGCCCCCTTAAGTACAAACATTAATGGGGAGCCTTCTTAGGCCAAAAACTACATACAATTTTCCAGTGGCAGAATTTTACTATTACTGCCACCCAGATCATGTCAAAAATTACCTCCAATATGTCAGGGCCAGCATTTTGTCATTACAACTCTCCTTCATTAGCCATGGTTGTCCTCTTTTCTGCCAATGTGAAAGCAGTGGCCTTTTTCCATGGGTG
Source organism: Calotriton arnoldi (assembly GCA_963921515.1). Lineage (NCBI taxonomy): Eukaryota > Metazoa > Chordata > Amphibia > Caudata > Salamandridae > Calotriton > Calotriton arnoldi. The sequence continues at coordinate 281,143 of CAWUFW010005263.1, read as the reverse complement.
CCCCCAGCCAAGAATTCCCTTCAGTACGCCAATGCCAAAAAGTTTTCATGGGTGCCAATATGCCAAGTATTATCTCTAGTACGCCAGTGCTGGCATTTTGTTACAGGTGCCTGTCATGCTAAACATTGACGTTAGTATGCAGTGCCAGAATTTTGCAAAGGGTCCCGCTATAACCCAAGAATCATCTGCAGTACACTCAGGCCAATGACAGACTCACAGGCATAAAACCACATTCTCACTCTTGCTCACTTACATTTAATCATTCACACTTGTCAGTCGCTCACACTCACTCTCACTCACTCTCTCAGGCCCTCATTCTCAGTCACTCACATTCACACATTTTCACTCTCCTCTCAGTCACTTATAACTTCTCACTCACTCACACTCATGTTTACTCCCATTTACTCACTCACTCATTCTCATTCACTCTCATCTATTCTCACTCACACTGACCAGCTTATTCTCATTCATTAATTCATACTCACTCACTCCTAGTCACATTCACACTTACTCTCAATTATTCATACTAATTCTCTAACAATCTTACTCATTCTCACTTATTCTTATTCACTTCGACTAACTCCTTCTCATTGATTGTTATACTTACTCACTGTTACTCATTGTCACTCACATTCCCTCATTTTTAACACTTCCTCTTAAACATCATTCTCACGCTCACTCACTAACAGTCTGTCTTTCACTCAGGCATCATTCAGTCACTTTCATGCTTTCACACACATACATGCTCATACATACTTTCACACACACTTTCACGCATATGCACTCACACAATGTATATTTAAAAGCATTTTATTTTATGAGCGAATGTCATGTTCCAGCTCCTTGAGCTCTATTTTTTACTACACTGATAGTGAATAAGAAGGAATTATTCAAATTATTATTCAATCTTACTGTAATAAAAATAAAATGGGAAGAAAACAAGGAGGGTGGTGCACTGACATCCATACGGGTAAGCTGACCTTGTGTTCATCTCTCCGAGTTTGCGACCTCTGAGACCAGGGTCACAAGGGGCAAGCCAGCGAGGTGATGCATCTGAGACGCCTGACAACCCCTAACTGACCAGAGCAAACACAAGGAGATGATGGATGGAGCACTGAAACTTTTCAGACACTCACCCCTAGTCACAGATCTGGGTTGAATCCATCATCGATCTATAGCTCACTTCGCCACCCCAGTTCAGACCCAGCTATATGCAAATCGGTCTTGACCCTGTGCCTCATGGAACAGTCGAGCCCAAACTGCAAAGCCAGCTCTTCCCTGGACTGGAAACAAGCATCCTGGGACCAGTTTCAGGGTAACACCCCCTCATCAGCCAGGCTAGCTTGAATCCAGTGGCAAAGTGAGCAGCAGACCCATGTCTGGGCATATCCTCCAACTTAGGGCGAACAAAGCAAACACAAGGAGATGATGGACGGAGCACTGAAACTTTTCAGACACTCACCCCTAGTCACAGATCTGGGTTGAATCCATCATCATTCTTTAGCTCACTTCCTCACCCCAGTTCAGACCCAGCTATATGCAAATCGGTCTTGACCCTGTGCCTCATGGGAACAGTCCAGCCCGAACTGCCAAGCCAGGTCTTCCCTGGACCGGAAACAAGCATCCTAGGACTGGTTTCGGGGTAACACTCCTCATCAGCCAGGCTAGCTTGAATCCAGTGGCAAAGTGAGCAATGGGAAAGACGCCAATGGGAAAGCATCACTCATTCTTTAGCTACAATCTCTGCTGCATCAGAGATTAAAGGCAAATGTTATTTGATATTTTGGAAAATCGAGTAGGTTCATTTGAGTTCTTTGCACAATATTTCTCTTTTGATGGACTAATTGGAAGCAGGTAGTAGGCACCAACAATCTGTTTACCTCTTTTGGACTTATTTCAGCTTGTTTTTTGCTGGGAGGCCTGGTGTCTGGATTGGGGGATGCAAGGCAGACCCATTTGGGAGTATTTTTATAATTTTACTCATTTTCACTGCTGCTCTGCTAGAGATGTTTAGGGACCAGTGGAAGGCATTTAATGCATGTCAAATCTGGGACCTTACATAGTCTGCATGATCTTGCTGGTGGCTGAGAGGCTCCAAGGCCAGACAACAATCCGTTTTCTTTTGCTGTCAACCTACTTATCCTAAGCCATTTGCTGGTTTACCATTTTCTCATCATGTGTCTGTCTGTGTGTGTGAGGAAAGGAGAGAAATGGTTGATTAATTTGTATTTTCTGCAAATGTTTTACATTTTCAGCTGCGGTTATTGCTAGGGCGTCTGTGGTAGGGAAGTTTTTAATTGTATTCATTTTGTGACAGTTTTTGTGTTTGTGTGCCACTTTGTGGTAGTTTATTGTGCCCTTGTAGGGCCTGGAGGTATTTCATTATTTTGAACTGATCTTTTCATACTCTCACTGCTGTGATGCTTGTGGTGCAGGGGCCTGTGGATTGGCCTAGCCAAATTTTGAGTAAGTATGTGCCCAACATTTGCCCTGCAATTCTGTACGTGTTTGTTTGTGGTGGGGACTGGGAGCGCCTCCCACCCAGGTAGGCAGCTATGTTCCTCATGCCTCATTCTTTCTTGCTATGTGCTCATATGCCATTTTATGAAAGCAGTCTATGTTAGCCAGCCTTCTTCTTCCTTGTTTTGTCATGTACTTGTCTTCCATTTTGTGAAACCAGTGTATTGTGAGGCAGGCATTTTCCCTTTTTTTGCCTTTTCCACCCATGTAATCATGCATCGATTTGGGAAACATGTGTGTATATGTATGTGTGTGTGTGTTTGTGTGAGAGAGAGAGAGCGAGATGGTTGATTATTGCCCATTTTCTGCAACTTTTAAAAGTCTTCTGCTGGGAACATTGGGGCTTATTTATGAGCCCCTTGCACCGTCGGTGCGTCACGTTGCGTGATGCACTGACGGCGCAACCTGCTGCGCGAAATTTACAAGTACCTTAAAGCCAACCTGCGTGGCTTTACATGTGCTCATAAATCTCGGCCCATTTCACGCAACACGTTGTCCACTGATGCATTTCCAGATTTACGAGCAATCGTAAATCTGGAAATGCGTCAGGATGCTACGCCACCCCCAGGGGTGGCGTAGGGAGGCGCAAGGAGGAGAAATGTTTTAATTTCTCCTCGTTTTTTCCTCTTTCAATGCATACTGCTCTCTTCAGCATGCATTGGAAGAGGAAATCACCTCAAGTGATTGTTTTTGTGCAGGAAGGTGCCACTTCCTGCACAAAAACAATCTCCCCACGATGCAGGCACCCTTCCACCATGGTTCAAGGGTGCCAGCACTGGAGCATGGCAGCCGTTTGTGCGCCACCGCAGGGAAAGGCACAGAGATGCGACATGTTGCTGTAAATATGTTGCATCCCTGTGCCTGGAAACTAATGCAGTGTGGCACAGCAAAATAACTTGCGGCACCGCGCTACGTTAGTTTCCCATAAATAAGCCCCATTGTATGTTAGGGGCCTTTTGACACTCACCGATATTTTTGCTAATTTTAATTTCATTTTAAATGCAATTGTTTTTTGCCAGCCTCCCTCACACCTTCATCTGGAATCTATGTGCCTGTGGTGGCACTGGGCATCAAGGCCGATTTATAGAATGTTTTTTTCTGAAATGCCGAATGGTAATGGTTGCTCATGGATAATATTTTTGATTACTTTTTTATTCATTTAATTGATTTGTTCCAGCCTCCATGGGACTATATTCCCACCATATTGCTAATTTTTATAGAAATTTCGTTTCAAATGTTTCTGCCCAAGTTATTCACACTGGTAGCCTTGGTGAATATTTCTAATTCACTTTAATCAATTTTTGGCAGCCTTTCCGATCCTCTCATCTAGGACTTTCGGACCCTAGAGGGTCATCAGATATTGTTGCATTTTTTACAGATTTATTTTTTAAATGTCCTGCATAGTGATTGGGGAAGTTGGGCAATGATTATAATTTTTTTAATTTAATTAGTCTTTCGCCATTTTTTTTCATATCTAATGTGCGCTTCATGGACCATGGAGGGATACTAGATACTATTGCTCAATTTTCAAGTTGTTTAAAGTTTTTCTGCCATTGTGCTTTAGGTATTGAGAACCGTGGTTAGTATTTTTAGTAATTTAATAGATTATTGCTAACGTCCTTTATGCTGGTATATGGGTCTCCTGGGCCCTGGAGGAATACCAGATATTATTCATTTCTCTTAACAATAGGGCTCTGCAGGTGTTGTAGGGGGTATATCGTCAGACTCATAGTATCAACCGTTAATATAAAGGATACTTTAGTTTTGAAAAACATTTTTATTATTTCTTTAACGCCAGATTTACATGAAGGATGTATTACTAACTTAGTGCTACTTAATTTACCAAACACATTTTACCAACAGTATTACTGTTATGTGTTCGTATTGCAAGTATGGCATTCACTAGAATTCCAAGTCTGACAGTCTTCCTTATTATTTTCTATTGCCTGATGGTAGACTGGACTAAGACAGAGACAAGTCTATAAAATTACTGACACCAGGATCCAGAGCCTCTCTGCTAAGTGCTAACCATAAGAATCAAAACAGTTGCCACCTAAGAAGCCATTTTCTGTCAAGAAAGTGGCCAATGGAGAGAAGTCTGTTACCTCAAGAAAGAGCACTGGCGTCAACCCTTCTTCCTTTTCCTGTCAAGGTGCTCAAAGCTGTGTACCTGCTGCACCGATTTCTGAGCTGGAGGAAGTTGGGGTTATTCTGGGTCCATGGTACTACCACCAAAACCAAAGTTCATGTATCTCAGTGCAGCCATGATTGCCGTCATGGCTGAGTATGGTGAGTCAGAAATGAAATTGTCCCAGCAAACAAAACAGGAGCAAGAGTCCACTATATCCGGGGACTTATTTACAAACCCCTTGAGCCGCCGGTGTTTCACTTTGTATAATGCTCCGGTGGCGCATAGTGCAGACCTATATCTACGAGGCCACGCAAAGTCACTTTGGGTGGCTTTTCATGGCCAGAAAGGACACAAATGCACTGTATCCTGTAAATGCGGATCATTACTGCCCTTTTGAATTGGAGTAGGGCAGCGCAGCAAAAAGACTTGTGGCGCTGCCCTATTCCAATCCATTGTAAATGAGGACCCTGATCCTCATGAGGTAAGAGCAGAGAAGGAATTTGGATTTTCTGCACAGCAGAATTTTTGTTTGCTGCTTAGCAGAATGTTGTAATCGGTCCACAGTAGGATGCTGTGTCTGCTCTTTCATCCTTTGCAAAGTCTTCACTATCTCTTCCAAGAAAAAGAAGACCAACTCTTCCAAATTCTCCTAGCCCTCCTTCAGATGAAGGTGATCTGAAGTAAATCTTTGAGCCTCACCATAGGAGACAGGGTAAAAGAAAGATTCTAGAAAGCCCAGTTGAACCAGTCATTGTCCTTTACCACCTGCTTCCATTTTCTCAAAATCCAAGAAACGTCAGCAACATAGGGGCATATTCTCAAGAACGTGTGATAACCACTGCAAGTTTAGCTTAACGCAACTTTGCACATCGCAGTCTATCGCGGGAAAACAACGCCGTGTTAACGTAGTATTCCCAACCTGGCGGCACCATGCGATAGCCCCACGATAACGTGTCAAATGACCGCGTTAAAATTAACGCGACGCCGCAAAAATGCGAAACATGAACGCAAATAAAGTTGCGATGAGGCCAACCGCGATGCAAAAATCAGCGATAACCAGCGACAGGCCTGCAATCCCCACGCGTCATGCGGGAAAATGCACCATAAAAGCTGAACAAGAAAAACACACCATAAACAAAATAAACTGCGTAGCAACATGGAGGCACCCGGAACAAGTGCCCAGGTGAACGCGAACCCCACACGCCCAACAGACCACCAGCAAGGAACCTCGGGGTCGGGGAAGGCCAAGGAGAAGAGGAAGAGGAAGACGGGGTACAATCCGCATGACAACTGAATCGTCGTTACGGAGGTGACAGAGCACCAACAACAACTGTCCGTCACCTCCACCGTATCATTGGCAACACAGACGGAAAAATGGCATTCCATCGTGAATGCAGCCGGAGTGTACTTGATCTGTGGGGTTCCACAGGGGTCTTCGTTGTCTCCGCTTCTTTTTAATTTGTATATTGCACCCCTGATTCGAGCTCTCCGCGAAAGAATGGTCAATATTTTTAATTACGCTGATGATCTACAGCTGGTTTTTGATATTCACTCTTCTACCTCTTCAGTGTCCAACTTTCAGGCTACTCTGAGTTTTATTTGTAACTGGATGAACTGCAATCAATTAAAGTTGAATCCGGATAAAACAGAACTCATTTTAACTGCTGGACTGGCTAACCCGTGGAACTCCAACTTCTGGCCTTCTTCTTTGGGCAGTCCTCCTCTCCCTGCAGCTTCTGTTAAGAGCTTGGGGATTGTGATTAGCAGCGATCTGACGATGAAAGCACAGATCAGTTCGGTGGTCTCCGCCTGCTTCTTTCATCTGCGCAGAATCTGTAAGATTGCCAGATTTCTAACCACTGAGGCTCTAATTTTGGTTACCCTTGCTCTGGTAATCTCGCGGATCGATTACGCTAACTCTTTATATGCAGGCATTCCAGCTTACCAACTCCACCGCCTGCAGCTGGTGCAGAATCACGCCGCCAGACTAATTGCTCGCCAGTCCAGCCGATGTCATGTTAAACCTCTGATGAAGAGCCTACACTGGCTTCCGGTAGGTAAACGCTGTATTTTCAAGATGGGATGCACCATCTTTAAGGCCCTTGCCGGTAATGGCCCTGCTTTTATTTCTTCCAAATTGCAGCGGTATGCCCCTCCTCGAGAACTGCGTTCCTCCACTCTCAACCTATTGACTGTCGTACCTTTCAAGCGTAAAAAGCATGGAGGACTTAGATTTGCGGTCTTAGCCCCTCAACTTTGGAATTCACTGCCTATTGAAGTAAGATCAGTGACCCTTTACTCCCAGTTTAGGCAAAAGCTCAAGACCTGGCTGTTCTCTCAAGCTTATCAGTAACACTACCTCCTCACTCTCTGCACCGTCCTCTCGCCCTGAGCGCCATGAAACCGTTTTCGGTGTACGTGCGCTTTAACAAGTACTTTTAACATAACATTTTAACAGTGTCGAGGAGGCCAAGATGCGCTGGCATGATGTGAAAAGCCAAACCAAGCAGAAACCCGCTGCCAACAGGAAGGCAGCAACGGCGAATGGAGGTGGGAGTCCTGCGCCACAGGAGGAGCTGGAGCAAATGGCGGCCACAGTCATCAGTGTGGAGACGGTGCAAGGAGTCGGGAGTCCGGACACTGCTCGACATGACCGGACACAACAGCAACAGGGTGAGTAACGAACAGGGACAGTGGGGACGGGGGGGGATGGGCACAATGGCACACATGCACAACGACGTGTAGCACACCGCACACCCGCAATGACCCTGGGTCATGTCCCTGACCCCCGTGGCACACTGCAGCACACATACAAACATCAAGTAGGCCCCCGTTCACCATGTGCCCAAAGGGGTCCCACCCCACACATCACCAATTACACAACACACACATGCACCCGTGCGAAACACAGCAAAGATGCGTATGTGAGAGCAACACTGACAATGCAAGTGACACCACATGACCAGCAGCATGGCTGGAGTACAATCACCATGACACTGTGCACGCCACGAGACTGAGGTGGCTGAGTGTGGACCACATCCGGAAAGGAGCAGGTCACACTCTGACACATCCACCTGCACAAACAACCACTGACGTCAACAACACATCTGCAGACAAACAATGCACAAGAGTACAAAAACCGTCCAAGAGCACAAATGACCCAAGTCGCCAACATCACAGCACCTCAAAAGCACAAAAGCCAAAGGCACACCGCCTCCAAGGGATAAGGGCCAGCAAAATCACAGCTGCAGGTGCGACTCCCACACAATGCAGCACACACACATAGCAATGACAGCACACCCACATGGACGACAATGTGGTACACAGTCCAACACCTACACTGCAGAACAGAGGACACAACTGGGTCCGCCTGTGCGTAGAAAATGGCCAATCACATCTGACATAGCAGGAAACTGTGAGATACAAATGTACGTGTACAACCTCACCTACGTCATGTAGTCCAAATGTCCACTGTCCCAGATCAAATATTCCATCCCTCCAAAACAGTCACAATGTACATTGTCATGAAGTCTGTATGTAAACTTGAACAATGCGGCAACATACATGCCAACACAATGTCAACAAGCATCTCCCCTTCACATTGCAGAGGGACAAACAACACCTCCAGCAGAGCAGACCAGACAACTCTACAGTGATGCTGAAGAGGACCACCACACTTCCGACACCTACGCCCCACAACAGTCCATGGACATCTTAGGCAATCGACCTCCAGGAGCAGGGCAGCACTGCTGCATCGAGGATACCCCACCCCCTGCACAGACAACACAGCTGGACGCACCCACCACCCCGGCTGGCTCCCAGCAGCCCACCGAAGCACACATCGCATTCCAAGGCCAGGTGTCAGACTGCCAGAAGGGGGTGGCCGAACATGTGCGGGTGGGGTACTACCTCATGGAAACCGAACTAGATTACATACGTGGGTGTCTAAGTCCCATCAGGGCCCACCTACACTCCCCATCGGAGACCCACACTGCGACAGAGACACATGCCTTTGCACATTTCCAGTACTGAACCACACCCAGAGCCACGGGATGATCATCCACACCCCCACGCTGGACTGGCGTATGCCGGCCCAGTTCACTCCTCATACGTATTGAGTGGGGGATGACAGAGCTACATGTGCAATGTCCCACCCGCTGCCTGCGGTGACATGGCTGCATCCTCTGTACACGGCACAATGTAATGTTGTAGTGCCCGCGGCACAAATGCATACATCATGAGCACACGGACACACTCAGATAGTTCGTTGAACTGGCTACGGGCACGTGCGCTCGACACCTTTATTGGCATGGTCACATGTACAGTGACGCATGTGCTGAATGTGTGTGGGGTGAGTGTAAGCCAGCCCTCATGGAGGCGTTGGTGCTGGCAACAACTTGAACAGTGATCACAATTAAAGCGGGAACAGAAAACACCAGCATAACAGAAACAACTGTGAAGCATCATGGTGGTAGCCGGAGAAATACAGTGTTCACCCAACATGCAAGCAGAATGGTCCATGATTTGTGGTGCACTGAGTTAGTGGCACCTGAAGAGCTGAGCAGGGAACAAGCTGATGATGGCACCCACGACTGGTGTGAGCAACTCTGATAGTCTGGCAGTAAGACACTTACGACTCTGGCACCTGTTGTTTGGAGTTGGTCCTGGCGGTGGTGGCGTGTGCATCCTGCGGTGATGCGACGTCCGGGCAAGCCAGGACTCGATTTGATATGTGAGCCCAGATGGGCTGCAGTTGAGGCCGGAGGCAGCGGACAGCACAGGGCCACAGACACATGGCCTTGATGACCCCCAGTCCATCGACCCAGAGGCCATCCAATATGCTATCAGACAGGGGCCATGACTTGAGCTGCACAGAGTTAGTGGCCCCGGATGCACTGCGGCCGGCACAGGCACACCGCCACAGGACGGTGACTTGCGGTGTAGTGAGATAGGGCCACGCGAGGTGAGCTGGTCCTCGTCGATGTCGAAGGTGAAGGTGAATGTAGCGGAGGTTTGCGGGGGACAGTGGAAGTGTCCTCCAGGGCATGATGCAGAGGGCAGAAGCTGGCCGGAAGCGGCAAATGGAGGAGTGGAATGCTACAGCCTCGTTTTTGCCACAAAGTCAGTATCACCGACATGATGATGAAGACAAGCCCCAGTCCATAGACTCAGTCGCCACCAAAGTTCAACCAGAAAGTGTCCATGGATGTCGGGGAACAGACTTAGTGGCACCGGAGCTGAAAGGGGATGCAGTCTGCGATGAGGCCAGTACAATGAGGTCAAGTCTGCCATAAATGATTCATGACTGAATTCCCAATGTGTGACCTACTCGACCGCAGTGTAGGCCGAATGCGTAGTCATCAAGGGCCCACATACACGTGTGGTTGGGATGCCATGCACATACTTTGTGTCACCACATCGAAGGGAGTATAGTGATATAAACTCAGCCATAAAGTGTGTACTCGGCCATTGTGTAATCACGACTCCGTTCCAAATGTGTGACCTTCTTGACCGCAGTGTAGGCCCGAGGCAGCGGTCAGCAGGGGCCCACAGCCACGTGTCATTGGCCCGCGATGCACAGAGTTAGTGACACCAGAGCAGTTGTCGGCAGTGTTCGATCGCCTCCGTAACGATGATCCTTTTCTCCTCCGGACTGAACCGCGTCTTCCTCTTACTCGTCTCCTTGCGTACAATGATATGAACTCCGCCATGCAGAAATCAAGACTCAGTTCCACACGTGTGACCTACTCGACCGTAGTGTAGGCCCGAGGCAGCGGTGGAGTACGCCAACGGAAAATGAGTAAAGCGGGCCTGTATCTCGGAGGCCGTGATGGTCTGAGGAGGCTGCCAAGGTCGCGGGCTTCTGGCTTCGGGTTTGGAGCTTGTGCCGGCATGTGGTGGGCCCTCTTTGACACACACCGGTGTCGGCAGGTGAGCAGTGAGGCCTGGCTGCGCAGGGGCGGGCATGACATGTTCGGGGACCAGCGGCTCGGGGTGCAGCAGGCGCACAGGAACGCAGGCCACACCGCTCAAGGCGACGGCGTCGGCCTCGTGGTGGGGTGGGAGGCGCCGCCCTGGCAGAAACATTGGCCATTCCGGAAGAGAACCACGCCCAGAGCTACGTGCTTTTTATTCACACCCCTACGCTGGCCTGGCGTACGCCGGGCCAGCCCACTCCGCACACGCTTACAGGGGGGGACATCACAAGCTACATTTCCTTGGGCTTCCCCACTGGCTGGGGTGACATGGTTGCGTCCACTGTCCACTACACTCCAGACACCAGCAGTGCATGTAGACATGGATATGTCTGTGGTCTGCATACTGCAGTCTGTCCAGCACATCTCCGCCACACTTGGCATTGTGTACATTCTCATTCATGGGTGACTTGCCTCCTTCGCACATGCCTGGTTCCCACCTCTCCCCACATTCCGGTATTGTGTGGCTGGGGTGCCATGCCGTTGATGGCTCATGTACATGGCTAACCAAGGTTGCCACAGTAAGTTGTGCTGTTGTGTCTGGTGGCTGGGCATGTTGTTTGGCATGTTGTTTGTGATTTTGTGATGTGTACAGTGCCAGAGTTGTGAGTTGCGTGATTGTGGAGTTGAGGGGTGTGGTGTGTTCATTTCGTACTTGCCAACGTGCAGTGCATTTCCATAGGTGCCATCCTGGAAGCGCTGGTTGATGTTGGACTGTTGGAAGATGAAGGGATCATGCACACTGCCTGGGTAGTTGGCTACGACATTGGTGAAGAGTCCCCTGTGGTCCACTATTGCCTGCCCGTTGATGGGATGCGTGTGCTTTCTGTTGCGGTACTTGTGTGCGGTGTCGGCAGGGGGCACAAGTAGGACATGTGTGCAGTCGATTGCCCCCAACACATGTGGGAATCCAGCTATGGCGTATAGTCCTTGCTTGGTCTCCAGCTGTTCCTGCGCATTGTGGGGGACGTATAGGTACTGGGGTACCTAGCTGATGATGGCATCCAGGACAGGTGTGGGGAAGTTGGATGGGGCTGGGTGTGCGACTCCTCCGACTCTGGCGGTTGTTGGTTGGGAGGTACCAGAGGCCAACAGGTGCAGCACAGACAGCAGCTTTGTCTGCGGAGGGATGTTGGTTGTCCGCTGTGTTGGTACCATCAGCATGTGGGCAATGATGTTCAGGATGCGGAGGATGGTTGTCCTTTTGAGCCTGTAGTGGGCATTGACGTTGTCTGGTGTTAGGTCTGTGAGGCTGGTGCATTTCCTGATGGTCCCCTGTCTTTGTATGCGCTGCCTCCGTGGTGGTCCGGGGGGGGGGGGGTGGCGGTCCTGGGGGTGGTGTCGGTGGGTGTTGTTGCCCTCTCGGGGCTCCGGGATGCATGGTGAGTGGCTCCATGGCATCTGTTGTTCTTCATGTGTGGCTCTGGGCTGGGCTCCCTTTGATGGTGCAGGTTGTCGTCCGACTTTACACCAGGTCGGAGCAGGTGTTAATTTCCTGCTGCTAACATGCCTTATCGCCTGTTTTGTGGTCTTACCGCCGATGTGGCTGGTCGTTGAGAATGTTGAGGTGTGGTGTTGTCGCGTCTTTTTGCTCTGGAACGCCTACTCTCCATCTCATTAGCGATAGTTGCCGGGGTCATCTGTGGCGATGTTTTTTGCGGATGCTTTCACAAGTAAACTGGTGGTATCGGCTGTTAGCACCAGCTTGTGAATGGGCCGATAATTTTATCGCAACTTTGGCTGCGCTAAAGTGCCGTTAACTCGGCGATAGTTTCTTGAGAATATGCCCCATTGTGTATTAGAGCCCTGGTCACCTCCTTCCATAACAAAAAGCAAACTCATCTTAGCTCCACAAATAATCTCTCCTTTCTGTTGTTTGACTCCATAATAGTTAGACTGAATGAGAACACATTGCAGACTGCTCAGTTTGCCACAAACCTGTGCTCAGGTGGAAGATAGGTGGACACATAGGTACAGGGAAGCATTGGTCCAAGTAACACACAAACTTGCAGTCATATGGGAACAGCACCTAAGAAAGATGGGTGTTGCTGATACAGAAGTACCTCAACTAATAGTAGGGAAAAATGAAGATGATGAAGAAAATGTCATCATCTGGGCAACAAAGCCCTGCTACTAACAGTGTACATTCAGTAACAACTACAATTTCTGGTTGTCACATGGAAATGTGGAACATCATGGTCAGTCCAAAGCATCCAAAGAGGCTTCCTCCAAAGATGGGACCCGAGTTGGGACCATAAAAAAACAAAACAAAAACACTATCAGGGCTATGTTAAAAAAGGATGCAATGTACTACCAAAATTAATATCTGGTAGATTTATATGATGCAGAACTGGCCAAAATATCCCCTGTTTTCTCTGGTGAAATAAGAAGGGTTTATGAAATTTGTGGAGGCCACTCATCCAAAATGGAAGGTTCCAACCCATAACTATTTCTCAACTGTCAGTGCACCGTAACTGCACATAAAAGTGTTGTTATTGTTTGCTGATGTACTGCACTGGAGAGCACTGTGCAATTATTCCATCTCACTGCAGATCTGGACCAGTAGTCAAGCTATAGATTCTGCATGGTTTACTGAAAACTAGCTCACCTTCAAGGGGGTTGAGCAAAGGTTATCCACCTCTCCTACCTGTGCTACTGCTTTTCATATTTGTCGGCATGCAGCTCTTTCAGTCCTGCTCATGTAGAACTTCCACCCAGCCACCATTATCCTGGAACAATTCAATACCAAAGTCTATGAGTGGATTGAACCCAAGGTGAAGGAAGTGACCCGTTTAGGGCCACCTGGGTCACTCTAGACCTCCACTAGCCTTCTATCCAATGAAGAGTCGATGACGCAGTAGAGAATGCATATAGACTAGTTTATTCATAAGATACACTGCAGTGGAGTCCAGTCTGACCAGCCTCCTGTGATGGCTGACGAGGGCCTGACTCTAACAAGCATAAAGTTACATTATTTATGTTGCGGAGCCCTCTAAGACCCGCCTATTATGGAAAAACTCTGGTAGCTGTCGTAATACAATGGAGGTACAGAATATGAGTTTCGATTCCACAGCCTGGCACACGCTATCTACTGCCCAAGGTCGTCTAACTCATCCTCCCATAAGACAGGTGGGAGAAGGCCTTGATGCAACAGCAGAAGAATGCAATAATGAACTAGTTTTCGACATCGGAGAAACGAAACTTACCAAGGACCATTTCTCGTAAATGAATAAGTAACAGTTTCGATTGTAATAGAAAATGGCGTCTTAGAGAAACAAAATGGCGGCAGGGATGTCAACCTAACAAACATAGGGGCATATTATCAAGGGCTCTATCGCCGCTTTAGCGGGACTTTTTCCCGCTAAAGCGGCGATAATTCTAACGCCCTATTAACAAGCTGTCGCTAACTGCTGTTAGCGACAGCTTCTAGGCGATAGCGACCGGGTTGGGTGCCGCTTTGCATGCCAGCGATATTTATCGCTAATGGCATGCAAAGTAGGCGTTCCCAACCTAAAAGCGACTGGAAACAGTCGCTAAGCTCGCTATCGCCTATTTGCGAGGCAGAGGAGGTGATTAACGAACCAGCGCTAAACACGTTTAGCGCTGGTTTGTTAACGCCTGGTCCAGACCTGATTTAGCCATGTAATCCAATGGGAGGTGGATTACATGGCTAAATCTCCCTCGCCCTATCACCCAGCTAACACTGGTCACAGTGTGAATATCGCTTGTTTTCAAGCGATATTCACACTGTTCTCCAGGGTTTCTATCGCTTAGGAGATAAGCGTTGCTGATAGCACGCTATCTCCGCGATAGAAACCTGCGATAGCCGGCGATAATTATCCAAGCGCTAACTGCGCTTAGCGATAATTATCGCCGGTTATTGCTAATAGGCCCCATAATACCTACATCCTCTGCCCGCGTATTCACACAATACAATAATACTGCATTAGCTATATCAATGCTAACCTTCAATCGAGTAATATACGAGTAATACAGCAGTTTTGCGAGTCAATTCTAACAGACCCTCCTTTTAGAATGATATAGCTAAAATATACTTCTTTATTAATGCCAAAAGGGAGGGCCTTTTCAATTCTAAACACATGAGTATAAAATAATAACGAAGCAACAATAGATGTAAATACAATACTATTTATGCATACTGGCAAATATAGGAAAGAACAAAAGAAAACTTATACATCTTCATCAGAGGAAAATTCAAGAAGGGACCCTGCAACTAACGTAGTGGAACCGAAAACTCCCTCATCTATTTGCATCATATTATTAACATCCTGCTGAAGCATTATCTTTGTATTGGTATCATGAATCGAAATTCTCTTAGGAGTCAAATAAGTAGCACAATAAGAACAGCACAAGAGGAGACACTGAATCAAAATGCAGCAACATATGAGAATAACGATGAAATATATCACCTTTTCTAAAATCCAACCCCAACCACCAAATAAGGACCAGCTCCAATTACCTCTCTCCATTCTCCGAACATTTTCCAGAATGTCTAAAATATGCTTAGTAATATTTTTCTTCATATTCGTAATACCGACTACACACTGGTCTCCTATTACTGAGCATGCACCACCATTCTTGGCTAGAATAAAATCAACTGTATATCTTGTTTGCTCAGAGTATATGCGCATGCTTTCCAACTGAGTAGTAATATCCCTTAAAGCTGCTATGTGGAATTAGATAAAATCTGCAATTTGCACACAAAATATTCCCTAGCCCGCTCACCCCTGGCCATGGCAGTACCACCAAAGGTAATGATAGAAGAGAGGATATATCCAAAAGTGATACCATTGCTATGATTATTGACTTCCAAATCAGTAACGCCCTCACAGAATTCCTTAGTCAATGTTCTTTTTACCCATCGTATATTCGGTGTACTATACTTGCAGGGCCCCCCAAGAGGTAACACCATTCCTAAGGCCACATCCTCTGTTCCATTGTACATATTAGAATATGTACCATTCGACAGAAAATAGAAACCCGGATGTGCATATAATGGGCCTTGATAATCTAATGGGGCATACCTAGTACTCATCCCTTCCATAGTAGGATCATCTTTTCTCCCCAAGCGCATTACATTTTTGTACACTACTTCTCCGGAACAATTGAGATACAAATAAGTATCAGTGCTGTTTAGTACAGGCCAACACGCAGCATAGATACCGGCTTCTTGGGTGACAGTCAGATCTTGGTAGTGCCAGCCAGTTAGTGTGATATTTTTCTTAGCCAAATACAAATCACCACAATACATATCAGGCATACACCCGGGATACCCTGTCCCCCTTGGCTTCCTATAATATGGGCAAGGTCCAGGATAACCGAGACCAAATTCTCCCTTAACTTCTACAAATTGAGGAGGGCGAACATGTGTGTAATTTACTAAAGACAATGGATAAGCTGTCCACAAACTTGTAACAGAATCTATGGGGTAACAAGCCGTATTATCTCCAAAGAATTTTCTATGTGTATCTAAAAAGACATTACTGTACACCGTTCTTTTATCCCGATCAGAAGGAGCTGTTTGGTAAAAAATACATAATCGGGCATCCTCATAGGAGCACTCTAGAATCCAGAAGAGCCCTACCCCCCAACAAGAAAGATAATAACATGATCACAATCAAAAACTTTTTGTACTTATAAAACCATTCAAAATCCTATTTGTCTTGGCTGTAAGGCAACAAGAAACTGTTCATTGTCTGCACGAGGTCGACCAAACAGATACATTATTTTGTAACAAATGAAAAGCACCAGAGGTGGAAATGTTATATACTGGAACCAACGGTGGAAAGGACACAAAAAGAAAGAAAAATCAGGCAAAAAGGAAAAATATCAGGGTTTGTCACAAGCCTCCCTGGCAGGCTTCTATTGTTCAATCCTCGTTGGTGCTACGAAGCACAGGCAGTGGAGCCACACTGTTGCAGCTCATCAGCAAATGTTCACGAACCTCAGGATGGGGCACTTGCCTTCCAAGGAAAACACCCTCAACTTTTATCCTGTACAGTGTTACTGGCAGTGCACCAATTGTCCTGTATCTAACTAAAGAGAAAAACAAGATCAAGGAGACATTCTACTAGTCTTATCCACGAAGTCCATCCCTTCTACACTCACTTATCCATTGGTGCACTACCCTTCTGTCGGGGACGCAAATGGTACCTTTCTACTCCAGGCACCGTCTCATCTTGGTGAAGAATTTGCAATTCAGGTGTCGGAGAGCGAGGCTCAGGTTCCTGATGATCTGATATGGAGGAGCCTTGAGCAGCCCTGATTTCTGGAGGAACTGCCTCATTCAAGATCGCCTCACTCTCTTCTTCTGTTTGCACCCAAGTCAACTGGGCATCCGAAAAAGGCACAAAACACGGAACTTTCACATTCATGGTCTCCTATCCCCTCCTTCACCCAACGATCATAGGGAGGGGGAGCGGAACCCGCCGGCAGTGAGACGAGTGTATCCACTTCTTCCGACCTTCCACTTTCACATAACATAACATGTGTATTTGTAAAGCGCACGTTCACCCTTGGGTATCTTGGCGCTGAATAACAGATGTTTATTGTTACCCAACTCAATGGTACTCATTTTATCGACCTCAGATGGATGAAAGGCTGAGTGGACCCCCCGGGATTTGAACCTGTGACCATGAGGTCGAACACAGGCCCCTGCAGTGGACGCATTAGTCCACTGAGCCACCAGACCCTGCCATCCTCGTTGCGATGAGGACCAAGAATGGGCCCTTCCATCGGGGTTCCAGGCTTTCCTTCCTCTGGAAGCTTTTGATGAGCACATAATCGCCAGGCTGTATGATGTGCCCAGGCCCTTCTGGTACTGGAGGCAGAGCCTCTTGGATCTATTGATGAATAGAACGCAGACTTTTAGTAAGATCATACAAGTGGTCTACAAATAGAGGATAATCTATCTCGGAATACCTCTTTGGCCTAGGGATGCCCCACATATTCGCGGGACGGCTGAAAATCACTTCATATGGTGATAACCCTGTCCTAGAGTGGGCCATAAATCTGGTAGACAACAAAGCAAGGGGCAGGGCAGCTGGCTATTGTAATCCGGTACTTTCCTTTATTTTGGCCATCTTTAGCTTAAGGGTACTATTATATTTCTCAACCAAACCTGCTGACTGGGGATGGTTTGCTGCATGAAATTTTTGTTTAATGTGCAGACCTTCACATACCAATTGAATCAATTGGGCATTGAAGAGACTGCCATTATCACTCCAGATCAATCGGGGCAAGCCGTAGCGCGGGAAGAACTCTTTTATGAGAGCCTTCGCCGTAGCCATGGCTGTGTTCTCTTTTGTTGGATAAGCCTCAACCCATTTGCTAAATGCGCAAACCACCACTAACACATATTTCAAATTATTAACTTGTTGCATCTCAATATAATCCATCTGAAGTACCTCGAAGGGAAGAGAAGGTGGTGCAAAATTACCAGAAGGTGTAGGGGTACCTTTCCCAGGGTTATGCCTCATACATACCATACAATGTTTCACCAAATTTGCAGCAACTTTTGAAATGTTATCATTTTGCCATACAGGATCTAATAATTTACCAATTCCTTTGGCGCTAATATGAGCTGGGCCATGTGCCATGGTGACTACAGGGAAAACGTATGCGTCAGGTAACATCCATCTCTGCTTCTCACTTTTATCAGTCCAGCACCCCTTAACATCTAATTGCCCTGTGCGTTCCTGCCACATTGCCAGTTCCTCAACTGTCGCCTCAGACTGTATTTCCTTGATGCTATCCAATGTATTTTCAAACATGGTAACATCAGGTACCCATCTAGCAGGTCCTGCCACAAACATTTTCGTCATCTTTGATCTAGCTGTTTCTTTTGCTGTTTGATCTGCAAAGGCATTTCCTTTCCCTACATAATCAGTGATTACTTTATGGGCACTACATTTCACTATTGCCAATCGTTTGGGAAGTGTCAAGGCTGTCAAAAGTCTCTCTATCAACGGACCATTTTGGATCTTTGTTCCATGTGAAGTCAAGAATCCTCTCTCTGCCCAGAGGCATCCAAAATTATGGGCCACCCCGAAGGCATACTGGCTGTCAGTATAAATATTGACAGTCAGTCCTTCACTTAACTCACATGCTCGCAAAAGAGCCATCAACTCAGCAGCTTGAGCAGATTGGTAGGGAATACGAAAAGTCTCAACTACAGTGCGCAGCGTGGTAATAGCATACGCCGCTGTAGTAGTGCCATCTGACAATTTGAAACAAGAACCATTGACATATAGTTTCCCTTGTGGGTCAGATAAGGGAACATCAGTCAAGTCTACCCGTCCCTTCGTTTCTTCCTCGGTACGAAACAAACAATCATGGACATCTTGGTCCTTTTCTTCCGAAGGGAGGGGTAGTAAAGTGGCTGGATTCAGACTGGCACATCTTTTGATAGTAATATGGGGTGCAAACAAAGTCAATTCATATCCAGTCAGACAAGCACTGGTGAGGTGCTGCGTTTTTGTCTTGTTTAGAAGTACATCCACAGCATGGGGTACCATTAGTGTGAGATCATGATTGAGAACGAGCCCTGCTGACTGTCGTATAGAGACCGTCGCAGCCGTCGCGGCTCTTAAACAACTCGGGAGAGCTCTGGCAACAGGGTCAAGCGTAGCAGAAAAATAAGCACAAGGCCTCTGCTTACCTCCGAAAGGCTTGTGTTAACACCGAAAGCGCACACCCAGCTGTTTCGTGTACGTACAGCTCGAAAGGCTTCTTATAATCAGGTGTACCAAGCACAGGTGCACAGCAAAGCGCAACTTTCAATTCCTCAAAAGCATGCTGGCATTCATGCGTCCAAGGCAAAGGTTCATACAGATCTTTAGTTGTCAAGCCGAGCAAGGGCTGTATTAATAAACAGTAAGCGGGAATCCAGTGTCGACAATACGAGGTGATGCCTATGAAAGCACGCACATTCCTTTGTGTCTCAGGGACAGGCATCTTAACAATGGCATCAACTTGCTCTGGTGTCAGCCTCCGACCCTCCTGCGACAGCAGGTGACCTAAATAGGTCACCTGCTGTTGACAATATTGGAATTTGGAAAGAGACACTTTATGTCCTTTGTCCGCCAAATGCTTTAACAATTTAACCGTAGCCTCCCGACAACCCTCTTCAGTATCGGAGGCGATCAAAAGGTCATCCACATATTGCAATAATACATTACCTGCGGGAAGAGAGAGAGTCCAATTGACCTTTTAAAGCTTGACTATAAATACTGGGACTTTCAGTATACCCTTGAGGAGCTCGACAGAATTGGAAACTTCTTCCAGCTAATGCAAAACCAAAAAGGTAGCGGCTATCGGGGTGAATAGGGATACTTAAAAAAACATTCTTTAAATCAATCACAGAAAAGAATTTAGCTGTGGAGGGAATCATCGTTAAAAGGACAGTGATGTCCTGGACTACTGGAAACTGGGGAACAACTATCTTATTGACCTCTCGGAGGTCGATCACAAAATGATAAACATCAGGATGTGAATCAGAAGAATCCAATGGTGCCTTCTTAAGAATAGGGAGTATAGGGCTATTACACACATTTCCCACCGTCTCCTCAACCACGCCTGTTTTAGTCAGGTCCTGTATAATCTGCATCAAAGCCTGTTCCCCTGCTTGTGAGATCTTATACTGGGGAATACGAGGGAGCACAGCGTTCTCCTTAACTTTAATAGAAACTGGTGGTATCTGTAACAGCCCTACATCTGTATCACCTGTCGCCCATAAGGAGGATGGTACATTTTTAAATTCAGCAGGAAGGGGTGCATCTTTTGCCAGGCACTGTTTTGCTTTAGCCACATTAGGACCAATAGTCATAAAAACACCATCTGGAGAACAAGATATTGTGGCATGCAATCTTTTTAATAAATCCAGTCTTAATACATTTTCACCACAATTAGCAGTTAACAAAAATGGAGAGTCCACAGTAAAAGGACCAAGTGTCAAAGCAAGAGGTTTAGAGATGGGGCTCACAACCGGTACACCTGAAAAACCTACCGAAACACTATTACGGCCAGACAGGGTTGCCCCAGGGACCAGCGTATGAGAAACAGAGCTATTCATCACACCTGTATCCACCAAAAATTTCTGTGCTGAACCATGCAAATCTGCTGTGACATAAGGACCACGCTGATCTTCAGGTATTTGAACTGGTCCCTCTCCCTGTCCCTGGCTATCCTAGCCATAGGACATCCCCGCAGCATCTTCCATATCATAATCATCATGATAGTACTGTCTCCCACGGGGGTCATCAAAATAGTTCAAGTCAGAACGACCCCCTGTAGACACACCTGCTGGTGCCTCATCCCTGCTAGTCTCATATTGACCCCTTCCTCGCGAACCTCGTCTGCCAGGAACTGCAAGTTTTTGCAATAAATCAGGCCACTCACTCCGCCAATGTCCCTCCTTTTTACAATAGGCACACTGATTTCACCCAAGAGGTGCACCACCTCTACCAACACCTTGCTCTCTTTGGGTTGGGCCACCACCACGTCCCCTTCCAGACCCTCTGGCAACTTGCTGCAGCAACACCCTCGTTTTCAAATCCTTATTTTTCTTTTCCACCTTATCCTAACTTCCGCCCTATCTCCAACATCCCCACTCTAGCCAAACTCCTAGAAAAATGCATCCAATCACAACTCTGTGCTCACATTGAGAATTTCCAACTCCTGGACCAACATCAATCTGGCTTTCGGAGTGGGCACAGCACTGAATCGGCTCTCACTCACGTTATGGATGACATTTTAAAAATGCTTGACCAAAATGAATCTTGCCTCCTAATCCTCCTTGACCTTTCCTCTGCGTTTGACACTGTCAATCACGACAACCTCCTATTCATTTAGGAAAACAGGCTGGGCCTCTCTGCTCGGGTGTTGCAATGGTTCTCATCCTTCCTCCACCACAGATCCCAAAGAGTCAAGGCAAACCACTCTCTCTCCCAGCCCTCTCCAGTATCCATGGGGGTCCCCCAAGGGTCTGCCCTATCTCCTATACTCTTCAACTTGTTCTTGGAGCCATTAGCTAATGCTCTAAATTCCACAAACATTCTCTTCCATATGTATGAGGATGATACGCAACTTTATCTGAAAATCTCCTCCCCGGATAACCTCATATCACTCAACACTACTCTAACGACTACTCAAAACTGGTTAACAGAGAACCACCTCCTGCTCAACACCTCCAAAACAGAATTCCTTCTCATTTCTCCTCTGAATCACATCCTCAAGTTAGACCTTTGGATGAACCACCTCCCTGCCTTCAACTGCTCCCCCCTCATTATTGACTCAGCCAAATCTCTCGGAATCACCCTGGACAAGCATCTGAACATGAAGAATCATATTAGCAATGTGTGCAAGGGAGCTAATCACCTGATGAGGATACTCAGGAATCTCAAACCATTCCTTCCACAAGCTGACTTCCAGCAGGTGGTCCAAGCGCTTGTTTTGCCGAGGCTAGACTATGGCAGTGCTACGCTCTGTGGCCTCCCCAAATATACCTTGGCCCCACTAAGGGCATCATTGAATGCTGCTGCCAGATTGGTTACGGGTACCAAAAGAAATGCGCACATATCCCCAGTCCTAAAATCCCTTAAGTGGTTGCCCTACGAAGCACGAATACAGCTAAAGATTGCCTGCCTGTCTCACAAAGCCCTCCATTTCAAAACCCCCAGTTATCTAGTGCAAAAGCTAGAATTATCCGGAGGTGGTAGACCTTCAAGAAGTGCTAACTCTTTCCTCCTGAAACCACAGATCTTTCGCAAAAAGAGAACATGTCACCGAGCTTTCTCCGGCTCTGCACCGAAGATCTGGAACTCTCTCCCACCGGAAGTACGCAGAATCTCCTCCACGGTTGCTTTGAAATTGGAAGCTAAAAGATTCTTTATGAACAAGTTCTTACCTTAAATGGGTTTGGATCGTCTTCTCTAAGGTACTGGACTTACAGCTTTAAGACCTGTGCTGGGTGCCACTCTTCTTTAACTTATCATTTGCTCCCCTCCTAGTTCGCTATGCACTAGTTATTGTATTATTCTCTATTGAACCCTTTTGTTAGGAACTGTTCTGTTTGATATTCTTATTTGATGCCGGTACTGCATTTATTACCTTCCTTCCCTCCAATTGTAAAGCGCTCTGATATCCTTCTGGATCATGTTCGCGCTATATAAAACGTTATAAATAAATAAATAAATAAATCCTTTTCCTCATTTTTACGATGCTCATAATACTGAGCCATACTCAATATCACCGAAGGGGAGGATGTTGTCCACGTACTCTCTGACGCCTGCAGCTGGGCCGCAATCTCTGGAAGCAGGTTTGTAACAAACTTATTAACAAACAAACGAACACCCCCTTCCACTGACAAATCCTGTCCACGAAAATCCAAGAAAACGCCTTCAACCCTGGTAAACAAAATCAGACACACTTTACTCTTTCTTCTGTTTACATGCCGTTAGCTTATCCCAATCCACCCGTCGGGGTGGAATGAGTGAGTGCATATACGTAATGATGCGATTCGGCAAAGCCAAAATCTCAGCTCTAGGTTTCTCACCTGGCTTCCGCTCTGCATCCCATCCTTTAATTTCTTCCCAATTCCACTCTATGATCTTGTGTATGCACCTGACTCCATATATCCACCGGGACCAATAACCCAAAGAAAATCTCTAAATCTGCAAGAGTCATAACCGACAAAGAGGTTGCCTCTGTCAATTCCTTATAATTGCTGTAGGATTCTTTCTTGGGTCAGGTAACTGACTTTTAAGGGCCAATACCTCACTTCTTTTCCATGGAGTATAAACCCACTGTTCCTGAAACTGGGCCGCCACCCGTTGTTGGACCACCTCATTTCTTTGATTCCGCTGCTCTGGGATCTCGGGGTGAAAAATAGGATGCACCTCCCTCATCGGATACTGGGATATACTAACCGGAGAACATTGCTGTAATTTTTCTCTATAATCAAGCAACGTCCCAACATTACCAAGAACTTCCAAAGGGGCCAGATCTGCCGGATATACGCAATCTCGATTGTCATAAATTATTTGAGGGGCGGTGCCCCCAATACACTGTTCCCACAAATTGATCATCGTAGCTGACATATGTTGAAGGGCATGCTGCTGTACAAACGGATCAAAATCTTTCATCACACTCCATATATCTTCCACACTATAAATCGGGCTCCAAGCCCACTGCGCTGCCTGATGCGCAACCATCTTTTTCTCTTCCTCTCCCACATTCGATCGCGTCAATAGCTGTTCCATTCTTTCTCGCACTGCCGCCCACTTCCCTGCATCTGACCCTCGCGCTGGTGTCTGGACACTACTCAATACAACAGACGAAAGACTCGGGGACGACATAGTAGAAACAGACATAGGAGACAATGTCAACAGTGGCTGCGTAGAAGGAGTAAGAGAAGGGGAGAAAACGGGGGCAGAAATAACAGGTGTGGTGCCTGCAGTCACCACACTCGCAATTGGTAGAACCGGAGAAGAGATAGACAAAGCAGGAGACGAGGCTGTCGAACTCACAGGTAGACTTGAGGAAAGTGGGGGAACATTCGAAGGCTGGGACACCGGAACATCAGGATATAGTCTCTGTGGGGCGCACGGAGGTGGGGGACGTGTTTCCAACAGTTCTTCCACAAAAGGATCCTCTGCCTCTCTAACCACATAAGACTTGTTACATTGTAATCAAAACTTCCTATCAGCACATTCAATACCGTTCTCTGTTCGCTCTTTATCATAAGCTACTGCTTTCTGCACAACTGTCTGCGTTGCTTTCTTCCTAGACGCCTTCTCAGCCTTTATACGCCTCTGCTTAGCTTCCTTCTGCCATCCCTGTAAAGTGTCAAACATCGACTGCCTACTTCTTCTAGCAAATAATTTGTCCTGTAAATAATTCAATTTCTGTTCATCAAAGGTACCATTTAGTGGCCACTGAAGCTCAGCATTGTCTCTCGTATATTTGTGCCAAAATGTACAGAACATAATAGGGCCAATGCCATGCTTCACATACATCTCGAAACTCGGAGTGCCTTCTGGAGGCGCAGGTTGTCGTTCCTCCAACCGAAGCTCCGCAGAGCGTCCACAACACCCAACACACCACATTTTACTCCAACCAGGCATCTTAGCATCAGACACATTCACTAATCAATCAATCGATACACACACAACAAAAACACGAACAAAGAGCTCTCAAGAAGCAGTCCGAAAACTGCACCAAAACAAGTCAGTCCTCAGACTGCACCAAGACAAGACAGTCCGCAGACTGTACCAAAACAAGATAGGCTCCAGCCCCAGGCCTTTTCAAAAGTATGCCAAATTACCAGGTGGCCTGGCGGAACGTTCTAAAGACGTTCCGTATCACAAGGGTCTGCAGACCTACCAAGTTAACCAAGACGGTGCCACACTTATCAAGAATCAAGATGAGCTCACCTGGTGCACACAGGTCAAACAAGATTATTTTCCACTGCCGACTCCTCAGTCCAAAATGGTCAGATCTAAGGGTTTCGCCTTTTCAGGACCCCAGCCGAGATGACTACTAGATGAGGAGCCGCCAGATCAGACAGGTGGGGCAGCCGCGAGAACCAGGCTTGATATTGTGGGGTACCCCGATCCGCCCATCCGACCAGACGCAACTCTGACCTCTACAACCCGTCTACGGGCGAGATGGGTCACCTGTGGGGTCCCTGTTCGGGCACCAACTGAAGGAAGTGAGCCGTTTAGGGCTACCCGGGTCACTCTAGACCTCCACTAGCCTTCTATCCAATGAAGAGTCGATGACGCAGTAGAGAATGCATATAGACTAGTTTATTCATAAGATACACTGCAGTGGAGTCCAGTCTGACCAGCCTCCTGTGAGGGCTGGCGAGGGACTGACTCTAACAAGCATAAAGTTACATTATGTATGTTGCGGAGCCCTCTAAGACCCCCCTATTATGGAAAAACACTGCTAGCTGTCGTAATACAATGGAGTGGGATGGGTATGCCCAGACGTGGGTCCCTTGCTCACTGTGCCACTGGATTCAAGCTAGCCTGGCTAAAGAAGGGTGACATACCCTGAAACCGGTCCCAGGATGCTTGTTTCCGGTCCAGAGAGGACCTGGCCTGGCAGTTCGGTCTGGACTGTTCCCATGGGGCACAGGGCCAAGACTGATTTGCATATGGCTGGGTCCAAACTGGGGTGGCGTGGTGGGCAAAAGAACGATGATTTTATCCAGATCTTTTGACTGGGGGAGCATGTTTGCATTGCCAGCATTCCGTCCATCATTTGTTTGCTGTAACACTTTTCGCCCTAAGTGGGATGGGTATGCCCAGACGTGGGTCCCTTGCTCTCTGTGCCACTGGATTCAAGCTAGCTTGGCTGAAGAAGGGTGACATACCCTGAAACCGGTCCCAGGATGCTTGTTTCCGGTCCTGGAAGGACCTGGCCTGGCAATTCGGTCTGGACTGTTCCCATGGGGCACAGGGTCAAGACTGATTTGCATATGGCTGGGTCCAACTGGGGTGGCGTATTGGGCAAAAGAACGATGGATTTAACCCAGATCTTTTGACTGGGGGAGAATGTTTGCATTGTCAGCATTCCGTCCATCATTTGTTTGCTGTAACACTTTTCGCCCTAAGTGGGATGGGTATGCCCAGACATGGGTCCCTTGCTCACTGTGCCACTGAATTCAAGCTAGCCTGGCTGAAGAAGGGTGACATACCCTGAAACCGGTCCCAGGATGCTTGTTTCCGGTCCAGGGAGAACCTGGCCTGGCAGTTCGGTCTGGACTATTACCATGGGGCACAGGGTCAAGACTGATTTGCATATGGCTGGGTCCAAACTGGGGTGGCGTAGTGGGCAAAAGAACGATGGATTTAACCCAGATCTTTTGACTGGGGGAGAATGTTTGCATTGTCAGCATTCCGTCCATCATTTGTTTGCTGTAACACTTTTCGCCCTAAGTGGGATGGGTATGCCCAGACGTGGGTCCCTTGCTCACTGTGCCACTGGATTCAAGCTAGCCTGGCTGAAGAAGGGTGACATACCCTGAAACCGGTCCCAGGATGCTTGTTTCCGGTCCAGGGAGGACCTGGCTTGGCAGTTCGGTCTGGACTGTTCCCATGGGGCACAGGGTCAAGACTAATTTGCATATGGCTGGGTCCAAACTGGGGTGGCGTAGTGGGCAAAAGAATGATGGATTTAACCCAGATCTTTTGACTGGGGGAGAATGTTTGCATTGTCAGCATTCCGTCCATCATTTGTTTGCTGTAATACAATGGAGGTACAGAATATGAGTTTCGATTCCACAGCCTGGCACAAGCTATCTGCTGCCCAAGGTCGTCTAACTCATCCTCCCATAAGGCAGGTGGGAGAAGGCCTTGATGCAACAGCAGAAGAATGCAATAATGAATGAGTTTTCGACATTGGAGAAACAAAACTTACCAAGGACCATTTCTCGTAAATGAATAAGTAACAGTTTCGAGTGTAATAGAAAATGGCATCTTAGAGAAACAAAATGGCGGCAGGGATGTCAACCTAACAAACATAATACCTACATCCTCTGCCTGCGTAGTCACACGATACAATAATACTGCATTAGCTATATCAATGCTAACCTTCAATCGAGTAATATACGAGTAATACAGCAGTTTTGCGAGTCAATTCTAACAAAGGTTCTCAGAATACGATTCATTTCCAATGACGTTGGCATTAATATTGTCAAAGCATTGGTAAGGCAGTATACTCCTGAGTATTGTGTTGAGTACATTGCATCTTTGTGATTGTGCAGGCCTTCCTCAAAACTCAGCAAGCTTGCAATAGTATATCTGTCATGTCCTATAGCCAGTGTATCTTCGGACATGGCTTTCAGTGCAGCTGAACTTCAAAATGAATTAAAAAAAGGATAAGTATTTCAGCACTAAAAATTAAGAGGATCTTGAAGACGCAAAATTGAAGAGGTGGAGGAGGATTCCTCAGACATCATAATCACTGATGTGTCAGATAAAGCCACTGAATAGGAATATAAACAGTACATGCTGGAGTAGTAACATAATGTCTTTTGTAGCAAGAAAAGACTACTTCAGCTTAACAGCAGTCATTTGTATTAAACTTGGTGTGTCAAGAGATGTAAATAACAAAGCACTAATTTGCTCAGTGTGCAAACTGTTTAGATTGTTGACAAACAAAGAGACCTAATTAAACCTTTATGCAAAGTGGGGTTAGCTGCAGGGCCTGGGAAAAAACCATGCCCTGCTCCTATCCCACCATGTGCGGCCAGCCCTTGGGTTTTCCCCTTCCTTATAGAACTACATGAAACATCTGGTACCCATCCCTAACCTTTACCCCTAGTTGAGGTGTCACGGTGAGCAAAAGAACAATTGGATAGGTTGCTACTCTGAGCAATTGCCAGTGGTTAGACAAATTGTAGGCTTTCCTCCCATCATCTTTTGTGTGTTTGATGTACCACCCTAAGTGGCAATGGCATGCCCAGATGTGGGTCCCATGCTTACTGTGCCAAGATATACCCGACTGAACAGTCCCAATCAGGGCAAAACCGGTCTTGGGTTGCATGTGTTCTTGTTCAGGGAGGACCTGGCTTGGCAGTTCAGGCTGAACTGTTCCTATTGGAGAAAGGTCAAGACTGATTTGCATATGGCTGTGTCCAAACTGACGTGGCATGATGGGCAAACAAGCGATGGGATAGAATGCTACCCTAAGTGATTGACAGTGGTTAGACAAAATTGCAAGCATTCCTCCCATCACATTTTGTGTGTTTGACATGCTGCTACTTCTCTGTGAGTGGCACTACATTGGCCTTTAGTTAACTCTACTTTCTTGTTAGACCTCCCAGACCCCCTATACCTTGACTCTCTTATGTTGTCCTTTTCTTTTGTCATTGAACTGTTTTTTGTACAGAAATGTCTATCGTGCCTCTGCGATTCAGCCCAGTTCCTAAAAAGCTGGACTGAACTGCTCCCAAAATGGACAAGCCTAGCCTTTTGGCCTGTTTCACGCTCTGGAAATACCACATAAATACAATGCCAAAATGCAGTTGCACTAATCTTTATGCAGTACACTATTTCTTATTTTGCATTAAAGGTAGCTAGTTATGGAGTCTGTGAACTGTTAAAGACTGTTTGAATTGTGTTAACTGTAATCTATCTTGCAGCACATATGTGCTATACCCATACTAAATATTGTGTCTGTCTCTCAACCATCTCTAATTCACCCTATCCATCCATTGATTAATTCACTTCCCTATATGGCCCCCATTTGAGAGATCCATTGTGCTGTAATCTGTTTCTGCCATCAACAGGTTACACACTTGGTGGGACAGGTGTGGTGTAAGTAGTGTTAAACCTCTTGAGAAAAGGGCCAGAAATTGCAAAACGGCTCTCACCCGCTCTCTTTTACTCTGTACATGATACAACACGGGGCTTGAAATTCTGTTAGTTTAAGACTAGGTAGCTGTAGGAAGCTGGCTCCGTATATACTATACCAAAATGAGGTATAGTGTGCACAGAGTCCAGTGGAACCCCAAAGGTAGGCAGGGGTAAAAGTAGATAGCACCTTACTCTCTATTTGTGGTAGTGTGGACGAGCAGTAAGGCTTTATCAGAGGGTAGTGTTAAGCACTTGTTGAACACACTCAATCAGCAAATTATGTCACACACTCAAAGACTGAACTCAGACCAATTTTGTTTGTATAAAAATATTGTTTAGTTATTTTATTTCTAGAACCAAGCCAAGCCTGGCACAGGTAAGTTAAATACATGCTTTGCAATATATTATGCAGTGTTTACAAGAGAATGCAAGTTCAAACGCGGTTGTTTGAAATACAGGTAAGTCAAGGTATTGAAATTACTGCACAGATTACTTTTTAGTTACTTTTCAGATTACTTTTTAGATTACTTTTTCTATTCAGTGTGATATGCCTAGATATCACACTGGGACATTTCCTAGAGAAAGGGTAAGTAAATCAGATTTGCACAATTGTAACTTTTCAGGTTTCCTATACAAATCAACTCCACACTTAGAACATTTTTCAGAGAAAAACAGTCAATAGGTTCTGTAGTGTAGCTCCTATTTCCCTAATAGGCTCTGCGCATTGGAATAATATCCCCTAAAGGTTTGACATAGGACTAAGGTCAGTATGTCCCTATCGAGTATATTAAACTTAATTACTTGTGCCAGCTAGCTCAGAGGCCACTAGAAACTCCTTGACAAACAAGAAGGGAGTAGTTTCTGGCAGCCGCAAAACATGACCACTTTGTTTCCCTTTAGAATCAGAACGTGTCCCAGAGTCGTGGAAACAATAGATAACTATTTCACTCAGCTCACTCGTGCATACTTAGTTTTCCTCAAAGTTACACAGAAAGAATAGTCGGCGTTTCAATAAAAGGTTTATTGAACAGTCTTGTTTCTTGTGTAAGTAAAGTGTGCTGTTACGATCACAAGACAGTATGCAAGATAAATAATGTACAGCGTAAGCAGTAGAAATAAATAATACTGCGCTAGCATGAGCTTTAGTAGATATTCATTTACATAAATAACATAGACTAAAAAATGCGAGTACTCATACGATGCGTTTCTAAGCTAGTTCTACCCCAATGTTCCTAACCTAGGTGTAGGGAGAGGTATGAAGTAGGTGAAGTATTCCTTACTATGGTATACTAAGAGTATGTTAAGCCTAGTATGCCTAGTATGCCAAGAGTCCCTCTAGGTTCTAGTCAGCCCCATACCTTAAGAATGAGAGAGGTAGGAATCTCTTGCCAGACTCGAACTCCAACACCCCGCGAGGGAAGTCAGATCACTGGAAGCTGGATTCTCTGTGTGCAGGGATGACAGCGTCTTCTCAGTGCGTCAGGCCGGGAAACGGGCTCCTCTGAAGTCGAGGTCTCCTCTAGTTTACAAGGGCTAGGGAAGGTATATTTATACCTGAGAGGTACCTTAGAATGTTAGCATTGACGTGAATCGGACAGCGGAAGACGTCATGAATGATCCCCTAAGGTATAACGGTTCATGCATAATAGATGAGTCCTTGAAGAAATCAATAATCCTGTGCTAGGGAAACTCCCGAAGCCTAAGGGTCTGTTCTTCAAGAACTCATTGTGACGTTAGGGTGGACGGATGTCGGAGACCATGCCTGTATTTGGAGTGCACGGTTTAATGCCTAAATAAGGACTTGGATTTTATGCCTACATAAGGGCAGGGCGAATTGTGCCTATATAAGGACATGATACAGGAAAACCTATATACGGACACCCTAAGAAGAATACAACACCCACTCCACTTTCGTGTGTACGATAATACTAAAATGCTAAACATTTAAAAATGCTAAACATTAAATGGAGTACCGCATATTGCTAAAATATTTCTTAAAACCATTTAAAAAGGCATTTTAAAAAACCTATTAGAATGCAAAAGGTACTGTACATTTTAAGCATTGCTTTTCATTTCAGGCATATATTTTAAAATAAAATGCAATTTGAATGAAATAAGCAGTAATATTTACATGTGACAAAAAAAATGATCGATAAGTTTTTTCAAAATCAAAGTCATTTCATGTCATGGAAATTAATGAACTTTTTAGACAAACAAGATGACTAAGTGTCTGTGGAAGTACTGTGAAGCCTGTACTATAAGGCTAGTTCTACTTTAAGCAGATTGAATTGCCATTTTAGTTCGAAAAATGGGAAAAAGTTCAATTTGGGAAGAGTTCCAAGTTTTTGAAGTATGAAGGCCAAATTGTTACTGCATCTCTGGAACACTGTGGGCTGAATCAGAGTCAGTTTACGGGTCTGGTGTAAACATGAGATCATCTATTTCTGTAGACAAAATATCGTCTACTGAAGTTGGTGTCAGTTGGAACACCTCGTGTAGTAGATTAATTGCACAGAGATGTGAAGCATCGCTTTCAGCATAGGATGCCGCAGCAATGGTCGCGTCCGTTGTTACCTGTGTGCCTGTAGATCTTTCTCGTACCTCAGCAGCAGCCGGAAGCGTCTGTGAGATCTCAATGAACGCTGTCATCAGGATTGGTAGCCTCTGGGGACAACACAGAGCATGGGCCGTTATCGGGACCAGCAGAGTATCGACAGCCGTTGGCGTTGCTGATGGAAATGTTAGACAGGTGTCTAACACGCATTCTTCACCGCATAGCAGGCATCGTAGGACAGGTAAGATGCAATCTTGCCAGATTGGTCTGAATGACAGGAACCACGTGGTATTCAGGTCCCGTAGACGAGTCATGCCCAAAGCTGTACTATTCGCTCACTGCACTTTCGCTCAAGGAGAGCTTTCTCCATTTCGCTCGGAGTGATGTCTGCGAATAGGCTGGCCATAGCGTAATAGCAGGAAGAGAAATAGAATTCCGGCAACAAGTGCTAGAATTAATGGTATGCCACCAAACACCGAATGTGCAATGTTCGGGATGATTCCGGGTATTGCCTGGAAAGGTGCTAACAGACCGGAGCAGATGCTCTTAAATACATGTACAATTCCGGTTGTATCTGACATGTTAAAGATACGTCCTATCATTTACACGAAATGTATAGGGCAGTTTGTACGTATTAAAGTCTGTATCTCAGCCGAAGTCCTTGCTACTTGTAGATCATAGGTTTCTTTGGCCGAGGTCAAAAGCACTGTTTGCTGTAAAAGCATGGCTTTCATTCTGCTCAAAGTATCAAATCTTATAAAAGAGACGTTCAGCGAAGGCCACAAAGGCGACTCCCTGACTGTGTCTATTGGGGCAAACAATACTTGCATACAGCAAGTGACCCTGGAGTTGACCGTTACTAGATATGGAATGCCTGGCAACATGCCGCAGCAACTCTGATCATTCAACATGAGGTAACTCCCATTCGAAAGTTGTCCAAACATTGGATTAATCACAGCAGCTGGTGTACCCTGCTGGTGGCAAGACAAATTTGCCACAGAACCATTGCAAGCCCCGTGTAAAGAAATGTCCTGACATATAAGTGAACCGCTTAGTGCACTTTTACAGTGTGTACCGCTCAAAAACACTTCACGATCCCCACTCCAACATCTATATGTATACGGTAAATCCCAAGATGTCTTAATGTATTCCTTACCCAACCTTTCATATTTGCCTGCTTGCATTTGTCTGAGGCAATACTGAAACTGAAAAGTAGTCACAGGTAATGTAATTTTGCCATGACTGAGCCATTCTGTAGCTGGTTTTTCTGCCACTGTGAATGGTAATTTTTCCAGTTTTTCAATGCTCAGCACTGTATACCTTGCTCCTCTTTGTGCCAGTTCGATCTGTTTATCAGTTAGATTGTATTCTGCAAACAGAGCTAACGTGTTGATAAAACGCCAAGGCACATAGCCCGCACGCAAAGATTGCAGCGTCCAGCTCAATAACACAATAGAACGTAATTGAGATTGGCCTTGTTGTAACATCGCCAAATCTTGTTCTAGTATGTCGATAGCAGAGGATACAATGTTGTCCAATGAATATATTCTGGAGGACAAAGTTGTTAACCCATTGTTGACCACAGTGAGTGTTTTCTCTAAATTAATACGATCAAGTTCACGTATTCGTTCTGCGGCCTCCATCTGTGACACTTTCCATGCTTCATTATAAGCAGCGTAAATGCTGGCATATATGAAACGTTTTTGACGCGGTTTTCTTGGTCTAAGCAAGAATTCCCTAAGGTCTGCGTCTTTTTTAAGTAAGGATAAGTGTTGTTTCACATCCTGTAGGGTAGATTTCTGCAGCCAATCGAGGCATAATTTACCTACACTGTATGTTGTTACTACCCCCGGATGCTGTCTTTGGACGTATCTTGGGTCTGGCCTATGAATAGTAAAGCCCTGAGTTTTATTCAGGAATCTTTCCTGACAGTTGTTCGTGTCTATGGGCCAGATCAACCATTTTCTCCAATCAGGATTAGATCTGTTGAGTTGTAGTATTTGGTCAACTGTCACCGCTGCCTGTGTATTATTATAACTGGCAGGTGTTGGTACAGAAGGTGTCTTCATCTCTTTGATCTTGGCTAGTCCAAGACAAGATGTTTGTTGGACAGTTTCATTCAAAAACATTATTTGTTCAGGGATGACACAGGCTCTAAATAAAGCTTCTATCCTCTGCACTTGCCAATCTTTAGTATCCCAGACAGTTTTTGTGTCTATTGTGTCTTTCCATAAGTCGAAACCCTGTCTAGACAGTTGGGCAATAAATGTTGCAGAGTAAATCTGTTTCGTATTAGTTAACATAATTTTCAGTCCGGTTTTGTTTACATTTTTATAGTAAAACGTTTCTGGATCAGATGTATTATACCCTGAAAAATATGGAAACTTGTTAGCAAATGTTTTTGAACTACCTTGTAGTGGTGTCGGACAATGCTCCCATTGGTTAAACATAAACACATTTCTTGGGTATGCAGATTTATGCAAATAATGATGACCATAGTGGTTATTACAATACAGTTGTTCGTAGTCTGATGAACCCTCTAAATATTCATTTTTAGAAAATGCAGCAGATTTTTCTAGGTCAAACATTATGTCATTAACAGTCTCAAAGTCCCAATCATCAGAATAGGTACTGGACGAAATTAGATCACTTAGTGAAATTTTAAACAAATGTGGAATGTTCAATTGTTCCGTCGGGCCGAAGATATCAAAATCTGTTTTGTCCCACACTATACCATCCTGTATAGGAACAGCTGTGATGTTCACTGTTGACAAGTCTCTTGCTTCACGATGGGAAGATTTATGAGGTTTCAAAAGTACGTTCACGTCTTTTCCTTCAGTATTCACATGAATGTATCTGCCACCTATAAGCACGCTCACAGTTGTAACCAAAGCTAGCCAGAGCAGAAAAACAAATAGTCCAGATGTAATCCAGAGTTCAATCCATGGAGAAACCAAATAAGTCTTTTTCAGAAAGTGAAGAAAGTCTTGTACTTGCTGCTTGAGTTTGAATGATGCTGGCGTCGTTTCAGGTTCACTCGGATCTTCTGAGAACGTATCAAAGTTAATGAAATAGCCAGAAGCAGTTCTGTCAATTGTTGGAATTGCATCAGGATTTGTAGAATTCGCTGGAACCAGTTGATCACTTGCTACATTGGTGTAGACAGGTGTATTTGGACGAACTGTTACTTGGTTTTCAAGAGGGATGAGTTCCATAGCATTGTTGCTTAGTCCTTCATCTGTTATTGCTGAAATCTCGATGGTTATCAGTCTTTCAGTCTGAACCTCTTGGATAGTAGCGAGAGGAGTGCGTCTGCTACTAGGTCGGAGTCCATGAGGCCTACTATTTAGTATTGGCCACATACTGTGGTTTGATGAGGTCGATGGACACAAATCTTTTCTCCTTTCTTCCAGCAAGGGGCGGCAGAAGTACTGTTCTTGTTCCTTGAACTGCTAGGACAGGTACTCGTTGTCTGTAAGAAGGTCCAAATTCCTTCTTGTCCGCAATCTTTTCTCTGACTAGATCCCCAACTTTTGGAATCCAGACAGGCCTTGCTGGGACCGCCGGTTTTTCACCAGTGGTGGTTGGCTGCAGGAATACGTTGCTTTGTTTCGATCTTAATTCATTCAGTTCCTGTAAAACAGCCAAACGATCTTTGATATCAAACGTTTTATTTTCCATCACTGTGCCTACGTCATCGAGATCTGGTACCCACATTCTTGTCCCAAATAGGACCTCATATGGAGTGACCCCCCCTAGAGAACTTCTTGGCAGATTGTTTAATGAGCGTTGAACCCCATAAAGATGTTTGACCCACCCGTCACCCGAACCTAATACCCTAGCTGTTATAGACTGCTTTATGTCCCGGTTTTTCCTTTCCACAACCGAATTTCCCTCAGGATGGAATGGAGAGGAGTACCGCAATGCAACGCCCAGACTGGCCATGGCTTCTTTGTAAGCCCGAGAGCTAAACGCAGGGCCCTGGTCAGAATGTAGCGTGCCTATTGCGTATGTGCCGATAAAGACTCGCAAATCTTTTATAACAGTTCGAGCGTCAGCCGAGCGCTGAGGCCATATCCATAGGAACCTAGATTCAGTATTTGTAGGTTTGCATTTGTCCAGAAGGACGCATGCGCGTAGATAGTCTAATGCTGTCTAACAGTGGTGTCTGTACTGGGCAGCTGCATTTGCAGCATGGTGTCTGGTGGCTTTCTTGCTGTAATTTACAGTCTAAGCAGTTATTGATGAATATGTGAATTTCTGTATTCATTCCAGGCCACCAGTACATCTCTTTTAATGTCAAAATTGTTTTAGAGATCCCTTGATGTGACAGACCCTCCCCCAAATGTGTTTCATAAATCAAGGCTGCTCTACGTTCCATGTTTGGGATTACCCTATCCCCCACTCCAGGGATTCGAGCAAAAGGAACGTTGTTCGCATCAATTACATAAGAGTACTTGAGTGGAATTTTTTGGGGTAACGCTGCACTGCTGCCCTTGCTTGAAGCATTGACAGCCAACATTATCTCACCGTCTATTTTTGTTTTTGAACGAGTGATCGCAGCTACGGAAGCCGTCTGAACAGCCCCCTTTGCGGCTTCGTCAGCCAATGAATTCCCTGCAATGTGAACGCCATCACGTTGATGACTCAGTGTGTGGATCACGTGAGCCTTTGGTAGTTCGTTTTTCAACTGAACTACTTGTTCCCAAAGCGTTTTGTGTTTTATTGTGCCACCTTTCGCATCTTTGAACCCATTTTCAAGCCAATTTTGCATATATTCATTATATGACTGAACACAGTAAAAGGAATCGCACACTATCAGTGTGGGGAATTCTCGATCTGTACTTTCAAGTGCCAGTTTGAATGCTTGTAGTTCAGCTCGCTGAGCTGTGCAATCTCCTAGAGATTGAGTTTTTGTGACCATAGGTCTGAAGATGCCATCTCGTATGCGACCTTTAACGATTGCACACGCTGCACTGTAAGCATGCTTACTCCCTGTTGCGGGCTGTGCGGATCCGTCAGTGTAAATTATGAATTCGTACTGATCGAGAGGCAGAATTTCAGTGGGCAGAGGACATTCTTGTTCATATTGCAGGAATGCTTGTGTTTTTAAATCAGGATCAAAAACATATTCAACATCTGTTGCAGCAAGAGAATTAACCCATTGTATCCATTTTGGATGTAATGCTTTAGCATTTGGAATGCTTGCTTTTGTGACCGCTTCTAAAGCCGGTACTGGGGTTACGACAATTATGCGTTTCCCTTGGGCTAAGGCTCTTTCTTTTGTTACAGCGGTTTGAACTGCTGTCAGAATTTTTTCAGTTGAAGTGAAGCGCATTTCCGCTTGTGTGTACAAATGAGATTTGTATGCGATTGGTATTTTTTCACCCTCATTGAAGGTTAAGTAGGTGAATCCGCATTGACCCGAAATTATTCGGATCACCAGGTTGCGTTGACTTACGCGTGTTTGTAAGTGATTTGTTGCTAACATGTTAGCCTGGAGTGAACGCAAGATTTCTGTGTGTTCCTGTGTCCAGTTTTTGATTGAATAATCAGGTTTGATTAATGCGTAGAGAGGTTTAACCCTTTCTGCGTAATTCAAAATGTAAGTTCTTCCAAAATTGAGGAAACCCAGGATGGATTGTAAATTTTCCAGCGTTTTAGGAGGTTGGAGCAGCGGTCATTTTTCTAAAAAGTTAGCTGCCAAGCTCTTGCCTTCACTTGAAAGCTCATATCCTAGAAATAGGACACTGAGATGGGCAATTCTGGACTTTTTGAAGTTGAATTTGTAGCCCTCAGAGGCGAAGCCCAGTATAATGGTGCTCACCCTGTTCAAGTGTTTGTCCAGGTCATCGTCTGTCAGATAGATGTCATCGACATAGGACAATGCCTCATTGTCATAAATTTGTAGTAACTCCGTTTCCCTCGCTGAGAATAAACCTGGGCTGTTCTTGAACCCTTGTGGGAATTGACAAAATTGACGCTGGGTCCCCATTATGGAGAATGCTGTTAAGTACCTGCTTTCAGGTGCTATGTTTTAACAAAAGAAACCATTTGAGATGTCTAATGTGGTTTTGTATTTTTTACGCACAATGTTATTCATTAATGCTGTGCTATGTGCATTTTGCACTGCAAAGGTTTTAGAACAAGTGTTTAGGTGTCTGTAATCCAAAACTAGACGATATGTATTGTCTGGTTTGGAGACAGGAAACAAAGGATTGTTCATCGAGGAGGTGCATGTTTCAATCACCCCTTGGTATTCAAGTTGATCTAAGATCTCCTGACCTGTTTTTTAGCTTCTTGCTTTATTGGATACTGCCTTTGTGCAGTTGGTTCATGTTTCAGATGTATTTTATGCTGAGGTGAATCCTCATCCCGTCCTACATGATTTTTATATAATGCTGGGGCCTGGGCTACTGCCCATTTCCTGGCATATGTATATTTTAGGTGTATTGGAATGTGGTTGGAGAAGGCAGGCATTATAATGTCTTCGCCATGTGGGCACTCCCTGACAAATTGTGGTGGCCAGTCTTTTTCTGCTAGAAGTATGTCATAGCCCCTGGATAATCTTTCCCAAAAAAGTGCTTTCACCTGTCTAGGTTTGTCTCCCTCCATCCGGAGTGTTATTTCATATAACTTTTGTGGAGTACTAACCCTGGTGTCTACAGTCTCAACTGTAATGTACTCATTCAAGTCCACTATCTCCAGAAGTTCCTTCAGGTTCTGGCGAGCTATTGTGACTTCTGCTGCACTGTCCAGCATTGTCTGAGCCCATTCTCCATTCTTGAGTTGTGTTCTCAGTATTCTCTGCATGTCTGATCTTTAGACCTGCTACTTTCTTTTGGAGAATTGAGGTTTTGTTTTGTTTTTTGTAGCGTGTTTTTCTTCCTTGGATTTCACACGTTCTTCTCTATGTTCCGACCGTCCTCTTCTTTCCGAAGTCTGTGATGAGATCTGAAAGGGACAAGAGGAACGTGTATCAGTATCTTGATACCTGTCAGGTTTTCTCAAATTATCCCTATTCCTGAGGTTATACCTCCTTTCAGAGGGCTCCTTTTGAGGAGACCTACCTCGGGATTGAGAACGTTTTTCGTTTGAATTTTGTTTATTAGTCTCCCACTTTTTTTTAGAAGATGTAGGAGTTTGTTTAATAGAGTCCTTCTCAGGACTTTCAGATAGTTTCGGCTTCACTGGTCTTCCACCCAAACTATCACTGCCTAATTCTGCATAAGATTGTTCAATTATTCTGGGTAGCTCAGACTGGTGTTCTGTAACATCGAATTCCCTTAATTTTTGGCGGATCGCCACTGCTGCTGCCTCCCCTTTAATATTAGATAATATTATTGTTGAGACCTGGTCGAAATTTTTCAGTAATTTCATACCTAAATTTAGAGCAGGCTCTGCCCCGTATTCATTTTGAATTTGTTTCAGGACATCAGGTATTACCGCAATTGACGGAATGCCATGTGTTTTAGTATAGATGGCAGCAAAGACTGAGCCCCAAGTGGTGCAGTCTTCCAGTTGTGGTGTGATCCCCATCGGTAAACTGATTGTTAGAATTCTGTGTTTCTCATACGGGCTAGTATTTGGAAATACTGCTTCGATTTGAGTAATTTTTTGAGCTATCCAGAATGGAATTTGCTCACGTTTTGTGGGCATTTTACCCATGACTGCGTATAGAGTCTGTGGTGTAATTTTTAGTGTATTCCCCTGGTGAGGAGTTTGATTTGGAAGTGTCAATGGTGGTTGGACTGTGAAAGTCCGCATGACATATTGGACCAATTGTCTGTAGATTTTTATTAATTCTTGTAGTTGAACAAGTAGTTTCTCGTCTGACATTTCTTCAATGTTAGGATGAGGTATGTAGCCGGCTAGAATCGGCCATGTTGCTCCTAGTCTACCTAGTGGACCGGGCCTGGTAATGTTTCTGTGATGTTTTAGGGCGCCTTTAAACCAGAACTGATGCTCTTGGTATGTTAATGGAATTTCTATATCCTCGAAAGGAATGTATTCCTCTGGTGGATCATCTTCTTTGTAGAAGTGAAACATGTGTGTTACTGGATTGGATTCAGGAAATATTACCCATGAATAGAATACCTCTGTCTGAAAGGATTCGTGTGCCTCTATCACAAAAACTGCTCTACCGCCTCTTGGTGGTAGGCCGTGTTTTATAAGTTTTAGAGTGATGGCTCTTCTTAAGTTTTGAGGGATGTCTATAACACCCTCCTCGGTTTCAATAAAACCTGTGATGTTATAAGCTGTTGCAGCTGGCTGATCCGCAGCTCCACCGTTTCCGGTCTCAGTGTCGGAGTCAGGCATTTTGTTGTTCGAAAAATGTAGAACAAGTTTCAAGGAAACAAAGATAAGGTGCACAATACTTTGGAACACTGTATCCTTCAACGTTGAGCAAACCAAACAGCTAATATATAGGGTGTTTCCCTATGTAGCCGTGGTGGATACTTAACCCTGCCCACTCCAGACGTCTTTTGGAGTATATGGGTAGGGGTCTCTGAGGAAAAAAGCACAGCTGAGTTACTCAGTATCTAACGTTAAATTACCGCCTTACCAAACCGTTGGGCGCCATGTAGTGTAGCTCCTATTTCCCTAATAGGCTCTGCGCATTGGAATAATATCCCCTATAGGTTTGACATAGGACTAAGGTCAGTATGTCCCTATCGAGTATATTAAACTTAATTACTTGTGCCAGCTAGCTCAGAGGCCACTAGAAACTCCTTGACAAACAAGAAGGGAGTAGTTTATGGCAGCTGGAAAACATGACCACTTTGTTTCCCTTTAGAATCAGAACGTGTCCCAGAGTCGTGGAAACAATAGATAACTATTTCACTCAGCTCACTCGTGCATACTTAGTTTTCCTCAAAGTTACACAGAAAGAATAGACAGGCGTTTCAATAAAAGGTTTATTGAACAGTCTTGTTTCTTGTGTAAGTAAAGTGTGCTGTTACGATCACAAGACAGTATGCAAGATAAATAATGTACAGCGTAAGCAGTAGAAATAAATAATACTGCGCTAGCATGATCTTTAGTAGATATTCATTTACATAAATACCATAGACTAAAAAATGCGAATACTCATACAATGCGTTTCTAAGCTAGTTCTACCCCAATGTTCCTAACCTAACCTAGGTGTAGGGAGAGGTATGAAGTAGGTGAAGTATTCCTTACTATGGTATACTAAGAGTATGTTAAGCCTAGTATGCCTAGTATGCCAAGAGTCCCTCTAGGTTCTAGTCAGCCCCATACCTTAAGAATGAGAGAGGTAGGAATCTCTTGCCAGACTCGAACTCCAACACCCCGCGAGGGAAGTCAGATCACTGGAAGCTGGATTCTCTGCGTGCAGGGATGACAGCGTCTTCTCAGTGCGTCAGGCCGGGAAACGGGCTCCTCTGAAGTCGAGGTCTCCTCTAGTTTACAAGGGCTAGGGAAGGTATATCTATACCTGAGAAGTACCTTAGAATGTTAGCATTGACGTGAATCGGACAGCGGAAGACGTCATGAATGATCCCCTAAGGTATAACGGTTCATGCATAATAGATGAGTCCTTGAAGAAATCAATAGTCCTGTGCTAGGGAAACTCCCGAAGCCTAAGGGTCTGTTCTTCAAGAACTTGTTGTGACGTTAGGGTGGACGGATGTCGGAGACCATGCCTGTATTTGGAGTGCACGGTTTAATGCCTAAATAATGACTTGGATTTTATGCCTATATAAGGGCAGGGCGAATTGTGCCTATATAAGGACATGATACAGGAAAACCTATATACGGACACCCTAAGAGGAATACAACAGTTCTTATGGAGAGAAATTAAGTTAACGGTTACCAGGTAAGTAATCGGTCTTTGGGGTTGAGTTTCTGGGGTTAGAACAAGGGTTGCCTCGGGGTCAAAGATGCACTCTTGTTACACCCTCAGCGGCACTAAGGCGGCTGGGTGTAGAGTGCTGAGGCCCAATGTTATCCAATGGGGGATAGCGGGCCTCCGGTTGGTGGCTGCTTACGAGTAGGCCACTGGTTTGTGGGAACAAAGCTCCTGGTGTTAGGCTCAGGGCAAAGGGGGATCCTGATTAGCACAAAAAGTGCACCCACAGCGGTGCAGGGGCAGCTGGGTGCAGGGTGCTGTTTTGGCGTCCGGTGCCCTGTTGATTGCAATGGGGATTCTCCGGTTTCAACAAAGACTGCAGGCTCGGGGACAAAGATCTTCTAGAGGTGACTATCGGTTGGAAAGGTAAGTTGGGATGCCTGGGGATGCTGGGACACTGTCGGTTGGGCCACCCAAGGCCGTGGGGCTTCGGGTGCAGGGATGTCTTTAGGCGTCGGGTTTCTCTTGCCAGCTTCGGTCGCGATCTGGGGGATCCTCTAGAAAGAGGCTGCAGGCTTCGCTGGGAGATTCAAGGCAGGTCAGAGATCATCAGATCTCGGGTCAGAATCGCCGGGTAGACCTCTTTGTGGTGTTGGGCCACTCGGGCCGTGGGCGACGGGTGCAGAGTGGTGCAGACTTGCCGAGTTTGCCGGAGCTGGAGTCTGTGTTTGAACAAATCCGGTGTTCATGGGAGACAAAGTCTTTTTTTTGGAAGGCAGGGCAGGTCCTCGGGGTTCTTGAGGTTGATGGCTGCAGGACACACCGAGGTTTCACTTCTGCAGGTTCGAGGTGGGGACAGGCGGTAGGGCTGGGGCCAAGTCAGTGGGTGTCCTCCTCTTCTTAGCTTCGGCATGGCTGTTCCGTCCTTCTTCTTCTTCTCTTCTTTGTCGTTGCTTGTCTGAGGAGGCAAGGTTATGGGGTGCCCCTAAATACTAGATTTAGAGGCGTTACAGGTAAGTAAAAGGTTGGGACCAATGGGTCCCTTCCTTGGGGTGGGTACACCCCCTATTATGCCACCCTCCAGTGGGAGGGGGGCATATGCCTCACTCTAGTTGGCTGGGTCCCCCATCTGCAAGATGGCGGGGACTGAGAGTTGTGCTTCACCTCACCTCCCCCACCTGAGGGGTGTGGTTGGCAAAGGTGGGCACACCTCCCTTCCTCACTTGGTTTTCCCGCCGGTTCTCCCGCCCAAAGTGGGGGTCAGAACCGGTGGGGACCAGTTGCTGGAAGCAGAAAAAGGCCTGGGGAAGCTCACAAAGGCGGCAAGCCTTTGAAGCTTCCCCTTCGTGGACCCTGCCCATCCTGGGGGAGGAGGTTTGGCACCTCGTCCCAGGATGTGCATTGTTTCAGGCCCGCAAGAGCTGCATGCTCTCGACCCAGGGGTCCAGAAACATGTCTGGTGGTGGCAGCTGGGGAGCAGCCACTCAGCCTTGACACTAGAGTTAGGTCATTTTTCAGGGGGCATCTCTAAGATGCCCTCTGTGTGCATTTTTCATTAAATCCCACACTGGCATCAGTGTGGGTTTAATGCGCTGAGAAGTTTGATACCAAACTTCTCAGTTTTCAGTAAAGCCATTATGGTACTGTGAAGTTTGTAATGACAAACTCCCAGCACCATATACTCTCAATGGCATTACTGCACTTACAATGTCTAAAAATTGGCTTAGACACTGTAAGGGTACAGGGCTCATGCACCTGTACCCTTACCACTGGTATAGTGCGCCCAGCTAGAGGGGTGGCTGATATATGCCAAGGCAGTGGGTTGTAGGCATGGAACAGAGGTATGTGTGCCATGTCGACTCTTCACTTTGTTCTGCACCAAAACAGGCAGCCTGCAAAGGCAGTGTGTGAGTGTAAAGGTACAGGGCCTCTAAGGGTGGCACAATAAGTGCTGCAGCCCTTAGAGGCCTTCCCTGGTCATAGTGCCCTGGGTACCTGTGGTACCATTTACCAGGGGCTGACCTGTGGCCAGAGAGTGCCAATTGGGTTTGGTTTTCAATGCAGTTTTAGGGAAAGAACATAGGCCCTGGGTACCTGATTGACAGGAGCCCAGGGCACACTCAGTCAAAGTACATCAGCAGTTCAGCAAAAAGTGGGGGCAACCATGCAGAAAGAGGGCACTTTCTCACACAACCCTCCCCCCCCCCCCAAACGAAAGAGGATGAGTCTAAACTTTCCCTAGAGAGTCTTCATTGTCTAAGTGGAAGAACCTGGAAAGTTCATCTGCTTTGGCATGGGCAGTCCCAGGTCTGTGTTCCACTGTAAAGTCCATTCTCTGTAGGGAGATGGACCACCTCAACAGTTTAGGATTTTCACCTTTCA
Source organism: Calotriton arnoldi (assembly GCA_963921515.1). Classification (NCBI taxonomy): domain Eukaryota; kingdom Metazoa; phylum Chordata; class Amphibia; order Caudata; family Salamandridae; genus Calotriton; species Calotriton arnoldi. Next base: position 237,384 of record CAWUFW010005263.1, on the reverse strand, counting down.
TCTGCATTAGCCACTTGAGAGGTCTGTGATCAGTTTGAACTAGGAAGTGAGTCCCAAACAAGTATGGTCTCAGCTTCTTCAGAGACCAAACAACAGCAAAGGCCTCCCTCCCAATGGCACTCCAACGCTGCTCCCTGGGGAGAAACCTTCTGCTTATAAAAGCAACAGGTTGGTCTTTGCCTTCATCATTGATCTGGGATGGGACTGCTCCTATCCCTAGCTCAGAGGCATCAGTCTGCACAATGAACTGCTTGGTATAGTCTGGAGCTTTGAGAATTGGTGCTGAGCACATTGCCTCGTTCAGGGTGTCAAAAGCCTTTATGGGCATCTTCTTGGAGGTAAGTTCTGGGAGGGGAGTCACAATGGAACCATATCCCTTCACAAACGTCATGTAGTACCCAGTCAAGCCAAGGAATGCCCTGACTTGGGTCTGGGTTGTTGGAGCTGCCCAGTCCAGGATGGCTTGGATATTGGGCTGTAAGGGTTGCACTTGGCCTCCACCAACAAGGTGGCCCAAGTATACCACAGTTCCCTGCCCTATCTGGCATTTGGATGCCTTGATAGTTAGGCCTGCAGTTTTCAGGGCTTTTAAAACCTTCTTAACACAACTATGGCAAATAGGGAAAGAGCCCTTCCCCTATGCCGTGAGGGCCGAGAGGAATTCTCAAAAGGGAGTACCCCCTCCCGTATCCAAAACACTAAATCACAAAGGTACTCCTTGAGTTTGTGGATGGGAACCACGTATTTTTAAACAGTAGACTCTAATGAGGTATTAGAGGAAGGCCTATTGTGAAGAGACCCACTAGGGAATGGGAAGGAAACAATTCCTTTGTTTTTAATTACCTTCGCACACCCTAGTGGTGTCATGCTTCATCATCGGGTCACCCTGACGCCTATAAGTCAGGGTGGGCTCAACCATATTTCAGGGAGCTCTTAGTGAGAAAATGACCAGGGGGAGATAAAGATTAAAAAACCGTAGACGGATCCCAGTATCCCTTTATTCTTGGATCTACTATGGTTATTAAAGCATGTAAAAATGAGGTAAATGGGAGTTTTATGGTCCTATGACCCTAAAGCCAACATGTTTCAGTCCTAAATGGGCTCGTTAGGTCCTGGACTTTCTTCAGGGCAACGCGATAACCTCCCTGGAAAATGCAGAAGGAGATTCCTATACTGCTGTTTATGTAAGGGTAGATAGCTGCTCCTTATTAGTTGAATAAAGACAATTATCTTTTCAAATACTCTTATCACTCCATCCCGCTATGGGAGAGGAACTCATCCCCGGGCACCTTACGACATCAAGGGGTAGCCCTGTAGTCTCACAAACATCAAGGGTACCGCGCCGAATAGGTCGCCGAGTGGGGCAGGATCCTTGATGTTTGTGTGACTACAGGGCTACCCCTTGATGTCGTAAGGTGCCCGGAGATAAGTTCATCTCCCATAGCGAGATGTAGTGATAAGAGCATTTGAAAAGATAATTGTCTTTATTCAACTAATAAGGAGCAGCTATCTACCCTTACATAAACAGCAGTATAGGGAATCTCCTTCTGCATTTTCCAGGGAGGTTATCGCGTTGCCCTGAAGAAAGTCCAGGACCTAACGAGGCCCATTTAGGACTGAAACATGTTGGCTTTAGGGTCATAGGACCATAAAAACTCCCATTTACCCCATTTTTACATACTTTTAATAACCATAGCAGATCCAAGAATAAAGGGATACTGGGATCCGTCTACGGTTTTTTAATCTTTATCTCCCCCTGGTCATTTTTTCACTAAGAGTTCCCTGAAATATGGTTGAGCCCACCCTGACTTATAGGCGTCAGGGTGACCCGATGATGAAGCATGACACCACTAGGGTGTGTGAGGGTAATTAAAACAAAAGGAATTGTTTCCTTCCCCATTCCCTAGTGGGTCTCTTCGCGATAGGACTTCCCTCTAATACCTCATTAGGGTCTACTGTTTAAAAATACGTGGTTCCCATCCACAAACTCAAGGAGTACCTTTTGTGATTTAGTCTTTTAAAACCTTCCCCAGGTGGATCAGGTGATTCTGTCAGGTGGAGCTAAAGACAGCAATATCATCTAGATATGCTGCACTAAAGGACTGCAATCCAGCAAAGACTTGATTCACCAACCTTTGGAAGGTTGCAGGGGCATTCTTTAAACCAAAAGGCATAACAGTGAACTGATAATGCCCATAAGGTGTGGAGAATGCTGTCTTTTCTTTTGCTCCTGGTGTCATGCCAATCTGCCAGTACCCTGTAGTTGAGTCAAAGGTACTTAGAAATTTGGCTGCACCCAATTTGTATATCAAATCATCTGCTCTTGGGATAGGGTGAGCATCTGTCTTGGTGACAGAGTTGAGCCCTCTATAGTCCACACAGAACCTCATTTCTCTCTTTCCACCCTGGGGATGAGGTTTGGGGACCAGAACCACTGGGCTAGCCCAGGGACTCTCAGAGGGTTCAGTAGCCCCTAGCTCCAGCATCTTGCTGACTTCAGCTCTGATGCTTTCCTTGACTTGATCAGACTGTCAATAGATTTTGTTCTTGACAGGTGCACTGTCACCAGTGTCCACATCGTGGGTACACCAGTTTGTCTGACCAGGGGTCAAGGAAAAGAGCTTAGCATACTGCTGCAAGACTTGCTTGCAATCAGTCTGCTGTTGGGCAGTGAGGGTGTCTGAAAAGACAACTCCATCCACTGTCCCATCTTTTGGGCTGTATGAGAGGAGGTCAGGGAGAGGTTCACTCTCTGTCTCCTGATCCTCATCAGTCACCATCAGCATGGTGATGTCAGCCCTGTCATGGAAAAGCTTAAGGTGGTTCACATGGATCACCCTCTTGGGTGTCCTGCTTGTGCCCAGGTCAACCAAATAGGTGACCTCACTTTTCTTTTCTAAGATGGGGTAAGGGCCACTCCATCTGTCCTGGAGAGCCCTTGGTGCCACTGGCTCCAAAACCCACACATTTTGCCCTGGTTGAAATTCTACCAGTGCAGTGTTTTGGTCATACCAGTGCTTCTGAAGCTCCTGGCTGGCCTCAAGATTTTGGGAAGCTTTTTCCATGTACTCTGCCATTTTGGACCTTAGGCCTAGTGCATAGTCCACAATGTCTTGTTTGTGTTCTTGGAGATGCTTCTCCCAACCCTCTTTTACAAGACAGAGTGGTCCCCTAACAGGATGGACAAACAGAAGTTCAAAGGGGGACAACCCTACTCCCTTCTGAGGCACCTCTCTGTAGGCGAAAAGCAAGCATGGTAAGAGAACATCCCATCTCCTTTTGAGTTTCTCAGGGAGCCCCATAATCATGCCTTTCAATGTCTTGTTAAACATCTCAACAAGACCATTGGTTTGTGGGTGATAGGGTGTAGTAAACTTGTACTGCACTCCACACTCTTTCCACGTGTTTTAGGTAAGCAGACATGAAGTTTGGCCCTCTGTCTGAAACCACCTCCTTAGGAAACCCTACCCTGGTGAAGATACCAATGAGGGCCTTGGCTACTGCAGGAGCTGTAGTAGTCCTAATGGGAATTGCCGCAGGATACCTAGTGGCATGATCCACTATCAATAGTATAAACTTGTTTCCTGATGCTGTGGGAGGTTTAAGTGGACCCACTATGTCCACACATACCCTTTCAAAGGAAACCCCAACCACTGGTAGTGGAATCAAGGGGGCATTTGGGTGTCCACCTGTTTTGCCACTGGCTTGGCAGGTGACACAGGAACTGACAAACTCCTTTACTTTCTGAGACATCTGGGGCCAGTAAAAGTGGCTAACTAGCCTTTCCTAGGTTTTGGTTTGGCCCAGATGTCCAGCTAGGGGGGGTGTCATAAGCTAAAGTTAGTAGGAACTCCCTGCACTTCTGAGGCACTACCACTCTCATAGTGGCTCAAGGGTTGGGGTCTCTGGCCTCAGTGTACAGTAGCACCTCCTCCCAATAGACTCTGTGGGTACCACTGACATCTCCCTTGTCCTGGGTAGCAGCTTGCTGCCTCAGGCTTTCAAGAGTTGGACAGTCCTGCTGTCCATGGCACAGCTCTTCCCTAGAGGATCCCCCTGGGCCTAAGAGTTCAACCTGGTAAGGGTCAAGCTCCATGGGCTCAGTCCCCTCTGGGGTGTCCAAGTCCTCTCCCTGAAGAGAAGAGTCCTGATCTTTTTGCTGTTCAGAAGCTGGTTTCCCAATCTTCTTACATTTCCTCTTGGAAGGTTGTGCCATACTTTCAGGCTCCAACACTTCTTTTTCACCCTGCTTTCGGCTCTGTGCTCTAGTCTTGACACACACAATCTCAGGGATGTCCAGCATTGCTGCATGGGTTTTTAGTTCTACCTCAGCCCATGCTCAGGTTTCTAGGTCATTACCAAGCAAACATGCAGCTGGAAGCTTTGGAGAGACCACTACCTGTTTCAGGGCAGTACCCCCCCCCCCACCCCCAGTCTAATGTCACCATAGCCATAGCATGGTTAGTGGTAACACTGTCAGCATTGGTGACTGGGTACGTTTTCCCAATCAGGTGTTGCCTTGGGGAAACCAGTGTATCTCTCGCCATAGTGACACTGACACCTGTACCCCTTAGGGCTTCTATTCCAGTCCCATTGATCCAAGGGTATTGCAAATACTTCTTTAAGTTGGGTGTCCACACAGCTAAAGTGGCAAACTCAACTTCCCCTTCTGTGACTAGAACTGCTTTAGTGTGCAACCCGATTTGCTCTGGGCACACTGCTGATCCCATCTGGAGACTGGCTATACTAGTAGTAGCTGTAGGAGGACTAGGAGGCTTCTTGTTATGACAAGTAGCATCTCCAGTTAAGTGTCCCAACTTCTTACAGTTGTTACACTAGGCCTTTAAGGGATCAAAGTTCTTACCCCTGTACCTGTTATTAGACTGGGAAGAGTTTGGGGTCCCACCCCCCTGTGCAGGTTTTTGGGGCCCTTTTGAAGACTCAGGCTTTTTATCTTGGGGGATTCTCACCACCTTTCCCCTGGGGAGGTTTTGTAACCCCTTTCTTTTGGTCACCCCCAGTGGTTGTTTTTGTCACCCTTGTCTTGACCCAGTGGTCTGCCTTCTTTCCCAATTCTTGGGGAGAAATTAGACCTAGGTCTAACAAATGCTGATGTAACTTTTCATTAGTGCAATTACTTAAAATATGTTCTTTCATAAACAAATTGTAAAGTCCATTGAAACCATGCACATTGTGTCCAGTTAACCAACCATCTAGTGTCTTAACCGAGTAGTCAACAAAGTCAATCCAGGATTGGTTTTGGGTTTTGTGAGCCCCCCTGATCTAATTCTGCATTCCTCAGTTGTGAGCCCAAAGCCCTCAATCAGAGTTCTCTTCATGAGGTCATAAGACCCAGCAGCTTCCCCTTTAAGGGTCAGGAGTCTGTCCCTGTAGTTACCAGAGAACAGTTCCCAAAGGAGTGCCCCCCAGTATGACTTCTTCACTTTTCTCATTTCACAGGCCCTCTCAAAGGCTGTGAACCATTTTGTGATAGCATCACTCTCTTCATATTTAGGGACAATCCCTTTGGGGATTTTTGGATTATAAGATTGATCTTTATCCTTATTAAGTAATTTGCTGCCACCATTGATGGGTGCTAAGCCCGTCTCTGCTCTCTCTTTCTCTAGCGCCAGGAGTCTGGTCTCTAGATCCAATCTTTTGGTCAACCTTGCTAGCAGGTTGTCCTCCTCATTGAGGCTGTCCTCAATGTCCTCAGTAGCACCTGGTCAACCTGTGTGGACTCTAGGTGCTGAGAGGTTTATTCTTGGAGTCAGGACCACTGGGGCCCTTCTCTCCCTATGAAGTGGGGGGGAGGGTTGGACGGTTGTCCTCATCCCCTCCATCTTCTTCCTCATCTGAGAGGTCCTCACCATTCTCAGAGGGATGGTCCTTAGCATACTCAGCAAACAGCTTCTGAAGCTTTTGTTTGGTGGGATGGGACCCCATGGTTATATTTTTAATTTTGCATAGAAACCTTAACTCCTTAAAAGCTAATTGGAGGTAAGGGGTGAGGTCAAGCTCCTCAACCTGGTCCTCTATGTCATTGTGGTTATTTTCACTAACAGCTGGGTTCTTGTTAAGAGACATTGTTAAACAACTTCTAACCCCTCTTATCCTAGCTAAAGTGAACTTTTATTTTTCAAAAATTCTAAAGCGACTTAACCAAGGAACTAACAAGACTTTTAGCAATTTGGAAAAATTTGTCAATTTAAAAATCAGAATTCTAAAGACAATTTAAGAGTTCTGTCATGTGATCAGGTGGTGACTAAGTTAGTCCAACAAATGCAAAGTTGTACATCCCACCGCTGATCCACCAATGTAGGAAACTGGCTCTGTACATACTATACCAAAATGAGGTATCGTGTGCACAGAGTCCAGTGGAACCCCAAAGGTAGGCAGGGGTAAAAGTAGATAGCACCTTACTCTCTATTTGTGGTAGTGTGGGCGAGCAGTAAGGCTTTATCAGAGGGTAGTGTTAAGCATTTGCTGTACACACTCAATCAGCAAATGATGTCACACGCTCAAAGACTGAACTCAGACCAATTTTTTTTGTATAAAAATATTGTTTAGTTATTTTATTTCTAGAACCAAGCCAAGCCTGGCACAGGTAAGTTAAAAAAAATGCTTTACAATATAATATGCAGTGTTTACAAGTGAATGCAAGTTCAAATGTGGTTGTTTGAAATACAGGTAAGTCAAGGTATTGAAATTACTGTACAGATTACTTTTTAGTTACTTTTCAGATTACTTTTTCTACTCAGTGTAGTATGCCTAGATATCACACTGGGATATTTCCTAGAGAAAAGTTAAGTAAATCAGTTTTGCACAATTGTAACTTTTCAGGTTTCCTATACATATCAACTCCACACAGAACATTTTTCAGTGAAAAACATTCAATAGGTTCCTATTGAGAGAAATGAAGTTAACGGTTGCCAGGTAAATAATCGGTCTTTGGGGTTGAGTTTCTGTGGTTAGAACAAGAGTTCCCCCGGGGTCAAAGATGCACTCTCGTTATACCCTCAGCGGCACTAGGGTGGCCAGCTGCAGAGTGCTGAGGCCCAATGTTATCCAATGGGGGATAGGGGGCCTCCGGTTGGTGGCAACCTATGAGTAGGCCACTGGTTTGTGGGAGAAAAGCTCCTGGTGTTAGGCTCAGGGCAAAAGGGGATCCTGTTTAGCACAAAAAGTGCACCCACAGCGGCACAGGTGCGGCTGGGTGCAGGGTGCTGTTTTGGCATCGGGTGCCCTGTTGATTGCAATGGGAATTCTCCGGTTTCAACAAAAACTGCAGGCTCGGGACAAAGATCTTCTGGAGGTGACCACCGGTTGGAGAGGTAAGTTGGGATGCCTGGGGATGCTGGGACACTGTCAGTTGGGCCACCGAAGGCCGTGGGGCTTCAGGTGCAGGGGTGTCTTTAGGCATCAGGTTTCTCTTACCAGCTCTGGTCGCGGTTGGGGGATCCTCCAGAAAGAGGGAGATTCGAGGCAGGTCAGAGATCACCAGATCTTGGGTCAGAATCGCTGGGGAGACCTCCTCGTGGTGTTGGGCCACTCGGACCGTGGGTGACGGGTGCAGAGTGGTGCAGACTTGCGGATTTTGCCGGAGCTGGAGTCTGTGGTTGAACAAATCCAGTGTTCACGGGAGACAAAGTCTTTTCTTTGGAAGGCAGGGCAGGTCCTCAGGGTTCTTGAGGTTGCTGGCTGCAGGACACACTGGAGTTTCGCTTCTGCAGGTTCGAGGTGGGGACAGGCCGGTAGGGCTGGGACCAAGTCAGTGGGCGAACTCCTCTTCTTAGCTTCGGCAAGCTGTTCGGTCCTTCTTCTTCTTTTCTTCTTGGTTGGTCGTTGCTTGTCTGAGGAGGCAAGGTTCAGGGGTGCCCCTAAATACTAGATTTAGGGGTGTTACAGGTAAGTAAAAGGATGGGCCAATGGGTCCCTTCCTTGGGGTGTTACACCCCCTATTATGCCACCCTCCAGTGGGAGGGGGGCATATGCCTCACTCTGGTTGGATGTGTCCCCCCATCTGCAAGATGGCGGGGACTGAGAGTTGTGCTTCACCTCGCCTCCCCCACCTGCGGGGTGGGGTTGGCAAAGGTGGGCACACCTCCCTTCCTCACTTGGTTTTCCCGCCGGTTCTCCCGCCCAAAGTGGGGGTCAGAACCGGTGGGGACAAGTTGCTGGAAGCAGCAAAAGGCCTGGGGAAGCTCACAAAGGCGGCAAGCATTTGAAGCTTCCCCTTCGTGGACCCTGCCCATCCTGGGGGAGGAGGTTTGGCACTTCGTCCCAGGATGTGCATTGTTTCAGGCCCTCAAGAGCTGCATGCTCTCGACCCAGGGGTCCAGAAACATGTCTGGTGGTGGCAGCTGGGGAGCAGCCACTCAGCCTTGACACTAGAGTTAGGTCATTTTTCAGGGGGCATCTCTAAGACGCCCTCTGTGTGCATTTTTCATTAAATCCCACACTGGCATCAGTGTGGGTTAAATGTGCTGAGAAGTTTGATACCAAACGTCTCAGTTTTCAGTAAAGCCATTATGGTACTGTAGAGTTTGTAATGACAAACTCCCAGCACCATATACTCTTAATGGCATTACTGCACTTACAATGTCTAAGAATTGGCTAAGACACTGTAGGGGTACAGGGCTCATGCACCTGTACCCTCACCACTGGTATAGTGCACCCAGCTAGAGGGGTGGCTGATCTATGCCAGGGCAGTGGGTTGTAGGCATGGCACACAGGGATGTGTGCCATGTCGACTCTTCACCTTGTTCTGCACCAAAACACGCAGCCTGCAAAGGCAGTTTGTGAGTGTAAAGGTACAGGGCCTCTAAGGGTGGCACAATAAGTGCTGCAGCCCTTAGAGGCCGTCCCTGGTCACAGTGCCCTGGGTACCTGTGGTACCATTTACCAGGGGCTGATCTGTGGCTAGAGAGTGCCAATTGGGTTTGGTCTTCAATGCAGTTTTAGGGAAAGAACATAGGTCCTGAGTACCTGATTGGCAGGAGCCCAGGGCACACTCAGTCAAAGTACATCAGAAGTTCAGCAAAAAGTGGGGACAACCATGCAGAAAGAGGGCACTTTCTCACAGTAGCTTATACTTTTCTCTTGATAATCTAAGACTCACAAGCAACACATGTCTTCTTTAATTATATTAAATTATTTAAGTTCTGATGAATAGATTTCAATTTGCAGTGAATCCATAAGCAAGCCTTTTAGTCCTAATACAATTCACGCAGAAGTACATCTTCAGGTGACACTTTTCAAGAAACAACCGGAAAATATTAGTCAGTCACCACAATGTACTATTTCATTATGTAGCATCAACATTCAGAACTGTTATGCAACGTCACTTTATATTTGGCTTTTGAGACCCAAACCACGAGTTTCTGCCTCACTCGTGTACTCACCATTGTGTGAACGTTTTAGTTGATATCTAAACCAGTTCTTTTTACCCCTCATCACTAAACCAGATTTCTTTATCATCATCATCTTGCCACCTGCTAATCACAGTGGAGACCATCAATACTCCATAAATCACCACTCCATGTCTGATTCAGAAGTGTCAATTCAGTGTTCATCATGCTGCACCACTGCTCATCTTAATAATGCTGCACCTTTACTCGTGAGTTATTGATCCAGTCTACCTTTGCACACTTCCCAAGGGTTAGTATTATGTTTTTGTTCGACCTTTCTCAAATTTCTTACCCAGTATTTATTTACTGGTTCATTCCGAATGTTGTTAAACTAAGAGTAAACCGTGAACATTCTTAAATTCTTAAATGTTACTTCAAAAAATCTATGACCAAAATTGATCATTAGGTCTGCATCTTACCTCACTGTAAATCCTGATTTTGTGTCCCTGGACCTGGTCTTAAAGTTTTAACCCACACTCGACATGCTGCAATCACTAGGCAGCAGAGTTCGAACCACCATTCCGGTATGACCGCTGTCAATGCCTTTCATACTCCCAATATGTCTGCAATTCTGGACAGGCATTACCTATCTATTCTTATCCACAAGCCCTGTCTTGTCAATTTCCGTATAAACAAAGAAGCAGCATTACTACGCCAACACTCATCTCTCTTGTATCTTTGTCCATTCCTTTTTGTCCAAGTTACGAAACCCAATATGTGAGACTTAAATTCTGTAACAATTAACTTCTCTACAATAACCCCGAGCTGAGTGTTTAAAAAAAATGTAATATGTGTGGATCCATCATATAAATTCGATATGGTATCCTTTCCAATAACTAGTGATAGTAAAGCAAGCAAGACCCATTTCATAACTCAAATATTGGAAATAATGCTAAAGGCTTGCGTTAATATTTATTACAGTAAGCCCAACATATAGATATCACATCCTTTACGATAAGTCTGATTGTCCCAACAGTAAATATTTTCTCAATCAGTCTCAATGGTGATTCCAAGAAATCAGGTGTCTGTGCCATTCTTAGTGATAAAATCATATTATTCATTCAACTAATGTTGGTGCTTTTATCCAGAGTAAAGGTATTTAGACGATCCTGTTTCTCTTATTGTTCTCCCATTATTACGATAGCATGTTATTTTTTTCCTGTCTTTTAGTCCGGTTGGAATCAGGGTATTCAAACGGTACTTCCAAAAATGTAATGTTTCGGCTAGCAAAGTCTCCATATAGCCTCTTGTACTGGGCGTCAAGATTTGTTCCAGAATTTTGCGGTCTATTACGATGGCGGGCGGACTGTGTCCGCCCGCCACCGCAACGGCAAACGGGACCGCCCGCAAGAGGTGCGGCGGTCCCGCAATGGCAATTAGGATGCCACCGCCACCGTGGCGGTGAGCATCCGCTATATATTGCATTGCGGCGGGCGGTGCTGTAAGCAGCACCCGCCACAATGCAATATATGCATGTTGTGCATTGGCATGCACAACGTGACAGGCACCGCGCGGTGCCTGCCACCTTGTCCATGCCAATGTTGGGGGGTAGCATGGGTACCCCCCAAGTGCAGCCTCCCACCCCCCCACCCCATGGGGGCCCGCAACGGGCCCCTGAAGCGAAAACCGCATGCCTTTCCATGGCGAACTCTCCGCCATGGAAAGGCATTGAAAATGCCACATGCTAATATGGATGGCGGTGCCTGCAAGGCACTGCCACCATATTATGGGCCTTTTCCGCCCGGTAGGCAATCGGGACGATTGCCTACTGGCGGAAAAGCGGCGGATGGTCTTTCCATCCGCCGCGGTACCCCCAGCCATGCTAATGTGGCGGGGGGTAAAAGGCGGTCCGGTGGGGTGTGTTGGCGGGCGGATCGCCACCGCCGGCCGGGCGGTGGCGATCCGCCCGCCATCATAATAGGCCCCTTAGAACTTACTTTGATTGATTGGCCCATTTCCCTCCAATCAGAGCTTTAAGATTCAAATTCCTAAAGTTTATTTTGTGTTCTGTAAAGTATGTTTTGGTTTTGCGACTTGTTTTTCCATGTACACCTTCCCACATATTAATTTAATTAAATATATACAAATAACAGTATCACATGTAGTAAATTGTTTAAACACAATCTTTTCATTGCAACTTGTACAATTAAGACATGGATATGTTCCTTTCTTCACAGTTGCCAAAGTTGTTTGTTCACTGATACCTGTCAACTCTGTTTTCATAATAAACTCTTTCAAATTTGTATTTCTTGAATATGTAATAGTTGGCTTTTCAGCGAATGCTCTCATTTCTTGGTCATTTTAAAATAGTTTCCATTTTCACAATCAGATTTTTTTTAATATGTTTATTAGAAAACCTATTGACAAAGACTCATCTGTCACCGTATTCCTGTGTTCCTTTTTGATTGGCAATGAGAAAATCATTAAGTCACAAAAATATGAGGAAAGAAAATAATAGCTTCAACTCTGGTCACCCTTTTACACAATATGTACAGTCATTTAATTCATGTGATGCAACCTGGTGGTTTATAAAAGAATATATCATAAATAAATGTATAAATAAATGTCGCTGAAAAGCCAGCGAAAGGCGAGCCTCCTGCCAAAATACAGCGTTGCTTGTTCATTAACTGATGACTATTACTCAGAAAATTAGAGTGAATACACAATATGGATGATACAACCTGAAGAAAAGGGGAGCAAAATTCTAGGACAGACAACTCAACTTTTTTTTTTGTGGTGAAAGATTATGGACTGATACACCTTGCTTTGCATCTTCATTTGGGGTTAGGTTTTGTGGCCACCTAGAAAACTGTTTCTCATGACTGAAGTCCTAGTGGCACCGGGCCAATAGCTTACTATTCGGAGTAAACCCGTCACAATACTGAAAGGGGCAGAAACCAATCTGACTTTTGTGGCAAGAATGGTGTGTGTGGTCTCACAGGTACAAGGCAAGGACACACACTAAGACCAGGCACTAGCTCTTTCAGCTCTCTGGATCTGGCTAGCAAACAAACCAACTCAGTAAAGGCGCTCTAATTATGAAGGCAGATTCAAGGGACTCCAAGTACGACTCAGGATACTTCCTCCATGACTTTTCTCACTGATGCTGAGATGGTCCCAGGCCCCTGACACACTAGGAACAGGATAATTTGGATTGAGTTTTGGTGAGTGGTGGTGTACCATAAGGGAGTAAAAAAAATGCAACAAACCTTTGCAAACAGAGTGAGTGTGCTTGCCAACCAGTCACCACTCAGCCCACCTAGACCTGTAGAGGGATACACTTGGAAAGTCACATCCTGCTTCTGGTGAGTAGCAGAGTGGCATTTTTGGTGCTTTGTGTTTACATCTCTGTACTCAAGGTGGTGGCTGTGAGCTTCCACACATGCAAAATTAACAGCAGTAGGACAGGCCCTCAGAACTTGAGGAGGATACCAGTCTTAGTCCTGGCCTAAAGGAAATAAACAGTCTGCCGCTTTAAGTTCGGTACGAACTGCAGCAGGCTCCACACAGTTCTTAGACAGTCGAAGTCGTTCTTCCTTGTTCTAGTGCTCCTCTAATATTTTTCTCTGTGTTCAGCAACTCAATGCATATGCACACCTTTTATTTCCTAGGTTGTGCACAGAATCGAGACTAGCAGACAGCCACCCTTCAAGCATTCAAAAACGAAACTGCAATTTCTGTATTCATGGGGGAAAGAGTAACTATTCCCAGACTATTTCACAAACTGTGAACAAATTATGGATTGTATGTCCTATAGAGTTTGTAGATGTAATAGCGATCCAGTTGTTCAGTTTGGAACCTTATTTAAGGTGAAATGACTTGACCATGGAATGGTTTATATTTATAGTTTACCTGCGTCGCACTCAGTACAGACACTCTGAAAGTTATAGTTCTAGAAATGAAATGTGTAATGGCGACCTCAGAAACTGTTAATTGAAAATATGGGGTAAAATTGTGGTTTTTAGTGATACACGCATTGAATGTCTAAAACTATGTTAAAAATAGAAAACGTGTTAGTTTCATATTGAATTCTTCCGGAATGATTGTCTCTGCCCCTCTGTTTATACAACCCTGATAGAACTGTTTTGGACTAGTACAACAATTTACTGTGGAAAACGTAGACATTCTCATGTACAATTCTTTTAAATGCAGTATAGTCCACCAAAGTATTGTCCCACTATTTAAGTGGGTTGGTTGTAACTAGAATTAAGTAATACTAAATGATACTAGTTGAAGCTGCAGTACTTAATCCTGTAGGCTGTTTAACTTCAGAATTAGCAAGCATTCTATTTTACTACACGAGAAAAGTTGTGAAGTGTCTTAAAAATAAGAAACGTACAGAGTTCAGGTTCCAGTCAATCCTCAAAAGTGCCTTCGTTCACTGTGAGCATACATCCAGTGCCCAGTGTGCCATACCAAGTTTGTGGGAATTGAAAATCGTTTTGGTACTGAGCCAGAGAGTAAACTGAGATATGAAATGATTTACTTTATGTAGTTGTGCATTTGCGTGGAACATACGTAGGCCAAAGTGTATAACAGCACTAATAAAGAACACAATACAACACCTGCATTACAGACACAGTCAGGGAAAATGAGTGATGGTTTAAGATGTCACTGTGACCTGGAGGCTGCTAGTATAAACTTGGCACTTCCCCGGCTCTAAATAGAGTGGAAGAACCACGAGTTTTACTCCAAATAAGGTCCTCAATGCCAAAACAGCATAAATTAAGAGTCAAGGTAGCGTTTACTAATTGATTGCTTCCTTTCATGATTTTCTAGTCCATCCTCTTAGGAAGAAATTGCTGAGGTTGGCCCACAGTTAACGTTTTGCTTTAATAAAAGTATCAGAGTGCATAGTGACTTTGGGCAGCTTGGCCTGCATGTAAAATAAAAAGGAATTCAGCAGGCCGCAGATGGTTATTCCCAAAGGTTGTTGGACTAGAGAGAAGTAAATGTTTGGCTAGAGTTCAGTGCTCCATGGGGATGACAATAAGTCTACTGAATCATTCTGGAACCAGCAGTCAGTGACAGAGAAAAAATGAGCTTGTTGAGCCTTTAACAAAAAATGTAAACCTTCAAATTTAAACCTAACTGCTCATGTTGTTGACTTGCCTCATGCCCTGAGTCAAAATATTTCCAAAAATCAAAATAGAAAGAAATAGTCAGAAATAAATCAGTAAGCACGAAAAATGCCAATTCACTGGTTGATTTTGTTTATCTGGCACAATTGCACAATTCTTACCTGACTAAGGCTATTACACTGCTATTATATTTGATTTCTGGGATGGTTTCTGAATTCTTGCTGTTAGGGAAACTCATAAAACTCAAAAGTCACTAGTTTGGAGCCAGAAAATAGGACACCAATGTCTGACCAAGGCGTCACATATTCTCCACCATCAACTCAAAATTGATAAAGACAAACTGCGTCAGATGTCCCTAGAACAGGCCCTCTAATGCTGTAGAGCCTCAACCAGAAGTGACTATGAACATGGTAATACAACTGGAAAGCTACTCTACTGGCTGGCCACCAGAGAGATGACGTCCAGGGTAGTCCTGTAGTTTCTAGATCATACCAGCCAAAAGTGATCAGCAAATCAGCAGAGACTGCAGCAACATTTGCAGACTATTATCTAACACTTTATGCCCAATGACAGCAACCATTACAAGGACAGATTAAATCCATCCTCACAGAAATACCACTCCCATCATTATCAGCACCCCCAGAGAAGAATTAGACCTGCCCCTTATAGTAGATAATATAGGAGAAGTTCTGCGGGATCTGAAGTATGGCAAGACACCTGGGACAGATGGCTTCCCTCTTGAATACTATTAAATTCAGAGAGATTTTGATTTGATTCCCTGGCTGCTAGATTTGTATATTCAGGCTTAAAGAAACAACACTTTCCCGCTGGAATGACTATTGTGGTCATCCATAAGTGCTGTCAAACAAAAGGCCACTGTAACTCATACAGACCCATCTCACTGCTTAATGTGGAGGCAAATGTGGCTTTATGCCCAACCGCAGCACCCGCCACTGTATAAGCCGAGTACATGTGGCGATGGCCCGCCTCCATCAAATAAAAGATCCTTGTACTCTTTTACTTGTCGACTTTGGGAAGGCACTCAACTTGGTTAACTGTGACACTCAAATATGGGTGTGGCAATGGGGTATGGAGTGGAAGAAAGGATAGCATTGCAGACTGAAGATGTGCTGCTTTTTCTAGCTAATCCTCACCTATCACAGCCTCAACTTTGATGAATTCTCTACCTACACGAAGAAGCCTCCGGGCTTCAAGTAAACTGGTTTAAGTCCCTGATGGTCCCATTCAATAGAGACAGTGAAAATATAACCTGGCAGAACTCCCTCCCTATAAAACGCCTAAGCTTCCAATATGTTGGCATTTATACACACTTCAACTCCAGATCTTAGGCAGAAAGGCCCCGTTCAAGATGATGATCCTCCCAAGATTTCTTTACGCCCTACAGAGCTTCCAACTGATAATCCCAAAGAACTGGTTTAAAAACCTCACAATCACAATCTGCTCCTTTCTTTGGTCGGTTCGCTCTCCCCGTATTTTATTTAAAAAAATTCAACAATCAGTGTAGGATGGGCAGATTGGGTGGTGGATTCATGATTATACCAATGGGCCATGTGGAGGGTGGGACGGCTCCCCTATCAGACGGAATTGTCTCTATAATGTCTTGGTAACATGGAAATGAATGCTGTATGGCCTACCCATTGCCCAACTCTTCACAAAGGTCACAAATGTAGTTTTTCTGAACTGGTATGTGGCGATATGATCAATTAGGTAAGAGCCGAAGTTAAACCAGCAAACTCCACCCTGGCAAGGGAGATGGTTGAGACATACCACACAACTGATGGGACTTAGCAAAAGGGGCATGACTGTCATTACAAACCTAGGGGACGTCGGACAGGGATCACACACAAGCTCCATCACCCTGGCCGATACCCAAGTTTATAAATACCTACAACTTCACCACACCCTCGCTAGCCACCAGACCGGGCCCTCATATCTCCCAGAATAAAGTCTATTAGAAGCTAAAATCCAGATGGGGCAGCTGGGAGAAGAGAGGGATAACAAAGATCTATTGATCTTTAGTTGCCACTGCTCCTAACAGATTTGTAACTCTCATGCAGAAGTGGAAGGAATGAATCAGACCCCTTGACATCGACTATCGAGAGGATAGGAAGGCCCTTCGTGGAATTGCTAACTCGACTTGGCTCTGGCTGCTCCAAGTGAAAAACCTGCATGCAACCTATTTTATACCCCAACAGCTGTGACACGCAGATAGGATCCCTATCCCTACCTGTTTTTATTGTGCAGACCAGAATGCAGAATTTCTCCTCTCGGTCTGGAAATGCCCTCAGATTGCCACATACACAGTGCTTAATTTGAGCCGGTGGTTTCCTTTGCTCAGCACCAGCACTTAATCAGCAACACCACTTTTCATGAGCACCAGATAAGGACACGTTCATTTATGGTAGGCACTGGTGAGATTATGTGATTTGCCCAGAATTACAGGATGTTGACCCGACACCGATACTTGAACCTGGTTCGCCAGCTCCGAAGTCAGAGCTCTGGCCATTATGCCACGTCCTCTCCCCACTTTCATGTTTAGTAGTTGGTTCTGTTTTAAGCAATGCTAACAGGAGAAATTGGCTGCTTCAAGCTGCCTCCTGATGAGAGCCCCAGTACTTATTGTTTTTACAAATTAACCACTGCATGTACTGGCTGACAATTGAGAGAGTACTGACCCGAGTTCTAGAGACACCAATAGAAGGGTCACCTAGAGTAGGCCTATTGGGAATCCTCGATGATCTAGGAGAAACTTGTGGAGAGTGCACATTAATCAGTATGGCTACAATAATTGCCAAAAAAAGATATTGTATGCAAATGGAAATCCCCAGATCCTCCCACATTGTTGGAATAGCGTGCAGCCATGGACTGGTGTGCAAAACAGGAAAAACCAATCTATAGCCTTAGAGGTTGCGCTTTCAAACACTTTAAGACTTGAGGGCAGTGGTGGGAATATTGTGGACTGGCAGGCAAACAAGATGAGGTACCCTAAAGAGATGTTGATGGATATTCAGGGCAGCAAAAAAAGATTTAGTTGTTGGATGCTTATTGTTATACGTATCTTGTTCAATAAAATTAAAAAATCAATAAAGTCGTTTTTTTTTTTTTAAACCTAAACAGTCCCTATTGTATAATATGGATCTGGCATGAAGAAAGGAGGTATGTCTTGGTTGGCTGGTGGGTCACGTTACTGGTCCCACTTGATTACTTTTGGGCGTATTTAGAAGTTGGCAGAGTAGAACCACCCACGAGAATGGGTGGTGCTCCTTCACTGCCAAACTCACGGTGTGTTTACACCAGGAGGGCATTTACTAAGCAAGGGGCTGTCAAGTCACAATGACAGTTGTCTCTTCATTTTGAGAGTGGGACCAATATTATTTATTTTCCCTGCTTGTGTGGACCCAAGCAAGGAAAATGTAGAATGGCCCATACGTGGAGGGAGAAATCGCCCTGTGCTTTGGGCTATTTCTTTATTTTGTATTGAGAAACAAAACTTCCACTTTGGGAATTTGTTTTCTCAAAGAAAAAAGTTGTCAGAATAGGTGCTTTAAATATGAACCATGTTCATAAAATCTTTACAACAAAGAGAACCCACACATGTAGACAGGGATCTCTGAATAAGGCAGACGGTCCCCTTCCCGAGTGGCTAATGCACCTGTAACAATGTCAATGCTATGAAGTCCCCAGTATTGCCCAACAAAACACACTACCCAAAAAATAAAGTGACCAGTATATGCATTGGAAAAAAAACAATACTTTGACCTGGCCCAGTAGGGCCTTGTAAGGGTGACTTGATGTCCGGCCAGTTGTATCCGGTCCTGGGAATCAGTCCACTGGAGTTCAGAGTCTAGTAGCTACTGGGCTAATGGTTTGGGGCAGTGGCTGATCAAAGTACCAGTTCACCTTGAGCATAACCTAATCAGTTGGGTAGATTGGCTTGAATCTCAAACCCCATCAGTCAGAGAAGTTATTTTTCCAGTGGAATTGGATCCCAAATGTCCATGGAGTGCTTACATTTGGCAAAGGACTTAGGGTACTGACTCTGGGTTCATACTGAGATGTTTATCCACTTGCTTGGGCTACAATCATTATTCCAGTAGTTGACAAATCAGGGTGACTGCCTCCAGCATATGGCACAGAACCTCAGGCCAGGGAGTCATAGTCAAGACCTCAATGGACCTTTGGATATAGGTCCATGCACTCTAGAGACACAAGAAAAATCAGGGTGAAGCAGGCTCTCTCCTACTGGTGGTGATGAGGCATCTTTTTTTTTTCTTACCTCCTCCACCAACAGAGACAAATGATTTTAAGGAGGGGGTGGGAGATTTTGCATATACAAACTACCAGGTCAAGGACAGACCTTGGGTGACTTTACACAAAGCAGTATGCCATCTCCAGGTATATGGAGACCAATGGACTTCACTATCATGTCCATTTAGGCACACATGTGAAATCAATTTTAGATCCACTTACAAATATGTGTAGGCAACTCCATCTGTGTTAGGGACGTGATTTAGGTAAATTATCACAGTTATGGGGACTGCACCGATTTAATGTAACACTTCTTTCCACCTACACTGCAAAAGTACACTTTACCTTAAAGTTGACCATGTGCGAGTAACTGGAAGAACCTTCCTGTTTTACCAAATGCCACTTTTGAATTAAATTAAGAGATTGGTCCTTCTTCTCTTAGTAGTCTGAGGCCATGTCAACCTGTACTCTTTGAACCCACATATTAATCTATGCAAGTAACCCATAATGGCCGCTCATTGCCAAGGTGTATCTTTTTAAGCTTACAGCACTTCCCATTGTCTATAACTAAAACCTCATATTTGTTTGCTGTGTGATGGACAAAGACATCCCTGAAAAATCTAAATATACAGTATTGTGCTTGGAATGTAATAAAATACAATCCTCTCGTGAAGTAGGTAAAAAGCATTCTCTCATTAACTAACTTTTCTTAAACAGTCAAAACTGTGCTTTGACTGGACTCATTTTATATTCTTAAAAGTATCGTCATGCCATAGGCCATTTCCAGGCAAAATCTAGGATCATTCATCAGAACAATACAGTATGGGCTGGTTTTAATATGATAACTTCTTAATGACCTTCAACAACTTTGTACGTGCAGTATTTTTTTTACTTCTCCCCCTCACAACTCTTTTGGCTCTTTTCTTTTGACTACACTACATAGTATGGGAGTAACACTCGCTCTGTGTACCCAGTACTTCATCTAATGCCCTCCCTGGAAAAAGCCATGTATTTGAAGTGGCTACTATCAAACACTGCCCCACACAGTTCAGTTATTCCTTTCTTTCTTGTACTTCTACCTGTGTATTTTCTAACACATCAGGGAAATAAAGGTATACTATATTGCCTGGATTTTGCCAAAATATGGAATCCTGATTGAATACCTGGACACTAGTTACATCAGTGCCCACCTCCCTCAACCTGTAGTACTCTAACTGAGCAAGCAAAGGCATGCAGGACACTAAAACACGGATTATGACAGGATAAGCATGAGTAAAGCCTGGTGCAGTGCTCAAATATGGGCTACTTTGCTGCTACCTGCACAGGGAAATCTCCCAGATCACTGACAACAGCTGCTTGCTTACACTCCTACTTTCCCTAACTCCTGGGTTGCGATTGACAAACACTCACCTTCGTCTCAGCACCAGCTCAAACATTCCAATGATGGTATTACAGAAAGCTACAAGTCTGGCAACAGAAGACATCCATACACATGTAGTACAAAAAATAAAACCCTGATGAAATATATTTTCAATCAGTAAACAATTCAAATGTTGTAATCGGAATCCTCTTCAGACTGAAAGATTTCAGAAACACCTTGCAGTGTACGGGCATCATCTCTGTCATACAGTTGTTTCCTTGTGAGCCAGTAAGTATTTCCTCCATAGAGAGTCAGATAAAAAGACCTGTCCCCAGACTAATGACTATGCCACCACCACTGGCAATGCATTCATGATCTCAGTTTAGGAGACTATTAAAACTTTCACCAAAAGGGGTACATTTTGGGTTTCCCCTTGACATCAGAGCCACCCTGTGATGTCTAGCAACCATGAAACAAAGAGTACATTCAGTGGGTGCACATGATTGCCAGGCTCACTGATGGGGGGAAAAAGGGATGGCACACAAGCCAACATTTTGGAAGAGGAAAGTGAGAGATTTTTCAAAATAATCGGGAGAATGTATTTCTCCCATTGACTTCTATAGCGGACTGCATCGGGTCTATTGGCATGTATGGGATTTGCAAGTGTACTGCTGCAGGATCAGATATCAGAAATTCAAATGTAAGCTGTAGGAGAGTAGGATCTGCCTCTTATGTTGCCCCCACTTTTTTTCTGATGTTTACACTGGTTTCTGGCTATAGTCAGGCTGGGACCCTGCCAATCAGGGCCCCAGCCTCTCTGTTCTCTCTAAACGACTTGGAGTGCACTCTAGGTGCACTAGTGATTGGATACTGTGGTACCTTATGAGTCCCTAGTATATGGTACCTTAGGTGCCAAGGGCATAGGTACTTCACAGGCCTACCAGGGGCTGACGCATGTATTATGCCACCCCTGGGAAGCAGACTAAAATCTGACACCACAGGCCTGCTACTGCAGCCTGGGTAAGGTGGTGCATGCACCCCTTACTGTGATATAGGCTACCTATATCACTACATAGATACACACATATAAACCTATAAGTCACTCCTATGGCAGGCCTTATCAATCCTGAAGGCAGAGTGCTTGGTTCCCATGTGAGAGGGTGCCCCTGCATGAGCAGAGCCCCTCTGCAGCATTCGGAGACCCTTCTCTGATGCTGTTTGTAGTGCAGCCTGACCACATACTCTTAAGCGCATTATAACCTCGCGTTAAATGCTAACTTTGGGATGGCTGCACGGAAACATGTCGTGTTTGGTGTCAAACATCTTGGAATACTACCCCCCGCCAGTTCTGGCGGCGGGGGTAGCATTCCACCCTTCTAGAGGGATAGACATGTACCTACTGTGGAAACGCGGTAGAATCCTGAAGAGCCCTGGCATCACAAAATGGATGCCACCAGTCACAGACACTGGGCTGCCCTCCTGCTGATGACCGAAACTCGCAGTGGAGGAAGCCCAACAATAGGTATCCTGTCACAGGAGGGTGTGACCACCTTCCAGGCAGGGTTTAGTGTATTGGGGCTGGGTGGGTGCACTCCTAGAGTGCTTTGAAGTCCTGCACTGGGGGAGCAGAAGGCTCCTCTGTGCATATGCCAGTTCAAACCAGCTCAGGGGCTACCTGCCCCTGCTCTGGCGCGAAACTGGACAAAGGGAAGTGGGTGTAGCCACCCACTCCCCTGACCCTCCCATAGGTGGGGTCATAGAGCTAGCCCCTCCTTTTCTTTTAGTATAAGAGGGGGAACCTGTGCATTGCAAACTAGATACCCCTGGACGACGCTCTGAAGAAGAATCCTGGACCTTCGACGTTCCACTACCTCTGGAAGACTGAAGAATCTCCCTTGGAGTCAAGGAGTGACTCCCCTGCTTGGCAGGCACCAAAAACTACAACGACGGTCGCAAACTACGCCGCTCCCGCCGGAGCCCGACGTCCCTGCAGCCCAAGATGAGGATTTCCTGACTTCTCAAAGGCCATCGTGAGTCCCCAGCGAAGCTGAGGCCAGTGGACCCCACGAGTGACGAGGAACCACAGTCCCTAGGTACCGTGCACTATTGTCGAGTGCAACCCCTTCACGACGTTCTACGAACTTGTGCTTTGTACCACGTGTGGTCCCAGCCTCTAGCAGGAATCCCTCCGAAGATCAGAGGCCTACCCCGTCCCGAGTGACCGTGGGCCCCTGTTGAAGGAATCCTCCCGAGGCGTCTTTGCGATCCCTTGCCAGCCGGCTTGTGGGTCCTCAGAAGACTTTTCTAAAGAACCAAAGGGCTCCCCTGGTTGCTCCAGGACTGCCCTGACTTACCCTCGCTGGGTGAGTTCCCCAGACCTTGCTGGTCTGCACCATTGACTTTTTACGCTTTCCACAAGACTTGCTGCTACCAAGGCTTGTTGGCTCCAATCGGGTTGCCGACACCGCAGTCAGCTGCAGACTTCGTGGGACACGCCGAATCCAGCTCCTGGTCGTCGTCGACGCCTCCTGGACCTTGTGGCCGAAGAGTCAAGACACCCGTGAACAACCTGAATCTGTCGACGACGGTGGGCATTCATCTCCCTTGCCCCGGGTCACTGCCCAGTGACTTTGAACACTGTCCCCTCTGCTTTCAGGTCTTCCTTCTTCCGAATCCAGGCTTGGATTCCACCGGACACTTCTTCGGACTTCACAAGCAGCAAGTCTTCATTGGCTCCCATTGAAAACGACGCCGCGACCCGACACCAAAGGACACCTATGCACCCGGCTTCCCTGGGTGAGGTAACTCCAGCACTACGGTGCTCCTGTGGGTGTTGGCCCTAGAACTACTTACCCTGTAAGTGACTTGCTTGTAGCTACTCCCGAAGTGCCCTTAACCTCTTAATTTCTAACCGCGACTTGCCCCATTGAAGTCTACGGCGATCCGCGCCTGTGTTCACGCACTGCACGCGTCCCCCGTGGGTCCTTTACTTACCTGCCTTGGGTGGTTTCGTGAGGCCCCAACACTTCTGAAGGCCCTGGGCCTTGTCTCTTTGCAAGTCGTTGTTCTTAAGTCTCTTTCTTAGTATATGGTCTGGCACGCCCCTAGGGCCCCAGCCATATTGTGCTTAATTTATTGTGAAACGTTGATTTGTGCATATGTTCCTGACTTCTAATCTCATAAAGAGATTAGTAGAGAGTTGTTTAGTAATAAATACATATATATTTGATATATATACCTGTGTGGTGTCTTTTCATTTGGTGATTCAAGAGATTGTGTGGTAAAACAAGCTGCTTTACATTCCTCCAAGACTTAGCCTGAAGGCTGCTCTCCACAGCTACCACTAGGATAGCTTTCTATAAAGGTTGTCTTAAACCTACCTACCATAAGAGTCGAATTGTACTGGTGCAAGGTGTCCACTTTAACTAGTGAACAGCATACACCAGGCCAACTTCTCACATAAGCTTCTTCCATACCTGTCAGGAGCACAGAAAAATCACTATGGCAGGCATAGAAAGTGTGACAAAAATGTTGTGCACTTGCTTGTAGGAGCAGGTTACTGGCAGTGCATAATCCGAGTCACACAAGAACAGCCCCTGCCAGCTGAAGCCCACTGAAGAATCGGGTTTCTGCAGGCTGGAATTGGGAGGCGGAAGACTAGCCTTCAAATCGGTAGTTTCTGGTCTGAATCGGGAAGGTTGGCATGTATGGGGTGGCTAGAAAATGTACTTAGACAGTGAAGCACAGCTTTAGCCACATGGAAAACGTTTGTCCCAATGCTTTGGCCGCTGCATGAATGAAACCGCATGATTTCATCTTGCACTCTTTCAGAATTGGCTCTGCTACATTGGCAGTGGGATGTGGTTTGGAAAAAGTTATGGAAATAGGAACGTGGTAACTGATTGCTACATATCAGAGATTCACCTAAATCTGTTCTACATGCATAGGCTTTTATTATATTATTGCGCTTCATATTGCTTTTTTCTGTGTATTATCAAAAAGAGGCATAAGGCAAAAAAGCATTTGAGTGGGATAATATTTGGTTTTTTTAATGGCAGCTGAATGAAATGCTTCAGATGTATTGCTGTGAGCTGAAATAGTGGGTTTGAATTTCTGTTGAGGTGGTGTAGGGGTATTGTGCATCGGCCAGCTGAGACATAAGATGGTAAAGGCACTTGAGCGTGGGCTTCCACCCACCAATCTGACCATATTGCACAATGCAGGGAAGGACATGGCGGCAGTAGGTTGCAGTAATGTCCAGATTTTTTTGTTCTTTGAACTGGCCTGGCCTTGCTGTAAGGAATAGTAATGGTGTAGTCGTATATCATACCAAGAGGGTGTTGGGCAAGGGGAAGAGAAAGGCGGGGCCGGCATCGGCCACGCCGAAGTTATGGCGGTCGTGCCGGCCCCGAATGACCAGAGAGGCGGGCCCTGTCGCGCCAGGAGTGACGCGACGGGCCCGCCTCGCCAGCAATTGGTTAAGGATCGGGGTGTGACCCGGAAGTGATTGCAATCACTTCCGGGTCACGCCTTCTGGGCAGGGGCCAAGCCGGTCAGAACCGGCTTGGCCCGCAGAAAGGGTTAAAAGTAGAGGGAGCGGGGGAATCGGCCTCTGTTGCCCCCCGCTCCTCCAGCTTCCTCACACCAGCCTCGCTAGGAGGCTGCTAATCTGTTTTCTTTGTCTTCCAGGACTGCGGCAGTATATCGGGGGCGGCGACCGGAGGCGTGCGTCCCGGCAGTTTTCTCCCGTCACGACAGGTTCGCGGTGCTCGCTGAAGTCGCAGGACTGTGGCGGGATAGCGTGGGCGGCGACCGGAGGTGTGCGGCCCGACAAGTCATATCAGTGCTCGTTGGTGAGGTAAGAGGAAGCAGGCTCCGGGGGCAGTTACAGGTGCTGCACGGAAGGCAGGGGCAGCGCGGGAGGTCACTGTACTCCCGTCCTTATACCAGGGGGGGCTGGGGCGCATCTGGCGCGAGTCTCGGTGGCGGCGCCATAGCGTGATTCTGCCCGGATAATCACGGAGCAGGATCGCGAGCAGGGACGCGTGCGAGGGCTTGAGGGCAGAGGCAGCGTGACCAGGAGCGAGTGTGGTGCGCTGGGCTTCTTCAAGTGGGGACGTGTTGGGAGTATTGATCATTGGCGCTTGGGTTGGTTTCAGTGAGCAGAAGTTGGGGGGGAATTCAGGCGCTTTTCAGTGGGTGTGGTACTAGGGCTCTATTCTCAGGGCATCCTTGGGGACCTACGTTTAAAAGAGGTGTGGAAGGATTTAATTTATGGTGGCAAATAGCAAACCCTATTTAGCCGAATCTGGCACTGGGGGGCGCCGGCAAACAAGGGCATTGGGCCTCTACCATTAGGCTGCCTGGAGGGGAGTTTGCGGCGAGTTAAAAAGAGACATACTGTAAGGAAGGATTTTTGGTTTCCCTTGATCTTTTTTGTATTGCAGTCTGGGAGCACCGGGACAACATACAAGGGGTCCGGAGTCCTGTTCCAGGTGTCTTGGAAGATCGTCGAGGACACGGGCGGGCCTGCATTAGAGCGCCACCGGGAGCCACGCGCGTTGAGCGAATCTCACGTGCCCCACTAGACTAGCTAGTGTGGGGTGGCTCTGGTGGTGTGTGTGCTCACGGCCGGTCTGTGTGCCTCCAGCGTATTGTAAGTGCTTGGACTGTGTGCCAAGTCGTGCAGGTGCGGAAAAGGTGTGGTTGGCTAGGCTACTGATCCGTGGCCTGTGTTTTGCGGTTGAAGGTAGAGTGCTTACTGTGAGGGGGTTGCAATGGCCGGTAAGGCGAAAAGGGGCGACCAACGCTCCCGTATGGAGAAACTCATGGAAGCCATGATGAAGAAGGTTGACGAATTGGGGCATGGCCTGGCTGACCTCCGGGAAAAGGTGGAAGGGCAGGAAGGGCCAGAGGAGAGGGCTAGGCGCAGCATGGTGCCACCCAGGGCAGCTTTTCCCCCTCTCCCCAAACGGATTAGATCCAAAAGGGGGGAGCCAAATGAACCGGTCACTCCGGTGCCGCCTGCGCCGGTCCCGCAGCCCAGGGAGGAGCCAGTGCCCAGGGGGGGGGGGTGACCTACCGATACCTAGTGACCCTGCCCCTCAACCCCACCCGGTTCCTGTGGGGGGGCTCCGTTAGGGGATAGCCCCCATATTCCTGGGATTCCTGCGGGAGGTAACCCTGTCCCTCAGGATCTAGCTGCGCAGCTGGCGATGGTCTTGCCTTGGTTAGGAAAGGTAGGGATTTTGTCACCAGCGGTAGGGGCCACTGGCATCGGGGTGGATGTACTTGCAGAGGCAAAGCGGATAGTAGCCCGGTACAATGGGACGCCGGGGGATAAGCCAGGGGAAGGGTCGGGCACACCGCCCCCAGCCATTCCAGCAGGTGGCCCGCCCCCAGTGGAATCCACGAAAGGAGCGGCAGCACCCGGCTCAGAAAAGGAGAAGATGACGGAAGCGACCGGGGCAGCCCCAGCAGGTAAATTGCAGACCTTGCCTGTGTTAGGAGTGGGGGAATCTCGCTCAGAAAGGGAGCATGTGGCGAGACATGTCACAAAGGAGGTCAAGGAGAAAATATGGTCAGGGAATTATTTCAGTATGTTCTCATTGCTGCTTGATGAGACTGAAAGGGAGGAAGCTAAGAAAAAGAAAGACTGGATGCTGCCAAGAGAATGGGCAAGTGAGTTACAGAAGTTCAGGATTGATGAGAGTCTGAATAACTGGATCAGGGGTTTTTCAATTTTTATGGCAGTAATGGCTGAACGCTTCCCTAATATGCAGGCAGAGATGGCATGTTATCAAAGCAGGATCACTGCGGCGCACGACAAATATGGTGGTGTGGGGTGGAAGGAGTATGATAAGAGTTTCAGAAGAGCTAAGGCATCTGACCCATCCCTCTCGTGGGACCGCATTGAGACAATAGCCTGGTTAGATAATTTTGGGGGGACACCTCAGGACAACACAAAAAATCAGTCTTATCAGCCCTTTCAGTCCTTTCGGTCACACTCCTCCACGGGCCCTTTCAACAACACGGGTAACGGGGGGACAAGGAAGGGAACATGTTGGGACTTTAATAGGCGCACCTGCTCCAGGCCCCCAGGCACGTGCAAGTTTAAGCACGCTTGCTCTATATGTGACAACACCTCCCATCCGGAGTCAAAATGCTTCAAAAAATCCAAGGATAGAGGAAAAAAGAAGCAGGATTGAGGGTATCACGCAACACAAGGCTTGGTCACCGATTGATGTAACGGCAATGACACCCTGGTTAAACAAATACCATAGACACGCTGCAGCTAGGACATTGCTTGATGGTTTTAAGTTTGGCTTCAGGATCCCAGCACCTGACTATGTAGGGGCGGCGGAATGCAGCAATCAACTCTCTGTTAGGGCTAATCCAGGGGTGGCGGCAGCAAAAATTGGAAAGGAACTACGCTTAGGCAGAATAGCGGGGCCATTTGACTCCATCCCGGTTACAAATTTTGTCTGTTCCCCACTGGGGGTAGTCCCAAAGAAGGAGGTGGGAGAATTCAGGTTGATACATAACCTGTCAGCACCCAGGGGCAATTCATTAAATGATGCCATCAGTGATGAGATTTGCAGTGTGAAGTATGCCTCTTTCGACCAGGCAGTGGAGATGCTCAGGGAATTGGGCCCGGGAGCCTTGTTGGCTAAATCTGACATAGAGTCCGCCTTTCGTTTGCTGCCGGTCCACCCATCGGATTTTCATCTCCTGGGTTTTCAATTTCAGGGCAAGTTCTACATGGATATGTGTATGCCTATGGGTTGCTCGATCTCCTGTGCCTATTTTGAACAATTCAGTTCATTCTTGGAATGGGTCTTTCGACAGGTGACGGGGCACCGGTTTGTTATGCATTACCTTGATGACTTCCTTGTCTTGGGGTCGGCGGGCACCCGGGAGTGTGAGTGGGCGCTGCAGGAGTTTTGCACGCTCATGCAGTCTCTTGGGGTTCCGCTGGCACCGGGTAAGACAGTCGGGCCAGCAACAACGATAGAATTCTTGGGGATTGAGCTAGACTCAGTGCAGGGGTGCTTCCGCTTGCCCGCAGACAAGATTGCCAACTTCAAGAGATCTTTGCAGGAATGCTTGGCAAAAAGGAGGGTCACCCTACATCAGTTGCAGCAGACGGTAGACAGTTGAATTTTGTACTAAGGGTCATCCCTATGGCGAGACCATTTTCCAGGTCCATCGCACAAGCCATGTCCGGTCTCAAGGAGAAACACCATCATACCAGACTGTCGGCTGAGGTCAGGCAGGACATGCAGATTTGGATGGCATTCTTGCGTGACTTTAACGGCAGGGTAGTGTGGCCCAGTCCACCCACTGCATCAGCAGAGTTAGGTTTAATGACTGACGCTGCGGGAAGTGAGGGATTTGGTGCCATACTCGGTACTGAGTGGGTGGCGCAGCGGTGGCCGGCGTGGTGGGTGGAATCTGGGCTGACGACTAACATCGGTTTTTTGGAGTTGTTCCCCATCTGGGTGGCATTAACAGTGTGGCCGGATTTATTGCGTAATCAATCAGTAGTGTTCTGGTCTGATAACATGACGGTGGTTGAATGCATTAATAATCAAACGGCACGGGGTAAGATGATTCTCCGGCTGTTGACGGAGATAGTGTTATTATGCATGAGATTGAGCATGCAATTCAAAGCTAAACACGTGCCAGGGGTCTTGAATCATGCGGCTGATGCTCTTTCTCGCTTCAAGATGCAGGTGTTCAGGGCACATCTCCCGTCTGCAGCAGCAACTCCCACACCCTTCCCAGACTGGCTTTGGCAGATTGGTGCCCCCAACTACCGGACCTCGTGGCAGCTAGCCTAGCTCCCAGGACCAGGAAAGCATACGAAGGGGCGTTTTGGGCATACTGTACCTTTTTGGGGAGTGAGTGGTCTGAGAAGTGGCCGGACACTGGGGCACTTCTGGCATACTTAGGGGCTTTGAAAAAGAGGGGACGTTCAGCAGCAGCGGCTAGGCGGCATATAGCGGCAATCTCATTCTTTGCGCAAACAAGTTTCAGGGGGGACCCAACTAACAGTTTCACAGTCAAAAAGGCGTTGAAGGGGTGGCAGCGTATGCAAGGGTCAGCACCAGACACAAGGCGTCCGATAGGAGTCGAGCTATTAACGTCATTGCTGGGGTTCCTCCACAACATCTGCAACACCGCAGAAGAAGCCTTGCTATTCAGCTCTGCATTTTCACTAGCCTTTTACGGAGCGTTTAGGGTAGGGGAGCTGGTGGCGCAGAACAAGCAGGACAAAGAGGGTGGTCTACAGTGGGACCGCGTGAAGGTGCAGGGGGACGTGCTATTGATATCACTCCGGAAGTCCAAAACCGACCAGGAGGCTCGTGGGGTAGGAATAGTACTGCACCGGGTGCAGGGTAACCCCTGCTGCCCCGTCGCTCATCTCGAATCCTTCCTGCGGCACCGACCTACTAAGGAGGGGGGGCCATTATTGATACATGCGGATGGTACTCCACTGACAAGGTTTCAGTTTAAGAGAGTCATGGATATGACAATACTGAAAGCAGGTTTGGATCCGGGTTGCTTCGGGACCCATTCCTTCAGAATAGGGGCAGCCACGGAGGCAACAGCGAGAGGTTTTCACGCTGGCAATGTTCAAAGGATTGGGAGATGGTCCTCCAATCGTTATAGACGTTATGTGCGACTGCATATGTTGTGAGTGGGTCAGTTACCGGTACTGATGCTTTTTCCTTCTCTGTTTACCTTGCAGTTTCTCAAACCTGTCACGCAGGGGGGAAACTGGAGATGACACGACAGCGGCATCAAGCAACACAAGGACAAGCACCGGCACAAAAGTCTGGACCCCATATCGTTTGGGTTATGGGTCATTCATATGTACAGCGTTTGAATAACTTTTTTCTTACAGGCAACTACAGGTCTAGGGCGGCGCAGGCAGGTTTTCAGGTTTCATTTCATGTGAAAGGGGGCCTCCGTTTTAGCCAGTTCAGGGCCTTTGTAGATGAACTATTGATGCGGGGGGACGCCCTCCCCAGTATCATCATACTGCACCTGGGAGGGAACGACTTGGCGAATCTGGGCAGGCGGGGACTGGTGGAAACCATAATCACCGAAGTGGGGTGGTTATCCCGGATATGCAGGGGGTGCACCATCGCATGGTCGCAGATGGTGCCCAGGCTCCAATGGAGGGGGGGGGAGTCAGTGAAAGCACTGAACCACTCGGTAAGGAGGGTCAATAACAAGATTGAGAGGCTGTTCAGGGCTCCACAGTTACAAACTATCGCCCATGGATGTATTAGGGGGGAGCCCTGCTACGTGAGGGACGGGGTCCATTTGTCAAAGGTAGGGAATGAAATCCTCCTGGAGAATCTGCTGGCATGGTTGGGTGGTGTCGGACACAGGATATAACCTACTAGTGAGCAAGTGGGGGGGGCCAGATAGTCGGTCAACTATGCTGGCCTGTGGCGGTAAGGTCATGATTGGTGAGCAGTAAATTTAAGGTCCTTCGAGGGCGGCGCCATTCTTGAATGGGCTCGCCCAAGGGGGAGGGACAAGTGGTCTCTCTTAGAACTCCAGGGGCAGTTACAGCCGGTGGCTGGATGGGTGCGGGGGAGGGGGGAGTAACGCTTTCCCTAGGCGAGTGGCCACCCCGCACGTGGACAATGGCGCCAGTAAACGGCGCAGAACTGCAAGGGCCCTTTATGGAGATATTATACAGAACGTACGAGGGTAACCGGGGGGGGGAAGTACCCTCACAGTGAACGGGCCCTCTGCGCATGCGCACTCCGGTAGGAGGGCGTGGCATTATTTGATAAGGATCTGACACCAGTTATTGACCTTGCCGTAGGCTCCAATTTTTTGTTACGCAGAAAATTTAATGTATGCTATTTTGTTGATGTTGAGAACTTAGATTCGGATAGGAATACCTTTGTATTAGAGATATGTTAAGGTTAGGCATCTGACATCTGTAAGTATCAATGTAATCAATGTCATTAAGTATTTTTGCGTAAGAATTTTTGTAAATATGTATATTAATTAAGTGGTAATTTTTATGTTAATAAATACGGCCGGGGTTTACGACCCCTCATCCAAACTCGTCTCAGCTATCTATCTGTCGGGTAAGATAAGGGAGGAGGGGGTATAGGCAGTACCTGGCCATAGAGAAAGGCGGGGCCGGCATCGGCCACGCCGAAGTTATGGCGGTCGTGCCGGCCCCGAATGACCAGAGAGGCGGGCCCTGTCGCGCCAGGAGTGACGCGACGGGCCCGCCTCGCCATCAATTGGTTAAGGATCGGGGTGTGACCCGGAAGTGATTGCAATCACTTCCGGGTCACGCCTCTGGGCAGGGGCCAAGCCGGTCAGAACCGGCTTGGCCCGCAGAAAGGGTTAAAAGGCGAGGGAGCGGGGGAATCGGCCTCTGTTGCCCCCCGCTCCTCCAGCTTCCTCACACCAGCCTCGCTAGGAGGCTGCTAATCTGTTTTCCCCACCCACCATCCCCTGAAGCTAAGGAGTCTTGAGGGTTTAATGAAGTTTTTGGTTTTAGTGACAAGTTAAAATAAGTAATGTATAGAGTGTGGTATGTGTTGTCTTTCTCTTTCGTGGCTCGAAAGGCATTTGCTTACTTTTTCAGGTCATCTAACGTCGTATTTAGTGCTATTACTTGGTCAGCCGGTAAGGTCATGATTGGTGAGGAGTAAATTTAAGGTCCTTCGAGGGCGGCGCCATTCTTGAATGGGCTCGCCCAAGGGGGAGGGACAAGTGGTCTCTCTTAGAACTCCAGGGGCAGTTACAGCCGGTGGCTGGATGGGTGCGGGGGAGGGGGGAGTAACGCTTTCCCTAGGCGAGTGGGCCACCCCGCACGTGGACAATGGCGCCAGTAAACGGCACAGAACTGCAAGGGCCCTTTATGGAGATATTATACAGAACGTACGAGGGTAACCGGGGGGGGGAAGTACCCTCACGGTGAACGGGCCCTCTGCCCATGCGCACTCCGGTAGGAGGGCGTGGCATTATTTGATAAGGATCTGACACCAGTTATTGACCTTGACATAGGCTCCAATTTTTTGTTACGCAGAAAATTTAATGTATGCTATTTTGTTGATGTTGAGAACTTAGATTCGGATAGGGATACCTTTGTATTAGAGATATGTTAAGGTTAGGCATCTGACATCTGTAAGTATCAATGTAATCAATGTCATTAAGTATTTTCTGCGTAAGAATTTTTGTAAATATGTATATTAATTAAGTGGTAATTTTTATGTTAATAAATACGGCCGGGGGTTTACGACCCCTCATCCAAACTCGTCTCAGCTATCTATCTGTCGGGTAAGATAAGGGAGGAGGGGGTATAGGCAGTACCTGGCCATATCCATGCTGGCTTTGCATAGGTCAGTATGTCAGTTGAACTGTTTCATGTCAAATCTGCAATGACCTGAATATCTGAATCTCTCATGGTTGGAAGAAGGAAGTGTTAAACTTCTCATTTGTGTACATTTGTTTCCTATGGAGAGGGATGTTTTTCATTGATACATTGGTAGCTTTTGCAATTAATCAGTGCGTAAAAGGTGGGGGATCAATTGACCGGAATGATTCAAGTGTATTTCCCTTGACTTTCAGAAGAGACCCTTTACATTTTATTCAAATTTTCTCTTGATGTGGCCTAGCGGAGGTCAATTTGGTCTCAGGGAGCATGCTGCTTGTGCTGCTGTTTTTTGTAGGCTGGGGGATATAATTTACAGACCCTGGGGTGGAAGAAGAATGGCCTGTGCCAGGGGTCCAAGATTTTGTCTGGTTGTCAAGGACCATCTCCCATAAAGAATGGTGAGGGTGCAACAATTAAGATGCAAACAGTGATATCACAATTTCTTTCTGTCTAAATGCCACAATTTTGGGAGGCATGCATTTGTGTTTTGATTTTGATTTAAATCTGTAAAATACATATGACCTTGTGTTTCCCCCAAAAACAATTGGCTTCTAGTTGTTTCCTTATTTCGCTTCTTGCCGAGTTGTATGTTCATGAAATTGTGAAAAAGATTCTAGCTTCCAAGGGAAGACAATGAAGGGTGATAAGAATGGAGTGGGGTGAATAGGGAGTTAAGTGATCATACTCCTTAACTCCAAGGCTTTGTGGCACAGAGCAAAGTCACTCTTTATGGTACTAAATAGCATTTGCAGCACATCAACTCCTTTTTCCGGTTTCAGTGGGCTGTTAATTGTTACCATTGATTGTTCATTTGTTGCTGTCAAACTGTGGATCCTCAAACTTGTGTGCAGTTAAATATGGTATTTTTTATTTATTGCAAAAAACGTTTTTTACAAAACTGTATTTTTGTGGTCTGGCTTGAAAGTGCAGCTGTTGGCAGACAATTTTGTGAGCATCACTAGAGAGGGGCTTTGGCTCCGCCCATATGTTGGGAGCCAGGTGTACATGTTTTGATTGGGTAGAAGCTGTGTGCTTCCTCAAAAACGTGCTTACCCTCCATGCACCTGTGACCATTTTCTTTATGTATCCAGCTACCCTGAGCTTGACCTTTCAGGGAACACACATGCCACTGTAATGCTGTAAAAGTGTCTTAGATAACTAGATAATTTATGGTGTTTGTCTTTGACAGCAGCACAGAACGGAGGAAGGCAGCCATGAGGAATGTATGCAGTCCCAGCACCCTCCCCTTCTATTATTAACTTTAGAGAGCAGATTTGTGTTTGAGAGCACTATGGGATACCCAGAGCCACACTAATCTACATGGAATTTTAGGTATGACTTGATAGTGCAACTGTCACCTGAACTTATATGACCAACAAAAAAGAATTTGCAGAGTACTACTGAGAAAGGGGCTTAGGCTCTGTCCATATGTTGGGTCTCCATGGGTGCTGGATTTGATTAGGCTGTGTTTGTGTGCTTCCAGTAAAAAAGACTGCTTGTATTGCATTTTTTGGCCTTTGGTAAAGCTTATACTCGATACAGAACTCTGTTGGTTATCATTGCAAGCCTGGCTGTGGCCATGGAAAGTTTATGAAATATTATGATAAAGGCGTTAGGCCTGACATACTTATTGTGAAAAGCTTATGTTAAAGTCAATAGGCATTTAGGTGTTGATTGTTATTACTCTATATTAGAACATTGGAATGTGGAGCACTCCATTGAAGACAATGGAGTGCTCCGTGCTTCTACGGGCCGGTAAAGGCCCGCAAAGCAATATTCCAATGTTGTTTTCACAAAGGCCTCTCGGAGCCCGAGGGGATTTAAACCCCCTCGAACTCTGAGAGGCCTTTGTTTTATTTGTTAGAACATTCTGCCCTCTAGTGGCAGAATGTTCTAATAGCCTTATAGCCCTTCGCAGCTGGGCTATACCGGCTGTTAAAGTCCCGCTCCCTTGTTAAAGTCCCTCGCCTTCGGCTCGGGCCTTTAACGCTCGAGCGGGCCTTTAATAGCCGGTATAGCCCGCTACGGCGGGCTATAAGGCTATTTTAAAGACCATATATCTGGAGGTCACGGATTACTGGTTTACAGCTATATGGCCCGAGAGTTGCCGATGTCCCAGTGATATCTACCCCTCCCCACCAAAACCATCAATGCCAAATGACAAGGTCCAAGACCAGCTCTCTTTTTGGGTTAGGGGTCGTAAGACTCCATGCTGTATTTATTTCATACACACAAGAAACATTTTTCAATACCAACATATTTGCACAGTAACCACAATATTTACATGTTATTCACAAGTGAAACCTAGCCTTAACAGAGACTCTAGTACTTGAGAGTCACCTAACCTTATGGCTGGGTTTAAAATGGAATGGCATGGAGAGCACAAAAACGATGGATTTAGGCCCAGATCTCTGTACTGGGGTGAATGTTTGACATTGATCAGCAGTCAGTCCATCAATTGTTCTTTTTGCAATTGTCACCCCGAGTGGGACGGATATGCCACACTTGGGTCCCGTGCTCTCCATGCCACTGGAATCAAGCTAGCCTGGCTGATGAGGGATGAAACCCCGAAACCGGTCCTAGGATGCTTGTTTCTGGTCCAGGGAGAACCTGGCCTGGCAGTTCGGGCTGTGCTGTTCCCATGGAGAACAGAGTCAAGACTGATTTGCATATGTCTGGGTTTAAACTGGAATGGCATGGGGAGAAAAAAAGGGTGGATTTAGGCCCAGATCTCTGTACTGGGGTGAATGTTTCACATTGATCAGCAGTCTGTCCATCAATTGTTCTTTTTGCATTTGTCACCCCGAGTGGGACGGCAATGCCCAGACGTGGGTCCCGTGCTCTCCATGCCACTGGACTCAAGCTAGCCTGGCTGATGAGGGGTGAAACCCCGAAGCCGGTCCTAGGATGCTTGTTTCCGGTCCAGGGAGAACCTGGTCTGGCAGTTCGGGCTGGACTGTTCCCATGGGGAACAGGGTCAAGACTGATTTGCATATGTCTGGGTTTAAACTGGAATGGCATGGGGAGCAAAAAAAGGATGGATTTAGGCCCAGATCTCTGTACTGGGGTGAATGTTTGACATTGATCAGCATTCTGTCCATCAATTGTTCTTTTTGCATTCAAAATTATTAATGGCACCAATTATTGACTTAGGAACCCACAAATGAAAATGTTTAACAAAATATCATTTGTAATCTCGGCCTCTGTACAGGACATCAACTCGCTGTGCTACCACACGTCCGCTCAGCTTCGCAAAAGTCACCAAACCCTTGCTGGCCGCACTGAGAGCACTTGGATGCCTTATTACCAACACTCCTGATCAGGCGTCACCGAGAAAGCGGCATCCTTCTGCCCGCCCCACTCGTGGGTGACTGACCTACCTTACTGCGCTTTTACATGTCGGCATCCGCCTAAAAAACAGAACAAAACGTGAGAATTTCCCCACTGCCCACCCCCGTCCTTCATGTGCGTCATCAGCAAATATGAGGGAGGTCAGGGTGCCCAAATCCCTCTACGTCGGTCCGGAAAGTCGATTAAAGCGCCTCTTGTCCACTTGCTCTGACCCCCCTTCGCCAACAATACACAGAAGAAAATAAACAAATGGGGCGAGCAGTGACCACCTCCGTCCACACCCGACAAACGTTTCACACAGCCCACCAGTTCCTCGGCCACCGAATCACTCCTGCAAGCATTCCTTTGGCCTAAATAAGGTCCCACAAAAGAATCTCAACAGCCACCATCAGGGCCGGCGCAAGGCATGGGCAGTGTGGGCAGCTGCTCAGGGATGGTGTGGAAGGGCAAGGGGAGGGGGGCACTTCCTCTTGTCCCAGTTGCAATGAAACACATTTTGCCGGTTTGCCCTGCAATTATGCCTCCTGCCCGGCTGCCCATTCAGATACACTGTGGGATGCCCATTGTCCAGCACTTTAGCGCCTCCACAGTTTTAACTCTCAGCCCACAAGCAATTCTCACACCTTCAGTCCCATAGGAGCTGTAAAAGAGGTGCCTGTGGGTGGATAAGAGGAGGAGCTGCTGCCCAGGAGAAGTCTGCACAAACAGCTTCCGGAGCCCTGAATACTCACGTATGCAAATTAGAGGGGCCTCGCACATTTCCTGTGGGCCCAGGGCCTTTAATCCGGTTTCCCTTGTTTAAGCATCGATTGATCACTACAACCAGTCAGCATAATGACATACTCCGCTGCTTCGATAGAGCCTCATTTAATGGTGTTCGCAGATATTTTTTTGTTCCTGAATAAGGAATAGCCCTTGTAATTCGTCGCTATTATAATGTCCCAGATATGATCTCGCTGCAAGGGGTGGGGGGTATTCAGCGTCTCTCTAAAAGACACGTGAACAATAAAATCCTCCTTCGAATCAGTGAAAAAGGGAAATTCTTAGGAAAATGAGAACAGGTACTGCAAGCGTGACAGGAAACAGGAAACACATACGAAAGAAAACACGCACAACAATACATTTTGTTTTCATTAAGCACTTCCCGGTGTCTTTAAGGACTCTTTGTTCCACGTATGTGCTTCTGTAAGGGTAGCTAGCTTACGTTTCATGTTTTTGTATTGCATGGGTGTATTCTACTTCTCTTTCGCGTGTATGTATTTTAGCTGCCCTTTACCTGCTGCGTGTAAACGTTATTTGCTGTTGTTCGGTGACATGATGTGCTCAGATTACAGAGTTCTTTTTGCTAGAGAAGCAATCGCTTAATTAGTCACGGCCATCATTCAAATTAGCCTCTTTCACAGTTAACTGCCCTTCCGCGCTCGGCTTTCAACAACAGGCTGTTGAGGGCTGCGAGAGCGAGCTACAGGAATTAATGGTTCTTTGAATTGTGTTTGAATTGGTGTTAATACATGCAAATTGTTTCGGATTTCATAATGAACACTCAGTTGCTGAAACTGCAGCAAATCTTGTGCAAAGCACAGGACCTGCTCCTGAAAGGCAGGCGCGACGGACCGCGAAAGGTTGTAATGGAAAGTAAATAGCAAGTCATTAGTGCGTACAAATCATGACGCTCGGCTGAGAACATTGAAAGGTGTCAGAACTGGGAAGGCAGAAGAACACCGAGTAAAGCCTCGGAATACTTGAGAACAGTGATGTAAGAGTGTGAAAGGAGGGCACTGGGCATGAACGCGTGTTGCATAGGCAAAAAGACAGCAGAGCTTCCAACATGGATGCCGTAGTACTTCTTGGATGCCGTAGTACTTCGCACTAGTTGTCATTTGTGGTGCATGGCTTTATATACGCAGTACGTCTACGTGATGATTTATACCGCTTTGGCGTGACCTCGCAGCATGGCCGTCGCTCTGTCCCAATTGTACGTGTGATGAATTGTCTACTAAGACAGTGCAGCTTCCACCAGCCCCTGTCTTCGGTGTTTCTGTCAGGGACAGGGCCCAGTAGATGAGAATGGGTGTCATGGTACGTTTTGAATAGATTTCCTTGAAAAGGTATTGCTTCTGTCAATTCTTTAGCTGCACTCACTGTGCCTTCTTCTCTGGAAGAATCTGAACTACTGGTTAAAGCATTAATTTCGTTTGAAATAAAAAGAAAAGTAGTGGCCTGGTCTATGCTGCCTAGCCACTTTTAGGCGATAGAACACTTAATTTGTGATGCAGTGCATTTATAAACCATTTTGATCATTATTATTATTAAGCATATTTTTGGAGTACTGGCCATCGTAAGGACTCCTTGGTGAATGGCAGTGTTTCCACTTACTTGCCAGAGGTTCACGTATTCCATAATCCTCACTGTTTGAACTTTGATCTCAAGTTTTGTGTTTGAAACTACTGCTGTCCATGACAATTTCAATATTCCATGTGATTATTGGTCTATTACATACAATGTCAGAGTGATACTGACATTGTAATCGATGTAACTAGTCATTGACCTCTGCAAGCCAAGGACTCAAATTGCTCAACATCCTTTCTCCTCCACCAGCTGGTATCAAGTTCTGAAGTGATGTGGGAAGAACAGTGAGAAAAGAGAAAGAAACTCGACCACTCCTCAATCATCAGCACTTAGTTTACATTTATTGAAGTCCTACCATAGAAGAATAAGGGTGCATCAAAATACATGACTAACACTGCCGTGCATTACCCCCAATGCACCAACTGAAGAACACAATTCTTAAATTGTTACATTTGAATTCTATGCCCAACAGTATGTCCACTCAAAGTGTGGCCTATCAATAGCTTTATTTTCTAATTGTTCAAATGATTTATCCTAAATGTGTCATTTTTACAAGTGGAATTAACATGTTTTTTTGTCTATAAAGTATTAAAGAAATGTGGTCAATGTCCAAAAGAGTTAAATTGTTTAAAGGTATTTTTGAATTTCTTTTCTAAAATGCCTCTCCAAAACCTCTAACTCCAACACAAATAGAAACAACATCACTTAGACAATGGTTGTATTGAATACAAACTTGAAACAAATGCTATGTTTAACACCAACAGGGCTAAACTGAACTTGCAAAATAATTAACTTTATATGTATTTGTCATCATAAATCAAAAATCATTAAAAAATTATTATTTGCTACATTTCATTATGAGCATTATTGTGAATATTTAGTTGTACCATGAAAAAGGAAGGGTTACTAGACAAAAGCCACATATAATTCTGGGTAGGTCCACAAACCTGCCCAACGGATCGTCCATCTCTGTCAGGTCACAGAGAATGTGCTTTTTTGCGCAACTTTTTTCTATTTTTGTGGTAGGATCTAATAGCCCTGTATCTGGGACATCTGGCGGAAACAAGACACACTTTGTGGGAGCCTATACTCATCTCAGCTGGCCTCACTGTGCCGGTTACTGAAGCCACAGCCTGGGTCTGCTTTACAGGTCTGGTTAAGAAAAAACAACCTGCTTTAGCTGATATCAAAACTTGTGCTTCCATCTTAGGTAAATTGTATGCTGAAAGAGAGAACCAGAGGCCAAAAATACTATTTCTGTAAAAAGAAAAAAACAGACCTGGTGTTAACCTGTCATTGTGGTATACAAAGGCTCAGGACCTCACCATCTGTTACTCCTAATTTAGGGTATTTTTGGACTCCATAAGCAGGACAAATATATATATCAACCGATCAACTGTCACTTTTAGCCTCAGTTTCTTTAATAGTAAAATGGTGTTAATAAAATAGGAGGGCTTGAAAAACATACATGAATTCAGTAACACCTTGTTTATGTGAATACAAGTACAAAAAACTCATATCATTTACTAAAATTTGAATGTATCCTTGCTTTAGAGTGGTATTTGGTAATCCACTGGAAATGCAGAAAATGCCATAATTTGCCATAAGTGGAAAAATGTTTCTGTGTAGATTTCTAGACATTAGTAGAAATTTCATCATGCTGATCCTTCCAGGTCTACCAAGATTCCTGTCGACAAGCGGAAATAAATAAGCCAAAAAAAGGTAAAGACAAATGAATTGCATTTTGAGAGGAAAATCTTTTGCAATATTGTGTGGTTACTCTTCAGAAATCTAGGCCAGTGAAAGACAGCTGGAATACCAGTAAAATGGCAAGTACCAGAGCGTGGCGGGCATTGCATGCATTGGATTCTTCACACCCTTGCCAGGTGATGGGGAAAGTAGGTATTGGCATTGTTTCCCCTGATTAGTTGCCTTTCCAGATCCTGCATGTACACCCAGAAATTTCACAAGTGGCATTGAACATTCCCAGATAATCTACTGGCCATAATCCCCATTCTCTGCTTCAAGACGCCAAATTCACTGAAAGATGCAATAAACTGCAATTAACTTTCTGCTGATATGGAGATATATATATATATATTGTGACTTCTTTCAAAAGAGCAGCAAGCAGATACACTTTAGTGCTAGTAATTACAGAACTTTCTTAAACTGCGTTTCTTTTTGTTGGGATGGGGGCATTCTCTCTACAATTTTTGTAAATTATGTCAAGCTCCCCCTGTAAATGAGGCCGAGTCAAATAAGCGCAGTGCTGAGTTGGACCACGCCTCTACAAAAAGAAACATTGAATCAGCTCTGGCTTTGCACATTCCAGGCACGAAATGATCAGTTCCATGTGTTATTATTGTTTCGAATGCTGTCATACCGGAAAAAGGGACCCAATTTACAATGTAGCATGTTGCTAGAAGTTCTTATTCTTTAGAACTGCTCTTGGTGAGCTGTAAATATTAGCATTTCACCCAAAAATGAATGGCATGCCCCATTCCCAGATAACCAAGCTTCCTGGTTAGGAAGTGCAAATGAGTTAACAGGGATAAAAAGTTTTAATATGGCCTTATCATCCGCTGCCTAGGGCTATACCGGTTGTTAAAGGCCCTGACCCCCAGGTATAGCCCGAGGTAGATGGGATATAAGGCTATTAGAACATTCCACCCACTAAGCGTAGAATGTTCTAAATAAAAAAGGGAGAAACAGAAAGAAAACATTGGAATGTTGGAGCAGAAGGCTAATGCTTGCCATTATAAGCCCGGAGCCACTCCACTGTCTTCAATGGAGCTCTCAACATTCCAGTGTTATAATATTAAGTAAATTCACAAGTAATTATTTTACATGTGGGATTGAGTTGGAATTGTTGTAGTTTATGTACTCTCCCACATTGTGCCACAGGGGTATAGATATTATTAGTGCAGCAGGTGCAGAGGCTCTGTACCCAGTGTTGTGAAGGACCTACTGCACCCCAGGT
Organism: Calotriton arnoldi; assembly: GCA_963921515.1. Classification (NCBI taxonomy): domain Eukaryota; kingdom Metazoa; phylum Chordata; class Amphibia; order Caudata; family Salamandridae; genus Calotriton; species Calotriton arnoldi. The sequence continues at coordinate 196,160 of CAWUFW010005263.1, read as the reverse complement.
ACAGGTGTGTTTAACCTCACAACACGGGGGTAGATGGAACAATTTTCCTTGCAATGAGATGCAAGATGCATCCTGCTGAACACCCGCTCCGTCCACAGGCACGCCGTGGAACTCTGGGACCTGCTCGACGCAACAGCACCGGACATCGCCTTCCTCACCGAAACCTGGATGAACGCCTCCTCAGCGCCTGACATCGCCATAGCCATCCCGGATGGATACAAGATCACCCGGAAGGACCGCGTCAACCAGACGGGAGGAGGCATCGCCATCGTACACAAGAACACCATCCGCATCTCGACTAACTCCGACGAGACCTTCACCGCCGCCGAACACCTACACTTCCAGATACACACGGACCCCAAGACCACCCTCCGAGGCACCCTCATCTACAGACCCCGGGACCACGCACACTATTCAGCGAAGACATCGCAGACTTCATCAGCCCGCACGCCATGCCCTCCGCCGACTACATCCTCCTAGGGGACCTCAACTTCCACCTGGAGAACAACAACGACAGAAACACCACCGCCCTGCTGGACAACCTCGCCAACCTCGGACTCAAGCAACTGGTGAACACGCCCACCCACTACGCCGGCCACACGCTTGACCCCGTCTTCTCGTCCAGCAAGCACATCTCCTTCAGCCACGCCACCGGACTCCACTGGACCGACCACAGCTGCGTCCACTTCAGCTTCAGAAAGACTGCGACCCACCACCACCCGCAACAGGCTCCCCGCCGGAGCTGGAGCAAGATCACCGCCGAGCAGCTCACCGCCTCCCTCAGCCAGAACACACCCACCGACACAACGGACCCAAACGAAGCAGCCAGCAACCTCGCCAAGTGGCTGACCGCCTGCGCCCGACGACCTCGCACCACTAAAAACCCTCCCAGCAGACCCGGAAGCAAGAAAACCCCTTGGTTCACCAACGAACTCAAGGAATCCAAGAAGAACTGCCGCACTCTCGAGAAAACCTGGCGACTCGACCAGACCACAGACAACAGGACCGCCCTCAAGCACGCCACCCGCAAACACCACCAGCTGATCCGTGCCACCAAGAAGTCGGCACTCAAAGAACGACTGGACAACAACGCCCATGACAGCAAGGAACTTTTCAGCATCGTCAAAGAGTTCTCCAACCCCAGCGCCGGAAACAACGACATCACCCCCTCGCAAGACCTCTGCAACTCACTCTCCGCGTTCTTCCACCGCAAGATCACCGACATACACAACAGCTTCAACGCACAAACAACGCACCCTACCGCCGAACCAATGCCCGCCACCACCACCCTCTGCAACTGGACCCCGATCAACTCCGAAGACACCACCCGCACGATGAACTCCATCCACTCCGGATCACCAACCGACCCCTGCCCACACCACGTCTTCAACAAAGCCGACGCCACCATCGCACCCCATCTCCGGGACATCATCAACTCCTCCTTCCGCACCGCCACCTTCCCGGAGAGCTGGAAGCACGCCGAGCTTACCGCCCTCCTGAAGAAACCAACGGCGGACCCCACCGACCTCAAGAACTACCGCCCCATCTCGCTCCTTCCGTTTCCGGCCAAAGTCATCGAGAAGACCGTCAACAGACAGCTTGCCGCCTTCCTCGAGACGAATGGATCCCTCGACCCCTCGCAGTCCGGGTTTCGGGCCAACCACAGCACCGAGACCGCCCTTATCGCAGCCACCGACGACATCAGAACCCTAACCGACAACGGGGAAACAGCTGCCCTCATCCTCCTGGACCTCTCCGCGGCGTTCGACACCGTCTGCCACCGCACCCTAGTGAAGCGCCTCAGCAACATCGGAATCCGAGAGAAAGCACTGGAATGGATCATCTCGTTCCTCGCCGGAAGAACCCAGAGAGTCCGCCTCTCCCCGTTCAGATCCGAAGCCACCGAAGTCATCTGCGGCGTTCCACAAGGATCCTCACTCAGCCCGACCCTCTTCAACGTCTACATGAGCCCCCTCGCAGCCATCGCACGCCGACACAACCTCAACATCATCTCCTACGCCGACGACACCCAGCTAATCCTCTCCCTCACCAACGACCCCACTACCGCCAGAGCCAACCTGCACGACGGGATGAGAGACGTCGCCGACTGGATGAGGAACAGCCGCCTTAAACTGAACTCAGACAAGACGGAAGTCCTCATCCTGGGCTCATCACCCTCCGCCTGGGACGACTCCTGGTGGCCCCCGGCCCTGGGCACCGCACCCAAGCCAACGGACCACGCACGCAACCTGGGCTTCATCCTGGACTCCTCCCTATCGATGACCAAACAAGTCAACGCCGTCTCATCTTCATGCTTCAACACCCTGCGCATGCTCCGCAAGATCTTCAGATGGATCCCCACTGAAACCAGGAAGACCGTCACCCAGGCACTCGTCACCAGCCGACTGGACTATGGGAACACCCTCTACGCCGGAACCACAGCCAAACTTCAAAAGAGACTCCAGCGCATCCAGAACGCCTCCGCACGACTCATCCTGGACATCCCCCGACACAGCCACATCACCGTACACCTGAAAGACCTGCACTGGCTCCCCGTCAGCAAGAGAATCACGTTCAGACTCCTCACCCACGCACACAAGGCCCTCCACGACCTGGGCCCAAAGTACCTCAACGACCGCATGTCCTTCTACACGCCCACACGCCAGCTACGATCAACCAGCCACGCCCTCGCCACCGTACCACGCATCCGCAGAACCACCGCCGGAGGAAGATCCTTCTCCTACCTGGCGGCCAAGACCTGGAACTCCCTCCCCACTCACCTTCGGCGAACCCAGGACCATCTCGCCTTCAGGAAGCAGCTCAAGACCTGGCTGTTCGAGCAGTAACTTACCCCCTCCCCCAGCGCCTTGAGACCCTCCCGGGTGAGTAGCGCGCTCTATAAATGCCGTGATTGATTGATTGATTGATTGATGCTTCACTCTTTTACTCTGTCACTGATGTGCACTGTGCTTTTGCTCTCTGGACACCTGGTAAGTTCTCCATTTAAGGAGTGTTTTTTGTGACCTGCATTCCTCCATATTTCGCATGGGTCCATAGGATTCCTTCATAGGGACCCATTAATCATGCACGTGTACATATGGCTTAGTTTTGGATTTCTGCACCATGCTTCAGCAGCTGCGGTATAGGCCTCATATCTAACCTCAAAACTCACTAGAGGTCCAGCGAAGAGGCAAAACCAAATATCATGCTGTACAGGTGTGTGGTTGGTTTGCCTCAAAATGTTTAATCATGCCACTTAAAATCCCACCATGTCCCCTTAGTGACCTGTGTAAGTAATAGGGTTGTTGGTTGACTAGGGTGCAAGCCCTGGTAAAGCAACAACCGCAATCCTTGTCAGGATAAAACACTTGCAAACAGCAAATTAATCTGTGCTCACCCATTTGGTAGCCTGGCACAGGTCAGCAAGGCTTAATTTAGAGGCAATGTGTAAAGTATTTGTGCAACACTTTAAACAGTAAAACAGTGAAAACACGCCACAAAATGAGCCCACAACAGGTTTAGAAAAATACAGTAAGTTTTAATAAATAATACAAGACCAAAACGACAAAAATCCAATCAGTAGAACCAGAGATGTAGAATTTGAAAGTTTACAGTGAAAAATAGCGCCGAAAAGCGGAAGGTGCCAATTGGGGATATCTGGTGTGCTCGGACCAGAAGTTCAGGCTGACTGCGTTGGAGCACAGGCCGGCTATCGGAACCCAGTTAGGCCAGCTGAACAAAGTACCTTAAATCCTGGTTGCAGAGCGTGGATCTTGGTCGAAGAAGTGCAGCGCAGTTGAACGGTGGTTCGGTTTTGAGTTGCGGTGAGGCTGCGGTGCGCGGTCCTGTTGCGTCGACATCGAGGAGCCAGTCAACAGGGCTTGTAATGTGAAGTCCTGGCATCTGGGATGTGGTGCGCAGCTGGCAATGCGTCGGATCCGAGGAGCTGCGAGGCTACAATGCGGAGTCGGGCATCATCGAGGCTGCCATCGACGAGAGATGCGAGGAACTGGGCTGAAGGTGCACTGCGTCGTTGGCGATGCATTGGTTCAGAGGACTATGAGAGCAATGTGAGTCTTTTGCGATGGGTACAATCCAACCAGCAGTTGCATCAGTTGTGCTTTGGGATGTGCCGCTCAGCCGAGAAGATGCGTCGGTTCTGCTCGCAGGATGCGTCGCTCAGCAGAGAAGATACGTTGGTTCTGCTGGCAAGCGCCTTAGGCCCACTTCCAAGGGTCAAGGACTGGGGTGGCACTACTTGGGCAGGTATACTCGCACATGGCAGAGTCCCAGTACAGGTGCAAGGTTGTTGGAAGCCTGTTATGTCTCTGAGGCTTCAGACAAGGAGACCAGACAACTAGCACTTGTAGTTACTCTGGGTTCTAGATTCAGGGGCTGCAGGCAAGGTCCTTCTCACCCAGGCAAGAGGGCAGCAGGCAGCATGTCATTACAGCAAAGCAGGAGTCCAGCAGAGTAGCAGTCCAGCTGAGTGGCAGTCCTTCTGCAGCACAGCAGTCTTTCTTCCTGGCAGAGTATCCACAGATCCAGAAGTGTACTGAAGAGGTGGTGTCTGAGGTTTTTCTTTTATACACTGTTGTGCCTTTGAAGTGGGGAGAAACTTCTTCAGGCAAAGCTTTGAAGTGCACGGATGCCCTGCCAGCCCTGACTCCAGACTAACTACAGGGTGTATGCAGCCCTTTCTGGGGAGACAGGACACAGCTTATTCAGGTGTATGTGAGGCTGGTTCCAGCTCCTCTCTCCCATCATCAGGATGATGATGATGATTACAGTACTTCATGGAGTTTCCAAGCACGAAAAGCATAGGTTGGAAGAAAACGACAGAAGTTTGTCCTCCATAAAAAGCCAGGTTTTAACACTGCAGCGTGGCTCACTGTGCAACTCAAGAGGTAATTGATTCCAAGCAACTGAGACCAGATAATTGAAAGACCTCCACCTGCTCTTGTGAGCTGAATTCTGGGGATCACTGGCAAAAGATTATAAAATCCAAATCTGGCTCTAAGGTAAGAAGCCCCAGATTGATACAGGGCAACATGCACTAGAGAAAAAGCCTCAAATGTAACTCTTTTCCTGATGGGCAGCCAGTGTAGGTTCTACAACTAGGGAGGAATCCGTGTTCTCACTGACACATTTAGCAGAAGTTAGGCAGCCGTCAGTGATAGCCCACTCAGTCACCCCTAATCTCCCATTGTGTGTGGCTGTCTAGGAGGAATACACAAAGCTCAACTGCCAACTACACGAAGTCATGGGACCAGAGACAGGCTGCAGGCACCAAATGGCTAAGGCAAGAAAATGGCAAGTTTCTAAAAATGGCATTTTCAGAACTGTAGTTTAAAATCTGACTTCACCATAAATTAGGATTTTGAATTAGGATTCCAGAGACACCAAACATGAACCAGGTATACCTTCCCATTTGGAAATTACACTTATAAAATGTAATAAGGCAATCCCAATGTTACCCTATGGGAGATACAGGCCTTGAAGAAGTGAAAAACACATTTTTTCAATCATCAATGAACTATGCAATCCGGATAGAGTAACAATAAAAACCGCTCCCTCTCAATCCCTATGTGATTCCTTAAATAATTTTTTCATTGAAAAAATAAAAAACATTAAAACAAGTATCCCCAGCTGCCTGGGTCCTGTATGTCCTATAAAAGCTAAGAACTCATACAGGCTGGAACAATTCCCAATAATAAATCAAGAAATATTTACAGCTTTATTGGCAAAAGTTAAATCTGGATCTCCAAAGGACTGCTGCCCCCCCTGGATCCTGAAGGAAGCATTCACTGCTTGCCCAAGCCCAGCTGTGACACTTTTAAACGAGTCATTGCTCCAGGGTCAGGTACCGGACTCCTTTAAGGAGGCCATTATTATTCCCCTTCTAAAAAAGCCAGGAGCTGATCCAAAAATCCTAGCCAATTATCGACCAATTTCACTGCTCCCTTTTCTATCCAAATTGCTCGAAGCACATGTAGCTAAAAGCCTTTCAGCCTTTCTAGAGCAATCTGAATATTTGGATGCACATCAAGCAGGTTTCCGCCCAGCCCACTCCACAGAATCAGTGATACTATCAGTATTGGACACTCTGAGGGGAGGGGCGGATACAGGTTTCCCTCAAGCCCTGGTGTTATTGGATCTCTCCGCTGCCTTTGACACGGTCGACCATAACATCTTGATCGACCGTGTCAGGGATGCGGGTATCGAAGGAATAGCCCTGGAATGGACTAGATCCTTCCTAATAAATCGATCTCAGGCGGTTCAGCTTGGCGGTTTTACTACCCCCATGATTAAAACTACTTGTGGAGTCCCCCAGGGATCTTCACTTTCCCCTCACTTATTCAACTTATATCTACTTCCCTTGATTCATGCATTAAAAGAAAGGAATATCCAAACCTTTAACTATGCTGATGATTTTCAATTGGTATTTCCCATCAATGACTCCCCGGCCTCCATCCACGAATACCAGTCAACAATGCTGTTCATCCGTGACTGGATGAACAGCAACCAATTAAAATTGAATCCAGATAAGACAGAACTGATCCTCACGGGAGGCTCACTCAACCCCTGGAGCTCCAAGTTCTGGCCTAAAGAACTGGGACAACCCCCGACCCCATCTAATCATGCTAAAACTCTGGGAGTCATGATCAATAGTGACCTCACCATGAAAACCCAAATAGGATCTGTAATTTCTGCCTGCTTCTTCCAATTAAGGAAAATAAAGAAAATAAGTAGATTCCTTACTCAGGAAGCAAAACTGCAGGCAGTCCTTGCCATGGTGATCTCGCATATTGACTATGCTAACTCCTTATATTTTGGAATCCCGGCCTATCTCATTCATCGTCTCCAACTGATACAGAACCAGGCGGCCAGACTGATTCTACAGGAAAACAAACGTCAACACATCTCTCCCCTTCTGAAGAAACTACATTGGCTCCCTATAGCACAGTGATGCGCATTCAAGACGGGATGCATTATCTTTAAATCCTTGAATGGCAGAAACCCCAAATTTATTAATAGCCTGATTAACAGATACAATCCAACTCGTAATCTGAGATCCGCCCACATGCACCTCCTGGCAACCCCCTCCTTTAAACAGAAACGATTTGGTGGATCCAGGTTTTCTACACTGGGTCCAAGATACTGGAACTCTATGCCCCTAGAGATCAGATCCTGTACTGATTTCATAACATTTCGTAAACTTCAAAAAACATGGCTCTTTAAACAGGCTTTCGCGTAATTCGTGGAATTTGTATATCATCTGAACAAACCTGCATCCATCACCTTCCTGAGGAGCGCCAAGAAACCAATCTGGTGTACGAGCGCTATACAAATTAGGTATAACATAACATAACAGGACATGTAAAACTTAAAAGTACATGTCCTGCTTTTTTAAACACATTGCACCCTGCCCTCTGGGCTGCCCAGGGCCTACCCAATGGGTGACTTATATGTATTAAAAAGGAAGGTTTGGGCCTGGCAAAAGGTTTATTTTGCCAAGTCGGCATGGCCGTTTAAACTGCACACACAGGATCTGCGATGGCAGGCCCGAGACATATTTGAAGGGACACTTAAGTGGGTGGTACAATCAGTGCCACAGGCTCACTAATCGCATTTAATTTCAGACCCTGGGCACATGTAATGCACTTTACTAGGAGCCTTTTAAGTAAATTAAATATGCCAATTGGGGATAAACCAATATTAACATGTTTAGAAGTGAGAGCACATGCACTTTAGCTCTGGATTGCAGTGGTAAAGTACTTAGAGTCCTAATACCAGCAAAAGCGAGGTCAGAAAAAGTGGGGGAGGAAGGCAAAAAGTAGGGGGGAAGACCACCCTAAGGCTGACAGTTTGAACACGTGTCCCCCAAAGTTGAAAGTGGGGAGAACTACTCAACCCCTTGGGAGTTCTCTTCACTAAGGCGGGAGAACCTGGATAGACCATCAGCATTGGTGTGGTCTGACCCAGGATGGAGTTCCACTGTAAAGTCCATTCCCTGTAGGGCGTTGGACCACCACAACCTCACCCCTCATTTGCATGAGCCATCTGAGGGGTCTGTGGTAGGTCTGAACACAGAAGTGAGTCTCAAATAGGCATGATATCAGCTTCTTTGCCCAGACCACAGGAAAGGTTTCCCTCACAATCGCACTCCCACCCCTGTTCCTGTGGAAATAGCCCCCTGCTAATGAAGGCTACTGGTTGGTCTAGGCCCTCCTGATTTAATTGTGCTAAGACTGCCCCTATGTCATGCTCTGAACCGTCTGTCTACACTATAAACTCAGGACAGGAGCCTTGGGTATGCGTGCAGTACACATGGCCTCCTTTAAGGTGCCAAAGGCTTTCTGGTAGGTCTATGTCCAAATCACATGTCTGGACTGCTTCTTCAGAGTCAGCTCTGTTAAGGGTACCCTATATGCTAATGGGACCTGGGTCAACATATAATAAGCACAGAGCTGTACTATGGGACTCATTCAAGGTGGGAGACCTCTTCATGATTTAGAGGAATCCAATAATTAATAAACAACACATTTCTCCGTACAACAATTGCTTCTAAGTTTATATGTGTTGCATGGGACTGCTGAATATGGGATCATATGCGCCGTTGATTTGTATAAAATTTTGGGCACCTTGGATGCTTTCACAATAGTCCAACAGCACACACTGCATGCGAGGAATGGCTGTGTACTAAATCTAAATGTATTGATTCGTTCTCATACTTTCTTACACAGTGTTTTGGATACTAAGGAGATTACTGCTGTATTGTTGTCAGAGGCTGAACCCAATTTACATGGTGGTGAATTACTTTCTCGTTTCAATCCATTTGGTGAGGATTGTTTACATCTTTGAGAGACTAGGAAGACTAAGGATGGTATCCAGTTTCTGTCTTAATCACTTGCAAGTTGAAAGGTGAGATGATTTGGTCCTGATGAGACTCCTTAACTTGTACGGGGTCAAAATGTTGGCAAACCGTCCCCTTGGTTTTTGTTGAGCAAACTCTTTAGAATAGGAGGGACGTCGATATATGGTACAACTTTCTCATTTTCATAACAAAGAATACTATGTAAAACCAGGGGATTGTACAGTGTCTTCATGTATATGGACTGGTAAATATTGTTTCACGTTTGAGCACTGCGTCATCTTCACTTTGTTCACTTTTGACTGCATGTGGATTAACAATATGTATATTCTGTAATATATGGAATTGATAGAAATAGCAGGATCTGTTGATTTATATTCTGTCTGGTCTCCAGTGTTTTACAAACATTTTTTGTATGGACAAATGTGTTGTTTATTAATTATTGGATTCCTCTAAATCACAAAGAGGTCTCCCACCTTGAATGAGTTCCACTGGTTATTATAACTCTGTTAAGGGGGCAACAGTGGTGCCATAGCCCTTAACAAACCTCCTTCAGTATCCTGTGAGGCACAGGAAGGTCCACGCCTTTGTCTGTGTTTCAGGAGTTGCCGGGTCAAGATAGTCTCAATCTTGGCCTGGAGGGGCTGCACCATGCCCCTGCCCACCATGTGGCCCAGCTACACCACTGAACCCTGCCCTATCTGGTACTTACTGGCCTTGATATTCAGGTTTGCCTGCTGCAGGGCCTGAAGCACCTCCTGGAGGTAGTACAGGTGTTCCTCCCAGCTGGAGCTGTAGACAGCTATGTTTTCCAGGTAGGTAGTACAGAATGCCTCCTTCCCAGCTAGGACCCTGTTGACCAACCTCTGAAAGATGGCAGGAGAATTCTTCAAACCAAAGGGCATTATCCGAAACTGACAGTGCCCCTCTGGGGTTGAGAATGCAGACCTCTCCTTTGACTCCTCAGTCAAAGCGATCTGTAGGTACCCTGATGTTAAATCAAAAGTACTGAGGACATTGGCAGTGTCCAGCCTGTCTATGAGCTGATCAGCTCAGAGGATGGAACGTGCACCAGTTTTCATGACTGAGTTGAGATCCCAGTTGTCCACACAGAACCTAAGTTTGGGAGTGGAGCCTGGTGGAGAAGCCTTGTCTCCAGCACCACAGGGCTGGACCAGGGACTGCTGGAGGGCTCAATCACCCAAACCCCAGCATCTTGGAGACTTCCTCCTTGATACTGGCCCTCTTCTTATCTGGCAATCTATACATATTGTTCTTCACAGGTGGATTGTCTCCAGTACCTATGTCATCGACACACAGGTGTGTGAGTCCAGGGGTGAGAGAGAGAACAGAGAAGCAAACTGCCCCTGTAACTGGCAAACAGTCACTCTGCTGTTCTGGGGTCAGTGTAGGAGAGAGACTGACACCTTACACTGACCCATCATGTTCCTGGGCAGACAGGAGGTCAGAGAGAGGCTCGCTGTCATCATCCACTTCCTCATCTGTCACCAGGAACATGCTCATCTCAGACCTCTCAATGTGGGGTTTGAGGCGGTTCATGTTGAACACCCTTAAGGGGTTTGTAAGGGTCTTGAGATCTACCAGGTAGGTGGACTCTCCCTTCCGCCCCATCATCTCATATATGCCTGTCCAGCGATCCCGGAGAGCTCTGGGTTCCACAGGCTCCGTCACCCACACCTTCTGGCCAGGCTGAAACTCTACCAGAGTGGCCTTCTGGTCATACCAGAGTTTCATGACTTCCTGACTGGCCTCAAGATTGTTTTTTGCCTTTTTCCAGAAGCGGTGCATCTGGTTGCGGAGGGCCAGCATGTAGCTGACCACATACTGATGGGGTTTCCTGGGAGCTTGTTACCACCCCTCTCTAACAAGGCTAAGGGGGTCCCCTAATAGGGTGGACATAGCGGAGTTCAAAGGGGCTAAAACCAACTCCCTTCTGTGGCACCTCCCTGTAGGCATAGAGATGGCATGGCAGGAGGACGTCCCACTTACGCCTCATGGGCTCAGGCAAGCCCAATATCATGCCCTTGAGGGTCTTGTTGAATCTCTCCACAAGACCTTTTGGAGGTGATGGGGTGTGGTGAAATTGTAAGTTACCCCACACTCATCCCACATGGACTTCATTTATGCTGACATAAAGATAATGCCTCTGTCAGACACTACTTCTTTGCGGAACCCCACACGGGTAAAAATCACCATCAGGGCCCTGCCCACCGCAGGTGCAGTCACCAACTTCAGAGGGATGGCCTCTGGGTAGCGTGTGGCATGGTCCACCAAGACCAGGAAAAATCTGTCGACTAAAGCAGTCTTGGGGTCCAAGGGTCCAATAATGTTGATGCTTACCCTCTCAAAGGGAGTGCCAATTAGGTCAGGGGAGGCTTTTTCCCTGACTCCCCACTGGCCTGGCAGGTGGGACAGGATCCTCCCGGATCCATAATATTCATCAAGGGGTGCCACAGGGCTCAGCACTGAGCCCTACGCTGTTCAATTTGTATGTTCAACCTCTGGCAGCGGTGGCTAGGAGTAGAAGCTTGACACTGGTATCGTATGCCGACGATACTCAGTTGGTAGTGGCACTTTCTGGTAATTCAGCGCAGGATGCCTGTATGTTTCGGAGCAATCTTTTGGCCATCTCTGAGAGGATGTCTGCCAACTGTCTGCAGCTTAACGCAAGCAAGACTGAAATCCTGTTGGTTGGGCGGGACGGTGAGCTGTGGAGTGAACATTGGTGGCCCACCACCCTGGGCTATGTCCCCGCCCCCAAACAGATAGTAAAGAATCTGGGTGTTTGGGTGGACTCCGCTCTCAGTTTTCAGGCCCAAACCAAGAAAGTGGCGGGGACCTGCATGGGTATTCTGCGGGGGCTCAAACCATTGCTAGGCTATTTTGACCCGTCCACTCGGCAAGTTATCATCCAGGCTGCCATTCTGTCGAGATTGGATTACGCCAATTCGCTTTATTTGGGTTCCAACAAGTCAGAGATCTTAAGAATACAGAGAGTCCAGAATGCGGCGGCCAGAATCCTCCTTGGCCTCCCGAGGACTTGCTCCACCTCTGCTGCCATTCGCCGATTACATTGGTTGCCAGTGGCCAGACGTGTGGAATTTAAATCTCTGTGCATTGCTTTTAAGATCTTGAAATCCTCCCCCCCGGCCATCTTGGCCACCCTGCTCTCGCCCTACATCCCCCCGTCAACTTCGTTCGATGGGCCAAAACTTGGCGGTGGTTCCGAGGGTGAGAAGAGCATGGGCTGGGGGACGTGCTTTCTGCACATTGGCGGCCAAACTTTGGAACTCTCTCCCACTGTCCATTCGTAGCCTAAACAATTATTTGGCATTCCGCAAGGCCACCAAGACTTATCTTTTCCCCCCACTGTAGGTTTCTATGCCTTCTGGTGGCCTCTCCTCCTGACTGTTTTAGCGCCAGGACGCTCCTTTGCTGGAGCAGCTGTGCGCTCTATAAGCTATATAACATAACATAACCTACAGATTTCATCTGAGGCTATCTTCATCTGTGACCTATAGAAGTGGGGCACAAGCCTTACAAAGGTCTTGTTTTGTCTCAGATGTCCTGCCAAGGGTACGTCATGAGCCAAACATAGTATGAAGGTCCTGTAACACTGGTGGACCAACAACACATGGGCAGCCCCAGATTCAGGAGCATTAGGCTCACTATGTAAGAGGTAATTCTCCCAATTGATCAGGTGATCTCCACAGGTGTCAGCTGCTGCCTGGGCCTCAGCTTGCCACCTCAAGCCCTCAAGAGTGGGGCATTCTTTCTGCACCTTGCAGAATTTCTCCCTGGTGGGCCCACCCTCTACTTCCCAACCAGTAAGCTCAGCAGGCTGGTCGCCCAGGGCAGCAATTTCCTCCCCGACTGGCTGGGGTGACATCCTCCTCAGGTGCCCTGTCAACCTCAACTGTGGGTACTTCAGCAGCTGGTTTCCCACACCCCTTGCCCTTCTCCTTCTTGGCAGCTGTCTGTGCCATTGTTCCAGGCTCCACATGCCCTTGACTTTCTTCCCGTGCAGCCATGGACCGTGTGGTCATACAGACCCATTCAGGCAGTCCCAACATCTCCAAGTGTGACCTGAACTCTACCTCCCTCCAGATAGTGTGCTCCAGGTCGTTGCCTAACAGACAATCTACAAGCATGGCAGGGCTGACAACTACTTTTGGAGAACCTCAGACCTCCCCTCTCAAAGGGAACCAGAGCCACCAGTAGATTGCTCTCGCGATTGTCGGCGACTATGACTTGGTGGAATGTGTTAGGGAGATTGTGCTCTGAGGACTCCAGCTGATATTTTACAGTAGGCCTGCTTGCTCCTGTGTCTCTCAGAGCCTCCACCCTTTGCCCACTGATGGTGATCCACTGCCTGTACTTAGAAGTATTGGCAGGCATATGAGCTTTTGAAACCATCTCCTTATCCCCAGGGAAAACCGGGTCACCTCTGTCTGCTCCCCAAAGCTAACGGGGACTACCTCCTCCCCAGGTGCTGCACTCACCAGCCCAGGTGTCTGCCCACTGGTGGGAGGCTGTGCTTCTTGGGACATTTGGAGTCACCCTTGGAGTATCCATACTTAAGTGCACTCTGTGTATTGGGGTATAAACCTGCTTGTCTGTTTATCAAAGAAGAACCCCTTCTTCTTAGGCTCAGACTGGGACTGGTTACCACTATTCCCATGAGAATTATTTTGGGGGGCTTTAGAGAACTCCTTGTTTTTAAGTTTTTCTCTCCCCTCTTTCTTCTGGGGGACCACTGACCATCCTTGTGGGAGTCACCCCCACCCCAGATACCTTTTTGGACACTGGTGCTAGTCCAGAGGTCCACATCCTCAGCAGACTTCCTGAGGTCAGTCAGTTAGGTGCTGGTGGAGCTCTACAAAACAAATATTAAGCATGTGCTCTCTCATAAGCAGATTGTACAGGCCATTGTAATCATGAACTTTAATGCCCGCACCCAACCATTCAGTGCATTGCTGGAGTAATCCACAAAATATACCCAGGACAGGTTGGGGAACTGCTGATTGTCCCTGAACCTTTAGCAGTACTTTTCAGGGGTCAGTCCAAACTTAGCTATCAAAATGGATTTCATGAGAGTGTTCCTGGTCTGGTCCCTAACCTCTAAAGTGAGAAGTGTATCCTGCCCACGGTAAGCATGTGTTTCCACGAACCCACCCCCAATGCTCTTCTGGTATCTTATGCACCCTCAGGGCTACCTCATAGGCAGAAAACCATTTATCAATGTCATCTCTCAGCACAAAACTGGGCACCAAGCGCCACATGTATTAAGTATTGATGCGGTCAGAAACACCTGATCGGGCCGTTTCCGACCGCAAAATGCTTTTACGTATGTATGAAACACAAATAGCAATTCGGTAACAGGTTACCGAATCGCAATTTGCGTTTGCGATTCGGTATTTGGAAGGCGTGTGTTTAAGGTGTCCCTTCCAAATACCGAATCTGAATGGGATGTATGAATGTTTTGCAACTGAATTGCGGTCGCAAAACATTCATATTTTACCGACTCCTTGAAGGAGGTGGTAACCCATTCGCAATTGGGAAGGAGTCCCCAGGTTGCCCCTTCCCCTTTGAGAATGGAAAACAAATATTTTTAAGAGCAGGCAGTGGTCCCATTTCTTCTTTATTAAGGAAAATGGGCTGCATTTAAAAAAAAGGCTGCTTTTTTTAAAAGCAATCACATATATTGTGGTCTGCTGACCTCAGCAGGCCACCATCCCTGTGATGGTGTAGATTCCTAATGGGTCGCAAATTGAGACCTACCTCATGAATATGCATGAGGTAGGTATATTTGTGACCCATTAGGAATCGCTAATGAAACTCAAAAGAGTTTCATACATTAGGAATAGCGATTACCTAATTGCGCTTCGGAGAAAATCGCAATTAGATAATCAGTACTTGAAATAATGATATATGTGGCCCCAAATCCTTGGGAATGCAAACCTTTCTGTTTCCTTCAGACACTGTAGAATTGCTGTCACCATCACTGCTGGATTCTACCTGCCTGGCCTTGAGATCCAGCTCTTTCAAACTTAGCTCATGAGCCAGTAATAACTTTTTCTCCTCCATTTTCAACTTGGCCATTTGCAGCTGAAACTCTCTCTCTGCCTTCCTGTCCGCCAGCTCCTCTGGCAGGTCATGCAATGAAACACTGCTTCCTGCTCTGGCAGGGGATTCAACTCAGGGGTAAGTCCTCCCCCTTCCCTAAAGACTGAATTCCAGGGCTGTTGTCCTGGTCTGGATCCTGGTCCTCCATATCATCCTCATCCTCTTGCTCCTCTGTGTCTTCCATCAACTGGTGGACTTCTAACCAGGCCCTCAGAGCTTTCTGAACCTCCAACTTTTTGGCGCCCTTCATCATTCTTAGTCCCCTTTCCTGGCAGGGCTGTTTGCGCTCAGCCACTGGGTTACTTTCCAGGTTGATCTAGCTTAAACTCCATTGCTGCAGGTATGGTCTCAAACAGTCCATTAGTAGGAATGAGGGTAGATTCGGAAAAACCAAAAGAAGTCAATCAAGGAGAATTGAAAAAGCAAATTGGTCTTAAATGTATTTATAAGGGGTGGTAGTGTAACTCAGAATCACTGTATAACACTAGACACAAGTCAAATCCTCACCGCTGAACACGAGTGTAACCCCGCTAGGAGTTTTTGCAAATACTTACCAGTGTTTGAATTTAAATTAAAAGCTACTGGTGAGTAAAAAAGTGTGAAATGCAGGGTGAAAGCAGGTATATATTACTATGTGGGGAGTGGATGTAGCCTTACCGCTAGAGCGGTCGACATCAAAGCTGGGGAACCGGGTTCGAGTCTTGGCAACAACACTGAACATCCTGTGATTCTGGGCAAATCACTTAATCTCCCCGTGCCTAAAAAAAATGAATGTGTCCAACTGTAACGAAACTGGTGCTCATTAAAGCACTCTGATACCTGATATCTTCGGGTCTAGTTCGCGCTATATAAAACTCTAAAAAATAAATAAATAAATTCCTTGACTTCAACTCCAAATGGAGCACACATTACCATTGACAAACAAGCATTTACAATGCAATCGGTCTCGCCTTTGGACCTTATATGTATTTAGCTATGCAGCACATTAGCCTGGGTGCTGAAACATCTCCTGTTCTTTAACATGGAGGGAAAGTAAGCACCAAACTGCGTGACACGCCAGGTATGGGAACACATGGAGAGAAATATTGCCTTGCAGCTGGAAATGGTATAGTCCAAAGATCTGTTTTTAATATAAAAGCAGGGCCTTCGGTGGTCATATCACTGAAAATACAAGATTTGAAAAAAATATTATTGTCTACGGGTGCTCGTGGAAGACAATTTCTATGGAATGGAATCTAGAGAATGCTAAAGATATTCTGGTATTTTACTGACCTCTGCAGGTCGGTTTCTATCAAGAAATTTAAATAGAGGCAGCGATTTCTTACATATACACAAGATCTAGTGACAAACACTACCTCCTGTCTCCCACTTTTTCCATGGCGAGCATGGTCCAAGTGCACATCACATAGGCACTGTGAGGACAAAACTGGCATAGCTTGGTGGTCAAAAACAGATATGCACCAAAAAACCCTATAATGTACGCCTGTGTAAGTTAGGTATGACTCAGAAAATAAGGACGATCTATGAGTGCAAGTGGGTGAGATGTGTGGGTAATACACTCAATGTATAGGTAGACTCTGCACACCACAGTTTCACTAAAACATGAAAAGTTTGGCCTACCCAGGGAAATGACAGTCAATTAGCCATGAACATACGAAGAAAATGTGGTTAACATCCACAAAGTAGTACATGTTAGAGGTAATGTTCAAGAATGTATTTGCTGCACCTACAACCATGTGCCCCGATGTACGTTATTCAGAACTTGGGATGAAATACTCTAACAAATCCAGTATGCACACATAATGTGGAAAGAGAGTTAGGGTGTGTGATAAACGTTATTACTGACCAGGAAGTACCAGCATATTTTAAAATATGTGGAAGGAGTAAGATATGTGAGGATTCGCACTCTGTGTAGATTACTCAGTGCAGGGCCAAGGAAATGGGCGCACGTTGCCACTGTATGTGGATTTTAGACCATAAATCTATACATCACGTTATTCTTAAATTATGCTGGAAAACCATATATGCGAGATGATTTTAGAGTGGCATAACCTGAGCAACAAAACAATCATAATGTTTTCATGCGCAGAAACTCAGACTTTGCGATTTACAACTTTTTACCAACCCTTTGCTAAGGAATATTTGTGATTCTATAAAGCAATACAAACCAAATAGCAGTGCGTTAACATCCTATACATTTCGGCATGCAATTAGGAAACAGCATAGTGCTTTAGGCTTAGACTTCCTGCTACATGGTGACTCGTTGGCAAAGAGTACATTATTTAAGGGTAAAACCCACCGACGTGAAAGGGGCATCCTTTGCCCGCTGTGGATAAACCGGTGACCATGGTTGGCCAATGAGCATAAAGACAGGGCCATAGAGCTGTAAGGTAGAGATGCATAAGCAACGCAGGCAGGGATGTGGTTTGCATTACCAAAGTGGTAAACATTGAATAATAGACAAATGCTATTGAGGCACTAGTTTCTTGGCTCGTATATACTGGATGAGAGCAAATCTGATCCTTTCCTGCATCGTACTAGCTGTAGGAACTGAAGATGGGCTCTACAGAAGGCCTTCCACATTTCTGAAAATTCATGGCATTTAGAACATGAATGACTTCTGCTAAAATAGTGGTGCAGCGCATCACCTAACATGCATTTGCTGTGCAAAGCTCTACGCACAAAGAAGATACACAAAGTAGGCCTTTGTTCTCTACTCTCAGGTTATGGAACCTCTACTGTACATAGTCAGGAGGACACAGGACCAGCTGGTTAAAAGCAGCAACCACAAAAACTAGGCACCGATTTACAAGGGGGGTGGGGTTCTCTGCACGTCATGCTGTGCGGTATCTGAGTAAGACATTCCTTGTCTGCTGGATGCACTAACAAAGGAATTTGCACACTGTTAGGCCCTCATTACCAGGGCTTTAAGTGGGCCGGGTCTCACTGGTACTGAGCACCGGCAGTTTTTTAAAGGAGGCCTCGAAACGGGTCTCTATTGGGCTCTGTTTTGAGCCCTAACACAGGCGGTCCGTTTTTTTGCCCACTGCAGTGACAGCAGGCACATCATGTGCGCGTGCTCCCACAGCTCACTTCTCACTAGTGGAGAAGTTACGGCATGACGTCATGCCAGGTGAGCGTTATAGGGGAAGGGAAATCCTTTAAAGAGAGTCATTTTCTCTCTGGATTTCCCTTCTTTTTTTGAAACTCAGGAGCAGCAACATTGTGGTGTCACCAGGGCTTTAAGTGGAAGCTTTTCCAATATTATATACAAGCCATAGTTGCTGCTTATTTATCTTATACAACTAACAGCCATTGACAAAGCCAATAGTCCGGACTTGTTGTTGGTATGATGTTACTAGTTGCATCATATATCTGGATGCAATGACAGAAACAGCAAAATACAAGTCGGGCGGCACACTATCATAAGCACATATTTTTAGCTTATGTGTTTTTAAGCCACTGAGTCCCCATGTATTTCCTAATTTCTCAGCTGCACTACAGGGTTACCCCTGTAAATTGGATAATCCCCCCTCTCCGAGGAGTTATCGCTACCTCCTATGCTGGTAAATCTGTGGCAGAGGGACTTAACATAGGGTAATCCAGGCAGGCCAGAATGATAGCCTTAGCAGGGACAGGGTGCTGTGACACTGACCCCTAGTGGGCAGCCAAAGCTATTGAGACTCCCCCTCAGTTTCCCAACCATAGAATTCCCAGTAGTGAAACACTTGGGTCGTAGTCACACTGACCTCATCAACCTAACTCCAGCAGCACCAAATCCATGCCAGATTTCAGGACAGAAATTAGTTTATGTTCGATCCATTCAATGTAAAGATATCTTATATGAATATTCTGAAAATCTGGTTTGAACCTAGCCCGCCTGGACCTAGTTTGGTCCCGTCCGCTGTGGTGTCCGTCCCTGAGGTTGAAGCGTTCAAAGATGGAAGGTATGTGAACATATCAGCATCACTGTGGTGTATCAAGTGTGCCAGGGGCCCTTGTGCAAACTAGGAAACTTATCTCTCTGACAGGGGATTGGGTAGTAAACTACAGCAACAATCAGGATTCAGTGGAACCCTCCAGCCCCTGTTCCCCGGTGCCACTGCCCCTGCTGCACCATTGATAGTGTCAATGAAGAAAGTGAAATGATTCAGGTATTCCAGAATGAAATGCTTGAAGCGTGTAACAAACTGGAAGCAAATTAGTGCAGAAGCCTAAAAGCAGGCAGGGTGGCTGCTGCCACCACAGGGGTGAGTATAGCACCCCATTTGAGTGCTAATTGTGAACAGGTGGGGGGGGGGCGAATAAAACATACAAGTTCCGCAGCTGCTTTTAAAAATGCAATACAACAGTCTTGGCAGTCAGGCTCTTCAAAGAGCCTACAAAGAAAATTCCGTTTTCCTCTTTAATCATGAAGGTAGAGCACGTAGTATGCGTTGTGACTTACATCCACCGACTGGTTGTAGCTAATTCTCGCCTGGATAATCTCGGCGTAGTGCGCTGTTCGCGATGAGTGCACAGTGCCGGATGATTGTCCGCACTGTGCAATCATTGAAAACGGCATCTTGCACAGTGCGAGCTGGCTTTTACTGCCGCTCGAGTAGATTTTTACTCGAGCGGCAGTTTTCTCAACGCGGACTGGTAGTTTCTCATCGCGAGCGGTCGCGAGCATACGCGACCACTCGCAATGAGAAACCTGACCTCCCCGCGTTGAGAATCTCGCCGGGAGGTTTATTTTCCACGCTCGCGATCAGCAACTTGATGTTGCTGATCGCGAACGAGGAAAAAGTCTTGCCGGGATGTCATTTTGCTTGCTCGCGGTCGCCAACTTGACGTTGAGGACCGCGGGCAAGCAAAAAAAAAATGACCGCTGAACTACGCTACGCGTGTTTGCACTGTGCTACGTGCAATTCGCGTAGTGCGAAGTAGCGCAAACTTCGCAAACTACGCGAGCGTAGCGTAGTGCTTTGCCCAGGGTTACTGTATATCTTTTTATATCGCCCTATGTACTGAGTATTCGGATTTTAAATATTTTTATATATTATATGGTGTTGTATAATGTGATATATGTTGTGTACTTTTATGGTTTTTATTAACCGAATAAAGTGGTTTGACTGACTGACACGCAGTACCAAAATTCACAAATTTCATAAATTGAGGATGAGATGTTCTTTTTTAAAGATGGTTTTTGAAAGCAGTGCCTGAAGAGTCTGAATTCTTTGTATGCAATCCATAAGTACATTTTTAAAATTTGTTTCAGTCTACATTCAATCTGCTTATAAAACACAATTTCTTTCAGATTTGAGAAATGCACATAAAACACAGTCAAGTAAAAAGAAAACGGTCAAGGATGATACTTCAGCAAGACATCTACTCCACCAATTTTATTTATGAATTCAAGTAAATCTAAATTGAGACTCAACAAATAATGTAAAAAAACACCTCAATTTGAATACTCTTTCGATTAACCGCCCTGATGCTAACAATTGGAATTTCCTGGCTATCCCAAAAGACTGACACTCTGTGTTATCTCTCTATGATTACTGAAACCTGCCTGTGGCTTTGTCTTTGTGGTTTGAACTATTACGTTTATAGCACTTTTGACTTAAAGCGCATTACCTTCCCTAATTCTCTGCTCCTTGTGACCACACCATTCTCCCTGAACTCTCACCACAGGGAATGGGTGCATACTAGGTTGTTATGTTTCATATAGGTACCCCAATATAGGCTCAGGTAGCAACCTAACCTTTCAACTATATTCTCCCCTAACATTACACTACATAACGGTTCTTGGGACTGACATTTTACCTAGTTACTGTACTGCTTACAGGACGTGGGGTTTTCCCTGAAAACTAGCCTTATCCATTATGCATGAGGATTCTTGGAAACTCAGCAGCACTACCATCTCTTGCATAATAAGTATGTATAAGGGTCATTCCTTTCGTCATCCTAAGTCCGACATGACACAGCAAGGTAGAACCCTCGAGGGTACCACTTTGGGTATATAAACACCATATCTTTGCTGAGGTAGACAGAGGAGAAAAAGGACTTCCATGCAGACACACTGACGTGAGACGCTGAGGTTACTGCACGCAGACACTCCAGCTCGCAGTGGTCTGACATCCCTTGCGGGGTGTCCATCTCGAGACCAAGACGGGGTCCAACAGTCTCTCACTTCAGGTAACGGGGTTGACTTTATCCTAGAGGGATTCTTGGTTCTACACCTACATACATGCTAGGTACACTTAGGTACATCTAGTTAGGGTCGCATCGTAGGAGTATGCATTTTATTGTCATGTATTTTTATACCTGCCTGTATTCATTGTTTTAGCACTATGGTAAAAATCTACCATCCTTTTACTCTGTTGGTGTTTATAATCATTTATATCTGCTTCTGTCTAATGGTTGTTTCAGCACACCTATTTTACACTAGAATGAAGCTGGCTCAATAAATGCTTATTGAAAATGTCCCCACCATTTATTCTGTGTATCTCTCTGAGACAAAATGAGCAAGAGTGACTAAGCGAAAGGTATCACACTGTTTCTACGATCCCTGATGGTACAGAGTTGTCATGTTCCATAGCTGCCAAGAACTATTCTCTCCTTGGTAAGAGGAGTTTACTGTGGCACTATGAGTTAGCTGGTCTATAGGCAAACATACCCGGTGGGGATGTCTGGAATCAGTCTGGACACCAATCCCACAGTCTATGTTGTCTAAACACGCAGATCTCATATAGGTTTATAGGAACTACACGACATGGCGCCGCCAACGTTGGTTTGGTACTTATTTAACGGTAAAATCTGAGTAGTTCAGTCGTGCTGTTCTCAGAGACCCCTACACACATTTTTTTCAGAGACGTCTGGAGTGGGAAGGGAACTATCTGCCACAGCTGAGTAGGCATATCCTATGTATTGGCTGTATGTTTATCAAGCTTGAAGGACAAATAGTTCCTATTATGCATAAAACCTTATCTCAGTTTCCTTGAAACTTGTTCTTTTTTCAATAATGGCTGACGAAGACGCCGCTGCGCCAGCACAACGTGCGGCTGCAGCAAGGGAGGAAGAACAAGAAGATGAAATAAACATTTCAGAAAATGTCAGAACTGCTCTTACTTTAAAACTAGCAGACTATGGAGTCACAGCTAGGGGTGGGACAGTCACATTCGTGATTGAGGCACACAAACCATACAGAACAGAGGTATTCTATTCATGGGTTAAATTCCCAGAAGCAGATGCACAAACACATACATTTCATTCTTATACTAAAGATGAAACACCAGATGAATACTGTCCGTATGAGGACATTGAAATTCCGCTCACCAGCGCTTGGGGCAGTATATAGTAATTTAATATATGAGATAAACTTTTGACCAAATCCAAACCAATGAAGAGTATGAAGCATGTATTGCCAATTTATTCGGTCAAAAGCCTTTTCAGCATCAAGTGATAGGGCAGCTAGAGGAGAAGAGTACTTCTGTCCAAGGGCTAGAATATTGGAGAACATTCTGGCATTGTCGGAGGCAAGTCGGCCTTTAACAAATCCAGCCTGATCTGGTTTGATGAGAAGAGGGATAATTTTTTCTAAGCGGGAAGCCAAAATCTTTGCAAACATTTTACAATCATAATTGATTAGGGAGATGGGTTGAACATTTTTACAAAAGGAAGAATCTTTGTCTGGTTTGGGGATGACAATAATAAGGGCTTCTAAAAAAGAACCACAGGCTTTAGAATTGGAAAGGAATGAATTAAAAAGATGTAATAATTTTGTTGCAAAAATTGAAGAAAAAGCTAAAAATAATTCAACTGAGAAGCCATCTGGTCCCGGCGCTTTGGCCTTTTTCAAAGATTTAAGAGCATTGGTTATCTCCTGAAGAGAAATATCATCCTCAAGAGGTAAAAAAGTATCAGGGAGAGAATGAGGTTTGGGGATACCTTGGAAAAAAAAATCAAAATCCCCTTCAGAAGGATTGGTATCCTCTGTGTATAAAAGATTATAATAGGACTGAAATGTGTCTACAATGTCTGAATCAGAGGAAAGAAGTTTATTGGTTGTTTCTGAGTGAATAGGTCCAATATTTTTACGTTCTGCCTTAATTTTTAAATAATTTGCTAACATTTTCCCTGCTTTATTTTGGCCACCATGAAATTTTGATTTAATCTTAAGAAGAATGTTACAGGCATCCACAGTGGCAATTTTATTCAGGGTAGATTTGGCTGCAATCAATTCTTGTAAAGTAGAGGAAGATTTGGAGGAAAAATAATTATGCTTCAGGGTTTTAATTTGTTGAAGAGTTTCCTGATATTTAGCATTCAGTAATTTTTTCTTCTTTGAAGAGTAAGCTGATAGTAAAGGCTCTAAATGATGCTTTAAAAGCATCCCAGTTGTTATGGACTGAGGTGTCTGAGGGTTTGTTGAAATGAAAAAATTCATTAATAAAGGAGGTCGCTTCTGTTATAAAGGTTCGGTCTGAAAGAAGGTGATTATTAAAGCGCCAACGGCCTTGTTTGCAAGTAGTGAGGGACAGATCAAAAGAAGCAGACATGGGAGCATGGTCAGAAATAAAAATAGACCCAATTTCAGAGGAATGGATACAAGGGAGTAATGATTTAGAGGCCAGAATATAATCAATACGGGACATAGTGTGGTGGACAGGTGAAAAGAAAGTAAATTCGGAAGTGTCAGGATTACATGTTTTCCATACATCAAACAAAGGACGAGAGGTGATGGCAGATTGAAATGATTTATGAATCCTATCAGGCTTGAATTTGCATTTAGATTTTCTATCAGAGAAGGGATCCAGCCAATTATTAAAATCACCACCAACAATTATATTGGGGTTAGAAATAGAAGATAATTTCAATTTAATACAATGCCAAAATTGTGGGTCGGGTTTGACAGGACCATAAATATTAAAGAAAGTGACTTGTGTTTTACAAATAATAGCATCAACCAAAACCCAACGTCCACTGGAATCACACTCTGTTGATATTATTTGTGCATTAATTGATTTATGAAATAAAATAGCAACACCACCATGACGATCAAAAGCAGGAGAAAAAACAATTTGATTGACCCATTGACGTTTAAGCTTAAGAGATTCCACATCATTACAATGAGTTTCCTGTAAAAAAGCAACATGAGTATTAAGTTTGGATAAGTGAGACAATACCTTTTGACGCTTGACAGGATGACCTAGACCACGCACATTCCACAAGACAACGTTAAACATGTTGATGGGTGAGGGGGAACATATGGAAACAGGAACAATAAGCTGCAAGACCAACAAAAACGAAAAAGAAACAACAGTTATCAAATGATGAAAGAGAGACACTCCAAGAAATAAAACGATAATTAAGAACAAAGTAATAAAAATAAAGCAAAACACTCATAGAGATAAATAGAGAATAATAATAAAGACCCGAGAGGGAAAGTAGCCAAAGAACAGAAAGCAAGGAGGAGAAGGAAGAAGAGAAAGAGAGAAAAGTAGAGTAAGCAAACAGATCAAGGAGAAGAATCCAGACCTGAAGAGAGATAAGCAACCGATATGAGAGGAGCATGGTGACGCCGAAGACAAGGACGGCGGTGAAAGAAGATAGGCACTAAAAGACCTCTAAGAAATAAAGAAATAAACACATAATAGGAGACATCAAGTAAAAGAGGAAAAGCGAGAGGATAGAAGTAATTAAAGAAGTATAAGACATAAAAAAGAATAAAGGTATTTCTAGAAAAAAAAAATAGAGAATAATAAGGAGAGAGAAGGAGCGTATAGTAGAAAGAACAAGATATGTATATCTTTAGAAGAGCAATAACAACCAGGTAACTAGAAAAAAGTTAAGCATTAGTGTCCATATTGCGAGAAGAAATGCTGTTTAGAAATAGTTTCAGTTTCTCAGGATCGTCGAAAGAACGTGAATTTCCTTCATGAGTGATTTTACAAAGACAAGGATGGAGAATGCCATACTGAATATTCAAATGTCTCATCTGAGGACGAAGAGCCAGAAATTCTGTACGTCGAGCATTCGTTCCGTTGGAGACATCTTGAGAAATGAAGATATTATGGCCCGACCAAGTGAGACGACATTTGAGTTTAACTGCCTTCAAAACATGCATAAGTTCAGTAAATTCTAGGAAGAGCATTATAATACCACGTGGCTTGCCTGAGTTAGGGTGGAGACGACCCAACCGATGTGCACGTTGTATGTTGAGAGGTGAGGAAGATTGAAGGTCTAAGAGATCTGGGAGGAACTTCTTCAAAAAAGATAGCATATCCGTGCCTTCAATGTTTTCCGGAAGACCATAAAGGCGGAGGTTGTTCCTCCGATTACGATTTTCAAGATCTTCTGTGTGTAATTTCAGTTTATGAATCTCCTGTTCTAGAAGAGGAATCTTTGTAGTAATATCATGAAGGTCACCCATACGCTGCTCAAGTTCCGACAACTTTCCCTCCATGATAATCCATCGATCCTCTATTTGTTCCAACTTTTCATTAGTAGTGGACATAAAGGGTTGAAGCCCGCGTACCTCGTCTAAAATAGAATCAAGTACTGGATTTTGTGAGGAGAGGATAGGAGAAGGTGGGTCATTTCTGTGCCTTTTGGGTTTTGCACCTGAAGAGGATGGTTTGGAGGTGACGTGAGGATCACTGGCCATCTTGGTTTGTTGGTAGGAACGCTGACTAACAAGTAGAGTCGGGCGGAACCGTCCCATACGCCAGTAGATGAGCAGGGAAAGTAAATGGACTCCCAAAAAAATATAGGCGAAGTGAAAGCAAACAGAGGGGTATAAGCAAAGAGTGTTATTCACCCCAAATAGTAGAGAACTCGCCATAACCAGTAAATGTCCAGTGTCAAAACTCCTTCAACTCATGTTAATGAGGTGTTAGTACCTTGTAATGCAAGTCAGATTATATGCATAGTCCCAAAGCAATAATTGCGATGAAAATGCTGTAAAAACACATCCCAATGTGCAAAATGAAAAGATTTCAGTCAGAAAGCAAGGGACTGCTTAAAAATAATAGCCCTGTTGCCAAAACAAGGTTTCATGGCAACATAAACTGTGAAGTGAGCACAGCCATGAGGTAAAAACAGAACGCGAGCGCCGCGATTCAAAATGGCGTTTTCTGAAGGAAAAAGACACCGCCGCGGCTCCTGGGCAAAATACTGAGGCAAAGAGCTCCAAAATAGTCAGCAGACTCACCGCTACATTGTTGATGCGGGACCGCTGTCAAATTCCGGGAAACAACGCGTTGGGAGGTACTAATTGATTCATGGTTAAATTCCCAGAAGCAGATGCACAAACACATACATTTCATTACACATACATTTCATTACACATACATTTCATTCTTATACTAAAGATGAAACACCAGATGAATACTGTCCGTATGAGGACATTGAAATTCCGCTCACCTACCAGGAGCACATAAACTGGTTTAAAGGTGCCCTCCCACACACAAAAGAAAAAGTGAGACTCGGTTCGCTCGGAAGAGATGGAGCAACTTGGCCAGTCCTAGCGGCATACACACCACGTCAATACATTGACACAATGCCAGTAGCAGACTTATGTCCACTTCATAAAGAAATAATAAAACTTTACAGAAACCTGACCTAGTTTGTGATCAGAACACTCACACTTCAGCCAGCAAGGGCTACACTAGCAGGACAAATTCAGGGATCTACAACTAAAATAACACCACAAACGCTACATGCAGGTATGGGTAAAATGCCCACCAGACGTGAGCAAATGCCATTCTGGATAGCTCAAAAAATAACACTTTTAGAGGCAGTATTTCCACACACAGGCCTTCAAGAAAAACACCGAATGCTAACAATCTGCTTGCCAATGGGGATAGCTCCCCAGATAGAGGATTGTACCTCTTGGGGTACAGTTTTCACTGCCATATATACCAGAACTCATGGTATCCCCTCATTAGCAGTAATACCAGATGTATTAAGACAAATACAGAATGAGTATGTAGCAGAACCTGCTCTGAACTTAGGGATGAAATTGTTAGGAAATTTTGCCCAGGTATCAGCTATTATACTAGCTAACATAAAAGGGGAGGCAGCAGCAGTGGCAATACGGCAACCCCTGAGGGATTTCACTCCTTTACAAAAGGAGCGTGAATTACCTAAAATTATCGAAGACACCTATGCTGAATTAGGTAGAGATAGTTTGGGAGCTAGAGCAACAAAACCTCAACTCATGGGTGGTCCTGAAAAAGAGAATACCAAGCAAGCACCTGATTCTTCCTAGAAGAAATGGGATAATAATAAAAAAACAAAGAATAGAGAGAATAGATCTCAATCCAGGGGTGGGTCTCCTCAACAGGAGCCCTCCGAAAGGAGGTACAACCTTAGGAATCGTGATCACATTAAAAAACCTGACAGGTATCAGGATACTGATACACGTTCTTCTAGTTCCTTTCAGGGTTCATCAAAAAACTCAGAGAGGGAAGGACAGTTAGAACACAGAAAAGAAGAGCGTACAAAGTTCAGAGACATGCAACGCGCTTCAGACTATACTTCCAAAAAGAAGAGAAACCAAAAATAAAACCTCAATTTAAAAAGAAAAAAGTAGCAGGTCTTAAAGTTAGACATGCCCAGAATTCTGAGGACTCAACTTCTGAATGGGGAATGGGCTCTGACGATGCTAGACAGCGCAGCAGAAGTAACAATAGCTCGCCAGAACCTGATGGAATTTCTGGTGACAGCGGAGGTGAATGAGCATATCACTGTGGAAACACCTGATACGAGGGTAGGTGTCCCGCATAAGTTACATGAAATAACACTCCAAATGGAGGAGGACATACCCAGAAAAATGAAAGGTCTCTTTTGGGAGAACCTGACTCATGGATATGACATCCTTTTGACTGAAAAAGACTGGCCGCCTGAAATTGTTATGGATTGCCCAAAGGGAGAAACAGTAATTTTACCGGCTTTTTCCGACCTCGTTCCAATATACTTAATACATACACACGCTCAGGAGTGGGCGATAGCACTTGCTCCAGCATTACATCGCAACCATGTTGGGTGGGATGCTGAGTCACCTCACCATGAAATCCCAGTAAAAACTACTCCCAACTCCACAAAGACAATACCCAATAAAACAAGAAGCAAAAAAACAGGTCAGGGAGATCTTAGATCAACTTGAATACCAGGGTGTAATTGAAACTTGCACCTCTTCAATGAATAATCCTTTGTTTCCTGTAATGAAACCCGATAATTCATACCGTCTAGTTTTAGACTACAGACATCTGAACACATGCACTAAAACATTTGCAGTACAGAATGCACACAGTGCCACATTAATGAATAACATAGTGCTGAAGAAATACAAAACCACATTAGATATCTCAAATGGATTTTTCTGCCAAAATATAGGCCCTGAAAGCAGATATTTAACAGCATTCTCAGCGTCAATTTTGTCGACTACCCAAAGGGTATAAGAATAGCCCTGGGTTGTTCTTCGCTAGGGTAACAGAGTTACTTCAGAATTTGGATGAAGAGGCATTGTCCTATGTAGATGGTATTTATCTGACGGATGATGATTTAAAGGATCACTTGACCAGGGTGAGCAACATAATTTTGAGTTTCACCTCTGAGGGCTACAAATTAAATTTTACAAAAATCGAAAATAGCCCACCTCAATGTCCTATTTTTGAGATATGAGCTTTCAAGTGAAGGTAAAAGCCTGCCAGCTAACTTTTTAGAAAAGTGTGTGCTGCTCCATCCTCCTAAATCATTGAAAAACGTACAATCCATATTGGGATTCTTGAATTTTTGTAGAACATACATTTTAGATTACGCAGAAAAAGTCAAACCTTTCTATGACCTACTAAGACTAACCCCGGGCGGAGCAGGCGGAGTTGCTCTATGCGGAGCTCTACGGAGTTGGCCAAAAACTCCCACCCCCGCAATAAATATTTTTTAAATAAAATTTACAATTAAAGTAAAATGAAAGCGCACTTACCTTACCGCGGTGTCCCAGGCTGCCCTCCTCCTCCTCGCCGTAATCCCATACGTCATGGTAGGACTGCGCATGCGCGCGCATGCGCAGTCCTACCATGACTTACGTCTGACATAGGGGATTACGGCGAGGAGGAGGAGGGCAGCCCGGGACACCGCGGTAAGGTAAGTGCGCTTTTATTTAATTGTAAATTTTATTTTAAAAATATTTATTGCGTGGGGGGGGTGGGAGGCAGAAGGGTCCGGGACTGAACTCCGCTCCGCTGTGGAGTCAGAAGTTTTGCAGGAACTTCGCGTTCTCCGCGGAACGCGGAGTATGCAAAATTCTGCAGACTCCGGCAGCGGAGCGGAGTTCGTGCCCAGGGTTAAATAAGACCTCATTTTTCAGTTAGGCAATGGACACAGGAACACACAGATATCCTTCGTTCCTTACAAGCTTTCATGATAGCTTCAAAACTCAAACACACATGTGCAAACACCACAAATTTGGTGATCCGTGTTATAGTGGGTCAATCTGGGTATACTTACCTAACCTTCAATGAAGGCGGAACAGTACCCATAGCATACAAATCACACTTGTACACAAACGCTGAAATGCGTTTTGCTTCTACAGAAAAAATTCTGACAGCAGTACAGACTGCTCTAGTGAGAGAAAGAGCACTGGCTCAGGGGAAACAATTAATTGTCGTAACTCAAGTACCGGCCTTAGAGGCTGTTACAAAAGCAAGTGTTCTGAATGCTAAAGCTTTGCATCCAAGATGGATACAATGGGCTAATTCTCTCACTGCAACAGATGTGGATTACAAATTTTACTCTACACTTAAAACACAAGCATTCCTGCAATACGAACAAGAATATCCTCTCCCGAATGAAATAATGCCTCTAGATCAGTATGAATATATTATTTACATTGATGGTTCTGCTCAGCCGGCCATAGGAAGTAAACAACAATACAGCGCCGCATGTGTGATTGTGAAGGGTCATATGCAGGAAGGCAAGTTACATCATAGCAGTATGAAGACACAGTCTCTAGGAGACTGCACAGCACAGCTACCAGAATTAAAAGCACTATTACTGGCACTAATAAATACGGATCGAGAATTCCCCACACTGATTGTGTGCGATTATTTTTAGTGTGTCCAGTCATACAATAAAATATCTACTCTACTGGGGTCAAAATGGCTTTAAAGACTCAAAAGGTGGCACAATTAAGCATAAAATGCTATGGGAACAGGTTGCTGAGTTGAAAAACGAATTACCGAGAGCTCACGTGATACACACGCTGAGTCATCAACATGATGGCATTCACGTTGAAGGGAATTCATTGGCTGGTGAAGCCGCAAAAGGGGTAGTACGAACTGCTGCCGTAGCTGCAATCACTCGTTCAAAAACGAGAATAGACGGACAGATAATGGTAGTTGTCATCGCTTCACGCAAAAACAGCACAGCCTTACCGAAAGGTTTTCCACTCAAGTGCTCCGACAAGTTAGATGCAAATAACATTCCGTATGCTCAGATTCCAGGAGTGGGGGATAGAGTAATAACAAACATGGATCGCAGATTAGGTTTAATTCTAGCTGCACACAAGGGTCTAGGTTCTGCACACGCAGGAGTTATGTCGACAGTTTATTTACTGAAACAACGTTATTGGTAGCCGGGACTAACTAAACCGACAAAGAATTTTGTCCTAAAGTGCGACATCTGTCAGCAGATGTAGGGTTCCACCGTAGCACGTCCAGCGCAGACACCATTATTGATATCGGACAGACCACTCGCTTGTGTCTATTTGGACCACTGCGGCCCCCTTCAATCAGATGGGGCTTACAAGTATATCTTGGTGGCAGGGGATTCATGCTCTAGATTCCTGTGGGTTTGGCCTCAGCGCTCGGCTGACGCTTGAACTGTTATAAAAGATTTGCGAGTATTCATAGGGACATACGCAGTTGGCACATTGCATTCTGGCCGTGGCCCCGTGTTTAGCTCTAGGGATTACAAGGAATCCATGGGAAGTTTGGGTGTTGCATTGCGGTACTCCTCTCCATACAATCCCGAGGGAAATTCGGTGGTGGAGAGGAAAAACCGAGACTTAAAGCAATCTTTAACAGCAAGAGTATTAAGTTTGGGTGGTAGTTGGATCAATCACTTATACGGGGTCCAAAGAGCCCTTAACAATATGCCAAGAAGTTCCCTAGGAGGTGTCACTCCTTACGAGGTCCTATTTGGGACAAGAATGTGGGTACCTGATCTCGACTATGAAAGCACAGTGGCGGATGAAAAACCATTTGACATCAATAAACGTTTGACTGTTTTACAGGATCTCAATGAATTCAGGGCAATATAAAGCAACGTGCAAGTAAAACACTCTGCCACTGGGGAAGTCAAATCAGTCACGGCAAGACCTGCCTGGGTCCCTAAAGTCGGGGATCTGGTCATAGAAACGATTGTGGACAAGAAAGAATTTGGGTCATCATACAGAAAGCCTGTACCTTTCCTGGCTGTCGAAGGAACAAGAACAGTACTTCTTCCGCCTCTTGCCGGCAAAAAAGAAAAGAGATTGGTCTCCATCCATCTGATCAAACCACACTATGCGGCCGATACTGAATAGTAGGCCTCGTGGGCTCCTGGGTAGCCGACGCTCTCCTCTCTCTACCATACAGGAAGTTAAGACAGAAAGACTCATAATTTTTGAAGAGTGACCAATACAAAGTAATGGCGTTTCCAACAATGAAATGGAACTTGTTCCTCTTGAAACAGAATATCAAAACACAAATGAAAGACAAATATCAATTCAGCCTAACACTGATGTCTACATCAATATGCCTCTACAAGAGACGTCTGCCAGTTCAACAAAACCTGCTGAGCTACCAAAAATAGATCAAACTGCATCTGGCTACTTTATTGATTTTGATACCTTCTCTCTGGATCCCAGTATACCTGAAGCAATGCCAGCTGCAGTATCCCGTAAGCAACAACTTCATGATTTCTAAATTTTTCTGAAAAAGACTTAGCTAGTATCACCCTGGCTTCAGCTCTGGATAATAACTGGAATATTGTTTTTTATATTCTGGATTGGCCTAATGACTGTCATTTGCTTACCCATGAATAGAAACTGTCTTCCAGAACGCTCTGCAGTATCAAATGTGAACTTGGTCCTGAAGCCTCATACGTCATCTCATCGTGAACAAAGAGACCTGTCCTTTGTGAACATTACAGCTGTTCAAATTCCTGATGGTATAGTTTGGGACAGGGCTGATTATGATGTATTTGGTCCCACAGAACTTTTAAAAATACCTCTTGTATTTAAAATTTCTCTAAATTATATCATTGCCTCCAGTACATTTTCTGACAAATGGGATTTTGAAACTGTAAATAATATGTTGTCTGATTTAGAACAATCCGCTGCATTTTCAAGCACTGAAAGGTTAGGGGACACATCTGATTTTGACACTATGTACTGTTACCAACATTATGGTCATCACTTTTTACATAAATCCAGTATTCCACGAAATGTTTTCACATACCACCAATGAGAACATTGCCCGACACCACCGAAAAGTAGTTCGAGAACGTTCGCACAGACATTTTCTTATTTTTCAGGGTTTAACACTTCTGACCCGACCTCATATTACTATACGGTTGCACCTACAACTGCACAGAAAAATATGCTAACACCAAACAGATTTACTCTGCATCCTTTATTTCCAAACTGTCTGAACAGGGTTTCGACTTATGGAAGGACACTATAGACATAAAATCAGTCTGGGGTTCAAAGGAATGGCAAGTTCAGGGAACAGAAGCACTATTTCGAGCGTGCCTCATTCCACAGCAGATAATATTTCTGAATGACACTGTGCAACAGACTTGCTGTCTTGGATTAGCCAAGAACAAGGATTTGAACACACCTCGGATACTCTCACCAACACACTTTGAGGGGTGGCCAAACTTTACAACACATGGTGGGGATGTAGTAAATGACAGCTTAGAGTACAATTCATCAGACCCCAATTGGAAGGGATGGTTAGTTTGGCCCAAGGACACAAATAGGTGTCAAACAAGATTCAGGGGTACCCCCGAAGGGTTTTGTATCCATAGGCCGGACCAACGCTATGTACAACGAGAACATCCGGGGTGGTGACATCTTAAAGTGTTGGGAACTTATGCCTAGATTGGCTAAAAACCTCAACACTGTCCCAGGTGAAACAACACTTACCCTTACTATCAGAAGACATGGATCTAAGGGACTTTATATTAGGCCCCCGAAAGCCACGTCAGAAACGTGTCTGATACGCTGTTTATAATGAAATCTGAAAAATCTCTCAACAAGAAGTTGCGGAGAGACTTCATGAAATTGATAGAATTAACCTAGAAAAAGCATTCGCTGTAGTCGATAATGGTATGACTACATTAACATCCAGGATTTATTCACTGGGCAACATTGTATCTTCTGCTATAGATATGATATACTAGAACAGGATTTGTCCATACTACAGCACGGACAGTCTCAGCTACGTTCTATTATGTTGTTAAGCTGGACGCTACAATCATTGCGTTCAGGTTATGAGCCGTGGCGATTTATCAACAGTACGTCCTTGTTCTCTGCATACAATCTAACTAAAAAACAGATAACTATGGCACAAAGGGGAGCAAAATGTACAATGCTGCGTTTTGAAAAACTGGACCAATTACCTTTTACTGTGGCAGAGTCACCTTCCACAGAATAGTTAATCCATGGCTATATAACATTACCAGTCACAACTTTCCAGTTTCAGTTTTGCCTAGAACAACAACAGGCAGGCAGATATGAAGCGATGGGTAGGGAATTCATCAAGGAATCTTGGGAATTGCCATACAGATTTCGATGCAGGAGTGGGGACATGGAAGTGTTTCTAAGTGGTACAAACTGCGAGAACTCTTTAAGTGGATCTCTCGTATGCCAGGATATCATGCTTCATGGGGCCTGTAACGGTTCTGT
The DNA here is from genome assembly GCA_963921515.1 of Calotriton arnoldi. Classification (NCBI taxonomy): domain Eukaryota; kingdom Metazoa; phylum Chordata; class Amphibia; order Caudata; family Salamandridae; genus Calotriton; species Calotriton arnoldi. The sequence continues at coordinate 162,198 of CAWUFW010005263.1, read as the reverse complement.
TGCAAACTTATCCTGTCATTTGAAAGGGTCCCCAGCTGCCGTGATTAGTCCGGTGCTCAAGTTGCTTTCAAATGGGAGTTACTTGATGCTGAATGATCAAGGTTGTTGTGGGATGCTTCCGGGCATCGCATATCTTGTCACTGCAGACTCCAGGGTTACTTGTTGTAGGCAAGTATTGTTTCCACCGACCCACACAGTCAGGGAGGCACCGATATGGCCTTCGCTGAATGTTTCCTTTATACGGTTTGATACTCTGAGCCAAATGAAAGCCATGCATTTACAGAAAACCGTGCCCTATACTCCGCCCAAGAGACTTTTGATCTCCAGGTCGCAAGGTCCTCAGCTTAGATACAGGCCCCTGTACGAACAAACTGCCGTTTCCATTTCACAGAAATGGTACAACGTATCTTTAACATGTCTGATACGACGGGTATTGTACACCTATTTAAGACCATAGGTTCTGGACTGTTAAGCACCTTTCAGACAGTCGTGGGAGTGATTCCAAACTTCATACACTCCGTATTCAGAAGCATTTTTGGAGGACTTCCGTTGATTCTGTTCCTAATAGCAGGAATCCTGATTGTAATTTTTCTGCTACGCAATGGATGTCTCAGTCACCAAGGAGATGGAAAAAGCGCTCCTGGAGCGCAGATACCGTGATCGGATGGTACTCCATCTGGGCACACCTCGCTTTCGCGAACTGAGCGAGTCTTGGTTCCTGTCATTTAGACCAGTCTGGATCGACTCTGTTCTGCCTCTCCTCCGATGCCCGTTCTGCGGACAAGAATGCATGTTGGATCTCTGTCTAACACTTCCATCGGTTGCGCCACCGGACGTGGATGCTTTACTGGACCCGATAACGGCCCATGTACTGCTGTGTCCTCAGCGTATTCCCATGTTGATGTCTGCATTCTTAGAGCCACCACAGGATGCTTCAGCTCCTATTGGAACGGATACTGGGTCCTCTACAAACACTCACGCCTTGATTGTCACACAGGCTTCCCCAGCATCGGCTGTGGACAAAACAGAAGATCATCTGTGCTCAATTGACCTGATCTGTGAGGTGTTGCAGGGATCGTCGTCTGCGATGGCAAGCAACAGTGATGTTGCATCTCCCAGCCAGGACACATAAACACTTGGCTCATCGTGTGCTGGGAAAAAATTCAGCCTTTTTCAAAACAACCAAATGTAGAATTTTTGAACTATTGACACTTTTTCTTGCTGAACTGCATGGCTTTCAGACACTCCTAGTTGTTCGAACTATATATACAAACATATTTTAGTAAGACTTCTACCGCTTAAAATACAATTTTAAAATTTTTAAAATTGTTTGACTTTTTTGCGCACTAATTTATGGACTAATTAGTTGTTTGTGTACAATGCCTAGAAGTACATTAAAATCATAGTCTGTCATCCAGTCCAATGAGGAGTGGGTGTTATGTTTCATATAGGTACCCCAATATAGGCTCAGGTAGCAACCTAATCTTTCACCTATATTCTCCCCTACCATTACACTACATAACAGTTCTTGGGACTGACCTTTTACCTAGTTACTGCTTACAGGATGTGGGGTTTTCCCTGAAAACTAGCCTCATCCATTATGCATGAGGATTCTTGGAAACTCAGCAGGACTACCATCTCCTGCATAATAACTATGTATAAGGGTCATTCCTTCTGTCATCCTAAGTCCGACATGACACAGCAAGGTAGAACCCCTGAGGTACCACTTTGGGTATATAAACACCATATCTTTGCTGAGGTAGACAGAGGAGAAAAAGGACTTCCATGCAGACACACTGATGCAAGACGCTGAGGTTACTGCACGCAGACACTCCAGGCCGCAGTGGTCTGACATCCCTCTTGGGGTGTCCATCTCGAGACCAAGACGGGGTCCCACAATCTCTCACTTCAGGTAACGGGGTTGACTTTATCCTAGAGGGATTCTTAGCTCTACACCTACATACATGCTAGGTACACTTAGGTACATCTAGTTAGGGTCGCATCGTAGGATTACGCATTTTATTGTCATGTATTTTTATACCTGTCTGTATTCATTGTTTTAGCACTATGGTAGAAATCTACCATTCTTTTACTCTGTTGGTGTTTATAATCATTTATATCTGTTTCTGTCTAATGGTTATTTCAGCACACCTATTTTACACTAGAATGACGCTGGTTCAATAAATGCTTTTTGAAAACGTCCCCACCGTTTATTCTGTGTATCTCCCTGAGACAAAGTGAGCATGAGTGACTGAGCGAAAGGTATCGCACTGTTTCCACGATCCCTGATGCGACAGAGTTGTCATGTTCGATAGTTGCCAAGAACTATTCTCTCCTTGGTAAGAGGAGTTTACAGTGGCACTGTGAGCTAGCTGGTATATAGGCAAACATACCCGGTGGGGGTGTCTGGAATCAGTCTGGACACCAATCCCACAGTCTATGTGGTCTAAACGCGCAGATCCTATTTAGGTTTATAGGAACTACATGACAAGGTTGCAGAAGAATTAATGCCTATGTTGTTTCCAATTACAGCCAGTTCAGGGCTTTTTATAGACCCTAAAAAGCATGCACAAAATAACACTTCTACTGGTGAGAAATGGAAGAAGATCTTCTTGAATGGACCAGTAGACACACTGCATTGTAACTATAAAATGTCCTTCTTCTATGTGTGATACAGATCATTTTGATATTAGACAGTTGAGTCTATATTTTTGATGTATGTATATTTATATATGTACATTTACATGGGCAAAGCACTGGCCCAGCAAATATGAAACAGTCAGGCTGTGTCGATAATGGACATATTATACCAACACTCTCCCCCAGAAGGGGAAGAGCCAACATTATGGAGGGTGTAGCGGGCCAGAAGACAGGGGAAGATGGCTGGCCAGTAGGCAATGCCCTTGAATTGGACCTTGCCCACTGCTTTCCTTTGTGGGGGACTATCTTCCCTGAGCGATTTCATGGCAGCAGGAGGTGGTGAGGTGTGGCCTCAGTCCAACACAATTAAAAGGTGCACAGAGATATGGTTCAGACTCTTTGTTCCTGCCCTCCTCGCTGTGACCACCACTTCCAGCCGCTGTGACATCCACAGCCACCAGGTTGCTGTGGGCCAAGGATCACACCCCCCCACCCTTAGTTCAGTAGAGTTGTCATGTTGAGTTATTTCTCATGATGTTAGTTTTCAATTGCTAAAATGCTGCGTCATATTTGGTGTTGTCTCTAATTATGTTTTCTGTTGCAGGTAAAATTGCTACGTTATATGTCATGCCTTTTGTTGTGTTGGGGAGGGGTGAATATATTGTTGACATGGACACTTCAGGTCCCACTGGCTTCTTGCAGACAATAAGACACAGAGAACTCCAGTGTCACATGGACCTCAAAGGGAGTGTTTGCACCAATCGTTAAAGAATCTGCAATTTTGCCAGAGTTGGGTCAGTCACTTTCGCGGCCCTTACTCATCTTTCCATGCATGCACATTTATGCTAAAGGACAGTGGCTGGAGGATGAGGTGTGCTCCATGGGATCAAGACATGGTCATGTTGCTCAGACTAGCTCTCCTGCAGATGGTGGGGGTACCACGGGTAGGGTTGCTCTGGAGTGAACGGGCCTCCAGCACAAGTGAGGAGGAGACAAGGATTTGCATAAGAGCAATTGTCTTTTCCTGCTCGGGGATAGGGTTGTTAAAGGGCCCAGGAAGGTCAGAGGTGCCAGAGGATCAGGTCTTAGGGAATGAGTTAATGAAAATGATTTTTGATGCAAAAGGACTAATTGGTGTGGTAGGTGAATCAATGTCTAGCGTACTGTGTTTGCGGGAAAATAATTCTGTTGCAGCTTTGTAAATGTGACTGTTGTGTAGTGTTATGCAATTTTGCAAGTTATGATTATGGAGTAAATATGGCTTGAAATGTAATACCTCTAACCAAACAACAAAGCTTCTTCTTAGGCTGTCATTGGGGTTGGTTTGAATGGTTTTGGGGGAAGGGAGTTGTGCATGAGGTCATCAACGTGTTCACTCAATAATATGTGGGCCAAACTCACAAAGCCTTTTCTCTGAAAAGTTGTACTTTACTTCTCTCCTAGTCGAGAATTATTGAGAATTATTCCTGAATTTACAGGCCTAATTCACAAAACATTTTCTTTGGGTACTTGAGCCCTAATCAAGAATCAATAAGTTTGATTATACCTGTATTTACAGGAGTGAGACATGGTTACTAAAATGAAAGGTTTGTGAATCAAGTATGTGAGTAGGTTCATCTACCTCCTGGACATTCAAACATCCGAAGTGATAGCCAATGGCTTAGCAGAAAAATTCTTTGTGATGCAGGTCTTGTATTTTTTAAACTGTTTTCTAAGATTGTAGCCGCAGCCAACTCCCAAAACTATTGGCTGATTGATCCATGAACCAGAGGCAGGGGCATGAAGGAACTTGGGGGCATATTTACAAGGAGTTTACACCACCAGAACGTCACTTTTTCTGATGTTCTGGTGGCGTTAACTCCTTTGCCTCATTTACAAGGTGGCAATAAGCCACTTAATGTGGTTTAACGCCGTCTTGTAAATAATGCCCCAATTCACACAGCACTTAGCGTGAAAGGGGCGTGCAATGGGTGTTGCAACACCCATTGCTTTTTGACGGTGCCCCATATTTACAAGGTATGGGGCAGTGCCAAAAATACTGCCAGGGATTACCTGATCTCAAGCAGGCGATACGAGAAGAAATGTTTTATTTTTCCTCGTATTTTGCTCTTTCCGCGTGTGCTGCATTCTGCAGCACACGTAGATAGAGCAAATCGCCTGTAAAGATTGTTTACGTGGAGGAAAGTGTCCCTTTGTGCACATAAACAATTGCCCCTGCAGTGCAGGCACTCTATCAAAATGGCACTAGGGTGTCTGCGCTGGCGGCAGGCAGCTTTTGTAGCGCCAGCGCTAGGGGTAATGCAGGGGTGCACTGCATTCTTGTGAATACGGTGCATCCCTGTGTTTTGCAACTGTCGGAGCACGGCGTTACCAATTTCGGCCTAACACCGCGCTCCGCCATTTTCTTGTAAATATGCCCCTTGGTGTAAGTTTCTCTGAAAGGGTTATTAGTCCGTGGAATGTTGTTTGAGTTGGCACCATTCCATGATTGTCAAGCATGCTTTCCAAAGAGGGACCATGGCTGTATTGTGCAGCAGCCTATGTTTATCAGACTGGCCTGTCAAAACACAATAACAGGTGCAAGCAGCTGTAGTCTGAATTTGTCTGATTAGTGTACCAAACACAAGGGGTTAAAGTCACAAAGCTTTTTTGTGTAATTAGTTGTGCCTCATTTCTTTTGAGTAGAGATGTCTTTCTCTCGGCTTAGGTGTAACTTACTAATGAATTTCAAAGAGTAAGACATGCTTAAAGGTCTAAGAAATTTACGAGTGGCCCCTAAGTGGTGAGTAAGATACACTACTCAAAGAAAATGATCTGTGAAGCAGTCCTGGAAATTCAGCAGTAATTTCTGAGGAAGGAGTAAGACATTATTACTCATAGAAATGATAGAGTGTAGATGTTATCTTGCATCTATCTTTACCAAATTCTTCCCTAGAAAATGATTGTGACAATTATTTACGGCTATAATATATGTATGACATGTTTCACGTATATGAGAAAAACTATGCGTGCAAAGTCTGATTTAGATACTGCATCGTAAAAGCATGCAGAAAGTTAGAAACAGATTTTCTGAATGACAAATAGCAATATCGTGAAAAGTGAATATTTTAAATGCTAATGTGTTTGCGTGCTTAGAAAATGTCGAAAACAAAAAGTAACATAGAGGAAGTGCTATAAAGGCATGTGTAATTTTGACTTTGTGTAATAGGCAAATATAGTCTAACTTTAGAAGGAAATGAGTAACATGTGCATTGATATTAATTAAATATGTAGAAGTTGCATATGGCTGAAAGATGACATGCTTTGCATAAAGATTTTGCTCTGAAATAAATACCTGATGATTTCAAAAGATGAATTAAAACTGTAACCTACTAAAGGATTTACATGGTAACGTAAAAATGATACTGATGTACTTTTTTTAGTAGTACCTAATACTGACTTATATCAATAGCAACTTACATGTAGGCATTGTTATTTCATTTAATTTGAAGAATTAATGTACTTTGAAACGTCTAACAGTCGTATTTTCGAAAAAGCCTTCGTGCAATAGCTGTTTTTCCATTTAGGCCTCAAAGATTTGCTTTCTCGTCTAGCGTTAAACTTGTGAAATGTGCCGTCTGAAGCCTATGGGATCCTTTCCTAAAGTTTCCATTTGTGTTCTAGCCATCAATAGACTCTCTTCTAACTTGAAGCTCACTTGATTGAACTTGCAACACAATTTGTTACATTCTACGGAATATGCCTGGAGGACTGACAATGGATGGGGCATTGATCTGCCCATTTCCGAGGATGTTATAATTTCATTTAACAATTGAAATACAGTGATCATAAGGAAATTTCAAGAAATGGATTACCTAATTCTTCCAGATTTGTATTCTTTTACTGATCACATCATCTCGTCCTATCATGAACAGCCAATTAAATGGAATGATCCGACAAAGTTGATAAGTTAAGGGGAGCAAAACCTGGAATCATCGAAGTATAATTGCCTAACCAGGAGGGGCTCGTTTGGTTTGGCTGGCTGACTGACTTACACCCTTGGCTCGTCCCGTCTTGTTGCCGCTCATTTGGGTGGTACTGAGACTGATGAACTGGACATAGACATTAAGCGAACTGTGACACTGAACTGTGTTGCTACCGGCTAGTAAGCGTGCACAAGGTGAACCTTTCGGCTGAAGGGTTTCCTGACACCTGCTGCGGTATTGGTGCTGCAGAGCAGGCAGGGCAAGGATTTGTCCTAGGACTAGAACTGAAAATCTCAAAAAATGTCTGAATCTTTATTGATTTGGTTTGTATGAGACTCGACTGAACCTGTTTGTAAGCTTGATCTCTGGTCTAAATCTCCCTCGGCTGAGGAAGTTAGCCCTTGTATTTGCTTTGACTAAACGTACTACTTGAATCGCTATTAAATCTGATCTGTTTAATTCATGTTTTTTGCAGTTCAGCATTCTTGAGGCATAAATAAATGTTTATGATAATTTTCTCTACTGATTCTGTCTTATTATTTCTGTGATTTATTCTGTCTTGAACAAGAATCCACTAATTGTGAAATGTTGTGAGATTTGAGTTTATAGGAAATCTGGTAAGAATTATCTATTCCAGGTCCTCATATGATAATTGTTTGTCCCCTGAATATTCTAGTCCCGTGCAGCACGGAGCAAGATCCATTGGAGGACCTAAGAAAATTTGGTATTTGGTAGCTGAGGTAACACAGTAATGGTAGGTTTCAAAATAAGAGGAGTCTTGATTGAAATGAGCCTAGCAAGGAGTCAGGTAATGGGAGTTTGATTTGAAAATAACGATATTACAGATTTTATAACATAAAATGCTGCCACAGAAGTAGCACTGTGAATCAGATCCAGACTCTGATCAAACTCAAATACTGCTTGCAGATGCTCACCTAATGCAAACCATCCCTGCTTGAGTGAATAAATTATAAAATAACATGAATTTTCCATCTATGTGCTCAGGATCTGGAACAACATCCCGGTATCCATCAGGACCACTCTAACTCTGCTCCAATTTAGGAAAGTGTTGAATACACACCTCTTTACATAACACTACACGAGAATTCATTAAGATTCCATGAAGCGGCTACCTCTTTAGTGCTTAATTTGAGCCAGTGTTTTCTAGTGCTCAGCACCGGCACATAACTGTCAACATGGGCACTTATTACATCCTGCTAGGTGGTGGCTGTTTGTCTAAGTTTTTGATGAGTAAAACAGTTATTTATGCTTGTCTTTTTCAATTTATACAGAGCTCTGCTGCCTTTTCGCTAAGTTTTCCCTAGAGAAATACCACATACATACCATTTTCACTATATCTGTCTGTTTCAAATATGCATGTATTAATAAATAGTGATACAAAAATATATTTAATTTAACTAGTATCCTTTGGGAAGCTAGCTATACATTCTTTCAATTTCAGAGTTGTTTTAATGCAAAATGTTATTATCAATGCACACAAACAGCCTTTACTCAAAATAACTGCCTGATTCTTTTAAAACAGAAGCCTGTAGGGCATCTCTTTTCTGGAGGTGGCGAGGGTGAGCCATGTAGTTTCTGGATAGTTTAATTTTGATTCAGCCATTTTAAAGTATCTTTGAGCAAATATCAATGACAAATAAATATTTTGGGCTCCTCTAACTATTGCACGGCTTAACTAACTCAGAAGAGGACTCCTAGAGCATGAAGTTCTATATTCAACAGCATGATAGCAATGTGATATCCATCTTTAAAAATAATTTAAAATAAGAGCAATGTGAATGGAGTCCCTAGTTGAGAAATTCTAAACTGTCTCTATATAGGGTAATCCAGGTGGCAACGGAATGGAGTTATGTAATTGACCGCATGTTTTCACTCGGTCATACACGGACCCCCTCTCCAGCTGGACGACGCACGAAGTGAAACACCAGTTCCGGGGCAACCTGGAAGTACTTTGATCCGAGGAGGATACGGTGCGTTTGACCCCCCAGAACCTGAAAGTACGCCGATACCTGGTGGAGCTCTGCGGATGCCGAGTCGGAGGACCCGGAGGAAACGGATTTAACCCAGGTAGGACAAGCAGGCACTCTGGGGAGGAGAGGTGTGCAGAACCAGTGAAGTTAGCTGTATTGAGACAGACAAAATCTTCACAAACAGCAGTGTGAACAAATATTGCATAATGTCGGCCGACATGGTACGCGACAGGGAGGCGGCTGCAATGGAAATGTTTTCTGACAACCTCCCAGTGACATCTGGTGCCAAAGAAAGAAACAAAGATAGCACTAAAGATACCAACTCCGTAAAAGAAAAATTCAAAACATTAGAAAAAAAGATGAAAATGGAACAGAGCAAGTGGTGGGAGTCTCGTTCCCTACAGAGATATATTGACGTAGGCAGAATACCAAGGGGCCTGAGGATTCTTACTGCCTCTAGTTATGAAAATCCTAACCCTGAATTAATGCATGAATGGGCGGAGTGCAACCTCGATTCCTCCAGAAAACTGGTATTGATTTTAATCAAGTATGCAGACATAGACGGTGCACAGCTACTTAAGGAAATCAATGAGGAATTGGAAAACATGGACCAGATAGATGAAAAGACCAAATTACGAGGTGAGATGATGCTCAGGCTCAAAAAGGAGGAAAACAAGATTAAAGAAAGGAAAACCTTTAAATTTCAAAGGGACAAAAACGATTATGAGTTGGGACAAATATTTACCTTTTCCAAGAAATACAATGCATTAAGGGTGTCGAAATTTAGAGCAACTGAGGGTCCTAAAACAACGATGACCAAGAGTAGTGGATTGATAACAGATACATCCCAATCGGACTTGAGCTCGGCGGGGGGCAGTGAATCGGAGTCGGATATGAGAAACCTACGAGGGGGAAGACAATTGCCAAAAGTGTCACCAGCTGAGGAATTGAATTTTTTATGCTACGAGAGAAGGCAAACCCTACGACCGAGACCACAGAGGAGCAACGTCGAACAGATAGAAACTTCAGGCGGAGGCAGAGGCGCAAGGCAAATAGGCGGCGCTACCAATCTCAACAAAAAAAGAGGAAGGGAATATTGGCAGAAAAAATGAACACAAATGGCACAACCACCATTGTGAATTTAGCGAACATCAAACTGTCAAAACAGGTAGAAAATATACTGAGCCTTGGGTTATCGTACTCCCCTGGTATTAATTTCGACTATGCGGCCACGAGAATGGATCTGTATAAAAGTGTCAGCAAATTAAAACTCAAAAAATATCACTTTTTAGCGAAAACTCAAGACAAACAAGAACGACAAGCATTTACAGACCTAAAGAGGTATCCCAATCTTTCTCAGACTGATTTACTCCTCCTAGGAGGAATGGAGGAGCTTTGGGAAGGGAGAGACACAAGACATCAAAGGGAAGGGGCAGTAAATACTAACTTGAAGACTTCAAATCCTAGGGAACAAAGTTGGGGTACACCTAGGCAACAAACACCATTTAAACCTAAATCCACATTTAACCCAATCACCCCCCCCGAGACTCCACTGATATATTCCACGAGACAGTTACAGCACAGATCAAAAAATTTAATAGGACCATACAAATGAGGCGGAACAAATTCAACAAACACAATCAACAATACAATAACTTAATCAAAAAATTACAGGAAGACAACAGCATAGTCATTCGCAACAGTGATAAAGGAGGTAATATTGTCATTTGGTCCCAGGAAGAATACAAAAAAGAAGCATTCAGTCAGCTGAATGACAGATCATGTTACAGTCGAAGCAGTGCTTCCAACCTCAAAGCAATGTATAATGAATTCTACAACAAGCTGTCATCATGGAAAACCAAGGGACTTATAACCATGGAAGAATACAAGTTTCTACGAAAAGAAAATCCAACTACCCCTTCTATCTACTTCATCCCTAAAATACATAAGGACCCCAAGAAACCTCCCGGCCGACCTATAATCTCGGCCAGGGAAGGGTTGTTAGAACATATTTCCAAATATGTTGACTTTTTCCTACAGGACTCTGTCAACGCTTTACCATCCTATGTACGTGACACTAGAGACTTTTTAAGTAAAATTAAGGATTTCAAATGGCTTCATCAATATTTGTTGATTGCACTAGATGTAACATCCTTATACACCAGTATTTGACACACTGATGGGGTTAAGGCAATAGAGCATTATCTGGCTCAAGGCCTTCTCATTGTCATTGGGCAGGCTTTCACTTCGTCTCACATACCGTCTACCCCCTCTTCCTCTCCCTTCTCACTCCCCCTCTCCCCCTATCCGCTCTATTTGTCTCCCCTTCTCGCTCCTTAATGTGTCGCATATATTTATCTATACCCCCTTACTCTTCTAAGCTCCATTTATTTCGTCTTCTACTCTCTTGAAATGTTTTTCTAGTAACTGATGTAACGTGTAACTGATGTAATTTTGTAATTTCTGTGGAATCTTATGTAAAGCGCTCTGATACCTCCGGGTCTAGCCAGCGCTATATAAAACTCTCAAAATAAAATAAAAAATAAATAAAATAAATAAGTAACGAACATAATAAAATGCTGGTAGAAATGGTGAATTTTTGTCTAAACAACAACATATTCATGTTTAACAACTTGTTGTACCAGCAGACCAGAGGGGTAGCTATGGGGGCCAGCTTCTCTCCCAGTTATGCATGTCTTCACATGGGCTGGTGGGAGGAGCTGGTCCTCATAGGTGAACATAGCCATTACATTGATAACAACATTAAAATGTGGCTCCGCTATATTGATGATTTGTTTGTGGTTTGGCAAGGAACACATGAGCAGGCATTGGATTTTGTAAATACCATTAATCAAAACAATGTCAATTTACACTTCACAGCAACCATTAGTGAATCTTCAGTAAATTTCCTTGACACACAAATTTACATCTGTAATAACAAGATTGAGACCGTCTATATAGAAAAGAGACTGTGGGTAACTCCACTCTACATGCGAGTAGTTTGCACCCCAAGCATCTAATTAATAGTATACCCGATGGGGAGATGCTACGCCTTAGGCGCATTTGCAGCAATGATATGGATTTAAAATCAGCTCAGGAAAACAGTAGTATGAGATTCCGGGAAAGGGGATACTCCAAAGACATCATTAGCAAAGCTATATCAAGATCTATGCTACAAACAAGGGAGGAGTTGCTTAGAGATAAACAGTCAAATACACAAGAGACCCTAGATGCAAAGGTGTCAGAGAAAGGCCATGACATTAATGAGTTCAGGATCATTATGGGACACAGAAACAACAGAGAACCTTACAAAACATCATTCAACAAAACTGGCCACTGGTTTTAAATGACCCGGTGATAGGACCCCTGCTACCGCAGAGGGTGTCCATCACCTATAGCAGAGCCCCATCCATGAGAGATAGCCTGGTGAAAAGAAGTCCAGAGATTATCGAAGGAACAAGTTGGCTGCAAACAAACAAAGGCTTTTTGTAAGTCCATAACTTGTAAGGCGTGCCGCCATGATATTAATAAGAACACGAACTGTACCCCCTTCAGTAACAAGGAGTACAAGATTCAAAAGTTACTGACATGTAAAACAGAATATGCTGTCTATGTGCTGCTGTGCCCATGTGGCCTCCAGTACATAGGCAGCACTAAACTACAAGTACACAAGAGGGTGTTGCAACATCTGCGCGCAATCACTACCCAAGACAATACATACCCTGTAGCGAGACATTTCAGGGATTTTCATAAATCCAACAATTTGGAACTCAGCTACTATGTGATTGATGCAGTTCCCCCCAGCAGGCGCGGAGGGGATAGAGAACGTATACTTAGAAAACTAGAAACGAGGTACATTCTAGAGCTGGATTCTAAACACCCAGGGGGATTAAATGCAACTGAGGATTTATATACATGTTTATGAGAACTATGGCTGGGTAACTTTATGGGTTTTTACAAACGTCATGGTTTTATCTTTTACCTGCAAATAACTCACAATTTTATAATAGTAAGTTATATATTTGTATGACTTTTTTGTATGATTGTGAATTGCTATATATGTATTTATTTATATTTATATATTTATATATGGATATTTAAATTATTTATTTATATTTGCAGCAGTTTGCACAAATCCATGTTTGATGTCCAAGGCAATATAAGACAATATTGCCTGATTAGGTATTCATACCGTGATTGAATTTACAATGAAATGGCCTATGGTAAAAAGTCAATAAAAACCCCCACCATTGAGCTCGGAAGTTGGAGCATTAAATGTGAACACATTAATCCAATATTTACGGAGTCATGCATTAAGCATAAGCTCGACTATATATTTATTTTTTTACACTTTATGTTAGCACTAGAGCACTTCAATAGTTTAAATTAACTAGACTGTATCAAAGAGGCATATATACACAGAACAGCAATGCCGCTTAGGTGGATTTAACCTCATGACTTGAATTTTTATTCACGTTTGCTCAATTTAATGGCATATAAACAATTATGTATCATGACGAAATTAACGCAACGCAGGCAACTTGCATGGCAACTTTATCATCAACAAATACATGCTTGACAGATATCCGAAATGAGACACAAGCTGTTATAAATATTTAGGATGGACAATTATTATAAATGTCATTACTGTCGTAAAGCAGATGAAATGTAACATTGATATAAGTTGCCCATTTTTGGAACATTCAATTGTATATTACTCTTTTATGTCTATGATTTTAATGTCACGTGGTACTTTCTCACAATGCACCTGTCACTTTAAAAATGCACTAAATCTGAACCTGCCATGTCATGTGATCAAGGCCCGGATGAGCTGAAACGCGTTATGGCGACGGAGCAATAAAACAACTTTAGGCACTTATCGTTGGGTCCGTGTTTGGAGTAATCCAGGTGCCAACGGAATGGAGATATATATATATATATATACATATATATATATATATATATATATATATATATATCTCCATATATATATATATATATATACTTCAACATAAGCATTTGTATACACAGTCACATACACTCACCTATAGGTATAGCTTTCATGGAAAACCTCTGGCACGTTGTTACATAAAAAATATTAACAAGTTCATAATTTCAAAAGTAGCATTGTTCTATGCTGTTTTGACTCTGTCATCCTCCAACCAACAAAACAATCAGTCGCTAGTATGCACAAAAAAGAAGTAAAGTGAAGTTAAAAATATGTGCTTGTACATGGATGTGAAGTAACCTTAATAAATCTGTAATCGTACGTGGTTGGAGTTTAATGCTATTATGTACAGAGGCAGCTGCTACTTGAAACAGACGGAAATTATTTGGAATTTGTTGATGCCTCTTCCACAGGACTTGTGTGGTTTGTTTGCGGACAGCCTGAAGTGACTTATATTTTAATATCTTCAGACCAACTTGAATTGAGGGAAGATTTGAAAAAGAAGGGTGAGCCTGGAAAAATGAATAATTTAGCCACTTACTAATGATTTCATTTTAGGCCTTCTTTTCTGTATAAGAGTAAAGCTTATCAATGGATAAGTTTTTTAATCCTTATACGAAATGTTAGCTGCCTAGGAATGAAATACATGTAGTAACATGCTGTGTGCAAAAATATACTCACTGGTAATATTTAGAATATAAATCAATATTTTGATTATTTTAGCTACCTGATTGAATAGCTAGATGGAGTATTATACACATCACATAAACAACACTATTAGCTTTGTGCATGTTTAAAAGAAGGCAGTTCAGTCAGTGGAGTCTGTGTGCCTTTAGCTTGAATTAATTCACCTGCACTCCAGTGGCTATTTCTCCACAGAACCTTGCCAGTTTATGGCAATGTTGGCCACTAACTAGAAATAAAAGAAAGAGGTTGGCCAGAGCTCCTTCCTGTCATGGTATTTTCAGCTGACAATCATTAACCCATTTGGAATGCTATATGTTGTATGGATCATAATTTTTAAACTCTGGATGATTTGTTCTTCTGGAAAAACCTTAAACTCGACTGAGCAATGCCTTAATCTTCCCTTAATGATCAACAAATACTTGAAGGCCAGGAAGGGCTCGACCTACCTGGCCTTCATGGATTTCTCTAGTGCCTTTGACACTGTTAACCGGGAGAAACTATGGGATATGCTGGAAAGTTTGGGTGTGGAACAAGCACTGGTGTCGCTCATCCTTAGGCTACATTTTAATACTTCAGTCTCCATAAGATACGGCACTCAAGGGGAAAAAACTGAGCAAATAGCTTCAACAGAGGGTGTCCCTCAAGGGTGCATCCTAGCCCCTTTTCTGTTTTTAATATATACAAACGGTCTGGAGGCTTCCCTATTAAGTAGGAAACTTGATATTCCCAAAATTGGCAACAAATTTGTCCCTTTGCTATCTTATGCTGACGACACAGTGCTAATGGCCAAGACAGCAAATGGCCTTCAGAATTCCCTAAATACTTATATTGATTTTATGTCATCACTTGATCTTAAAGTACATTTTATTAAATCATATATTATGGTATGCGGCCCAAAGAGTACAAAAACTAAGATTTTTGTAGCACGGGACAAGAAAATAGAAAAGGTTGAGAATTTTATGTACCTGGGGAATTTATTTAACAATAAGCTAAGTTGGGACCCACTTGTGAAAGCAAGAGCCCACCATACTACAAGGGCTGTGGATGGGCTATTTCGCTTTGCAGGCAAATTAGGCTATAAGCCTGTTAGGGATATAATCACCCTTTACAAAGCCAAATGCCTTTCAATTGCAACATATTGCGCAGGGGTGTGGGGTCATCACAATATCCGCCAGCTACAAATTCACTAAAAGGCTTATGATGATGCCTAATAGTGCCCCTAACTGCCTATATCTTGACGAATTGGGATTAGATCATATAGAGGATCGTATATCTTGTGCACCTCTTCTCCGATGGGCGAAAATTTGGCTATCTGAGGAACTAACCTTCTCACGAGAAATAATAAAAGATTGTCAAAACCTGGCCAACTTTCTAAAATTACCATGGTCAAATATTATGAAATAGGATTGGGGCATTTCTATGATAGTCCTGAAAGCATCCCACTGAACGCCAAAGTCATTATCAAGAGGCGTTACATTCAAGGGGAAACATGCGTTATCCTCACCAAGATGTGATTGGTCCCATGCACTTGTCCCCTGCCCCATTGCAATATTATTTAACATTCACCACAAATCTGCAGAGTAGATTTTGTTTAACTAGATTTCGGTTAGGTACTGTGCATTTTTGCTGGCGAATGATCTCTCTCCTTGTCCATGTGATAATCTTACAAGCCAAAAGCACTTTGTACTTTATCTTATTCTGCACTTTATATAAAACGGCAAGGAGTACATTTTTAATCCCACTGTTAAAGAAAATTCACCCTTGTACATATGTTGATGGTTTTAAATTCTTGCAAGCACTGGCTACCCCTGATATTTGTATTGCAGTAGCCAATTATATAAAAGTATCTTTGGCCATTAGGAAACGTTATGAGTAAGAATTCCCTGAGTTGTCTCACCGTAACTACCGTATTCAAAGAGTCGCATGTCCCTGATATTTTATGAATTGTTTTTAACATATTGTTCAGAACTGTTTATATGCTGTGATAATGTTTTTGTAAATCCTAATGGTGTTATGAATTGATATTAGGTTGTTTTTATTGAATTTTAATTAATATGTACTTTTGAAGGTTATGGATTTTAATCAACTTGGAAATTTTGGAGGTCTATTCAGCTGCCATAAAGGCCACTAGAAAAGCACCTTAACTTAGCAATTAACATGGCTCATAGTTTCCCTTCGTGATGTTTTTAAGTGTCTGTTTAATTATTGTATGTTGGCATTTGAAGCCATCACGGTTTGACCCAGCGAATGAATTTTAGTGAAGTATGTAGCGTTATTGTATGGTCATTTGTCCTCGGCTGTAAATCGATGCTGCTGTTGTTGATGCATTGAATGCCCTTTTTTGTACTCTTTTGTGGCTGGTTAAGCCGAATAAAGATTTTTTGATGATGACCTTAAACTCACACTTTGTGGATGAGGCAATTGATATAATGAATCATGGAACATATAAGAAACTCCATATAGCTGATTTTAGATTAAGGAAAATGGTTTTGAAAGTAAACGCAACATTAACATTCTATTCATGTGTTGTTTCATTCATATTGTTGAACAAAGAAGGACTTGTCGTCATTGCAAATCTGAGTGACCGTAGAGTCTGCTCATTTATTGGAAAGCATTTCAGGGACTATGGGAACATAAGTTTCACTTTTGAGTGGGAATTAAATTGCATAGCAGTGACATAAATATATAGAAGGATGTATTAGACAGTTTACATTGAGAATAACATTATAAAATGAACACTTAAGCTAAAGAGCATTGAGAAAGAAGGTGGGGTATTAGCAGTGGGTTAAACAATAGAGTTTAAGTCTAGAAAAAACGAACTCAAATTACATCTTAATAATAGTTGTAAATACACAGGATTCTAGTTGGTACATTCTAGTAAGCATACATAGCCAGGGAACTGAAATTATATATTTATAGCTGGTCAATGGAGGTGATCAGGAACATATATCAGTGTTATTTATAGTAATCTGTCCACTTTCCTCACTTCATTTATTTATGATCAGTTAATCATGCTCGTGCATATTATATCTAATCATGTCACTGTTAGTTCTCAGTAAGTGCATATTAAGACATTAAGGGCCAGATGTACGACTCTAAATTGCTGTCGCAAATGGGCAATCAGCCCGTTTGCGACAGCAATTTAGGGCATGGCCATGTACAAACCTCATTTTGTGAATCAGTAAATTTTACTGATTCGCAAAATGAGGTTTTTATCTGAAAAGATAAGTACTATCTGGATCAATATTGCAGTTTTGCCAAATAAAGATTTAGGCTCTAGAAGAAATATGCTGTGCTCTTATTGCATTAATGTGCCAAGTTATACACCGATTTAATTGTGTGGGAGTAAAGAATATTACATTTTCTACAACAATTGGTGTTGGAACTAATAAAGTTGCTAAAATATAGTTCTCAATTTTCAGTGTGTTAGTAAGTGAATATATCAAATGTAAACACACAATGATGCGTTAATGAGATATTACCATACAGGTGTTTTGTTTATCATAAACGTTTATTGGATTCATGCAGCTCTGGGGAACTGAAATAAGTCTTTAACTATAAAGAATATGCATCATGTAAATATGGAAGCAGAAATTACATTTTGTATAATACAGTATACAGAGAAATATTTTATTAAAGCCATTTCAGTTGTAATGAATTAGGCCCTGATTACGATGTTGGTCAGTGTTGCTTCCGACCGACATCGCTGCGGATGGGGAACCGACTGACCTCAGGTGGGCAGTTCCAACACTGCAATTAGAATGCAACAGCACATGGAGCGGTCGCAAACTTCCATTTCTCAATGGGAGCTTGCGTGGCAGGCCGAAACCGCCTGCAGCGCAAGCTCCCATTGAAAAATTGAAGATTTTCACATCTCTCCACCGTGTGGCAGGCACCTCATGGTGCAGGGATGTGAAGGGGGGCCACATACGGAAAGCCACGGTGAAGGGGGCCCTGCTAGGGGCCCCCAAAGACACTTTCCGACAGCAGTTCCATGTGGGAAAGGCCGAAATGGAACTGTTGTCGGAAAGACGGCAGAAACGCTGTCCTTTAGGGATTATGCGGCCTTTCCGACTGTCAGAGTCAGATTTCCTGGCCGGTTTAAACTCCGACCGCCGTCAATGTAATACGGTGGGCGGAGTTTAAACCTACAATGTGGGTCGGAAAACCTCCGATCAGCAGTCGACATTGTAATTAGGACCATAGTCTCTTGAATTGCCATATATAGTATCAAGACACACATGGGTCTGTTGAGTACATTATATAACTGGGCAAAATCTTCAATTCATTCATTCAAGTTTCTTTTTTAAGTAACACTGATATGTGTTAATGCACTACAGTCATTAATTAAGCAAAATTCCATTTCTTTAATATTTTTTAGAATTTCTTTTATTTGAAATGCTAGTGATCTGAAGAAAGTAACATACCTTAATGGTTTACTTGTATTTTGCTTCATTTTTTATTCCAACATATCTTACTTGATATTTTATTAGTATTTTTAGTTTCAGTCAAAGTCCATGGTGTATACCTTCTTTTTTTCTCTCAAACTGATAAAGCACCATCTGGCTTTCTTTTGAAAATCCTGCTAGACGAAACCGTTCTGTTTAGCTTGCATTTACTTGCTGAATGGCATGCTCTATTTTGAGGCTGTGAGATAGATACTATATAGGCATGTAAATATGTTCATAGATTTGAGTTTTCTGAACATAATTAAAATTCAGTGATTTTATGCAGCTGACGCAAGTGCATCAAGTAATTGCATTGATGTTTCCTGATTGCATGTGTGGAATTAAGATTTCAATGATTGTCCGTGTTATTAATGTAATTCAATCTATAGATATAAACAATGTATTCATATTCAAGTGACAATGCTCCACTCAGTACAAAGAAAATAAACATTTTTGTCTTGATTGCATTCCATCATTTTTTATTATTTTTAATCTTTCCATTAAATAACTTTATCCATTATCAGTTTCTTGGAAAAAACAGTTACTACTGGAGTAGGGAAATAATGCATTTTCAACAAAAAATATTCAAGAAAGTGTTCCCACAGCAAAATGTCTGTAAATGTCCATTCTCACTCCTTCCTATATTCAACCCCACGGTATCTATCCCCAAAATGAACCTCTCTATATTTGATGCACTAATGACAGCTGGCTTGTCTTGGGGATATCTGCTATCCTCAAACTTTTACTCATAAAAATGCAGTATTGTAATGCTCCATTCCCCCAAACAGTCAGAAATAACTTTATTTCGCCGATACAATATCGGCATAAAAACTATTCTACAAACACATGTACATCAATAGATACAAATTTAGATTAACATATATTAAGACATCATTTGTGAGAAGGAGATAAAAAAAATTGGTTTAAAAATAATCATAAGCTAAAAATATTAATTCATACGTATACACACAAATATTACACAGCCCAGCATCTTGAATTACATTTTAAATGTCAAAAAAACATTTTGATCTCCTATTGCTCAAGGCCGATAAAAAGAACGCGGCCAAAGAAAAACATGTAAAAGGATCAGACAGTAACTGAAGATGATATAAGGCTACACAACATTGTTTAAAATTCAATTTCCGGATAAGAGGGACAATAAATCTTTTTTTTTCATCACTTTAAAATTTACAAAAGAATACAAAGTGAAGATCATTCTGGACGGATCGCTTGTCACAAGGGCAAAATGGGAGTGCAGTAATTGCTTAGGTTTTGGGCGGGTGGCCTAACATAAGGGGGATATAATTTAAACGAAATCTCATTAAAATATATCTATGTTGGAAGTTCGTAACAAACGATAAATAGGAGGAGTTCATATTAATTATACTTGGGGCAGCGTGATATAGTCTAACTGGGAAGCTTAAAATTAGAGTTGTGCCTCCTTGCCTATAGATAGACCAATAAGTGAGTTTTCAGCTCCTTCTTAGATATTGACAGGCACATCTTCGGATCCTCATAAAGGTAATGTAGGCCAACCGCCTGGAGATTAGATTCGACATATCTTAACCATCTTATTTTACTTACACCATCTAATTTCAGGGCATCATTTATAATATCTCTAGTCAGTGAAAGGGTTTCTTTACGCCAAACTGAATGCCACATCATAATTGGTGCAATACGAATCTTATCAATAATATAAGGAACTCTCAGCTCCATATGACAGTTATAATTAGAGCACGACAGGGGAAGAGAAACCAGGTTTTTCAAAAAAGCATCCTCTATGCGCTGCAGTTTAGAGGCATCAGATATGCCCCAAACAGCTGCGCCATAAGAGTCTGCAGATAGTGTTTTCGCCTCGTAAACCTTTTTTATCACTTCATTCGGCTTGGTCCCAAATTTTTTCACAAATTTAAAAAGGGCCCCAATATTTTTTTCCATCAATAATCCCCTGTTAGAGACCATATTTCTCCAATTATTGTCTCTATCGAACTCAATCCCTAGGTAATTAAAAGAATCTACAACATCTA
This sequence comes from Calotriton arnoldi, assembly GCA_963921515.1. Taxonomy (NCBI): domain Eukaryota; kingdom Metazoa; phylum Chordata; class Amphibia; order Caudata; family Salamandridae; genus Calotriton; species Calotriton arnoldi. The sequence continues at coordinate 141,492 of CAWUFW010005263.1, read as the reverse complement.
GCTTAACCCCTTCAATGGACATTCGAGGCTGTTTCTGCTGCTTTGGACCTGCCACAAGAACAAAGGACTTGGTGTAGTTAATTTTCAGATCCAAATTGTTCATACATTTTGCATACTCCTCTACGAGTCGATACAGCGCAATGCCTGTGCGTGCAAGGATCACCGCATCGTCAGCATAGAGGAGTATCGGGACAGGAAGAGAATTAATAGAGGGAGCATCTGTGGTAGACCCTAGCAATGCAGATTCTAGGGCATTAGTATATAAGGCAAACAGGAAGGGCGCAAGCACGCACCCCTGCCTCACGCCCCTAGTAATTCTAAAGTGTCTCGTGCATTCTCCTCCCTTGCCAAATCGAACACAGGCCGTGGCTCCGGCATACAGATCATGGATTACATTAATGATCTGGATCTCAATTCCCATTGCCTCCATGATCTGCCACAGCTTAGACTGTGTCACACAATCAAAGGCTGCCGACAGATCCATGAAGGCAAGGTATAAATGACCATTCTTGGCCACCGTGTATTTAGCTATTATTAAATTTAAATTCAAACACTGATCCACCGTTCCCTTTCCTTTTCTAAAGTCATATTGGCATGGGATTATTATATTCTTTTCCTGAACCCATTCCTCAAGCCTGTTTAGAAGTAACCGGCCCATTAATTTGACAGTTGAGTGCAATAGGGATATGGGCCTATAATTCTTTGGAACTGCCTTGTCCCCCTTTTTGTAAATAGGTGCAGTTACAGTTGTCTTCCAGGAAGACGGCGCACTTGTTCGAACAATTTTATTGAAGAGATTTGTAAGAAGTGGCACCCAAAGATCTTGATTATCTAGAATAAAGTCAATCGGGACGCCACCAGGTCCAGGTGTCTTTGCTCTTTACACTGGTTAAGAGCGTGTCTTGTTTCTTCCAGAGTAAAGAGTACCCTACCTCCTAAACTAGGTAATAACAGAGGGGGGGGTTGGACAGTTAGCTCCTGCATGTTACCAAACAGGCCGTCAAAATGTTGAAACCACGCCTCCTGCTCCACATGGGTGTCTGTTGTCATCATTTTTTCATCTCTCAGAAAAGGGGCATTGATCAATGACCAAAAATCCTGTGAGCTATTTAATACAGCAGCCCTTTGCAATCTTTCCCACAGCTCCTCCTTTATAAACTTTAGCCTTCCTAGCCTTGCTTTTTTATATAACTGGCGTGAAAACTTCACCAAATTTTGGTCTCTAGGTTTTGGCCATGTGTAGCTTTTTGAGTGTTTTCGCACATTCATCATCAAGCCAAGCGGGACCCTTGCGACGCCCATTAGATATAGAGCATAGTAAGTTATTTAAAATTTTTAGTAAAATTCTTTCAAAAGCTGGTGTTATTCCATTATCAATCATTGTATCTAAACAGATCATTATCTCTGGTGCCCGCCTGGAGACTATGTTCCCAACAAACTTCACAGTGTCTACTTTTTCCCATTTCAAAACAACCCCATTTTCTCTTGCAATCATCGGGTTGACAGGTAGGTTATTACAAGGGTCCTTTTTTTGTAAAGATGGGATAAGAAACATGATTGCAGCGTGATCAATGAAAGCATAAAAATGCATCGTAATTTGGGTAAAAAACTTCCTTATTGGATCTGATACTCAAACATAATCAAGGGTTGAGAAGTGGGAGCGAGTAGAAAATGTGAAGTTTAACTGATCAACTACAGTATCAAGAGAATTCAACATTACAAGGTTGTTTACTATTAATAGCCTGTTAAGGGTATCGCCATAATCATTATGGCTAAAATGGGGAAGGGGATCCCCATCTTCATCTACTAGCCCACATGCTGGTGAATTAAGCTTATTACAAGGGTGGGCATTAAAGTCACCCATCAAGATTATATCACAAGATTTATTATATACTTTCTCCAAATTAGCAATGCCTTTTTCCAAGGGGTCCAAGATCACTGCTTGGTTAGCACCAAAATTATTATTGTAAAAATTTATAAGCATCCAAGTTCTTTCTTTGTGAAACTCAATAAGTATAATATGATAATATGATGATGTATTTAAGAATGTTTTTACCTTTAGGGGAAGTGTAATAGAGAGTAATGTTAATAAACCTCCCCTTGAGCGACCAGCAGTTAAAGGTATAGCGGGTGTATGAAAAGAGCGATACCCGTTTAAGTGGACCTGATTGATTTCCCAGGTCTCCTGAAGGCACAAGATGTCATAGCCCATTAGCAAGGATAGCCAATCAGAGTTAGTCTTTTTTTGGTTATACCCCGCGATGTTCCAAGAGATAACTGTGGCGAACTCCGAAGTGTTCTCCGTGCAAATCGGACTCTGAGACAAGGTAGAGCTATGAAGCTGTATACTTGGGTTTAATTGAGGATTTAAAGGGGATAAGGTGTTCCATTAGAGGATACTGTATAATGATCATTCGGCGATGTCAAACCTCGGCCTGCAAGTCAATCCCATTCTACCATATCCTCCAATAAAGTAAATCTGTTACTAAGGGAAAGGAGGGGGGTAGTTTGAGGAAGGTATAGACTAGATGGATGGCAAGGTAGATGAAAATTCTTTACTTTATGTTGTGCAGGTTGAAATGGTCTACAAGGTTTATAAAAAATACCCAGCGGAAGAGAACAAATCTCAGACTGGAAAGAGGGACTGCTTGGTAGTATTCTCAATAGGTTACCTACCAGATGCTGGTTATTGAAATTGATAACGATGCAATCCCCTCCTATAGTTTTTGGGCCCCTTCCTACCCAGTTTACTCTCCTGGCCATAATGAGATGTTGATACAGATTAAATCTGACCCCTGTATATTTAAAGAGCCAGTGAATATGAATTAGCTGCTCTGTAGTTTCTTGCTGGGCCAATTTTAGTTCTGGGGCATTTGCTAGAACTATAAGAAAGGGACAGGCTGCTGGTGGAAGATCTAGACTTACTCCTGATTTAACTGTAGGGACCGCTGGATTAATAGAGTGCCCTCTTTGATGAGCACCTGGCCCACCCCCGCCTAAACGATCGTTATTTACAAAAGATTGAAAGGTAATAAGATCCCTCACTGGCAAATCAGAATGGGCTAAAGCGGGGGGCGCGGGGGAGGACACATATTTGGATGGTGAAAGATCTGCGAGGGACACCTCTGTCCTGTCCCAATTGGAAGAGCATCGATTTTCTTAACCCCTTCGGTGCTCATGACGAGCTCAGCTCGTCATGCTGCGCAGTGCTCGTGTGCGCATGACGAGCTGAGCTCGTCATGAACCCGTCCACTCAATGAAACGCCCCGCACAGGGCGAAAATCGGCCGCGCACCGAAGGGGTTAATAGGACGATTACTGCCAATGGATATATTTGATGCACCTAGTGTTGGTACAGGCTCCAAAGCTAAATCAGTAGGAGTGACAGAGTGATTCGCACTAGGCAACGAAGGATTGAAATGATCAAAGCTAGTCGTTTGTGCCTGTCCCACCTTCCCCACTCCCACGCCAAAAATTGGTGAGACTATTACATAGCAAAGACACAGATTCCTCAATTTTTGTCAGTCTTGTTAGCAGGGGTTGCAGAAGGAGAGTAAGAGATCGTTCTAATTTTTCGCATACATCATCTGACAATTGCGGGGCAACCCTCAGACTGGATGAAGGAGGGGACTCTGCATCTTGATCACTAGGTTTCATGGGTCTCGCAGTCTTTGGTACAGTGTTCTTCTTCACCCTCCTCCTTCTCTTTTTGCCCGGGGGTTCAATCAGTAGGCTATCTTGAGATTGGGGTTCTGAAACAATGTCAGGAGCTGGTATGGTGGCAACAGGTACTGCGGGGATTGGTGTGACTAGAGGAGAGCCAGGTCCAGATAAGCCCGGGCAGGATCTTTCCTCCTCAAGTGAAAGGCGCCGCTCCGTGCTCTCAATCTCTTTTGAGAGGACATCCGCCGCTCTTAGGAGGAAAGATTCTAGCGTATTAATAATTTCGCCCCCTGGTTCATTTGATTTTGCCTTCCGTTTTACCATCTCAAATTTAGAACGGTGTGGGGGGCCAGATGCCAGGCGTTAGGGGGGTGGCCCAGCCTCCTCCGGGCATGGACGGGCCTGCCTTTGGTCCGGGCTTTGCCCGGGCACACCCGCACACGTCCCGCACTGCGGGAGCCCAAGACCGCCTTTAAGCGCCTCCCGGCGCGAGAATACGTGTTGGCGCCTCCAGGCGCTTAGAACTGTGGAGAATGGAGTCCCAGAGCAGGCAAGCAGGCAGGCAGGAACAAAAAACCCACAAACAAATCTGCTTAGAGGAAAAAATGCCTCCTTTTAAAATGTTTTGCTTTTTTACTAATTCCACTTTTATTATCTAATGCTACTAACAGAGAGATTGCTTGTACTTTAGATCCATGAAAATGTTCCAGACCATTTAGGCTAACTTTTTACCTTGCTGGTCTTGCAAACAAAGGTGGTGTCTCTGTCCATATTCTTGCATATTTGTTTTTTAAACTGTTAATATTTTGTCAATAACATACATCCTCTGAGGAAGCTGAATTAAAACAGAGAAATACAGTGAGTTCATTTCAGGGTTAGGAGAAGGGCAAATAGATCAGACCTCACCTAATGAATTCAGTTGTAGAACACATATCAAAACCCTTTCTTTCTACATTTGCATGCAGAGATTGAAAGGGATATACAGCAAGTTCTGTAAACCCAATGAATACATCTTCCTAGACTCAAATAGCACATATATTATCTAACAGCAATTATGATATATTCTGCTTGTGGTAGCCTCCATCAATCTGTTCACGAGTAGCTTGCCAATATGCAATGAGAATATCTGCCCCCAGTGGTTCGCAACGAATAGTACCCAGCCCTTTATTAGCTACTTTCTGATGATCCTTCATTCCTTCATATCTGAAAAGAAGTGTGCCCTTTCTTCTAATGGCTATGCAACTTTGGGCAAGAACCAATCTGAGATCCAGGGATTAAATTATTGTTTAACTTTCTTTCTCCAGAGAGCAAGTCCAATAGACACAATTTAGTCAGGCAAAATATTTCTTAAATTGTCAACATAACTCAGATATTTTTTGAGCAATGTCTTGTATGAAAAAGATCTACAACCCTTCAATCCAGACTAACTTAATTGTTAAAACCATCACTTACAATTTTTCTTGCAGAAGAAAATCAACAATACACTAAAAGAAGGGGTGAGTCTTTGTGCTTCTAAGATCATATTTAAAATCTAGTGGATATATTAGTTATATCTCATAATACTAGCACAACATTTTCAGGTTTGAGCAATTGCAGTGAATGATATCAACATTAAAAGATGTTGGTTCTGTTCTCCCTTATTTCCTTCTAGGATGTTAGATGATTTTAAGTGAGGCTGAAGGCAGTAGTTATACAACTGCTCTGTTTTACTCCTAAATTGTTCACTCATCTTGTTGTGGATGATTATCTTTGACCCATGTGATTCTTTGGTTTCTTCTATGTGTAAGACTTCAAAACCGCACCATCCTTTCCAACATCTGTGTTACATTTTGATCAATATATTCTATCAAGGTTTATCATATTTTGAACTGGTTAGAGCATTTTAGTTAACTTGGTGTGACCATATGGCATATTCTTCTTCCTACCCTTTATATTAACCTACATGAATGGAAATACGTCCTGTTATTTATTAATCTCTTTAGCTCCTGCACATCATAGTCATCTTTTTAAATGTGACCATTTTTATAATATGGATATCAAAGTAGATCAGAGGTCTATAGTAAACTGAGATTCTGAATCTTTCCCTCAGGAACAGTTTTGTATTAGAATACATTTGTTTATTGATTTATTGATTATTTAATGATTCACAAACCAAATGTGATTGTACTACAGAAGAGCAACTTTCAGTTAGAACAATCTAAACTCTTACAACAAAGACGGAATATGTAAGTGATAGCTAGCTCCAATAAACATACAGAACAAGTTGATGTATTGATTGAGGTGAAACTAGTTACAGTAAAAAGCAACTTGATTTCTGAGGAAATGGGCAATTGTATTAAACAAGATCAGCATCAGCACGTTTATAGCTACTGTACTCTGTTAATGAGTCAAAAACGTATATTTTGCTAGTATGGAGCAATTATCTTTGGAACTGTCTCTTGGTAAAGGCTCATTTTACAAAGAAGCTGATTTTAATATTGCTTTAACATTTAGCCTCGAAATATATAAGCTCTATGCTATTACCCTCTGTATAAAACATAAGAATGATAACCTTTTGAATGTTTATTAGATTACAGAACATTTGGCTTGGATGTACACTGATAGAACTTTATTTTCTATTTGCATCATCAATCTTCTTTCTAATATGAAGTACTAGTTTACCCATTCAATGGGCTAATTAAATCAAGATATTGAGTTTCTACCAGCTACTATCAGATTGCTGACCAGCTATTTGGATTTAATGTTAATGTGAATATCTTTTCCAGGAGGTGGATGACAAACAGGGCACTAAATACAGATGCTCCAACTTTGATAAAAAGATGGCAGACTGGAATACATTTTTTAAGTACTACTACGTGTGCTGCGCAGTTGTTTTGAATGTGTGAGGAGTATAAAAAATATAGGTCATGGACCAAATTTTCAATAAGCAAATATTCAACATTGGAATGATCTCCAATCCTAGCTGAGCATAATACAGAAGAGTATAAGAAAAAATCAATCACTTTTGCAAATAAAAATTAAGGCCTCTCACAAAATGCTAAAAATGCTGTCATTCTTGTGCACTTTTCAACTGGAAGAGAAAGCATACATATTTCTTAGATGAAATGGGCTGTCTAGTCGTGAGTACAATATTCACAGTGCTAAAATAATGACATATATGGCAAAACTTGACATGTTTAAAACCTGTTTCATGAAATAGTTTTTTTCCACAGATTTTTGTTCCACTTCAACTAATCACAGGTACGTATGTGTCTCAAACAAAGGGTGCTAGTACAGAATTCTGTAGTTTACAAAACAATTGATTGACAGATCTCTGACCTCATCCTTGTTTCATGTACTTCAGAAGTTGTGGTGAAGTGGTTCTAAACATTTTATAAAATAAAATAAAAAGTGGTATTCATGTGTCCCCTGCAATTCAATGTCACCACTGAATTTCAATTGCAGGGGAGAGATCTATTTCAGTTGACGTATTTGTCCATCTTTATGATAAATTTGCCTCTTCAAGGAAGAAAAGTCATTTGATAGGGTTGAGTGAGGCATCTTTTATCCAGACTGTCCAATCTGTTTTCAGCTCACCTACAGTGCAGGGGTATGTTCCATAATCCAACGACTTAATAATATCAAGAGGCAGTGTCATCCCTTCACTAATTTGCTACACTTATTGGGTCACTGTGAGCTGCCATTCAAATGAATAAGCAAATAAAAGGCACTACATTTAATACATTAAAGACCAAAGTTTCGTTATACACCAATGGCCTGATCTTTTTTCACCAAACTATCCATTGCATTTATCTATTTTAAGGTATGGCCTAGAGAACAGCGGTGACTGTCTGTCAGTGCTCAATTAATTACAGTATTCAGCGACCCCCCCACCCCAGCCATAGCATGTGTGTCATTCAGATTCTAGAACAGCCCACAATGCAGCCCTTTGGTGTTGAAACTGTCAGTCTATATGATCTGTGATTTTTTCTCTTCAAGGCAACTCAGGAGTTGATGAGCCAGCAGCTGTAGTAGTTCACCTAGAGGGAAGCATCCTCTTTTTATGTGTTGGATTATATTGCACACCAATGGACGATGAAGAAACAATGCATTGCAATGGAGGCAGCGCAGACATATTCCTGAATGTCATGCTTAATGGCAATAACACTAAGAAATAAAAAAAAGTGATGGGTGGAATGCTTGAATGAATCTCGGCCACTGGTAATTATTTCAGGCCGCATTGCAGTCCATCAATAATAGGAAAGAAACAAACACCGGACAAGTTAATGATTTTGTGGTCACTGCATTACGCGGAAGGTAAATGGAAGGAGTTGGATTAATATTTGGGGTAGGGGGTCGCTCACCACAAGGTATAATAACAGTAACTTGTCATGGTGAACCCCAAATGTCACTATATTAATCTGAACTAACCTCCTCGTAATTATGGCACCGAGCAGACAGGCCTAACTTAAGGCACTATGTAAAGTATTTTTGGAATACCAAAACAGTAATAAAGTCAAAGCACCCAAAAATAAAAATCACACTACAGTTTGTTAAAGAAAATGATACCAAATTGGCAAAAATCCAATAAAAGGAACCAGAGATCTGAGTTGTTAAAGTTTCACATGAAAATAGCACCAAAAAAGACACTCCGCCAATGGTAGTCTATCGTCGCAGCATACTGGGACCTTGACACACTTTGAGCCCAAACTTAATGAATCCCGAGGTTGAATACTCCAAGTGGGATGGCCCAGTCAAGGATTTTAATTTCTGAATTAGTCCCCAAAATGGAAAAAGTCTTCCAGTGGGGCAAGGCATCAGGCTGGGTCTGGCGAAGTTAATGCAAAGTTCATTAGAACTTAGTCTCTGGAAATTAGGTCCTTTTTTCCAGCGGGTCAAGGCAGCAGGCTTATTCGACGAGGACGCCACTAGGTCAAATACTTTCTCACCGAGGGCCAACTGATACAGATTTTGTTCTGCAGAGAGCTCCAAGTGGGATAAACCTATTTCTTCAGCCTGATAAAGCTATGATGGGTGCTCATTGATTCAGGTGGTGGTCACGATCCTCAGGTGGCTGGAAGGCCCAAAACCATGCAGGGGTAAGTCCCTTTTCCTCAGCTCTTTGCCTAAGGCTCCCAGACCTTGTGGGGACTATTATTAGTGCTTGATCCAGCAAAGGCCTTGAGCAGGGTCCACTGCAGCTCCAGTTGTGACTGGGCACATGTGAATCAAGCAAATAGTATTTTTTTCAGCTTTCTGTGTCTCTGTAGCCACCCAGGACATGAACCCAATGATACTTACAGACATCTTCTTTTTCCTGGATAAAAGAGGGGCCAGAACCAGTCCTTCAGGGTTCCTCTCAGGTTAAAACCAGCAGGGTACAAGCCTTTTATTATCTTCTGCCAGTCTTGAAAGTGTGCTGAGGAGGGTTCTTTGGGGTGCCATCTTTAAGGCTTGTACTAGACAGTGGGTGGGGGTGAATCCTGGTGCTTCCCCAACCAATGGGGTTAAGGTTTCCAACAGTAACCCTACCCACTTTTTCAGCAGTTCCTGTTTACCTCACTATAAACAATCCCACAGTGCATCTTATTCCTAAAATCCAAGATGGGGGAACCCTTCCTTCCTTGTGCAGAGCCTTTGTGTTCACTCAGAGGTGTGGCCAGGGAAATGAGCAGTCCCTTCCCATGTGTCCACATAACACTGGCTTTGGGGGCACCTTTCCTCTCACTGGTTTTGGAGTCAGTCTTTATAGTATGATCCTAGGGAAAAAAAGCTTACCTTCCTTCAAGCCTCACTATACATTTGCTTGTGAAAGGACAGATCCCATTAATGAAAATTCTTGGCCCGTCCCAACCTTCCTTTCTGCAAAGGAAAGAAACATATCACCCTCCACCCAGGCTTTTGTCTCTGCCATGTGGGCAATTTTCACACCCTGTTATCAAGAAGGCATGGGCTGGCCAGCAGCCCCAGGGTAATGCTAATTACCTTACCTGGGGCTCAGGCAGGAAAAGTATAACTTTCTACAGGTAACACACAAAACGTGATGGGGAGAACTCTAGCCTATATATCTAACCACTGGCGACTGATGGGGTTAGCATTTTAACCCTTTATTCTTTATCCTACCATGCAACTTCAGAATAGACCAAGCCATATACAAATCAGTCTTGCTCCTGCTCCAATAGGAACAGTCCAGCCTGAATTACCAAGTCAGTTTCTCTCTAAATCAGAACACAAGCAACTCAAAATAGGTTTTGCCTTTATTAGGGCTCTTCAGTTGGGTAAAACTTAGTTCCAGTGGCACAGTGAGCAAGACATCGACGTCTGTGCATATCCTTGGCCACTTAGTGCGTTCTCAAACACACAAAAGGTGATGGGAGAAATGCTTGCAATAAGTCTAACCATTGGCAATCACTAAGAGCAGCATTCCAACCCATCATTCTTTAGCCCACCATGCCACACCAGATTAGACCCAGCCATATGCAAATCAGCCTTGTTCTAGCTCCAATAGGAACAGTCCAGTCAGGACTGGAGAATCTTTGTGGGTTTTATGTAACACCCTTAATGATCAAGGGTATGCCCAGTCATGGGTCCCTTGCTCAATGTGCCTCTGGAACCAAGCTGCATCCAACTGAAGATGCCCATTCAGGGCGAAACCTGTTTTGAGTTGCTTGTCTTAGTTTGCTTCTGTTCTGGTTCGGAGAGGACCTGGCTTGGCAGTTTGGGTTCAGCAGGTGGAAAATGTCCTTTTTGGTTTGCTAAAGATGATAAGCAACTGCCTGGTAAAGCACATGGTAAATCTGAGTCAGACCAGTTACTCCCCATTTCGGGGGAAAACTTGTAAAAAGGCTGGACTTTGCTTTGGAGTTCCTAATTTAAATTCAGGCCCTCTTGTGCCTGTGAAGCCAAGTTGGGCAATTTCTAATTAGGCCCCTAGAGGTTACTCAGTTCACAGTACGCAGTATAGAAGAGTACAACGTTGCATGAAAAAAACTACAGAAACACACCATCTGGAAAAAGCAAATACTAATTGGGAATGCAAAATTAAGTCAAATGTGAAAGGAAAACAGGGAGGCTTCGCTGCCATTTACAGGTATTTTTGAGGAATTAATCAGTGTTTGTGAAATAAAGCTAAGTACATGAATATAGGGCCTGCTGGTGATCTGTTTCAAAGTATTACTGCTTAGTCTGAACCTGTTTCCCTCTGAGCATGAAGCACCGGGCCCACAGAGCAGAGAGGTGAAAAAGCACGTATTTTCCAGGGACAAGAATACACAGATCAACAGATTGTCAATGTTAATGCCGCTAGAAGAAAGGTGTGACCACAAAATTCACTTGTGCCAATTGGTGAGGGTGAGGTGGTAGGCCATCAGGTCATGCCCGTTTAGACCGCTGCCCCACCACATTATGCCTTGAAATTCCAGGTAAATAGTGGACGTGCCAGTCGATCGCATCCTACTGCTTTACCCAACAAGAGGGATGTCACTAAGAAGCTGAACCCTCAGCTCTCCAGCAACACCGCTCTTGTGTTTTCTTTCAGTTCCATCTGACCTGTAGGGAGCCAGGAAGCAATTTCCTGGATGTTGGTACTGAAGCTGATGTCACTGCATCTGTGATGCGATCATCTCAGTTGCAGGACATCATAGCCTCCCGTCCGGAGCAGAATATTCTTCCGCTCTGTTCGAGCGGGTTGTGAGATATGGATGCACCAGAGCAGCTAAAAGCACCAGTTTTTACAGTGCTGGGTGAGTTGATGTGATCTCAATGTGAGTAGCACTCACTGGATTACATTGTTGACTTGGAGGCCACATCAATTAACCGAGTGGTTAATGCCAAATATCTTCTATTCAGTTTCTTGGAGATGGCTGCAGAGGACTGACAGCTCTGTTTATTTTTCTCCCTCCTCATACTACAGGATCCTTCTATTTCTCCTTCATCGAGGACAATAGCAGGCATATTAGTGCAGACCAGTAAGCTTAAGACAGATACAAATGCAGAAAAGTGTATTCAAGAAAAGCCCTTCCTGTCTTTGTGGAAAGGAAAAGACCAACACCTTGGCGCTCAAAAGATACCAAACCTGTGCTTTCTCCATCCATTTCTGTTAGTGTTCTTGTGTTGAAGACATGCCCTAAAAGTCAGTTCTTTTTGCTCCAACATGTATAAATTGCCAATACCTGGAAAAATGTAATGATATTACACAGCTCAAGAACTCACATCGGGTTTAACTCTAAGGGTTGCATGAAAAACAAGTGCACCTCTTTAAATCATGGTCAGACTGGCCATCCTGATGGCATTTACCCAGTGGCTGCAGGCTATGGGCCGTTTTCAGTGTAGAATGGGCTGCCAGTGCCTCCTCATAAGTCTTCCTCACCACAATGCTGACCTAGTGAGCTTCAGCTCCCCCACAGAATCCTCCAAGCAAATTAGTGCTCTAGCCTCCTCATCCCTCCCTAACATGCCGACCTCCGTCACCCCTGACCTACCATATGAGGAGGCCCGACCCACCCCACATCCTGTTTTTTGTGGTTCTGCTTTGCAGACTCTTCAAGCAAGTTACAGGTAAGTGGGACGAGGTCGTGTGATAGCAGACCCAAGGGCGCGGTGTGGAGTCCTGCTGCACGGGCTCTTTGTTTGCATGGTGATGTTGGTTGGTTTTTTTTGTTTTGTTTTTCTGGCATGTTGAGAGGCCCTGCCGTAGTGGGCTCTTACCTTCTGTACAAAGCCCTGCTTCAGCAGGCTCATGTATTCTGGGGGGTTACTGCAGCCTTCAGGGTGTCGCCTGATATGCTGCGGGCCGCCAAACTGCTTTCAGATGCGGCTCGCGCGGTCGGAGCGGAGGGCCATACAGGTCGGCGGGCGTTACTGCTCAGTCTCTTTAGGTTTCAGGCTGCGGTTGTAAACAGCCGGCTGGTTTACGACTCTGGTGACGTGTTGCTCATTCCTGGTGTACTGGAATTTGATCAGGAATGCAGACTCTCGGTTCACGCTTGACTGAGTGCACGCTGCTAATTGGCCTTTTGTTGCTTAGTAACTGGCCAGGCTGTCACTGTGTGTGTTTCATGACAGCATGTACAGATTGGCCTATTTAAACGTGGCTCCCTCGGGGTGGTTCTGTGCGGTCTAGAGTGTGTCAGGATGGAGCATGCAGATGAGCCTCAGGTGGGGGCAGGCCCTGGTGTGCAGGCTCCTGCAGAGACTCCTTTTTTGCAAGTCATACAGCAAATGATCCAGGCTGTAGTGGCTGCTGCTTTTAAGGAACGTAAGAGTCCTTCATCACCTAAAAAGCAGCGTGTTGAACCTGCCACCAGTGGCGGTGCGTCCTTTAGGGCGCTGGGGCGTTGACCCACAAGCCGCGCCCGCCGACTCCCGAGGCATTTAGCAGACAGGCTCAGTTCCCTCAGCGGCTCTGTCTGAAGGGGGTGGGCGGGGCAGCCAGCAGGTTGACTCCCGGCGTCATGCTGACTGAGTCTGACATGTCATTGTCAGACTCAGCAGGCCAGGGGGTGGCGCGGAGCGCACAGCAGGCAGCAGTGCGCATGTTGGGTTTGGGTCGGAGAATTTTTCCGACCAGCCCAGTCATGCGCACTAGTGTTTGCTGTGGCTGGCGGCTGCGCATTAGGAGATCGAGGGTTAATCAATGCCGCAGCCCTCGTCTCCTAATGGGCGGCGAGTATCCCTGCTAAGCCAATTCTGGAGCTGCTGGACCTCCCATGGAGTTAATAGGATAGTGTCCTTGGGTAAGCAGTAGAACTAAGTGCTTTTTTAAGAAGTGCGAACACGTATGATTGACACGTGTTTCACTTAGATCCCACCACGCGCAGCATAATGTGTGGTGTTATACGTACAGCATAGTGTGCATTTATCTTACTTACACGTCCGGTTTGTTTGTTTTTCTTGTTTCCTATTTACCTACAGATACTCTCACTTTTTAAATATTGCACTACATGGGGATTAGTTATCTTCACCCCCGTTTCTTAGAGTGGTAACTCTTTCATACACATTGTGTAGAAAGTTGGAACCCATTACTCATCCTGGTCCTGACGAATGCTATGTACCCATCTGGGACGCAGAGCAGAAACATGTTGACCACTTTTTACGGTAAAGGGATAATGAATTCCCAGATTACCGCTCACTTCTTTTAATACCATAGATTTGCCCCTCAATTAAAACACTTGGGGACAAGTTTAATGGTTTTTAAATTACACTTTCACTTACTCACGGGCCACCACTTAGTTTTAGAAGTGCATCCCTGTCTTCAGGTGTATGCCCGCCCTCTATCAAACGAAGTTTTTAGAGGGCGAGGACGGCCTATGAGGAAGCATGACACCAGGTGGTGTGTGAGGCCAGTCCTTCACTTTTTGTGAGATGCCCCTATTGGATTTGCATCTCTAGAGACTCTGTAGGAACCTGTAGGAAGCCCAACTAGGGACAGCCCTATTTGTGTTTTGCTGCTGGAGCAGCGTCTGTATTGGCTGAGGCTCCTGCACATGAGGCACTGCGGGGGTGGGGATGTTCAGGTCCATGGAGCACCTGGGCAATCGCTGCATGGCTTTATTATCAGCTATGCAGTGATTGGCCATTCTGTCCCATGCTTTTTTCCCTCCTTCCGTTCCGTGACGTGTGCAGCACCTAACAGCATTGCACCAGAGGGAGTGGTTGAGGCTAGTCATTGTGTTGTGGCTCCAGCCAAGTTCCATCCTCACCAGCCCTCTGAGACGGAGTGACGCCCACCACGCAGTCCTGCCAAGTGTCACGCCTCAGGCGTGACGCTAACGCATTTCAGTGCGGTGTTCCGCATCACCGCACTGAAATGCATTGTCACGCATTTGCCCACTCTCTGCTGACGCGCTGAAAGTTGGCTAAATTAACCCCAGGGTGCTGCTAGCACGCGCTGCCTGGCTGGTGTGGTGCCTCTGACCTGTGACGTGCGCCGGGGGGGGGGGGCTGCTCTGCTGAGATTGCACACAGTCTGCTCTCGCTCCCCGCAGCAGACTCAGTCCAGGAGACAGTAATTGACATCGCCGGATGCTGCTCTAGCCCGTGCGTGCCCAAATAAGCTTCATTGTGACGCTTCTGCTTGTTACTAGCATAAATGTAGCAAAACTGTGTTCTGCAGAGTGCTGGCTCGATTCCCGCGGCCCTGCGAGCTGACCACATGATATGACAAAGTGAGTCATGATGTCGAGACTCACCCTGCTGCCCAATTAAATTACAGGGAGTCCCCGGCGCATGCCCTGTGACAACTCGTGCGCTAACTGGCTGGCAGTGTGGCGCCTCTCTGGCGCCCATTACCTCACGTCCTGGCTGGTTAACACAGGAAGCGAGGCTCCGCCGGAGTGAGTCTGAAGAAGCCGAGCGGCGGCGGGACGGACTACTCGCAGAGTCTCATCATGGCAGCGCCGCCCGCATCGAGAGGCCTGTGGCTGCATCATGATCGGGCGCGCAGCGGGAGACTGGCGCTGCAGTGTGCTGCACTGCTGCAGGCATGATGTCATGCGGTGCCGGCCGCCACTGTCCGACGAGAGAGGCAGCAGGCCGAGCCGCCGCACATTAGTCACCCCCGCCGGAGCTCAGTCCTGGCCGGCTCACCGCCGTGGCTAGCAGCCAGAGAGAGAACTTCTCACAACTCAACACGCACTCAGTAAGTACAGTAACTAAGTACTTCTAACGCTCGTCACTTCACTTCTGACATTCTGAGTGTGTCTGAGAGGCAGCGTCCTGCTCAAGTCACGTTGCTCAGTACTGGCGCAGGGTGCCAGTCTGAGACTCACTGTGTCGTCTGTTTGTTGTTGGGTCCGTCCATGGATGTGAGGGTCCTAGTTTTTGAGGCGTGGGGTCAGCTGTGGATGTGTGGGGCCCAGCTGTGGAGGGGCGGGACCAGCTGTTGGATGTGAGGTTGCAGTTGAGGGTTAGGGGGTCCATCCATGGATGTGGGGTCCAGCTGTGGAGGCGTGGGGTGCTGGTGGAGGGATAGAACACGCAGCGCGCCCTTGAGCTGGCCGGCAGTGGCAGGAGAGGGGATCCGTGCCCCCACAGTTGCCATGGTGCTGGCACCGGATCCCCGCTCTCTCTGTACTTCGGGTGATTGTGTGGCGGTGACAGCTGTGCCGGCTCGTGACACGCAGGTGGAAAGTAGGTTTGAGCCTCAGGTCATGGTTACAGGAGGGAGCACTAGGGTTAGCGCCCCTCCATTTCTGGTGCTCTGCAGCAGTTTCAAGAACTTCTTGGAGTTTCTTGTTGCTCAAATGGCTGTAATTTCTGATGTTTAGAAGTTTCCCTCGTCTTCATTGCATGATTTTTGCTCGCGAGAAAGTGTCACTCATAGTCGCTGAAATGTCACTCATAATTTCACTGAAATTATGAAAATGTCACACATGGCAATCTGAAACCTTGGCAGCTATGACCACGGTGTAAAATAATATGAGGTAATTCATGTTTCAGTGAATATTTTAAAGATGAAAATGTTTTTTGCAAGCAAAGGTGTGCTGCGTTCAGACTCGCCTTGGTCACGACGATGTGAAACACAATAATAACCCATATGTACTTTTCTTAATGGGAAAGAGGCTGACTAAATGAATTACGATCTCACAATTAGTTTCTGTCGATGTCGCAGTCTGACATGACATGCCTGGTTAAGCGCTCAGGCCCTTTTAAAAGCCAAGGGCAATTTCATAGTAACACTGCGGAAGACGAGCGAGGTGCAGAACTGCGCACCGCACATATTAACAGTCAGCTGTGAATCGCTGTGACTCAGGCAACCAGTCTGTGGGTGCATTTTTGAGGCCAACGCTCTGTGCATAAAGTATCAATCTGGCATCCTCCAAGCATCAGTTAATCTAATCAGACTGTGCGTGGCATTATGGCAAGGCAAGTGGAAACATATTCGTTTTGTGTGTGGGGCCAGTCAGCTGAATGTATGTTAAAATCAAATTAATTGTGTGACATCCCTAAAGTTTTTCCGATTCCCGCTTGTTTTAAAAAAATGAACACCATACTTAACTAACTGCGTCACGAAAATGGCGGACCAGCACAAACTGAACACTGGCCCGGCCCCTGCGCACATTGCCATCTCACGAGTCATGATAATAAGAGCAGAGGTTAACTTTACTTTTACCGCAGAACGGGTCTCAGAGACTTGCGGCTGTCCGAGGCCCCCGCAGGGGGCCACTAAAGAGGGCAGCCCTCTAGTGCCAGCTGGGCACCCCACACCCCCGTAGGGGCAGGGACTCAGGGAGGAGTCCCCCAAGCCTGGTCGCAGCGCGATAGGCGAGAATCACGTCCGGGGCGCGAGGACAGGGGGAGGGGTATATAGGCCTCCCCCCACCATCTTGTCGTCCTCTTTCGCGCGCCCGGACACGCCGTCTCGCCGGTCAGCTAACGTCGTTCGGCCGTCGATCTGGGCCTAAGTACTGGACTTCGGAAGGTTGGCGGTGAGTCGCCCTGGGTCCCCGGCGCCCCCCCCCCTCCCGGGCTCCCTTTCCCCCAGGTTGTTGCCATCTATTGCCTGGGACGACGATTGGGGGGGCGCGGGCACTTGTAGGCCAGCTAGTGGGCCATGCGGCCTGGCACTCACCTCAACTTTCCCAGTTGGGGGGTCAATGGGCCCTGCTGGTACCCTTGGCCCTCTTCCAAGCGTTACAGTACCTTATGCCGTCCACCGACGGGGGCTGTGCACGGCGGGCTGAGCGCCGCATGCAGCGACGGGACACACGTCCAGGGTGTGCTCGGACAGTCAGAACGGGTCCCGTAGCACCTGGGCGTGGGTGTTTCCCCATGAGGACCTTCTTCCTCCCGGTGACGAGGGATTGCGCACCACGTGCTGGCAGCATAGGTGCGCGAGTGTAATCACCATTCCCTACGTGTCACAGTGGCCAAGAGGTAACGCTCTGAGTCCTCCCTTAGTTTATGCGTTCAGTCCCTTGTCACGCACAGCGGATGTAATCACTGCAGGGTGCCGGGCGGATCCTCGACCTTTCTGGGGTGCTGCTCCTAGTCGCACATTGCACGTTCTTTGGGGGCGACAGTCGAGTTTCCTGCCAGCTTGGTCCTGAGATAGTTCGGGCCATTTGGGGCAGTCCTCCTGCCTCCCTGTACGGTCTTTCAGGTAGATGCTCCTGTCCCCCCCCACCCCCGGTGTTCCAATTCAGTGCTAATGTGGGCGTGGGTGCGGTCTCCCCTGTCCCCCGCTGGACACGCCATGCCTTCTCCGCGCCCCCGGTGTCGTGTACCCGGGACCAAGTTGGGGTCGTCTTGCACGGTGAGTTGGGGGCAAGGAGGGCCTTGCTCGGCCCTCGGTCTGGCGGCGCGTGGGGTGTGCGTGCAGAGGGAACGGTCTGCGCTGAGAGCGGGAGGCGGGCTCTCCGGCTACTGCCTGAGCCCCAACATCCCCCCGCTTCCTCCACCCGGCCCAGTGGCGCATGGCGCCGGTGCCCACTTTAACGGCGATCTTGTGGCTCCGCTGGTCGATGTGTGGCCAGGGGCGCTTGTCCTATGGGGGGCCCGTGGACCGTCGGCTTTCTGGGTTGTGCAGCCGGTTTTAATTTAGCCTGCTTGGGGGTGCGATGCTAGGCTCGCTGGCGCACTCACTCTCCGGGGACCCGCGCATCGCCGGCTGGGTCATGCTACGCCCCGAGGTAGTTCACGGCCCCTGCCCCGTGGCTTCCATGGCTGGGCACTCTGTGCGGCGCGTTGGGGTTGCCAGCGGTAGACCGTGCTTGGCTGGGGGAGCTGTCGGTGTGCGCACTAGGGGGGCCGCGAGTTACCTCTGCCCTAAGAAACCTGATTAGGGGTGCCCCAGTGAGATAGCCAGGATGCCGTTCTCGCTTTGTTTATTGAGGGATATCCAGTTGCGGAGTAGTCGGCGCTGACTCTGGGCCCTAGGGGGCATACGTTTCACTCCGGGCGGTGCCCGGTTGGCCAATTGCCCATGCCCTTCGTGCCTTTGGTCAGTCTGCACGTTTCCCTCATGTGTGGGAGCAGACACCGGGCCGGACGGTACATTACAGCTGGTAGCTGGTAGAGAGCGTATGCTTGTTGGGTGGCTTTGCAGCTCGACGGGGGCCCAGGCACCAACTAGTATTTTAAGGAGAGGATGTGAGCCAGGCAGGTGAGCCGGGCCGGGTGGAGGTCAGGTGCGGGCGGAACTTCTCTCATCACCGACTCCTGAATGACCGGCCATGGCATGGCTAGTGCACCATAGATCGGGCAGCCCAACAGCAGCGCCGGAGAGCTGGCACACCAGTGTAGGTCTCTGAGTGCCTTTCTTGTTTTCTACCGGTGACGGGCCTCTCGTTTTGGGTATCTGGAGCAGTAGAGCAGAGTTGGAGCTGAGTTGCTGGGGCCCTGGCGCCCAGGGCGCACTATGAGCTGATGGGGGCATGGTGGTGCCATGGTCGCCTTCACGCATGCGGCCTTAGGCCAGCATCGCCGCCGGTGCCAAGGCACACTTAAGGGAGGGGCGCTATCTGTGAGGCTCGCTTTCAGCAGTGCATATTGGATGCAGGTTTTCATTCGCGGTTGAGAACATCCCCCCGGTTCTCCTACTTTCCATTCTAGGAGCCTTTAGGTGATATGGCGTGTGCGTGTTGTGAAAGTGGTGCATTCTTGGGGAGCAACACTTATTCTAGACTGACATTGGTTATTTAAAGTACAGCCCGTCAAGCTGGTTGCTCCGTAGAGGTTGATGGTGTGCCATCGTCAAGAATGGGACCTCTCAGGAGGGTGTAAGTGGCCCGCGGTTCGAACTGTAATGATGGGTGGGGACCATGTCGAGTCCCGGCGCCGGTTAGCCACTTTTAGGGCACACAAATGCAGGTTCCTTTCGCCCAAAGTCAGTCTGGCCTTGGGCCCTGTTGATGCATGCGTTGGTTTGTTGCAGCACAGGTTGTGTTGCGGCGTCGGGCGCCGCAGTTTGTCCTCGCTGGCTTCGCCATGCTAGAAAGGAATGCCAGACACAAGGTTACAGTTTTGATTCAGTTAAGAATGAGGTAGGCTGAATTCGGTTTGGTGAATGTGGCTGGGGTAGGGACGGAGTACCAGGTTTTTCCTTCCGTTCCATCAAGATAGTGGGAAACCACAATACCCCTAGGGGTTGCTCTTCCTGATAATTTCCGGACGGTGGTTCGGGGTAAGAACTGTGTGGCAGCAACCAGACACGGGGGAAGTCTGGTCATTATTAAGCCATGAGCCAGATAGGGTGCTGTTTCCACTCAGCCCATGATTCCGTACATGCTGCAAAACATTGCAATTAGGAGGGACGCACCTGGATTGGTGAGCGTAGCACATTTCCACTGAAGGCCTTGCTTTTCATTCGCTGTGAGCACAAGGATAGTTGTGCTGAATATGTATGTAACTGGCGCTCAAGTATAGCGTTTTTATACCTTGGCGTAGCTTCATTGCTCAACAGTTTAAAGGAGTGTGGTGCCAAACCTGTGCAAGGATCTTGCGCTGGTTGATTGCCTACAGCCTCTTCTAAAACTAGGGGCCCCTAACCCCACGGTTTGGTCAAGTGTAAAGGATTTCAAGGGCCCGCCATGATCAGCATCAGCGTGCTTGCTCCTCAATCCGGCTTAGCAAGCTGTTTGTCCCTGATGGAAGCATTGTTAACTGTGCCCACTGCACTATCCCTCTCCCATTTTAGAGCAGGGGCTTAATTTAAAAAGCAGTAAGTTGCACAAGAGTAATTCTTACTCTGGTGTCTAGTCTACTCTTCTATGTATGTACGGAGCAGGGAGTGCATTGCAGTTTGCTAGTTCCCCTGTGGTGAACCCCCTCGATGAGTGATTGTCATTGCGGCCTTGTAGATTGTGTAATAATTGGCGGGGCCCACTGCCACGTAGAGCTATCTGTGCCTGTAATGTGGCGTATGTCATGGTATTACGTGACGGGTGCTCATGCAAGGCGCCTCGATACCTTCAGCTTGAGTATGTGCTAGATAGAACTGCATGAGCTGTAGCGCAGAGGCACATTGTAGATGCGCGTGCGGTGCACTTTGCCTTTTAAGTTGAGTACAGGAGCCATTCCTTTTGCGGGATGGTGCACATGCGGCAGGGTTAGTGAAGCATGAGCGGTAGCGCAGAGGCGCATTGAGCAAAAACTTCGCTGGGTGGCAAACAAGTTTGCAATAAACAAAGCATTTCATCCTTCTGAGGTCGATAGAACGAGTACCATGGAGCTGAGTAACAATAAACATGTTATGCAGCGCCAAGATACCATGGGGTGAACGTGTTACCAAGTACAGGCAGAAGCAGAAATTGTTAATGAATTTGGTTAATACAGTGGGCTCACTCAGCAGGGTAAGCGAGAGCCCAGCACAATTTCCATGGGGCTGAAGGGTGGCACAGGCAGCAAACATTGGGGCCCCAGGAGAGTAACTAGCCCACTAGATTCTTGTTTATGTACGGTGCAACCCAATCTGTTAGGAAAGGGGGTATTTTACTTGTGCATTAGCGAACATGTAGCCAGGTATTCAGCGCGGGGCTCTGCTCACACTATAGTGGGCCTATATCACACAGAGCATAGGATGAGAGAGTGTGGTGCCAGTCAGGGCTATGTATGAAATTATGCCAGATGTTGCGAGTGACATCAGACTTTGATCGTGATAATATCATGGTTCATCTTCGTCCCAATATAGACAATAGTCACGGACAGGCCCTTAAACCACTTTATACTGCCAGGGTGCCCAAAGTGGGAAGGCCACTTGGGGGCTGGGTCCCCCACTTAGTTGTACATGAATGAATAATGCCTTCATTCACTAATACCGATAAGGGGCATTGCTCCATCCTTCTCAGCTAAGTAGACCTAAGCGGTTTGATATGTCCTTTGACTTTGAGCGGGTCATTCAATGCTTTTCTTTCATAGAACTATTCTCGCCAATTTTAATTCGGCAGTTTGGATGGTGCATAGGTCTCAAATCCATCAATATTTCTTTGACGATCTGGTGACCCGCATTTAGGGGATGTCCATGGTTCTTGGCGGGGCTAAGTAATGTTTCCAGTACACAAAGACACCCGTTGCTTAAGGCCTCATGCTCCTATTGCTTCAGCCTTGGTTTGGTCACACCATATTGGGGGCCAGTCACTTACACGTTTAAACCGTCGGTTGGCTACGTTAGAAAGACTTTTCTCACAACTAAGATTATCTGGAGCCCCTATAGCTGCGTAATTCGGAGGAGAGTTGGAAAGACCACTGCCTCCAGGGGGTGGCTGCCCACTGTAGCACCAGGGGGCTAGGGCATGCGGGCATGTAGCACATTTGTTAATGGTGCAGGATAATCATTGTTTTACCCTAGGAAACTGGGATCTCATGACCAGGTTCTGACTTGTTGGATGTCAGTTACCAGCCCAAGGGGGGGAAAGCACAATTTTATTTACTCTGTGCTGTTATGCGAAGTACAGTTGCTGCCAACAACTACGGGGTTGTGCTATCTGAGCTGTAGGACGGTGGCCCGATTGACCTAGTGAGTTATATAATACCGGTGAGGTCATAATAAGGTTTGGTAGCACAGAGTAATAGGGGCAGATGGTACTAAGTCTCTCTTGGGTGGACGATACGCAGGGTATTTAGAATTGCCTGGTATGGAATCTCTGCTGCAGGTGCCAATGTGGGAGTGCATATGGCACATCAAATTTAAACTGCCTCTGGGATAGCCAGTCTCTGCCTAGCCACCTAAGGGGTGGGCAGGAGTCAGCATAAGTGTGCACCCCCTTCCCCTGACTAGAGGGGTGGCTTCGGCCAGGCTTAGGTGCATACCCTAGCCTACCTGAAACTCCATTTACAACATGGGTAGAGAACGCCTAGGAGTGGCTTGCAGTCAATTCGCATCCGCCCCACAGGGCGAATGTTTTAGGCCACAAGGTTGTGGTTGGCTCTTGCGAGGGAGCCTGGTGAAGAGCCAAGGTCAGGCTAGGAAGTCTCGCGCTTTCGCCGCACTTTTGAGGCCCAGTCACAAGCGCATTGTAGCAGGGTGAGCTGGCTGTGGGGCATGAAGTGCCAAGGCATCAGTAGCACTGAGCGGCTTGCAGCCGGAGGCGGTATCCGATGCATGGGGCACTTGTTAGAGTAGAGCCCTACTCAGAGGTACCGCCTTTAGAGCTAGGAGGTCTGTTGGCACCGCCTTTCAATGGAAGCCATTGTCTAGCGGGCTGCTCTGTGCAGAGCATTTGCAGGCGTAAGTTACAGTATCCGCTACCATTTCAAATGTGCATCTTTCACAATTTACTCAGATAACTGGGACAGGAAGTAAGGTGGGCTGGATAACTCTTGCTTCTACCTGAGTGGCACATCTTGGCAGGAGTGTTTGTCAAAGGGATTGCACTTCAGCCAGGTAATGTTAGCACCCATCCACACCAAGCCGATCGTCAAGGTCACCCTGGGCCTCACTTACACAGCCCAGTAGGAGCCCCTTGTGGTGGTCAGTGACAGGAATTACTAATTTGAACTGACAGGAGGCGTGTCCGTGGGTTTCAACAGCAGAAGTTTGGGGAGAGCTAGACTCCACCCACCCATGGTCAAGGTGTAGTCTTCAGTAAGTTGGAGTTGTCACTCTTATTTGACCAGGGGTTCGATGCTACACGAGGGCATCGCTGCGGCCAGAGCACTGTCTTTGTGTTTCCCAGAGGGGCAGCTAGTGAAGGCAAGGCTCTTCCCAAACCTGGCACCAGAACACAAGGTAGTCAGGGCCAACTTGTCTGTTGGGTGACTTGGGTAGGCACCATGTAGTTGTCACTCCACGAAGGGGTGAATTGTCTCCAATAGTGGGCACAATACATATGCGTGTCTGTTTGTGGTATCTCCTAGCGGACCCACTGACGGTGTACTGCAGCTAAACAGGGAACTGGGAAGCTTGGTTTCCGTCACTGTGGCAGGTTTAAAGCATCCAGGGTAGGAGAGGCACAGTAGGTACTGTGCATCTGTGATCCGATGGCAGTTAGGCAAGCGGGGTGCGCTGCGTAAGTTGTAATTACATGAAAGGGTGAGGTGTCTCCAGTAGTGGGCGCAAGACATACATTGTTTCAAACCAGCTTCGATACCATTAAGGTGTTCACCAGGGTAGCAAGCAAAGGGGTTTGTGCATATGTCTGGGCAAAGGGGCGAAATAAGTGCACCCCAGAACCAAGGGTAGTTGACTATGATCCTGCAGTTAGGCGCAAACGCCCGCCCGGTCAGTAATAGATGCCACGCTGGGTGGTGACGCTGTCAGCCAACAGTGGGCTGCCGTCCCAAGTAATGGGGACACAAGGTGTCAAGCACAAAAGGCTACCATGTAAAAGAACATTTGGCATGTCCAGTGATCAACAAAAAGCTAAATTTAACTGAGCAGGTAATTTTCCACCGCTGGGGTTGCCCTGGGGTGGGCAGTGTGAACACCCCTGCCCCCTATCCGGGGGCCCTCGCAGGGAGGGTTCTAGCCTGTCGACTTTTCCTGCAGTTAAGGTCAAATGCCCTGCCCGGTTAGCTATATCAGCCTCACTGGGCGGGGGTGCTGTCAGCTAACACATTGTGCTGCGTCCCCAAGAAAGGGGGGAACAAGGTGCCAAGCACAAAAGGCAAGGCGAGCAGTGTGAACCCCCCCTCCTATTCGGGAATATTCTGGGATGAAGGGCAAAGTAGGACTTAGCCAATCCTTAAAGTTAGGCACCATATGGCAGCCAGTGCGCACTGCATTAATCACACGGATTCTCTAGCTGGTATCCCCAGGGGGGTTCACCACGAAGGGAGCTGAGCTGGCGAAATTCCTATAAGAAATAAGGGATGCACGGCAAGGGCAGGAGGGCACCCTGGCTCATCGTCACACACGTCTAGTTATGGACATTCCTGTGCGTCATGAGTTAGAAAGCAAATGGACGGTGCAAAGGTTAAAGTATAAGCCTTCTCGCCCGAATAGCCAGAAGTAGGCAGGTGGGTGTGGGAGCGGTCTCCCAACAAGCGGGCAGCTGTCCCTTAAGTGGGGACACAGGTGCGCTTAGACACACCGTCCTAGTAGGACGGCAGCTAGGTGAGCTCAGCAAATTCATGGGGCAATGTGAGCAAGGGAATCTGATCTGCCCCGCCCAGAGTTGGCACGGGGCTGAGTTATGTATGTGAAGTAGTGGAACTTTCCCACAGGAGGGTGGATAGTTTTTGGCACAAATTCACAGGGCAGAAGGGCCTTTGTGTTGCATTAGACACTAGCTGATCCAGGCTATCGGCAAGGGCTATTGTGATACAGATGGGGTTCATCTATCACCAGTGGGAGGGATCTCTTCCCTAGCTTTGCAGGAGGCCTGGAAATGAGAGGTTGCAGGTAAGAAAGGAGCTTTTGGTGGGGGCTCTGGCGGCGACGGTGGCCACCTCCAGAGCTGTGGCGGAGTTACAGGGCGATCTGGAAGCAGAGGGGTACAGAAGGGTACCTCTGCGTGGCACCATGGTGGGTGCCAGAGCCAAATCCTAGGAGCCTCATGGGAGGTTCCTAGAAAACCGTGTCGGCGCCCCGTTAGTCCTTCGGGCGGTTGTGGGCCTGAACAACCGGGGGTTTGCTATGCTACGCTCCGCCCTGAAAGGGGCGTGAGTAATAAGGAACCATGTGTCACGTGATCCGGGAAGAGGATGACCAGAAGTGGCAGCACAGATGGGGTTCGCCCCAGTGCTGCTTGGCTCATCAGGCGGGCAGGCGGCCCAGACGGTTGCCTGCCCTTGGATCGCCCGTAAGATAACCCACCATATTACATAACGGTGTATGTAATAAACCTGCAGCAATCTTTACCCAAACAAGAAATGTGTTGTGTGATTATTTATGAGCATGCATGTTACGTTGGAGGGTGGGGTAGGTTGCCAATGCTGGTACTATGCGGCTGTCCGAGGCCCCCGCAGGGGGCCACTAAAGAGGGCAGCCCTCTAGTGCCAGCTGGGCACCCCACACCCCCGTAGGGGCAGGGACTCAGGGAGGAGTCCCCCAAGCCTGGTCGCAGCGCGATAGGCGAGAATCACGTCCGGGGCGCGAGGACAGGGGAGGGGTATATAGGCCTCCCCCACCATCTTGTCGTCCTCTTTCGCGCGCCCGGACACGCCGTCTCCCACCCTACCGCTTACCCGGCGTGGTTCGTGGCAGGCAGGAGGCAGAGAATGTTGTAATGTTGTCTTTTTCGTTGCAGGCGGAGTTACAGGGCGATCTGGAAGCAGAGGGGTACAGAAGGGTACCTCTGCGCGGCACCATGGTGGGTGCCAGAGCCAAATCCTAGGAGCCTCATGGGAGGTTCCTAGAAAACCGTGTCGGCGCCCTGTTAGTCCTTCGGGCGGTTGTGGGCCTGAACAACCGGGGGTTTGCTATGCTACGCTCCGCCCTGAAAGGGGCGTGAGTAATAAGGAACCATGTGTCACGTGATCCGGGAAGAGGATCACCAGAAGTGGCAGCACAGATGGGGTTCGCCCCAGTGCTGCTTGGCTCATCAGGCGGGCAGGCGGCCCAGACGGTTGCCTGCCCTTGGATCGCCCGTAAGATAACCCACCATATTACATAACGGTGTATGTAATAAACCTGCAGCAATCTTTACCCAAACAAGAAATGTGTTGTGTGATTATTTATGAGCATGCATGTTACGTTGGAGGGGTGGGGTAGGTTGCCAATGCTGGTACTCTGCCATCGTTAAAAAATCAAATGCTGAGGACAGAGTAGGTTTCTGTCCCGCTTTCTTCCAGAGTTTCAGCTTACATTTTTTCATTGCATACCATTAGACACTGCAGTACCCCAAGTGTTCGTTCTGTGTTTCTAAGTTTGACACTGTTTGTCCTGGCCGAAAGGTAGCAGTGTAAAAAAAAAAAAACTTTTTGGGATTCGGATCGGATGTAAAAATAACTGCAGGGTGGAGTAAGTAGTGTTTAACAACTAGTATGTGATGTGGCTGCCTGTGGCCAGTGTAGTGTGTTTAACTGACACTAGAGTTCTGCTCAGCCCTGCATGTAAAGCCAATTTATCATAGGCAAGGCAATGAAGGCAATCATAAGAGTGGTGCGTGCAGCGCTGCCTGTGCACATGTTAAACAAAATAGTTCTAACCTCTGACTCACTCAATCCGGTGCATACTTTATAAATGCATTTTCATTAATATCCACGGTGAAACTCTTCAACTCACATCAGTCAGTCTGATTAGACTGTGTGCGCGTCGCATTTTGTGGCAAGTAACAACTAACTATTGTAGTGTGGGAATGTATGTTAATTGTGTGACATGACATGCTTTTCTGACCGCCGTTTTAAAAAAAGAACACCTATTGCTTTACTGCGTCACACCACTCACAAAAGTTACAAAATGGTGGCACAGTCAGCTGGCCGGCTGTGTGAACTGAAAGCTGTGAATGCAGTCCTAACAGATTGAGTTTAAGCAGCTCGGGGTAACATGTAAAACAGCTGAAGAGAAAGACATCCTTTGATGAGCCCCTACCATTCATCATAACATTAAGGTCAGTCTGTCTGAACCCTCCCTACCCATCCATTTAACTTAGTCATGAACTATTAGCCAGGCATTTTAAGAAGAAGCGCAACCCCATGACTACCACTGTTTGCAACTTGATGGGGCCCCTGCTGAATGCGGCGAGGGGGCCCTGAGACTCCCAGTCCCATATCTCACAGATAATAGCTTTTAGCTGAGTGGAGTGTGGACCCCTGAAGTGTGAGGTGTGAAGGGGGGGCAGATTTGTCAGGACATAAACACGGGACCTCGTAACAGACAGCAGGACATATGACCGCAGGCTGTAGTCTGCTCTGCTGTAGTGTAAACAATATGGCATGAAGATTATCAGCTTTACCAACCACATGCAGTGCAGAGACAACCCTGTGTGCAGGTAAAATAATTGAAACCCTTGCTTGTCACACTAAACAATTTTAATTCAATAAGATATGGAGCATTTTTTATGTGTTTATTTTCTTTAAATAATTCAAGGCTGCACTTTCACCATTGCTTTATAAACCTTCCGTCCTAAAATTATTTTCAAATAGCACCATTTCCCCACTCTATTTTCAAAATTTTCCTGTGAGTAGAACCCCCATCAACTCACCTTATGACTGTTGGGTTTGCTTGCTTCGCTTGATACAAAGCACTCACCCCCAACGTTTATGCCTCACCACTTTCAAAAGTCACCATCCGCCACTGCCTGCCATTAGTGCTGAGGCTGAGGGAGAGGAGGATGATCTCAGGGGCCGATATGTGCAGGAACTTAAGGGGCTTCTGCAGCTTATCAGAGATAATCTGGCATTCTCTGTGCCACATGTGGAGGAAGAATCAGAGGATATTTTCATGCAATACCAAAGGCATCAGCCTGAGTCACTCCCTCTGCATCCCTTCATCAAGAAGGTGACGGAGAATGAATGGCAGGAGATAGACAAACCATCTATCTACCCCCATTCATGACAAACCGTCTTTCCTGCGGTACTTATCAAAGCGATATGCCATTCAGGACTCTGCTAAGGATTTTTCTACATCAGTGAAGGTACACTCCTTGATGGCTGAGTTGTCCATACGGGGGCTATCATTTCAGAGGATGCCTCTCCTTCGGACAAGACAGTGGAGGCGGCAGTCAAGTGGATTTACGCCACTGCCAACTTCTCCATTAGAGCCTCTGCTTATCTCTCCTAAACTATCCAGTCTCTTTTGAAGGACTATCAGTATCTAGCTAAACTTATGGAGCAGGGGGTGGACACCATGACTACCCCGGCAGTCATGGAACAACAGACAAGAACGTTGCTGGACATTTGCTTTGACACCTTGGGGGCTGCAGCTGCCTCTGCGGGCGCAGCTTTTCAGGCCAGACACCAGGTCTGGTTGCGCCATTGGAAGGCTGCAGTAGCACAGGAAGCCCTTCTGATAAAGTTTCCTTTCTCAGGGGTAAAGCTGTTTGGCACAACATTGGAGGAGATGGTAAAGAAATCGGCGGAGGATAGGAAACTCCCACTTGACATTCAAGAGGTAGATTTTTTGGCACCAAAAGGGCCTTTGGTCTGTCTTCTACTCCTAGGGGTAACCTGCCCTTTACTGGGAGGGGATGTGGCCAGGGTGTCCCTTTCACCCACAAATCCCAGTCTCAGCAGTCAGATGTTGGTTCCAACCTCTCATCTAAGTCCTAACTATCCGATGGGCTCAGACAAAACTATGCTATCTGGATGATTTCCTGTTTGTAGGGCAGCCCGGGGGTCAGAGTGCGAGGAATTACTGGGAGCTTTCCAGCATCTAGCAGCAGAGTTAAGTGTTTCCCTGCCAGCAAACAAGACTGTTTGCACAGCTACAAAGCTGGTGTTCTTGGGCATTGAGCTGTACTCAACAGAGGGCACATCCCGCATGCCCGAGGATAAGGTGCAGGATATGAGAAAGGGCATCACAACACTAGTAGAAAAGGAGAAGGCCATGCTAGGGGACCTCCAGGAACGCATTGGGAAACAAAATTTTGCAGCCCGAGTTATTCCAGTAGGGAGGGTGTTCACAAGAAGACTCACGCATTTGACAAGGAGATGGCAGAAAAAGCACCATAACACAAGGCTAGGGTCAGGGGTGAAACAGGACCTTAAAATGTGGCTAACATTCCTGGAAGAGTGTCATGGGATACTCATCTGAAGAGAGGGCTGGGTGTCATACAGGCAGATAGAGCTGTGCACAGACGCATCCTGAAGCCTGGGATTCGGGGATATCCTTAAGAACCGATGGTGTGCAAAGAAAAGCCCCAATATGGGGCAACGGTAGGCCTCACCAGAAACATCACACTCCTGGAATTGATCCCCATAGCGGTGGCTCGAATGGTATGGCAAGAACAGCTAAGAGACATAAAGATCACACTGTGGTCAGACAACTAGGCAGTGGCACACACCATTAACAAGGGGGCAGCCAGGTGCCCACAAGTATGAAAATGCACTGGTACTTGATAAGAATGCAGCTATCAATCAACCTAGACATATAGGCGAGGCATATCCCTGGGGTGAATAATGCTCAAACAGATGCACTGTCTCACTTCCAGATGGGCAAATTCAGGAGGCTGTCACCGGAGCAGCAGATGATACCATTACCAGATGGCTTGTGGGTGTTAGTAGATGTGACCTGTCCCACTTAATAGAGCATGCATTAGCCCCACAGATGGCCAAACGCTATGCCACATATGCGGAAACAGTGCAAAAGGTTACAGGGCTAATGGCTTTTGACAACTATGAAGCATCCAGGCAGGGCAACTGAGAGGTTCATACAATGGGCGTTCAAGCAAAAGAATTTAAAATCATGGGCACAGGTGCACATAACAGCGGTGGCATGTTTCAGCAAGATCGCAACTGGTAGGGTCCCCACCAGCTCACACTACAAAAGGGCGGCTTTGAAAGGGTGGCGGAGGCTTGAGGGGCCTATGCAGGATACAAGACTCCTAATCGAATTGCACAAACAGACACAGCTGGTGGGGTGCTGGAGGTGGTATGCTCAGACAATTTTGATGCTACATTGTTCAGGGCAGCATTCAAGGCTGAGGCAAGGCGTGTTCACAGAGTCAAGAAATACAGATAATCACCAGGCAAGTGCAAGTGCTACTGATAAGGTCCAAAACAGACTGGCTGCAAAAGTTGTCAAGGTGCAACTGAGGTGCCTCTCCGACCACACCCTATGCTCAGTGTTCAGTATCAGGAGATATTTGGCACAGAGGGCCAAAGGGGATGGGGTTCTGTTCAGGCACAGCAATGTCGAATGCGTGAGCGCCTTTCAGTTCAAGATGGTTCTAAAGATGGCACTGACCAAAGCAGGGCTGCCAGCAGCTCATTTTTGGTCCGCATAGGGGTGGCAACTTCAACTGTCCATTTCGGTTTGTTGTCAGAAGGTATCAATGTGGTGATGAGTTGGTGCTCTAAATCATATATGGCTATGTCGGGGCAGCACCCCAGGCAAGAATAGAGCAGGACAAGGCCCCCCCCCCATGAATCAGCAAGCCCATCCTTCACGGAAGATACAGTTAGGGGGCAAGGAGGAGGCATGGGCCTGATATTTCTGTGCTTGCATCACAACAGGTACAGAGCACAAGTCAGTATTGGAGGTCGGGCACTTCTTCGTCTTTGTTTCTTCGTGGAAACAAGGTGGGCCAACAGGTGAATACTCACACCAAACAGACATTGAGTGGTTTGGGCTGACCGGAATGTGATGGAAGCAATTGGGGGCTACCGTCGAAGGGTTACATGCCACCTTACCACAAAAAGCCACATATACTGATTATACACCTGTGGGGCAAAGACCAGGTTCTGCTGGGCAGGAAGGAGCTCCTGGCTCGCATCAGGAAAGATTTAACAGAGGCATCAAAGTTATTCGACATCACCGCTCTGGTCAGAGATCATACCAAGGCAGAAATGGAGGGGCGCTTGGTCGACAGGAGCCCTGCATCTGTCCCGAACCAAATTGAACATGGCAGTAATCAACTTTTGCATTGCAAACGGATGGGAGAGCATCAGACACGGCCTCATCAATCTGCAGAGGCCAGAATACTTGCACAGTGACGGGGTACACCTGTCCCCAAAGGGGACAGAGGTGTTCTGTGCCAATCTATGGGTAGTCATGAAGCTAGCAGGCTGCAAATGAAGGGACCAAAACCTTGGTGGGAGCCGCCATTGGGTGTTAACCCAAATGCGGTGTGGCGGAAAGGAGCACATGGATGATGGGGAGGCCACACCGACACAGCAGGGTGTCAGGACTACTTACCATGGAATATCTTAATGCATGGTAAGACAGTCGGTGGAAGGGTTACATGAAACACGGCGCTCGGAGCCCAGGTCCACCAGAGGGCAGGACGCAACAAATGATCAAAGGTAGCGAGTTAAGCCTACAAGTGTTAAAAAGACCCCTCCCCCACACATAAGGAGAAACACCAGCTCAGGGACTTAGAGATATATTTACGTATATTTAATGCTGCCGTAGCATCTTTTTTTTTTACGATGCAGCGTTTTTTTATCGCTATATTTACAAAGTGACGCTAGACTCCTCTAGTGTCACTTTTTCACAACTAGCGCCTATTTTTAACTATGCCTTTTCGGCTAGCAGCACTTACCGAAAATGATGTGCAAGGTAGGCGTTCCCGCAGGAAAACACCCGCAAAACACACTCCGCCATATGTACAAGGATTTGCAGGAACACCGCTAAACAGAAAAAACTGCACTTAGGTCTCATTAGCGGCAGATTTTTACCGCTAGGGAAAAGCTGGTCTTAAAAATTACACTAACACACTTGTAGAAAAGTAGAACAGAGCCAAATCCCCATATCAAGTTCAACCACGCCATGGATCTACTGCTATTGCAGCTAGGAGCACCAAGGAGACCACCACAGAGGCAGTGCAGGGGAAGGAAACAGACATATCGTCAGAGGATCATCCTCATTGACCTCAGGGATAAGTAGGTCATAGCTCATTGCAGGCTCAAGAGGGAGTCCATTGTCCACCTCCTGCAACAGATTGCGCCATGGCTGCAGCCCACATCCCAGCACTGCACCAACTTCCCTATGCAGGCCAAGCTACTCGCTGTCCTGCACATTGCTGGTGTTAGGAACTTTTCAACCCACCACAGCCAGGCATCCTTCTCCAGGTTCCTCTCCAACATCCTGGATGCCATCATAATCCTCACGCCACAGTACCTCTTCTTCCCCAACACTGTGCAGCAACAACTGGACAACAAGCAAGGCTTTTATGCCATTGCTGGATTCCTGCATGTGTTGAGGGCAATGGACTGCACACATGCACAACTTGTGCCTCCTGCGGAAACATCACACATATACCGCAACAGGAAGGACACCTACTTAATGAATGTGCAGGCAATCATGGACCATTTTGGCCTCTTCATAAATGTACCTGCGAAGTAGCCTGGCAGTGCTCATGACTCCTACATCTTCCGGCAATCTTCCATCAATCAGTGTTTCCAGAATGGGACGTATGGGAATGGCCTGCTTGTTCGTAAGTACATCTCAACCACACGACAGACAACAAGGCACTCAATCATGTAGGAAAACATTGACAAATTAGTCTTGTGTTGAATTCCTCTGTACATTCATTGTTGGTGTGTCCCAATATACTTTTCCCATATAAAATGGCAAATGTGCAACATATAGTTAACAAGTGACACATGTTGACACTGACTAAGCCAGTGTGGCCCACATGAACAAGTATAATGAGATGAGGGACTATCATCTATCATGATGGTATGGTGAAGCACATGCCCATATCATGTCAATTTGGCAATGGGAAATTTGTCTGCATAACATTGCAAGGCCGAATAGGTATGAAGTAAGACAGGCCACTACAAAGTACATCTTTCATTCTTCTTATATAAAGAATGTATACCATGGATAATTTCCATCCTATACCAACATAGATCACAACATTCTTACACACATCAGACTTACAGGGACCATGTGACAGTGGGCAAGTCGTGTGGCACCCTAGGGGACCAGAAAAGAGGATACATAAGCACAGGTCTCATTCCCATTTGCAGTATGATTTTGTCCAGCAATCTGTAGCACACATTGTAAGAGGGAATAGCACAGATATTATGATAAGGGTTTTGGAATCTGTTACTCAAAAAATAACGTCATGTCTGGACAACAAGCTGACACGTGCACCAGGGTGCAAGGGTGGGTTTGCCATTACACACCATTATGTCATGGATGTGCCATATGTAAATAGGAATGCACATTCTACCACTTCACTTTGGATGCAGGTTAGTTCAGCCTTTTCGACACTCATTGATGTACAGTGGCAGAAAAACAACATTAGGACGAATATATACCATTACATCACATGCGTTTACAACTCATGCGATTACAACGCGGTCGTTACAACGACTGCGTTGTTACATCGCAGTACCATTACAACGCAAGTCGTTACAACGACTTGCTCTAGATGGCGCGCTGGACTTAGGAATAGTATAATTTACTATTCCAACTCCAGTGTGTGCAACAGTAGGGAAGGTGTTGGAATAGTAAATTATACTATTCCTTAGTTTAGAGCGCCATCTAGAGCAAGTCGTTGTAACAACTTGCGTTGTAATGGTTCTGCGATGTAACAACGCGGTCGTTGTAACGACCGCGTTGTAAAGGTAACGCGATGTAATGACCGCGTTGTTAATGTTGTTTCCCCATTAGGACCTATGTGCCCATCCAATTTTGGCAAAGACACTCACATAAGAATAAATCATTATGATTAGGCACAAATAAACATTGTTGAAGCAAGACATTCACTGTGTGAAGTCTGTGTACTACAAGTCAATCCCATGGGCAAGATGAGAGAAGATATATCACACTTCTGTGAGACTGATAAACATGGCCATTCATAAACACTACAATGGTTACTCTCAACAATGCAACATCACATCACAAATCATAGACACACATCACATTCAATGTGCAGAACATGTAAAAATGTGTTTAGTAATAATCCCTACAGCTGTCATCCAAGGACCCAGACTGTGCAGCAAGGTGCCCCCTCATG
The DNA here is from genome assembly GCA_963921515.1 of Calotriton arnoldi. Lineage (NCBI taxonomy): Eukaryota > Metazoa > Chordata > Amphibia > Caudata > Salamandridae > Calotriton > Calotriton arnoldi. The sequence continues at coordinate 107,402 of CAWUFW010005263.1, read as the reverse complement.
CACAAACTATATCCTCCATGACAGCCAACAACTACGTTTCCAGGGACAGATCATGACTGTCATTGAGAAAAGCTGCACTGCTTCTGCCTGCACAGACACACAATGAATGGATACTGATTCATGTCAAAACTATGGCCTACACTCTCCCCAAGATGTGTTGCATTGTAGTGTACGCAGTCTAGTTGTTCAACTGTACCGTGCAACATCACAACACATCTACTAATTTCTGTATATTGTCCCCATAGTGGACTCTGTGCACTACCATGTGTAGATTAACATGTCACATATTCACATCCATCCATGTTCATTTCCATGCCTGACACATAGAAACATGTAGATGCAATCAAAAAGTACAAAAGATGTGTGCCAGAAGGAAGATACTTCAACATCTATTGTCATGTGTCATCCAATAAGAAAGATAATGGTTTAGGATTTGGCATGGTACTCATACATTGACACAATAAAAGCTTGTCAGAAAATTGCCTAATCAATGTCAAATAAACTATTGTCATTGGTGACTAATCATCCCCTACAAGGCATTACCACTCAACTGAATGTAAATTAATGGAGGCATCACAGAGGGCAGCACACTTGTCTGTGTTGTTCTCTGTCTGCCAATACCAATACTAACATTTTAGTAAGTGACACATTGTCATTTCATGTACATGACAGTGTGTAAGGTGAGTGTAGAAAGTTGGACACAGGCCGCAATGGAGATAAATGTTGTACTCACCCTCATCATGAGTGCTGACTAATGTAACATGTATTTTTTTCTCAGCTGACCAAGGGCATGCACTGATGCTGTGAGTCATGACACCGGTAAAGGTTTCGCAAAACCAAGCACAGGTGACATACAACCAAGATTTAGGCAGCACCAGGTCTATTGTTGAGTGGACTTTTGGAGTCCTCAAGTCACGGTTCCGCTGCCTTGATGCATCTGAGGGTAGATTATTATTAAGGCTCCCTGTTTTCCGTTTTTACTGATTTTTACAGATAAATACAGACAGAAAACCATTTATTTTCTTGTCTGTATTTATTTTTAAATGTGGATAAAAATGGAAATTGGGTGCTTTTTGATTGATTCTAAATACACTTTGCCATTACTGCCAGGCCAATAACTGTGTGGACTGATAGGTAAGGGGGGTAAAAAAGAAAGGAATTTTAGTAAAGAGGCTTAAACAGCAGTAGCTATGCACAAGGCTGATGCTGAAATGTGCATATTTTCATATAAGTGCATTGATTTATCTTCTGCGGGTGTTCATATCACTGAAACCTGGCAGGCATTCAAGCATGACTGCATATTTATTGGTTAAATAAATGTGGAAATATACCAGTTTCAGCTTTACTTTTCTAACAAAACCCATAATAAATATGGATAAATACAGATAAAGTTGACTAAAAATAAATATGGATAAATACAGACGGAAATGACAAAAAAATAAATACCATAAAACCGGGAGCCCTAATTACTATACTCCCCACTCATGGTCTGTAACATCATTTTGGTCTGCTGTATCCTGCATAATAATAGTGTCAGGACCAATGTGCCATTGATAGAAGACAATGTAGAACAGGAAATGCCGGATGATGGAGAGTTAGGAGAGGAGGAGCCTATGCAACTTGCAACATCAGTGGAAGCAACAAGGTGGAGGGACAATATTATCAACCATTTCTTCACCGATTAATATTTTACATGAATCATCTTAAAAAATATTTTAAAGTGACAAATGTGCATCTGTCTATGAAAAAACATTCCGAACACTAACACCTTGTAAGCATTTGTATCCTATATTCACACTACACTTCTGGCATACAATATTTGTTTCACAGATGCCTGTCACACAGACTAGTCATCTAGCAGAGTCTATGAAATACACTAGAACATCATCTGGTACAAGATAAATATTGTGCATGCCAACATCCAGATGCAGATGGGTCACCATTGGTAGCCACTATGATCTTGGTGTGGTCACGTAGATGGTGGGCAACTACTGTGTGTGTGCCTCTCCTGAAGCTAGCCATGTGTTAGGCCTTAAACTTGTGGTTACCAGTAGAGGCCACTTTTTATTGGAGTACATTGCAGTTTTCCACATAGGTTGTGCATGGGAACACACTCCCACAACTACAGTCTATATATGCTATTAATGAAAACATACTGATATGTCACAATCAGAAATGTACCTCCAATAACCTAGACTAACACTAACTATCAAACGTTACCAGTGCCACTGTGTTGCATCTGTACTCCCACGGCAATGCACAAACTACACTGTCTTTTTTTTTATAATACTTTTTATTAACATACATCAGCTTATAAATTGCAATACAGAGAAAGTAATAAGTCCGGCAACATGGAGACAATAGGTAAAATCAGTTAATGCAATATATCACTTGGAAGATCTAGGGGGAAGGGGGGACACCACAACTGACAGTGAGGGGCGGTCGACATATGTCCCCCCGATAGGAATTCCACAAGCCCCATATGCGGGTCCACTTCTTAGGGCAACCCCGAGCCACATACACTGTCTTCTCTCTGAACATGGACCAATCCAGGTCTCTCTTCCAGTTTCCCACTGTAGGGGGATGTGACGCTCCCCATAACTGTGCGATGTTTCTCTTAGCGAGCATAAGCCCCAGAGTAACCCATTGTGTCGTGTAAACATTCAAATCTGTCGGTTCCCAAATATTCAATAGGCATCTACGAGCTTCAAGGCTGAGTTGGGTGGATAGAACTGTGTTAATGGTGTCATGTATTTTACGCCGTAGGGTTGAATAATGTCGCATTCCCAAATTATGTGCATAAAAGTGCCCACCTGGCCACATCCTCGTCTACAATCCCCCCCGTCTATTTTTCCCATCCGCACCAGCTGGGGTCCTGTCACATAAACCCTATGGAGGATTTTAAGTTGTACTAGTCGGAGTCGCGCTGATATTGCCACGACTCTAGGCGAGGAAACGGCCTCCTGCCATTCTTCGTCGTCCATCTCGATTCCATCTCCTGACCATCTGTCCCGAAGTGAGCGAAGAGGGTCTGGCATATTATTTATCAATTTTCTATATATCAGAGAAATAGTTTTATCAGGGATGTGTCCATCTAGTACCCTATCCTCCAACGGGGAAGACTCGGGGAGGGTGGTACCACGCGGCAACTGGGAGCGCAAAGCATGTCGGATCTGTGTGTAACGAAAGTATTCTGTGTCAGCTAGTTCGAATTGTTGTTGTAGGGCAGCGAATGATTTGACATCCGACTTTTCCCATAAGTCACCTATACGTGAGATACCAATAAGGTCCCACTTGTCAAACCCCTTGCATTTCCATAGGCTACCCAGCTGCTCTGAATCCCATAACGGGGTCGCAAGTGTAAGTCTATGGTCCCAGCCAAGGTATTTAGTGGCAGTATGCCAAACGTGTACCGAATGTTTGGTGGGGCCCGTGAGTTTAGAGTGCTGAGGTTTGGAGTAAAGGGCTCTATTGTAGTTCCCACCGGAGAGAAGCCATCTGTCCATGTTATAGCCTGGATCTCCCGGACGGGTGTAGGCGCCATTATTGATGGCAGCTAGGTGGGCCGCCCAGTAATACCTTTTAATATCAGGGAGGCTAATACCCCCGTCGTACCAGTTCAGAGTGAGCTTACTGAGAGCGATCCGAGGCTTTCCATCCCACAGCAGGTCCCGCTGAAGGCCCTCTACCTCCCTGAAATAAGACGACGGGACAGGGTCTAGGGAATTCTGCAGGGCGTATAAAAATCGAGGCAAGGACATCATTTTAAAAAGAGCTGCTTTGCTCAGTAGGGAAAGGGGGAGAGACTTCCAATTATTTATATCCTTCCTCAACCTGGTCAAAGGCGGGAGCAGGTTCTGGGTGTACCGGAGTGATGAACCTGAGGAGAGAAAGATTCCAAGATACTTAAAGCCCTCTGTACGTATTTGTATAGGGCACCCCTTCGTTGGGGTAGGCGGTTCTCCCGCTTGAACAAACAGCAGGGATTTACTCCAGTTAATAGAATATCCAGAAAATCTACCGGAAATGGCAAGGATATCCAAGACGACAATCAGAGACCGTCTCGGGGAGGACAGATAAAGTAGGATATCGTCCGCATAGAGTGAGATGCGGTCTTCCCACTCCGGGGACCAACGCAGGCCCCGTACCCTCGGGTCTCTACGTATCCAAGCTGCTAATGGTTCCAATGCTAAAGCAAATAGGAGGGGGGACAGCGGACATCCTTGCCGGGTCCCCCGGCCTAGCTCAAAAGTGGCCGACTTCTTATTATTAACCACCACTTGTGCTAGAGGTTTAGCGTATAGGAGCTGTACCCATTGAATATATTTCGGGCCAAACCCCATTTTCTCCAAAACTGCCCAGAGATACGGCCATTCAATGGTGTCGAAGGCCATGGTTGCGTCAAGGGAGACTATTATAGCTGGTTCTTGGATGGAGGCTGCTCTGTCTAGTACTCCATGTACCCTACGCAAATTGAGAGCTGTGTTGCGATGAGGAATGAAACCGGATTGATCTGGGTGGACTAGAGTCCCAATAACAGTGACCAGGCAGTTGGCCAGGAGCTTAGCCAGAATCTTGGGCTCCGCATTCAAGAGGGAAATCGGTCTATACGACGCACAGTCAGTTTTAGTTTTCCCTTCCTTATGAATAGTGATTAGGGTGGCCGTCCTCTGATCAGCCGGTAGGATCCCCTTGTTTCTGGATTCCTCAAACATGGACCGGAGATATGGGGCCAGTTTGTCCGGCCGAAGTTTATACAGTTCGATCGGAAGTCCGTTAGGACCGGAGGCCTTCCCTGAGTTTAAGGACCTGATTGCTTTCGCTATTTCGTCGTTGGATATGTCGCTATCCAGAAAGTTGCAGTCCTCTACGGGGAGCTTGGGCAGCGTTATGTTAGCTAACAGTTGACGTGAGTCCTCTACAGAGTAGGGAGCCACTGAAGAATAAACAACGCCGAAATGGTCCGCAAACATGTCCACAATGCCTTGCGTATCTGTGAGAGGGCTGCCCCCTTCCCCATGAAGTTCTGGTACCAGCCGGCTTGCCCATTCTTTTTTGTCCAGCCACGCTAGTAGTTTTCCTGCTTTATCTCCCAGATCATATAACCGTCCTTGCGTGGATCTCCCCAAGGTTTTGGCCTGTTCAGTCGCTAATGCCCTATATTCCTGCTGTCGGAGCTTAAGATAGTGGAGCTTGTCTGGCGTGACCTCAGACTCCAGGTCAGTCTCTAGTCGGCTAATCTCAGCCTCAATGGCAACTATCTCTTTCTGGTGGTCTTTCTTCGCTCCGGAGATCAAAGATAATGCCTGACCCCGAATCACTGTCTTGAAGGCCTCCCATAGTGTCTGCGGGGAGTCCACTGATCCCTCATTGTCAGTAAAATAATTATCTATGGCTGCGAGAAGTTCCTTGCGAATTTTAGGATTCCGGAAATACCACGGGTTGCTAGGGGCCACCCGTCCCACCTGTTTATAGTTATGGACTACACGAAGCCAAACCGGCGAATGGTCAGAGATACCCCTGGCCAGGTGTTTAATCTCGTGAATATGTGCAACCTGAGATGCAGGGACTAAAAAATAATCTATGCGCGAAAGGCTCCCATGGGCCCCGGAATGAAAGGTGTGCTGCACTGTGTTTGGGTGATAGGTCCGCCAGCCATCCACCAGCCCCATGGTCTCAAGGAATTCAGGAAGCCAACACGCTGTTGCACCCAACTCTCGGGGGGGATAACGATCTAGCTCGCCCGAGGCTACCGAGTTTAAGTCACCTCCAAGTATTAGCAGGCCCTCTGGAATAGCAAGCAAGATAGTCCCTAGGTCCCTGAAGGTGGTGGCTTGTAAGCCAGGCGGTATGTAAACCGACAGAAGTGTGATAGGGTGCCCCTCCCATGTACCCGAGACCCCAATGTACCTACCCCTGTCATCCGTCCAGGTGGCCTGTACCACTAGCAGGAAGGATTTTCTTATCATGATACCCACCCCTCGCGAGCTGGAGGTGAATCCTGCATGAGCCAACATGGTGTAACCCCCTCTGTGCAAGGCCTTGCATGCATTTCCGATGAGATGTGTTTCTTGAAGCAATACAAAATCTGGAGCTTGACGCTTGATGTATTGGAGGACAACACTGCGTTTGATTTTATCCCCCAACCCATTGACATTCCAGCTTAGAATTTTAATCCCTCTGTCCCACTGTGTAGCCATGACGGAATTGAAAATGTTTCTACTTCCTCTATGGGAGTTGCAGTATACGTTGCTGATGCGGTAATTACAACAAAAACCAAACAACACGCCCCCCCTCCCAACTACCCCCCACCCCGCTGCCCTGCACTCTGGGCTTAGAACTGCCCATCTGAAACTTGCAGAGTGCCTGTCGCCCTCGTATGGAACTAAAAGTAGAAGAAAAAGAGAGGATAGAGCGCTCCGCTTCCCTGTCCCCAACCGATTCAAGTGTACTTCCCCAAGTAAGTAAATGTGTCAAGTCCGTAAGAGTCCACCACTGTAAAAGACCAGAAACAAGGTAACCCCCCTCCAGAGCACAGCCCGCTCCAGGCCCCATTTACTCAGTTCAGGTTCAGCTGCAGGCTTGATCTTCTCCTCAGGGAGGCCGATTGACTTCACCCTCCCTGCCGTTGCGGTCGTTCGGGCTCCTAACTCCCCGGTGTTCAATCCAATCTGCCACTGCTTCCGGATGTTCGAAGAACCAAGCTCTCCCCTCCGCTTCAACCCGGAGACGTGCTGGGAATAACATCGAATATTTCAGGCCTCTTTCTCTGAGATCTCGTTTCACTGAGAGGAACGACCTCCTCTGTCTTTGTACCCTCTGTGTGAAGTCCGGGAAAAAGGTTATGTCCGCATTTTCGTAGCGGAGGGGGGCCCCCGTCCTGGCGTTCTGGAGGATGATATCCCTGTCTCGGAAGTTTAGGACTCTAGCCAACATCAGTCGCAAGGGAGCGCCCGGCTTGGGACGGCCGCCCGGGACCCTATGAGCTCTTTCAATAACAAAGAATTTGCTGAGGCCTTTAGGTTGCAAATGTTTTAGGATAAGGTCTTCAACAAAGAGGTCAGGGGACTGTCCCTCTGACTTTTCCGGAACACCCAAAATGCGTAGGTTGTTGCGCCGAAGGCGGCCTTCATAGTCGTCCAGTTTTAATTCAGTGAATTTGCGGAAATCTTGTAGGTCGCGGACTTCTCCTTGGAGCTGCGTGACATCCCCGACGAGACTGGTGGCAGTGATTTCCACCTGCTTGACTTTCTCGTTCAGTTTCGCCATATCAGCCCTGATGAGATTCACGTCGATTGCCATGGTGTCCATTTTGTGCTCTAGGGAGGTTTTGACTCCAGTGAATTGCACAGCCTTTAGCCCCCGGGCCCCTGAGACCTTACCGCGGTCCATTGCGCCGCTAACCGTCGAAACCGACCATTGCCAGGGTTACACAGGGCAAGTGGCTGTCGCAGCACCTCACCGCACTCTCCCGGTCAGCGAACCTGAGTGATTGCTGACCCCAATGTCCAGATGCAGGGTGAACCAACACGATCGCTGTCTCTCCCAGGGATGCCTGCCGCTGTTCGGCTTAGCCTCCGTCAAGTGAAGTAATACTGGCGCTCAAATCTGGGCCTCTCCAGTCCAGACGGGCCCTTCCTTGCGGATCGTCGCTAGCGCCTGGCCATGTGACTGCACGGTCTGCCCGGGGGGTCTCACCCGCCTCTCTCAGAGGCGATGGTCTTGTACGTCCCGCTTCACCGTGGGATACAATCTGCCGAGTTACGTCTCTCCCCCGGCCTCCGGCAGTACCGTGGGTCCCGGCTCCAACACGATGGGTGGGCCCCAACCCGCAGATCCCCGCAACTACGGCCCTTGACTTCGGCCGCGGGCGGGGGGAGCAGAACGAGGCGCCACTAGGTCCCAAATGCACAATACCGCTATCAGCCGATATTCCGCCAGATGCGAGAGGATGGCGCTTAGGTCCGGGCCCCTCCTGCCCAACCGGAGCCCCCTCACCGGACTTCTGCTGGCTCTAGATCTCGACGGGTCCCGGTCCACGCGAGATCTCGCACTCCTCCTCCGATGGCGATAACCCCCAGGGTCCTGCGTCGCCGCGGTGAATTGTCAGCGCGGTCGAGTCACTCCCTCTGCCTCCGGCGGCATTGTGGGTCCCGGCTCCCGTTCAGCGAGTAGGCCTCACACCACCCATCTCCGTAACTTTGGCCCCAGATGTCGGCTGCGAGCCGGGGTGGCAGGGATAGTCGTCACTACTTCTCCGATGCACAGAACCACCTTCGGAAGGGTCGGATAAGGGATTCGGATAGACGTGGGGAAGAATAGGGTGACGGAGCTTCACTCTACGCGGCCATCATGGTTCGATGCTTGGCCACGCCCCCAAAACTACACTGTCTTGTTGCATACTGTAGATATGGAGTCATATATGTAGATGTACAGTGATCAAAATGTTGGAAAACATACCAAGGTATGCATGGTGATAAACCATACCACAATCACCATAAATAATGGTCATGGTGGCCACAAATGTTAACACTGTCGCTGTTGTGTGGGATATGGCCCTTGGATGCCTATGGTACTCATGCAATCACCCACATAGCCCCATCTATACATCCCCTTGCATGTGTGTGCAGGCAATAGTTGCACACTTACACATCAGGGCTACAACCTGAGACCTCCACTGTCCTACATGGGACTCTTTGCCCTTGCACAGAGTAGTTGTAAATGTATTACAGTGACCCATTGCATAGGTTTACTCCTGCATCATAGGTTGAAGCACATAAAATGTCATTGGTAGGCATAGATTAATTGCCACACATAGCACATTTAGAACCATGGCATGGATGATCCTACACATGTGTAGAATTATTTTCACACATTAGACACACGAGTTAACAGTGGCAACAGAACAACACACATCACACAGAAAACAACAATCACTGTCAATTGGAACATGAAATGTACATCATAAGAAAAAAAAATATTGTTTTCTCTTGCGCTTGAAAAGACCACGCTAGAACGATCAGCAGGAATTTTTCCCCGCCACATACAGAAAAAATTACGCTCTGTCGCAGATGCGCAATATCTACTTTACTAACCATAGCAGGGCCTCTAGTGAACTAAAGGTAATGTGCGCTAGCATAAAAAATACCACGCATAGCCTGAAAACGTCCTGCATCCGCCCAGGAAATAAAGTAATGGAGAAAGAGAAGTGATGTAATAGATATTGCATGCTGGAACTGTAAAATTACTTTCAATTTCACAATCACTCACTGTTTATCTGTCTGTGCTTGGGAGCGGTGGTGTGTTTGGAGCAGGAGAGTGTATTTAGGAATACATCAGTCAGGAAGATGACCTCAGTGTCATTGGGGAGGATAGGCCACATTGGCAGTCCACAAATGTCTAAGGTGAACAGGGCAAAGTCAAAACGAGGACAGTGATAGCAGATGTTCTCAGGCATGTTGGTGAGCACAGGGCTAAGTAGAAACTGGACATATGACATAGATGAATGCTACCGCAGACTTTTTCTTTGGAAAGATGTACCGTCCACATCTTCCTCCTCTGATGTGTGTGATGTCTCCTGTGAGGTAGGTTTTGTAGTTGTGGCAGGCGAGGGAAGCACAGACACATCAGTGGCAGAAGATGTGGATGCCTTGCCTACAGCAGCATTCACCTGTACCAAAGCATGAGGCATCACTGCAGCGAGTAGGATCTGCTGGTTTTGCAACACAGCAGCAACGCCACGGTGGTAGGCAGCCATGTGAGTGTCCTGCTTCCGCTCCATGGTCTCAAAGATGTTTCGGATGGCACCCAGCTCTTTAGCCACATCGCTGGAGCCACTTTGGCAGGGCAGTTGTTGATGCCTCTGCCTCATGACACCAGTGATGTCAGCCAGGGACTGCTGGAGGCTATGGAGCGGAGAGTAGGTACCTCTGATGGCAGCAGAGTTATCCCTATTGGGAGTGATCTATAAGGAGAAACAATGGTTCCTGTGGACAAATGTAAACAATAAACAATATTGATACGCACAATAGCAATAAGCAAGGGTAAAGTAGATGTCCGAGAGAGATATGAGACCATATACCACATGATATTTGTAAATTCAGAACGTTCATGTACATAAATCATCACAGTTCTATCCAAACAGGTGCATAGTGTGTCCCCAGTGAACATGGAACCTACAAAACAATTTGTGACATTTTGTGACATAAAGAAATGGTTTCCATAGTAACAAAGTCGACCATCAAAATAGTATACAATGAACACAGCCTTCTAACGTAATAATAGAGACTGCTGAGCGGTTCGCTTTTAGTATTGTCGACGGCGTTTCGACCCCGTTAGCAGTGGGGGGTCTCTTCAGGACCTAGCAATGCATGGACATCTGAAAGATGATGATAATATAAAGTAAATCAAAATGGGGCCAGAAACAACTCACGGGCTGTTAAATTATGCTATTGAAGGATCGATCAGGTACCTGAAAGAAGGAATATGCTGTCCAAGTGACAATAGTGCACCACAAGGAAGTGAAAGTATTGGAAGGGTACTCACATGGGACCCAGCCGGGCACTAGCGAAAATAAGAGAGAGGGGGCAATGAGGCCTCATGTCAAACAACCAAGGTAGACGATGTATAAACCATGAAGTGAAAAGACTTACCCCATTGAGGGGAAGGACAGTCTTAATACGTGCTTGTAATCAATAACTGCATCCGTTTTCAAAAACAAAACGACAATCCTTGTGAAGAATTAGCAACATTGGCAAGAGTAAACACGGAAGTCCGTGTAGGATAAGCGTGTTTCTGCAAAAATATAATTGTAATAATGTAGCATAAGATACGGTGTAAAGGAAAGGGCGAAAAAGTAGACGTAGGCTTTTAGTGCCCCGAGCGCTCTTACCATAATGTGGAGCAAGGATGACTCAGAGAATTAGAAAAACATGAAGATGGCACATTGTATACTAGCCTCCATAGGAAGCCCACTGAGAGAAATACTCTCCTCGCATACAAGAGTCACCATCCGCGTGCTCTAAGAGATGGCCTGCCCTTTGGTCAATTTTTGCGCCTCCGCAGAAACTGTTCTCACAAGGAAGATTACATGAAAGAAGCCCAAATATTGAAAGCTAAACTATTAGCAAGAGGCTATCCTAATAGAGTAGTCAGAAGCTCCCTCAAACGGGCTTGGTTTTGCCCCAGAGAGGACTTACTCACCATCAAAGAAAAAACCGCCTTGGACAGACTTATCTGTGTAACTACTTTTGGCATACACACGAATAAGATTCGTAATTTAATCACAAAAACTGGAATCTGATCAGAAACATAGATCCTGCAATGGAAACTCCTATGTTTGCATACAAATGATGCAAAAATGTGAAAGATCACTTAGTACACTCATCCACACAAGCCAACACAAGGCAAAAGACCAGAACACTTGAATCAGCTTGGGGCCTACCGGAGGTTAAAGGTCATTTCAAATGTGGCAATTGTGTTGCATGTGCGTTTTCATCGGATACAGACACCTTTGAGCATGCCAATGTTAGACAAGCTCTAAACTTTTTTTCAAACTGTAACACTAGAAATGTTGTGTATTGCATATGGTGCCCGTGTAACCTACCATATATTGGACAAACGTCACAACCCATCAAAGCGCGCACTGGGCAACACAGAAGCAGAATAAGGTGTTCAGTGTTGAATGCCCCCTTGGTGTCTCATTTTATGGAAAAGAACCACACAGCGGATGAAATAAAATGGCAGGTCATTGATAAAGCAACGGTCCCTGAAAGAGGAGGTGACCTATCACAGAGTTTGCAGAGACTTGAATGTCAGTGGATAGAAAGGACTAATTCTATCATCGAAAGACTTAACACAGCGGAAGAATGGCGTGGCTTTGTGGCCACTCTTTCTAACTGAACAACATTTCCACTCTGATGCAATATGATACTAAGCTCAAATATACACTCTGTATAGAAGTATCACATTCAGGATTGTGTAAGAAATAACAGTTTGAATGCTGTATCTCTTCTTGACAATTCACATGCCTTAATTTATGACACTTTCATCCGTGTACCTGCATTTACTTGTTTGTAAATGATTTTAGCATATTTTTTAGTCGTACATACTTTAAGACTATTTTCGAGTAATATGTAATGAAATTAATGTGATCTCTCTCCCAATACCATTGACGTACACTGAGGCTACTACCGTGCCTACAACACCGGACCCCCTGCATCTGCAGACAATAGTATCCCACTACCATTAAGATGTAACAGTACACGGGGGCGTAGTTTGACCGCGCAGCAAGATGGCTGCTTGTTAAGCGCGCTCTGTCGGCCGAGATAAAATCCTGCCATAATCCGCACATATGGAGGGTCATCGCCGCATGTAAAGTGCCCCAGGGAGCTGCCTGGGGGGCTACGCCTCGAGGGAACTCGCTGCTGTGGCTGCTAACCGCCTCTGCAACGTTCGGGTGGACCCGGCTGTTTGCGGCCTGACCGGAGTCACCGGTGCCCTTCGCCTGCGATGCGGCGGTCGGGCTGTGTGTGGTCCGTGTGATACTGCTACCTGGCCCCCTGTGTACTAACGTGGAGCTGAGGGGCTGGCTCTGACCTACCAGGTGAAGTCGGACTGAGCTCCAGGGTCGCAGGCTCATCGAGCTGCCACCGCTGCACCAGGCGCTTCCAGGTTTCATCCGCAAGGCAAGGTGAGCGCGGGAGTACTACTGGGCCTCGCTGGGCGTTGGTGGTCTCCGTGTTGTGTGACCGGAGGTCCGCTGCTCGTCAGGCGAGCCGCCATCTTTAAGTCAGGCAGCCTGGGGCTCGCGGACTGGGAAGACCGGCCGGCGGACCAGAGAACCAGTGGGCCCACCTGGGACAGTGGGAGCGAGCCAGTCCCCGTATTCGATGCTGTGCTTTGCTGGGCCCCTCTAGAGGGCGGAAAAGGCTACCCCTGCATGCTGGGTGGGGACGGGCCTGTTCAAGCAGACACAAGGTCCTGTGGATATGCCCCCGGAGGGGTGGTGGTCTGTGCCATCTTCTGTGAGCGTAGAGGTGAGGGTACACTTGGGCCAGCGCATTTGGAAGTAGGAGCTGAAGTTAGCACCTGCTCGCACCACAGAAGGCATTGTACAGCCCACGACTTCCTAGCGCCCTACACCCCCCCTCCCCCCAAAAAGGTGTCCTAGCGTTGCCACAGACTGGCTGTTGTGTTACGTGTGCCGGTGCAGTGTGAGGGGGCGATTGTTAAGGGTGTGGATAACTGGAGCTGCCATATCACATCCGCACAGCATTCCGCACGCCACGCAGACCTGCCGCCATGGGTAAACAGGACGCTAAACAACCAAAACTAACATTTAATAATCGTAGGTCCACCAGACTGACGGCGACGGACCCGGAGAGGGGCTCTGACCGCCCGCCCGAGTCGCAGGCCGAAGATCGAGGTGAGGACCTGAGTACGTTAATGCTGGAGATGCGATCCAGCCTCCGCACCATTGACACGAAGCTGGATGTGCTCACTTCTCAGCTGGACGCCGTCAAAAAGCAGGTGGGGACTCATGAGACAAGGCTTGATGTGCTCGAAAATCGCAACTCAGACTTTCATGAGTTTCAGGTTGAAACTAAAGAGCAGCTCCTGCACATGGACAAAGTACTAGGTCTGATCAGGGCAAAGAATGAGGACTTGGAAGCCCGGTCCCGCCAAAACAACCTGAGGATCACGGGGATTCCGGAGACGACGGCCATATCTAAAATGGAGGTTTACATAGCTGACTTGCTGCACGAACTCTTTGACCCTGATCTACCTGCGGTGTTCACAGTCGAGTGAGCACACCGTGCCCTGGGCCCCAAACCGCCAGTCGGAGCTACACCTAGGCCTATCCTGGCTCGGATTTTGAACTATCAGGACCGTGACCTTATCCTGAGACTAGCGAGGGAACGAAGGACTATAACTCATAAAGGGAATACAATTTCATTTTACCCAGATTTCACACCGGCAGTGCAGGCGGCACGCCGGGAGTTCCTGCCTGCAAAACGCATTCTGTTACAAGCTAAGATCCCTTATTCTCTGTTGTATCCCGCCAAGCTTAAGGTGACACATGAGGGCATGGCACAGTTTTTCACGGATGCCAAATCCGCTTTACAATTTGCTAAACATGTTGGGGGTAAGAAGCATGCACGCGGCTCCCAAGTCGGGGACGCCTCTGTTGACAGGCTGAGTGACAATGATTAGTTGGGGCCCAGTTACTATGTGTTTGTAAATGTGCTCTTTTCTGGTCTGGGCCTGGGTAGGTCATGTGTTGGTTTCATTGTTGGGGTCGGCCATTATACTTGTGCAGTGGCCGCAGCATACTATTCGAGTACAACCTATGTTTCATTGCTTTGGCCCTCTGCCTTATTCTTGGCCACCCTGCTCTCGGCGGGGGTGTATGCCGGCAACACCGCGCCCCCCAGGGAGAGCTCCCAGCTGTTGTTTTGCCCTAAACAGGGTACAACTCGTTATTGACAATGTTGACGGAGGAGGGTTTAACACAACCTGTTTGGGGGGTTGGAGTGGGTGGAGGGCGGAGGGGGGAGTTTAATGTTTTGTTCTTAGCCAGTATTATGCTTCACAGCCTAGTAAACCACACTTGGGAATCACGGTCTACACCCATACTGTCTCCAGAATGCAAAGGGGGTGGGCACCAAGTCAAACAAGTCACAACCGCGCTCCGAATGGCCACTGGGGGGTTTGGGGCATTGTGGGCCCACACCAAGGTATTATATTGGACAGCAACAGCTCTGCTATGTCGAGTTTAAGGTTTTTTAACCTGGAACATCCGTACTCTGAATGACCATAGGAAGACCAGATTGGTCCACTCCTACCTACTAAGGCATCACATTGACATGTGCCTGTTACAAGAGACGCACCTGAACATTGCGCCCTCCACTAGGCTAAAGCACAGGAGATGGGGCCATGTCTACTCCTTTATATATTCAAATTACTCTCGCGGGGTGGCGGTGCTCGTGAGGCAGGGACTGGACTGGAAGGAGTGCGAATCCCACCTCAATCCAGAGGGCAGATATATCATACTACTTGGTGTCCTGGGTGGGATCCAGGTGGCAATAGCAGCAGACTACGGACCCAATGCGGACACCCCCGCCTTTTTTCAAAACATATGGGCTAGGGTGAGGGCAACTAGATGCAACACTATCATCTGGGGAGGTGACTTTAATGCGATACTTGATGACGCACTGGACAGGAAGGGGCAGTCCTGCTCCCTTTATCCTAACGGAAGTGCCGAATTAAATGCTATTATATCGGATGGTAATCTGATTGATATATGGCGTCACCACCATCAACAAGTTAGGGAAGGCACATGTATCTCTGAGTTTCACAGGGCCTGGTCCAGGTTAGATTATTGGTTGGTATCACGGGACGTGGCGACATGGACATGCAAAGTCTCTCACCTCCCCAGATCTTTGTCCGACCATGCTCCTAGTCTCCTTCGCCTTACTATGCCAAACTCACCTAGCAAAATGTTCAGTTGGCGGCTTCCCCCTAATGCCCTTTTGGATGAGGCCTTTAAAGAAGAAATAAGGGGGGACATAGCTGATTACTTTGCTCTTAATGCTGGCTCGGTCTCAACCCAGGCCTCCTTATGGGAGGCCTTTAAGGTGGTTATAAGAGGTAAATGCATAGCACGTCAAGCCGGGGTACTGAAGGCAATAAGGGGCACATTGGCTTCCCTAGAGGAACACATCAAGGAGCTCGAAACACAATTTTATACCTCTGACGACCCCACTCTTATAGCCCAATTGAAAGAGAAACTGCTGGAGTTTGAGGAAGAGGCCCAGAGAGAGGTGAAGTTTCTGGGTAAACACACACAAGCCAGAAGGTACGGGGAGGGGGACAGGCCCGGGTGAACCCTAGCGTCAATGATTCGTGCCCCGCGCTCCACTACATATGTTACCGAGATCCGGGGTGATTACCCACAAGTGACTAGAGGCCCACAAGAAATATTGGACAAATTCCCACAGTTCTATGCCAAATTGTACACGGCCACTCATTGCTCAGTACAAGAGGGCCTTCACCCTTTCCTGCACACCCTGGAGCTGCTCTGGTTGGGACGGGGGCATAGGGAATACTTGGACGGCCCCTTCTCTGTAGAGGATGTCACCCAGGTGATTAAGGGTCTCCCTTTGGAGAAGGCACCAGGATCCGATGGCTTAACCACGGCATTTTATAAAGCATATGCAGAGGAACTAGCCCCACACCTAATAGCGCTAAATGAGGAGGCCCAGGCCACAGGTATTATACCGCCCTCAATGTGTGAGGCCATCATTATTACCCTGCTGAACCCAGGGAAGCCTGACGGCGAATTCGACTCTTATAGACCACTCTCACTAACAAATGTGGATGTTAAAATATTGCCAAAGCTGGTCGCTAACCGACTGCAGCCTCTGCTTCCATTTATCGCCCACCCAGATCAATCGGGGTTTATCCCCGGGAGATCCACGTCACACAATCTTCGAACCTTTTTTACTGTAGTTCATTACCTGCACCCTGATACGCAAGCAATTGCGGTGTTTCTCGATGCTACAAAAGCGTTTGATACGCTAGAGTGGATATACCTATTTGCAGTCATGGAGAGGATGGGATTTAGCCTCCTTTTCCTAAGTCTTGTACGATTACTCTACACGAAGCCATCTGCAAGGATCCGAGTGAATGGTATGCTGTTGGATCCATTCGCCATATCGAGGGGTGTGAGACAGGGATGCCCTCTGTCCCCCCTGCTCTTCGCAATAGCAATGGAACCACTGGCGGCACGTATTAGGCAACACCACTCTGCCAGGGGCCTGGGGTTCAGCACGAGGGGCCTCCTGATTTCGCTATATGCCGACGATGTCACCCTATATATTAATGACCCGGCGGCGAACACTGCCCCTATTCTCCGTGAACGAATCAAATTCTGAGGCCTATCTGGCGTTTCAATAAACTGGGCCAAGTCCACTATTTTTCCCTTAACGGAAGCTGCTGCACCTTTCCCCATTGATTATCCACTCAAATGGGCCAACGGTCCGGTGAAATACCTTGGCGTTTGGCTTAGCAGGAACATACAGGACATCTGCAACATGAATTATGGGCGTACAGTTTCGTGGTTAGAGGAGAAAGTGAATGCATGGGTGGGTCTCCCCCTGTCCCTGGCTTGGAGAATTGCAGTAGCGAAAATGGTGGTTCTGCCGAAACTGTTGTATCTATTTGTAAATATTCCAATTCCTCTTACACAAGCTTTTTTAATTCCATTTGCTCTTTACTAATTTCTATGATTTGGGCGGGTCGACAGGCACTGATCTTGTGGGAACTCTTAACCCTACCTTTATCCCAGGGTGGCCTGGGAGCCCCGGACATCCAACTGTATGCATTCTGTGCACAGGCTCAGTTCCTGCATTTTTGTGCACATCCCACTCCATTTCAACCACACACGGCTGTGGAGATGGATGTTGCGGCGCCAGTTCCTCTCCAGGTGGCCCTATATGAATGAATGAATGAAATGATATTTGTAAAGCGCGATGGCTACCCTTAGGCCTCCCAGCGCTACGGACGGAAACAGCAAAAGACCAAGCAGGCACAGTTAGACACCATTCCTGAAGAGGTATGTTTTTAGAGATTTTCGGAAAGCCTGCAAATTGGGCTGACTGCGAACTTGAAGTGGGAGGGCATTCCAGAGTATGGCAGCATTGTGGGCGAAGGACCGTCCACCACATCTGTCTCTAGAGATTTTGGGGGGTGAAGAAAAGAAAGGCGGTAGATGAGCGAAGGTTTCTTCTAGACTGATGGGGGGTAATCAAAGATTGGACTATGGCTGGACCCTTCTTCCAGTAGGCTTTGTGGGCCACGCACATGGCTTTGAACTGAATCCTTTCCCTTATTGGCAGCCAGTGCAAGGACACAAGGGCAGGTTTGGCGGACTGTCGGTGGGGGAGCTGTAGAAGCAGGCGAGCTGCGCAATTCTGGATGGTCTGAAGCTTGTTGATGGTATATTGGGGGGCTCCCAGGTAGAGGACGTTACCATAGTCCAGGCGGGAGATGATTAAAGCCTGGACCATGATCCGTCTAGCTGGGAAGGGGAGAAGTGGAAGGATCTTACGCAGCATCCTGAGTAGTCCAAAGCAGGTGGCCGCAAGTTTAACTGCTTGATGGTTAAAGGTGAGGGAGCGGTCCATCCAGATGCAGAGACTTTTTATCTGGTCTTTCGGAGCTGGGGCAGGTCCGAGGCAATTAGGCCAGAGTGAGGCAGAGTTGAATGAGGGGGCATTGCCCAGGAGCATAAGCTCCGTCTTGTCCCCATTGAGTTTAAGGCATGAGAGTTCCATCCATTTGGCAACCTCCTCTAGGCAGCGGCCCAAGGCGCAAGATGACCTCTCGGGGTGGTTTAATGCCACCACAAGCTGCGTGTCATCTGCGTAGGTGACGATTTTTATGCCAAATGGATGGACAATCTCAGCCAGGGGTCTCATATAGATGTTAAATAGTGTGGGGCTCAGAGAGGAGCCCTGAGGAACCCCACAACTGAGGGGCAGCTGGTTAGAAACAACTTCTCCTTCAAAAACTTTAAAGGATCGCTCACTCAAAAAGGATTGTAACCAGGTAAGGGCACTACCGGAAACTCCAAGATTTCTAAGTCGGACAATCAGAGTTTTATGATTGACAGTGTCGAAGGCGGCACTGAGGTCAAGGAGGATAATCGCTACATTACCCCCCTGATCCATGATTGTCCTCGCTTCCTCGGTTGCTGCAAGGAGGGCGGTTTCCGTCCCAAACTGGGGCCGGAAGCCAGTCTGAGAGGGGTGGAGTAAATCATTGGTTTCCAAGAAGTTCACCAGGATGTTGTTAATGTGCTTCTCCAAGATCTTACTCACCCAGGGCAGGAGAGAGATAGGGCGGTAGTTAGAGAAGTCATCCTGATTAAGATTGGGTTTCTTTAAGAGGGCTTTGACCATAGCGCATTTCCATGCCGGGGGGACTATGCCTGATGAAATGGAGGAATTAACAAGGTCAAGAATAACCGGGCATATAAAGTAGGCGGCTAGTGTGAGGGTCTGTGGGGGAGCCGGGTCTGTGGGGGAGCCTGATTTCAGTTTGGTAAAGATTGGGCTCATCAGTGCCGAATCAAGGAGGGGGAATTGATTCAGAGAGGGTTGGATTTCAAGTTGTGGTTCTGGCACGGGTGACATACTATGAAGGTTATGTGAGGAAGGGAAGGACATGTATATGTTTTGAATTTTCTGTAGAAAGAATTCTGCCAAACTATTGCAGCGTATGAGTGCACCCTCAAGTGAAGGCAGTTTCACAGGCAATTTAGTGAGGGTTTTGGCAATGCGGAAAATTTCCCAGGGGGAATTGGCTGATAAGCTGATCTTGTTATCATAAAAAACGGCTTGAGCAGTTCTAATTTCCCTTTTATATGATCTGATTGCCTCCCTATATTCTGATTTGGAGAGGTCAGAGTAGTCCTTTCTCCATTTCCTTTCGGACCGTCTACATAATTGTTTTAGTTCTCTCAGTTTGGGGGTGAACCATGGGGAGGAATTCTGCCTGCTGATTTTATATTTACATTTCTTTGGGAGTACAGCGTCCAGGGAGTCTTCAATCCAAAGGTTAAAGTTCTTAATGGCTACGTTGAGGTTAGGGGCGCTGGCTGGTCGTGTGGCCACCAGGACTTGTTTCCACTGTTCTATGGGGAGATTCGACCAGTTCCGTTCGTGCACGGGCATTATGTAGGGGGGACGGGGGGGGTAAGGGAGGGTTCCAGGTTAGGGGGATCAGAAAGTGGTCTGACCAAGGGAGAGGAAGGGGAGGTCCAGCATTAAGTTTATCACAATTACTGAATACGGGGTCCAATAAATGGCCTTTGGAGTGGGTGGGTCTAGAAACTTTCTCACTAAATTGAAGTGCCTGGAGATTCCCCATCAGCTCATTGGCCATCTTGTTAGATGGATCATCAAGATGGAGATTGAGGTCGCCAAGTACCGTGAAGTTGGATGGAGCGAGAGCTAAGTTGGCGACGCAGGTAGGGAGAGCATTGAGGAATTGTCTGAGGGCGCCTGGAGGGCGGTAAATTAGAAGGCCTGAAAAGGAGCTGGTTGGGGATACCTCAATCGTAAAACTAAGGCTTTCGCAGTCCGGCAGAGGGTCCGCTGTAATACGACAGGTAAGATTATTCTTAATGATAATAGCTATTCCTCCGCCTCTGCCAGTCTTGCGGTCCACTCTGTGTATCAGATAGCCGGGGGGGAGGGTTTGGACG
Source organism: Calotriton arnoldi (assembly GCA_963921515.1). Taxonomy (NCBI): domain Eukaryota; kingdom Metazoa; phylum Chordata; class Amphibia; order Caudata; family Salamandridae; genus Calotriton; species Calotriton arnoldi. The sequence goes on along the minus strand of CAWUFW010005263.1, from coordinate 87,130 downwards.
AGGATAGGGTCAGATTCATTTTGGAGCCAAGTTTCTGTCAGAAACATGACATCGGGTTTTAGGTCTTGCAGTAAGATTGTGATTTCAGTGGAATGTTTCGGAAGCGATCTGCAGTTTAAAAGAAACATCCTTAGGCATACAGACGGCTGCGAGACGGCATCGACACGGTCGAAACCCTGAAGTGGGCGTGGGATAGACTCCGGGAAAGAGCTCATCTCAAAACTCTGTATGCTCCGTCCATTCCCCTGGCACATAACCCTATGACACCCACCATGGGGGAGGGCGCCAGCAGAGCACTGGCACAAAAGATGGGCTTACGTACCTTCGCTGACCTATACCCGGGGAGGTGTTCAGGTCCCCCCCAGAACCCGCAGAAGAGCGCGCAGTACCCTTCTCCAAATTGTTTCTATACTATAAACTCAGGGCTACGTGCAGGGCTATGCATGACACATTCCCCAGCCCTCCTCCTACACTGCTTGCCCTTGAAAACATGTTAAAAACAGACTCACCTCGCAGACTCATAACACGCATTTATAACAATATGCAAAATTCTGCCCCTCTGTTAACGCCCAAGGCCTTTCAGTCTTGGAATGCCGAATTGCCAAACTACGATAACGAAGGATCAGTGGGCCTTTTGTTGCAACCAACTCACGGCTCTGTCCCCTAACTACAGGCTGCACTTGATTCATTTTAAATACCTCCACAGATTCTATAGGACCCCTTCCCAGTTACACCACATGGGGATCAAGGCAGATGATGGCTGCTGGAGATGTGGCTTTGCCCTAGCTACGTTCCTGAACATGGCGTGGAGTTGTCCCCGGTTGGCCTCATTCTGGTCTACAATCTTCACCACAATACATGATATAATTGGCACGGCGGATGACCCAGGCCCTTTGCTTGGACTACTGGGATATGTTAGAGACACACCGGCCGGGACCCGTAAACTACATGCTATGTTATTACTTTTTGCTAAGCGCCGGGTAGCCATGCACTGGGGGAGAAAGGGAGCCCCCTCCATGAAGGCTTGGATCCAAGACGTAACCTACAGCCACACACAACTAACCACCTTTTGGGAGCTGATGCCGTCGGCATCCAGGCCAAAGGATATATGGGGTCCATTTCTGGAGTGGGTGCGCACACGAAACAACGAAGGGGCGGGTTCTCCAGTGGCATCCGATGATATGTAGACATGCATCCGCAAGCCTCACTACAGGTAACACCCTGAACTTGGAGTTGTACAGACCACATGATATCTATCAATATTAGTAAACACACATAGGCCCTGCTCCGACTGTTGGTAACAGGTGCATTGTGGACTAATCTGCAATTTAAATGTCTCCCGCCGTACTGTTGTACAATGTATGATATTTTTTACAGGATGTAGTGGCTATTCGACTATTCCAATATACAATACTGTATCTCGCAAGTGTATGGACAATGATAGTACTATGGGCAACTGGCTAAGCTGTTTGTATTGTTTGTTGTTTTTCCCGAAATGCCAATAAAGAAAATTACAAAAAAAAGGTGTAACAGTTCACATGTGTGGGAATATATACGGGCACCTAACCGGCTCGTCCATTCCGTGTTTCTAAGGAAGTACGATCCCGTACTTATCATTCCATGAATACACATGGTAACACTCCCCTATGTTATACCCCCTGATACTTTGATACAATTTTGCATGCATAGTCACCCTGGCATTCCTCACCTGACCTTCCTGGGTTCGGAACGAACACACTAATAACTACCACCTCAGTGTTGCTATAATACTTTATTGCACGCTACCAGCATGTGTGTGTCTTGTTGACATCATTGTCACATCGACTGTATTACTGAGGCTGCCAGCTTACCACCATTATGTAACATTGCACAGGCCAATGTTCTCCTCTTTGGTAGAAAAAATCGTAAACATCCTCCCTCTCCTCTTTCTTCTCAGAATATTCACACATGCTTCACACCAATTCTTGAAATCAGTCCTTCAAGTTTTGGGTAAAACCCAAATGCCCAAATTGTATTTTCACTTGTACTGGCATGAATTCCTTCGCCTGCATTACATCACACTTGGGATCCTAGCAGGCAACCCTGCGATCCCAGATAACGGGAGGGTATGCGACCGGCAGCGATCGCTAGTTAGGTCTGCTGTATAGCCCGGTTTTTGGCGGGGAAGTATGCCTCTTATAGACAACCGCAGCGAGTGCCGGCCCCTTGTCATTTCACACGAGGAGACGGACTCGTGCGGTTCTCTGATTCCCAACGCGTAGCTGACTCACGCGGTTGTGTTTCTAATTCTCTGAGTCATCTTTGCTCAACATTACGGTAAGAGCGCTCGGGGCACTAACAGCCTAAGTCTACTTTTGCGCCCTTTCCTTGACACCGTATCTTATGCTACATTATTACAATTATATTTTTGCAGAAACACGCTTATCCTACCTGGATGTCCGTGTTTACTCTTGCCAATGTTGCTATTTCTTCACACGGATTGTCGTGTTGTTTTTGAAAACGGATGCAGTTATTGATTACAAGCACGTATTAAGACTGTCCTGCCCCTCACTGGGGTAAGTCTTTTCACTTCATGGTTTATACATCGGCTACCTTGGTTGTTTGACATGAGGCCTCATTGCCCCCTCTCTCTTATTTTCGCTAGTGCCCGGCTGGGGCCCATGTGAGTACTCTTCCAATACTTTCACTTCCTTGTGGTGTACTATTGTCACTTGGACAGCATATTCCTTCTTACAGGTACCCGATCGATCCTTCATTAGCATAATTTAACAGCCCATGGGTTGTTTCTGGCCCAATTTTGATTTACTTTATTTTATCATCATCTTTCAGATGTCCCTGCATTGCTAGGTCCTGAAGAGACCCCCCACTGCTAACGGGGTCGAAACGCCGTTGACAATACTTAAAGCGTACCACTCACCAGTCTCTATTATTACGTTAGAAGGCTGTGTTCATTGTATGCTATTGTGATGTCGACTTTGTTACTATGTAAACCATTTCTTTATGTCACAAAATGTCACGAATTGTTTTGTAGGTTCCATGTTCACTGGGGACACTATGCACCTGTTTGAATATAACTGTGATGATTTATGTATATAGACGTTCTGAATTTACAAATATCACGTGGTATATGGTCTCATCTCTCTCTCGGACATCCACTTTACCCCTGCTTATTGCTATTGTGTGTGTGGAAGAGGTGTGGTGCAGTGGCCAGGGTGTCTGACTCCGGACCACGGGGTTCACGGTTCGATCCCCGGTGCCGGCGGCAGCTTAGCCCAGCACCATGTGACTCTGGGCAATAGCTTGCTTAATCTTCCCAAGGGCCCCCAGCGCCGGGACACCTCTCCGGAGGTAGCTGTGTGCTTTACAAATGCTGGTATTTCATTTCATCAATATTGTTTACATTTGTCCACAGGAACCATTGTTTCTGCTTATAGATTATGTACCCTGGTTCCTTTTGAGTAGGGTGTCCCTTGTTTCCTTTACACGCCTATTGGGAGTGAGGTACCCACAGAGCCCCTCTAGAGTGGCTGCCAGGGTCTCCATCCCTGCCCGCACCTGATCTGCCAACTCGTGCTAGACTTCTACTGCAGTCTGTTGGAAGCTGATCTGTGGGTCCTCGGAGTCCAGAGGTGTGCGAGTGGTGGTAGGTGGAGCCTGTTGGTTGTTTGCCAGGGTATGTGGAGGTACCACAACGCTGCTGACACTCCCCAGGTCCAGAGATGGTATCCCAATGGAGTACAGGAGCTCTTCAAGGGTATCCTGGTCGATGGTTGGTAGGTTGTCATCATTATTGCCATCATCGGTGATGTCTGGGACAGGGTGCTGGCCAGGAGGTAAGGGTTCATCCTCTGCAATGGAAAGGGTAAATGCAATTGTTGCTGTCTGCTACATGTTGACATGTTTTTAAGCAGTTGACAAACAAAGTGCATGACGTAACACTTTCTGTTCTCCTGTGATATATAGGACACCTGCTACACTAGGCTGCAGATGGCAGATAGCACTGTATATTAATATTACATGTCAGGGGCTCTGCATTATGATCAGTGCCACTGTGTGCCAACTCTGAGTGGATGGGACCTATCCTAGTAGTCATAATGGAATCACTGACATTCATGCCATTTCATCATCTGCTGAGTTGGTCATCTGCAGGGTGTCAGACATCTCATTGATATGTACCAAACACTTGTATGTGTCCATTGACCCCTCTGGCTGTTTCAAAGAAGGTCCTCGCAGCCGACTTACTGCCACAGAGTGATGGGACCATGATCATACGTGGATTATCCAGTACCTACACCACTTACATCATGTGTGGCTACCTCCAACAATCTGTCATGGCAAGCTGTTACTGGGTGACATGTGTCATGCAGCACCCCATATGGTAGTGTTTTTGGGGATGGTGAGATGCACCTGTTGAGGGGCCTTTTCACAATATTTTGACACAACATGGCGCATCGGGCACTTTAGGTATGCAACCTAGCATCATAGCACATACACAGCACATACCATAGAAGGAGTGTGTGCTTCTCTTGTATTTTCTTTGCGCTGGCAATGATGAAGATAGGCAAGTACCAACACAGACAACCTTGAGCCATGGTGCAAGGGTGCCTGCGTTGGTGCACAGCTGAACATTTTGCGGCAGCGCAGGGGCGTGCACAGGGATGGAACACACTCCAGTGTATATGGCCCTTCAATGCATTTGTGAAAGGATGCATGTTGGCACAACCAATATGTAAGCATTTATGCCCTGGCCCCTTTCACTTTAACAATGGCCCATGTTACACGGGTGTACGTAGGTTGCATTGATCTCCACACCCAGTCATTTCTGTGTTTAGGAGAGGCGTTCAAGTGGGCCCAGCCATGGCAGCTGACATATGTGTAGTCTGAGCATACATAGCATGACAACTGTGTGCCATGTAGTTATTTCTAGGTGAGTTTGGAAGTGACAATGTCCATATCCTCATGTGTAAGTACTGGCCATAGCCCACAGATCCCGCATCCCTCAGGTGTGTGGTTGATCCACTGAGATACCATTTGTATGTTATGAATTACCAGCCTTGATGGATGTGCATTGACCCAGGTGTGATGGAGGGCCATAATTCATAGACATGTGTTATTGTGCTGCACAATGCAAGAAAGTATTTTGTTGGCCCAAACTGTGTAAATTAGGAAGTGCAGGGTTGTGCTGCGTGTAGGACAGTATAACGCATCCCTGTGCTTTCCTTTCTGTTGGTGCACAATCAGCTGTGTAGGACTTATGCAGGTGTCTATTGAACTATGGTGCAGGGATTCCTGCATTGCTGTGCATCTGCTATATGTGCCCCAGCGCATTAAGTTACTACAGGAAAGTACTGTATCTTGTCAACAATGCACATAGCTGCTCTTACTACGTGTGTTAGTATTGCCCAGCTGTGACACTTGCAATGCTGCCCTATGCAATCATTTGACCAAAACACAGAAGTCTTTAATTGATGTTATTTCTACACATAGAGTTCCCAGGTGGCCACCGTTTGACCTGCATACAATGCGACAGAGTGCTGCGGCATAGGTACCTGGACCGGACAACATTACATATTTGCCCCCAGTGTACCTTGTTGGTACTTACCCTGTTGCTGATGTAGATGGTCATAGTCAGCAGTGTCCTGTCCCGCCACTCCAACCATCGACTCCTCACAGAAGACTGCGGACACCTGCTCCTCCAAGGGATCGAGCTCCTCCTGGGGCGCTGGACTACTTCCTCCAGTCTGCAATGCTGCCTGTCGATTGGTTGCAGTTTCTGCTTAGTTTTGCACTTGGCATCGTGCCTGCGCTTCTTGCAGATCATCACTGTCCTCTTGACTTCTGCGATGCAGTTCACCTTGTTCACTATGAACTGCCATATAGAGTTTTTGGTCCCCAATGACACTTTGGAGCTAACGAAGAGCTGGTGTTGATGCTCCGTCACCTCTGCAATCAGGATCTCATTCTTCTCCTGACTGAACCTGCATTTCCTCTTCCCCTTGGACTCTGGCTGGTCATCCTGGCTGTTGGTGGGGTTGGGGGTGTTGTTGTCCTGTGCTGTACTTGTTCCAATGTGCTCCATTCTGCATTCAGTTTTTTTTTATTTTTCCTCCTTAGTGGCGTTTTTGTGTGTTTTTTTTAACGATTAATACAGATGTGTGACGATTGGCTGCCTAGCACGATTTGTTTTGCTGGTAATTGGCCGACCGTCACTTTTTTCACATTAGCGTGTATTTTTGTTACGACTTGACGCTCGAGTTAGATTAATTTTTTTCAGCCACTAGCTTTTCCTAACACCACGTACCGCTGTATAGTAAGCATGGAACTAGCATGGTGTTAGGATTTGGTGTAGGCAGCGCTAAAAAGAATGATGCTCGGCTGTGTGAGAACAGCGGAGCACCATTTTTTGTAAATATGTCCCTTAATTTCTTCAGAATCCGTTGGATTGATTTATGGTTAGCTAATTTATGATTTGCAGGCGGTGACAAGGCGATGATGCATAAAGTGATTTATGTCCTTACAGATTTATTATGCATCATAAAAATGGCGACGTGATTTATGATAGGTCTGTCACTAATGATTTATGGCACCTAATGGGTCATAAAAATGCCTATGTGATTTATGATAGGGCTGTCACAAATGATTTATGGCCCTAATATAAGACACAGATGGCCATGTGCTGTAAATCAATGTTTGATAAACTGCGGCCAATAGTTACAACCTACCAAAAGGTCTATGCGTATCATTATTTGGGAGTAGACCACATGCAGGGGTTTGGGGCGAAGGGCCGCACCCTTAGAGGGCTAGAGGGGCCCGAGCGGAAACCCCACCAAGGCCTGGAAAAAAGGGTGTGCCCAGGAGAAGAAGGGGCGCGCAAAAGGTGTCACGAAATGGTCCCCGGTCCTCACTCCTTTGTCCTAGAGTGGGAGGCAGGGGGTGCACGAAGCACCAAATGGGAGAAAAAGGGCATGAGCTGCCAGTGGTCAATGGAAGGCTGAGTTTACATTTGAAATGACCCCCTAAGGTCCTTTTGGGAGTTTAAAAAGAGTCTGCCATGGCCGGGACCCCTACATTCATCGGGCGGTCGGGCAGCGAATTGTGAGAAACTAGCCCCAACACCCAAAAAAAAAAAGCAAGGGAACAGAAAATGAAGCAGGCTGGACAGGGGTCAAGGGGTGCGGAAAGGAATACAAGCATGATGGGGAGCCCACACCCGACACAGCGTGATGGCAGGACTGCTTACCTTGAGATGCCTTACGACAGGGTAAGACAAACGGTGGAGGGAGTACAAGAAACACAGCACTTGCAGCCCAGGTCCGCCGGAGGGCAGGACATTACGAACGATCAAAGGTAGCGAGTTAAGGCTATAAGGGTTAAAAGGAGCACACCCCACACAAAAGGAGAAACACCAGCTCAAAGACTCAGTTCCTCACAAACCATTGGATTGATTTATGGCTGGTTGATTCATGATTGACAGTTGGTAAGAAGGTAATGATGCATAAAATGATTATGGCTTCACAGATTTATTATGCATCATAAAAATGTCAAAGTGACTTATGATACGTCTGCCACGAATGATTTATGGCCCCTAATGGGTCATAAAAATGTCGAAGTGATTTATGATAGGCCTGTCACGAATGAATTGTGGCCCCTTATAAAATACACGGAATGGGCATTCGCTGTAAATCAATATTTAATATTTCCAACATACCAAAAGATCTATGTGTATCATTATATGGGAGTAGGCCACGTGCATGGGTTTACTTTTGAAACAAGCAGAAAATGGGGAGAATAGCTCTTAAGGAAGATAACAATCTGTCTATTGTGATCACGCTCTTTGTAGCTGCCTTCCATCGCTTTCTCAAGCAGGAACCTCGGTGTCAAGATTAGAAGAAGGAAGAACAATGCAAAATAAAAAGAAAATGTTCCGCATAACCAATATCTGAAATCACCTTCAGTCAACACTTGCTGATAAGGTATAGATAGCTTCAACCATTTTTCAAACAAGTTGCAACGTTTTACGTTGAGGCATGATATTATCTTTTTCAGCACTGTGTGTGCTAATGTGCCGGACATGACGGGGCAGATTTATAAGCCCCTTGTGACAGTTTTGCGCCACCGTTGCATCTCTTTTTGTGATGCGGCGTCGTAAACAATGCGCCACATTGCGGCCCATTTACAACATGACGCATCTAGGGAGATGCGTCAGCTTGTAAAGCCCTTCGCCACATTATACCTGCGTCAGGTATAATGTATGCAGGGTGGGCGTTCCCACGCAGGAAAGCCTTGTAGAAGTGATGCAGTGAAATCTACAAGATTTCACTGCACCACTTCAAGGACGCCACTGCAGAAAAACCCTATGCCTGCTTGGAGCCGGCGTAAGGAGTGACGCAGTGTATTAGGAATAGGCCCCCCCATGCATTGCTGGAGTTGTATCGTGCTTGCACGGACAGATGCGTCAAAATTTCTGATGCATCTGTCAATCCTTGCGCCATGGTGCACCGTATTGTAAATGCGGCACATCCATGGTGGCGCAAGGGTTTCGCATGCAGGTGTCAGTTTCTTGTAAATAAGCCCCAACATGTTTGAGCATGCACTCAACAAGCTAGCTTATTGGTTGCATGCCATCAGTGCTTAATTTGTAAACAAATAAGTGCCAGGGCCCTTGTCAGGAAGCCACTGCAACTTGCACCACCCATTGCCCCTGCCAGCGCTGCCAACGACAATACTTACAGAGCTACTAACCATCACACTCCTACAAGTGTGTCAATTTAAACTATTTCACGCCCCCTAAGCCACACTAATGGCAGGTATTAGTCGTTTTTAATGTATATTGAATTAAGGAATAACTGTTGTTCTGTTCTTCCCTAAATTAAGCAAACAGCACCACTATGTGGCAAACGGTCATAATTCAAAACAGCTGTACCTCCTAAGTGTGCTAGACCCGGCTTGCACTGCTACCTGCCCTAGGGCTCGCAGGTTTGGGTAGGACTCGCTCTGGCATTACATCCTGAGATTTTGAACCACAAAATCGTTTTGATTATTATGTGAAAGTAATTTGAGTGCATCACAACCAACTTTCACAGACTGTCATAATTGTCAGTGTTGACAGACAAGGACCGGAAACCACTGGCTCAAATTAAGCGCTGCATGCCATCTTCATATGCAAATACCTATGGGCCACACATTTGAGTCAAGGAAGAGTAGACTGTGTCTTTCTACACATTTGTGCTCCAGTGGACAAAATGAGTACATATGAGTTGGTGAATAAATATATCAGTTCAGCTCCCAGATAGTTCACTGGCTTAACACTCTAGAAAAAGTCATTATTAGCCTTAAAATGGCCTGCACCAAGCCATCGACGTTGTCTAGTGCACAGTTGCAAGAAGACCTGGATTCTATTCCAGGACTTTTCACTTAACCAAACATCGGTTAACCATTGACAACTTGTTCTCTCTGTTTCGTTACTGCCAAATTGTGTGGGAGGTTATAAAGGGAATTGACACCAGAATTAAATGCTATCAAGCATGGATGATTGTGCCTCACAGGGAGTAAAGTTTCAGTGTTTGTGGTTTGTCAATAAAAGTCTCTTCACTCAGCTTCTGTCAAAGACAACAGAGCCTCAACTCCCCAGTAATCATCTAGAAACAAGCTTTAGCAAAGTCAAAGGCCTCATCTTTTCGCTCTGCGACGGAATGCCTACAAGATTTGCTGATGTTATTCAGGTTTGGCAAAAATAAAGGAAGTGGTTATTGCTGATGCTGAATAGCATTGGCAAAAATGTTCTAGAAAGGTGCGATGATGTACTCACTTGCGAGACTCTTGTGTTCTATAATGGGCTTGGAACCTGACCATTGCTTACCATTCATTTGCAGCATTGTCACTCTTTTTTCCTGCCTTCTAACTGGGCAGCGCTTACCGTGTGTCACTTCCTTTACTATAGGTGGTGCATGGACCAACCACAGATGAATTAAGTTTAATTAGTGTTCCTCAGCTGGCCATCCGCTGCTCGGACTGTAATTCAGGTATTATTTCTTTTTAAAAAAAAGTGGTATGACCCGGTTAATTCATAGCACTTTTTTTCACCTTTCCGTTACTCCCCCTTACCAGCCCTCCGTTAACCACTTCCAGGGACCACTACCTACTCTTAAGAAATAAAAATGAAACATTTCAGTTTTCAATTTTTAATACATATCGTTTTCCTTTAATGAAAATGGGCTGCATATAAAATAAAAATGATTGCTTTATTTAAAAGCAACCACAGCCATGGTGGTCTGCTGACCTCAGCAGGCCATCATACCTGTGATGGCAGCGAATCCTAGTGGGTTACAAATCGTGACCTACCTCGTTATTATTGATGCGGTAGGTATATTTGCGACCCACTAGGAATTGCTAAGTTCGAAATCAGGGCCAGATTTCATGTTAGTACATTAGTAATAGCGATTACCAAATAGCAATTCACAAAAGAACTGCTATTTGGCAATCGCTATTACTAGTGTTCGTACATATAGCCCTCAGTCATCCACTCATCCCAACTTGAAAGAGTCAGCTTCCTACAGGGCCTTGGTATGTACACATCAGCAGTTGCCAGAGCCGTAGCCAGCCAAAGTCGCCTATGAATGGACCGGCAAAAACATTCCATCATTATGAAGTAGTGCTGGTTGCACAGATGGCGGGAGCCAGTAGTTTAAATTGGAAGGTACTATCAGTTACCTGTAATACCTGCCATTTATAAGCTGTCTTTACAGTCTCATTTTCTCAAAATAATTCATAATAAAAATACATGTATATAGGGGGCTTTTAGTCAACCCTCTTTATCCATTGGCCTGCTGCAATGTCATTAAAAAATGCTCCCTTCCACCGCCATAGAGTACCCTATATCAGCCCACGTCCACCATTAGATACCCTTACTTTGAGTGACGACATTTTGCGTGTCCATCATATACAACTGCCTAAAAAGAAAACAGTCCCCCAAGGTTCAACATTTGAAAGAACTTGTATTTACCAGTGACTGCTATACCCTCAGTATAGCAAGGTGTCATCTCTTACATAGATAAAAATCAATAAATGGATTGAAATGTGCAATATTGACTCATTCTCAAAAAACACTTTGACATATTTCTTTATCCTATTGAAAACAAGCACAAATTATTAAAAATGCATATGCAAATTTAAATGTTGACCCACGACCCCTAAAAGGTCCTTTGAAGTCTGCATCTTACTCAAGAGAGACCACTCAAGGTACTGCAGTTTCATGAGAGAATTTTCAGGCTTTGGCATTAAACATGAGGGGGACATCTAGTAATGACTTGAGGTAGTGCAGGCTTGTGGAGACTTCAGCCAGAGCTGACTAGAGAGGGACAGCTTTGTGAAATCATTTCTGAAGATTTTGCTCCTGACTCGACAGGGACTTCTAGTAATGGCTTGCTGTACTGCAGGGTTGCAAATGAACATAAATATGTGTGTGTATATAATCAGAAAAAAACTGTTAAAAAATGAATCATGTTTGACACTCAAACGTGTAAAGCTACTGTCACATTTAAGAATGCACACAACGCATCACATAAGCTGTTGTAGATTGCCCTTAACAAAAGATCTAACTGGAGAACAGAATTGCGGACGACCGAGAGTTATGTTGTGTATTGGATGTCATGTGAGATATCATCAGTGTTGTCATCAGTGGTGTCATTTAGCATGTCATGGGTAATGTATGTTATGTAAGGATATAAGCAGTGCATGTTGGGCTGGTGCAAATTATAGTTAGCTCAGTGAACTATAACTGGTTAATTTCAGTGTTTTTTTAGGGTTTTATCTCACTTCAACACCAAACTACAATATCACCTTAACCTTTGTTTTTTTTAGTGAATTTGTAGGATTTTTTAATGCATGCTAAAATCTTATTACCATACCTAACTGTCACGTCACTTTAAACTTTGTTTTTTTAGTGGATTTCGGTTGTTGTTTTTAATGTAAGGAAAAATCTTATTACCATACCTAAATATAACATCACTTCGGCTTTTCAGTGAATAGCTTTTTTGTTCATATTCAGTCAACTCCTCCCTTCGCAGACTCTTTGCCCACAGCAGATGGGGGTTGGCTGCAGGGCTTGGCCTCTAGCCAGGCCCTGCCCTCAACCCTACTGTGGATAGCAAACACCTGTCCCCGCTTTACATGGCTGGCAGTGGATGTTGGCGATGGGGCCTGGCCTCTGTTCAAGTCCTGTGCCCAACCCTGCCACAGGCATCCAACCCCGCACTAGATAGGGTCAGCCAACCCCCTATTGTGCCAAGCCAAATGCTGTGTGCAGCAGGGTTTGGCCGCAGGGCCTGGCCTCTGCACAGGCCTTTGCTGCCAACCCCCTGCAGACTCCCATTTTCCCACAGACACCCAACTCCCATTTTCTTTTTTCAATTTTTCGTGGGTACCATGGTACTCCAGTGGTACCCGCTGCTCAAGCTTCACCCCTCTAATAGTACTGCGGTACTGTGTAAGCTTCCCATAGGAAACTTGCATGATACTGTGGTACCATGGAGGTGAAGCTTGATGGGTGGCTCCTGCGGGAGTACTACAATACCATATGGGAGGGCGTGTTGCATTATGTGGGAGTACCATGACACCCATGGCATAAAATTCTTTTTAGTTTTCATCCTGGGAGGTCCCCCTCCCCCACAAGTGCCTTGGGTCTGGGTGCCTCTACCTTGCCTCTTCAGGACCTGGGGATCAATACGACAAGTCCTGTAAAAATGACTGTAACATTTTCTTCGAGTTGCAGCCAGCCCGCTCGGTACCGGCCCTGCATTACTGAAATGGCCAATGGTAAAAAAGCTTCTTCGGCCAATTAGAGGGTCCTATTTTTTAATTTTCAGTACTGCGGTACTGCAGTGGGACCAACAGTCCAGATAAACATATATTTTCAACCCCTTCAAGCCCAACCCAGCACCTCTATAAAAACATATTTCTTGAAAACTCCTGAACAAATTTACGTCAAATAAAAAAAACATGCTTTTGAGTTTGGCAGGTGAAGTAATTGTTAGGAGTATGCCATCTGCATAAAGGAGAGCTATAACTGGTTTGGCAGTCATGACTACATCACTGACAGCTTCATATGCTCTGATTGTGGCTGATAGAGGCTCTAGCATGAGCAAGAACAGTAGTCGAAATAGGGGGCATCAATGATGGGTGCCATTTCTCATTGTTATGGGTCTTGACAGGATGCCTTTGCAACTAATTTGGGCCACTGGAGTTGTGTAAAACCATAAATAAAGTGGCAGTACCAGAAATCCAGAAATAAGGCATAGACCCAGGGCCATTTTGTGCAGTATGCAGAAGAGACAACCCAATTTGTGATGAAACACCTTTTGACATCAAGTTAGTTGCCAATATTTCTGCAGAGTCCCACAGCGAGTGTGACAGTAATCATAGATGATTATAAGATGAGTAGCACGGCACGAATCTCACCTGCACCATGTGTACAAGGGATACAATAACCATACAACCCTTACAAGAATGTTTACATTGATATTAATCAGCAAGGTTGGGCAATAGCTATAACATTCAACAGGGTCTTCCCCCTCTTTGGGAAAAAAATATATGATGCTCTATCAGAGACTAGCAACAATGACCTAGACGCTTCTTCTTCCTTACACATAGCATGGATCATAGGCACTAACAGAGCTTTGAATATTTCACAGGATTCTCCCAGGAAGCCATCCTCCCCAGGTTACTCACGGATGGAAAGTACAGAGAGAGCATCTGTGATCTCTTCCTCCATAATTTCCCTACCAAATAAAGCCTGCCCCTTTGGATAGAGGGTAGGCAGGTTTATCATTCCCAATAAATACTCTTTAGTGGCAGGATCTGTTAGGCCTCCGAGCTCTATCACATCTTGTGATATGAAGTGAACACCTTTGTGATTTCTAGTGGGAATGACTGCAATAGACCATTCACGTCTGCTATAGCAGGTGTAGCAGTTACTCCGCTACTGCAGCTGAAGGGCTAATAGTCTTCTGGCTTCCCTCTCTTTATATCGGCATAATGTCACCAATTAATGATACAAATACTGAACAGTGTAACATGCTGCGAGAAAACTTGTCTGAGTCTGCACCCTCCCCTCTCCGGTGATGAACAATATATTGTGTTATGTATCCCATCGATGGCTGAGGCTCCAAAGTGAGACCCTGTTGTCTGCCCATCGCTTCCAGATTCTCAAGTGTTTCTGAGGACATCACCTGGCTCAGAAAACTGGCACCTCCAGCCACATGCAGAAGTCTATGCCCCTCTTCCAGACGCTCACCAGGTGCAGTGTATCTGCCTTCCATTGTCAGGCTATATCACACTTAGCAAGTGTGAGGCCTAGGAACAGTGGATGTCATCTGTACCGATTGCCCCCAATCCCTTCGGTGTTATGTAGTAGAGCTCAATCAGTAAAGATCATGCAATCTTCCTGGACTTAGACATAACAATGACAACAGATGGAATCAGTACTAAAGTACACAATAAAACCACTGACAAAAACAGTTTACTTCTATACGAAAGCTTCCACCCGAGATCTCTACGACAAAACCTCCCGGTGGGCCAATTTCTCAGGGTGCGAAGAAACTGTTCCAGTACGGAAACCTACAATGAGCAGGCAGAATTTTTGGAGAAGAAGTTACTTGACCGACACTACCCAAGGAAAATGGTCAGAAGGGCGAAAAAGCGAGCCAGAAATAACAACCGGGAAGCTCTTTTAGAAGACAACATTAAAGAGAAAACCGACAGAGTTGTGTGTGTGACCACATACACTCCGGTGTCGAACAAAGTTCAAAACATTATACGTAAGAACTGGTACATCCTGAATGGCACACAGAAACAGTGGGCTCCCCCCCTATTCGCCTTTAAGAGAAACAGGAGTTTGCGTGACGAGTTGGTCCACGCCAAAACACCATCTCCCGAAAGAGAGGAGCAGTCCACACTTTGGAATCATCAGAGACCTACTGGGCACTATCCATGCGGAGGATGCGTGGCATGCCCACTGACTAATACTATGAAGGAGGTGGACATAGGTACTAACAACCCATGGAAGCTGAAGAATTTCAGTAACTGCAACAGTGAAAATGTAGTGTATTTACTGACGTGCCCATGTGGACTTATGTACGTGGGCATGACCACAAGGAAGATCAAGATCCATATTAATGAGCATCGCAGCACCATTCGGTGCAAAAAAACAAATACAAAGCTGACGAGACACTTCTTGGAACAAAACCACAGAGATACTGATCTCAAATGGGTGGTGCTGGAGGTCATGAAAAAGATGAAAACAGACATCACTAAGACCCTTCACATCAGGGAGCAACGGTGGGTCTACCGTCTGCAATCATGGGAAACAGGACTAAATGATGAAATCCCATAGCTCCAAATGGGACATTAAGATTGCGAACATATAAGTCTGGACAACACTCAACTTTCCACGTGCTGAATAGTTTACTCTTTCAAGAATTCTCCCTTGAGGGCTCTTTACTTACAGGGCACATTTGTGAATACAACGCATTTAAGTCCCGTATAAATCCCCTTGCATAAAACATAGACACAACTATGACCCACATGGCGGGTTTATATTTACCTCGGAACTACCATTTGCAATAGCACATTACTTCATACAAGTGTATACACACAGGTGTACTACAGAAATGACTGCCTCGTCAGATTACACTTTTGTCGTATACTTCCCGTTTACTATCTGTACAACATGTACATATGGGTATATTTTCTCTTTTTTATTAAAAGTAAACTTAGCAATCCGAGTCAGGAACAGCACACTAATTTGTGATTGTACAAAATTAATAGAGACGAAACATTTTCAGAAACATCAACAACCCCTTTCGGCTGCGGGCCCAAGACGTGACCGAGCAACCGGTCATGTGGCGCCCAACACATAACGCCATTGGAAGCTTCTCTTGACATACGCGAGGATCAGGCATGGCCTGACCCTCACACTGGGACACAAACACGTGGTGCAATCTCCGACTAAACACGAGTGGCTCTCTGATTGACTCGCGGTTAGGCTGCACCCACGGCCAGGTATCAGCCTGTCCTTTGGATACAACTTACGCTCCGGACACCGGATGTCGGGCTCGGCCATAAATCCACAATCAGTGACGTTACGAGCAGGTCAGGCAATTGACTTGCAACAAAATAGGGCGCATTCCGAGACACCAGAAGTAGCGGGCTCGTGAGCACTTCTGCTAATCACTTTGCAATTAACCGACCTTTGCCCAATTAAGAGCACTATATATACCACATCTCCCTTCATTCATTCACCATCGGGGAGGACAGACGGACACAACTAGGTGCACCTGAGAGAGACGCACCTTGAGGCAGTAAGGGCATGCATGTATAAATGAGTGATTGCACATTAGCCTGCAAAGGAGCACTTTCAGGCTCCTTGGTTTTATTATATATATATTTTTTTAAATTATTTTTTACCTCTGCTATCATTGTTCTGTCTTCCCTCCAGAGTCTGACAACAGGGGTCTCTCCTCCATTCGCCTCCCATGGGGCATATAGTGTATTTACCAAGGGTAAACACATGAGATATTTCTATTCCAATGTGTGTGCACAGTTCGGTGACACGTGTTACACACTTATAGCCACTCACGTAAATTTATGTGCATGTGGTTTTTTGAATGTTCTTGGTGTGACCGATCATTTTGATTTTTTTCCTGATGGTATCTCTTGTATATATTTCTGTTTTACAGGCTTGATGAAAGTCCAGTTCCCCAGTGGAGTGTGACAAAGGTCATCCCACCAAGTGGTACCTTCTCACCACTAAGGTTGGTAAGAACGGAGCCCTCTTCATTGGTCCTGATGAATGCCACGGACCCCTCTGGGCCAAACAGCAGAAACATGTTGACCACCTTCACTACGGTGAGGGGACAATAATTTCCCCATGCACACCGTCCACATTATTTTAATACCATATAGCTACCTTTCCTATTAAAAATTTAATTGGTAGCTGTGATGGTTTTTAAACTTCACTCACTTATCACGGGCCCCCACTTAGCTTTAGAAGTGCCTCCCTGTCTTCAGGTGAAGGCCCGCCCACTACCAAACCAATTTTCTAGAGGGCGAGGACTGCCAATGATGAAGCAGGACACCTGGTGGTGTGTGAGGACAGTCCTTCACTTTTTGTGAGATGCCAACACTCACAGCTTAGGTTTAGAGCACCTTCGGTCACTGTATTAGGAGCAGCTTTATTTGTGTTTAACGTTTCGTGTTGGAGGCTAGCTTGCTCCTAGTGCCCCGCGCCTCTAGTTCCCTCCCCCTGGATTTCCCTGGGGTTATTGTGGTTACAGATCTAGGGAGTTCCCACCCCAGGACCTCGCCATACAGGTCAGCACCCCTTTCCAAAATCTGTCTAAGACCCCCCACAGAAATTGGCCCAGCCTGGCATTAACCTGCCTAAACCATGACAAGGAGATGGGATATGGATGATTTTGCAACTGATATAGTAAGCGAGGAAGGGATACCTTTTTAAAAATAGCAGAGTGCCCATGTAGGGACAGCAGCAGTCCTGGCCATGATCTAATCTCGGCTTTGACCCTATCTGTTGTTGGCATTATGTTACGTTCCCAGGACGCCCCCTGTTTATCTGACAAGAAAATTCCTAGATACCTCATGCCCTCATTAGTCTGCAACAGATCTCTTGCCCATCGCTGAGTGTCCCCCTCAGTGGCCAGATGATGGATTTGCATACATTCATGAATAAGCCTGATGTCTCACTGAAGACCTGCATAATCTGAAGGATCCTAGGACCGGATCTATGGGCTTCTGTCATGAAGAAGAGGACAACATCTGCATAAAAGGCGATGCAGTCGGATATTCCCATTGACCATTCAAATCCCCGGATCAGGGCGTCCAAGCGAACCCATGAGGCTAGTGGCTCAATAGTGAGCGCAAACAAGAGAGGGGAGAGGGGACAACCCTGCAGAGTGCCGCGGCCAATGGGGAATGGAGGGGCAATATTACTGGCTATTGGTATGGACGCTGCTAGGCCAGTGTACATTAATTGGATATATTTTAGAAAGCATGGACCAAAGTTCAGGCATTTTAGCAGTGTGAAAAGATATGTCCAGATGACCGAGTCAAACGCCATGTCTATGTCGGCAAGTAACAGGGCTGCTGGACGGTTTAAATGATCGTCAGCGGCAATGGCATTATGGGCTTGTCTAATATTGTTGTGTGTCGCCTGTCGGGGCATGAAGCCCACTTGATCTGGGTTTATCAGATCCGACAGATAGGGCTGCAGCCTAAATAAATAAATAATAAATCCATACTTGTAAAGCACAAACATATCACCCCTGAAGGTTTCAAGGCGCTGAGTGCCATCGGGGAGATTAAGTGAGCTATTGCCCAGAGCCACATGGTGCTGAGCTGAGCTGCCGCTGGTGCCAGGGATCGAACTGTGAGCCCCGCGCTCCAGAGTCAGCCGCTCTGGCCGCTGCGCCACACTCGAAGAATTGCTCAATCTGGGAGGCATTAAGTACCTCTCGCCAGGAATATAGGGTCCGATAGTAAGTGGCGAAACTGCTTGCCAGCGCAGCCGGGTCGGTCAGCACTGCACCATTTGCATCACATATCCCGGGCAATTTGGTTGGCCTCACTGCCTGTCGACATAATCTATGTAGGAGCTTCCCGGACTTATCACCCCATTGGCAGATTCTACTCTATGTGGCCAGCCATGTGCCTCGTGCTTCTTCCAACAGCTCTCCTTGATACTGCTGTTGGGTCAGACATAATTGTGGCCGTACCACAGCCCCCCCCCCCATCCTCTTTCCAATTCAATAATCTGGGCTTCCAATTGTAGTAAACAGTGTCTGCGGCACCTGCGTTCAGCTGCACAGAAACTGATATCGACCCCCCGAATGGTGGGCTTCATGGCCTCTCAAAGCGTGTCCTCAGAGGACGCCGTTGCCACATTATGGGAGAAGTAATCATTCAAGCCCTGATGAATATGGGTTCAATACTCCTGGTTCTGTATGTGCCATGGGGAGAGCCTCCACCGGAAAGGGGGTCTGTTTGGACCAACGAAGAGTCAGATAGCTATCAGGGAATGATCTGATAGTCCTTGGGGCAGGATCATGGCCTCTGATAATCTGTGTGCGAAATTCCTTGGAATGAAAATGTAATCTAATCTAGAGTAGGAGGCATGAACTGGGGAGTAGAAGGTAAAATCTGGGTCTTTGGGGTGACGAGCTCTCCATGTATCCTCCCATCTCACTAAGTCCGCAAGGGACTTCAGACGAGACTCGCAGGCCCCCCAGCTGCCCCGGATGCTCGCCATTGCCTCCTGTCCCTGTCAGGGCACATCACATCATTCCAGTCCCCACCGATGACCGCCAAACCCTCTGGCAAGAATCCCCACACATCCACCAGTTAATCCACATAGCTCTGACGGAGGGGCAGAGGAGCGTAGATGCTGCCCAGCACAATGTGTTCCCTCAATATAGTCCCATGTACCAATATGTACCTGCCTTGTGTGTCTGTCCACCCCTGCTCAAGAGTAAAAGGGATTCTGTGGTGTATCATGATGGCTACCCCTCTGGAGCCCCTTGTGAAGCCTTCATGAAATATGTGTGCATATTCATAGCGGGCCAGACAAGAGGTCTTGGTGCCCATGAGGTGAGTCTCTTGTAAAAATAGGATATCTGCTTCAATTCGTTTGGTCTGGCGGAGTACCGCGCCACATTTGAACTTGTCTAGCATTTCCCGGACATTCCAGCTCACCACATGCAGCTGTCCAGAGGCAGCCTCCATATCATGGTCCGTCATACAGACGTCGGGTGGCTACATCGCATCTAGTCAGGGGGGAAGGTGTCCACCATGCAGGAGTAGAGACAGCGCAGCCAGTGTAAAAACTAACAATACCTATAAAATAACCAACACCCCCCCACCCCAATACCTCAAAACAGCTGAAGTATCTATCGTGGAGGGTACCCCATGCTGACTCCAATATATCCCAAAACTCCCTTTAGTCATTTCAGCAACCCAAAAGGGTCGGAATGTAGTCCTTCAAATGTACAGCCCATAACAGGTCAAGATACTGCAGCAGTCTTAGCAGAAAAGAGGGGGATTCACCCAGCCCCCGCAGAGAGGCTACAAGCCTCTTATTTGCTAGAGGTATATGTCCCATCCTTGGGGCCTTCCACTGGATCCTCGTTGCAGGACTTGGAGCGCCATGTTGACCCGGTCCGGTGCATGTGCTTGTCTGACCATTTGTTCTGTGATTGATGGGGTTCTCCCGAGGAGGAGTCTGAGTCATGGTGCGGCAGGGTGTGTGGTTTCAAGTGTCTCTGTCCATCCGTCGATGTGAAAACTTTCTCTGGAATCTCAAAGAAAAGGGTGCGGGAGTTGTACACTACTCATAGGCAGGTGGGAAAGAGAAGCATGTATGGGATTTTAAGATCCCGAAGGGGGGCCTTGGCTGCCATACATGATTGGTGCTGTTGCTGCACCATTTTAGTATATTCTGGGAAAATCATTATTTGGTGTGATTCATAAAGGAGTTCAGCCTGCGATCTTGCCTGTTTGAGAATGGTGTCGCGATCATGGAAATGCAGGATCCAAGCGATGATGGGCCATGGCATGGCCCCTGCAAGCGGCCGCTGAAGCAGGGTCCTGTGCGCATGTTCAATTATGAAGCAGGAGAACAGCACGTCTGACGGGAGCCATGTTGCATCGGGTTAGGAATTTCCTTACATCCTCACCTTCACAGTTTTCAGGAAAGTCCACGAAGTGTAAGTTATTTCTGCAGGCCTACAAAGCAAACACAAGGAGATGATAGACGGAGCACTGAAACTTTTCAGACACTCACTCCCTGTCACAGATCTGGGTTGAATCCATCATCGTTCCTTAGCTCACTTCGCCACCCCAGTTAAGACCCAGCTAAATGCAGTCTTGACCCTGTGCCTCATGGGAACAGTCCAGCCCGAACTGCCAAGCCAGATCTTCCCTGGACCGGAAACAAGCATCCTGGGACCAGTTTCAGAGTAACACCCCTCATCAGCCAGGCTAGCTTGAATCCAGTGGCAAAGTGAGCAAGGGACCCACGTCTGGGCATACCCTGCCAACTTAGGGCGAACAAAGCAAACACAAGGAGGCCTGCCCTTCCGCGTCCTCCACCCACACGGCCAGGCCTTTAGTGAGTTTTTTAAGGGTAGAGACCTTGGTTTGAAGTGTAGAGACGGTGTCCTCTATGCCAGAGACTCTAGTCTCAGCTTTGGTTATGCAGTCTACCACTTTGCGGAGGTCCTGGGGTAATAATGTTACCTCTGAACCCACAGCACCAATCCTGGCCTCAAGAGTCTCCCTTGACTGCGTTTTTCACAGGAAGCAGGGCTGCATTATCAGGTAGTGTTAAGGCACTTCCCCTGGAGACTACTTGTTGAGCTCCCACCCCAGTGAAGCGATCCATCGTGCTCTGTTTTGCCTCATTTCCTGAGGGCTTATCTTTAGTCATGGTGAGGAGCAATGGACAATGTGTAACAGTGCAAGACCCCTCACTCAATCAACTCCACTCACCAGGCAGGCCGAGATTCTGTCCCAATAATCACTGAAGACCGGGCTGCCCCAGCATATGTAATTACTAGGTCCTGTTAGTCTCCAGGCCGGTACTCAGTAGGCCACAAGCTGTATTAAATATATATCTGTGAGGTGTTGGCTGGGGAGGGCTCCCCCCAGCCACAAGCTGCACCGGGCCGAGCCCGGCCGCCTCCACGGACGGGAGTATGCCCGCACCCCTAGCGTGCACCTCATCTTGTCTTTGGCTCTCCTGGTCTCAGCGTCTTTTGGCAGCACGATGACTCCCCAGGGTTGGTGGGCCCAAGTCTCCAATACCTGCGGTCGGGTTGAATGCATCTGGGCAGCTTCGTCAAGCAGACGGGTCGCCAATTCTCGGTGGTGGCGCTGCTGCTTCAGCTCGCTATGCGGCCGGTCGGGCCAAGCAGCTCACACTTACAGCCGAGCCCTGTCCCGCTGCCACCACAGCCTCAGTACACACAGTGCTTGCCTTGTCCGCAGCTCCTGGCCTCACGGCCGCTACAGGGTCCCACCAGCCCAGCACGGACCACTCTGCTCCAGATCATCGACGCAGCCAGGCACAATCAGCAGGTAGACTGCAGGAAGCAGGACATAGCCGCCAGCCGATGGGCTCCGATCCACAGCTCCCATGCGCCGCTTACCAGCAGTACGCCTCCTTCTGCCACACACCAGGGCCTGCGAGATCCGCAGCATCACAGAGCCAGGCTGCGGCCCCGGCCTGAATGTCTGTACACCGCTGGTCTGACACTGCGGATCGGCCCTGGGAGATGCCCTGGCAGTCTGGGAGACGGAGAGGGGGCCGAGGCTCATCTAGATAGCATGTATCCGGTAGGATGTTGGAGGAATTTGGATGGGCTGTTGGGGCTTGCCTAGAGCGCGTCCGCCATGTTGGACCGCTAGGCCACGCCCCCGATAATGTCTCTGTTTTAGTTTCCCAAATACCTTTTCAGCTTTGGCTGTATACAGATTGGCATTGTATTTGGTAGTGAGGGATATGATTGAGCTTTCACATCTCAATTGTCTTGATCTCAGTCTCCGTTTGCATTGGCTGAGCCCTGTATAAGTAGGCCACATCAAGTTGCCTCGCCGGCTGGCCAGAGAATCTGTGCAGATAAGACGGAAGCCATGTTTTCATCTTGTAAGCCTAGACATGGGACATGAGGAGCTCCTTCTTTTTGGGAGTCTGTAGTTAGCTGCTGGCATTGACCAGCAACTCAGGGGTAGGGGAAGAGTGACACAGGACTCCATTCTAGGCAAATCTGAACCAGCAAGTGATGCAATAGACCTCTCTCCAAAGTGTCAGGTTAGGTGAGACCAGAAAAAGAGGAGAGCAATACAAGAGGATGAAGTCTATGCATGATGATGTGCCACAGTAGAACCTGGAAAGTCTTTAATTTATTTTTGTTTATTTACACATGCTTATTTTAACTTTGTTTTATTATCTTGGTAGTTTGCGAGGGGAGGGAGCTTGACCTCACAAACATGATCTGCTAGAATCCAGTTTTTTTAATTTTGCATCCCACTGTTGTTCTCTTCATGAGCTGATCATGCTGAGAGGACGTGATTGCTCTAACCTTCCTGACCATGCCCCCACCAAGACAGAAGTCTACAAATGTGGTGCTGATGGGGATCCACGCAGGGGGTGCTCCAGCAGAATGCCCAAGGTGCACCAAAATCAAGTTAATCTTAGCCCACTTTGCTGGGACAGTGCCCAGCACCAACCCCCTTGGCTGTTGGAATCCAGCTACCATAACCTACTCCTTACAACAGCTTCTTGCTATAAATAAAAAGAAAAGACAGACAGAAGTATTGATCTTCAGAAAAAAACACCTCACCATGTGACTCCACCTGGTGGCAGGCCAACCTTGGACCCACACCAACTCCAAGCCACCAAGTCAGGAACTTCGGGATCTTCGTTGACAGCAAGTCACTGCATCCTGCTTCAGGACCCTAAGGATGCTGAGGAAGATCTTCAAATGGCTCTCAAACAACACCTAAGAACACATTACTCATGCCCTCATCACCAGCAAGCTGGACTATGGGAACACCCTCTATGCCGATATCACCAAGCAACTCACCAGAAGAGCATAAACCATTGAGAACTTGGCAGCCAGACTCATCCTCAACCTCCCACGCAGAACACGCATCACACCTCACTTCAGGCAGCTCCACTGGCTCCTGATACATAAACACACTTCAGTCCAAACTTCCCACTCTCACATTTAAGGCATTACAAAACATAGGCCACCTGAACACCGGCATCTCCTTCCATCAACCACCCAGACACTTCTGCACCACCGGACTCCTACTCGCACACATCCAACGCATCAACAGAAACAAGTCTGAAGGCTGGGCCTTCTTGTACAAGACCCCTAAAGTATGTAACGACCTCCCACTACACATCAAAGCCTCCTCCTCCCTTCTTGGAGTCCACAAGAAGCTGAAGATCTGGCTTTTTGAATAACCTCCCACACTTGGAGAGGTTAGGCACACACTCCTCACCCACGCACACAAGGCCCTCCACGACCTGGGCCCAAAGTACCTCAACAACCGCATGACCTTCTACACGCCCACCCGCCAGCTACGATCAACCAGCCACGCCCTCGCCACCGTACCACGCATCCGCAGAACCACCGCCGGAGGAAGATCCTTCTCCTACCTGGCAGCCAAGACCTGGAACTCCCTCCCAACTCACCTTCGGCGAACCCAGGACCATCTCTCCTTCAGGAAGCAGCTCAAGACCTGGCTGTTCGAGCAGTAACTTACCCCCTCCCCCAGCGCCTTGAGACCCTCCCGGGTGAGTAGCGCGCTCTATAAATGCCGTGATTGATTGATTGATTGACTCATGCTTAGCGCCAGGATACCCTCACAGGAGATAGTACACTTTACAAATAAACTTAGCGTAAGATGACAAGCTAATCGCTATTCATACTCCTTACTAATTTTGGAGACTTTATCTATCATGTAGACGTAAGTTCTAACAGTACTACAAGTCACCTGCTCACCTCCCATTACCGTCTTAGTTGTCCCAAGCACTGAAAGGAGTCTAGCAAGGGTGGTGATCTCCTTCTTGTCTGTGTCAGGTGCATAAAAAGTGTTGCCAATAAGAGTAGTGTATAATGTTTTAATTTAGCAGAAGCATATCTGCCATCCATGTCAGTCCATATCTGAAGAGTCTTACAAGGGAACGATTTTCTAAAAGGAATTGCTACACTACCCTTCTTTGAGCTAATGGAAAACCTAAAGGGGGTTCACAAGGAATCTCAGTCTGCTGCTGATAGTGATCCAGCTAACCTGATCAGTCTTGAGCTTTTCTGATTCCAATGCTGAAAAATGGATTTCCTGGAAAAGGGCAATATCGAGATGCTTGCAGCCCACATAATGGAACACTTTCTTTTTTATGACAAAATTAAAGAAGCTGTTAACGCTGATGGAAATGATTTCTTAGGTGTTGTGCATGAGATATGTCGCTGTCCTGCTCACTCCCTTTCATTTTTTTAAAAACTCTTTTTATTTATCGAGGGTTTAAACCATCTGGCATCAGAAAAACAGTACAGATACATCAAAATCCCAGCACAGTACAGTACAGTACAGCACAGTACAATCTTAGAAAGTAACAGTACAATGTGGTTTCAACATTTTCTACATGCTCACTCCCTTTCATGTAATGCAGCACAGCAAGTATGGTTGTTGTGCTGTGATGAGTGAAAAAATAGGAAATATGCCCCTAAATGTGTGCTAGTGTGGCATATATATTCCTTTAGTAGTGCTGAAAGTGGTAAATAATTTCTGGAAAGGAGTAATTTCTCTATCTCTTTTATGGGCGCGTGGAGTTCTCAGTCAGATATCTGAAGGTATTAACGTCTATCAGTTAATTAGAGGTAAATGAAAAATTTCCTAGTAGACACGAAGGAATGTTTCAATTCTATTAAGGACACGGAGGCGAGGATTATGCTCTACTTTCTTTATTTTCCATCACCAGCAGTATTCAACTTAACAGAAAAAAACTCTCTTTCCCATGAAACACTGGGAAAGGTCAGTCCCATAGGTCAACCAATAGGCAGCTGCACACGTCCTGAAAGGTCCGGGCTGCTGGGATACTTCCTCTTTCTTGACTGCGACCATCCAGCCTTCATCGAATTGCACTAGTCCGTTTTAGCCGGCTCGGATCCTACAAGAAGTCAAAAGGATACAGAGATAAACCAGAGGTTAACAACAACAAGGCTTACAGAAGGAACATATTACATGAGGAAGATTAGAATACTAGGAAAAACACATTGGAACAGAACTGCAACTATTGTTTGGAACAACATCATACTTTGTGAGGATAACTGATTCATACTTATACCATACAGAGTGCTGATCCATAATCGAGGGTGAGAAAGACTGAATCCTCAGGAAACTCTGGGCGGGAATAATCCTCGCCTTTGTGTCCTTAATAGAATTGAAACTTTCCTTCGTGTCTACAAGGAAACTTTTCATTCTATGGCAGGACCGGAGGCAAGGATTATGCTCGTTCAAAGCTTGTCCACCACCAGGGAAGCCATGTCAATGACTGGTTTGAAATAGAACTTTTTAAACATAGAATCTGATGACCAGTCAGCAGCATTGATAATATCTTCGAGGCGAGCCCCAAGAAAAAAGGCGTTGGAGGCCATCTCCCCTCTAACCGAGTGAGCACCGAAGTGCGAGATGTCAATGCCTGCTTCCCTCATGACCCACCTGATCCATCTTGCTATGGTGGGAGAAGAGACAGCCTTGAAAGGTTTCCTAAGAGATATCAGAAGCTGGTTCTCACCATGAGGGCGATATTCGTCTGTCATACTCTCGTAAGCCTTCAGGCAACGCACTACACACAGCTTAGGATGCTTATCAAAAGCCGGGTACGAGTTCACCCTGGAGTCCGACTTTGTGCGGCGGGAAATATGGAAGGTGAATCCTTGAGGTGTAAAAACCCTACCGTGGAGGTCCAGGGCTCTCACGTCAGAAACCCTCCGACAAGAGACCAAACATAGAAGCATGGCCAGCTTTGCCAAAAGTTCCTTGCGGGAAAGGTATTTATTCAATTGCCAGGACTTAAAGAGGGATAACACTTTGTTGACGTCCCACAACTTATAATATTTAGGCAAAGGCGGCAGGGATAAGCGAATGCCTCTCATCAGTTTGCAGACAAACGGATGTTCGCCAACTGCGTTGCCCTGCACTGGGTGGTGGCCCGCTGAGATTGCCGATCTGTAAGAATTAATTGTGCGGTACGCCAAACCCTCTGAGGCCAGGGAGGCTAGGAAGTTCAAAATGTGGACCACCTCGCACCCCACGGGATCCCGAATCCTTCCAAGATACCAACCCACCCATCTGGACCAAGCTGATCTGTATCGCTTGTTGGTGCCATCTGCCCATGCTGCTGCCAGGATTTTTTGCGCTTCTCCTGATAGGCCCCGGAGTCTCCAACGTTGCCGGAAATCCGACAGGCCATGAGGGGCATCCGGTTCTGCAGGATCAGGGGATGAGGCTCCCCCAGGGGATCTCGGGGAACCATCTGATCGCGGGGTAGAAGGATGGGAGAATCCCAGGAAAGTTCCAGAAGAACTGGAACACAGACTTGCGACCTCCAATAAGGCGTGATCAACACTACCTTTGCTCGCTGCCTGCGGATCTTGAGCCGAGAAGCGCATTATCATGGCAAACGGGCGAAAGCCATAGCCCGCCTCCGTCGCCCAATTCTGAAGGAAGGCGTCCGTGGCCGCCGCCAGAGGGTCCGGCTTCCAACTGAAGAATCTGGGAATCTGGTGGTCCAGACGAGAGGCGAAGAGATCCACCGAGAAGGGGCCCCAAAGGGCGTGTAACCTCTGGAAAACTCTGGAATCCAGTTGCCAGAGGCTGACATCCAACCAAACCCGGGAGTACCAGTCTGCTACCACGTTGGACGCTCCCGGAAGGTACTCCGCTGTCACAGAGACATTGTTCTCTAGGCAAAAGGTCCAAAACTCCTTGGCCATATCCGCTAGCACCTTGGATTTTGTGCCTCCTAGGTGGTTGATGTAGCGGACAGCAGAGACATTGTCCATCTTGAGGAGGACATTGCAGCTGACCTTGTCCTTCCTCCAACACTTCATGGCAAAGGAGCCCGCCAACAGCTCTAGGCAGTTGATGTGAAGCTGCTGCTCATCCGCGGACCACTTTCCTCCTGTAAAGGAGTCTCCGCAGCACGCTCCCCAGCCTGATCTGCTGGTATCCGACTCTATGACGATGTCCGGAACCGAGCCGAAAATGGCCCGCCCGTTCCAGGCCTCCATATGGTCCAACCACCATTGCATCTCCAATCTCACCTCGCCCGTGAGAGGAACTTGCTCCGCATACTGCAGGCCCTTCCTGAGATGGGTGGCCTTGAGCCTTGGAAGGGCTCTGTAATGGAGAGGCCCCGGAAAGATGACCTGTATGGAGGACGAAAGAAGGCCCACGATCCTGGAAACCTGCCGGAGGGAGATGGAGGATCGGGCCAGGGTTCGTCTGAGCTCCCGACGAATCTTGGAAACTTTCCTGGAGGGGAGACTTAACGTCTTGCTGACGGAGTCTATGACAAACCCTAGAAACGTAGTTTGCTGGGCCGGGGTGAGAAGGGACTTCTTCTCGTTGATAACAAACCTGAGGTTCTGCAACAGAGCTACAGTTGTCTGGAGCTGGTCTGCCAGCAAAGTTGGGGACTGAGCCAAAAGAAGGAGATCGTCCAAGTATATAATGAGGCGGAAGCCCCGCGCTCTGAGGTACTCTATCACGGGCTTGAGCACCTTGGTGAAACACCAAGGTGCGGAGGAAAGGCCGAAGGGAAGTATTGTGAACTCGTAAACTTGCCCTTCCCACTGAAACTGAAGAAACCTGCGGTGCGGAGAAAAAATCGTGACGGACAAGTATGCGTCCTTTAGGTCGATTCGCACCATCCAGTCGTCTGTGCGTAGGAGGTCGCGCAGCAGGTGGATCCCCTCCATTTTGAAATGGCGGTACACCAACCAGCTGTTGAACTCCTTTGTGGAGGAGGTGTGGCGCAGCGGCCAGGATGCCTGACTCCGGACCACGGGGTTCACGGTTCGATCCCGGTGCTGGCGGCAGGTTAGCTCAGCACCATGTGACTTTGGGCAATAGCTCGCTTAATCTTCCCCAGGGCCCCCAGCGCCGGGACACCTCTCCGGAGGTAGCTGTGTGCTTTACAAATGCTGGCATTTCATTTCATTTAGATTGATTACCGGGCGTTGACCCCCGTCTGTTTTGTCCACTAAGAAAATGTTGCTCAGAAAACCCCTTGGATGGAGGGAGGAGTAGACAATCGCCCCTTTGTGTAAGAGATCCTGTACCTCTTTGTCGACCTGGGCATTCTGGGCCGCCGTAAAGACCAAGGGACGGGGGCGGAATTCCTGAACTGGGGTCCCGTATAGATCTATGTGAAAACCCCTGATGGTCTGCAAAACCCAAGCGTCGGAAATGATAGCCTCCCAGTTGTTCACGAACAGAGCTAGCCTGCCCCCTACCTGCAAATGGGGGTAAAGGGAGAACCTCACCTGTTTGGGTCTGGAAATGATCTCTGCCTGCACCTCTGGAGCCTCTGCCCCTGTTCTTTTTCCTCAACTGGAAGAACTCCTGTCTGGGCTGGTCTTGCGTCTTCTTGAAGCCTGTGGTAGGGGCTTGGGTGTAGAAGCAGCCGGCCAAGCGCCCCCTGCCACGACCGGCCGCGATGAAAACCTTAGGGTGGAACACCCTTTTGATGGAAGCCTGCGCCTTGTCCAGAGTGGTGAAGGTTGCGACGAACTTTGTAAGTTCCTTCACAAAAGGTTCTCCGAAGAGTCCCCCGTCAGCAACAGCCCCCGCCTCCGAGGATGCCAAGTCCCCAAGCTTGGGGTCCACCTTCAATAACAAAGAGCGTCTCCTCTCGGCCGAGAGGGCACAGTTAGCATTGCCCAGGAACACACTGGCACTCTGGGCCCGGCCTGACACGGACTCAGGAGAAAGAGCGGTACCGGAAGCTTTAGCCTCCTCCGCGAGGTCCAAGATTTTCGTGAGAGGGCCGCAAGCATCCAAAAGCTTGTCCTGACAAGCTTTCCAAGACCTATCAATCCCTTTTTTGGGATCGCGAATATACTTTTGGAGAAACGTGGCCATTCTGGCATCTATTTCCGGAGTGATTGCCACTTTGCCCGAAAGGGCGGGACGTGGGCATTCTGCCCTAAAACAGGCCCTAACCTCCTTTTCTAAGGGTTTCCTCATGCGGCTCACTACGAACTGCGCCACCTTGTCACCTGGGGTCCACTCTGTGGAGCGAGGGTGCAGGAGATCCTCCGGGACTAGCATATCCGGTGGAGGCTCCGCCACATTCGCGGCTGGGCGCCAGGGCCTGGAAGGGCCCGGCTCCTCAAGAGACTCAGTAGGGGAGTCATCACCTTCGTCATCCCCCCCCCAGCGGGAACAAGGGGGTCCCCTCATCTAGTGTCTCTAGGGGCCCCGGTGAGGGTCGCACCAAGAAGGCCTTTTCAAGGCGCTCAAATGCCCCCAGATCCACCGCCGACTCCTGTTTGCGCTTAGGGGGGCGCGGGGTGGTGGGGCGTTCCCCTGAGGTAGGGCCTTCTGCATAAGAGTAGGCAATTTGCATAATACGCCTCTCAAAGGGCCCCATGGCTGCTGCGACTGCGTGGTGGATGGAGGCATCCACCGAGTCGCAAAAATCATCATCTAGGGGTAGAACCTGTAGGGTTTCCTCCTCAACATAATCCCCCTCCATAGCAACCAAGCACCCACAACAGGTAAAACACTCAGCGCAAAAGAATTTGGCGAACCAGAGGTTCTCAGCTTTGGCGGGCCTGAAAAACCCTTTATTTGGCCTGCGCAACGCAAGAATATGGACAACCAAGGCCCTGGGGGCTCCACACCCACTAGCTCAAGGGGTAAAAATACCACTACTATGCCTGGGCCGAGCCCCACTTAATTGACAGCCTTACTCACTTCAATTGGCATCAAAGGGTTAATTTCACCTCTACCGACCCTGAATCGGGCGTTAAGCTGCTCAAATACAGACCCTTGAACACGGGCGTAAAGGCTTCCAGGCGCGGGCTCTTGCTCGGCGGGAGACGCACTGACAGGAAAAACCTGATAGGAAGACGCGCTCCCGCCGAGCAACGAGACTCGAGTCGCGCTACACGGGCGCCCTCTAGCGGCCGTCAGCGCTACCGCAGAGCCCGCCTAATCACAGCCACGAAAGGAGCGATGAGAGACGGCAACTAAGCATGCGGCGAGAACTCCGCCAGACAGGAAAGCACTCGCGCTGAAAGGGAACACCGTCAATACAATAAATCAGATGTCACATTAGCCACATACTTTAGCTATGAATCACAAAGGAAAACACGACTTAACTGCTGGTGGAGCAGGAAAAGAAAGAGGAAGTATCCCAGCAGCCCCGGACCTTTCAGGACGTGTGCAGCTGCCTATTAGTTGACCTATGAGACTGACCTTTCCCAGTGTTTCATGGGAAAGAGAGTTTTTTTTCTGTTAAGTTGAATACTGCTGGTGATGGAAAATAAAGAAAGTAGAGCATAATCCTCGCCTCCGGTCCTGCCATAGAATTCCCTTTTACAAATCTCAGATTATTTTATTGCCCCTGAATGGAACATGTCCCTTAACATTCTGCATTCACTCTTCTTCCACTTGGTAAAAATATCCCCTGTTAGAGCAGTCCTTAGCATATAAAGGTGTGAATGGGTATGGCAATGTAGTTGTTTGTGCATCTCGGATACCTCACCCCAAGTTTCTATTAGTGGGTGTATATTTTCCGAGATATAAATCACCAGGAGGGGATCTTCTTCAGGAGCCACACAAAACCCATAACGATCTACCCATCAGAGCCTATTCCCTGTGGGCAGATTTTTAGCTGGTGCTGAGACTCAAACCTGGTTTGCCAGCTCCAAAGTCAGCAGCTCTGGCTGAAATACCACATCATCTCTCCTTTTTGAAGCAGACCCGTTGCAAAATTCATTTTGGTATTTATAAAGCATCACAAATGTCAGCTTGGTTTGCTTTGTAAAAACCAAAGTAATGCCACTCAGCGCATTGTTCTGCCTTGCATTTCTTTGCATCTGGGAGGCGTTCCATAGGTGATGCATGCGTGTACCCATGCAGCCATCCATGGATTTTGATGCAAACCCATATTTACAAAGAGTTGCAGACATAGGTTTGCACCACAATGGTGCACCTGCCTGAGGATGGTGCAACAAAGAGAGACATCTTTATTTCTCCTCATTATTTCCTCTTTGCATGTGTGCTGCATTCTGCAGCAGATATACAAAGAGGAGAAAACCCTCCAATGATACTTTTTGTGCAGGAAAGTACCCCTTCCTGCGAAAAAAACAAACCTGAGCATAACACAGGCACCCTTGCACTATGGCGCAATGGTGCCTGCGTGTGCGCTTGCAAACCAGAGTGCTCCAGCGCAGGGAGAAAACAGAACTGCGTTATTTCTTTGGAAGTATGGTGAGTCCTGCTCACTTACTTTCATGCAATGCAGCGTGGCATCTTCACTTGCTGCGCTGCGTGAAATGTTTATGAATCAGGCCCCAGTGTTTTTCAAATCCCCTTGGGGCCTAGCAAGTGGAGAATGACAGAAATGAAAGCATTCTGCAGAAAATAAACAACATTTCCTCATTTGCACGTTAACATAAAGGGACATTTTCTAACATTTGACTAATTTTTCATTTTTATGTTAATATTTAGCATGTTTCTATATTATTATTATGTGGGGAAATTTGCGTAAACATTTTCAGCTGTATCACCCTCTGTGACAGGGAAGGGGCGGGAATAGGCTGTATTTGTCCAATAGGGTCCATTCCTGTCCTTTTCCCTTGCGATGGCGCTGTTTCAGCAACCTAGCGCCAATGCAGGCACCCTTGCACCATGGGGCAAGGGTGCCTGTATTGTAGGCTGGATTGTTTTTGTGCAGGAAGGTGCACCTTCCTGCCCAAAAACAATCCTGAGAGGCCTTTTCCTCTTTCTATGTGTGCCTCAGAATGCAGCACACATAGAAAAAGGAAAAAACGAGGAGAAACGAATATATTTCTCCTCGTTACGACTCCCCTGGCGAGGTGTATCTTTTTGGCGCATTCCCAGGTTTACAAGGTCTTGTAAATCTGGAAATGCGTCAAAAACCATGGGAGTTGCGTGGGAACACCTACACAATGACCATGGAATGCCTACACAGGTCAGAGTAACGCAACGCAGCGATTTGTGCTGCGTTGCTTTACTCCATATTTTTGGAGCCACTCAAATCCACGCAAAGTGACATTGTGTGGCTTCAAAATTATGACATAAGGTTTGCGGCGCGCATGCACCACGTTGCGTGGTGCAAGAGCGAGGAGAAACAGGGCCATAAATATGGCTCTTAGCGTTAATGTATTTTTGCACTAATGATAACGTAAACAATTTGACGCATCATTATTCAGGCATGATATGAACATGTTCTGCTTTACACTAACAAATTACTGAAAAGAACGCTCCTTGATGCCTGCATTGCACCCACGGCAGCATTTCCGATAGTTTATGGTGGCACTTTCATAGCTCGTGCGACGTTAACGCCGTGTTGCACTGAAGATGATTAGTTACATTCCTCCGTGTTGATTGTCTCTGATTACCTCTCCTGGTGCTTCTGATTATCCGACTCCTTCTGCGTGGAACTGAGTAATCACAGCAATCAATACTTCTAGGAACCTACAAATAGTCATTTGTTTTTCGTTTACTACTACATTCAGTTTCCTAGCAACGTATTTATTCCAGTTGATCTCGGGATACCGCAAGCAATCCAACTGGCATCATTTTTTTCCCTTTAGTTGTATTTAACCCTTGATTGCTGTGTCTGTTTACTGCTGTCTTTCAGTGTGTCTATGTCTGGCTGCTTCACTGTGTCTATCTGTGCGCGGTCACCCTGCCATCAAAGGTCACGACATCTACGGATGAGACGTGAACCTTGCTCGAAAGTTGCTCTGCTTTTCAGTTCACCCAGTGAACTATTTGATGCTCAGTCTACTGTCCTGTGCTGCTATGATTAATCTCTCATTCTTAGGTTTCAATTCTCCTTTTTGTAACCACTGATGCTAACTCCTGTTGAATGTGGGATTGCTGTTGTTGTTCTTTGTATGTTTTACTGGACTTGTGGTCTCTTCGGTTCTGTTTTCTTTTAAAAGTTCACCTTTTTCAATGTCATAATTGTTTATGTTTTAGAGTCATTTGTCACCTTCAGCCACTGGAACGGCTTGCAATAATGTTTTTACTACTGAAGATTCTTTAGTACAAATGGACATTGTCGTGTTGTAATCTATAATCTTGGTCTATCCACAGTTGTTGCCAGATGCAGAGGCCCATGCTTTGTACATCTCTCAAGTGCATAGTTTTTAGTGTACATTATTTTGTAGATTAATTAACAGGAACATTAATATGTAATTGTTCTTGTTTTTGTATCCACATCATAGCATTTCATGCAAGTCTGAGATTTTTAAACTGTGTAATTAAGCGATAATGCGAGGTTATACTCGTGCCCACTTAAGGGGCTTTCAAGACTAGTCTTAGGGGCATATGTATAATAGACGTGGCGGTGCTATGCCACTTCTGAAACGCAGGGCTGCACCATATTTACAAGAATGTGGTGCAGTCCTGCGTTTCCCCCTGCGCTTGTGCTAAATTTGGCTGTCTAGCGCAAACACAGGCACCCTTGCACCATAGTGCAAGGGTGTCTGCGTTGCAGGGGAAGATTGTTTATGTGCAGGAAAGTGCCCCTTCCTGCACATAAACAATCTTTAAGTGGTGTTTTGTAACTTCTATGTGTGCTGCCTAATGCAGCACACATAGCAGTTGCAAAACGTCATTTTTTTAAAATGATTGTTTATGTGCAGGAAGGGACACCTTCCTGCACATAAACAATCAATGGCGTTTTGCTGTTTCCATGTGTGCTGCACAACACAGAACACATGGAAACAGCAAAAACGAGAAGAAATTAAACATTTCTCCTCGTTGCGCCAGGGTAAGACCAGGTTTTCCCTGGTCTTAATTTTGGCACTGCCCCATATTTATGCCACCCTTGTAAATAGGGGGCAGCGTCAAAATCAATGGGTGTTGCGGTGGAACGCCCACCGCAACACCCATTGCCTTCTCCTTTCACGCTAAGTATAGTGTGAAAGGGTGCCTTATTTACAAGGCAGCGTTAAGCCACATTTAGTGGCTTAACCTCTTCCGTGCTCATGACGGCCCCCGGCCGTCATGAGTCACGGTGGGCGTGTGCTCAAGACGCGCGGGGGCCGTCCGTGCCACGCCCGCTATCGGAATGTCCAGCACCTGGGCGGAATTCCGGCCGCAGCGAAGCGGTTAACGCTGCCTTGTAAATAAGGCGAAGCCCCTAGCGCCACCACAGCGTCATGAAAAGTGACGCTGTCATGGCGATATGGGCTTGTAAATATGCCCCTTAGTCTTTTATGCTATTCTTGAATGTTTGCCCATAATTAATTTAGCAACGAACTGTGTGTCGTTCCACAGGCAGTCCACTAGTATTGCATTTTCCTTGTGAAACAGCGTTTGCTCAAATCTTTTCACATAACCTTTATCTATTTTACGGTTTTAGCTGCCCCTGTTTTCGCCGGTTCTGGCAAAGTCAGGCAATTGTGTCATGTATGGGGTGACCAGATTTTGTAAGTCAAAAACCGGAAAGTCCACAAACATAGAAGTAGGACTATAATTTAGCATCGATTTACCAGCACAGAAAGACTTAATTGACAGTACAGACAAACATAGGAAAGACATACCATAGGTAATATATGGAATTAAAAGCAACTTTTACACACAGTATTATCTGTGCTAACAAAATTGTTTTCTTTTAAGGGCTAATAATTAATTATGCACCAAAATACATGAAAACTTTCCTCCTTTTGCACTATCTACCCTCTTCAAAAACCAGGACATGCGCTAAAACTTGCAGATAAATTTCATGAGAAAACAGGCCTGCCTCAGGAATCCAGGAAGCCAGGTCACGCTAACTATAATGACTTAACTTATTGCCATAGAAGGACTACACTGGCACATCCCATAAACCATTTTGTTAAGCTTTACCTAGCCGAAGGAAGACATTACAAACGTCTCAAGTTGCCTTATGAGTAGATCATTGAGCCTTTTGGCATTCTGGGACTTGCAGTCTTGGCTGCACCAATAAAAGGTAAACATAGAGCTGAAAGTTCCAAAAGCAAATTATAAAACCAAGACTTGATTAAAGTACATATGTACCCTACAACATATAACAAGGATCTATGAAAAAAATATATTTGCCTTTGCTACAATATGGAAACAAAAATAAAACATACAGGGTTTCATTTTGAAGGTGGCATAGCATTAAACTTGTGTCCATGTCCCACAGTCCAAACAAAAATAGTATAAACAGTGTTTTCATTAAATAGACCCTCTCCTTCCTTCCTGGATGTTGTGAGGAACGTAAGGGGACTGCTCAAAAGTGTGGGCATCAACTGAGTGTCTTTTCAGATTCTGGACAAGGGGCCAAGGTGCTAGATTGCAGGCACCGGAGACAGGTGTGGACCGGATCAGACCGGTCATTTTCAGTGGCCACGTTTTGAATTTCATGATCTCCCACAGCGTGCAACCATTGGTTGCCACATGACCGGTGAGGTCTCCTCAACGGTCATCAGGGGCAGCAGTGCACGTTAAATAATGGACGAGGTTACCTGATCACACATCACTGCCTGGTGGCCCCTGACGGCTACCGACACAGCCCTGGTCCAGGCCAACCACTAATTTTCTTGGTTTAAAGGGTTTTCCCTTTTGTTTATAATGTAATTTACTTATTAACAATTGTGTCTGAGCATGATCTTAACCTGCTGGCTGCTGCTTACATGCCTTTAGATTGACTTCTGTTCTCAGATTAAATCTGATAGAAGCTCAGCCAAAGCATTGGAAATCATTGTTGCGCTCATATTTTTTGGTGAAGAAATAATCTTCACCATGTTTTAAATGTTTTCATTGCCAAACTGGAAATAACAAGGTTGCCAGAGAGGGTTTCGGTGAGGAAAGATTGTGCTCAAGAACTGAGAGCACGTATGGACAAGCAAGAGTAGGAAGGTGTGGAGCGACGGACCTCACCAGGTAGGAGCGAGGAGCCTGTCGCCACCTTCCACAGCCATTAACTCCATTCCCTCGAATATCAGTCAATTTACCCCACCCCTCTCTTCCCCAGATCACCCATTTACCGGTTTTCATGCAGCCCCCTCAGAGGCTTGGCGAGGTAGACACTCACACGATTAAAATCTGAAATGCATACCCAAAATGGTTAAAAGAAAAAAAATTGCGAGCATTTAATTATTTCGAAACACATAGCATACCCTTTGAGAACACCATTGGTAGGTAGTCACAGCTCTAGCTTATGAGAAATCACTAAGCCAGAGGTTCGATTAATTTGATTGTCTGGTTAGGATTAATATTCACATTTGACCTTTCCACTAACTGCTTCACAGTATGGGGGCCATTTAGATAGACAGTGCACAAGTGGCTTTTCTGCTAACCTTGGAACCCAATGTTGTCTCAAAAAATGGCAGAGGAATTTGACCTTCCCTTGGGACTGAACTACACCATACCACCCTAAAAGAGTGTTGAGATCTGCAGGTAAATATCCCTTGAAGCTCCACAAGAAAGTTAGCAAAAGGAAGGAGGGAAGACTATTTCGGTGGTGCAAGCTCATTATGGACCTCTTTAATTGATGATCAGTAGAGTATCCAACAGGTCATGTCTTTGAAAATCTGCCTAGACCTTCCTTTTTCTGGGGGCCATATCGTGGATGAACAGTCTCTAGTGCAGCATTTCTAAAGTTAGGGTCTATCAACCCCTGGGGTAGGCAACACTTTCCCAGGGGGTCCACAGCTGGTTTAGAAAACCAAACAATTTCAGCATATTAATGAAATATGCATGTATAAAATAAGCAAACATTAAAAGCATGAACACTCAGGAGATGTGAAGGGATTTGACATGGGGAGTAGAAAGGTTTTTTGCTAGCATTACATTAATTTGTGAGAACAGCCTGAATACAGCAAAGGAAGCTAATATGGATAATTTGTGGCCTCAAGTGTACAAGATGCACAAAATTCCTGCAGATAATATCTGCAGGTTGTAGCCACTAATTGTTGGTTTATTTCATGGCGTGCCACCCACTAAATTCTAGCTTACCCTCCTTTTCGGTGTCATCCACATAGGAGCAGAGCTTCACCCTGAGGCAGAAAAGAGGATTGTAAAGCAGGAGTCAGAAGCGCTTCATGCTCTCTAACATGATGTAGATACAATGGACTTGCACTGTTTCTGTATAAGTAATGACATTTATTCTATCTTCTGTCAATTTTTTCATCAGGTCACATGGCTACAGCCAGTGCATGGATCCATGGTCATGCCTTCAGGTGGCACGCTACGTCAACTCTTGCCCAGAACTGGTTTAGGAGGCAGGCAACAGAAGCGGACTTTTGGTTCTACTGGGCTGCAAGGGGCAGTCTTTGCTTGGATGGTCTATGCCAGCTCGTTCATGAGGCCGCAGGCTTTGGGCTACAGCAACCAGCAGTCATCATCCTCCACATTGGTGACAACAATTGGACAGAGTTCAAAGACGTGCCTTATTTGAGAACTTAGAGTGTGCAAGCTTAAACATTGCATGGTCCCACGTCATCCTTAGGGACAGTCTCGAGATGGGACCAGTTCCCTGAGGGCCCAAATAAGGTGATCAGGCCCCTTGAACATGGAACAGTTCTTGTTTCACAGGGATGGGGTTTCATTTGTCAGCCCGGGGTCACAAGTTGCGTATGGAGAACTTGGTGGCATTTACTCCATGGCATTTCTCTCAACAATAAGCAACAGATTCTGGGGGAGGCCTGGTCGCACCATCGTTTTTTAATCAGGATAGTGACCACATTCATTAAAGTAGTTTTGGGTGGATCACTAACTCCTGTTTTAGTTTAACACATTTTTCACTTAGACATCTACACTCTTTAGGGCCCTTACACGCACTGCACCCAACGGCTAAGATAAAAGATCTCCGCCAAGAAGGCCCCATCACAGGTGCCGATCGGGTATTGCAGCGCCGACCTGATATGGAGCAGACCCAGTGATGAAGCAAGACACCTAGCTGGCTGGGTGTGTGAGGGTCTTTTTCTGAAAGGAGAGACATTTTTCTCCGGTCTCAAAATCAGTGTGGTGCTCTCTGTACACACATTGACCTGTAACACACAGTAGGAACAGCATACCAATTTGTTTTTCACTGGTTAGGGCCGGTATGCTGGTCCTAGATTAATTGGCCCCTAGTCCCTTCCCCCCTTTTGTAATACGGTCGGATAACCACCCAGGCCTGTGGCAGGGAAGGAGTCATGCTTGGCCACAAGATAGGTAGACAGCATTGGCATCAAGAATATAAGTGCAGACAATTTGAAGATAGAATTGGATTATAAGCCTTTAGCTCAAGCTGGGGTAGGGGTACTGCGGTCTCTACTGGAAAGCTACCGCGATTGTCCATAGCCAGACAGGGTACTCCATTACGTGGCCCTGGGTATATTGGGAGATGCGCCAGGGGACCAAGGTATGGCCCAGTTGGCAATGCCCATCTCCACAATGGGTGCTAGGGGGAATCCCGGTATTAGGTGGCTTTGGTAATGTTGTTTGGGGGACCAGCTGTTATGCTGGTCCAAGCTCCCTCTATCTTGAGGGGCCAGGTGAGTTCACCAGCAGATCAGCGGGGTTTTTGTCCTGCATCCAAGTCAATTGAATCAGTCAATGCCACAAGAACCAGAGGGGTGGTCAACCATGATTCCTTTGAAGTATTTGTTAGGAAATTTAATGTATTAGCTATAGATTATTTGCTAGGAAATGAAATGTATTAGTTATGTCCATGGGATAATCACAATGCTGTACTCCACATTTTGTAACTTTATATGAAAATATGAAAACTGAAAATTTGTCATGTTTATGAGGTGTAATAAATACGGCCAGAGAATGGTATATGCAGCTCTAACGCAAGAATTTTGGCTTGCATTGGGTCTTTTGCGGATTCAGCTATATGTTTATGAGTGTGTAATGTCTGTCGGTTTGAGATATGACTGGTCTCGCTACGGTCCCCCATCTGTGATGTGCCCCTCTTTACATCCTGCTGTGCTGCTTCAATGACACTGCAGCACAGTAGGAGAGTCTTCAAAATGAAAGCGAAACACTTTACATCAAATGTGCACACTACCTTCCCCTCGCCCCAAAACCAGGACATTTGTCAGTTTTAATTCAAGCTTTCAGGACGCCAGGACAGCCCACAAAAAAACAGGACTGTCTGGGGAAATCCGGGACATCTGGTCACTCTAGTCATGTAACTCATTCGGAGACTTCCTGCCTCTCAAGAGAACTATGCAGCTGCTCTGCAAATGGCAGGAGTGTGTCTGACTCTGTATTTAGGTATGTTTAATATCTATCTGTCTTGATATCCCTGTTTTTCCTTTGTTTCAGTGGCCATTTGGGACCAAAGATGCATCCAGGCGTGTACACTGACAGCCACATTCTGCAGTTAGAGCTTTGCACAGCATGTGCTGTCAAATGGGACAGCAATAGAGGCAGTGGCCCATAGATAATGGAGACAAAGGTTTTTTTGTATAGAAGGATTGCTGCCTCCTCAC
Organism: Calotriton arnoldi; assembly: GCA_963921515.1. NCBI lineage: Eukaryota > Metazoa > Chordata > Amphibia > Caudata > Salamandridae > Calotriton > Calotriton arnoldi. The sequence goes on along the minus strand of CAWUFW010005263.1, from coordinate 46,850 downwards.
CATGAAGCCTTCTATACTAAGGTACACAGGGAGCCCATAAAAGTTCAGGAGATCTCCTCTGGCACAGTTATATATGAGAGAGAGGCAATGTTCCTTCCTTACTTTACAAAATGGATGTTTCTGGAGAACTAGGAGAAGGTGTATTTAAGGCAATAATCCCTATCTTTGCACATTGCTTTCTCTAGTGTCCCATGTTTGGTTTAAGGCAGGAAGAAAACAGTCTGCATCCAGTTCTGAGACACTTAGAACTGTTTCTCTAAAGGCCAACCATGATTTTTTGTTACATTGTTAGCCATTCAGAATGAGTTAGGCCTGAGAGGGCGGTGGCAGAGTTCAGTCTACACACCTTTTATCAATAATTTTGGCCTGTTGTGTAACCAAAACATTATAACTGCTTCTCTTTTATTTGGTCAACAGGAGAAGTGATACCGCTTCAGCCACCAAAATTCAATTAATCATAACAGGCTCCAACCGAGGGTGTGCTTTCCATTGCAATTTCAACAACTTATATTTTCAAAATGAAAGTAATTTTTTTGTTTAAACATATACAATTCAAACTTCAAAGTACATCTTAAAGTAGACTGCATCGTATTCATAAATGAAGTGCAAAAGCTGACATGATGACATTTCTCGTACTGACATAAAAGGAGGTTTTCTCTCCAATCAGCCAGAGTACCGGCACAGGTTAGCAGTAGACCAGTATGAACTCGAGGAAATCAGCATCTAGGAAAACATATTGGCCAAATAGAGATTCAGAAACTCACTGCAAACTTGCATCAGAATTTGAATTGCCACTTGTTAGAAGTTGAGTTGCTGGTTGACAGGGGTGTAAGCACTGCTTTAGCAGCAACCACAATCCTAGTCAGGGTAAGGCACAAGCAAACCCCAAATTAACTTGAGCTCAACCCCCTGGTAGCTTGACACAGAGCAGTAAGGCTTCACTTAGAGGTAATGTGTAAAGTATTTTTGCAACACTTCAAACATTAAAACAGTCAAAACACCACACAGAAATATCCCACACAATGTTAGAAACATACAGCTTAATTTAACAAATAAAACAAAACCTAAACGACAAAAATCCAATCAGTAGAACTGGAGTTATGATTTTTTAAAGAATAGACTGCAATATAGTGACTGAATACATAAAGCACCAAGCACGACTATTAGGTTGTGCAAATTCAAAAGTTCAGCTGACCACGATGGATCGCGGTTCAGAATACAGTTCCAGATTAGTCCCACTGAAAGTTTACCTACTCAAGTTTTGTGCCAAGAGTCCCACTCGCTTTGGAGAGGCTCGCAGGGATCAAGGAGAGCATCTGATGCACAAAAGGAGGTACAGGGAGCTAAGAAAAGGAGGTCCAGTACCCTTGCTCCCAAGATAATACGTGTTAATCACTGGAGGGTAGCTGTTCCTAAGATTAAGTGCTAGCCCATTCGGCAGCATGAAGTATAGGTGAAGGGCCACAGTAGTGGAGAAAACGCCTGTCTTTCTTAGTGAGGTAAGGATGGATGGTGGGGAAATCCTCCAAAATGGACAGTTGCCCTTACACACCCGTTAAGGTGTCATGCTTCATCATTGGGCGCTGTGCTCCTCGTGGGGGTGGTGCTGCAGTCCCACACAGGACAGGCCCCGTGTGAGAGCTCTTTGGCAGAGATTTTTTCTAGAGGAACGCCGCAGTGGTGAGTGCGGGTGTGTGGGGAGTGTGCAGGTGAGTTAAAAATAACGTAGCAGTACCCTGGGTAGTATTTATTCTTGGGTCCGTTCCATATAGTTAAAAGCAGGCAAAGAAGGAACCCATGTACCCTACTGTCAGTGAGAAGGGTTTGTCCGTTTTTGCAATTTGAGTAAATAGTGATAGGGTTAATAGTCAGGTCGACATGTTTCACATCTATTTGGTCCCTAATGGATCCTATGGCATTTCATCAGGACAAGGAGAAGTTAAGAGTAGAAAAATATAACACAGGGCTTCGAGAAAAACACACAATACACCCTGTTATGGTAACCTGATTCAGGTAAGTGGTCTAGGCGTATCTGCACCAAAGAGCCCAATCGCGGGGCCCATGGGGGACTGCAGCGCCACCCCCACGAGGAGCACAACGCCCAATGATGAAGCATGACACCTTAATGGGTGTGTGAGGGCAACTCTCCATTTTGGAGGATTTCCCCTGCATCCAACTGTACCTCACTAAGAAAGACAGGCGTTGTCTCCACTACTGTGGCCCTTTACCTATACTTCATGCTGCTGAATGGGCTAGCACTTACTCTTGGGAACAGTTACCCTCCAGTGAGGAGAGCATCACAGGTGGCAGTCGGCATGGTGCAAGAGCATGCAGGGCATCACAGATGAGCGGGCTGGAGCTTCGCATTGGTAGTCCCCCACGGGCTGTTGTTGCTCCTCTGTGAACAGATGGGCTGGCGGTTACTCATGCTGATTTTTGGCGCAAGTGGCTCGGTTCTGGTGCGAATGGGCCGGGTCGTAGTAGCGAACAGCCCAAAAGCTTGATTTTAAGAGCTCAAGAGCCACACCAAGGGTTTCAGAACCTGAGAGTCACCGCTTGGAGGTCAGGAATTCACTGAAGATGGGTCCAGGAGCTATTAGGGATACTTTTATGTCCCTCAGGTTTAGATCGCAAGGTGAGCAGTTTAGCCCTTTGAGTCACTCTGGGGTACTGGGTTCAAGATGGGTTCCAGGTCCAGTTCTTCCTCCCCAGGAAAAAGGGCAGCAGGCAGCAGGTCAGCACAGCAGGCCAGTCGGTTCTTCAGAGTAGCAATCCAGCAGAGTGGCAGTCCTTGTAGCAGCATAGCAGTCCTTCTTCCTGGCAGAGTATCCACAGGTCCAGAAGTGTACTGAAGATTTGGTGTCTGAGGTCCTTCTTTTATGCACAGTTGTGCCTTTGGAGTGGGAAGAAGCTTCTATAGGCATGCCTTTGAAGTACACAGATGCCCTGCCTTCCTGGCCCTGGCTCCAGACTCACTACAGGGGGGTATGCAGCCCTCTGTGTGTAGACAGGACACACCCTATCCAGGTGTAGGTTAGGCTGAGTTCCGCTCCTCCCTCCCATCCTTCCAGTGATGGCTCATCCAGTCACACCTAAGCTCCCATACTGTGAGGCTGTCTAGGAGGAATACATAAAGCCTAACTGCCAACTACACCTAGTCATGTGACCAGAGACAGGCTGCAGGATCCAAATCGCTAAGGCAAATGCCAACTTTCTAAAAGTGCCGTTTTCAGAATTGTAATTTACAATCCGACTTCACCATAAATGAGGATTTTAAGTTAGGATTCCAGAGACACCAACCATGAAATAGTTATCTCTTCCCAACTGGAAATTACACTACTAAGCAGGCACGGCCGGTTGAGGTAAGAGTGGTGAGGCGAGGTGGGGGTGGAGCGGGGCAGAGGGGGGAGTCAACAGACAACGGATTATGAAAAATAAAATAAATAAATAAAATGACTTACCTTGTGCTCGCCGCATTGCCGACTCGGCAATGCGGCGAGCGCAAGGTAAGTGGTTTTATTATTTTTTTCCCTAATCTGTTGTCTGTCAACTCCCACCCCTCTGCCCCACACCCACCTCACCACTTTTACTGGAACCGACAGAGCCTGCTACTAAGACATGTAAAACTTAAAAAGTACATGCCCTACTTTTTAAATACATTACACCCTGCCCTCTGGGCTGTCCAGGGCCTACTCTAGGGGTGACATATGTATTAAAAAGTAAGGTTTGGGCCTGGCAAAAGGTTTATTTTTCCAGGTCGAAATGGCAGTTTAAACTGCACACACAGGCTCTTCAATGGCGGGCCTGAGACAGGTTTAAAGGTCTACCTAAGTGGGTGGCACCATCAATGCTGCAGGCCCCCTAATAACATTTATTTACAGGCCCTGCGCACATGTAGTGTCACAATACTAGGGACTCATAAGTAAATTCAAAATGCCAACTGGGTATAAGCCAATGTTACCATGTTTTAGGGAATGAGCACAAGCACTTTACCACTGGTTAGCAGTGGTAAAGTGCGCAGAGTCTTAAGGCCTGAAAAAACGAAGTCAGCAAAAACAGGTAGTCTAAAGACAAAAAGTTAGGGGAAACCACACCAAGCATGCCAGGTCTAACACCACTGTATGTGCCATTTTGTAAACCCATGTGGTGGTGTTTTGCAGATTACTCTTACAGATTCCAGCTGCCATCTACATCCACCCGGCCATGGGTGAATCTTGTATAATTACTCCTGAAGAAACTAATTCCTCAGCTCATAGAAGACTTGAACTTTGCCAGTTCCTACAGGATAATTTCCCTCTCTGAAACAATGCAGACATTGCAGTTGGTGATCCTGTACACTGGTCAGAATGCGAATCAGTAGACGTCTCCACCGTTAATAACAAATTTGACAACAGCCAGTTGAAACCATTTATCTCCCTAAAGTATTATTTGACCTCAACAACTCGAAAGCTTGGTGATAGACTACTCAGCCATTGCCTGAGATGGAGACTGGGTTCACCTTCATATGTACTGCAATTTTAATGAATATAAACTTATCTGGAGAAATGTGGCATCTAAAAAGGAGCTATGCCGGGCACATTCAATGTCTTTTTGTCAGAAAGGTATGCTAATCTAACAGAAGAAGGCTCATACACACTGGAAAAATGTTCTCCTGTGTGCATACACTAAAGAAGAGTGGTCCTCACTTTGTCACATCATGACAGCAGTCTCCAAGAAGCAAGACTAAAGCTTAGTTACTTCGAAATAATTCACAATTGGTGCTGGACTGTCTTTTGCTCAAGAGTGCTGGCCTTAATCATGATGATTTCTGCTATTGATGTGGACAACCCACCTGTGACCAGATTAGTGTCAGGGATCTAAGGCGAAGGTCTCCGGTCACGGAGGGATGGAAGACTCAGAGAATCAAAAGCTCTGATCTGCCAGAGGTAAGGGCGACCCCTTCTAGTAGCCACATTGCTGCTGACACAGGAAAAACATCCAAGCAGAAAAGTGCCCTCCAGAAGGAATTCCAATGGAGGAAAAGCCCAAGTCAAACAAACTCCAGAAGGCTGTGGAATTCTGGAAACGGAAGCCTGGACAGGATTTTGTAGGGCTTTGTGATGCAAAGAATAAACTAAATGGACTTCATTATAGCAGCCTCAAACCAGGCCATTGTTAAGATACCATCTTGAATTTGGAAAGAGGTAATGGCTGAGTATGTAGGGGCGACTATCTTGGATTGGGTTTTGTTTTAAGTCCAGAATCCATCATAGGGAATTCGGGGAAGGAGAAGACCTGAGGGAAATGGAGGCACCAATGCCATCCTTCAAGAACCACAGAAAGAGACAGAACTGCACCGGTGGGCCAACCGCCAGACAGTAAGTTTGGGCAAGTGGCAGCCCACCAGAGTGTCGCCTGTGCTCCCCGCCATCCTCCCGCAGTGTGTCCCCCCACCCGACCGGAGGCAGAGGCAATTCTTTGGTCTTGTGCTGCTCTGGATGATTTCTGGTCAGAAATATGTTCCACAATGTCTACACATATTGGATATAGGATCTGTGCATCAATAAAGTAAAAAAAGTAAAAGTGGTTCTACTCCACAATACCTCCACCACAGAGAGAACTAATCTTCACTGGTGCAGATTGGTGGCCACCTCTTTTAGTGTTGCCAAAGTATGCATCCTCAGGCGTTGGAGAGCTCATCTTTGTCCAATGATCAGAGAGTGGCTACCAGAAGTCAAGAAAATCTCAATGCGTGACTGGTCAAAGTACAAATTTTAAAGATTTTTGTGGATGCTTATTATGTGCCACTTACAAGTGATACTGCTTTCATTCTGTTGTGTCTATTTGTAATTCTAATTCGTATAAATAAACTGCGTGTAATTACTGTGAATTAACACACATCTTACTTGCAAAATGGAGGTGAGTTTAGCTAATTAGTTTCCACATGGGACTCTAGACCTGACATCCCATGCTCTTTCATAGTAAATACGTTGGTAAAGTCCTAGTCTCTGTCCATTTTGTAGGTGTTACACAGAATGGTATTCGTCCTCCTGAATGTCTGAGAGATGTCCTACCCACTCTGATATTCACCATGATAAATACATCACTGGTTCCATGAAAGCTATGTTTATTGTTAGCTGGTCTCTCATATGGATGATTCTAGCATCCTTTCAAGACCCATTGCAACCCATCTCTGTTTTCTTCTTCCGTACTGTGCCTGTTTGAACTGGCTTTGGACACTTGCATGGGTGGCAGATTACTGACTCCTCCTAGTTGCATGAAAATCAAACTCCATATGGCTCTATATGTTAATTCCTTATCTGATGCTATTTTCAGTATATCCATACTCATTTCCTGTATGCTTAATGTTTCTATTCTGATACCTGTCTTGGGTTTCTTGTGTTCTGGTTCGGAGGGCTGGACTGTTCCAATTTGTGCAGGGTCAAGCCTGATTTTTACCTCCCTAAATTGCCAAGTGTATGCCTAAATGTGAGCCCCTTGCTCACTGTGCCTTTGGAACCAAGCCACACCCAACTGAAGAGCCTTACTCAGGGTGAAACCAGTCTTGTGTTCTGGTTTAGAGAGGGCCTGGCCTGGCAATTAGGGCTGGACTGTTCCTATTGGGGCAGGGTCAAGACTGATTTGTACTTGGCTGGGTCTAATCTGAGGTGGCATGGAGAGCAAAATAACAATGGGTTGGAATGCTACCTCAAGCGATTATCAGTTATTGCAAGCATCCTCCCATTGCCTTTGTGTGTTTAATCTATTCTGATAAAAAAAAGAATAAAGAAATGTTACAAAAAACATGGCGGGGGCAGGGCCCTCCAGGGCAGTGCAGTTGTTTTGTTTTTACAACTCTGCAGGAGAGGGTAGGCCCCCAAGTAGGAGTGTAATGTGTGTAGGCACTAACTTTCTTCAAGTTTGTAGAGGACTGGTGGAAGACAAGGGGTTGCAGGAAGCAACAGAAGCAGCAGATTTTCTTTCTACTACCCTTAGGCCTGTGAGGCCTTCAGTTGGCATGACAAGGCAGCTGTAGTCCCAGTTATCAGATGTCTGAAAAAAACAGGGATCACTCTGACATGATGGCACAGCAATTATAAGCAGTTGCAAGACCCTTTATTGTGCATAATGGTTTCCAAAACAGCAGGTAATCAGGTAATGTTAGTGTCCATAGAAAATGCACAATCTATATTTAAAGAACACTGCATTTATTGCAGTGAACAACAGAAACCAATTAGCAATCAAAGATATTTCCCACAGTCTCTGGAGATCCAAAAGCAGGCTTTTTTCAATTCTGGAGTCAGGAATATCATAACATATGATCACCAACTTTTTGGATTGTTGACCTAACTACCTTTACTATGCCAAGGGGACCCATCACTAAAGATAGGGTTTCCCCTGTATACCACTCCACAAGACCCTGACTCATTAAATCATTCAACTCTTCAGATCCTCCACCTCAGGCCTCCTTTCTATCATCGTCTGGCTGACAGTCCACAGCCCTGAATTCCCCACTGTCATCACCACAACATGCGCCAAACATACTGACTTGGCAGGGGGATCACCAAACTACAACCAAATCCACTTTTTTCAATCATGTTAAAATACTCCTCTGGAATTATTCATCTTGTCAACATGGGTCAAATCAGTCTGCACCATGGACATAAACACATTTTCAGACCATCATTACTTGTGACTGAAAGCACTTATCACATTCTCATCCTGACAGAAACCTGGAATTGAGATGGCTGGATACCTGTTTTCAAGAAATCACCGCCACCAGTATTCAATGTCGAGACACTAAGGTTGCTAATATGCTTCTCTTAACTTTACAATTCATCAGCAGCAAAGAGAACCTCCAATAACGTTCCAAAAATCAAACTACAGCTCCCATGAGTGCAGAAACAACAAGCTTCAACCAATAGAGATAGTCCATGAGTCCATAACATCCTTGCCCAGCATTTCCTCTTTTCTTTACTTATCTTCAGTAAGTAATGTGCAACAGCATATTTTCTCTTGAGAATTTATTGTAATCTGGTAATCCAACAGAGTCAGATGCAACCCTGGTTAAAATATTAATTGAACTACAGATTGGCTGTTGAAGGGAGCTGGAATAATGTCTTGAAGAGAGGAAGAACATCCAGAAGAAGGAATGTTATGGTTATGATTCCGAAAAAGGAGAGTATGAAGAGGGTGATTCCCCAATTGCGAGGAGCTTCTAGCAAGTCATGGGAGCATCAGTAGTAACACAGTGTGATGTGCTATGTCTGAGGTGCTAGAGCCTATCGACAGCATCCTAGAATTGTTATCCAACCACACTCCCAGTCCAAAGAGCCTTTCTGGGATGAAAAGGGGAGAAAAGATTTGACTGCGGACAGAGCCATGAAATTATGTTCAGAGTGACAAATTACATAGTGGATCCTTCTCAGAGGAACTAAGGAGACAATTTAAACGAACTTGAGAAGCCATCAAAGACAGGGAGGAAGAAGAGCCACAGGCAGACACTTTCAATGGGAAGCTGAGCTGAGAGAGCGCTTTAGAGGAAGCAGCTCAGCACCGCACATGTAGTTTCCATTGGGAGGTGGGAAAGGGCAGCAGGTAGAGTAAGATGACATCATCACAAAAGGAGACAGAAGGTACTGAGGTTTACAGTGCTGAACAAATTCTGACACAGATACAAACTCCCAATGGAATGTGTCCCTCAAACCAAAAAAGAGAAATTTGTCTTTCCCCTGAAATCAAGGGCAGGAGACTCCTGGGAAGACAAATTCAAGAGAGAAGGAGGTTGAGAACTTTGTACCGGAAACAATTGTGCACCCTAGATCTACTGATTGGGTGCCCTGCTCTAAAGTGGTTGTTTGGTGAAAAGGCTTAGGCACCCCTAGACCGAGAGATGTGCAACAATTTGAGAGTGGAGTGTCCTAGACACAAGATTGGGGGAACTAGCAGTTACCCCAGAGGTGGACATGACACTAATAACAGCTGTGACCAAGATTATTGAGCACAGAAGAAGGGTAATGATATAACCTTGAAAGGATGCCAGGTTCGTCTTTTAGACATCAGTGGGCCCTTTAACAAAAAGTTTAGATCTAGTCGAAGGAGCAAAAATCACTGGTATGCCAGATGTCTTGAAAGGATGGGCTCAAAAAGAAGTTTGCTTTTTGGGTAATGCAAACTGCCCAATATTGGCAGATAAGTTAAAGGAGTTCCTATTGAAGATAGACCCAAAACCTGAGGATCTGGCAGTAAATAAGGCTGGTAGTTTTATTGTGACAGATTATTGAGAGGAAATGAAAGAGTTTCCTTAGAATATCAGACAGGTGACCAGAATACAATGTGAAGAGTTAAACCTGTGTGAAAGGGATGGGGTGGGAAATTAGCCTATTTTCTACACAAATGGCAAAATATTTCCCAGGAAATAGCTTCAGGTTAGATTTTATGCAGATACCCCAACAGGGAAATTGACAGAAACTGATCCTATTTTCCAAGGAAGCAAAGATTCTCTTGAACCAAATGAAAAGGGAATTTTTAGACAAAGGGACGATTGTGAAAGCAGACAGCATGATTCTGAGTTTTTGAGCAATTTATTTCTAGTGGCCAAGAGAATACAGTGGATATGCATCCACTGATAAATCTGGAAACAAATGAACCAGTGGTTAATTTATCGCCAATTAAATATGGAGCGATTCCTCTCCTCTAATATATATTTAACGACTAGGAGATTGGACAGTGAGGCTACATTTAAAAGGCACCTTCTTGAAGGTTTCTGTTTTTTTTTTGTGGAAGGACCATATCTAGGAATTTTCCAGTCTGTTCTTCAGTTTAACAGTTTATCTTCAGTGCCATGGGGCTTTACAAAGCTCTTAAAACCAGTGGCAGCATACTTGAAGACTAGGACTAGGGTAACAATATATCTGGACAATATGTTGTTTATTCATGGCACACTGCAAAGAGAGGCTAAAGTCTCAGATGTCAATAGTGATCTCTTCTACAGACTCTGGGATTTGTGAAAATTTTGAAGAAAATCTTGTTGGTGCCATTCCCAGTCTTTGGCTTTCCTGGTTTTTTATGATAGTCTCAATAAAGGATCTTCTTCAACATCTAGGAAAGAAAAAAATTGTGATGAAAAAAAGAAATATGCACATGTTTAGCACAAACTCATATATCCCTGAGGGATCTAGCCAGGATAGTGAGGAGATTGTCGGCCTGGGCCATTACACTTCTGAGTGTTGCAGTGAATTAAGATACTGAATCTATGGAGGATTTTATTATTAGCAGAGATGCTACCCTGTAAGAGGAGGCCAAGATAGAGCTGGAATGGTGATTAACAAACACAGAAGCCTAAAATAGTCGAGTGATGTTTGGGTTGAGATCAGAAATTGTGCTAGATTCAAATGCCAGCCAACTAGGCTGGGGTCACGTTGCAGTTGTGTCAACTGGGTGCCTATGGTCAGAACATGGATCAAGTCTGCATATCAACTGTTTGGAGTTGTTAGCAGGCTCCTTTGCCATGAGGACGTTCATAAAGGACAGAGTGCAATGTGTGTTCTGCTGAGGAGGATCAACAGATCAGGAGTGAGCTACATAAATCTTCTAGAGGGGATGTGATCGAAGATGTTGTCGGAACTGGCAAAAGACTTTTGACACTTCTGCCTGGATCATCAGATTGCAGTGACTATGGAATATCTTCAAGGTCTTTACAACGAGATATAAGTGTGGGAGTCTCAATGTTTTGATGATCCCAGCAAATAGAAATGAGAGATTGTAGGAAGGTGGAATCTGACTACATGGTTGCCCCCACTTTTTTTCTGGTGTTTTGATGGTTTTTGACTTAGTTTGGCTGGGAACCTGCTATTCAGGTCCCCAGCCTATCTGCTTTCTCTTATAAATTGATTCCATGTACTTTAGGTACATCCCAGATTGGATTCTGGAGTGCCCTTATAAGTCCCTAGTATATGGTATACTATGTACCCAGGGCATAGGTACCCTAGAGGCCTACCAGGGGCTGAAGCATGTATTGTGCCACCCCTGGAAGGCCATCCAAAATGACACCACAGGACTGCTACTGCAGCCTGAGTGAGGTGGTGCATGCACCCCTTACAGAGATATAGGTTCACTATATCTCACCTATCACTGCACATAGAAACCTCTCAGTCACCCCTATGGCAGGCCTTATCAATCCTGAAGGCAGGGTGCTTGGTTTTATGTGAGAGGGGCTCTGGCATGAGCTGAGCCCCTCTGCAGCTTTCGGAATCCCTTACCCGGAGCTGTCTGTGGTGCAGCCTGACCATATACTCTTAAGTGCATTATATCCTCGCGGTAAAATGCTATCTTTGGACTGGCTGCACCAAAACATGTCGTGTTTGGTGTCAAAAACCTTGGAATCCTACCCCCCCCCGTGGGGGTAGAATTCCACCCTTCTAGAGAGAGAGACATGTCCCCACCGGTATACCCGGTAGAAACCTTAAAGAGCCCTGGCATCACAAAATGGATGCTGCAGCCACAGACACGAGTCTGGCTTCCTGCTGCTGACCGAAACTCCGGCAGGGGAGGCATGGACACACCTCCCAGACAGGCCTTAGTGGATTGGGGCTGGGTGGGTGCACTCTCTGAGTGCTTTGAAGTCCTGCACTGGGGGCACATTTGGTGTCCTCGTGCATACCCCAGTTCAAACCGGTTGCAGGGGCTACCAGCCCCTGCTCTGGCGCGAAACTGGACAAAGGAAATGGGTGTAGCCACCCCTCTTTCCAAACCCTCCCATAGGTGGGTCCCCAGAGTTAGTCCAACCCCCTTCCTTAGTATAAGTAAGGGAACCCTGGCAACAGGACTTTAGATATCCCTGGATGAAACTCTGAAGCTGAATCCTGGACCTTCGACGCTCTACATCAAGATTAGAGGACTGAAGAATCACCCTTGGGGTCAAGGAGTGACTCCCCTGCTTGGCAGGCACCAACAAAGCATCTGTCCGGTCTGCATCGCTGAAGCTCCTGCCGGATGCCGAAGTTTTTGCATCACCAGAGGTAGATTTCCAGACTTCCTCGAGGCTGCCCTGAGTCCCCAGTAAAGCTGAGGCGCGTAGCTGTCGTGGGTAACGTGGAACCGTGACCCCTGGACACCGAGCACATTTGCAAGTGCACCAACTTCCTGACATCTCTCGAAGCCGTGCTTTGGGTTCCAAGTAGCCCTAGCCCCGAGCACCAACTGCAGCAAAGATCACTGACCTACACTTCACGAGTGTTCCGTGGGCCAGCTCCAAGTGTGACCGCTTGAGGCTCCTTCGCGATCTCTAGTCCGTTGGCTAGTGGGTCCCCACGAAGGCAACTCTTCAATTGCTTGAACTTTTCTGGTTGCTCCAGAAGTGCCCTGACGTACCCTTGCTGGGTGAGTCCCTCAGACCTTGCTGGTCTGCATCGCAGCCTTTTGTTCATCTCCCCGTGACTTGCCGTTGCCAAGGCTTGTTGGGTCCAATCTGGTCGCCGACACTGCAGCACTCGACAGACTTCGTGGGACAGCTCGATTCCAGCTCCTGGTCATCGTTGACGCCTCCTGGACCTCGTGGCTGAAGAGTCAAGGCACCCGTCAACTCACCTGAAGCACCCGACATCTGAGGGCATTCGACTATCGTGCCCCTGGTCACTGGCTAGTGACCCAGACTCTGTCCCCTCTGCTTTCAGGTCTTCCTCTTCCTTGATCCAGGCTTGGATCGCACCGGACACTCTTTCTCTTCACGGCAGCAGCACTTTCCACGAGATCGCCATTGGAAACGACGACGATTCCCGGCACCTTTTGACACGTATGCACCCGGCTTCCCTGGGTGAGGTAACTCGAGTATTTCAGTACTCACGTGGGTGTGTGCCTTAGAAACTCTTAAATTTTAAGGGGTTAACTGGAAGCCCTCTCCGAAGTGTCCTTTTTCTTTAAAAATCCAACTGCGACTTTCCCCATAGAAGTCAACGGCGGCTCGCGGCAGTGTTCTCTCACTGCACGCGTCCCCCGTGGGTCCCCTGTGTCACTACCTTGGGTGGTTCCTTGGGGTCCAAGCACTTCTACAGGCTCTAGGCCTTGTGTCTAGCTCAGTCGTGGTTCTTATACCACTATTTTAGTATATGGTTTGGTACGCCCCTAGGGCTCAAAAGTGTATTGTGCTAAATACTGCTGATATTTGACTTGTAACTTATGTACTTCGAACTCTAACCTCATAAAGAGACTAGAGGGGTGTGTTTAAGACTAAATACATATATTTTATATATATACCTGGTGTGGTCCTCTTTCATTTGGTCACTCAAGAGATTATAGACTGGTAAAACAAGCTGCTTTACATTCCTTCAAGACTTAGCCTGAAGGCTGCTCTCCATAGCTACCACTAGGATAGCTTTCTATAAAGGTTGTCTTTAACCTATCATCCATAAGGGGTTGTTTGGACTGGTGCAAGGTGCCCACTATAACTAGTGGACAGCATATACCAGGCCAACTTCTCACATTGGTGTGCAGCGTGTGGGATTCCAGCTTGCTATTGTTTTACCAGATAATCTCAAGTGTGTGACTAACTGAAAACCACTAAAGGTACCTAAGGTACATATAAATTCAAGCTTAGAAATACAGTAAGTTCTACTGAGCTTAGAGTTGTGTGTCAAGGGCTTAGCACACCCTTTCTACAACTCAAGAGAGTTTAGTAGGCCACACTAGAGTAGGTAGTGCATACACCACACCTCACTAGTAATGTCTTCAGGGTCAGGAACCAGTAGGTCCCTGCCAGGAACCAGTGGGCTCCTAGCCTCCAAATATGACAACCTCCCATTCTTGGAATTGAGAGAGTTGTGCAAGATTAGGAAGCTGAAGACAGGCAAAAGTGCCAACACCCAACGTCTCATGGAGATGCTTCTGCTGGATGATCTCAGAAGACCCATAGGGTCTGCAGGGGTAGGCAGAGAGGGTGGGGCAGAAGATGAGGAAGGGACCAGGGGTGAAAATACCCAGGACCTGCCCTCTGAAACTGGCCAGGAAGATGAAAATGATCTTGCCCTGGACAATCCAGCTCCTCCTGAAGATGAGGAAGAGGATCAGAATGACCTCCCCTTTGTCCCACCAGGAAGAGTTGTGAGTGTGCCCAGAAGGTCCAGATCTCCTTCTCAGGAGTCTAACCTTTCTGACACCTCAGTAGGGACCTCTGTTTCCTCTCATAGGAGGGAATCCTCTCATGAAAGGAAAAATAGACTGCTCCAGTATGAAGAAGCGCAGCTTAGGATCAGAAATGAGCAGTTGGCAATAGACAGGGAGTCCCTAGAGCTTCATAGACAAAGAAGAAAGTTGGGACTAGAGTCCCATGGTGGCAGCAACTTCCCTAGTGGTAGGGAAAGGTCTTATGACCATAGAAACCTGAGCAAGATTGTCCCTCCCTACCAGAGTGGGATGACATCCACAAATGGATGACTGCACTGGAAAGGGCCTGTAAAGTTCAGAGGGTCCCCCAGGAGCAGTGGGCAGCAATCTTGTGGCTCTCCTTTGCAGACAAAGGTAGAGACAAGCTCCTCACTGTTAGAGAAGAGGATGCTGACAATTACAAAGTCTTGAAGAGTGCTCTGATTGATGGGTTTGGCCTAACCACTGAACAGTATAGGTTGAAGTTCAGAGATACCCAAAAGACTCAGATTCAAGACTGGGTTGACTTTGTAGATTGTGCTACTAAGGCTCTGGAAGGTTGGATATATCGCAGCAAAGTGCATGACTTTATAGGATTGTACAATTTGATTATGAGGGAGCAGATCCTTAATAATTGTCAAAACCAGCTTTTACACCAGTACCTGGTGGACTCTGATCTGACCTCTCCCCAAGAATTGGGAAAGAAGGCAGGCAAATGGGTCAGAACCAGGGTAAGGCCTAAGAATCAGGGTGGTGACCAGAAGAAAGATTCTACCAAGTCCCAAGAGAAAGGTGGGGATAAATCTAAGGATAAATCCACTACAGGGCCCCAAAAGTCCTCTTCTGGGGGTGGGCCCCAAACTCCTTCCTCTCCTGAAAAGAAACCATATTGCCATGTTTGTAAAAAGCCTGGCCACTGGAAAACTGATCCCAGTTGCCCCAGGATTGGCAATAAGGAAAATGTTCCTCCAACAAATACTACCACCCCTCCTGGTACTACCAGTAGTAATCCACCAGTTAGGAGTAGTGCACCCAAAACGTTAGGTGCTTTTGCAAGGGGAACAGAGGTGGGCCCTAGTTTAGACAGGACCCCCTCAACAGACTCCTCTGACTCTGATGGTGGTATAGGATTTGCCACCTTTACCATGGGTCCCAATGCATTGGGCAGGTACAGACTGGAGCCCATGATTAATGGTCAGAAAGCTGTGGCATTCAGGGACACAGGGGCTAGTGTCACCATGGTGGCAGGGAAACTAGTCCCCCCTCACCAGCTTTTACCTGAGTTTAAATACCAGGTGACCAACATTGATGGTGTCAGAACAGATCACCCCATGGCCATAGTCAATCTCAGCTGGGAAGGGGTCACAGGCCCAAAAAGAGTGGCAGTGTCCCCAACCTTGCCTGTAGATTGCCTGATGGGCAATGATCTAGAAATTTCAGCCTGGGCTGAAGTTGAACACCAAACCCATCTGAAAATGCTGGGCATCCCTGAGAAAGTTAGGGGGGCTGTGATGGCCACAGCCCCACCCCAGGAAAGTTTTGGAGTGATGGAGCCTGAAAGAATGGCCCACTCTCCTCCACAAAAGAGCACAAGGGTTGAAGAAAAGTCTTCTTCCCCCCAGACTATAGGTAAGGGTCAGCCTCCTCAGGGAACTGATCCTACCCCTAGTGAAGGAACTGCCCCAGAGGTAGTCAGACCTGGCCTGGCCACCCCTCTGATGGGAGGGGACCCTTCCAAGGTGGTACCCAGTCTGGAGCAGGTAACCTGCCCCTCTCTACCCTGCCTCAGTCAGCCCAGGGCTGCAGAGGTCAGGAAGGTCAGTGGACCCCACAGGGCCCCCTGTCCAGAGGAACCCCCCCATCAGCAGATTAGGGGCACCCAGTCTAGTAGCCCTAGCCAGGTGACAATTCCTCAACACACTGAGGGATCCCCCATACCTTTGTGTAGGGACCTCCCCCAGAAGGACTCTGTTAGGCAAGGGCAAACCTGGGACCAAAAGGTTCCAAACATGCCATGTCCCTCCAGTGTTCCCTCCAAAGGGACCCAACCCCCAGCTGTAGGCAGCCAAAGGTTGACCCTTAGAGCAAAGTGCAACTCAGTCATGGAAAGACAGGCATACATGGTGACCAGTGATCTGAAGAAGCTGAGACCAACTTTCCTAGGGTCTCACTTCCCTACTCAGACACCTCATCAGCCTTTTACTTTACCAAATCACACCACAGGTAGTAATTCCCCATGGTGGAGACCCTCTCATACCCTTAGGGTGAGGGATAGCTTAGTGGACCATAAGATAGGGGGTAACCATGCTAGTGCAGGTACTTCCCTATATGGCCACTTAGTCAATAAAGGCTCAACTGGCCAAGGTTAGCCTTATCTCCTTTCGTTTGGGGGGGGGGGGTTATGTAGGAAGGTGGAATCTGACTACATGGTTGCCCCCACTTTTTTTCTGGTGTTTTGATGGTTTTTGACTTAGTTTGGCTGGGAACCTGCTATTCAGGTCCCCAGCCTATCTGCTTTCTCTTATAAATTGATTCCATGTACTTTAGGTACATCCCAGATTGGATTCTGGAGTGCCCTTATAAGTCCCTAGTATATGGTATACTATGTACCCAGGGCATAGGAACCCCAGAGGCCTACCAGGGGCTGAAGCATGTATTGTGCCACCCCTGGAAGGCCATCCAAAATGACACCACAGGACTGCTACTGCAGCCTGAGTGAGGTGGTGCATGCACCCCTTACAGAGATATAGGTTCACTATATCTCACCTATCACTGCACATAGAAACCTATCAGTCACCCCTATGGCAGGCCTTATCAATCCTGAAGGCAGGGTGCTTGGTTTTATGTGAGAGGGCACACTGGCATGAGCTGAGCCCCTCTGCAGCTTTCGGAATCCCTTACCCAGAGCTATCTGTGGTGCAGCCTGACCATATACTCTTAAGTGCATTATATCCTCGCGGTAAAATGCTAACTTTGGACTGGCTGCACCAAAACATGTCGTGTTTGGTGTCAAACACCTTGGAATCTTACCCCCCCCCCCCTAGTCCTGGCGGTGGGAGTGGAATTCCACCCTTCTAGAGGGAGAGACATGTCCCCACCGGTATACCCGGTAGAAACCTTAAAGAGCCCTGGCATCACAAAATGGATGCTGCAGCCACAGACACGAGTCTGGCCTCCTGCTGCTGACCGAAACTCCGGCAGGGGAGGCCTGGACAATAGGTTTCCTGTCGCAGGGAGGTGTTACCACCTCCCAGACAGGCCTTAGTGGATTGGGGCTGGGTGGGTGCACTCTCTGAGTGCTTTGAAGTCCTGCACTGGGGCACATTTTATGTCCTCGTGCATACCCCAGTTCAAACCGGTTGCAGGGGCTACCAGCCCCTGCTCTGGCGCGAAACTGGACAAAGGAAATGGGTGTAGCCACCCCTCTTTCCAAACCCTCCCATAGGTGGGTCCCCAGAGTTAGTCCAACCCCCTTCCTTAGTATAAGTAAGGGAACCCTGGCAACAGGACTTTAGATATCTCTGAAGCTGAATCCTGGACCTTCGACGCTCTACATCAAGATTAGAGGACTGAAGAATCTCCCTTGGGGTCAAGGAGTGACTCCCCTGCTTGGCAGGCACCAACAAAGCATCTGTCCGGTCTGCATCGCTGAAGCTCCCGCCGGACGCCGAAGTCTTTGCATCACCAGAGGTAGATTTCCAGACTTCCTCGAGGCTGCCCTGAGTCCCCAGCAAAGCTGAGGCCTGTAGCTGTTGTGGGTAACGTGGAACCGTGACCCCTGGACACCGAGCACATTTGCAAGTGCACCAACTTCCTGACATCTCTGGAAGCCGTGCTTTGGGTTCCAAGTAGCCCTAGCCCCGAGCACCAACTGCAGCAATGATCACTGGCCTACACTTCACGAGTGTTCCGTGGGCCAGCTCCAAGTGCGACCGCTCGAGGCTCCTTCGCGATCTCTAGTCCGTTGGCTAGTGGGTCCCTACGAAGGCAACTCTTCAATTGCTTGAGCTTTTCTGGTTGCTCCAGAAGTGCCCTGACTTACCCTTGCTGGGTGAGTCCCTCAGACCTTGCTGGTCTGCATTGCAGCCTTTTCTTCATCTCCCCGTGACTTGCCGTTGCCAATGCTTGTTGGGTCCAATCTGGTCGCCGACACCGCAGCACTCGACAAACTTTGTGGGACAGCTCGATTCCAGCTCCTGGTCATCGTCGACACCTCCTGGAGCTTGTGGCTGAAGAGTCAAGGCACCCGTCAACTCACCTGAAGCACCCGACATCTGAGGGCATTCGACTATCGTGCCCCTGGTCACTGGCTAGTGACCCAGACTCTGTCCCCTCTGCTTTCAGGTCTTCCTCTTCCTCGATCCAGGCTTGGATCGCACCGGACACTCTTTCTCTTCACGGAAGCAGCACTTTCCACGAGATCGCCATTGGAAACGACGACGATTCCCGACACCTTTTGACACGTATGCACCCGGCTTCCCTGGGTGAGGTAACTCGAGTATTTCGGTACTCACGTGGGTGTGGGCCCTAGAAACTCTTAAGTTTTAAGGGGTTAACTGGAAGTCCTCTCCGAAGTGTCCTTTTTCTGTAAAAATCCAACCGTGACTTTCCCCATACAAGTCAACGGCGGCTCGCGGCTGTGTTCTCTCACTGCACGCGTCCCCCGTGGGTCCCCTGTGTCACTACCTTGGGTGGTTCCTTGGGACCCAAGCACTTCTGCAGGCTCTAGGCCTTGTGTCTAGCTCAGTCGTGGTTCTTATACCACTATTTTAGTATATGGTTTGGTACGCCCCTAGGGCTCAAACGTGTATTGTGCTAAATACTGCTGATATTTGACTTGTAACTTATGTACTTCGAACTCTAGCCTCATAAAGAGTCTAGAGGGGTGTGTTTAAGACTAAATACATATATTTTATATATATAACTGGTGTGGTCCTCCCTCATTTGGTCACTCAAGAGATTATAGACTGGTAAAACAAGCTGCTTTACATTCCTTCAAGACTTAGCCTGAAAGCTGCTCTCCATAGCTACCACTAGGATAGCTTTCTATAAAGGTTGTCTTTAACCTATCATCCATAAGGGGTTGTTTGGACTGGTGCAAGGTGCCCACTATAACTAGTGGACAGCATATACCAGGCCAACTTCTCACAGAGATTATGTTAGTAAAAAGGTTACTGGACACGTGCAGTAAGTGTCTTCTAGATCTGCAGACAAAATTGTGCGATGGAGTGGTATTTCAGTTGAAGGCCCCTTCCAGAAGCACTGAAGACAAATGCTTTTCTTCAATGGTTCGGCCTATAAATGAATTATGCTTTTCCTCCCTTCCGGATGATCCTAAGGGTTGTGCTAAAAGTGAAGAGATAGGCTAATGACTTGATCTTGGTGACACCATGGTGGCCTACTCAAGTGTGCTATCCAGATCTGTTAGACCTATTGGTGCAATCTCCAGTAATATTGCCCTACAGTCTTCACGGATCACTGACATAATATCGACAAACATAATATCGACCTACCAAAGTATCTGGACAAAAATATCAATTACACTAATATCGACATACTATACTTATTTTAAAAAATACACAAATATCGACACCAAAATATCGTTAAACATTTACATCGATATCAGTATTATCGAACCAAAAAATATCGAACATATTAAGAAAACATACAAAGTTACAATAATATCGATGACAGAAATATAGACAACAATATTATCGTTTAAAAAAATATATCAACATGTTAAAATTATTTCTAATAACACAATACATACTGTAGTATTCTCATGTATGTCATGATAGAATGTAAGATATGTCATATTAGAATGTTAGGCTTGATTTGGAGAATGTGACGAGTGCATACACAGAGCTGGTGTAGACGGTTGATTTGCTGCTGGCTCCTTTTGGTGGTTGTTTAAGCTGTCTTCTTCCTGCAATAAATCTTCACATCGGACCCACACTGTCTGCCTCGTTACTACATGAATTTGGCAACGAGCGGGAGAAAGAAGAAGAAGGCAGCACTCACCTGTATTTTTTGTGCTTCTTCGTCGTGCTGAAAAGACAGCCGTCTTTGAAGTTAAACTTCTCCAGCGCATTGGAAGGTTGTTGGTTCGTTGACCAGTGCCATCCGACCTCTGGTAGGACTTATTTTATACAATTTGGCGATATCTACGTTGTTCCGGCGGTCCCGACCGTTGGTGGCTCGCGCTGAGCCTGGTGTTCCATACGCCATTGCTTCCAACTATTTCTGCGCGTGGAAAAGTTTCCTTAGGTACGCGCTTGCCTGGTTTGCCTGACTTCTTCTTCACGCAACGTCATTATGTTACGTGTTACGTGTCGCCATTTTGTGGAAATTTGCGGCACGGACTCTCTTTATTTACTGTTTCCTAGCAACCAGCTATTGAAGTTGCTTTGATCGGTCTCACAGCTGTTTCCACGTTTCGCCGGCGCACGGATTACTTGTGCACTGCTTAAGTGTTATTTGCTGACTCTCTCAGCAGTAACTATGTACTTCCATTTACAGTGTGGTTCTAGCTGTTTGCGCATTACGGTGATGCGCACACCTTTCTTTTTCTGTGATTGCCAGCTATTTTATCACGTGACGCCCACAACCCTCGTTCTTGGGTTTGGTCACAATCAGCTATTGCTGCAACACGGTGATGCGCTCACCTTTCTTCATCCGTATTCTGCTGTTGGTGCATCACGGTGATGCACACACCATTTATTGTTGTTTATTCTGCAGTGCATTTTTAGATGTATAACCAGCTAAGCTTTATTGCGATATCTTAATAGTGTAACACTTTTTCTGCACTCGTTTTGCTTTCTGTTCCTGCTCACTATTTTATTTTACTCAGCATTTTGTTGTTGCTTGTGTAAATTTTAATATGGCTAATATTGCTGCACCTCCACATTTTCTGCAAGTAGCTGGTGAACCCAACATTGAATGGGAGCTTTGGTTTCCTATGTTCCTAGCGTATGTGGACATTCTTCAAAAAGAAGATTGCTCTGCTAAAAGGAAATTAGCCTTACTTAAACATTGTTTGGGTGGTGCAGGTTTAAAAGAATTTAATAATCTTCCTCCTATTGAAGATGCTGGTGATATGGATGTTTTTGAGAAGGCCACCAGACAGATGAAAATTTGTTTTGGGAAAAAGATCAACGTAGTGATGAAAAGGTTCAAATTCTATTCACATGCCCAAAAGGAGGAAGAATCAATAGAGGATTATGTATCTGCATTACGTTCTCTAGCCTGTTCTTGTGCATTCGAAACCATCACTTATGAACAATTTCTTAGAGATCAAATAATGATGAAAACCAAGAGCAAAAAAATACAAGAAAGACTATGGTTGGGCACAGCATCTTCTCTTAGTGCTGTCATTAATATTGCGAAAGGTATCGAACAGTCTGAGAAATTTGTCACAGAAATTAGAGGTCAAAATAATAAAGTGCAAAATATTGAACCAGAAGTTTCTTTAGTTAGAAATCAAATGGGACCTAAAAACAGTCCGAAAATTTCCATTAAGAAAGATGTTGAAAAGAAAACATTTGAGAACAAAGAAACACTGTTGTTTGCTACAGGTGTGGTAGTACCAACCATGTTGGTAATTTCAAAGGGTGTCCTGCTTGGGACAAAGTTTGTGTGAAATGTAAAAAAAGGGACACTTTGGAAATGTTTGTCGATCCGCTCAAAAAGTTAACTACATTACTTATGAGGAAGATGAAGTTCTTTATGAATTAAATTCTGTACTTTGTGTTAATGAATCTAATCACAAGAGCTTTCCAACTTGTACTGCAAAGATAGATGACAAACCGGTTCACATGATGGTTGACTCGTGTGCCTGGTATAGTATAATTGGGAAAAAATTGTTCAATGATCTTTGGGGTACGAAGAAATTGTTTCCGCCTGATATTCAACCTGGTGGGTATTCTGGCCATAAGATTGATCTTGAAGGCTTCATGTGAGCAGATATAGAATTTGAAGGAAGAAGAACTAGAGGGAAAGTGTATGTTGCTACCAAAGGGGTAGCCATTTTAGGTTGGCCGCATCAACAAGAATTAGGTATAAAATTAGATCCCAATTCTTCTCCTTCTGTAAGTGTAGTGTCTGTTGACAATGAGGTCTTCGTTAACAGAAATAAAGAAACCTATCCTAAAGTCTTTGTCAACACATTAGGCAATACACTAATTTCAAACATAAGATCATCTTAAATGATGAGGCTATTCCCGTCAGGCACAAAGTAAGAAATGTACCCTTAGCTTATAGGAACAAACTTAAAGAGATGTTGAATGATTTGGTTCAAAAGCGTATAATTGAGCCCATAGAATCGTCTCCTTGGGTATCTCCCATTGTTTTATCGCTTAAGGGCACAGGAGATCTTCGTTTGTGTGTGGATCTTCGCAGTTTGAACAAGGAAATATGGATAGATAAACATCCCCTTCCCAACATCCATGAATTAATCTCTACATTGTCAGGTGCTTCTGTTTTTTCTACTATTGATCTTGCAAGTGCTTATCACCAGGTGGAATTGCATGATGAATCTAAACGATTAACTGCTTTCGTTACACCGGAAGGCATGTTTCAGTTTTTACGTATGCCATTTGGTTTGGCTAGTGCTGCTTCTGTTTTTCAGCAATTAATGAAAGAACTTTTGGAAGATTGTAAGGGAGCTATTGCCTTCCAAGATGATATTTTAATTTTTGGAAGTACATGTGAGGAGCATGATAAGAATTTGGATGTAGTGTTAAGAAATGTACAAGAAAAAGGTCTTACTTTGAAGTTTTCCAAATGTAAATTTAGGCAAAACAAAGTTCAGTACTTGGGTCATGAAATTTCTAGCGAAGGAATCAAACCCAAACTCAACCATGTACAAAGTATTGTTAATGCTCCTGCTCCTGTCTCGAAAGAACAATTACTGTCATTCTTAGGTCTCACTGAATTCTATGGCAAATTTGTACAAAATGACTCTACCATTGTTCACCCATTACGTTTGTTGCTAAAGAAAAATGCAAAGTTTGTTTGGGGAATGATCAACAATTGTCATTTGATACCCTTAAGAAAAGAATTATTGATGCTCCATTTTGAAACCTTATGTGGTTGGTAAGGAATGTATTGTTTGTGTAGATGCCAGTAGTGTGGGACTGGGAGCAGTACTCATGCAGAAAGACAAATGTGGTGAATATGTAGTATCTTATGCTTCCAGAATGCTTCGTGATGCTGAATGTAATTATTCTACTATTGAGAAGGAGTTATTAGCATGTACTTGGGCTACTCAGCATTTTCGTCAGTTTTTGTGGGGCACAAAATTTTCTTTAAGAACTGATCATAAGCCTTTAATTAATATGTTGTCTGCTGGTGGTGGTAGAACTCTAACTGCTCGTTTAGCAAGACTTGCTGCCAAATTGCAAGAGTACCGTTGTGATGTTGAATATGTTCCTGGTCGTATGAATGTTCATGCTGACTGTATGTCACGTCTGCCTTTAGAAAAAAATTCTGAATTTGTGGACAGAGATGATTGTGATGTAGCTTACACCATGGATGATATTAACAAGAATCTAGTGGAAGAGCATTTAGCTATTGTGATTTCTGAAGAAAAGTGGAAGGAAGCTATTGAGGAGGATTGTGTTTTAAGGGAAGTTTTAGTATTTCTACGCAAAAGGTTGGCCAGAAGAAAGAAAGTTAAGTGGTGAGCTAGCTTCATTTTTTAAATTAAGGAAGAACTTATGTTTTTACAAGGCATGGTTGTTCGGGGGACAAAATTGTCCCGCCACGGAATCTCAGAGAATTGATTTGTAGGTTAGCTCATGAAGGCCATATGGGAATGTCTACAACTAAAAGGAGAATTAGAGAATTTTACTGGTGGCCTGGTATTGATGGTATGGTTGACAGATGGGTTAGGGAATGTTCTCCATGTATCCAGAGTGACAAATCTGTGAAGCCATTAACTGTCGATGTTACCCCTATTGAATATGCCCAAAGACCCTGGAGAAAATTGGGTGTTGATATTATAGGTCCTTTTAGTTATCAATCTGGTAAGGAGATGTATGCTTTAGTTCTTGTTGACTATTTTTCAAAATGGCCGGAGTTGAAAATTGTTGAGAAGGTTACGTCTGAGCAGGTGATTGATTTTCTTGATGATGCTTTTTGTCAGGAAGGATTGCCTGAAGAACTCATTTCTGATAATGGTCCACAGTTTACTAGTAAGGAGTTTGAATTGTTTCTTAAAAGTTGTGGCATTTTACATAAAAGAGTTTCGAATTATTTTCCCCAGGCCAATGGTCAGGTAGAACGTTTCAACAGAGTTGTCAAGGAGTCCTGTCAGTTGGCTGTTAAGAGTGGATTGCAATGGAGGAAAGCTTTGCGAGCAACTTTATTAACTTATCGCACGTCACCCAATTCTGTTACTGGATTATCTCCTTTTGAAATGTTGCGAGGCAGGAAACCTGGGTCCAAACGTATTCCATGGTGGTTAAAGGAGAAGAATTCTTAAGATACTGGGTTGGATTTAGCGAAAGTCAGGGAACGTGTAAAGAAGTATCAAGAGAAAATGGTAAATAGTAATCCTAAAGGAAGATCTAATGTCTCCAAGTTGAAAGTGGGTGACTGGGTGCGTGTCAAGTGTGGTGGACAATTTAACAAAAGATTGTCTAAATGGTCTGATCCGGTGAGAGTTACTGAAGTTTTCAGTAAGGCTGCTAGAGTAGAAGGTGGGAAAATATGGAATTTCAGACACATTTGAGGGGTCGATTCCGATTCGGGCCGGAAATTTCTCCGACCGAGCCGGACCCGGAGAGATTTCCGACCGAATCGGACCCGTGCAGTCCGACCGAACGAGTACGATGCGTCCGTATGTTATCGGACACGAGTCGGTCGGACTCCCATTGAACTCAATGGGAGCCGGTCGTACAACGCGTACGCGGGCTCCCATTGCCTCAATGGGTGCGAGGCGGACAAGGCGCCCCCTACAGCGAGTACGCCGCGAAGCGCTCCGCGGCGTACACGCACAGGTAGGGGGACCCATGGGTCCCCCTGTGTGCGCCTCGCACGGGTACGCGTACAGGGGGGTCCGACACGGACCCCCAAAGTACGGCTCCGACAGCGAGTTCGAGTCGGACGGCGCGAGTCGGTCGGAGCGGTCGAGGTGCGCATCGTGCTTACCCGGCCGGAAAGCGTCTCCATTGCGCGGTGCGAATCGGGTCCGAGCGAGTCGGTCGGAGCGGTACGATCCGGGTACGAGTCGGTCGGAGCGGTCGGGTCGCCCGGACGAGTCGGTCGGCGAGTCGCATCGTACTCGCTCGGCCGGACCCGCGTACGGTTCGGTCGGGAAACAGGCTTTCGCATGGCTTTTTTCCCGACCGAATGGTATTGGGTGCGCCTCCGACCGAGATCGGAATCGGCCCCTTAGTGTGCAAATTACATGTTGTGGAGAGACCACATGTGATTTCGTGCAATCAGACTAATAAGTTAAATTCTAGGAATGCATTTTCTTTCGCTGAGTTTGAGAAAGAATCCGATGGGTTTGCTGGTTCTCATGAAGCATTTGATAATTTGCATTCTCAGTCTGGAAATGAGTTTAATACTAATGGGAGCAAGAATCTGTGTGAACAGAGTTGTACTACTAATGATGTTATGGACAATTTGGTTGAGGTTGGTATGAATCAACCTATGGTTGAACATAATATTGAAACTATGAGAAAAAGTTCGCGTGTTAAGCATTTACCCATGAAATTTAAGGATTTTGTTCAGTATTAGTACTTCTTTGGTAATGTATTGCTATATTTTCTTTTATTTATGCTTTGTTATAGTTTTTTTTTGTGTGTTTTTTTTCCTTTTCAAGGGGGAAGGTGTGTAGTATTCTCATGTATGTCATGATAGAATGTAAGATATGTCATATTAGAATGTTAGGCTTGATTTGGAGAATGTGACGAGAGCGTACACGGAGCTGGTGTAGACGGTTGATTTGCTGCTGGCTCCTGTTGGTGGTTGTTTAAGCTGTCTTCTTCCTGCAATAAATCTTCACATCAGACCCACATTGTCTGCCTCGTTACTACACATACCCCAAAAAATATAAAAATATTAACACACACAGCACACAAAATTAATCGATTAACACATATTTTAATAACATTTAAAAATAATATCATGAAAATTATTACATACACAACATTATTTACAATGTTAAACATTATATCTAAACTAAACAAATATTATTTAAGATTTAAAAGAATATAAATTACATATAATATACTATACCACTTTAAAAAAAAAACAGAGTAACTGAAACTTAATTAGCGTTTTCCATATATGGAAAACAACTGCAAAATTAATTAAAACAATAAATAACAACCAATGAAATACACAAACAATTGAAATAACCCAATAAGATTAAAACAACAATTAATGAAACACTATATAAACACACGAAAAGTAAACATTATTTTACACTGCAACCAAAAAAGCAAGAATAAGGAGAAACTCTACCGGATTGCTGCCACAACATTGGAATGCATCATAGAAAAATCTTATTCCAGCTCCACAAAGTAAGTAAATTAGCATTTTAAAAGTACTGCTACGGAAAATGTTCTCAAAGTACTTTTTATAGGAACAAAATAATTAATATATATTTTTAAAATTATATCTCCTCTACAGATAATTCTGAAGACACTGAAAAAACTACAGAACAGTGTGAAATATCAACTTGCAAATAAAGTAAGTATTAAACACATCTAAATTAAGACAAGTTTTCTAAAATGCCAAACAGAAGTGCAAGCTAAGCACAACTCCCTCCCCGCACTAAAAACACAGTTTAACAAATTTATTAAAATTACTCTTTTTTTTCAACAGGAATTTCTAAAGAAATACTAAAGGCAAACAGCAAAGAAAAAGCATCAGCATTGAAAAAAATCTTCAAATACAACATTGTAAGTATTAAATTGACAATGTACATGTTTTAGATTATAACACAGCACAGTATTATTTTGAATAATGTTTATATACATTTCTCTTAGCTTTTGAAGCATCACCATGACTGAAGGGGCCCAATTCATTACCAGAAAGGCAAATTCTTATTATGTCATATGGGGTATGTGTACACCCAAGAAAAGCAAACAGGCGACAAAGTTAACTGGAAATGTAGTAAATATTATTCTAACAAATGTTATGGGAGGGCTGCACCAAAGGAAACAACTGTACGATATGTTAGAGAGCATAACCACCCCTAACGTAGCTGAAATTGAAGTTCGAAATGCTTTAGAAAATATAAAAGAAGCTAGCACGAGATCTGAAAAGGCTACAACTGAAATACTTAAGGACATGCTCCCCACAGTCCCACAACATGCAACTGACCAAATGCCCTCAATAGCATCACTAAAAAGAACAATAGCTAGAACTAAAAAAGCTACTGCTACCACCACACCTATCCCCAAAACTTTTGCTGAAGTAGAAATACCAACTGAACTCACAGTTACTCATAATGAAGAACAATTTCTTCTTTATGACAATAAAGCAGCTGACAAAAGAATAATATTATTTGGAACTCCCACAGATTTACTAAAACTGCAAAACTGTGAAACTTGGATGATGGATGGGACTTTTAAAATATGTCCCAAACCATTTTACCAGTTATATACAATACATGGACTTTATCAAAATACAAACATCCCCCTTATATATGCTCTATTACCAAACAAGCAAACAACCACCTATGTTGAACTTTTAACCAAAGTAAAACAAGAAACCAATAATTACTTTCCCCAAAAAATTATCATTGACTTTGAACAGTCAATGATACAAGCCATACTAAAAAACTACCCTCACACAGCAATTCAAGGTTGCTATTATCACTTTAACCAATGCATTTGGAGACACCTGCAAAAATCTACACTAAGGGGTCGATTATGATGGCGGATGGACTACAGTCCGTCTGCCATCGTGTCGGGGAGTGGGACTGCCCACCATGCATGCGGCAGTCCCACACTCCAAATTAGGATGCGACCGCCAACATGGCGGTCGCATCTTGCAATTTAACATTGCGGCGGGCGCTGCTGACTGCAGCACCCGCCGCGATGTTAAAAATGCATGTGGTTCATTTCACTTCACTACGTGGCAGGCACCACATGGTGCCTGCCACTTGGTGCAGTGAAATGTAGTGCACCAACACCTCCTCCAACACAAGGGGGGCCCTCAACGGGCCCCCAAAAACAATCTCCGCCAGCCTTTCCATGGCGGTTTCGCCGCCATGGAAAGGCTGGCTGAAGCCAGCATCCTAATTTGGCGGATGGTGCCTGCTAGGCACCGCCACAATTTTAAGGATGGAGACCACTCAGCCAGGCAATCGGAACGATTGCCTGTGGCGGTTCCGTGGAGGGCGGTCTTTGCGCCCGCCACGGTCGCGGTCTGGATCCGCCCGCCAGATTCTACTCTGGCGGGCGGAGAATCCACGTTGGATGGCGGAGGGATCGCCACCGCATGGCTGGCGGTGGCGGTCCTTCCGCCATCATAATGAGCCCCTAAGTGTAGAATATGCAACAAATAGCACCTTTGCATATCAAATTAAAAAACTCATAGTACTAGCATACGTCCCAATTACTGATGTAGCCGAACACTACAAATTGAAAGTGCCTACTACCAACAAAATGAGCAAAAACTAACTCCCCTACTTGACTATTTTGAGGATACCTGGGTGGGAAGGCTACACAGATCTGGACACAGAAGACAGCCTAAATACCATATTCCATGGTGGAATGTATATAACAGAACCCTAAACAAAGAAGCTAAAACTAATAATGCTGTGGAAGGATGGCACAATGCCTTCCAAGCCACAACAGGCAGAACCCAACCTACTCTACATAAACTATTACAATCTGTCCAAAAAGAACAAAGCTACCACCAACTAAGAATGGAACAGTCTATAACACAACTAGGCCCAAAACTAACCAAGCAAACTACACACTTGTTTGAGTACTTACAATGCAAAGTAAAACTCTACCCAACAACTAAAGGACTAATATATCTTGAAACAATAGCTAAAAGCCTACTTTAAATAAATATTCCATCAAAATCCCAAAAACTTGTAATATAAAAACAAGCAGTCAAATAAATCATTTTTTTTTAACTCCAAAGATATAGTTATTTTGTCAATTAATTTAATTAATATATAAAAAATAAATTGACATAATAATTATATTTTATATAACATAAATAACATAAATTACTTACTGTTTTCGTAGCTGAAGAAATGTAATCCAAACTGCCAGTAATAAATCCACATTTATGATAAATCTCCAAAACAAATGGAAAAATCCAACTGTATAAAAAGCAATCCACCGGCAATAGCGCCACAAACGATAAAAATCCCGAAAAACGTATTTAAAAAAAGAAACGCTCCAGGAAAACTTGAAAAATTAAGGAAGTGTAAAATAATTATTAGTTTAGTAAAACTAATACACACTTCCTTAAAAAAAAAAAAAAAATGCATTCTTCTCCCAACGGCAACTTCCAATCGACAAAAACCTGTTAGGAAAAAAAACAATCCCTCCCGCACAAATATACATATACATTATACCATAATACAAATAAATATAACACTAACACCATACTATAAGCATAATTACACACATCTATCAAACTCTAACACCGACTGATTAACAAACTAACCGCATTTCGCAAATGCATAAGTAAAACATACAACTTACCAAAAATAGAAAAACCAAACACTACATACATTATATACTAATTAACTACATTCAAATTAACCCAAAATTAAAGTTTAAATAAAGAAAATTAAACTTACCTTACCCGATGCGACGCAGCTTCCAACCGCGAACTTCTCCCCTCAGAAATGACCTAAAACAAAACCGATAGCTTACAAAATATAGCTTAAGAATAAAAATGGCTGCCTTAAACAATAAAGATGTATCTTTCTCTTTATTAAACTGATTGTACATTATAATTGCATCACTATATTTTTTTAAAAAATACTACAAAATAATAGTCATGTATAAAAAATTGTTTGACATATTTTTTCAAATGTTAGAATTATAATAATAAATATTATATTTATTATTATAATTCTAACAATATACATTTAATATACAATGTATATTAAAAATCTGTACTATTTTTAAATAATATGAAAAAATGTATGAATGTTATGAAAAATTTTTGTGTTTGCAAAATGACTTTTTTTTAATGATTTTATTGAACAATCCACAGCAGTGTACATAATACAATGTCAATAGCGTTATAATAAGGTGAAATATCAAGCAATCTGCTAGATATAAATGAGGATAAACAAGGCATGAGAGAAAAAAAATAACCGTTTGAAACGTAGGGGAGACAGCAGCCACTTATGGGCAACCCTCTATCGGCATGGGTATAACCGCAGCAAACATTAATCCAATTGAAAAAAAGGGATTATAAACATATCCTACATTTACACCTCTAATGACATATCACAAATTAGAAGACCTGTTCCAGCATAATAAAAAATTTAAACATTGTCAATTCCAGCATCATCCCGTGACAAGAAATACTGTTTGTACAGCCCCCAGAAATTCTTGTGGCGACTACGTGGGGGCATTAACTCACTATATGTTTCGGACTGCGTATTACAAAAAATCTAATCTTTTTCCCACTCTGATTTGGAAGGAGGAGGTCTGCGCGCCCAGCGCATAGCAAGTCGCCTCTTGGCTAGGAGAAAGCCGAATCCCAGCAGCTTCCTGATACCTTTAGGATGTGGTTTAGTATAACCCAACAGGGCTAACAATGGATCCGAAGTGAGCGGAGTACCTACAATTTTCCCTAATTCCATGAATATCTGTTCCCAAAAAGCAGCAATACGTGGGTATGCCCATGCCATGTGAAAAAAGTCTGCACCACTTGCCCCACAGCGCTCACATCTGCCGGCTCACTTAAGCCACACCTGTGAAGGTGGGAGGGTGTATAATATGTTCTATTCAGAAACTTAAAATGAATCAATCTATGCCTCCCATTTAAAGACACTGATTGGGTGACCTCGCAGCAGTACCTCCATACACTATCATCAATGGGAACTTCTAAGTCTGACTGCCACTGCGCTCTCGGCGGGGAGTAATTGCCGCAGCAGTATTCCTGGGACAAGGTGTATATGTTAGAAATCAGCTTATATGGGGTTTTGGCACGTAGAAGGTAAGTGAAAGATGAGAGAGCCACAGGCTCTAAGTATTCGTCGCCCAACAGCGCCCTCAAGGCATGTCGTGCCCTGAAATATTGAAATTGTACCAAGGTAGTAGCACCATGATCAGCGGCAGCTACCTCATCCCACGTCCGGACTCTACCTTCAGAGAAAAAGTCACCCATGTTTGTGATCCGGACATTTCTGAGCGCTACCTTGACAGCAGCTTCAGTACCCAATGGAAACCATTGGCACCAATCCAATGGAAGTAGTGGGAAAAAGCAGAGTGCCTGCCTGTTCACTCCAGGCATGAACAACTGAATTTACAGAGTCGAAAACGCTATAATGTCTAGTGGGAGGCTGAGTGAGTTGCCTGGGAAGTGGGGAAGGGTCAAAGGCAATACTCTCTATGTGGAGATGCGGGAGAGTGTGTGGTCCATGACTTCAGTAATAAGCATGCGAGCCCTGAGCTGCTCTGTAGTAAAGCTCTAGGTCTGGTGCACAGAGACCTCCCATAGAGTAGGGAAGTGTGAGGGTGTCCAACTTGACCCTAGGAGACTTCCCCGCCCACACGAGTCTGACCATCAAAGCCTTGAGAGTTTTAAAGAAATGCAGAGGGATCACCATAGGTATGTTCGTGAAGAGGAACAGCAGTCTAGGCAAGACTATCATCTTCATCAAAGATACACGGCCTACCAGAGATAGTGGTAACTTGATCCACCTCTCAATATCGCTCTCCAGCTTAGCGATTGCCCTACCGTAATTGTCACGCAGCACCACTTCAGAGTCAGTGTGCACTTGTATGCCTAAGTATCGGACCGACTCAGTGGTCCCTTTGAGAGGGAAGTCCAGGTTGAAGGGGACCATTTAGGGGGTGAGAGGAAATATGATAGATTTATCCCAATTAACTTTTAGTCCAGATAGACCACGAATTAGAGGGGGAAGATTGATGACAGGATCCCGGGCATATATTAACATATCGTCGGCATAAGCAGACATTATCAAATTAAAGTTAGGGAAACGTATACCACAATGCCGTGATATTCCCTCAACGCACGAGCTAAGGGCTCCGCTACTATAGCATATAATAATGGGGAGAGGGGGCAGCCCTGCCTCGTGCCCCGGGATATGGGAAAAGAAGGTGAGACACTATTATTAATTTTAACCTTTGCTGATGGCTGGTTATATAGTACAGAAATCAGACCGATGAAAATATCTCCCAGCCCCATCCTACGTAGCACCACCATCATAAAAGTCCACTCCACAGAATCAAAAGCCTTTTCGGCGTCTAAAAAAAAAGCAGCAGCTTTAAGTTCGGGTTGTGCTGTATGACACCAAATATGGTCCTTAAGTTTTGAGTAAGCGTACGACCCGGGACAAAGCCCTCTTGCTCCGGGCCAACCAATGTAGGGAGAAGAGGGGAAACTCTATTGGCAAGAATCTTAGCAAATATTTTTGTGACTACATTTAAGAGTGAGAAAGGTCTGTAGGATGCACACAATTGAGGGGGGTTTCGGATTTTAATAGGGTGACTATGAGCGCCTCCCTCATTGACTGCGGCATTATACCAGTTTCTGCAATTTCCTCAAATAATTTACTAAGGTGTGGGAGTAAAAGATCTATGTAAGTTTTATAAAAGGGAACCGTCAGTCCGTCCAACCCCGGGGCACTACCATCGCGCATAGAGTTCAAGGCAATGCGAATTTCAGTTGCGTCAAGCGGCCTCATGAGATATTCTCTGTTTGAGTTAGTAAGCCATGGTAGTTGCACATGCTCCAAATAGTCGAGGATTGCGGACTCATCAACAGTGATACGGGAACTATACAGCTCACTATAGTACTGGCGAAATGCATGCACTATTTCCGAAGGATCTGCCAGGATGGTACCATCTCCCCCATCCAATTCCGAAACCCCCCTTGTGTCCCTCTGTCGTCGGGCCAAAGCAGCCAGCACGGCACCCGGCCTGTCGCCTCTCCATAGGATTTAGCGATAGCATATTTCCCCATGTGTTTGACCTCTGCATCGGCCTCTGCGCTGTATTCCTCAAGCGTTTCTTTCATAGCCTTGGCTATCTGGGGGTCTTTGCACCCCTGAGGAGCCAATTCCAATTCTACAAGTTTTTTCTCTAAAGTGGTAAGCCTATCCCTAATCGAGCGTATCACTCCCGCATGCTTGCTAATAGTGACCCCCCTTATGTATACTTTAAATACCTCCCAGACTGTGGTGAAGTGCTGAACGGAGTCTATATTAATAGCAAAGAAGTCAGTGATGGCGGTGGCTAGCTCACCTTTGAACGCAGTGTCAAGTAGGGAATATGGGGGAAATCTCCATGTAAACGGAGCAACAACCCGTGGCGGCATCTCAACCTCTAAGATAATGGGAGAGTGATCTGAAAAAGTGCGGGGCATGACTTCACAGGAACGAACACGGGAGAGGAGCGATCTGTCCAGTAGTATGTAATCAATCCTCGTGTGTGTGTCATGAGGGGCTGAGTAATGGGTGAATCCGCCTACCTCCGGGTGTCTCGCTCTCCAGACATCTACTAGGTCTAACTGCAAGGCTATATCAGTGATGGCTTTGGTTGCAGCGGAAATGCGGCGTCTTAGTCCACTCGACTTATCTAGGATGGGATTCAAAATACAATTCAAGTCACCGCCCCATAACTGAGGCATGGACGGGCCGGTGGAATCCTGGGCTAGCAGTGACTGGTAAAAGGAGGGGTCATCATAATTTGGGCCATATATGTTAACAACTTGAATATCTATCCCAGAGCCATGACACCTTGAAACAGCATTTCTGCCATTAGGATCAGTTTTAATAACTGTCATGGAAATGCCTGATTTGGGATTAATCCAGGTAAGGACAACCCTGGCATGTTATGTAAACCCCGCAGCCTGAAATGTGCCTTGTAACCTCCTCTTGTTGAGAAAGCAATTATTAGGGGCTAAATGGGTTTCTTGCAACAATGCGATATCTATATCATTACGCTTAAGATAAGCTAGTATTTTACGCAGTTTCCTGTAATCATTTAGCCCCCGGATGTTCCAGGTAATGAGCCTAATTTTCCCTGGCAGGCGTCGAGGAGTGTCGTCTAGTGACTGTCGCTGTCTACTCATACTGGCCTCTGCGAGCAATTATTTGGGACTGCTGAGTAATTACTTTGCACGTCATAATCATGTACACCAACCGTGGATACAAAACAAAATCCCAACACTCCCCCACCCACGCAATGCCTTCCCCAACTAGGCATATACGACCATATCCCCACCCTACAAAGTAGCTCAAAATAGCACAATAACAAGTAAGAATAGTCATAAAACAAAAAAAGGAGACAATAAGACATGCTGGGGATAACCCTTGGAGGCGGATGTGGCCAGGCATAGCCGTATTCAACAAACAAAAAAAAGAGGGAGGGGAAAGAGAAACATTGCCGTCTAAACAGAAATGTCTCCCCCCACTAGGGAAAAAAACGCCCACAACCTTATTCGCATAACCTTGTTCAGCAAGGTGTGCATTATACTTATATAGGCTTAACACTGTCCAAGCTGGATTCTGTGGAACATTGCAAGGATTCGTGGGATAACCCTCAGCTCCAATATGAAGAATATAGCTAGAACATCACTATTACAATAGTTTCTAGTGTGATAATTGAGAACAGACCAAGAAAAAATAACAAAGGCCATTAGGTTACTTGCATCATCAGACAAAGTCAATCGTTATCGTCCAGGTTACTACTCGAGCCTGCTTCAACTTCTCCAGTGTTTGAGGGCTTCTTATTCCGCTCCACCATTTTCCAATCTTTGAGAGCTTTTTGAAAGGCCTTAGGGTCAGTAAAAATCTTCGCAGAGCCCTTAACCATTAACCTGAGTCTTGCTGGGTAGAGCATTGCATTTTCAATATTTTGTTCCTTTAACTTGCGTTTCATTGGGACGAATAGCCTCCTATCCTCCTGAACTCTTAGCGTGAAGTCCAGGAACAAAGAAAGAGCAGAGCCTTCAAACTGCAGCTCACCTAATTCTCTGGCTTTCTTGAGAGCTGCGTCTCTGTCGTGGTAGTTGAGTAACTTGGTGATAATAGGGCTCGGGGGGCACCAGGAGGAGGGCAGGGGCCCAGGGAGCGGTCCGCGCGCTCCACGATGAACATAGGGGAAAAAGTCTCAGCGCCCAGCAAGTCTCTGAGAAGTTTCTCCGTGAATACCTCCATTACCCCAATGGTAGTTGACTCCGGAAGGCCCATAATGCGCAGGCTACTGCGCCTGGACCAAGCCTCAAGGTCCTCCGCCTTGTCCTGGAGAATAGTTAACACTTTATCCATTTGCTTCTGTGTGCTGTTAACCTCCATCTGTGCTTCCTCTACCTCAGTGATCCGCCCCTCGGACATGTCAAGGCATTCTGTGTGTTTATCGAGGCGCTCGGACATACGGTCCATTCTGTAAGATAAAGAGTCAATCTTACCATCTATTGCAGAAAGGCTTTTCTGGATGGTAGCTAGGATATGCTTAAATTCACTGCCCGAGACCTCAGATTCGTCACCAGATGCAGGAGCGGACATCCCAGAGGCTTCATCTCTGTTTCTGGATTTCCGTAGTTCAAAGATCTGGATTGCGCTTTGTCTGGCTTGCCCATGTTGCCACCCAAAGCAGGGAGGGCACCGCCTTTGATTAGCAGCTATCAGGAGACAACTTCAGGACAGCTAGCGGAGGACGGGCGCGATTGGATGAGTGGGTAGCTGAAGCCCATTCCAAGAGAGCCTCACACCCAAGCACAGACTAGGAACGTCGTCACCAACGCGCAGCAGTAATAGCAACTGTTGTGGCTGGAAGAGTCTTTACCGCCTCCAAAGCGCTATAGGGCCTGCCAATAGAAACTCAGCAGCAGGAAATGCGCCCTTTGCAAGGGCACTCAGTGACACATAGAGGCGCAAATGCAGCTACCTTGAAGGAACGGTGCTGAGGCGGACAGTAGATCCGGTGGTGAGGAGAGAGACAGCACACCGACCCCAGAGGTAGAATACCAAGACCACAGACCGAGCCTCCTCAGCCTGTCAATCAGTCCAGGAGCAAGTCCGGGCCCAAAGCATCAGAGTCCAGGAATGCAAACAGCCTCCAGAACATCAGGCAGGAGAATAACCACCAGCAAAAACCAGCAGAGGGAGGAGGGGGCCAGAGGTCAGGTGTAGTCCAGTAGGGTAAAGAAGCAGAGCCAATGCACTCACCGCCAGTACTTGTCCTCAATGAAGCATCCAATTGACCAGCTTTGAGTGCAGCCAACACCCGAGTGTGACCTACAAGGCCGGTGCAGTCATAAACACATATCAGGCCCCGGGCGGGTGCGGCGTGGTGAACGTAGCAATGATGGAGGGCTGAGCGTCTCTGCAGGTCAGGCAACAACTACGGGACTGGGAGGATGCACCCAGCAGGTAGGCCACAGCAACACCACGCCGAAGCAGCACAAGTGCCGTCCAGGCGCCAGCGGGGGAGCTGCGCTATGACCACAGTCTTCCAGACGATCTAGGGTCGATCCAGCACCCCTGCTCCACACGCCGTGGGGGAGGAGCGCACCGGCTCCCGCGCGGCAGCAGACGACAGTAGGGCCCCCCAGGCCAAACACCGCTGACGCAGGTGCAGGCAACAACGTCGGAAGGTCCGCACTCCAGAGCTGGCTGCAGGCAGCTCCGCCCACACAGAGATGAAACTCTGTCACCGGCCGTCGCAGCACTCCTTCGGTCAACGTCGCGGGGAAGGTGTGTACGGCTCTACTATGGGCACCGGAACATAGCCCCAGCGTTGGTGCACCCCTCAGCTAAAATGCACGCAGCGGATCCTAGGGGAAGCGCATATGATACCGGATAATTAAACACGGCTCGAGGAGCCGATCTAGTATGCAGCCATTTTGGAGCCTGGCAAGCTCCGCCTCCATGTTTGCAAAATGACTTATGTACTAGTTAATATTATTTATATTTGAAATATAAATAATATTACCTAAAATATAACATTATATGTTCTATAATAAAAATAATTGTAAAAAATGTTACAATAAAAAATTGTTAAAACCTATATGTCATTATTAATGTACACTATGGGGCCGATTCCGATCTCGGTCGGAGGCGTACCCAACACCATTCGGTCGGGAAAAAAGCCATGCGAAAGCCTGTTTCCCGACCGATCCGTACAGTACACCGAGCGAGCAAGTACGATCGCACAACAGCAAAAATCCGGCCGAGCCGTACTCACCCCAACCAGGTCCTGTTCTCCGACCGAGGCAAATCCGGAAAGCGCCGAATCGAGTCGCACGGAAGGAAAAATGCAGCCCCGTCCGGCCGGACAAGTACGATGCGCTTCCCGTGCGCGCCCGAACCCGTCGCTACGCACGGCACGTCAAAGCATCCGGAGAGGCGCACATAAGCTCCGATTCGCGCCACAACACGATCCACGGCTACGAGGCGAACACGGCACCGGCGAGGGCGAGGGCGAAGTGGCGAGGACGACGCGAAGCAGCGAGAAGGGCGAGCGACACGAACCAACCATGAATCCCTTCGTCCCGATCATACCAATATTCTACATCTACTACCGGAACAGGCACGGACGCGTACGGCGCAGAAGGTAAGCCAGACACCAACCACAAAACACATACAACACGTACACAACACATCACACACACACACGGGGATGCTGAATATACTTACACCAGCAACAGCAGCACCATAGGGGCGGGATGCCCATCACCAATGCCACATATGCACACAGGGGCCTGAATGCGCACCACCACCCCTACCCAGGGGGCTGGATGCCTACCACCACTACCACCCTCACCCAGGGGGCTGGATGCCTACCACTACTACCACCCTCACCCAGGGGGGCTGGATGCCTACCACTACTACCACCCTTAGCCAGGGGGCAGGATGCCTACCACTACTACCACCCTTAGCCAGGGGGCTGGATGCCTACCACTACTACCACCCTTAGCCAGGGGGCTGGATGCCTACCACTACTACCACCCTTAGCCAGGGGGCTGGATGCCTACCACTACTACCACCCTTAGCCAGGGGGGCTGGATGCCTACCACTACTACCACCCTTAGCCAGGGGGGCAGGATGCCTACCACTACTACCACCCTTAGCCAGGGGGCTGGATGCCTACCACTACTACCACCCTTAGCCAGGGGGGCAGGATGCCTACCACTACTACCACCCTTAGCCAGGGGGGCAGGATGCCTACCACTACTACCACCCTTAGCCAGGGGGCTGGATGCCTACCACTACTACCACCCTTAGCCAGGGGGGCTGGATGCCTACCACTACTACCACCCTTAGCCAGGGGGCTGGATGCCTACCACTACTACCACCCTTAGCCAGGGGGCTGGATGCCTACCACTACTACCACCCTTAGCCAGGGGGGCTGGATGCCTACCACTACTACCACCCTTAGCCAGGGGGGCAGGATGCCTACCACTACTACCACCCTTAGCCAGGGGGCAGGATGCCTACCACTACTACCACCCTTAGCCAGGGGGGCAGGATGCCTACCACTACTACCACCCTTAGCCAGGGGGGCTGGATGCCTACCACTACTACCACCCTTAGCCAGGGGGGCTGGATGCCTACCACTACTACCACCCTTAGCCAGGGGGCAGGATGCCTACCACTACTACCACCCTTAGCCAGGGGGCTGGATGCCTACCACTACTACCACCCCCACTCATAGGATGGACAATGCATGACACAACAAGCACACCACAACCTAGGGAATGCAAGATAAAGACATCCCCCACCACCATGACAAGCGTGTGTAGGCTGTGTCAAATGCCTACAACACCGAACATGACTTTGAACATACAATGTGACCCCCTAGCACATGTGCCACACATATATGTGTGTGGCACCCACAATGCAAGCAGGCCCATGACCATTGTGGCAATGGGGCCTAAACCCCCATCATCACAGTGACCAAAAGGTAAGTGTGGGGTCCATAGCCGAAGCACATTTTGACCATTGTGGCAATGGGGTCTAAACCCCCATCATCACAGTGACCAAAAGGTAAGTGTGGGGTCCATAGCTGAAGCACATTTTGACCATTGTGGCAATGGGGTCTAAACCCCCATCATCACAGTGACCAAAAGGCAAGTGTGGGGTCCACAGCTGAAGCACATTTTGACCATTGTGGCAATGGGGTCTAAACCCCCATCATCACAGTGACTAAAAGGCAAGTGTGGGGTCCATAGCTGAAGCACATTTTGACCATTGTGGCAATGGGGTCTACACCCCCATCATCACAGTGACCAAAAGGTAAGTGTTGACAAAGAAAGAGCTGCAACTGCCAAACTGCATGG
Source organism: Calotriton arnoldi (assembly GCA_963921515.1). Classification (NCBI taxonomy): domain Eukaryota; kingdom Metazoa; phylum Chordata; class Amphibia; order Caudata; family Salamandridae; genus Calotriton; species Calotriton arnoldi. Next base: position 7,259 of record CAWUFW010005263.1, on the reverse strand, counting down.
ATCATTCCTGGTCACAGAACCAAAAACTCATCTGTGGCAAAGTAGTGTATGTGTCCCATTGCAACATAAATTGGGTGAGCCAAATACTGCAGTGCAAATGAGACATTCCTTTGGCCATGTGCAGACAAACAACACCCATGGGGGCTGACACCGTCAACATTCATCAATGACACAATGACAGAAGTGACCATCAGAATGCAGAACCACATATTTGCACCAATGGGCACACAAATGCAGATATCCTGTGGAGACAGCAGATGTGAGGTGAACAGATACCATACCATGGCAGCAATGGGACACACAAACCATGATCACTGTGCTGACCGATGACCTAGGAGTCCCAGGGACAGCAGGGAAACACACCAAACAACATACAGCCAATGGCACACCCAAGATATGCCAATGCAGTGGTGCAGATGCACAAACACAAACAGGCAGACCAACACTGTCATCATACACAGCAGGTGAGGGGTGGGGGTGCCAGTGTCCCCAGGCAACCACACAACACATGAGGAGAGCTGAATACCAATCATACAGATGTGCATACACTGCCACACTAAGGTAACTCATGGATCCAAATCCCCTATGTGGGCAAGCAGGCATTGTCAGATGAGAGGGAGCACAAAACACACATGTCACACAGGCACGTAGGAACAACAACTGACACAGCAAGACACAGACACACCACAGCACCACCCCCAGGGCCCCCACAATGTGGTGACCCTGGGCTGAATAAAAATCCCACTGTGATGACAAAGCTAAATGTCGTTCACACTGTGAACCACAGTCAGGTGTCCTGAGCAACAAACTACCATCACACCTACACAAGCACAAATCAATCAGCATGGCCAGTAAGCCAAGGCCAACATGGAGGCAGGGGACTAGCTGGGCAACGACTCCCATCTGCACACACTCAAGACCACACCCCTCGACCTCCAACAATGTGCAGCAGTGAAGTACACATGCACTGGTGACATTGCACATGCACCCATGACCATTCCAGGGTGGTGGGTGGGAACCAAGGTGCAGAAACACATCACACATGGCCACTCAACAAGACTCCTGAATGTCTGACACACTGCACACTACGCTGTACATGGACATGACGGCGATACCACACCAACCAATGGGATCCCAGCCACAGTCACACACCAATGAAGAAGCCAAGGTCACCCACAAAGAACACACATAGACAACAACCAACATTGCAGCCCGGACCCTGAGGAGTGCCAGCAGTCACACACACAACGTGTCACAATCACTGAAAGATAACACGAACTGAAAATCACATGACAGGGGCAAACAACAAGTGCCAAGGGAAACCTGACTGTGACCCATCTGCGTCTGCACACAAACTCAGCCCTGACAGCAAACACACCTATGGGTGACACCCTGATGACCAGTAATGTGCCATGCACCCACATCACAGAGAACACAGGGAGAAGACTTTGGGGAACATAGCTCAAGTCAGCAAGCATCACAAACAGGTACAACACTAGGGATCACAGCATGCGCAGATAAATGGAAGTGAACACACAGACATGCACATACAACACACACCTTGGGCGCAGGCAATGTCACACGTGTACACACTGCCATGAGGGACTCCACTCCTGTGTGAGGAAAGCTGTGCCATATGTTGCCTCAGTAGGGCCCCATCATGTCAGCTGAGCACTTGGTCACACAATCAACAATTAGCACCAAATGAGGGCTCCCATCACATCAGCCTGGTCATGGATGTGCCAACGGAATCATCAGCACAGATCCAACACACTTGTATAGCAATGTTGCACTGACTACACGGATGAGTCCTTCCCCATTGATGCCCAAACCTGCATGTCCAGTGGAGATGGCAACACGGTCAGGGAAGTAGACAAATCCAACAATGGAAGGCACAACAGATGTGCAGGGGTGGAAGCCACAGATATGAAATTGCTAATGTAAGTAGAAATCCCATTGCCAAATACTGAACACATGACACCCTCAGATGCTGCTATGGATGACATGGATACACCACATGATAGGACACATTCCCCCTGGACCACATGGGTTCCTGCACAGTAACACTTCATAATCATGAGACCAGATATCACCATCACTGCAGCAAGGGCATGGTTAGCAGCACCAACAACATGTACATCTGAAGCATGAGCACTAGAGAAAAGAAAGTTGCTTTATTCAGCATATGTGTTGATTGAAAGCGACGTCCAGAAAAAAAGAGCAAAGGCCAATGGCCAGTCCATTGTCAAAGTTCAAACAGGGTGACACTGGCAGATGTCACCCTACGCATGCCTGCACAAAACCAGGGACAATCCACTAGGAGGGGCAACCGGGGGGCAGGCCAGGCACCGCAGGGACAGGATCAGGGCTCACCAGGGAGTCAGGGAAGGGGTGGTGGGTGCTGGAGAGCCACTGACAGCTGCAGTGGAGGTGTCTGACATGGTGTGTGCCGGCACAACTGGGGGGCATGACTCAGATGTCGTGGGTGCCGGCACAACTGCAGTGGACCCTGCAGATGCAGTGGACAGGTCCGCCACTGCAGTGCCCAAGTCAGACAGGGCGGTAGTGGACTCCACTGCAGTGCCTACCTCCAGGGGAGGAGAATGGGGAACAGGCAAGGTGGGTTGGACAGAGGGGAGGACACCCTCACCACATCAGTGGCACAGACAAGCGCAGCGGGGGTGTGGTGCTGGGAGAGCAAGTGGCAGGGGAGAAGGCCGGAGCATCTTGGGGATGGTATATCTGTGGGTGGGGGAACCTGGGGCAGGGTGTGGTGGGGGCACCTGTGGAGTGGGGGCCTGAGTGATGGAGGAAGGAGACCTGGTGCTTGAGCTGCAGGGCGGTGGCGGGGTCTTGCTCTTAGGACTCCGTGGGGACTTGCGGGTGGGGGCCTCAGTCCGTCTGCGCCTGGGGGAGGGTGTCCGGGGGCGAGGGGCACTCTGCTCCGTGTGGGTGGGCTTCCTCTTCCCCGGGATGCTGGAGCAGCTTCATCGGTGGGGAAGAGGCCGAGGTCACAGAGGAAGAGCTGCTGTGACTTTGGGGTTGCAGGTGAGGCAAGGGAGGGTGCTTTGGAGGGAGAGGGAACTGAGGACTGCGCAGTGCATGTGGATGCGTGTGTGTGTTCCAGGGCCCCATCCCCTGTGAGTCTGGCTTCAGTCCCTGAATGTGCGTGCGTGTGCGTTTTGTCATTGGCGTGCGTGTCAGTGTGCTGGATGTGTGTGTGCTGGTGTGTGCCTGTGCCAGTGTGTGTGTGCTTGGGATGGGTAAGGTGCTGGGGAGTGTGGATGGAGCAGAGGCAGGAGGGTGAGGGACCGTTTGAGGAGGGACACTGCTGCCGTCAGGGAGGAGTCCATGGACCTATTGCCCCTCTGTAGGTCAGACATGCCCGATGAGATGCCCTCCATGATCGACACCAGCTGAGTCAACAGCGCGGTGTGCGCATGGAGGACACTCAGCATGGCTGTCTGCCCTACATGGAGCTGGCGAAGGAGGTACACAGACTCCTCACTCAGGGCAGCAGGGGACACAGGGGCAGGGGCTGCGGTGCCTGGCCCAAAGGAGACACGCTCCCGGACATGGGAGCCTCCACGGACCTGGGGAATGGGAGCCGATGGGAGGGCGGTGGTGGTGCTGGTGGTGGCGGGGACAGCAACACTAGCTGGGGTGTGGTGGCTGCTGACACCCGCCTCCACAAGGAGTCATCCTCCGAGTTGCTCTGGTCCTCAGCTGAGGTGGATGCTGCTGAGGACTCCTCGGTGTGGCTCCCCTCGCCCTCCGTGCCACTGGGTCCCTCCGACCACTCCTCGGCTGCTGACCCAGTCTGGCTCTCTGGCTCCTCCTGGTCCGTGGAGCTGTCCCCTTCCGTGGCCGTGGATGTATCTGCAAACAATGGGGAAACAGACAGACATCAGTCACCTGCACATAACGCACACACCACTGTGAGCACAGCACATCACAGAGCAAGCCCTGGCATCATTAGTTGTACATTGCTAAAAGTGCCCTAACTGAACAGGAGAAGCCAATTGTCAGTCTGATGCCAAGCATGGCACTCACATCCCACATGGCCTTGCACCCATCTGTCTGGTGTCTGTTGGATTGCAACACCCCAGTGTGGACACATGCACCAAGTACACAGTAGTTGGACAGTGCAGAGGACACGGTGTGGACACATCACAGCTCTTGCCACTGAGTCAGTACAGGTTTCCGGATGAAAGGGATGCCCAGAGTCAAATAGGAAATGCATGTGATGCATACCAGCGACAGACACCATGATGCACCCATGTCCTGATAGCCAGCGCCACTATGGTGTGCATGTAGCACATGTCACTCCCCTGCAGGCTCAACAATCAGTAGACACATGCCATGGCGGAGGCATGACTGCAAAGTCATACATCACTGTCTCAGTGATGTATGACTTTGCAGCCAGGCTAACAACACTCTGCACTGTGTCACAATAGTAGGTCATGGGGAATGCAAGTCCTGGAGCTGCACAAGTGCACATGTACATCCCCCACAACACATCCTCTTAACCCTCATCTGTCCAGGTCATACCTATTGGACATATGGTAGACCTGTGACACTACCCTCTGAACCTGAGCCCCTCACACTCTGCTGTGCATGGGGAACAGCTGCCTGAACTTCACATTCACATGCCCCAGTCTGCATGGGCAGCTGATCAGACACCTATGTGTCACACAAGTATCGTCTCCTATGGTCACATCTCCAGTGGCATGCTGAGCCCCTACCAAGAAACTCCACAGCAGTCCTGGCGACTAATCCACAGCACACTGACACAGAGGCAGACACCTGAGGGGTCAAATCACTGCGCACAATGTGTCAGCTGATACACGGGAGTGGGAGTACAGAGTGTATTGTATGGCCTGGAGTAGGCATGACTGTCCAGCCCCACATGAATGAGGGATGAGCCCTGGACTGTAGGCAGCTGGCTAAGTATGTGTGACACACGTCATATACATACTCCTGGGGCCCAAACATTGTTCCCACCCGCAGCATGGGTGTGTGCCAGATACCCCAGCCACATGTGGTGGATCAGCTCAGCAATTGGACCACAGATCAAAGTAACACGCTGAATACATGTCAGAATACAGGCATTGTGTAAGCAATGGACCCACCCATGATGCCCACCACAGAGTCAGGGAAACAGATGCTGTCTCCCACCTTGAGTCAAGCAAACTGCAAGGACACAGTCCTAAGTGACAGAATCCCCTGCATGTAAGGGCCACACCTGGGTATCAGATGAGGAGTGGGCAGTGCACAATAGAGGGACATGGCTCCTGGACAACATGACTGCTGTACTGTGGCAGTTTAACCAGGCCCGAGGAGGGCACATAGCATGTTAGACAGAGTTCACAGTGCAGTCTTTGACTCACCCCCTCCTTGCTGCTCTCTGGCCTTCAGCTGCCCATCCAGGTCTGGAAAGACCACCGCCAGGATCCTGAGCATGTGGGGGTCAGGGTCCGTGTTCCGCCCCTCCTGCGAGGAGGCGACAGCTTCAGCTGGACCCGTGCAATCCTCCGGGTCCAGCCCCGAAGGTCCTGCCACCTCTTTTGGCAGTTGCGGATCCGGCGCTTGTAGACCCCACGGACCGGACAGCCCGGACGATGTCCTTCCATATCTCCTGCTTCCGATGGGCAGAAGCCTGTCAGGATGACAAAGTGATAAGGCCATTACTACACATGCAACATATCCGTGCATGACACAGTTGCATATACATGTCGCAATCACAGGGGCACATGGTGTACACAGGCAGTGCACGGCTGCCCATGGACAGTTTTCCAGAAGTCACTACATGGTATCATTGCATGGGGAGTAAAACCCTGTTCAGAAGCACTGTCACTGCACCATACCTGTCCAGTGCAAGTCACTACACACTATGGGGGGTGACAACTACTCAGTGAGCCTGCTAGCCAGTGGCGTGCAGACTCTCAGCCTTGCTAGTCACACAAAATGCACATTCAGAAAGGCAGTGCACAGAACACTCACCTGCTCCCCTGGTGTCCCATACAGCTTGCTGTACTGTGGTAGTAGGCTGTCCAGCAGGGCCTGGTTCTCTTCAAGGCTGAAGGCTGGGGCTCTCTCCACAGTACGTGCCATTGCAGGGTCCAGAGGGGCAGAGACAGCAGCAGTGCAGTGGCAGATGTCGTCCTGGAGCATGTAGTGCAGGCAAGTGAGCTCTCAGGGGAACAGCCAGCAATATATATGTGCTGGAGAGGCAGATACTGTCCCTTGTGTCCAAAGTGATAGGTCCAAGTCGTTTGCATCTTCTGAATCTGGCCAATCCATGGAATAGCAGCACCAAACACGCCCACAGCATCCTTCAAATCCTCAACTTCATGGCATACATGATTTTGCAACATTGTTGTGGGTGACCAACTGAATTTCCAGCAACCGACTCGTTCGAAATTTGAAAACGCGTCCGTTGCCAAGCAAGCCCATTGTCAATGGAGTGCGCACCGATCGGTCCATTGCGGTACAACGCGCATTGCGAGGACAGCGCGTACCCGCACACATTGAATGCAATGGGCCGGCCGGAGGCACCGATCGGTCCATTGCGATACAACACGCACAGGGAGACGGCGCGTACCGCACACATTGAATGCAATGGGCCGGCCGGGACACCGATCGGTCCATTGCGGTTCAACGCGCACAGGGGACGACGCGTACCCGCACACATTGAATGCAATGGGCCAGCCGGAGGCACCGATCGGTCCATTGCGGTACAACGCGTACAGGGAGTACGACGCGTACCGCGCACATTGAATGCAATGGGCCGGCCGGAGGCACCGATCGGTCCATTGCAGTTCAACGCGCACAGGAGTACAACGCGTACCCGCACACATTGAATGCAATGGGCCGGCCGGAGGCACCGATCGGTCCATTGCAGTTCAACGCGCACAGGGGTACAATGCGTACCCGCACACATTGAATGCAATGGGCCGGCCGGAGGCACCGATCGGTCCATTGCAGTTCAACGCATGCACAGGGTACAACGCGTGCCCGCTACATTGAATGCAATGGGCCGGCCGGGCACACGATCGGCCCATTGCTGTTCACCGGGATACAACGCGACCTGACATTGAACGCAATGGGTCGGCCGCACACTGACGGCCCATTGCTGTTCAACGCGCATTCGGATACACGGTACCCGCCACATTGAATGCACTGGGCCGGCCGGGCACACCGGTCGGTCCATTGCTGTTCAACAGCGCACGGCGGGATACAACGCGTGCCCGCACATT